>CM063186.1:32542500-34942500 GCA_031835075.1 Saguinus oedipus | reverse complement strand
AAAAGGACTAATCAGACTGACATTTGGCTGGCATCATTCTGAAAATAAAAGACAGCAGAAGAAGAAACTGGTATCATCCCTCACTGTTCCACAGCTGCTACAGGTATACCCCAGACAAGCAGGGTCTGGAGTGGACCTCAGCAGTCGTACAGCAAAGGGGCTAGACTGTTAGAAGGAAAACTAAGTAACAGAAATACTTCATCATCAACAATCTCAGCATCCACACAAAGACCCAATTGAAAAATCAGCGAGTACTAAGACGACAGGCGGATAAATCCATAAAGATGGGAAGAAACCAGCGCAAAAAGGAGGAAAACACCCGAAACCAAAACATCTCACCTCCAAAAAAGGACCAAAACTCCGCACCAGCAAGGGAACGAAGCTGGATGGAGAATGAGTGTGATGAAATGACGGAATCAGACTTCAGAAAGTGGATAATGAGAAACTTCAGTGAGCTAAAAGAACATGTTCTAAATCAGTGCAAAGAAACAAAGAACCTTGAAAAAGGATTTGAAAAAAGATTCGAGGAATTGATAACAAGAATGGACAACATAGAGAGGAATATGAATGAATTGAAGGAGCTGAAAACCACAACACGAGAACTTCGCGAAGTATGCACAAGTTTCAACAGCCGAATTGACCAAGCAGAAGAAAGAATATCAGAAGTTGAAGATCAACTCAATGAAATAAAACGAGAAACCAAGATTAAAGAAAAAAGCGCAAAAAGGAATGAACAAAATCTCCAAGAAATGTGGAACCAATGGAACAGAACAGAAGCATCAGAGGCAACACAACATATCTACAGCCATATTATCTTTGATAAACCAGACAAAAACAAGCAATGGGGAAATGATCCCCTATTTCATAAATGATGTTGGGAAAACTGGCTAGCCATGTGCAGAAAGCAGAAACTGGAACCCTTCCTGACACCTTACACTAAAATTAACTCCAGATGGATTAAAGACTTAAACGTAAGTCCTGACACCATAAAAACCCTAGAAGAAAATCTGGGCAAAACCATTCAGGAAATAGGAGTAGGTAAGGATTTCATGAACAAAACACCAAAAGCATTGGCAACAAAAGCCAAAATAGACAAATGGGACCTAATCAAACTCCACAGCTTCTGCTCGGCAAAAGAAACAGTCACTAGAGTGAATCGGCAACCATCAGAATGGGAAAAAAATATTGTAGTTTACACATCTGACAAAGGGTTTATATCCAGAATTTACAAACAACTCAAACAGATTTACAGGAAAAAAACAAACAAGCTCATTCAAATTGGGCAAAGGATATGAACAGACACTTTACAAAAGAAGACATATGTGAGGCCAACAAACACATGAAAAAATGCTCATCATCACTGGTCATTCGAGAGATGCAAATCAAAACCACATTGAGATACCATCTCACACCAGTTAGAATGGGGATCATTAAAAAATCTGGAGACAGCAGATGCTGGAGAGGATGTGGAGAAATAGGAACACTCTTACACTGTTGGTGGAAGTGTAAATTAGTTCAACCATTCTGGAAGACAGTGTGGCGATTCCTCAGGGACCTAGAAATAGAAATTCCATTTGACCCAGCAATCCCATTACTGGGTATATATCCAAAGGACTATAAATCGTTCTACTATAAGGACACAGGCACACAAATGTTCATTGCAGCACTGTTTACAATAGCAAAGAACTGAAACCAACCCAAATGCTCATCGATGATAGACTGGACTGGGAAAATGTGGCACATATACACCATGGAATATTATGCAGCAATAAGAAATGATGAGTTTGTGTCCTTTGTAAGGACATGGATGAATCTGGAGAACATCATTCTCAGCAAACTGACACAAGGACAGAAAAAGAAATACCGCATATACTCACTCATTGGTGAGTGAGAAATATGAGAACACATGGACACAGAGAGGGGTTCTACTTCAAACTGGGGTCTATTGTGAAGAATGGGGGAGGGACAGTGTGGGGGCTGGGGAGGAATAGCCTGAGGATGAATGCCAAGTGTGGGTGAAGGGGAGGAAGGCAGCAAAACACACTGCCATGTGTGTACCTATGCAACTATCTTGCACGTTCTGCACATGTACCCAAAAACCTATAATGCAATAAAAATTAAAAAAATAATAAATAAATAAATAAATAAATAAATAAAAACAATACATTATAACAGCCCTGCACGGTGGCTAAGGGCAGCCTGAAATTCAATCACCTCAAAAATCAAGGTAGGCGTATCACAAGAAGTTGCGCTTTTGAGCCCTGTCCGACGAAAATGCTGAATCCGCGTCTTTAAAACAAAAAGAAAATTTGTCTTCGGCTCCGCGGCTCAAGCCCTTAGTACCAGCACAAAGGAATGCCAATGAAGGCAGATCGTCAGGTCACAAGTCCAAGACTGGCCTCGATAAAAAAAGCCTAGACTGTTCTCCATTAAAAACAAAAATAAACAACAACAAAAAAAACATAAAATATCAGAGCTGTGCTTGGCATGTACACGGTTCGTCAGCACCTACACTAACATTGGGATGCTACACAAAATCCGGAGTGGTCATAGCTTAAAAATGACACCAAATGTGTGCAGCTTTTTGTATTTTATTTCTACGTATTGACCGCTCTTTGAAAATCAAATAAAGATAGATGGGAATTCCAGAAATCTAAAAATAGAAAGTTAGTAGGACTTGGTGGTGTGGACGACAGCAACCCCAAGTATTCGAACGGCATTGAGATGACATTCTGTTAAACTAAAACGGCACGTGTTGCAATAAGCAAAGATTGCATTATATCACTCCAGCTTTGGTGACAATAGGGAAACTGCACGTAATAAAGAAAGGTGATCTTAAACTGGAGTCTCTGGGAACTTTGGTTTCAATTGCACACACTCATCAGTCTGATTACCTTTCTTTTATTTTCTCTTTTATTATGTGAGGTGGGTTCTCACCGGAATGCACATTCTGACATCGAACACGTGACCTCAGGAAACCCACCCACCTAGGCCTTTCAGAGTGCTTAGATTGCTTGCGTGAGTGGCAGCGCCCGGCAGAGTCTCTCTGATTTCCTTTTAAATGTACATTATCACAGCCCGGCACGGTGGCTCACGGCTTCCCGTAATTGAGTGGCCTCAAAAACCAAGGCCGGCGGATCACGAGAAGTTGCGCTTTCGAGACCAGCCCGACCAAAATGGAGAAACCGCGTCTTTAAAATAAAAAGACAATTTAGCTTGGGCTCCGTGGCACAAGCCTGCAGTCCCAGCACAAAAGAATGCCAAGGCAGGCCGATCATGAGCTCACAGGTTCGAGACTGGCCTCGATAAACACAGCGTAGCCTGTTTCCTATAAAAAACAAAACAACAGAAAAACACAAAAATCTGAGATGGGCTTGGCATGTACTCGCTTTGGCAGCACCTACACTAAAATTGGGAGGCTTCGCAAAATAAACGGTGTATTTGCTGCATAAAAGAGACACCACAGGTGTGCACCTTTTCGTGTTTCATTTCTACGGATTGCCTGCTTTGTGGAAATCAAAGATAGATTGGAGGTACAGAAAAATTAAAATAGAAAGTAAGTTGGACCTGGTGTTGTGGAAACCTGCAACCCCAGCTAATTGAAAGGCATTTGGACTACAATCACTTGAACGTAAAAGGCAGGTGTTTCAATAAACAAACCTCACACAGTTGCATTCCAGCCTTGGTGACAACAGGGAAACTGTACTTAACCATATAAGGCGGTTCTGGGTGTGGACTCTCCGGGCACCACGTTTTGTTTCAACTGCACACACTCATCATTCCAATAACCTTTCTTTTATTTTGTCTCTCTCTTTTATTATGTGAGGTGGGTTTCACCGGAATGCACAGGCTGACCTCGAACTCGCGACCTCAGAAAACCAGCCTACTTCGGCCTTTCAAAGTGCTCAGATTGCTCATGTGAGAGGCAGCACGTGGCAGAGTCTCTCTGATTTCTTATTCAACAATACATTATAACAGCCCTGCACGGTGGCTAAGGGCACCCTGTAATTCAAGCGCCTCAAAAATCATGGCAGGTGGATCATGAGAAGATGAGCTTTTGAGACCCGCCCAAACAAAATGTTGAAACCGCATCTTTAAAACAAAAAGATAATTTGGCTTCGGTTCCGCGGCTCAAGGCTTTAGTAGCAGCAGAAAAGAATGCCAACGAAGGCAGATCGTGAGGTCACTGGTTGGAGATGGGCCTGGAGGAACACAGTGTAGCACGCTCCCTGTTAAAAACAAAAATATGAAAAAAAAAAAAAAACCCTGAGTTTGGCTTGGCATGTACTCGTTTTGGCAACACCTATGCTAACATTGGGATGCTACACAAAAATCCGGGGTGGTCATAGCGTAAAAATGACACTACAGGTGTGCAGCTTTTTGTACTTTATTTCTACGTATTTACTTCTTTTTGGAAATCAAAAAATGATAGATTGGAGTTCCAGATATCTAAAAATAGAAAGTTATTAAGACCTGGTGGTGTGGATGACTGCAACCCCAGCTACTCGAACGGCATTGAGATGACATTCTGTTAAACTGAAACGGTAGGTGAGCAATAAGCAAAGATCTCATTATTGCACTCCAGCCTTGGTGACAATAGAGAAACTGCACGTAATAAAGACAGGCGATGTTAAACTGGAGTCTCCGGGAACATTGTTTGGTTTCAATTGCACACACTCATCAGTCTGACTATCTTTCTTTTATTTTCTCTTTTATTATGTGAGGTGGGATTTCACCGGAATGCACATTCTGACATCGAACACGTGACCTCAGGAAACCCACCCACCTAGGCCTTTCAATGTGCTTTGATTGGTAGCGTGAGTGACAGCACCCCGCAAAGTCACTCTGATTTTCTTTTTAAATGTACATTATAACAGCCCGGCACGGTGGCTCACGGCATCTTCTAATTGAGTCGCCTCAAAAAGCAAGGCGGGCGGATCACGAGAAGTTGCGCTTTCAAGACCCACCTGACCAAAATGGTGAAACCGCGTCTTTAAAACAAAAAGAATATTTGGCTTCGGCTTCGCGGCTCAAGCCTTTAGTACCAGCACAAAAGAATGATGACGAAGGCAGATCGTGAGGTCACAGGTTCGAGACTGGCCTCGAGGAACACAGTGTAGCACACTCCCCCTAAAATATAATAATCAAAAAGAAACTTAAAAAATCTGAGCGGGGCTTGGCATGTACTCGTTTCGGTAGCATCCACACTAACGCTGAAATGCGACACTAAAATCCGGGGTGGTAATAGCATAAAAATGACACCGCAGTTGTGCAGCTTTTTGTACTCTATTTCTACGTATTGCCTGCTTTTTGAAAATCAAATAAAGATAGATTGGAGGTCCAGAAATCTAAAAATAGAAAGTTAGTAGGATCTGGTTGTGAAGACGACTGCAACCCCAGCTACTCAAACGGCATTGAGATTACATTCTGTTAAACTAAAACGGCAGGTGTTGCAATAAGCAAAGATCACATTACTTCACTTTAGCGTTGGTGACAATAGGGAGACTGCATGTAATGAAAAAGTCGATCTTAAGGTGGAGTTTCTGGGAACTTTGTATGGTTTCAACTGCACACATTCATCAGTCTGATTACCTTTTTTATAGTTTCTCTTTTATTTCGTGAGGTTTGTTTTGACCAGAATGCACAATCTGACGTCGAACTCGTGATCTCAGGAAACCCACCAACCTAGGCCTTTCAAAGTGCTTAGATTGCTTGCGTGAGTGGCAGCGCCAAAAAAAATCTCTCTGATTTCCTTTTTTAATGTCCATTATAACAGACCAACACGGTGGCACATGGCATCCTGTAATTGAGTCGCCTCAAAAACCAAGGCGGGCAGATCACGAGAAGTTGCGCTTTTGAGACCCACCTGATCAAAATTTTGAAACCGCGTCTTTAATACAAAAAGACAATTTGCCTTTGACTCCGCGGCTCAAGCCTGTGGTTCCAGCACAAAAGAATGCCGAGAAAGGTGGATCGTGAGGTAACAGGTACGAGACAGGACGCGATAAACACAGGGAAGCCCGTTCCATATAAAAAAAAACACGACAACAGAAAAACACAATATCCTGCGATGGACTTGGTATGTACTCGCTTTGGCAGCACCTACACTAAAATTGGGAGGCTTCACAAAATAACCGGCATAATTGCCGGATAAAAAAGACAAAGGTTTGCACCTTTTCGTGTTTCATTTCTATGGATTGACTGCTTTGTGGACATCAAACAAAGATAGATTGGAGGTACAAAAAAATAAAAATAGAAAGTTAGTTGGACCTATTGTTGTGGAGACCTGCAACCCCAGCTAATTGAACGGCATTTGGACTACAATCACTTGAGCATAAAAGGCAGGTGTTTCAATAAGCAAAACTCGCACAGTTGCAGTCCAGCCTTGGTGACAAGAGGGAAACTGTACGTAACCAAATAAGGCGGTTCTGTGTGTGTGGACTCTCCCGGAAGCTCGTTTTGTTTCAATTGCAAATGCTCATCATTCTGATAACCTTTCTTTTATTTTTTCTGTCTCTTTTATTATGTGAGGTGGGTTTTCACCGGAATGCACAGGCTGACCTCGAACTCGCGACGTGAGATAACCCGCCCACTTCGGCCTTTCAAAGTGCTTAGATTGCTTGTGTGAGTGGCAGCGCCCGGCAAAGTCTCTCTGATTTCTTATTTAACAATACATTATAACAGCCCTGCACGGTGGTTAAGGGCAGCCTGTAATTCAGTCGCCTCAAAAACCAAGGCGGGCGGATCAGGAGAAGATGCGCTTTCAAGACCAGCCCAAACAAAATGCTGAAACCTCATCTTTAAAACAAAAAGACAATTTGGCTTCGGCTCCGTGGCTCAAGCCTTTAGTACCAGCACCAATGAATGCCAACGAAGCAGATCGTGAGGTCACAGGGTCGAGACTCTCCTCGAGGAACACAGTGTAGCACGCTCCCTATTAAAAACAAAATGAGCAAAAAAAAAAAAAACATAAAAAGTCTGAGCTTGGCTTGGCATGTACTCATTTCGGCAGCACCTACACTAACATTAACATGCTGCACAATAATCCGGGGTGGTCATAGCGTAAAAACGACACCACAAGTGTGCAAATTTTTGTACGTTATTTCTCCGTATTGACTGCTTTTTGGAAATCAAATGAAGATAGATTGGAGTTTCAGAGATCTAAAAATGGAAAGTTAGTAGGACTTGGTGTTGTGGACGACTGCAACCCCAGCTACTAAAACGGCATAGAGATGATATTCTGTAAAACTAAAACGGCAGGTGTTGCAATAAGCAAAGATCTCATTATTGCACTCCAGCCTTGGTGAAAATAGAGAAACTGCACGAAGTAAAAAAGGCGATCTTAAGGTGGAGTCTCCGGGAACTTTGTTTGGTTTCAATTGCACACACTCATCAGTCTGATTACCTTTCATTTATTTTCCCTTTTTTATGTGAGGTGGGTTGTCACCGGACTGCTCATTCTGACATTGAACTGGTGACCTCAGGAATTCCACCCACCAAGGCCTTTCAAAGTGCTTAGATTTCTTGCGTGAGTGGCTGCGCCCCACAGAGTCTCTCTGATTTACTTTTTAAATGTACAATATAACAGCCTGGCACGGTGGCTCACGGCATCCTGTAATTGAGTCGCCTCAAAATCCGAGATGGGCGGAACACGGGAAGTTGCGCTTTCGAGTCCCGCCCGACAAAAATGGTGAAACCGTGTCTTTAAAACAAAAAGAGAATTTGGCTTGGGCTCCGCGTCTCAAGCCTGTTGTTTCAGCACAAAAGAATGCTGAGGCAGGAAGATCGTAAGGTCACAGGTTCGAGACTGGCCTCCATAAACACCGTGTATCCCATTGACTATAAAAAAAACAAACAAAAAAAAGAAACACAATATCCTGAGATGGGCTTAGCATGTACTCGCTTCGGCAGCACCTACACTAAAATTGGGAGGCTTCACAAAATAAACGGCGTATTTGCCGCATAAAAAAGACACCACAGGTGTGCACATTTTCGTGTTTCATTTCTATGGAATGACTTCTTTGTGGAAATCAAACAAAGATAGATTGGAGGTAAAGAATAATTAAAATAGAAAGTTAGTTGGACCTGGTGTTGTGGAGACCTGCAACCCCAGCTAATTGAACGGCATTTGGACTACAATCACTTGAAGGTAAAAGGAAGGTGTTTCAATAAGCAAAACTCACACAGTTGCAGTCCAGCCTTGGTGACAAGAGGGAAACTGTACGTAACCAAATAAGGTGGTTCTAGGTGTGGACTCTCCGAGCACCTCGTTTTGTTTCAATTGCACATGCTCATCATTCCGATAACCTTTCTTTTATTATTTCTCTCTCTTTTATTATGTGATGTGGGTTTTCACCAGAATATTCAGGCTGACCTCGAACTCGTGCCCTCAGAAAACACGCCCACTTCGGCCTTTCAAAGTGCTTAGATTGCCTGTTTGAGTGGCAGCGCCCAGCAGAGTCTCTCTGATTTCTTATATAACAATACATTATAACAGCCCTGAACGGTGGCTAAGGGCAGTCTGTAATTCAATCGCGTCTAAAATCATGGTGGGTGGATCACGACAAGATGCACTTTCGAGACCCGCCCAAACAAAATGGTGAAACCTCATTTTTAAAACAAAAAGACAATTTGGCTTCGGCTCGGCGGCTCAAGCCTTTAGTACCAGAAAAAAAGAATGAGGACGAAGGCAGATCGTGAGGTCACCGGTTCGAGACTGGCCTCGAGGAACACAGTGTAGCACGCTCACTATTAGAAACAAAAATAAGCAAAAAAAAAAAAAAAAAACATAAAAAATCTAAGCTGGGCTTGGCATGTACTCGTTTCGGCAGCACCTACACTAACATTGGGATGCTACACAAAAATTCGGGGTGGTCATAGGGTAAAAACGACACCACAGGTGTGCAAATTTTTGTACTTCATTTCTACATATTGACTGCTTTTTGGAAAGCAAATAAAGGTATATTGGAGTTCCAGATATCTAAAAATAGAAAGTTAGTAGGACCTGGTGGTGTGGACGACTGCAACCCCAGCGAATCAAACAACACTGAGATGACATTCTGTGAAACTAAAACGGCAGGTGTTGCAATAAGGAAAGGTCTCATTATTGCACTTCAGTCTTTGTGGCAATAGAGAAACTGCACGTAGTAAAGAAAGGCAAACTTAAGGTGGAGTCTCCAGGAACTTTGTTTGGTTTCAATTGCACACACTCATCAGTCTTATTACCTTTCTTTTATTTTCTCTTTTTTTATGTGAGGTGGGTTTTCACCAGAATGCACATTCTGACATCAAACTGGTAACCTCAGGAATTCCACACAACAAGGCCTTTCAAAGTCCTTAGACTTCTTGCGCCAATGGCAGCGCCCCGCTGTGTCTTTCTGATTTCTTTTTAAACTGTACATTATAAAAGCTCGGCAAGGTGGCTCACGGCATCCTGTAATTGAGTCGCCTGAAAAACCGAGGCCGGCGGATAAGGAGAAGTTGCGCTTTCGAGACCCGATCGACCAAAATGGTGAAACCGTGTCTTTAAAACAAAAAGAAAATTTGGCTTGGGCTCCGGGGCTCAAGCCTGCTGTCCCAGCACAAAACAATGCCGAGGCAGCGGGATTGTGATGTCACAGGTCGGAGACTGGCCTCGATAAACTCAGCATAGCCCGTTCCCTCTGAAAAAAAAAAACAACAGAGAAAACGCAAAACCCTGAGGTGGACTTGGCGTGTACTCGCTTCGGCAGCACCTACACTAATATTGGGAGGCTTCACAAAATAAACGGCGTATTTGACGCATAAAAAAGACACCACAGGTGTGCACCGTTTCGCGTTTCATTTCTACGGATTGACTGCTTTGTGGAAATCAAACAAAGATAGATTGGAGGTACAGAAAAATTAAAATAGAAAGTTAGAAGGACCTGGTGTTGTGGAGACCTGAAACCCCAGCTAATGGAATGGCATTTGGACTACAATCACTTGAACGTTAAAGGCGGGTGTTTCAATAAGCAAAACACGCACAGTTGCAGTCCAGCCTTGGTGAGAAGAGGGAAACTGTACATAACCAAATAAGGTAGTTATGGGTGTGGAATCTGCGGGCACCTCGTTTTGTTTCAATTGCAAACGCTCATTATTCTGATAACCTTTCTTTTATTTTTTCTCTCTCTTTTATTATGTGAGGTGGGTTTTCACCGAAATGCACAAGCTGACCTCGAACTCGTGACCTCAGAAAACTCGCCCACTTCGGATTTTCAAGGTGCTTAGATTGCTTGTGTGAGTGGAAGCGCCCGGCAGAGTCTCTCTGATTTCTTATTTAACAATGCATTATAACAGCCCTGCATCGTGGATAAGGGCACCCTGTAATTCAATCGCCTCAAAAATCAAGGCAGGCGGATCACGAGAAGATGGGCTTTCGAGACCCGCCCAAACAAAATGGTGAAACCGCGTCTTTAAAACAAAAAGACAATTTGGCTTCCGCTCCAAGGCTCAAGCCTTTAGTACCAGTCCAAAGAATGCCAACGAAGGCAGATCGTGAGGTCACTGGTTCGAGACTGGCCTCAAGAAACACACTGTAGCAAGATCCCTATTATAAACAAAAATAAGAAAAAAAAAAAAACAAAAAAAATTGAAGCTGGGCGTGGCATGTACTCGTTTCGGCAGCACCTACACTAACGTTGGGATGCTACACAGAAATCCGGGGTGGTCATAGCGTAAAAACGACACCACAGGTGTGCAAATTTTTGTACTTTATTTCTACGTATTGACTGCTTTTTGGAAATCAAATAATGATGGACTGGAGTTTCAGATATCTAACAATAGAAAGTTAGTATGACCTGGTGTGTGGACGACTGCAATCACAGCTACTCAAACGGCATTGACATGACATTTTGTAAAACTAAAATGGCAGGTGTTGCAATAAGCAAATATCTCATTATTGCACTCCAGCCTTGGTGACAATAGAGAAACTGCACGTAGTTAATAAAGGCGATCTTAAGGTGGAGTCTCCGGGAACTTTGTTTGGTTTCAATTGCACACACTCATCAGTCTGATTACCTTTCATTTATTTTCCCGTTTTTATGTGAGGTGGGTTTTCACCAGATTGCGCATTCTGACTTCGAACTGGTGACCTCAGGAATCCCACCCACCAAGGCCTTTCAAAGTGCTTAGATTTCTTGCGTGAGTGGCTGCGCCCCGCAGAGTCTCTCTGATTTACTTTTTAAATGTACAATATAACAGCCTGGCACGGTGGCTCACAGCATCCTGTAATTGAGTCGCCTCAAAATCCGACGCGGGCGGAACTCGAGAAGTTGCGCTTTCGAGTCCCGCCCGACAAAAATGGTGAAACCGTTTCTTTAAAACAAAAAGAGAATTCGGCTTGGGCTCCGGGTCTCAAGCCTGTTGTTTCAGCACAAAAGAATGCTGAGGCAGGAAGATCGTAAGGTCACAGGTTCGAGACTGGCCTCGATAAACACAGTGTAGCCCGTTGACTATAGAAAACAAACAAAAAAAAGAAACACAAAATCCTAAGCTGGGCGTGGCATGTACTCATTCCGGCAGCACCTACACTAACGTTGGGATGCTACACAGAAATCCGGGGTGGTCATAGCGTAAAAACGACACCACAGGTGTGCAAACTTTTGTACTTTATTTCTACGTATTGACTGCTTTTTGGAAATCAAATAATGATAGACTGGAGTTCCAGATATCTAAAAATAGAAAGTTAGTAGGACCTGGTGGTGTGGACGACTGCAATCACAGCTACTCAAACGGCATTGACATGACATTTTGTAAAACTAAAACGGCAGGCGTTGCAATAAGCAAATATCTCATTATTGCACTCCAGCCTTGGTGACAATAGAGAAACTGCACGTAGTTAAGAAAGGCGATCTTAAGGTGGAGTATCCGGGAACTTTGTTTGCTTTCAATTTCACACAATCATCAGTCTGATTACCTTTGTTTATTTTCTCTTTTTTTTTATGTGAGGAGGGTTTTCACCGGAATGCTCATTCTGACATTGAACTGGTGACCTCAGGAATCACACACACCAAGGCCTTTCAAAGTGCTTAGATTGCTTGTGTGAGTGGCAGGGCCCAGCAGAGTCTCTCTGATTTATTATTTAACAATGCATTACAACAGCCCTGCACGGTGGATAAGGGCAGCCTGTAATTCAATCGCCTCAAAAATCAAGGCGGGCGGATCACGAGAAGATGCGCTTTCGAGACCCGCCCAAAAAAAATGGTGAAACCTCATCTTTAAAACAAAAAGACAATTTGACTTGGGCTCCGCGGCTCAAGCCTTTAGTACCAGCACAAAAGAATGCCGACAAAGTCAGATCGTGAGGTCACAGATTCGAGACTGGCCTCGAGGACCACAGTGTAGCACGCTCACAATTAAAAACAAAAACAAGCAAAAAAAAACCATAAAATATCTGAGCTGGGCTTGGCATGTACTCGTTTTGGCAGCACCTACACTAACATTGGGATGCCACACAAAAATCCGGGGTGGTCATAGCATAAAAAGGACACCACAGGTGTGTAAATTTGGTACTTTTTTTCTACGTATTGACTGCTTTTCAGAAATCAAATAAAGATAGATTGGAGTTCCAGATATCTACATATAGAAAGTTAGTAGAACCTGGTGGTGTGGAGGACTGCAACCCCAGCTACTCAAACGGCATTGCGATGACATTCTGTAAAACTAAATCGGCAGGTGATGCGATAAGCAAAGATCTCATTATTGCACTCCAGCCATGGTGACAATAGAGAAACTGCACGTAGTAAAGAAAGGCGATCTTAAGGTGGAGTCTCCGGGAACTTTGTTTGGTTTCAATTCCACACACTCATCAGTCTGATTACCTTTCTGTTATTTTCTCTTTTTATATGTGAGGTGGGTTTTCACCGGAATGCTCATTCTGACATCGAACTGGTGACCTCAGGAATCCCACCCACCAAGGCCTTTCAAAGTGCTTAGATTGCTTGTGTGAGTGGCAGCGCCCGGCAGAGTCTCTCTTTTTTATTATTTAACAATACATTATAAAAGACCTGCACGGTAGCTAAAGCCAGCCTGTAATTCAATCGCCTCAAAAATCAAGGCGGGCGGATCACGAGAAGATGCGCTTTCGAGACCCGCCCAAACAAAATGGTGAACCCTCATGTTTAAAACAAAAAGACAATTTGGCTTGGGCTCCGCGGCTAAAGCCTTTAGTACCAGCACAAAATGATAACGACGAAGGCAGATCGTGAGGTCACAGATTCGAGACTGGCCTCGAGGACCACAGTGTAGCAGGCTCCCAAGTCAAATAAAAAATAAGCAAAAAAAAAAAAATTCATAAAAAATCTGAGCTGGGCTTGGCATGTACTCGTTTCGGCAGCACCTATACTAACATTGGAATGCCACACAAAAATCCGGGGTGGTCATAGCGTAAAATCGACAGCACAGGTGTGAAAATTTTTGTACTTTATTTCTACGTATTGACTGCTTTCTGGAAATTAAATAAAGATAGATTGTAGTTCCAGATATCCAAAAATAGAAAGTTAGTAGGACCTGGTGATCTGGACGACTGCAACCCCAGCTACTCAAACGGCATTGAGATGATATTCTGTGAAACTAAAACGGCAGGTGTTGCAATGAGCAAAGATCTCATTATTGCACTCCAGCCTTGGTGACAATAGAAAAACTGCACGTAGTAACGAAAGGCGATCTTAAGGTGGAGTCTCCGGGAAGTTTGTTTGGTTTCAATTGCACACACTCATCAGTCTGATTACCTTTCTTTTATTTTCTCTTTTTTTTGTGTGGTGGGTTTTCACCGGAATGCTCATTCTGACATCGAACTGGTGACCTCAGGAATCACACCCACAAAGGCCTTTCAAAGTGCTTAGATTTCTTACGTGAGTGGCAGCGCCCCGCAGAGAGTCTCTGATTTCCTTTTTAAATGTACATTGTAACAGCCCGGCACGGTGGCTCAGGGCATCTTGTAACTGAGTCGCCTCAAAAACCGAGGCAGGCGGATCACGAGAAGATGCGCTTTCGAGACCCGCTGAACAAAAATTGTGAAACCGTGTCTTTAAAACAAAAAGACAATTTGGCTTGGGCTCCGCGGCTCAAGCCTGTTGACCCAGCACAACAGAATGCGGAGGCAGGCGGCTTATGAGGTCACAGGTTCGAGTCTGGTTTCGATAAACACAGGGTAACCCGTTCTTTATAAAAAGCAAAACAACAGAAAAACACAAAATCCTGAGTTGGGCTTGGCATGTACTCGATTCGGCAGCACCTACACTAAAATTGGGAGGCTTCACAAAATAAACGGCGTATTTGCCACATAAATAAGGCACCACAGGTGTGCACCTTTTTGAGTACCTTATCTACGGATTGACTTCCTTGTGAACATCAAACAAAGATAGATTGGAGGTACATAAAAATTAAAATAGAAAGTTATTTGGACCTTGTGTTGTGGAGACCTGCAACCCCAGCTAATTGAACGGCATTTGGACTACAATCACTTGAACGTAAAAGGCAGGTGTTTCAATAAGCAAAACTCGCCCAGTTACAGTCCAGCTTTGGTGACAAGAGGGAAACTGTACGTAACCAAATAAGGCGGTCCTGGGTGTGGAAATTCCGGGCACTTCGTATTGTTTCAATTGCACACGCTCATTATTCCGATAATCATTCTTTTATTTTTTCTCTCTCTTTTATTACGTGAGGTGGGTTTTCACCGGAATGCACAGGCTGACCTCCAACTCGCGACCTAAGAAAACCCGCCCACTTCTGTTTTTCAAAGTGCTTAGATTGCTTCTGTGAGTGGCAGCGCCCAGCAGAGTTTCTCTGATTTCTTATTTAACAATACATTATAACAGCCCTGCACGGTGGCTAAGGGCAGCCTGTAATTCAATCGCCTCAAAAATCAAGGCGGGCGGATCACGAGAGAATGCGCTTTCGAGACCCGCCCAAACAAAATGGTGAAACTGCATCTTTAAAACAAAAAGACAATTTGGCTTGGACTCCGCAGCTCAAGCCTTTATTACCAGCAAAAAAGAATGCCAAGGTAGGCAGACCCTGAGGTCACTCGTTGGAGACTGGCCTCGAGGAACACAGTGTAGCACGCTCCCTATTATAAAAAAAAAGATAAGCAAAAAAATATATAAAAAATCTTAGCTGGAATTGGCATGTACTCATTCCTGCAGCACGTACACTAACATTGGGTTGCTACACAAAAATCCGGGGCGGTCATAGGGTAAAAATGAAACCACAGGTGTGCAAGCTTTTGTACTTTATTTCTACATATTGACTGCTTTTTGGAAATCAAATAAAGATAGATTGGAGTTCCAGATATCTAAAAATAGAAAGTTAGTAGGACCTGGTGGTATGGACGACTGCAACCCCAGCTACTCAAAAGGCATTGAGATCACATTCTGTAAAACTAAAACTGAGGGTGTTGCAATCAGCAAAGATCTCATTATTGCACTTCAGCCTTGGTGACAATAGAGAAACTGCACGTTGTAAAGAAAGGCGATTTTAAGGTGGAGTCTCCGGGAAGTTTGTTTGGTTTCAATTGCACACACTCATCAGTCTGATTACCTTTCTTTTATTTTCTCTTTTTTTATATGAGGTGCGTTTTCACTGGAAAGCTCATTCTGACATCGAACTGGTGACCTCAGGAATCACACCCACAAAGGCCTTTCAAAGTGCTTAGATTTCTTGCGTGAGTGGGAGCGCCCCGCAGAGAGTCTCTGATTTCCTTTTTAAATGTACATTGTAACAGCCCGGCACGGTGGCTCAGGGCATCTTGTAATTGAGTCGCCTCAAAAACCGAGGCAGGCGGATCACGAGAAGATGTGCTTTCGAGACCCGCCGGACGAAAATGATGAAGCCGTGTCTTTAGAACAAAAAGACAATTTGGCTTGGGCTCCGCGGCTCAAGCCTGTTGTCCCAGCACAACAGAATGCGGAGGCAGGCGGCTTGTGAGGTCACAGGTTCGAGTCTGGTTTTGATAAACACAGGGTAACCCGTTCTTTATAAAAAACAAAACACAGAAAAACACAAAATCCTGAGTTGGGCTTGGCATGTACTCGATTCGGCAGCACCTACACTAAAATTGGGAGGCTTCACAAAATAAACGGCGTATTTGCCACATAAATAAGGCACCACAGGTGTGCACCGTTTTGTGTATCATATCTACGGATTGACTGCTTTGTGAAAATCAAACAACGATAGATTGGAGTTACATAAAAATTAAAAGAGAAGGTTATTTGGACCTGGTGTTGTGGAGACCTGCAACCCCAGCTAATTGAACGGCATATGGACTACAATCACTTGAACGTAAAAGGCAGGTGTTTCAATAAGCAAAACTCGCACAGTTACAGTCCAGCTTTGGTGACAAGAGGGAAACTGTACGTAACCAAATAAGGCGGTTCTGGGTGTGGAAATTCCGGGCACCTCGTATTGTTTCAATTGCACACGCTCATTATTCTGATAATCATTCTTTTATTTTTTCTCTCTTTTATTACGTGAGGTGGGTTTTCACCGGAATGCACAGGCTGACCTCCAACTCGCGACCTAAGAAAACCCGCCCACTTCTGTTTTTCAAAGTGCTTAGATTGCTTCTGTGAGTGGCAGCGCCCAGCAGAGTTTCTCTGATTTCTTATTTAACAATACATTATAACAGCCCTGCACGGTGGCTAAGGGCAGCCTGTAATTCAATCGCCTCAAAAATCAAGGCGGGCGGATCACGAGAGAATGCGCTTTCGAGACCCGCCCAAACAAAATGGTGAAACCGCATCTTTAAAACAAAAAGACAATTTGGCTTGGGCTCCGCAGCTCAAGCCTTTATTACCAGCACAAAGAATTCCGAGGTAGGCAGACCGTGAGGTCACTGGTTCGAGACTGGCCTCGAGGAACACAGTGTAGCACGCTCCCTATTATAAAAAAAAAAAAATAAGCAAAAAATATATAAAAAATCTTAGCTGGAATGGGCATGTACTCGTTCCTACAGCACGTACACTAACATTGGGTTGCTACACAAAAATCCGGGGCGGTCATAGCGTAAAAATGAAACCACAGGTGTGCAAGTTTTTGTACTTTATTTCTACATATTGACTGCTTTTTGGAAATCAAATAGATAGATTGGAGTTCCAGATATCTAAAAATAGAAAGTTATTAGGACCTGGTTGTGTGGACGACTGCAACCCCAGCTACTCAAAAGGCATTGAGATCACATTCTGTAAAACTAAAACGGCGGGTGTTGCAATAAGCAAAGATCTCATTATTGCACTCCAGCCTTGGTAACAATAGAGAAACTGCACGTTGTAAAGAAAGGCCATCTTAAGGTGGAGTCTCCGGGGACTTTGATTGGTTTCAATTGCACACACTCATCAGTCTGATTACCTTTCTTTTATTTTCTCTTTTTTTATGTGAGGTGCGTTTTCACCGGAATGCTCATTCTGACATTGAACTGGTGACCTCAGGAATCCCACCCACAAAGGCCTTTCAAAGTGCTTAGATTTCTTTCGTGAGTGGCAGCGCCCCGCAGAGACTCTCTAATTTCCTTTCTAAATGTACATTTTAACAACCCTGCACGGTGGCTCACGGCATCCTGTAATTGAGTAGCCTCAAAAACCGAGGTGGGCGGATCACGAGAAGATGTGCTTTAGAGACCCGCCTGACGAAAATGGTGAAACCGTGTCTTTAAAACAAAAAGACAATTTGGCTTGGGCTCCGCGGCTCACGCCTGTTGTCCCAGTACAAAAGAATGCCGAGGCAGGCGGATCGTGACGTAGCAGGTTCGAGACTAGCCTCGAGGAACACAGGGGAGCTCGCTCTCTATTAAAAACAAAAATAAGCAAAAAAAAAAAAAAACATAAAAAATCTGCGCTTGGATTCGAATGTACTCGTTTTGGCAGCACCTACACTAACATTGGGATGCTACACAAAAATTCGGTGTGGTCATAGCATAAAAACAACACCAGAGGTGTGTAAATTTTTATACTTTATTTCTACGTATTGACTGCTTTTTGGAAATCAAATAAAGATAGATTTTAGTTCCAGATATCTAAAAATAGAAAGTTAGTAGGACCTGGTGGTGTGGACGACTGCAACCCCAGCTACTCAAACGGCATTGAGATGACATTCTGTAAAACCAAAACGGCGGGTGTTACCATAAGCAAAGATCTCATTATTGCACTCCAGCCTTGGTGACAATAGAGAGACTGCACGTAGTAAAGAAAGGGGATCTTAAGGTGGAGTCTCCGGGAACTTTGTTTGGTTTCAATTGCACACACACATCAGTCTGATTATCTTTCTTTTATGTTCTCTTTTTGTATGTGAGGTGGGTTTTCACCGGAATGCACATTCTGCCATCGATCTTGTGACCTCAGGAATCCCACCCACCAATGCCTTTCAAAGTGCTTAGATTTCTTGCGTGAGTGACAGCGCCCCGCAGTGTCTCTCTGATTTCCTTTTAAAATGTACATTATAAAAGCTCGGCACGGTGGCTCACAGCATCCTGTAATTGCGTCGCCTCAAAAATCGAGGCGGGCGGATCACGAGAAATTACGCTTTCGAGACCCGCCCTACCAAATTGGTGAACCGTGTCTTTAAAACAAAAAGACACTTTGTCTTGGGCTCCGCGGCTCAAGCCTGTTGTCCCAGCACAAAAGAATTCCAAGGCAGGCGGATCGTGAGGTCACAGGTTCAAGACTGACCTCGATAAACACAGTGCAGCCTGTACCCTACAAAAAACAAGACAACAGAAAAACACAAAATCCTTAGATAAGCCTGGCATGTACTCGCTTCGGCAGCACCTACACTAAAATTGGCAGGCTTCACAAAATAAACGGCGTATTTGCCGCATAAACAATACACCACAGGTGTGCACCTTTTCGTGTTTCATTTCTACGGATTGTCTTTTTTGTGAAAATCAAACAAAGATACATTGGAGGTACAGAAAAATTAAAATAGAAAGTTAGTTGGACCTGGTGTTTTGGAGACCTGCAAGCCCTCCTTATTGAACGGCATTTGGACTACAATCACTTGAACGTAAAAGGCAGGTGTTTCAATAAGCAAAACTCGCACAGTTGTAGTCCAGGCTTGGTGATAAGAGGGAAACTGTACTAACCAAATAAGGCGGTTCTGGGTGTGGACTCTTCGGGCACCTCGTTTTGTTTCAATCGCATCCGCTCATCATTCCGATAACCTTTCTTTTATTTTTCTCTCTTTTTTATTATGTGAGGTGGGTTTTCACTGGAATGCACAGAATGACCTCAAACACGCGACCTTAGAAAACCTGCTTTCTTCAGCCTTTCAAAGTGCTTAGATTGCTTGTGTGAGTGGCAGCGCCCGGCGGAGTCTCTCTGATTTCCTTTTTAACAATACATTATAACAGCCCTGCACGGTGGCTAAGGGCAGCCTGTAATTCAATCGCCTCAAAAATCAAGGCGGGTGGATCACGAGAAGATGTGCTTTCGAGATCCGCCGAAACAAAATGGTGAAACCGCATCTTTAAAACACAAAGACAATTTGGCTTCGGCTTTGTGGCTCAAGCCTTTAGTACCAGCACAAAAGATTACCGACGAAGGCAGATCGTGAGTTTACAGGTTAGAGACTGTCCTCGAGGAACACAGTGTAGCACGCTCTCTATTAAAAACACACACACACACAAAAAAAAAAAAAAAAATCTGAGGTGGGCTTGGCATGTGCTCGTTTCGGAAGCACCTACACTATCATTGGGATGCTACACAAAAATCCGGGTTGGTCACAGCATAAAAACGACACCACAGGTGTGCAAATTTTTTTACTTTATTTCTACGTATTGAATGCTTTTTGGAAATAAAATAAAGATAGATTGGAGTTCCAGATATCTAAAAATAGAAAGTTAGTAGGACCTGGTGGTTTGGACGACTGTAACCCCAGCTTCTCAAAGGGCATTGAGATGACATTCTGTAAAAGTAAAACCGCAAGTGTTCAAATAAGCAAAGATCTCATTATTGCTCTCCAGCCTTGGTGACAATAGAGAAACTGCACGTAGTAAAGAAAGGCGATCTTAAGGTGGAGTCTCCGGGAACGTTGTTTGGTTTCAATTGCACACACTCATCAGTCTGATTACCTTTCTTTTATTTTCTCTTTTTTTTATGTGATGTGGGTTTTCACCGGAATGCTCATTCTGACATCGAACTGGTGACCTCAGGAATCCCACCCACCAAGGCCTTTCAAAGTGCTTAGATTTCTTGCGTGAGTCGCAGCGCCCCGCAGAGTCTCTCTGATTTCCCTTTTAAATGTATATTATAACAGCCCTGCACGGTGGCTCACGGCACCATAAAATTGAGTCGCCTCAAAAACCGAGGCTGGCAGATCACGAGAAGTTGCGCTTTCGAGACCCGCCCGAGAAAAATGGTGAAACCGCGTCTTTAAAACAAAAAGATTATTTGCCTTGGGCTCCGCGGCTCAAGCCTGTAGCCTGGCACAAAAGAATGCCGAGGCAGGCGGATCGTGAGGTCACAGGTCCGAGACAGGCTTCAATAAACACAGCGTAGTCCGTTTTCTATAGAAACAAAACAACAGAAAAACACAAAATCCTGAGATGGCCTTGGCATGTCCTCGCTTCGGCAGCACCTACACTAAAATTGGGAGGCGTCACAAAATAAACAGCGTATGTGCAGCATAAAAAAGACACCACAGGTGTGCATCTTTTTGTGTTTTATTTCTACGGATTGACTGCTTTGTGGAAATCAAACAAAGATAGATTGGAGGTACAGAAAAATTAAAATAGAAAGTTAGTTGGACCTAGTGTTGGGGAAACGTGCAACTCCAGCTAACTGAACGGCATTTGGACTACAATCAATTGAACATAAAAGGCAGGTGTTTCAATAAGCAAAACTCGCACAGTTGCAGTCCAGCCTTGGTGACATGAGGGAAACTGTACGTAACCAAATAAGGCGGTTCTTGGTGAGGACTCTCCGGGCACCTCGTTTTGTTTCAATTGCACACGCTCATCATTCTGATAACCTTTCATTTATTTTTTCTCTCTCTTTTATTATGTGAGGTGGGTTGTCACCAGAATGCACAGGCTGACCTCGAACTCACGATCTCAGTAAACCCACCCACCTCGGCCTTTCAAATTGCTTAGATTTCTTGTGTGAGTGACAGCACCCGGCAGAGTCTCTCTGATTTCTTATTTTACAATAAATTATAACAGCCCTGCACCATGTACAAGTGCAGCAAGTAATTCAATGGCCTAAAATATCAAGGTGTTCGGATCACGAGAAGTTGCGCTTTCGAGACCCGCCCGACCAAAATATTGATACTGCATCTTTAAAACAAAAAGACAATTTGCTTTGGCTCTGCAGCTCAAGCCTTTAGTACCAGCAAAAAAGAATGTCAACAAAGGCAGATTGTGAGGTCACAGGTTCGAGACTGCCCTCGAGGAACACAGTGTATCACGCTCCCTATTAAATACAAAAATAAGCAAAAATATATATATATATATATATCAGAGCTGGGCTTGGCTTGTACTCGTTTCGGCAGTACCTACACTAACATTCGGATGCTACACAAAAATCCACGGTCGTCATAGGGTAAAAATGACATCACTGGTGTGCAGCTTTTCATACTTTATTTCAACGTATTCACTGCTTTTTGGAAATCAAATAAAGATAGATTGGAGGTACAGAAAAATTAAAATAGAAAGTTACTTGGACTTGGTGGTCTGAACACCTTAAACCCCAGCTACTTTAACAGCATTTTTATTACAATCTCTTGAACTAATACGGCAGGTGTTGCAATCAACAGAAATCACACTGTTGCACTCCAGCCTTGTTGACAAGTGGGAAACTGCACGTAATAAATAAAGGCTTTTCGTAAGGTGGAGTCTCTGAGAACTTCGTTTGGTTTCAATTGCACACATTCATCAGTCTGATTACCTTTCTTTGTTTTCTCTTATATTATGTGAGGTGGTGTTTCAGCGGAATGCAAATTCTGACCTCTTATTTATGACCTCAAAAAGCCCGCCTACCACAGCCTTTCAAAGTGCTTAGATTGCTTTCGTGAGTGGCAGCGCCTGGCAGAGTCTCTCTGATTTTCTTTTTTACAATACATTATAACAGCCCGGCACGGTGTCTCACGGCAGCATATCATTCAGTCGCCTCAAAATTCAAGGCGGGCGGATCACAAGAATTTGCGCTTTTGAGACCCGCTTGACCAAAATGGTAAAAAACGGCTTTTAAAATCTAAAAGACCATTTGGGTTGTGCTCAGCGGCTCTAGCCTGTAGTCCCAGCACATAAGAATGCCGAGGCTGACGGATCGTGAGGTCACAAATTCGAGACTGGCCTTGAACGACACCGCATAGCCAGCTCCCTATAGAAAAAATAAACAAAACAAAAAAACAAAAAAAACATATAAAAGCTGAGCAGGGCCTGGCATGTAAACGCTTCGGCAGGACCTACGCTAAAATTGGGACGCTACACGAAAGGCCGTTTTGGTCGAAGCATAAAAATGACAGCACACGTGTGCAGCTTTTCGTCTTTTATTTCTACTTATTGACTGCTTTGTGGAAATCAAATAAAGATAGATTGGAAGTCCAGAAATCTAAAATTAGAAAGCTTGTAGGACATGGTGGTGTGGACGACTGCAAACCCAGCTACTCGAACGGCATTCAGATGACGTTCTGTTAAACTAATACGGCAGGTGTTGCAATAAGCAAAGATCGCATTATTGAACTCCAGCCTTGATGACAATAGGGAAACTGCACGTAATAAAGAAAGGCGATCGATCTTAAGATGGAGTCTCCAGGAACGTTGTTTGGTTTCAATTGCAAACACTCATCAGTCTGATTACCTTACTTTTATTTTCTCTTTTATTATGTGAGGTGGGTTTTCACCGAAATGCACATTCGGACATCCAACTCATGATCTCAGGAAATCCACCCACCTAGGCCTTTCAAAGTGTTTAGATTGCTTGCGTGAGTGGCAGCGCCCTGCAGAGTCTCTCTGATTTCCTTTTTAAATGTGCGTTATAACAGCCTGGCACGTTGTCTCACGGCATCCTGTAATTGAGTCGTCTCAAAAACCAAGGCGGGCGGATCACGAGAAGTTGCGCATTCGAGACCCGCCCGACGAAAATGGTGAAACCGCATATTTAAAACAAAAAGACAATTTGGCTTGGGCTCCGCGGCTCCAGCCTGTAGTCCCAGCACAAATGAATGCCGAGGCAGGCAGACCGTGAGGTCACAGGTTCGACACTGGCCTCGAAAACACAGCATAGCCCGTTCCCTATAAAAAACAAAACAACAGAAAAACAAAAAATATTTAGATAGGTTTGGCATATACTCGCTTCGGCAGCACCTACACTAAAATTGGGAGGCGTCACAAAATAAACAGCGTATGTGCAGCATAAAAAGGACACCACAGGTGTGCATCTTTTTGTGTTTTATTTCTACGGATTGACTGCTTTGTGGAAATCAAACAAAGATAGATTGGAGGTACAGAAAAATTAAAATAGAAAGTTAGTTGGACCTGGTGTTGTGGAGACCTGCAACCTCAGGTAATTGAATGGCATTTGGACTACAATCACTTGAACATAAATGGCCGTTGTTTCAATAAGCAAAACTTGCACAGTTGCAGTCCAGCCTTGGTGACAAGAGGGAAACTGTATGTAACCAAATAAGGCGGTTCTGGGTGTGGACTCTCCGGGCACCTCGTTTTGTTTCAATTGCACACGCTCATCATTCCAATAACTTTTCTTTTATTTTTTTTCTCTCTTTTATTATGTGAGGTGGGTTTTCACCGGCATGCACATTCTGACATCAAACTCGTGACCTCAGGAAACCCACCCACTTCGGCCTTTCAAAGTGCTTAGATTGCTTGCGTGAGTGGCAGCGCCCCGCAGAGTATCTCTGATTTTCTTTTCAAATGTACATTATAACAGGTCACGAGTTCTATGTCAGAATGTGCATTCCGGTGAAAACCCACCTCACATAATAAAATAGAAAATAAAAGAAAGGTAATAAGACTGATGTGTGTGTGCAATTGAAACCAAACAAAGTTCCCAGAGACTCCACATTAAGGTCGCTTTTCTTTTTTACGTGCAGTTTCCCTATTGTCACCAAGGCTGGAGGGCAATAATGCGATCTTTGCTTATGGCAACACCTGCCGTTTTAGTTTAACAGAATGTAATCTCAATGCCGTTCGAGTAGCTGTGGTTTCAGTCGTCTACACGACCAGGTCCTACTAACTTTCTATTTTTAGATTTTTGGACCTTCAAACTACCTTTATTTGATTTCCACAAAGCAATCAATACATGCAAATAAAATACGAAAAGCTGCACACCTGTCGTGTCATTCTTACGCTACAACCACGCCGGCCTTTCGTATAGCGTTCCAATTTTTGTGTAAGTCCTGCTGAAACGTGTACATTCCAGGCCCAGCCCAGGTTTTCTATGTTTTTCTGTTTTTGTTTTGTTTTGTTTTTATTGGGAGCTGGCTTCTCTGTGTCCTTTGAGGCCAGTCTCGAACCTCTGAACTCACAATCCATCTACCTCGGCATTCTTAAGTGCTGGGTCTACAGGCTTGAGAAGCTGAGTGCAACCCAAATGGTCTTTTAGATTTAAAGATGCGGTTTTACCAATTTAGTCGGGCGGGTCTCTAAAGCGCAAATTCTCGTGATCCCTTCGCCTTGGTTTTTGAGGCGATTCAATTACAGGATGCTGTGAGCCATCGTGGCGGGCTGTTATAATGTACATTGAAAGATAAAATCAGAGAGACTCTGCGGGTCGCTGCCACTCACGCAAGCAATCTAAGCACTTTGAAAGGCCTAGGTGGGTGGGTTTCCTGAGGTCACGAGTTCGATGTCAGAATGTGCATTCCGGTGAAAACCCACCTCACATAATAAAAAAGAAAATAAAGAAATGTAATCAGACTGATGAGTGTGTGCAATTGAAACCAAACAAAGTACCCAATGACTCCACCTTAAGATCGCCTTTCTTTATTACATGCAGGTTCCCTATTGTCACCAAGGCTAGAGTGCAATAAAGCGATCTTTGCTTATTGCAACACCGGCCGTTTTAGTTTAACAGAATGTCATCTCAATGCCGTTTGAGTAGCTGGGGTTGCAGTCGTCCACACCACCAGGTCCTACTAACTTTCTATTTTTAGATTTCTGGAACTCCAATCCGTCTTTATTTGATTTCCAAAAAGCTGTCAATACGTAGAAAGAAAGTAAAAAAGCTGCACACCTGTGGTGTCATTTTTATGCTATGACCACCCCGGATTTTTGTGTAGCATCCCAATGTTAGTGTAATTGCTGCCGAAACGAGTACATGCAAAGCACACCTCAGATTTTTTATGTTTCTTTTTTGCTTATTTTTGTTTTTAATATTCAGCGTGCTACACTGTGTTCCTTGAGGCCTGTCTTGAACCTGTGACCTCACGATCCATCTGCCTCGGCATTGTTATGTGCTGGGACTACAGACTTGAGTCACTGAGCGAAACCCAAATGGTCTTTTAGTTCTAAAGACGCGGTTTTACAATTTTGGTCAGGCGGGTCTCGAAAGCGCAACTTCTCGTGATCCTCCCGCCTTTATTTTTGAGGCGATTGAATTACAGGCTGCCCTTAGCCACCGTGCAGGGCTGTTGTAATGTATTGTTAAGTAAGACATCAGAGAGAATCTGCCGGGCGCTGCCATTCACACAAGAAATCTCAGAATTTTGAAAGGCAGAGGTGGGCGGGTTTTCTGAGGTCGTCAGTTCGGGGTCAGCCTGTGCATTCCAGTGAAACCCCACCTCACATAATAAAAGAGAGAGAAAAAATAAAAGAAATGTTATCAGATTGATGAGCATGTGCAATTAAACCAAAACGAGGTGCCCAAAGAGTCCACACCCAGAACCGCCTTATTTGGTTACGTACACTTTCCCTCTTGTCACCAAGGCTGGACTGCAACTTTGGGAGTTTTGCTTATTGAAACACCTGCCTTTCATGTTCAAGTGATTGTAGTCCAAATGCCATTCAAGTAGCTGGGGTTGCAGGTCTCCACAACACCAGGTCCAACTAACTTTTATTTTCATTTTTCTGTACCTCCAATCTATCCTTGTTTGATTTCCACAAAGCAGTGAATCAATAGAAATAAAACGGGAAAAGGAGCACACCTGTGGAGTCATTTTTATGCTGCACATACACCGTTAATTTTGTGACGCCTCCCAATTTTAGTGCAGGTGCTGCCTAAGGGAGTAAATGCCAAGCTCATCTCAAGATTTTCTGTTTTTCTGTTGTTTTGTTTCATATAGAGAACGGGCTATGCTGTGTTTATCGAGGCCAGCCTCGAACCTGTGACCTTAACATCCGCCTGCCTCAACATTCTTTTGTTCTGGGACAACAGGCTTGAGCCGCGGAGCCCAAGTCAAATTTTCGTTTTGTTTTAAAGACGCGGATTCACCCTTTGGGTCGGGAGGGTCTCGAAAGCGCAACATCTCATGATCCACCCGCCTTGGTTATTGAGGCGACTCTATTACAGGGTGCCATGAGCCATCGTGCCGTGCTGTTATAATGTACATTTGAAAAGGAAATCACAGAGACTTTGCGGGGCGCTGCCACTCATGCAAGCAACCTAAGAACTTTGAAAGGCCTAGGTGGGTGGGTTTCCTGAGGTCACGAGTTCGATGTCAGAATGTACATTCCGGTAAAAACCCACCTCACATAATAAAGGAGGAAATAAAAGAAAGGTAATCAGACTGATGAGTGTGTGCAATTCAAACCTAACAAAGTTCTCGGACACTCCACCTTAAGAACACCTTTTTTTATAACGTGCAGTTTTCCTATTGTCACCAAAGCTGCAGTGCAATAATGCCATCTTTACTTATTGCCATACCTGCCGTTATGGTTTAACAGAATATCATCACAATGCCGATCGAGTAGCTGGGCTTCCAGTCTTCCACAGCACCAGGTCCTACTAACTTTCTATTTTTAGATTTCTGGACCTCCAATCTATCTTTGTTTGATTTCCACAAAGCAGTCAATCCGTAGAAATGAAACTCGAAAATGTGCACACATGTGGTGTCTTTTTTATGCTGCAAAAACGCCGTTTATTTTGTGACGACTCCCAATTTTAGTGTAGGTGCTGCCGAAGCGAGTACATGCCAAGCCCATCTCAGGATTTTGTGTTTTTCTGTTGTTTTGTCTTTTATACGGAAAGGGCTATGCTGTGTTTATCGAGGCCAGTCTCGAATCTGTGACCTCACGATCCGCCTGCCTTGGCATTCTTTTGTGCTGGGATTACAGCCTTGAGCCGCCGAGCCGAAGCCAAATTGTCTTTTCGTTTTAAAGACGCGGTTTCACCATTTTGGTCGGGCAGGTCTCAAAAGCCCAACTTCTCATGATCCGCCCGCCTCGGTTTTTGAGGCGACTCAATTACAGAATCCCGTGAGCCACCATGCTGGGCTGTTATAATGTACATTTAAAAAGGAAATTATAGAGACTCTGCAGGGCGCTGCCACTCACGCAAGCAAACTAAGCACTTTGAAAGGCCTAGGTGGGTGGGTTTCCTGAGGTCACCACTTCAAGGTCAGAATGTGCATTTTGGTGAAAATCCACCTCACATAATAAAAGAGAAAATAAAAGAAAGGTAATCAGACTGATGAGTGTGTGCAATTGAAACCAAACAAAGTTCCCGGAGACTCCACCTTAAGATCGCCTTTTTTATTACGTGCAGTTTCCCTATTTTCACCAAGGCTGGAGTGCAATAATGCGATCTTTGCTTATTGCAACACCTGCCGTTTTAGTACTAGAAAATCTTATCTCAATGCCGTCTGAGTAGCTGGGGTTGCTGTCCTCCACACCACCCGGTCCTACTGACTTTCTATTTATAGATATCTGGAACTCCAATCTATCTTTATTTGATTTCCAAAAAGCATTCAATACGTAGAAATAAAGTACAAAAAGCTGCACACCTGTCGTGTCATTTTGACGCTATGACCACCCCAGATTTTTTTGTAGCATCCCAATGTTAGTGTAGGTGATGCCAAAACGAGTACATCACCTGCTTGGGCAGAGACGCCAAGCCCATCTCAGGATTTTGTGTTTTTCTGTCGTTTTCTTTTTCATACGGAACGGGATACGCTGTGTTGATCGAGGCCAGTCTCAAACCTGTGACGTAACGATCTGCCTGCCTCGGCATTCTTTTGTGGTTGGCCTACAGGCTTGAGCCGCGGAGCCCAAGCCAAATTGTTTTCTTGTTTTAAAAATGCGGTTTCACCATTTTGGTCGGGCGGGTCTTGAAAGCCCAAATTCTGGTGATCCGCCCGCCTTGATTTTTGAGGCGACCAATTACAGGATGCCATGAGCCAACGTGCCGGGCTGTGACAATGTACATTTAAAAACGAAATCCGAGAGAATCTGCGGGGCACTGCCACTCACGCAAGCAATCTAAGCATTTTGAAAGGCCTAAGTGCGTCGGTTTCCTGAGTCACGAGTTCGATGTCAGAATGTGCATTCCGGTGAAAACCCACCTCACATAATAAAAGAGAAAATAAAAGAAAGGTAATCAGACTAATGAGTGTGTGCAATTGAAACCAAACAAAGTTCCTGGAGACCCCACCTTAAGATCGCCTTTCTTTATTACGTGCAGTTTCCCTATTTTCACCATGGCTTGAGTGCAATAATGCGAACTTTGCTTATTGCAACACCTGCCGTTTTATTTTTAAAGAATGTCATCTCAAAGCCATTCGAGAAGGTGGGGTTACAGTCGTCCACACTACCAGGTCCAACTAACTTTCTATTTTTAGATTTCAGAAACTCCAGTCTATCTTTATTTAATTTCCAAAAAGCAGTCAATACGTAGAAATAAAGTACAAAAAGCTGCACACCTGTGGTGTCATTTTTACGCTATGACAACCTCGGATTTTTGTGTAGCATCCCAATGTTAGTGTAGGCGCTGCTGAAACGAGTACATGCCAAGCCCAGCTCAGATTTTTTATGTTTTTTATTGCTTATTTTTGTTTTTAATAGGGAGCGTGCTTCACTGTGTTGCTCGAGGCCAGTCTCAAACCTGTAATCTTACGATCCGACTGCCTCGGCATTCTTTTGTGCTGGTACTAAAGGCTTGAGACGCGGAGAGGAAGCCAAGTTGTCTTTTTGTTTTAAAGACCCGATTTCACCATTTTGTTTGGGCGGGTCTCGAAAGTGCAGCTTCTGATCCGCCCGCCCTGATTTTTGAGGCGATTGAAGTACAGGCTGCCCTTAGCCACCGTGCAGGGCTGTTATAATGTATTGTTAAATAAGAAATCAGAGAGACTCTGCCGGGCGCTACCAATCACACAAGCAATCTAAGCACTTTGAAAAAACGAGGTGGGCGGGTTTTCTGAGGTCGGGAGTCCGAGGTCATCCTGTGCATTTTGGTGAAAACCCACCGCACATAATAAAAGAGAGTGAAAAAATAAAAGAAATGTTATCAGAATGATGAGTGTGTGCAATTGAAACAAAACGAGGTGCCCGGAGAGTCCACACCCAGAACCGCCTTATTTGGTTAAGTACAATTTTCCTCTTGTCACCGAAGCTTGACTGTAACTGTGGGAGTATTGCTTATTGCAACACCTGCCTTTTACGTTCAAGTGATTGTAGTTTAAATGCCGTTTAATTAGCTGGGGTTGCAGGTCTCCAAAACACCAGGTCCAACTAAGTTTCTATTTTAATTTTTCTGTACCTCCAATCTATGTTTGTTTGATTTCCACAAATCAGTCAATCCGTAGAAATGGAAGACGAAAATGTGCACACCTGTTGTGTCTTTTTTATGCTACAAATACGCGGTTTATTTTGTGACGCCTCCCAATTTTATTGTAGGTGCTGCCGAAGCGAGTACATGCCAAGCCCATCTCAGGATTTTGTGTTTTTTGTTGTTTTGTTTTTTATAGGGAACGGGCTACGCTGTGTTTATGGAGGCCAGTCTCGAACGTGTGACCTCACGATTCGCCTGCCTCGGCATTCTTTTGTGCTTGGACTACAGCCTTGAGCCGCGGAGCCCAAGCCCAATTGTCTTTTTGTTTTAAAGACACGCTTTCACCATTTTGGTCGGGCGGGTCTCGAAAGCCCAACTTCTCCTGATCCGCCAGCCTTCGTTTTTGAGGCGACTCAATTACAGGATGCTGTGAGCCACCGTGCCGGGCTGTTATAATGTACATTTAAAAAGGAAATCAGAGAGACTCTGCAGGGCGCTTTCACTCACGCAAGAAATCTAAGCACTTTGAAAGGCCTAGGTGGGTGGGATTCCTGAGGTCACCAGATCGATGTCAGAATGAGCATTCCGGTAAAAACTCAACTCACATAAAAAAAGAGAAAGTAAAAAAAGGTAATAATACTGATGAGTGTGTGCAATTGAAACCAAACAAAGTTACCAAAGACTCCACCTTAAGATCGCCTTTTTTACTACGTGCAGTTTCTCTATTGTCACCAAGGCTGGAGTGCAATAATGAGATCTTTGTTTATTGCAACACCTGCCATTTTAGTTTTACAGAATGTCATCTCAATGCCATTAGAGAAGCTGGGGTTGCAGTCGTCCACACCACCAGGTCCTACTAACTTTCTATTTTTAGATATCTGGAACTCCAATCTATCTTTATTTTATTTCCAAAAAGCAGTCAATACGTAGAAATAAAGTACAAAAATTTGCACATCTGTGGTGTCGTTTTTACGCTATGACCACCCCGGATTTTTGTGTAGCATTCCAATGTTAGTGTAGGTGATGCCGAAACGAGTACATGCCAAGCCGAGCTCAGATTTTTTATGTTTTTTTTTTTTTTTTTTTGCTTATTTTTGTTTTTAATAGGGAGCATGCTACAGTGTGTTCCATGAGGCCAGTCTCGAACCTGTGACCTCAGGATCTGCCTTCGTCGGCATTACTTTGTGCTGGTATTAAAGGCTTCAACTGCGGAGCCAAAGCCAAATTGTCTTTCTGTTTTAAAGATGAGGTTTCACCACTTTGTTTTGGCGGGTCTCGAAAGCGCATCTTCTCGTGATCCGCCCGCCTTGATTTTTGAGGCGATTGAATTACAGGCTGCCCTTAGCCACCGTGCAGGGCTGTTATAATGTATTGTTAAATAAGAAATCAGAGAGACTCTGCCGGGTGCTGCCACTCACAGAAGCAATCTAAGCACTTTGAAAGGCCGAAGTGGGCGTGTTTTCTGAGGTCGGGAGTTCGAAGTCAGCCTGTGCATTCCCACCTCACATAATAAAAGAGAGAGAAAAAATACAAGAAATGTTATAGGAATGATGAGCGTGTGCAATTGAAACAAAACGAGGTGCCCGGAGAGTCCACACCCAGAACCGCCTTATTTGGTTATGTACCGTTTCCCTCTTGTCACCAAGGCTGAAATGCAACTGTGCAAGTTTTGCTTATGGAAACACCTGCCTTTTACGTTCAAGTGATTGTAGTCCAAATGCCGTTCAATTAGCTGTGCTTTCACGTCTTCACAACACCAGGTCCAACTAAATTTCAATTTTAAATTTTCTGTACCTCCAATCTATCTTTGTTTGATTTCCACAAAGCAGTCAATCCATAAAGATGAAAAACGAAATGGTGCACACCTGTGGTGTCTTTTTTATGCGGCAAATACGCCGTTTCTTTTGTGAAGCCTCCCAATTTTAGTGTAGGTGTTGCCGAAGCGAGGACATGCCAAGCCAATCTAAGGATTTTGTGTTTTTCTGTTGTTTTGTTTTTTATAGGGAAAGGGCTATGCTATGTTTATGGAGGGCAGTCTCGAATGTGTGACCTCACGATTCGCCTACCTCGGCATTCTTTTGTGCTGGGACAACAGCCTTGAGCCGTGGAGCCCAATCCAAATTGTCTTTTTTGTTTTAAAGACACGGTTTCACCATTTTGGTCGGGCTGGTCTCGAAAGCGCAGCTTCTGGTGATCCACCCACCTCGGTTTTTGAGGCGACTCAATTACAGGATGCCGTGAGCCACAGTGCCGGGCTGTTATAATGTACATTTAAAAAGGAAATCAGAGACACTCTGAAGGGCGCTGCCACTCAAGCAAGAAATCTAAGCACTTTGAACGGCCTTGGTGGGTGGGATTCCTGAGGTCAACAGTTCAATGTCAGAATAAGCATTTCGGTGAAAACCCACCTCACATAAAAAAAGAGAAAATAAAAGATAGGTAATCAGACTGATGAGTGTGTGCAATCGAAACCAAACATAGTTCCCATTGACTCCACCTTAAGATCGCCTTTCTTTACTACGTGCAGTTGCTCTATTGCCACCAAGGCTGGAGTGCAATAATGACATCTTTGCTTATTGCAACACCTACCGTTTTAGTTTTATGGAATATGATCTCAATGGCCTTTGAGTAGCTGGGGTTGCAGTCGTCCACACCACCAGGTTCTACTAACTTTCTGTTTTTAGATATCTGGAACTCCAATCTATCTTTATTTGATTTCCAAAAAGCAGTCAATACGTACAAATAATGTACAAAAATTTGCACACCAGTGGTGTCGTTTCTAACCTATAACCACCCCGGGTTTTTTTGTGGCATCCAAATGTTAGTCTAGGTGCTGCAGAAACGAGTACATGCCAAGTGCAGCTCAGATATTTTATTTTTATTTTTTTTTGCTTATTTTTTTTTAATTGGGAGCGTGCTACTGTGTGTTACTCGAGGCCAGTCTCGAACCTGGGACCTCACGATCTGCCTTCGTCGGCCTTCTTTTGTGCTGGTACTAAAGGCTTGAGCCAGGGATTCTGAGCCAAATTGTCTTTTTGTTTTAAAGATGAGGTTTCACCATTTTGGTAGGGAGTGTCTCGAAAGAGCATTTTCTCCTGATCCGCCCACCTTGTTTTTTGAGGCGATTGAATTACAGGCTGCCCTTAGCCACCGTGCAGGGCTGTTATAATGTATTGTTAAATAAGAAATCAGAGAGACTCTGCCGGGCGCTGCCACTCACACATGCAATCTAAGCACTTTGAAAGTCCGAAGTGGGCGGGTTTTCTGAGGTCGCGAGTTCGAGGTCAGCCTGTGCATTCTGGTGAAAACCCACCTCACATAATAAAAGAGAGAGAAAAAATAAAAGAAACGTTATCGGAATGATGAGCATATGCAATTGAAACAAAACGAGGTGCCCGGAGAGTACACACCCAGAACCGACGTATTTGGTTACCTACAGTTTCCCTCTTGTCACCAAGGCTGGACTGCAACTGTGCGAGTTCTGCTTATTGAAACACCTGCCTTTTACGTTCAAGTAATTGTAGTCCAAATGCCGTTCAATTAGCTGGGGTTGCAGGTCTCCACAACACGAGGTCAAACTAACTTTCTATTTTAATTTTTCTGTACCTCCAATCTATCTTTCTTTGATTTTCACAAAACAGTCAATCCGTAGAAATGAAACACGAAAAGGTGCACACCTGTGTTGTCTATTTTATGCGGCAAATACGCCGTTCCTTTTGTGAAGCCTCCCAATTTTAGTGTAGGTGCTGCCGAATTGAGTACATGCCAAGCCCATCTAAAGATTTTGTGTTTTACTATTATTTTGTTTTTTTTATAGGGATCGGGCTATGCGATGTTTATCGAGTCCAGTCTCGAACCTGTAACCTCACGATCCACCTGCCTCGGTGTTCATTTGTGCTGGAACAATAGGCTTGAGCCGCGGAGCCCAAGCCAAATTGTCTTTTTGTTTCAAAGACACGGTTTCACCATTTTGGTAGGGCGGGTCTCGAAAGCGAAACTTCTCGTGATTCGCATGCCTCCGTTTTTGAGGCGACTCAATTACAGGATGCCGTGAGCCACAGTGCCAGGCTGTTATAATGTACATTTAAAAAGGAAATCAGAGAGACTCTGCGGGGCACTGCCACTCACGCAAGAAATCTAAGCACTTTGAAAGGCCTAGGTGGGTGGGATTCCTGAGGTCACCAGTTCGATGTCAGAATGAGCATTACCGTGAAAACCCACCTCTCATAAAAAAAGAGAAAATAAAGAAAGGTAATCAGACTGATGAGTGTGTGCAATTGAAACCATAATAAGTTCCCGGAGATTCCAAATTAAGATCGCCTTTCTTTACTACGTGCAGTTTCTCTATTGTCACCAAGGCTAGAGTGCAATAATGAGATCTTTGTTTATTTCAACACCTTAAGTTTTAGTTTTACAGAATGTCATCTCAATGCCGTTTGAGTAGCTGCGGTTGCAGTCGTCCACAAAACCAGGTGCAACTAACTTTCTATTTTTAGATATCTGGAACTCCAATCTATCTTTATTTGATTTCCAAAAAGCAGTCAATGCGTAGAAATAAAGTACAAAAATTTGGACACCTGTGGTGTTTTTACGTTATGACCACCCCGGATTTTTGTGTAGCATCCCAATGTTAATATAGGTGCTGCCGAAACGAGTACATGCCAAGCCCAGCTCAAATTTTTTGTTTTTTTTTTTTTTTTACTTATTTTTGTTTTTAATCGGGAGCAAGTTACAGTGTGTTCCTGGAAGCCAGTCTCAAAACTGTGACCTCAGGATCTGCCTTCATCGGCATTCTTTTGTGCTGGTACTAAAGGCTTGAGCCGCCTAGCCAAAGCCAAATTGTCTTTTTGTTTTAAAGATGACGTTTCACCATTTCATTTGTGCGAGTATCGAAAGCCCATCTTCTCGTGATCAGCCCTCCTTGATTTTTGAGGCGATTGAATTACAGGCTGCCCTTAGCCACCGAGCAGGGCTGTTATAATGTATTGTTAAATAAGAAATCTGAGAGACTCTGCGAGGCACTGCCACTCACACAAGGAAACTAAGCACTTTGAAAGGCCGAAGTGGGGGGGTTTTCTGAGGTCGTGAGATTGAGGTCAGCCTGTACATTCCAGTGAAAACCCACCTCACATAATAAAAAAGAGAGAGAAAAATAAAAGAAAGGTTATCGGAATGATGAGCGTGTGCAATTGAAACAAAACGAGGTGCCCAGAGAGTACACACCCAGAACCGCCTTATTTGGTTAAGTACAGTTTTCCTCTTGTCACCAAGGCTGGACTGCAAATGTGCGAGTTTTGCTTATTGAAACACCTGCCTTTTATGTTCAATGATTGTAGTCCAAATGCCGTTCAATTAGCTGGGGTTGCAGGTCTCCACAACACCAGGTGCAACTAACTTTCCATTTTACTTTTTCTGTATCTCCAATCTACCTTTGTTTGATTTCCACAAAGCAGTCAATCCGTAGAAATGAAACAAAAATGTGCACACCTGTGGTGTATGTTTTATGCGGTAAATACGCCGTTTCTTTTTTGAAGCCTCCCAATTTGAGTGTAGGTGCTACCGAAGCGAGTACATTCCAAGCTTAACTCAGGATTTTGTGTTTTACTGTTGTTTTGTTTTTTATCGGGTACGGGCTGCGCTGTGTTTATGGAGGCCAGTCTCGAACCTGTGAACTCACGATCCACCTGACCACGGCATTCTTTTGTGCTGGGACAAGAGGCTTGAGCCGCGGAGGCCAAGCCAAAGTGTCTTTTCGTTTTAAAGACACGGGTTCACCATTTTGGTCTGACGGGTCTGAAAAGCGCAACTTCTCGTGATCCGTTCGACTTTGTTTTTGAGACGACTCAATTACAGGATGTCGTGAGCCACGGTGCCGGGCTGCTATAATGTACATTTAAAAAGAAATCAGAGAGTCTCTGCGGGGCGCTGCCACTCACGCAAGAAATCTAAGCACTTTGAAAGGCTTTGGTGGGTGGGATTCCTGAGGTCACCAGTTCGATGTCAGAATGAGCATTACCGTGAAAACCCACCTCACATAAAAAAAAAGAGAAAATAAAAGAACGGTAATCAGACTGATGAATGTGTGCAATTGAAACCAAACAAGGTTCCCGGAGATTCCACCTTAAGATCGCCTTTCATTACTACCTGAAGTTTCTCTATTGTCACCAAGGCTGGAGTGCAATAATGAGATCTTTGCTTATTGCAACACCTGCCGTTTTAGTTTTACAGAATGTCATCTCAATACCGTTGGAGTAGCTGGGGTTACAGTCGTCCACACCACCAGGTCCTACTAACTTTCTATTTTTAGATATCTGGAACTCCAATCTATCTTTATTTGATTTCCAAAAAGCAGTCAATACGTAGAAATAAAGTAAAAAATTTGGACACCGGTGGTGTCGTTTATACGTTATGACCGCCCCAGATTTTTGTGTAGCATCCCAATGTTAGTGTAGTTGCTGCCGAAAAGAGAACATGCCAAGCCCAGATCAGATTTTTTATGTTTTTTTTTTTGCTAATTTTTTTTTAACAGGGAGCGTGCTACAGTGTGTTCGTCGAGGCCAGTCTCGAACCTGTGACTTCACGATCTGCCTTCATCGGCATTTTTGGGCTGGTACTAAAGGCTTGAGCCGCTGAGCCAAAGCCAAATTGTCTTTTTGTTTTAAAGATGAGGTTTCACCATTTCGTTTGGGCGGGTATGGAAAGCGCGTCTTCTCGTGATCCACCCACCCTGAGTTTTGAGGCGATTGAATTACAGGCTGCCCTTAGCCACCGTGCAGGGCTGTTATAGTGTATTTTTAAATAAGAAATCTAAGAGACTCTGCGGGGTGTTGCCACTCACACAAGCAAACTAAGCACTTTGAAAGGCCGAAGTGAGCGGGTTTTCTGAGGTCGCGAGTTCGAGGTCAGCCTGTGCATTCCGGTGAAAACCCACCTCACATAATAAAAAGGAAAGAAAAAAATGAAAGAAAGGTTATCGGAATGATGAGCGAGTGCAATTGAAACAAAACGAGGTGCCCGGAGAGTACACACCCAGAACCACCTTATTTGGTTAAGTACAGTTTCCCTCTTGTCACCAAGGCTGGACTGCAACTGTGCGAGTTTTGCTTATTGAAACACATGCCTTTTACATTCAAGTGATTGTAGTCCAAATGCCGTTCAATTAGCTGGGGTTGCAGGTCTCCGCAACACCAAGTACAACGAACTTTCTATTTTAATTTTCCGTACCTCCAATCTATCTTTGTTTGATTTCCACAAAGCAGTCAATCCGTAGAAATGAAACACGAAAATGTGCACACCTGTGGTGTCTTTTTTATGCGGCAAATATGCCGTTTATTTTGTGAAGCCTCCCAATTTTAGTGTAGGTGCTGCCGAAGCAAGTACATGCCAAGCCCATCTCAGAATTTTGTGTTTTTCTGTTGTTTTGTTTTTTATAGGGAACGGGCTACACTGTGTGTATAGAGGCAAGTCTCGAACCTGTGACCTCACGATCCGCCTGCCTCGGCATTCTTTTGTGCCGGGACAACAGGCTTGAGCCACGGAGCCCAAGCCAAATTGCCTTTTTGTTTTAAAGACACGGTCACCATTTTGGTCGGTCGGGTCTCGAAAGCGCAACTTCTCATGATTCGCCCGCCTCCGATTTTGAGGCGACTCAATTACAGGATGCCGTGAGCCACCGTGCCGTGCTGTTATAATGTACATTTAAAAAGGAAATCAGAGAGACTCTGCGGGTCACTGCCACTCACGCAAGAAACCTAAGCACTTTGAAAGGCCTTGGTGGGTGGGATTCCTGAGGTCACAAGTTCGATGTCAGAATCAGTATTCCGGTGAAAACCCACCTCACGTAAAAAAAGAGAAAATAAAGAAAGGTAATCAGACTGATGAGTGTGTGCAATTGAAACCACAGAAAGTTCCCAGAGACTCCACCTTAAGATCGCCTTTCTTTACTACCTGCAGTTTCTCTATTGTCACCAAGGCTGGAGTGCAATAATGTGACCTTTGCTTATTGCAACACCTGCCGTTTTAGTTTCACAGAATGTCATCTCAATGCCGTTTGAGTAGCTGGTGCTGCAGTCGTCCACACCACCAGGTCCTACTAACTTTCTATTTTTAGATATCTGGAACTCCAATCTATCTTTATTTGATTTCCAAAAAGCAGTCAATACGTACAAATAAAGTACAAAAATTTGCACACCTGTGGTGGCGTTTTTGCGCTAATACCACCCCGGATTTTTGTGTAGCATCCCAATGTTAGTGTAGGTGCTGCCGAAAGGAGTACATGCCAAGCCCAGCTCAGATTTTTTATGCTTTTTTTTTGCTAATTTTTGTTTTTAATAAGGAGCGTGCTACACTGTGTTCCTCGAGGCAAGTCTCCAACCTGTTACCTCACGATCTGCCTTCGTCGGAATTATTTTGTGCTGGTACTGAAGGCTTGAGCCACGGAGCCAAAGCCAAATTGTCTTTTTGTTTAAAAGATGAGTTTTCACCATTTTGTTCTGGTGGGTCTCGAAAGCGCATCTTCTCATGATCCGCCTGCCTTGATTTTTGAGGCGATTGAATTACAGGCTGCCCTTAGCCACCGAGCAGGGCTGTTATAATGCATTGTTAAATAAGAAATCAGAGAGACTCTGCGGGGCGCTTCCACTCACACAAGCAATCTAAGCACTTTAAAAGGCCGAAGTTGGCGGGTTTTCTGAGGTCACGAGTTCGAGGTCAGCCTGTGCATTACGGTTAAAACACACCTCACATTATAAAAGAGAGAGAAAAATAAAAGAAAGGTTATCGGAATGATGAGCATGTGCAATTGAAACAAAAAGAGGTGCCCAGAGAGTCCAAACCCAGAAGCACCTTATTTGGTTACGCACAGTTTACGTCTTGTCACCAAGGCTGGACTGCAACTGTGCGAGTTTTGCTTATTGAAACACCTGCCTTTTACGTTCAAGTGATTGTAGTCCAAATGCTGTTCAATTAGCTGCGGATGCATGTCTCCACAACACCAGGTCCAACTGACTTTCTATTTTAATTTTTCTGTACCTCCAATCTATCTTTGTTTGATTTCCACAAAGCAGTCAATCCGTGGAAATGAAACACGAAAAGGTGCACACCTGTGGTGTCTTTTATATGTGGCAAATACGCCATTTATTTAGTGAAGCCTCCCCATTTTAGTGTAGGTGCTGCCGAAGCGAGTACATGCCAAGTCCATCTTAGGAGTTTGTGTTTTTCTGTTGTTTTGTTTTTTTATAGGGAACGGGCTATGCTGTGTTTATCGAGGTGAGTTTCATACCTGTGACCTCACGATCCGCCTGCCTCAGCATTCCTTTGTGCTGGAACAACAGTCTTGAGCCGTGGAGCCCAAGCCAAATTCTCTTTTTGTTTTAAAGACACGGTTTCACCGTTTTTGTCGGGCGGGTCTCGAAAGCGCAATTTCTCGTGATCCACCCGCCTCGGTTTTTGAGGCGACTGAATTACAGGATGCGGTGAGCCACCGTGCCAGGATGTTATAATGTACATTTGAAAAGGAAATCAGAGAGACTCTGCGGGGCGCTGCCACTCCCGCAAGAAAACTAAGCACTTTGAAAGGCCTTGGTGGGTGGGATTCCTGAGGTCACGAGTTTGTGTTCAGAATGTGCATTCCGGTGAGAACCCACCTCACATAATAAAAGAGTAAATAAAAGAAAGGTAATCAGACTGATGAGTGTGTGCTATTGAAACAAAACGAAGTTCCGGAAGACTCCACCTTAAGAAACGCCTTTCTTTGTTACGTTCATTATCCCTCTTGTCACCAAGGCTGGGGTGCAACAGTGGGATCTTTGCTTATTGCAACACCTGCCGTTTTATTTCAAGTGATTGTCATCCCAATGCCGTTCAAGTATCGGGTGTTGCCGGTATCCAAACCACCAGGTCCAACTAATTTTCTATTTACAGTTCTGTACCTGCACTCTATCTTTATTTGATTTCCACAAAGCAGTCAATAGGTAGAAAGAGAATACGAAAAGCTGCACACCTGTGTTGTCATTTTTATGCTGCGACCACGCCGGCCTTTTGTGGAGCGTCACAGTTTTACTGTATGTGCTGCCGAAGCGAGTACATGCCAAGCAAAGCTCGGCTTTTTAATGTTTTTCTGGTTTTTTTTTTTGTTTGTTTTTAAACCGGAGCAGGCTATGCTGTGTTCTTTGAGGCCGGTCTCGAACATGTTACCTCACAATTTGCCTCCTTCGGCATTCTTTTTTGCTGGGAATACAGACTTCAACCGCAGAGCCAAACCCAAATTATCTTCTTGTTGTAAAGTGGGGGTTTCACCATTTTGGTGGGTCGAATCTTAAAAGTGCAACTTGTTGTGATCCATGCAACTGGAATTTTGAGGTGACTCAATTACAGGCTGCCATGAGCCACCGGGACGGGCTGTTATAATTTATTTTTAAATATGAAATCAGAGAGAATCTTCGGGGCTCTGCCTCTCTCACTAGCAATCTAAGCAATTTGAAAGGCCGTGGTGGGTGGGATTCCTGAGGTCATGAGTTCGAGGTCAGCCTGTGCATTCTGGTAAAAACCGACCTCACATAATAAAAGAGAGAGAAAAAAAAAGAAACCTATTCAGACTGATGTGTGTGTGCAATTAAACAAAGCCATGTGCCCGGATACTCCACCTTCAGAACAGCCATTTTAGATTACGTACATTTTCCCTCTTGTCACCAAGGCTGGACTGCAACACTGCTATTTTTGCTTATTGAAACACTTGACTTTTACGTTCAAGTGATTGTCATTCAAATGCCATTCAAGTACCTGGGGTTGCAGGTGTCCACAACACCAGGTCCAACGAACTTTGTATTTTAATTTTTCTGTACCTCCAATCTATCTTTGTTTGATTTTCACAAAGCAGTCAATACGTAGAAATAAAATACAAAAACCTGCACACCTGTAGTGTCACTTTTATGCTACAAACACGCCACCCTTTTGTGACTGGACACAATTTTAGTGTAGGTGCTGCTGAAGCGACTACATGCCAAGCCCAGTTCAGCTTTTTTATGTTTTTCTGTTTCTCTGTTTTTTTTTTTTTTTATAGGGAGCTGGCTATGCTGTGTTTTTCGAGGCCAGTCTCGAACCTGTGACAACCCGATCTGCCTGCCTCGGCATTCCTTTGTGCTGGGTCTACAGGCTTGAACCGCGGAGCCCAATCCAAATTGTCTTTTTGTTTTAAGGGCGTGATTTCACAATTTTAGTCTGGCAGGTCTCCAAAGCACAACTTCTCGTGATCCGCCCAACTGGAATTTTGAGGCGACTCAATTACAGGCTGCTGTGAGCCACCGTGCCGGGCTGTTATAAATTATTGTTAAATAAGAAATCAGAGAGAATCTGCCGGGCGCTGCCTCTCACCCTAGCAATCTAAGCAATTTCAAAAGCCGAGGTGGGCGGGTTTACTGAGGTCACCAGTTCGAAGTCAGCCTGTGCATTCTGGTGAAAACCCATTTCACATAATAAAAGAGAGAAAAAAGAAACCTATTCAGACTGATGTGTGTGTGCAATTAAACAAAGCGAGGTGCCCGGATACTCCACCTTCAGAACAGCCTTTTTTGATTACGTACAGTTTTCCTCTTGTCACCAAGGCTGGACTGCAAAAGTGAGATTTTTGCTTATTGAAACACTTGCCTTTTACCTTCAAGTGATTGTCATTCAAATGCCGTTCAAGTACCTGGGGTTGCAGGTGTCCACAACACCAGGTACAACGAAATTTCTATTTTAATTTTTCTGTACCTCCAATCTATCTTTGTTTGATTTCCACAAAGCAGTCAATACGTAGAAATAAAATACGAAAAGCTGCACGCCTGTGGTGTCACTTTTACGCTACGAACACGGGGCCCTTTTGTGAAGGGACCCAATTTTAGTGTAGGTGCTGCCGAAGCGAGTACATGCCAAACCCAGCTCAGCTTTTTTATGTTTTTCTATTTTTCTGTTGTTTATAGGGATACCCTGTGTTTCCGAGGCCAGTCTCGAACATTTGACAACACGATCCGCCTGCCTCAGCATTCTTTCGTGCTGGGTCTAGAGTCTTGAACCGCGGAGCCAAATCCAAATTGTCCTTTTGTTTTAAGGATGCAATTTCACAATTTTACTCAGGCAGGTCTCCAAACCACAACTTCTCATGATTCGCCCGCCTTGATTTTTGAGACAACTGAATGATAAGTTGTGAGCCACCGTGCCGGGCTGTTATAATGTATTGTTAAAAAAGAAATCAGAGAGACTATGCGGGGCTCTGCCACTCACGCAAGCAAAGTAAGCACTTTGAAAGGCTGAGGTGGGCGTGATTTCTAAAGTCACGAGTTTGAGATCCGAATGTGCATTCCCGTGAAAACCCACCTCACATAATAAAAGAGAAAATAAAAGAAAGGTAATCAGACTGATGAGTGTGTGCTATTGAAAAAAACAAAATTCCTGGAGACTCCACCTTAAGAAACGCTTTTCTTTATTACGTGCAGATTTCCTCTTGTCGCCAAGGCTGGTGTGCAACAGTGCGATATTTTCTTATTTCAACACCTGCCATTTTAGTTCAAGGGATTGTCATCCCAATATCATTCAATTAGCTGGGGTTGTAGGCGTCCAAACCAGCAAGTCCAACTAAATTTATATTTTTAGTTTTATGTATCTTCAACCTATATTTATTTGATTTCCAGAAAGCAGTGAATACGTAGAAAGAAAATACGAAAAGCTGCACACCTGTGGTGTCATTTTTATACTGTGAATACACCGGCCTATTTTGTAGCATCCCAATTTTAGTGTATGTGCTGCCAAAGTGAGTACATGCCAAGATCAGCTCAGCATTTTTATGATTTTTTTTTATCCTGGGCGGGCTACGCTGTGTTTTTTGAGGCCAGTCTAGAAGCTGTGAGCTTATGATCTGCCTTCTTCGGAATTCTTTGTGTTGCGACAACAGCCTTCAGCAGAAAAGCCAAACCCAAATTGTCTTTTGGTTTTAAAGTCGGAGTTTCACCATTTTGTCGGGCGGGTCTCTTAAGCACAAATTCTCGTGATCCACCCAACTGGAATTTTCAGGCGACTCATTTACAGGCTGCCGTGAGCCACCATGCTGGGCTGTTATAATTTATTGTTAAATAAAAAATCAGAGAGAATATGCCAGGCGCTGCCTTCACGCTAGCAATCTAAACAATTTCAAAAGCCAAGGTGGGCGGGTTTCCTGAGGTCACGAATTCGAGGTCAGCCTGTGCATTCTGGTGAAAAACCACCTCATATAATAAAAGAGAGAGAAAAAAAGAAACCTATTCAGACTGATGTGTGTGTGCAATTAAACAAAGCTAGGTGCCCGGCTACTCCACCTTCAGAACAGCCTTTATTGATTACGGACAGTTTCCCTCTTGTCACCAAGGCTTGACTGCAACCATGCAATTTTTGGATATTGAAACACTTGACTTTTACGTTCAAGTGATTTTCATCAAAATGCCGTATAAGTAGCTGGGGTTGCAGGTGTCCACACCACCAGGTCCAAATAACTTTCTATTTTTAGTTTTCTGTACCTCCAATCTATCTTTGTTTGATTTCCACAAACCAGTCAATACGTAGAAATAAAACACAGAATGCTCCACGCCTGTGGTGTCAATATTACTCTACGAACACGCTGCCCTTTTGTGACGGGACCCAATTTTAGTTTAGGTGCTGCCGAAGTGATTACATGCCAAGCTGAGCTCAGCTTTTTTATGTTTATCTGTTTTGTATGGGGAGCTGGCTACGCTGTGTTTTTCGAGGCCAATCTCGAACCTGTGACCTCAGAATCCGCCTGCCTCAGCATTCTTTGTGCTTGGTCTACAGTCTTGAGCCGTGCAGCCCTACCGAAATTGTCTTTTTGTTTTAAGGACGCGATTTCACCATTTTAATCCGGCAGGTCTCCAAAGCACAACTTCTCGTGATTCGCCCGCCTTGATTTTTGAGGCAACTGAATGATACGCCGCCATGAGCCACTGTGCCGGGCTGTTATAATGTATTGTTAAAAAGGAAATCAGAGAGACTGTGCAGGGCTCTGCCACTCACGCAAGTAAAGTAAGCACTTTGAAAGGCCGAGGTGGGTGGAATTTCTAAGGTAAAGAGTTCGAGGTCACAATGTGAATTCCTGTGAAAACCCACCACACATAATAAAAGAGAAAATAAAAGAAAGGTAATTAGACTGATGACTGTGTGCTATTTAATCAAAACGAAGTTACAGAAGACTCCACCTTAAGAAACGCCTTTATTCATTACGTGCAGTTTTTCTCTTGTTACCAAGGCTGGGGTGCAACAGTGCGATCTTTGCTTATTGCAACACCAGCCGTTTTAGTTCAAGAGATTGTCATCCCAATGCCATTCAAGTAGCTGGGGTTGCAGGCGTCCAAACCACCAGGTCCAACTAACTTTCTATTTTTAGGTTTCCGTACCTCCAATCTATCTTTATTTGATTTCCACAAAGCAGTCAATATGTAGAAAAAAAAATACAAAAAGCTGCACACCTGTGGTGTCATTTTTATGCTGCAACCACGCCAGCCTTTTTTGTAGCGTCCCAATTTTAGTGTATGTGCTGGCGAAGCGAGTACAAGCCAAGCCCAGCTCAGCGTTTTTATGTTTTTCTGTTTTTTTTTTTTTTTTTTTTTTTTTTAATCCGGAGCAAGCTACGCTGTTTTCTTCGAGGCCAGTCTCGAACCTGTGACCTCATGATCTGCCTTCATCGGAATTTTTGTGTTGGGACTACAGGCTTCAGCAGCGGAACCAAACCCAAATTGTCTTTTTGTTTTAAATTCGGGGTTCCACCATTTTGGTCGGGCGGGTCTCTAAAGTGTAACTTCTCGTGATCCGCCCAACTGGAATTTTGAGGTGACTCAATTACAGGCTGCCATGAGCTACCGTGCCGGGCTGTTATAATTTATTGTTAAATAAGAAATCAGAGAGAATCTGCCGGTCGCTGCCTCTCATGCTAGCAATCTAAGCAATTTGAAAGGCCGCGGTGGGCGGGTTTCCTGAGGTCTCGAGTTCGAGGTCAGCCTGTGCATTCTGCTGGAAACCCACCTCACATAGTAAAAGAGAGAGAAAAAAGAAACATAATCAGACTGATGTGTGTGTGCAATTAAACAAAGCTAGATGCCCGGATACTACACCTTCAGAAGAGCCTTTTTTGATTACGTACAATTTCTCTCTTGTCACTAAGGCTGGAATGCAACAGTGCGAATTTTGCTTATTGAAACACTTGCCTTTTACGTTCAAGTGATTGTCATCCAAATGCCGTTCAAGTAGCTGGGGTTGCACGTGTCCACACCACCAGGTCCAACGAACTATTTATTTTAATTTTTCTGTACCTCCAATCTATCATTGTTTGATTTCCACAAAGCAGACAATACGTAGAAATAAAATACAAAAAGCTGCACGCCTGAGGTGTCACTTTTACTCTACGAACACGCTGCCCTTTTGTGACGGGACCCAGTTTTAGTGTATGTGCTGCCAAAGCGAGTACATGCCAAGCTCACCCCAGCTTTTTTCTGTTTTTCTGTTTTTTTTATAAATAGCTGGCTATGCTGTGTTTTTGAGGCCAGTCTCGAACCTGTGACCTCATGATCCGCCTGCCATGGCATTCTTGTGTGATGCGTCTACAAGCTTGAGCAGCGGAGTCCAACCTAAGTAGTATTTTTGTTTTAAGGGCGCAATTTCACGATTTTCGTCGGGCGGGTCTCCATAGCGCAACTTCTCTTAAATCGCCCGCCTTGATTTTTGAAGCAACTGAATGATAAGCTGCGGTGAGCCACCGTGCCGGGCTGTTATAATGTATTGTTAAAAAGAAAATCAGAGAGACTATGCGGGGCTCTGCCACTCACGCAAGCAAAGTAAGCACTTTAAAAGGCCGAGGTGGCCGGGATTTCTAAGGTCACGAGTTCGAGGTCAGAATGTGCATTCTGGTGAAAACCCACCTCACATAATAAAAGAGAAAATAAAAGAAAGGTAATCAGACTAATGAGTGTGTGCTATTGAAACAAAACAAAGTTCTCAGAGACTCCACCTTAAGAAACGCCTTTCTTTATTACATGCAGTTTCCCTCTTTTAACCAAGGCTGGGGTGAAACAGTGCGGTCTTTGCTTATTGCAACACCTGCCGTTTTAGTTCAAGAGATTGTCATCCCAATGCCGTTCAAGTAGCTGGGGTTACAGGTGTCCAAACCACCAGGTCCAATTAACTTTCTATTTTTAGTTTTCTCTAACTCCAATCTATGTTTATTTGATTTTCAGAAAGCAGTCAATACGTAGAAAAAAATACGAAAAGCTGCAAACCTGTGGTGTCATTTTTACGCTGCGACCACACCGGCCTTTTGTGTAGCGTCTTAATTTTAGTGTATGTGCTGCCGAAGCGAGAACATGCCAAGCTCAGCTCAGTTTTTTTATGTTTTTGTTTGTTTTCAATCCGGAGCAGGCTACGCTGTGTTCTTGGAGGACAGTCTCGAACCTGTGACCTCATGATCTGCCTTCTTTGGGTTTCTTTTGTGCTGGGACTACAGGCTACAACCGTGGAGCCAAACCCAAATTGTTTTTTTGTTTTAAAGACGTGGTTTCACCATTTTGGTCGGGCGGGTCCCGAAATCGCAACTTGTCGTGATCCGCCCAACTGCAATTTTGAAGCGACTAAATTACAGGCTGCCGTGAGCCACCGTTACGGGCTGTTATAATTTATTGTTAAATAAGAAACCAGAGAGAATCTGCCAGGTGCTGCCTCTCACGCTAGTAATATAAGCAATTTGAAAGGCCCAGGCGGGCGGGTTTCCTTGGGTCACGAGTTCGAGGTCAGCCTGTTCATTCTGGTGAAACCCACCTCACATAATAAAAGAGAGAAAAAAGAAACCTAATCAGATATGTGTGTTTGCAATTAACAAAGCGAGGTGCCCGGATACTCCACCTTCAGAACAGCCTTTTTTGATTACTTCCAGTTTCCCTCTTGTCACTAAGGCTGGACTGCAACAGTGTGATTTTTGCTTATTGAAACACTGGCCTTTTACGTTCAAGTGATTGTCATCCAAATGCCTCTCTAGTAGCTGTTGTTGCAGGTGTCCACACCACCAGGTCCAACGAACTTTCTATTTTAATTTTTCTGTACCTCCAATCAATCTTTGTTTGATTTCCACAAAGCAGTCGATACGTAGAAATAAAATATGAAAAGCTGCACGCCTGTGGTGTCACTTTTACGCTACAAACACGCTGCCCTTTTGTGACGATACCCAATTTTAGTGTAGGTGCTGCCGAAGCGAGTACATGCCAAGCCCAGCTCACCTTTTCTATGATTTTCTTTTTTTTTTTTTTTTATAGGGAGCTGGCTACGCTGTTTATTTTGAGGCCAGTCTCGAACCTGTGACCTCACGATCCATCTGCCTTGGCATTCTTTTGTGCTGGGTCGACAGGCTTGAGATGCGGAGCCCAACCCAAATTGTCTTTTTGTTTTAAGGACACGATATCTCCATTTTGGTCGGACAGGTCTCCAAAGCGCAATCTCTCGTGATTCGCACTCCATGATTTTGGAGGCAACTGACTGATACGCTGCTGTGAGCCACCTTTCTGGGCTGTTATAATGTATTGTTAAAAAGAAAATCAGAGTTACTATGCGGGGCTCTGCCACTCGCGCAAGGAAAGTAAGCACTTTGAAAGGCCGAGATGGGCGGGATTTATAAGGTCACGGGTTCATGTTCACAATGTGCATTCCGGTGAAAACCCACCTCACATAAGGAAAGAGAAAATAAAACAAAGGTAGTCAGACTGATGAGTGTGTGTATTGAAACAAAACGAAGTTCCCGGAGACTCCACCTTAAGAAACGCCTTTTTTATTACGTGCAGTTTCCCTCTTGTCACCAAGGCTGGGGTGCAACAGTGCGATCTTTGCTTATTGCAACACCTGCCGTTTTAGTTCAAGAGATTGTCATCCCATTGCCGTTCAAGTAGCTGGGTTTGCAGGCGTCCAAACCACCAGGTCCAACTAACTAGGCATTTTTAGTTTTCTGTACCTTTAATGTATCTTTATTTGATTTCCACAAAGCAGTCAATACGTAGAAAAAAATACGAAAAGCTGCACACCTGTGGTGTCATTTTTACGCCATGAACACACCGGCCTTTTGTGTATCGTCCCAATTTTAGAGTACGTGCTGCCGAAGCGAGTACATGCCAACTTCATGTCAGCATTTTTATGTTTTTCTGTTTTTTATTTTTTTGTTTTTTTTATACGGATCGGGCTAAGCAGTGTTGTTTGAGGCCAGTCTCAAACCTGTGACCTTATGATCTGCCTTCTTCAGCATTCTTTTGTGCTGAAACTACAGGCTTCAGCCGCGGAGCCAAACCCAAATTTTCTTTTTGTTTCAAAGTCGTGGTTTCACCATTTTGGACAAGTGGGTCTGGAAAGCACAACCTCTTGTGATCCACCCAACTGGAATTTTCAGGCGACTCAATTACAGGTTGCTGTGAGCCACCATGCCGGGCTGTTATAATTTATAGTTAAAGAAGAAATCAGAGAGAATCTGCCGGGCGCTGCCTCTCACGCTAGCAATCTAAGCAATTTGAAAGCCCGCAGTGGGCATGTTTCTTGAGGCCACGAGTTCGAGGTCAGCCTGTGCACTCTGGTGAAAACCCACCTCCCATAATAAAAGAGAGAAAATTGGTAAATCAAAAATAACAATGTCTTTAAAATTTTTGCCTGCATTGACTACAAAGATTTATATTTGTCTGTTAGATGTTTTAAGGTCATAAATCTATGAACTCAACTTAAAAACAGAATGATTTTTGTGTAACTATATGTTGGACTAATTTAGTACTGTTAATGAAAACACCTGTATCCTCTGAGTTACCGGCAAAATATTCATGTATTTCATTTTTATGGTTCTTACTTAACTGAACACATAACATTCGCAGGTAATAAAAAAATCTTTAATAGGAAAATAACTTGCAATGATTTGCTATGTCTAATATCTTGGTTTTTATAAGTAATCTAGGAATAAATGTTAAAAAATGAATTGGATGGGTATAAATGGGATAAGCAAGAATGAGTCATGGTGGTATTCATCTATAGTTCCAGCTACTCAGGAAACAGAGGCAAGAGGATTGTGTGTGTTGGAGTCTGAGGCTACAGTGGGCTACAGTTGTGCCTGTGAACAGCCATTGAACTCAAGCCTGAATATTATCAAGCAAGATATTATCTCTAAAAGATAAACCAAAAGAATGTTTTTAAAAATATGATGTTAATACACTTTACATGTAATTTGAAATCTTAATGTTAAATTAAGTAGTATACATTAAATGTTTGGATCATTTCCAAATAAAAACGGATAAACTGTTGATAAAAAATAAAAATAAATAAGAAAATTAAAAAAAGAGAGAAAAAAAGAAACCTAACCAAACTGATGTGTGTGTGCAATTAAACAAAGCGAGGTGCCCGGATACTCCACCTTCAGAACAGCCTTTTTTGATTACGTACATTTTCCCTCTTGTCACCAAGGCTGGACTGCAACTTGTGACCTCACTATCCGTCTGCCTTGGCATTCTTTTGTGCTGGGTCTACAAGCTTGAGCCGTGAAGCCCAACCTAAATTGTCTTTTTGTTTTAAAGACGCGGTTTCACCATTTTAGCTGGGTGGTTCTTTAAAGCGCAACTTCTCCTGATCAGCCCACCTTGATTTTTGAGGCGACTGAATGATACGCTGCCGTGAGCCACCGTGCCGAGCTGTTATAATATATTGTCAAAAAGAAAATCAGAGAGACTCTGCGGGGCGCTGCCACTCACGCAAGCAAACTAAGCACTTTGAAAGGCCGAGGTGGGCAGGAATTCTAAGACCACAAGATCCAGGTCAGAATGTGCATTCCGGTGAAAATTTACCTCACATAATAATAGAGAAAATAGAGAGAGATCCCTGATGGCTGATTACTAACAGCCCGGGATTGTAGCTTCCAGGGAAAGCTCAGAAAAAGTAAGAAAGTCACATTTTCAGAGGAATTTTTATCACCCGCGGTCCAGAAGATTTTCAGTGGAGGAGACCCGCGGATCAGCAGAGCGACTTCTGTGGCTGGTGCAGCGCTTTTGTCGTCACCTCCCCACGGCAGCTCTTCGTGCACAGTTAGCGGGACTGCTTCCCCTGACGACTGGTGTTTGAAGCTTCGGGAAGGCAGAGCCGCTTGTTGAAGGCTCTAGAAGGAAGCCAGACCAGAGATTCCCAGGCAGAAGAGCACCATCAGTCTTATCGCTGCTGTTTTTGCCGGTGCAGGGGGTTGCTAGCATTCCAGAACTGGGAATCAATAAATTGGACATCCTCTCAGGAACTTAATTAGAAAGGCGCTATTTGTAAAGGTATCAGATGGATAAAATCACAATAAAGGAAAATAGCCAAAAAAGGCAGAGGAAACAGAAAGTCAGAACCCCTCTTTCTTTACAGGGGATAGCAATTCCTCATCAGCAACGGAACAATCCCTAATGGAAGAGGACTGTGTTCCAGTATCTGAAGTAGGCTTTAAAAGGTGGATGATAAAAATTTTGGGGAGTTGAAACAACTTGTTCTAACCCAATGTAAAGAAACCAAGAACTTTGAAAAAAGGTTTAATGAAATGTTGAAAACAATGGACAATATAGAGAGGAATATAAATGAACTAATGGAGTGAAAACACAACATGAGAACTTAGTGAAACATGCAAAAGTTTGAATAGCCGAAATGATCAAGCAGAAGAAAGGATATCAGAGGTTGAAGACCAAATTAATGAAATGGAACAAGATGACAAGAATAGAGAAAAAAGGATAAAAAGGAATGAGCAAAGTCTCCAAGAATTATGGGACTATGTGAAAAGACCTAATCTATGTTTGATAGGTGTACCTGAATGTGATGGAGAGAATGAATCCAAGCTGGAAAATACTTTTCAGGATATTATCCAGGAGAATTTTCCCAATCTAGCAAAGCAGGATACTATTCAACCTCAGGCAATACAGAGAACACCACAAAGATATTCCTTAAGAAGAGCAACCACAAGACACATAATCATTAGATTCACCAGGGTTGAAACGAAGGAGAAAATACTAAGGGCAGCCAGAGAGAAAGGTCAGGTTACCCACAAAGGAAAGCCTATTGGACTTACAGCAGATCTCTCAGCAGAAACCCTACAAGCCAGAAGAGAGTGGGTGGCGATATTTAACAACCTTAAAGAACAGAACTTGCAGCCCAGAATTTCATATCCTGCCAAATTAAGCTTCACAATTGAAGGAAAAATAAAATATTTTATGAACAAGCAAGTACTCAGAGATTTTATTACCACCAGGCCTGCTTTACAAAAACTTCTGAAAGAAGCATTACACACAGAAAGGAACAACCAGTATTAGCCTTTCTAAAAATATACCAAAAAGTAAAGAGCATCAACATAAAGAAGGATTTACATCAACAAATGGATAAAATAGACAGTTCACATCAAATGGAAATCCACTAAATTTCCCAATAAAAAGATACAGCCAAAACCTAATGGTATACTACATCCAGACCCATTTCACATCCAAAGATACACAAAGACTAAAAACAAAGGGTTGGAGAAAGATTTACTAACCAAATGTAGAGGAAAAACAAATAAATAAACAAAAAGGATTTGCAATTCATGCATTTGATTAAACAGATTTCAAACCAACAAAGATAGAGTGGTATAAGGATCAACACATCTTAACAACCAGATACATAAGACACATAAAGAGATTTAGACTCACCAAGACAGAAAATTAATAAGGATATCCAGAATCTGAACTCAGATCAGTAACAAGTAAACTTAATAAGCAATTGTAGAGCTCTCCACTTTAGATACATAAAATATACATTCTCCACTTTAAATATACAAAATAATGATCGGCCATTTTTAATACCCATTCATAGAATAAAGCAATATTCCAGTTCTCTCTCCCTCTTTTTCTTCCTCTCTTTTCCTTTCCTTCTTAAAAATAAAAAATAAAAAATTTAAAAGAAAAGATAAAAGAAAGGTAATGAGACTGATGAGTGTGTGCAATTGAAACAAAATGAAGTTCCCGGAGACTCCACCTTAAGAAACGACTTTCTTTATTATGTGCAGTTTTTCTCTTTTCACAAATAATAGTGTAAAACAGTTCGATCTTTGCTTATTGCAACACCTGCCATTTTAGTACAAGAGATTGTCATCCCAATCCCGTTCAAGTAGCTGGGGTTGCAGGCGTCCACACCATCAGGTTCAACTAACTTTCTATTTTTAGTTTTCCGTACTTCCAATCTACCTTTATTTGATTTCCACAAAGCAGTCAATACGTAGAAAAAAAAAAAACGTAAAACTGCAAACCTGTGTTGTCATTTTTACTCTGCAAGCACGCCGTCTTTTTGTGTAGCGTACCAACTTTAGTGTAGGTGCTGCTGTAGTGAGTACATGCAAAGCCCAGCTTAGCTTTTTTTTCTGTTTTTCTGTTTTTTTTTGTTTGTTTGTTTGTTTGTTTTTTATACGAAGCAGGCTACGCTGTGTTCTTCGAGGTCAGTCTTGAATCTGTGAACACATGGTCTGACTTCTTTGGCATTCTTTTGTGCTGGGACTACAGGCTTGAGCTACGGAGCCAAACCCAAATTGTCTTTGTGTTTTAATGACGCGGTTTCACCAATTTGGTCGGGTGGGTCTAGAAAGCGCAACTTCTCGTGATCCGCCCGCCTTGATTTTTGAGGCTACTCAATTACAGGCTTCCGTGAGCCACCGTGCCGGTCTGCTATAATTTATTGTTAAATAAGAAATCAGAGAGACTCTGCCGGGCGCTGTCACTCACGCTAGATATGTAAGCAATTTGAAAGACCGAGGTGGGCGGGTTTCTTGAGGTCGCGAGTTCAAGATCAGCTGTGCATTCTGGTGAAAACCCACCTCACATAATGAAAGAGAGAAAAAAAACAAAGTTAATCAGACTGATGTGTGTGTGCAATTAAAACAAAGCGAGGTGCCCGGATACTCCACCTTCAGAACAGCGTTTTTTGATTATGTACAGTTTCCCTCTTGTCACCAAGACTGGAGTGCAAGAGTGCGATCTTTGTTTATTGCTACACCTGCCATTTTAGTTCAAAAGATTGTCATCCCAATGCCATTCAAGTAGCTGGGGTTGCAGGTGTCCACACCACCAGGTACAACTAACTTTCTATTTTAATTTTTCTGTACCTCCAATCTATCTTTGTTTGATTTCCACAAAGCAGTCAATACGTAGAAAGAAAATACAAAAAGCTGCACACCTGTGGTGTCATTTTTAAGCTACGAACATGCCGTACTTTTGTGATGCATCCCAATTTTAGTGTAGGTGCTGCCGAAGCAAATACATGCCAAGCTCAACTCAACTTTTTTATGTTGTTCCGTTTTTTTGTTTTTTATAGGGAGCTGGCTATGCTGTGTCTTTCGAGGCCAGTCTCGAAACTGTGACCTCATGTTCCGCCTCCCATGGCATTCTTATGTGCTGGGACTAAAGGATTGAGCCGCGGAGTCCAACCCAAATTGTCTTTTTGTTTTAAGAACGCGATTTCACCATTTTGTTCGAGTGTGTCTCGAAACCGCAACTTCTCGTGATCCATGCACCTTGATTTTTGAGGCAAATGAATGATAGGCTACCGTGAGCCACCATAAAGGGCTGTTATAATGTATTGTTAAAAAACATCAGAGAGACTCTGCGGGGCGCTGTCACTCACACAAGCATTCTAAGCACTTTGAAAGACTGAGGTCGGCGGAATTTCTAAGGTCAAGAGTTCGAGGTCAGAATGTGCATTCCGGTGAAAACCCACCTCACATAATAAAAGAGAAAATAAAAGAAAGGTAATTAGACTGATGACTGTGTGGAATTGAAACAAAACGAAGTTCCCGGAGACTCTAACTTAAGGAATGCCTTTCTTTATTACGTGCAGTTTCCCTCTTGTCACCAAGGCTGGAGTGCAACAGTGTGATCTTTGCTTATTGCAACACCTGCCGTTTTAGTTCAAGAGATTGTCATCCCAATGCCATTCAAGTAGCTGAGATTACAGTCTCCCCACAACCAGGTCCAACTAACTTTCTATTTTTAGTTTTCTGTACCTCCAATCAATCTTTACTTGATTTCCACAAAGCAGTCAATAAGTAGAAAGAAAATACGAAAAGCTGCACACCTGTGGTGTCATTTTTACGACGCGATCCTGCCGGTCTTTTGTGTAGCATTCCAATTTTAGTGTACGTGCTTCCGAAGCAAGTACATTCCAAGCCCAGCTCAGCGTTTTTAGGTTTTTCTGTTTTTTTTTTTTTTTTTTTTTTTTTTTGTTTGTTTGTTTATTATAGGGAGCGGGCTATGCTGTGTTCTTCGAGGCCAGTCTCGAACCTGTGACCTCATGATCTGCCTTCTTTGGCATTCTTTTGTGCTGGGACTACAGGCTTGAGCCGCAGAGACAAACCCAGATTGTCTTTTTTGTTTTAAAGACGAGGTTTCACCGTTTTGGTCGGGCAGATCTCCAAAGTGCAACTTCTCATGATTTGCCCAACTGGAATTTTGAGGCGACTCAATTACAGGCTGCCGTGAGCCACCGTGCCTGTCTGTTATAATTTATTGTTAAATAAGGAATCAGAGAGAATCAGCTGGGTGCTGCATCTAAAGCTAGCAATATAAGCAATTTGAAAGGCCAAGGTGGGCGGAATTCCTGAGGTTGCGATTTCAAGGTCAGCCTGTGCATTCTGGTAAAAACCCACCTCACATAATAAAAGAGAGAGAGAGAAAAAGCTACTCGAAATGATATGTGTGTGCAATTAACACAAAGCAAGGTTCCCAGATACTCCACCTTCAGAACCGCCTTTTTTGATTATGTACAGTTTCCCTTTGTCACCAAGGCTGGACTGCAACAGTACGATTTTTGCTTATTGAAACCCTTTCCTTTACGTTCATGTGATTGTCATCCAAATGTCCTTCAAGTAGCTGGGGTTGCAGGTGTCCACGCCACCAGGTCCAACGAACTTTCTATTTTAATTTTTCTGTACCTCAAATGTATCTTTCTTTGATTTCCCCAAAGCAGTCAATACATGGAAATAAAATACGAAAGGCTGCACAACTCTGGTGTCATTTTTATGCTACGAACACGCTGTCCTTTTGTGACGGGGCCCAGTTTTAGTGTAGGTGCTGCCGCAGCGAGTACAGGCCAACCCCAACTCAGCTTTTTTATGTCTTTCTGTTTCTTTGTTTTTTTATAGGGAGCTGGCTTCCCTGTGGCTTTCAAGGCCAGTTTCAAACCTGGGACCTCACGATTCGCCTGCCTCAGCATTCTTTTGTGCTGGGTCTACAGGCTTGAGCCGCGGAGCCCGACCCAAATCGTCTTTTTGTTTTAAGGACGCGGTTTCACCATTTTTGTCGGGCGGGCCTCCAAAGCGCAACTACTCGTGATCCGCCCGCCTTGATTTTTGAGGCGACTCAATTACACGCTGCCGTGCTCCACCATGCTAGGCTGTTATAATGTATTCTTAAAAAGAAAATCAGAGAGACTCTGCGGGGCGTGGCCACTCAGGCAAGCAATCTAAGCATTTTGAAAAGCAATGGTCACGAGTTCGAGGTCAGAATGTGCATTACGGTGAAAACCCAGTTCACATAATAAAAGAGAAAATAAAAGAAAGATAATCAGACGTATGAGTTTGTACAATTGAAACAAAACGAAGTTCCTGGAGACTCCACCTTAAGATTGATCGCCTTTCTTTATTACGTGCAGTTTCTGTCTTGTCACCAAGGCTGGAGTGAAACAGTGTGATCTTTGCTTATTGCAACACCTGCCATTTTAGTTCAAGAGATTGTCATCCCAATGCCGTTCAAGTAGCTGGGGTTGCAGGTGTCCACATCACCAGGTCCAACTAACTTTCTATTTTTAGTTTTGTGTACCTCCAATCTATCTTTATTTGATTTCCACAAAGCAGTCAATACGTAGAAAGAAAATATGAAAAGCTGCACACCTGTGGTGTCATTTTTAAGCTGTGAATATGCCGCCCTTTTGTGACGTGACTCAATTTTAGTGTAGGTGCTGGCGAAGGGAGTACATGCCAAGCCCAGCTCAGCTTTTTTCTTTTTTTTTTTTTTTTTTTTTTTTTTTTGTAGGAAGCTGGCTATGCTATGTCCTTCGAGGCCAGTCTCGAACCTGTGACCTCACGATCCACCTGCCTCAGCATTCTTTTCTGCTGGGACTACAGGCTTGAGCCGCGGAGCCAAACCCAAATTGTCTTTTAGTTTTAAAGACGCGGTTTCACTATTTCGATCCGGCAAATCTCCAAAGCACAACTTCTCGTGATCCGCATGCCTTGATTTTTGAGGCGACTGAATTACAGGCTGCCGTGAGCCACCATGCCTGACTGTTATAATGTATTGTTAAAAAGAAAATCAGAGAGATTCTGCGGGACGCTGCCACTCACACAAGCAATCTAAGCACTTTGAAAGAACTATGTCGGTGGGATTTCTAAGGTCACAAATTCCAGGTCAGAATGTGCATTCCGGTGAAAACCCACCTCACATAATAAAAGAGAAAATAAAAGGAAAGTAATCATACTGATGAGTGTGTGCAATTGAAACAAAATGATGTTCCCAGACACCCCACCTTAAGAAACGCCTTTCTTTATTACGTGCAGTTTCCCTCTCTCTTGTCACCAAGGCTGGAGGGCAACAGTGTGATGTTTGCTTATTGCAACACCTGCCATTTTAGTTCAAGTGATTGTCATCCCAATGCCATTCAAGTAGCTGGGTTTGCAGGTGTCCACAACACCAGGTCCAACTAACTTTTTATTTTTAGTTTTCTGTACTTCCAATCTATCTTTATTTGATTTTCACAAAGCAGTCAATACGTAGAAAGAAAATATAAAAAGTTTCACACCTGTGGTGTCATTTTTACGCTGCGACTATGCCGGCCTTATGTGTAGCATCCCAATTTTAGTGTGCGTGCTTCCAAATCGAGTAGATGCCAAGCCCAGCTCAGTTTTGTTATGTTTTTCTGTTTTTTTTTTTTATTTTATAGGAAGTGCGCTACGCTGTGTTATTTGAAGCCAGTCTCGAACCTGTGACTTCACGATATGCCTTCTTTGGCATTCTTTTGCGCTGGGACTACAGGCTTGAGCCACGGAGCCAAACCCAAATTGTCTTTTTGTTGAAAAGATACCGTTTCAACATTTTGGTCGGGCGGGTCTCGAAAAGGCAACTTCTCGTGATTGGCCCAACTGGAATTTTGAGGCAACTCTATTACAGGCTGCCGTGAGTAACTGTGCCGGGCTGTTATAATTTATTGTTCAATAAGAAATTGGAGAGAATCTGCCGGGCGCTGCCTCTCATGCTAGCAATATAAGCAATTTGAAAGGCCGAGGTGGGCGGGCTTCCTGAGGTCGTGAGTTCGAGGTTAGCCTGTACATTTCGGTGAAAACCCAACTCACATAATAAAAGAGAGACAAAAAAAGAAAGCTAATACGACTGATGTGTGTGTGCAATTAAAAAAAAGTGACGTGCCCAGATACTCCACCTTCAGAACAGTCTTTTTTGATTATGTAGAGTTTCCCTCTTGTCACCAAGGCTGGACTGCAACAGTGCAATTTTTGCTTATAGAAACACTTCCTTTTATGTTCAAGTGATTGTCATCAAAATGCCATTCAAGTAGCTGGGGTTGCAGTTGTCCACACTAGCAGGTACAACTAACTTTCTATTTTAATTTTTCTGTACCTCTAATCTATCTTTATTTGATTTCCACAAAGCAGTCAATACGTGGAAATAAAATACGAAAAGCTGCACACCTGTGATGTCATTTTTATGGTACGAACACGTTGCCCATTTGTGACGCGACCCAATTTTAGTGTAGGTGCTGCCGAAGCGAGTACATGCCAAGCCCAGCTCAGCTTTTTTATGTATTTCTGTTTTTCTTTGTTTTTTTTTTTTTTATAGGTAGCTGGCTTTGCTGTACTTTTTGAAGCCAGTCTCGAATGTGTGACCTCACAATCCGTCTGCCTCAGCATTCTTTTGTGCTGGGTCTACAGGCTTGAGCTGCGGAGCCCAACCCAAATTGTCTTTTTGTTTTAAGGACGCAGTTTCACCATTTTTGTCAGGTGGGCTTCCAAAGCGCAACAACTCGTGATCCGCCCACCTTGATTTTTGAGGCGACTCAATTACAGGCTGCCATAAGCCATGGTGCCAGGCTGTTATAATTTATTGTTAAAAGGAAAATCAGAGAGACTCCGTGGGACACTGACACTCACGCAGGCAATCTAAGCACTTTGAAAGGCCGAGGTGGGCGAGATTTCTATGGTCACGAGTTCCAGGTCAGAATGTGCATTCCGGTGAAAACACACCTCACATGATAAAAGAGAAAATAAAAGAAAGGTAATCAGACTGATGAGTGTGTGGAATTGAAATAAAACGAAGTTCCCGGAGCCTCCACCTTACGAAACGCTTTTCTTTATTACGTGCAGTTTTTTTTTTTGTCACCAAGGCTGGAGTACAACAGTGTGATCTTTGCTTATTGCAACACCTGCCGTTTTAGTTCAAGAGATTGTCATCCCAATGCCATTCAAGTAGCTGTGGTTGCAGTCCTCCACAACACCAGGTTCAACTAACTTTGTATTTTTAGTTTTCTGTACCTCCAATCTATCTTTATTTGATTTCCACTAAGCAGTCAATACGTAGAGAGAAAATATTAAAAGCTGCACACCTGTGGTGTCATTTTTACACTGCGACCACACTGTCCTTATGTGTAGCATCCCAATTTTAGTGTACGTGCCTTCAAAGTGAGTAGATGCCAAGCCCAGCTCAGTTTTTTTTTTTCTTATACGGAGCGCGCTTCACTGTGTTCTTTGAAGCCAGTCTCGAACCTCTGACCTCACAATCTACTTTCTTCGGTATTCTTCTTTGCTGGGACAACAGGCTTGAGCCACGGAGCCATACCCAAATTGTCTTTTTGTTTTAAAAACGCCATTTCAACATTTTGGTCGGGCGGGTCTCAAAAGTGCAACTTCTCGTGATTTGCCCAACTGGAATTTTTAGGCGACTCAATTACAGGCTGCCGTGAGTAACCGTGCTGGGCTGTTATAATTTATTGTTCAATTAGAAATCGGAGAGAATCTGCTGGGCGCTGCCTCTCACGCTAGCAATATAAGCAATTTGAAAGGCCGAGGTGGGCTGGTTTCCTGAGGTCACGAGTTCGAGGTCAGCCTGTACATTCCGGTGAATACCCAACTCACATAATAAAAGAGAGAGAAAAAAGCTAATACGACTGATGTGTGTGTGCAATTAAAAAAAAGCGAGGTGCCCGGATACTCCACCTTCAGAACAGTCTTTTTTGATTAGGTCCAGTTTCCCTCTTGTCACCAAGTCTTGACTGCAACAGTGCGATTTTTCTTATAGAAACACTTGCCTTTTATGTTCAAGTGATTGTCATCCAAATGCCATTCAAGTAGCTGGGGTTGCAGGTGTCCACACCAGCAGGTAAAACTAATATTCTATTTTAATTTTTCTGTACCTCTAATCTTTCTTTCATTTCCACAAAGCAGTCAATATGTAGAAATAGAATACGAAAAGCTGCACGCCTGTGGTGTCACTTTTACGCTACGAAAACGCCGCCCTTTTGTGACGCGACCCAATTTTAGTGTAGGTGCTGCGGAAGTGAGTACATGCCAAGCCCACCTCAGATTTTTTATGTTTTTCTTTTTTGTTTTTCTGTTTTTTGTAGGGAGCTGGCTACCCTGTGTCCTTCGAGGCCAGTCTCGAACGTGTGACCTCGCGATCCATCTGCCTCAGCATTCTTTTGTGCTGGGACTACAGGCTTGATCCGCGGAGCCAAACCCAAACTGTCTTTTTGTTTTAAAGACGCGGTTTCACTATTTTGTTTGGGCAAATCTCCAAAGCGCAACTTCTCGTTATCCGCACGCCTTGATTATTGATGCAATTCAATTACAGGATGCCGTGAGCCACGGTGCTGGGATGTTATAATTTATTGTTACAGAGAAAATCAGAGAGACTCTGCAGTGCGCTGCCACTCAGGCAAGCAATCTAAGCACTTTGAAAGGCCGAGGTGGGCGGGATTTCTAAGGTCACGAGTTCCAGGTCAGAATGTGCATTCTGGTGAAAACCCACCTCACATACTAAAAGAGAAAATAAAAGAAAGGTAATCAGACTGATGAGTGTGTGCTATTGAAACAAAATGGAGTTCCCAGAGACTCCACCTTAAGAAACGCTTTTCTTTATTACGTGCAGTTTCCATCTTGTCACCAAGGCTGGAGTGCAACAGTGTGATCTTTGCTTATTGCAACACCTGCCGTTTTAGTTCAAGAGATTGTCATCCCAATGCCATTCAAGTAGCTGTGGTTGCAGTCCTCCACAACACCAGGTTCAACTAACTTTGTATTTTTAGTTTTCTGTACCTCCAATCTATATTTATTTGATTTCCACTAAGCAGTCAATACGTAGAGAGAAAACATTAAAAGCTGCACACCTGTGGTGTCATTTTTACACTGCAACCACACCGTCCTTATGTGTAGCATCCCAATTTTAGTGTACGGGCTTCCAAAGTGAGTAGATGCCAAGCCCAGCTCAGTTATTTTAAGTTTTTTTTTCTTATACAGAGCGGGTTTCGCTGTGTTCTTTGAAGCCAGTCTCGAACCTGTGACCTCACAATCTGCTTTCTTCGGTATTCTTCTTTGCTGTGACAACAGGCTTGAGCCGCGGAGCCATACCCAAATTGTCTTTTTGTTTTAAAGACGCCATTTCAACATTTTGGTCGGGCGGGTCTCAAAAGTGCAACTTCTCGTGATTTGCCCAACTGGAATTTTGAGGCGACTCAATTACAGGCTGCCGTGAGTAACCGTGCCAGGCTGTTATAATTTATTGTTCAATAAGAAATCGGAGAGAATCTCCTGGGCGCTGCCTCTCACGCTAGCAATATAAGCAATTTGAAAGGCCGAGGTGGGCTGGTTTCCTGAGGTCACGAGTTCGAGGTCAGCCTGTACATTCCGGTGAATACCCAACTCACATAATAAAAGAGAGAGAAAAAAGCTAATACGACTGATGTGTGTGTGCAATTAAAAGAAAGCGAGGTGCCCGGATACTCCACCTTCAGAACAGTCTTTTTTCATTACGTCCAGTTTCCCTCTTGTCACCAAGGCTTGACTGCAACAGTGCGATTTTTCTTATAGAAATACTTGCCTTTTATGTTCAAGTGATTGTCATCCAAATGCCATTCAAGTAGCTGGGGTTGCAGGTGTCCACACCAGCAGGTAAAACTAATATTCTATTTTAATTTTTCTGTACCTCGATTCTATCTTTCTTTCATTTCCACAAAGCAGTCAATACGTAGAAATAGAATACGAAAAGGTGCACGCCTGTGTTGTCACTTTTACGCTACGAAAACGCCGCCCTTTTGTGACACGACCCAATTTTAGTGTAGGTGCTGCCGAAGTGAGTACATGCCAAGCCCACCTCAGATTTTTTATGTTTTTCTTTTTTGTTTTTCTGTTTTTTGTAGGGAGCTGGCTACCCTGTGTCCTTCGAGGCCAGTCTCAAACGCGTGACCTCACGATCCGTCTGCCTCAGCATTCTTTTGTGCTGGGACTACAGGCTTGATCCGCGGAGCCAAACCCAAACTGTCTTTTTGTTTTAAAGACACGGTTTCACTATTTTGTTCGGGCAAATCTCCAAAGCGCAACTTCTCGTTATCTGCACGCCTTGATTATTGACGCAATTCAATTACAGGATGCCGTGAGCCATGGCGCTCGGCTGTTATAATTTATTGTTACAGAGAAAATCAGAGAGACTCTGCGGTGCACTGCCACTCAGTCAAGCAATCTAAGCACTTTGAAAGGCTGAGGTAGGCGGGATTTCTAAGGTCACGAGTTCCAGGTCAGAATGTGCATTCTGGTGAAAACCCACCTCACATACTAAAAGAGAAAATAAAAGAAAGCTAATCAGACTGATGAGTATGTGCTATTGAAACAAAACGAAGTTCCCGGAGACTCCACCTTAAGAAACGCTTTTCTTTATTACGTGCAGTTTCCATCTTGTCACCAAGGCTGGAGTGAAACAGTGCAATTCTTGCTTATTGCAACACCTGCCATTTTAGTTCAAGAGATTGTCATCCCAATGTCATTCAAGTAGCTGGGGTTGCTGGTGTCCACACCACCAGGTCCAACTAACTTTCTATTTTAATTTTTCTGTACCTCCAATCTATCTTTGTTTGATTTCCACCAAGCAGTCAATACATAGAAATAAATATAAAAAGCTGCACACTTGTGTTGTCATTTTTACGCTACCAACATGCCACCCTTTTGTGACGCTGCCCAATTTTAGTGTAGGTGCTGCAGAAGCGAGTACATGTCAAGCCCAGCTCAGCTTTTTTATGTTTTTCTGTTTTTTATAGGGAGCTTGCTACACTGTGTTCTTCGAGGCCAGTGTCGAACCTGTTACCTCACCGTCTGCCTGCCTTGGCATTCTTTTGTGCTGGGTCTACAGGCTTGATCCGTGCAGCCCAACCCAAATTGTCTTCTTGTATTAAGGACGCGATTTTACTATTTCGGTCGGGCATGTCTCCAAAGCACAACTTCTCGTGATTTGCCCGCCTTGATTTTTGAGGCAACTGAATGATAAGCTGCTGTGAGCCACAGTGCCAGGCTGTTATAATGTATTGTTAAAAAAAAAATCAGGGAGACTATCCAGGGCTCTGCCACTCACACAAGCAAAGTAAGCACATTGAAAGGCTGATGTGGGCGGGATTTCTAAGGTGACAAGTTCGAAGTCAGAATGTGTATTCTGGTGAAAACCCACTGAACATAATGAAAGAGAAAATAAATTAAAGGTAATCAGACTGATGAGTGTGTGCAATTGAAACAAAACGAAGTTCCCGGAGACTCCACCTTAAAAAACGCCTTTCTTTATGACGTGCAGTTTCCCTATTGTCACCAAGGTTGGGGTGCAACAGTGCGATCTTCACTTATTGCAACACCTGCCATTTTAGTTCAAGAGATTGTCATCCTAATGCCGTTCAAGTAGCAGGGGTTGCAGGCGTCCAAACCACCAGGTCCAAATAAATTTCTATTTTTAGTTTTCTGTACCTCCAATCAATCTTTATTTGATTTCCAGGAGGCAGTAAATACGTAGAAAAAAAATACGAAAATCTGCACTCCTGTGGTGTCATTTTTAAGCTGCGACCACGCCGGCCTTTTGTGTAGCATCCCAATTTTAGTGTATGTGCTTCCGAAGCGAGTACATGCCAAGCCCACCTCAGCTTTTTTATGTCTTTCTGTGTTTTTTTGTTTTTTTTTTTTTTTTTTTTGGGAATCGGTCTACGCTGTGTTCTTCGAGGCCAGTCTCGAACCTGTGACCTCATGATCTGCCTTGTTCTGCATTCTTCTGTGCTGGGACTAGTCTTGAGCCGCAAAGCCAAACCCAAATTGTCTTTTAGTTTTAAAGACGCAGTTTCACCATTTTGGTCGGGCAGGTCTCCAAAGCGCAACTTCTCGTGATTTGCCCGCCTTGATTTTGGAGGCAACTGAATGGTTCGCTGCCGTGAGCCACCATGCTGGGCTTTTATAATGTATTGTTAAAAGGAAAATCAGAGAGACTATGCAGGGCGCTGCCGCTAACCCAAGCAAAGCATGACTGAATGGGCGAGGTGGAGGGGTTTCCTGAGGTCGCAAGTTTGAGGTCAGCCTGTGCATTCTGGTGATAACCCACGTCACAAAATAAAAGAGAGAAAAATGATGAAAGCTAATTAGACTGATGTGTGGGTGCAATGAAACAAAGCGAGGTGCCCGGATACTCCACTTTCAGAACAGCCTTTTTTGATTACGTACAATTTCCCTCTTGTCACCAAGGCTGGACTGCAACAGTGTGATTTTTGCTTATTGAAACACTTGCCTTTTCCATTCAAGTGATTGTCATCCAAATGCCGATCAAGTAGATGGGGTTGCAGGTGTCCACACCACCAGGTTCAGTGAACTTTCTATTTTAATTTTTCTGTACCTCCAATCTATCTTTGTTTGATTTCCACAAAGCAGTCAATACGTAGAAATAAAATACGAAAAGCTGCACACTTGTGGTGTCACTTTTACGCTACGACCACGCCAACCTTTTGTGACGGGACCCAATTTTAGTGTAGGTGCTGCCGAGGTGAGTACATGCCAATCCCAGCTCAGCTTTTTTATGTTTTTCTGCTTTTTGTAGGGAGCTGGCTATGCTGTTTTTTTTGAGGCAAGTCCCGAAACTGTGTACTCAGAATCCGCCTGCCTGGGCATTCTTTTGTGCTGGGCCTACAGATTTGAGCCGCGGAGCCCAACCCAAATTGTCTTTTTGTTTTAAGAACGCGATTTCACCATTTTTGTCTGGTGGGTCTCCAAAGCACAACTTCTCGTGATTCGCCTGCCTGGATTGTTGAGGTGACTGAATGATACGCTGCTGTGAGCCACCGTGCCGGGCTGTTATAATGTATTGTTAAAAAGATAATCACAGAGTCTCTGTGGGACGCTGCCACTCACGCAAGAAATCTAAGCCTTTTCAAAAGACGAGGTGGGCCTGATTTCTAAGGTCACGAGTTCCAGGTCAGAATGTGCATTCCGGTGAAAACCAACCTCACATAATAAAAGAGAAAATAAAAGAAAGGTAATCAGACTGATGAGTGTGTGCAATTGAAACAAAACAAGTTACCGGAGACTCCACCTTAAGAAACACCTTTCTTTATTACTTGTAGTTTCCCTCTTGTCACCAAGGATAGGGTGCAACAGTGCGATCCATGCTTATTGCAACACCTGAAGTTTTAGTTCAGGAAATTCTCATCTTAATGCCTTTCAAGTAGCTGGGGTTGCAGGCGTCCAAACCACCAGGTCCAATTACCTATCTATTTTTAGTTTTGTGTACGTCCAATCTATCTTTATTTCATTTCCACAAAGCAGTCAATACGTAGAAAGAAAATATGAAAAGCTGCACACCTGTGGTGTCATTTTTCACTGCGACCATGCCGGCCTTTTGTGCAGCGTCTCAATTTTAGTGTATGTGCTGCTGAAGTGAGTACATGCCAAGCCCAGTTCAGCTTTTTTATGTTTTTCTGTTTTTTATTTTTTTGTTTTTTATAGGGAGCGGCCTCTGCTCTGTCCTTCGAGGCCAGTCTCGAACTGGTGACCTCATGATATGCCTGCCTCGGTATTCTTTAGTGCTTGGACTACAGGCTTGAGCCGCGGAGGCAACCCAAATTGTCATTTAGTTTTAAAGACGCGGTTTCACCACTTTTGTCGAGCGGGTCTCCCAATTGCATCTTCTTGTGATCTGTCCACCTTGAATTTTGAGGCGACTGAATTAAAGGCTGCCGTGAGACACCATACCAAGCTGTTATAATTTATTGTTAAATAAGAATTCAGAGAGACTCTGCCAGGCACTGCAACTCAGGCAAGCAATCTGAGCAATTAGAAAGGCCGAGGTGGGCGGGTTCCCTGAGGTTGTGAGTTCAACGTCAACCTTTGCATTCCGGTGGAAAACCAGCTCACATAATAAAAGAGAAAAAAAAGAAAGGTAATCAGATAGATGAGTGTGTGCAATTAAAACAAAACGAGGTGCTCAGAGACTCCACCTTCAGAACCGCATTTATACATTATGTACATTTTTCCTCTTGTCATCAAGGCTGGAGTGCAACAGTGCAATTTTTGCTTATTGAAACACCTGCCTTTTACGTTCAAGTGATTGTCATCCAAATGCCATTTAAGTAGCTTGGGTTGCAGGCATCCACACCACCAGGTCCAACTCACTTTCTATTTTTAGTTTTCTGTACCTCCAATCTATCTTTATTTGATTTCCACAAAGGAGCCGAAAAGTAGAAAGAAAATACAAAAAGCTGCACACCTGTGGTGTCATTTTTATGCTGCTACCACGCGGACTTTTGTGTAGCGTACTAATTTTGGTGCTGCTGAAACGAGTACATGCAAAGCCCAGCTAAGTTTTTTATGTTTTTCTGGTTTTTCTGTTTGTTTGTTTTTGTTGTTTGTTTTTATAAGCAGCGGGCTACGCTTTGTTCTTCATGGCCAGTCTCCAACCTGTGACCTCACGATGTGCTGTCTTTGGCATTCTTATGTTTTGGGAATACAGGCTTGAGACGCGGAGCCAAATCCAAATTCTCTTTTCCTTTTAACGATGCGGTTTTACCAATTTGGTTGGGAGGGTCTAGAAATCGCAACTTCTCGTGATCCGCCCGCCTTGATTTTTAAGGTGACTCAATTAAAGCCTGCAATGAGCCATCTTGCCAGGCTGTTATAATTTATTGTTAAATAATAAATTAGAGAGACTCTGCCAGGCACTTCCACTCACGCTAGCAATCTAAGCAATTTGAAAGACCGAGGTGGACGTGTATCCTGAGGTCGCGAGTTCTAGGCCAGCCTGTGCATTCCGGTGAAAGCCCACCTCACATAACAAAAGAGAAAATAAAAGAAAGCTAATCAGACTGCTGTGTGTGTTCAATGAAAACAAAGTGAGGTGCCCGGATACTCCACCTTCAGTACTGCCTTTTTTGATTATGTACAGTTTCCCTCTTGTCACCAAGGCTGGACTGCAACAGTGCGATTTTTGGTTATTGAAACACTTGACTTTTACTTTGAAGTGATTGTCATTCAAATGCCGTTCAAGTAGCTGGGGTTGCAGGTGTCCAAACCACCAGGTCCAACTAACTTTCTGTTTTAATTTTTCTGTACCTCGAATCTATCTTTGTTTTATTTCCACAAAGCAGTCAATACGTAGAAAGAAAACATGAAAATCTGCACACCTGTGGTGTCATTTTAACACTATGAACACTCCGCCCTTTTGTGACGCATTCCAATTATAGTGTAGGTGCTGCCGAAGCGAGTACATGCCAAGCCCAGCTCATCTTTTTTGTTTTTCTGTTTTTTTTTTTTATTTTTTATAGGGAGCAGGCTACGCTGTGTCCTTCCAGGACAGTCTCAAACCTGTGACATCTCGATCCGCCTCCTTTGGCATTTTTATGTGCTGGAAATATAGGCTAAAGCCACGGAGTCCAACCCAAATTTAACTTTTGTTTTAATGACGTGCTTTCACAATTTTGGTTGGGCAGGTCTGGAAAGTGCAACTTCTCGTCATCCTCGCGCTTTGATTTTTGAGGCGACTGAATGATACGTTGCCGTGAGCCACCTTGCCGGGCTGTTAAAATGTAATGTTAAAAAGAAAATTAGAGAGACACTGCGGGGCACTGCCACTCACGCAAGCAATCTATGCCCTTTGAAAAATCGAGGTGGGCAGGCTTCCTGAGGTCGCGAGTTCGAGGTCAGCCTGTGTCTTCTAGTGAAAACCCACCTCACATAATTAAAGAGAGAAAAAAAGAAAGCTAATGAGACTGATGTGTGTGTGCAATTAAACAAAGCGAGCTGCCCATATACTCCACCTTCAGAACAACCTTTTTTGATTACGTACAGTTTTCCTCTTGTCAACAATGCTAGACTGAAATAGTGCAATTTTTGCTTATTGAAACACTTGCCTTTTACATTCAAGTGATTTTCATCCAAATGCCGTTCAAGTAGCTGGGTTTGCAGGAGTCCACACCTGCAGGTCCAGCTAACTTTCTATTTTAATTTTTCTGTACCTCCAATCTATCTTTGTTTGATTTCCACAAAGCAGTCAATATGTAGAAATAAAATACGAAGAGCTGCACGCCTGGGGTGTCACTTTTAAGCTAGGAACACACCACCATTTTGTGATGGGTCCAAATTTTAGTGTAGGTGCTGCCGAAGAGAGGACATGCCAAGCCCAGCTCAGCTTTTTTCTGTTTCTCTTTTTTTTATAGGGAGCTGGCTACACTGTGTTTTTCAAGGCCAATCTCGAACCTGTGACACAACGATCCACCTGCCTTGGCATAATTTTTGTGCTGGCTCTACAGGCTTGAGCCGTGGAGCCCAACCCAAATTGTCCTTTTGTTTTAAGGACGTGATTTCACCATTTTGGTCAGGCGGGTCTCCAAAGCGCAACTTCTCCCGATTTGCCCGCCTTGATTTTTGAGGCGACTGAATGATACGCTGCCATGAGCCACCGTGCCGGGCTGTTATATTGTATTGTTAAAAAAAAATAAGAGAGATGCTGAGGGACGCTACCACACAGGCAAGCAATCTAAGCACTTTGAAAGGCCGAGGTGGGTGGGATTTCTAAGGTCACGAGTTCCGGGTCAGAATGTGCATTCCAGTGAAAACCACCTCACATAATAAAAGAGAAAATAAAAGAAAGGTAATCAGACTGATGAATGTGTGCAATTGAAACAAAACAAAGTTACCGGAGACTCCACCTTAAGAAACACCTTTCTTTATTACGTGCAGTTTCCCTCTTGTCACCAAGGCTGGAGTGCAATAGTGCAATATTTGCTTATTGCAACACCTGCCGTTTTAGTTCAAGAGATTGTCATCCCAAAGCCTTTCAAGTAGTTGTGGTTGCAGGCGTCCAAACCACCAGGTCCAAATAAATTTCCATTTTTAGTTTTCTGTACCTCCAATCTATCTTTATTTGATTTCCACAAAGCAGTCAATACGTAGAAAGAAAATATGAAAATCTGCACACCTGTGGTGTCATTTTTACACTGCGACCATGCCGGCCTTTTGTGTAGCGTCCCAATTTTAGTGTATGAACTGCCGAAGCTAGTAAATGCCAAGCCCAGCTCAGCTTTTTTCTGTTTTCCTTTTTTTGTTGTTGTTTTTTATAGGGAGCGGGCTACGCTGTGTTCTTTGAGGCCACTCTCAAACCTGTGACCTCACTATCCGCCTGCCTCGGCATTCTTTTGTTCTGGGACTACAGGCTTGAGCCACGGAGCCAAACACAAATTGTCTTTTTGTTTTAAGGACGCAGTTTCACGATTTTGGTCAGGCGGGTCTCCAAAGCGAAACTTCTCGTGATCCTCCCACCTTTATTTTTGAGGTGACTAAATGATAGGCTGCCGTGAGCCACCGTGCCGGGCTGTTATAATGTATTGTGAAAAAGAAAATCAGAGAGAATATAAAGGGTGCTGCCACTCACACAAGCAATCTAAGCAGTTTCAAAGAAGCGAGTTGGGTGTGTTTTCTGAGGTCACGAGTTTGAGATCAGAATGTGTATTTGGATGAAAACCCACCTCACATAATAAAAAAGGAAAAAAAAAGAAAGGTAATCAGACTGATGAGTGTGTGCAATTCAAACAAAACGATGTTCCCGGAGACTCCACCTTAATAAACACATTTTTTATTACCTGCAGTTTCCCTCTTGTCACCAAAGCTGGAGTGCAACAGTGCGATCTTTGCTTATTGCAACACCTCTCGTTTTAGTTCAAGTGATTGTCATCCCAATGCCATCCAAGTTGCTGCAGTTGCAGGCGTCCACGAAACCAGCTCAAACTAACTTTCTATTTTGTTTTTCTGTACCGCCAATCTATCTTTATTTGATTTTCACAAAGAAGTCAATTCAAATAAATAAAATACCAAAAGCTGAACACCTGTGGTGTCATTTTTATACTACGACCATGCCGGCATTTTGTGTAGCGTCCAAATTTAAGTGTAGGTGTTGCCGAAGCGAGTACATACCAAGCTCAGCTCAGCTTTTTTATGTTTTTCTGTTTTTTTTTTCTGTTTGTTTGTTTTTTATACGGAGCAAGCTACGCTGTGTCCTTCGAGGCCAATATCGAACCGGTGACCTCAGGATATTCCAGCCTGGGAATTCTTTTGTGCTGGGACTACAGGCTTTAGTCGCAGAGGCAACCCAAATTGTCTTTTCGTTTTAAAGATGCGGTTTCACCACTTTGGTAGGGCAGGTCTCGAAATTGCAACTTCTCGTGATCCATCTGCCCTAATATTGAGGGGATTGAATGAAAGTCTGCCATGAGACACTATTCCAAGCTGTTATAATGTATTGTTAAATAAGAAATCAGAGAGACTCCGCTGGGCACTGCAACTCACGCAAGCAATCTAAGCAATTTGAAAGGCCAAGGTGGGCGGGTTTTCTGAGGTCGCGAGTTCGAGGTCAACTTGTACATTCCTGTGAAAAAGCAGCTCACATAATAAAAGAGAAAAGAAAAAGAACGGTAATCAGACTGATGAGTGTGTGCAATTAAACAAAACGAGGTGCCTGGAGACTCCACCCCCAGAACCGCCTTTTTATATTACGAATATTTTCCCTCTTGTCATCAAGGCTGGAGTGCAACAGTGCGATTTTTGCTTATTGAAACACCTGCCTTTTACGTTCAAGTGATTGTCATCCAAATGCTGTTCAAGTAGCTGGGGTTGCAGGCGTCCACACCACCAGGTCCAACTCACTTTCTATTTTTAGTTTTCTGTACCTCCAATCTATCTTTGTTTGATTATCACAAAGCAGTCAATATGTAGAAAGAAAATACAAAAATCTGCATACCTGTGGTGTCATTTTTATGCTGCAACCACGTGGACGTTTGTGTAGCATACCAATTTTGTTGCTGCTGAAATGAGTACATGCAAAGCCCAGTTAAGCTTTTTTATGTTTTTCTGTTTTTTTTTTTTTTTTTTGGTTTATTTGTTTTTATAGGCAGCGAGCTACTCTGTGTTCTTCATGGCCAGTCTCGAACCTGTGACCTCATGATCTGCCTTCTTCGATATTCTTATATTTTGTGACTACAGGCTTGAGCCACGGAGCCAAATCGAAATACTCTTTTTGTTTTAAAGATGCGTTTTCACCAATTTGGTCGGGCGGGTCTAGAAATCGCAACTTCTCGTGATCCGCCCACCTTGATTTTTGAGGCAACTCAATTAAAGGCTGCCGTGAGCCATCTTGCCGGGCTGTTACAATTTATTGTTAAATAATAAATCAGAGAGACTCTGCCAGGCCCTTCGACTCACGCTAGCAATCTAAGCAATTTGAAAGTCCGAGGGGGCGGGTTTCCTGAGATCACAAGTTCTACATAAGCCTGTGCATTTTGGTGAAAAGCCACCTCACATAATAAAAAAGAAAAAAAAGGAAGATAATCAGACTGATGAGTGTGTGCAATTAAAACAAAACTAGGTTCCCAGATACTCCACCTTAAGAAACGCCTTTCTTTATTACGTACAGTATCCCTCTTGTCACCAAGGCTGGACTGTAACTGTGCGATTTTTGCTTATTGAAACACTTGCCTTTTACTTTCAAGTGATTGTCATCCAAATGCCTTTCAAGTAGCTGGGGTTGCAGGTGTCCACACCAGCAGGTCCAACTAACTTTCTATTTTAATTTTTCTGTACCTCCAATCTATCTTTGTTTGATTTTCACAAAGCAGTCAATACGTAGAAATGAAATATGAAAAGCTGCACACCTGTGGTGTCATTTTAACGCTACGAACACGCCACCGTTTTGTGACTAGTCCCAATTTTAGTGTAGGTGCTGCTGAAGCGAGTACATGCCAAGCCCAGCTCAGCTTTTTCTTTTCCTTTTTTTTTGTTTTTTATAGAAAGCGGGCTACACTGTGCCCTTCGAGGACAGTCTCGAACCTTTGACCTCACGATCCGACTCCCTCAGCATTCTTATGTGCTGGGACTACAGGCGTAAGCTGCAGAGCCCAACCCAAATTTTCTTTTTGTTTTAATGACGCGGTTTCACAATTTTTTTCAGTCACGTCTCGAAAGAGCAAATTCTCATCATCTGCACGCTTTCGTTTTTGAGGCGACTGAATGATACGATGCCATGAGTCACCGTGCTTGGCTGTTATGATGTATTGTTAAAAAGAAAATCAGAGAGACTCTGCGGGGCGCTGCCACTCATGCAAGCAATCTAAGCACTTTGAAAGGCCGAGGTGGGCGGGATTTCTAAGGTCAGGAGTTCGAGGTCAGAATGTGCATTCCAGTGAAAACCCGCCTCACAAAATAAAAGAGAAAATAAAAGAAAGGTAATCATGCTGATGAGTGTGCAACTAAAACAAAACGAGATTCCCGGATACTCCAACTTAATAAACGCCTTTCTTTATTAACTGCAGTTTTCCTCTTGTCACCAAAGCTGGAGTGCAACAGTGCAATCTTTGTTTATTGCAACACCTCCCGTTTTAGTTGCAGTGACCGTCATCTCAATGCCATCCAAGTTGCTGCAGTTGCAGGCGTCCACAAAACCAGGTCAAAATAACTTTCTATTTTCAGTTTTCTGTACCTCCAATCTATCTTTATTTGATTTCCACAAAGTAGTCAATTCGAATAAGTAAAATACCAAAAGCTGAACACCTGTGCTGTCATTTTTACGTTATGTCCATGCCGGCATTTTGTGTAGCGTCAAAATTTAAGTGTAGGTGTTGCCGAAGCGAGTACATACCAAGCCCAGCTCAGCTTTTTTATGTTTTTTTCTGGTTTTTTTTTGTTTGTTTTTTATAGGGAGTGGGCTACGCTGTGTCCTTCGAGGCCAGTCTCGAACCTGTGACCTCATGATTTGCCTTCTTCGGCATTCTTTTGTGCTGGGACTACAGGCTTGGCCGCGGATCCAAACCCAAATTATCTTTTAGTTTTAAAGACGTGGTTTCACCACTTTGGTCTGGTGGGTCTCAAAGTTGCAACTTCTCGTGATCCGTCCACCTTGAATTTTGAGGCAACTGAATGAAAGGCTGCCGTGAGACACCATGCCAAGCTGTTATAATGTATTGTTAAATAAGAAATCAGAGAGACTCTTCCTGTCACTGCAACTCACACAAGCAATTTAAGCAATTTGAAAGGCCGAGGTGGGCGTGTTTCCTGAGGTCGCGAGTTCGAGGTCAGCCTGTACATTCCAGTGGAAAAGCAGCTCGCATAATAAAAGAGAAAAAAAAAAGAAGGGTAATCAGACTGATGAGTGTGTGCAATTAAAACAAAACGAGTTGCCCAGAGACTCCACCCCCAGAACTGCCTTTTTATATTACGTACATTTTCCCTCTTGTCATCAAGGCTGGAGTGCAACAGTGCGATTTTTGCTTATTGAAACACTTGCCATTTACGTTCAAGTGACTGTCATCCAAATGCCATTCAAGTAGCTGGGGTTGCAGAAGTCCACACCACCAGGTCCAACTCACTTTCCATTTTTGTTTTCTGTACCTCCAATCTATCTTTATTTGATTTCCACAAAGCAGTCAATACGTAGAAATAAAATACGAAAAGCTGCAAACCTGTGGTGTCATTTTTACACCGCTTTTTGTGACGCATCCCAATTTTAGTGTAGGTGTGGCTGAAGCGAGTACATGCCAAATCCACCTCAGGTTTTTCTGTTTTTCTGTTTTTGTTTTTTTTTTTTGTTTGTTTGTTTTGTTTTTTATAATGAGCTGACTATGCTGTGTTTATCGAGACCAGTCTCGAACTTGTGAAGTCACGATCAGGCTTCTTCAGCATTCTTTTGTGCTGGTACTAAAGGCTTGAGCCGCGGAGCCCAACCAAAATTGTCTTTCTGTTTTAAAGATACGGTTTCACCATTTTGATCTGGCGGGTCTTGAAAGCGCAAATTCTCGTGAACTGCAGGCCTTCATTTGTGAGGCGACTCAATTACAGGCTGCCGTGAACCACCGTGCCAGACTGTTATAATGTATTATTAAATAAGAAATCAGAGAGACTCTGCTGGGTGCCGCCACTCACGCAAGCAATCTATGCCCTTTGAAAGGCCGAGGTGGGTGGGTTTATTGAGTTCACGAGTTTGAGGTCAGAATGTGCGTTCCAGTGAATCCCCACCCAACATAATGTAAGAAAAACAAAAATCAAAGGTAATCAGACTGATGAGTGTGTGCAATTGAAACAAAACGAAGTTCTCGGAGACGCCACCTTAAAAAACGCCTTTATTTATTATGTGCAGTTTCCCTGTTGTCATTAAGGCTGGAGTGCAACAGTGGGATCTCTGCTGATTGCAACACCTGCCGTTTAAGTTTAAGAGATTGTAATCCCAATGCCGTTCAAGTAGCTGGGGTTGCAGGCGTCCACACAACCAGGTCCAACTAACTTTCTATTTTTAGTTTTCCGGATGTTCAATTTATCTTTATTTAATTTCCACAAAGCAGTCAATACGTAGATGTAAAATAGGAAAAGCTGCACACCTGTGGTGTCATTTTTACACTGCAACCACGCCGGCCTTTTTTGTAGCATCCCAATGCTAGTGTAGATGTTGCTGAAGTGAGTACATGCCAAGCCCACCTCAGATTTTTTATGTTATTCTGTATATATATATGAAGCAGGCTCTTCTTTGTTATTCGAGGCCAATCTCGAAACTATGATCTCACGATCCGCCTGCCTCTTCATTCTTTTGTGCTGGAACTACAGGCTTGAACCAGGGAGCCCAAAGCAAATTGTCTTTTTGTTTTAAAGACGTGGTTTCACCATGTTTTTCAGGCGGGTCTCGAAAGCGCAACTTCTCATGATCTGCCCACCTTCATTTTTAAGGCGACTCAATTACAGGCTGCCGTTAGCCACCGTGCCGGACTGTTATAATGTATTGTTAAATAAGAAATCAGAGGATTCTGCCGGGTGCTGCAATTCACACAAGCAATCAAAGCACTTTAAAAGGCCAAGGTGAGTGGGTTTTCTGAGTTCGCGAGTTTGAGGTCAGCCTGTGCATTCTGGTGAAAACCCACCTCACATAATTAAAAAGAAAAAAAAAGGAAGGTAATCAGACTGATGAGTGTGTGCAATTGAAGCAAAACGAGGTGCCCAGAGACTCCACCCCCAGAACCGCCTTTTTTGATTACGTGCAGTTTCCTTTTGTCACCAAGGCTGGACTTCAACAGTGCAAATTTTGCTTATTGAAACTGCTGCCTTTTACTTTCAAGTGATTGTAGTCCAAATGCCCTTCAATTAGCTGAGGTTGTAGGTGTCCACACCACCAGGTCCTACTAACTTTCTATTTTAATTTTTCTGTACCTCCAATCTATCTTTGTTTGATTTCCAGAAAGCAGTCAATACGTAGAAATAAAATATGAAAAGCTGCACACCTGTGGTGTCATTTTTATGCCGTTTTTTTGTGACACGTCCCATTTTAGTGTAGGTGCTGCGGAAGCGAGTACATGCTAAACCCACCTCAGGTTTTAATGTTTTTCTGTTTTTTTTTTTTTTTTTTTTTTTTTTTTTTTTGGTTTTGAATAGGGAGCTGGCTATGCTGTGTTTATCGAGGGCAGTCTCGAAACTGTGACCTAACGATCTGGCTTCTTCAGCATTTCTTTGTGCTGGTACTAAAGTCTTGAGCCGCGGAGCCCAAAACAAATTGTCTTTTTGTTTCAAAGACGCGATTTCAGCATTTGGATTGGGCGGGTCTCGAAGCGCAACTTCTCGTGAACTGCCGGCCTTGATTTTTGAGGCGACTCAATTACAGGCTGCCGTGAGCCACCGTGCCAGACTGTTAAAATGTATTGTTAAATAAGAAATCATACAGACTCTGCCGGGCGCTGCCACTCACGTAAGCAATCTAAGCACTTTGAAAGGCCGAGATGAGTAGGTTTTCTGAGGTCGCGAGTTGAAGTCAGCCTGTGCATTCTGTTGAAAACCCACCTCACATAATAAAAGAGAAAAAAAAAGGAAGGTAATAAGACTGATGAGTGTGTGCAATTGAAACAAAACGAGGTGCCCGGAGACTCCACCCCCAGAACGCCTTTTATGATTACGTACAGTTTCCCTTTTGTCACCAAGGCTGGACTGCATGAGTGCGATTTTTATTTTTTGAAACACCTGCCTGTTATGAACGAGTGATTGTCGTCCACATTCCCTTCAAATAGCTGGGGTTGCAGGTGTCCACACCACCAGGTCCAACTAACTTTCTATTTTAATTTTTCTGTACCTCCAATCTATCTTTTGTAGATTTCCACAAAGCAGTCAATACGTAGAAATAAAATATGAAAAGCTGCACACCTGTGGTGTCATTTTTACGCTATGAACATGCCGTTCTTTTGTGATGCATCCTAATTTTAGAGTAGGTGTTGCCGAAGCGAATACATGCCAAGCCCAGCTCAGTTTTTTATGTTTTTTCTGTTTTGTTTTGTTTTGTTTTGTTTTGTTTTCTTCTTATAGAGAGCAGGCTACACTGTGTCCTTCAAAGCCAGTCGAACCTGTGACCTCATGATCCGCCTGCCTCGGCATTCTTTTGTGCTGGGAATACAGGCTTGAGCCGCGGAGCCCAAGCCAAATTGTCTTTTTGTTTTAAAGATGCGGTTTCACCAATTTGGTTTGGCGGGTCTCGAAAGCGAAACTTCTCTTGATTCGCCCGCCTTGATTTCTGAAGCGACTGAATGATACACTGCCGCCAGCCTCCGTGCCGGGCTGTTATAATGTAGTGTTTAAAAGGAAATAAGAGAGACTCTGTGGGGCGCTGCCACTCACGCAAAGCAATCTAAGCACTTTGAAAGGCCGAGTTCGTATGATTTCCTGAGGTTTCGAGTTCGAGGTCAGAATATGCATTCCAGTGAAACCCCACCTCACATAATAAAAGAAAAAAAATAGAAAGGTAATCAGATTGATGAGTGTCTTCAATTGAAATAAAACGAAGTCCTCAAAGACTCCAACTTAAGAAACGCCTTTATTTATTACGTGCAGTTTCCCTCTTGTCACCAAGGCTGAAGTGCAACAGTACTATCTTTGCTGATTGCAACACTTGCCATTTTAGTTCAAGAGATTGTAATCCCAATGTCGTTCAAGAAGCTGGACTGGCAGGCGTCCACAGAACCAGGTCAAACTCACTTTCTATTTTTATTTTTCTGTACCTCCAATCTATCTTTATTAGATTTTCAAAAAGCAGTCAATACGTAGAAATAAAGTACGAAAAGCTGTACACCTGTGGTGTCATTTTTACGCCATGACCAAGCCGGCCTTTTGTGTAGCATCTCATTTTGTTTTTTTAATTTTATTGCATTATAGGTTTTGAGGTACATGTGCAGAATGTGCAAGACAGTTGCATAGGTACACAAATGGCAGTGTGTTTTGCTGCCTTCCTCCCCTTCACCCACACTTGGCATTCATCCCCAGCCTATCCCTTCCCAGCCCCCCCACTGTACCTTCCCCATTCCCCCCAGTAGACCCCAGTGTATAGTAGACCACCTCTCTGTGTCCATGTGTTCTCATATTTCTCACCCACTTATGAGTGAGTATATGCGGTATTACTTTTTCTGTTCTTGTGTCAGTTTGCTGAGAATGATGTTCTCCAGATTTATCCATGTTCTTACAAAGGACAGAAACTCATCATTTTTTATTGCTGCATAATATTCCATGGTGTATATGTGCCACATTTTCCCAGTCCAGTCTATCATCGCTGGGCATTTGGGTTGGTTCCAGTTCTTTGCTATTGTAAACAGTGCTGCAATGAACATTTGTGTGCATGTGTCCTTATAGTAGAACGATTTATAGTCCTTTGGATATATACCCAGTAATGGGATTGCTCGGTCAAATGGAATTTCTATTTCTAGGTCCCTGAGGAATCGCCACACTGTCTTCCACAATGGTTGAACTAATTTACACTCCCACCAACAGTGTAAGAGTGTTCCTATTTCTCCACATACTCTCCAGGACCTACTATCTCCAGATTTTTTAATGATCGCCATTCTAACTGGCGTGAGATGGTATCTCAATGTGGTTTTGATTTGCATCTCTCTAATGACCAGTGATGATGAGCATTTTTTCATGCGTTTGTTGGCCTCATGTATGTCTTCTTTGTAAAGTGTCTGTTCATATTCTTTGCCCATTTTTGAATGGGCTTGTTTGTTGTTTTCCTGTAAATCTGCTTGAGTTCTCTGTAAATTCTGGATATCAGCCCTTTGTCAGATGTGTAAACTGCAAAGATTTTTTCCCATTCTGATGGTTGCCAATTCACTCTAGTGACTGTTTCTTTTGCCATGCAGAAGCTGTGGAGTTTGATTAGGTCCCATTTGTCTATTTTGGCTTTTGTTGCCAATGCTTTTGGTGTTTTATTCATGAAGTCCTTGCCTACTCCTATCTCCTGAATGGTTTTGCCTAGATTTTCTTCTACGCTTTTTATGGTGTCAGGTCTTACGTTTAAGTCTTTAATCCATCTGGAGTTAATTTTACTGTAGGGTGACAGGAACGGGTCCAGTTTCTGCTTTCTGCACATGGCTACCCAGTTTTTCCAACATCATTTATTAAACAGGGAACCTTTCCCCATTGCCTGTTTTTGTCTGGTTTATCAAAGATTATATGGTTGTAGATATGTTGTGTTGCCTCCGATGCTTCTGTTCTGTTCCATTGGTCTATATCTCTGTTTTGGTACTAGTACCATGCTGTTTTGATTACTGTAGCCTTGTAGTATAGTTTGAAGTCTGGTAGTGTGATGCCTCCCACCGTGTTCTTTTTGCTTAGAATTGACTTGGCTATGCGGGCTCTTTTTTGGTTGCATATGAAATTTATGGTGGCTTTTTCCAGTTCTGTGAAGAAATTCAATGGCAGTTTGATGGGGATAGCACTGATTGTGTAAATTACTTTGGGCAGTATGGCCATTTTCACGATATTGATTCTTCCTAACCACGAACATGCAATGTTTTTCCATCTGTTTGTGTCCTCTCTTATTTCGTTGAGCAGTGGTTTGTAGTTTTCCTTAAATAGGTCCCTTATATTTCTTGTGAGTTGTATTCCTAGGTATTTTATTTTCTTTGTATCAATTGTGAATGGCAGTTCGTTCTTGATGTGGTTCTCTTTAAGTCTGTTATTGGTGTATAGGAATGCTTTTGATTTTTGCACATTGATTTTATATCCTGAGACTTTGCTGAAGTTGCTTATCAGCTTCAGGAGCTTTTGGCTGAGGTGATGGGGTTTTCTAGGTATACTATCATGTCGTCTGCCAATTGATACAATTTGGCTTCCACCTTTCCTATTTGAATACCCTTTATTTCTTTTTCTTGCCTGATGGCTCTGGCTAGAACTTCCAGTACTGTGTTGAATAGGACTGGTGAGAGAGGGTATCCTTGTCTAGTACCCGATTTCAAAGGGAATGCTTCCAGTTTTTGCCCATTCAGTATGATATTGTCTGTTGGTTTGTTGTAAATAGCTTTAATTACTTTGAGATATGTTCCATCAACACCAAGTTTGTTGATGGTTTTTAGCATAAAGGGCTGTTGAATTTTGTCAAATGCCTTCTCTGCATCAATTGAGATAATCATGTGGTTTTTGCTTTTGCTTCTGTTTATGTGGTGAATTACATTTATAGACTTGCGTATGTTGAACCAGCCTTGCATCCCCAGGATGAATCCTACTTGATCATGATGGATAAGTTTTTTAATGTGCTGTTGCAACCGGTTTGCCAGTATTTTATTGAAGATCTTTGCATCTATGTTCATCATGGATATTGGCCTGAAGTTTTCTTTTCTTGTTGAGTCTCTGTCAGGTTTTTGTGTCAGAATGATGTTGGTCTCATAAAATGATTTGGGAAGGGCTCCCTCTTTTTGGATTATTTGGAATATTTTCAGAAGGAATGGTACCAAATCCTCTTTGTGTGTCTGGTAGAATTCGGCTGTGAACCCATCTGGACCTGGGCTTTCTTTGTGTGGTAGGCTCTTAATTGCTGCCTCAAGTTCAGACCTTGTTATTGGTCTATTCATAGTTTCGGCTTCCTCCTGGTTTAGTCTTGGGAGGACACAGGCATCCAGGAATTTATCCATTTTTTTCTGATTTACTAGTTTATGTGCATAGAGTTGTTTGTAGTATTCTCTGATGATGGTTTGAATTTCTGTGGAATCTGTGGTGATTTCCCCTTTATCGTTTTTTAATGCATCTATTTGATTGTTCTCTCTTTTCTTTTTTATCAGTCTGGCTAGTAATCTGTCTATTTTGTTGATCTTTTTGAAAAACCAGCTCTTAGATTTATTGATTTTTTTGAAGGGGGTTTCTTGTCTCTATCTCCTTCAGTTCTGCTCTGATCTTAGTTATTTCTTGTCTTTGGCTAGGTTTTGAGCTTTTTTGATCTTGCTCCTACAGCTCTTTCAATTTTGACAATAGGGTGTCAATTTTGGATCTCTCCACTCTTCTCATGTGGGCACTTATTGCTATATATTTTCCTCTACAGACTGCTTTAAATGTGTCCCAGAGATTCTGGTACATTGCGTCTTCATTTTCTTTGGTTTCAAAAAACTTTTTTATTTTTGCCTTCATTTCATTGTTTATCCAATCAACATTCAAGAGCCAGTTGTTCAGTTTCCATGAAGCTGTGCAGTTCTGAGTTATTTTCTGAATTCTGAGTCCCAACTTGATTGCACTATGGTCTGAGAGACTGTTTGTTATGATTTCAGTTGTTTTGCATTTGCTGAGGAGTGCTTTACTTTCAATGATGTGGTCAATTTTGGAGTAGGTGTGATGTGTTGCTGAGAAGAATGTATATTCTGTGGATTTGGGGTGGAGGGTTCTGTAAATGTCTATCAGGTTTGCTTGTTCCAGGTCTGAGTTCAAGTCCTGGATATCCTTGTTAATTTTCTGTCTGGTTGATCTATCTGCTATTGACAGTGGAGTGTTAAAGTCTCCCACTATTATTTTGTGGGAGTCTAAGTCTCCTTGTAATTCATTAAGAACTTGCCTTATATATCTGGGTGCTCCTACATTGGGTCCATATATATTTAGAATCGTTAGCTCTTCTTGTTGTATCGATCCTTTTACCATTATGTAATGACCTTCTTTGTCCCTTTTGATCTTTGTTGCTGTAAAGTCTCTTTTATCAGAGATGAGAATTGCAACTCCTACTTTTTTTTCCTCTCCATTTGCTTGGTAAATCATCCTCCATCCTTTTATTTTGAGCCTTTGTGTATCTTTGCGTGTGAGGTGGGTTTCCTGGATACAGCACACCGATGGGTTTTGGTTTTTTATCCAATTTGCCAGTCTGTGTCTTTTGATTGGTGCATTTATCCCATTTACATTCAGGGTTAATATTGTTATGTGTGAATTTGTTACTGCCATTTTGATGCTAGCTGGCTGTTTTGCCCATTGGATTATGTAGATTCTTCTTTTTGTTGATGCTCTTTAGCATTTGGTATGCTTTTAGGATGGCTGGTGCTGGTTGTTTCTTTCTATGTGTAGTGCGTCTTTCAGGAGCTTTTGTAAAGCAGGCCTAGTGGTGACAAAATCTCTGAGTACTTGCTTGTTCATGAAGGATTTTATTTTTACTTCCCTTATGAACCTCAGTTTGGCTGGATATGAAATTCTGGGTTGAAAGTTCTTTTCTTTAAGGATGTTGAATATTGGTCCCCACTCTCTTCTGGCTTGTAGAGTCTCTGCCGAGAGATCTGCTGTGAGTCTGATGGGCTTCCCTTTGTGGTTGACCCGACCTTTTTCTCTGGCTGCCCTTAGTATTTTCTCCTTCATTTCAACCCTGGTGAATCTGACGAATATGTGCCTTGGGGTTGCTCTTCTTGTGGAGTATCTTTGTGGTGTTCTCTGTATTTCCTGGAGTTGAGTATTGACCTGTCTTTCTAGGTTGGGGAAATTTTCCTGGAAAATATCCTGAAGAGTGTTTTCCAGCTTGGATTCATTCTCTTCATCACATTCTGGTACACCTATCAAACATAGGTTGGGTCTCTTCACATAGTCCCACATTTCTTGGAGATTTTCTTCATTCATTTTTGTGCTTTTCTCTTTAATCTTGGTTTCACATTTTATTTTATTGAGTTGATCTTCAACTTCTGATGTTCTTCCTTCTTCTTGTTCAATTCGGTTGTTGAAACTTGTGCATGCTTCACGAAGTTCTTGTGTTGTGTTTTTCAGCTCCTTCAATTCATTCATATTCCTCTCTAAGTTGTCCATTCTTGTTATCAATTCCTCGAATCTTTTTTCAAATCTTTTTTCAAGGTTCTTAGTTTCTTTGCACTGATTTAGAACATGTTCTTTTAGCTCACTGAAGTTTCTCATTATCCTCTTTATGAAGTCTGATTCCGTCATTTCGTCACACTCATTCTCTGTCCAGCTTTTTTCCCTTGCTGGTTAGAAGTTTTGGTCCTTTGTAGGAGGTGAGGTGTTTTGGTTTCGGGTGTTTTCCTCCTTTTTGCGCTGGTTTCTTCCCATCTTTATGGATTTATCCACCTGTCGTCTTAGTACTTGCTGATTTTTCGATTGGGTCTCTGTGTGGATGCTGAGATTGTTGATGATAAAGTATATCTGTTACTTAGTTTTCCTTCTAATGGTCTAGCCCCTCTGCTGTATGAGTGCTGAAGTTCACCCCAGGCCCTGCTTGTCTGGAGTATACCTGTAGCAGCTGTGGAACAGTGAGGGATGATACCAGTTTCTTCTGCTGTCTTTGTTCCAGAATGATTCCCCGCCAAATGTCAGTCTGATTAGTCCTTTTTTGGGGTGACTCCTCGGATATACAGGGGTCAGGGAGCTTCTTAAGGAGACGGTCTGTGCTTTATAGGAGCTCCAGTGCTGAGCTGTGAGCTCTGTTGTTCATTCAGCGTTGTTGGGAGGTTATTTCTGTCTGATGCTATAGAACTCATTAAACACCACCCTTTTTTCCCCCCCTTAGATGCTCTGTCTCAGGGAGTTGGGGCTTTCTTTCTGAGTATCTGTTGCACTGTCCTGGCCCACTAGGTGGCAGTCTATTAACTATTTGCCTGCCGGGGCTCTGACCTGCTAGCGTGGGTCCACCCTGTTGCTGCTGGGCTCCCTTCTGCTGTGGACCCCCCCCAGCGGAGTCTCTCTGTTATGGCAGGTTGCCTCGGCAATGGCAGGCTACGTCAGCCCTGGGCGGTACTTCAGTAGGGGCAGATTGCTTCAGTGATGGCAGATGCCCCTCCCTCACTGGGCTGCACCATCCTAGATGCTGGCAGCAAAACTCTCAGCCCCAAGCGCCTCCAGTCACTGTCCTGCTTGTCCCCATGAGGGTGGGACCTGCCGAGCCCAATCTCCCAGCTCCCTGCCTCAGAGTCCGTCCTCTCTCTCTCTCTCCCTCTCTGCAAGTTGAAAGGTCGACTCTTTCACTGGCGCCCCAGTAGCCTGCCGCTAGGGCACTGGAATCCGTGCGATCTCCCGTGCTGCTGCCCACTGCACTGGCTCAGATCACGTTTCCCAGGAAACTCCTGGTCTGGCTCACTGTCCAAGTCCCGTTCAATCAGATGAACATGCCAATCTGCCCTTCCAAATCTCAGATTGACGATTTAACAGGGCACCCAGACCAGTGAGTTCTGTGCTGGGTCCCGCTGTGGTGCCGGCTGAAGCGGCCGTGTGAGCTGCCTGCTTTAGCCGGCTTTACTAGCGTCCTGTGTCTCTCCCACACCTGGGACTTTCAACGCTCTGTGGGCAAAAGAGGTCCATCTGAGAATGAGGCTAGGACTCACCCTCTGCGCCTTCCCTGAGAGCTGCAATCCTGAGTCGCTTCTACGACGCCATCTTCAGCATCTCATTGTTACTGTAGGTGCTGCCGAAGCGAGTACATGCCAAGCCAAGCTCAGATTTTTTGTGTGTTTTTCTGTTTTTTTTTTTTTTTTTTTCTGGTTTTAATAGGGAGGGGCTACCATGTGTTCCTTGAGGCCAGTCTTGAACCTGTGACCTCAGGATCTGCATTTTTTGGCATTCTTTTGTGCTGGTACTAAAGGCTGGAGCTGGGGAGCCCAACCCAAATTGTCTTTTTGTTTTAAAGTTGTGATTTCACCATTTTGATCAGGCGGGTCTCAAAAGCGCAACTTCTCTTGAACTGCCCACCTTGATTTTTGAGGCGACTCAATTACAGGCTGCCATAAGCCACCGAGCTGGGATGTTATAATGTATTTTTAAATAAGAAATCAGAGAAACTCTGTCGGGTGCTGCCACTCACGCAAGCAATCTAAGCACTTTGAAAGGCCGAGGTGGGCAGGTTTTCTGAGGTCGTCAGTTCGAGGTCAGCCTGTGCATTCTGGTGAAAACCCACCTCACATCATAAATAAAAAAGAAAGGTAATCAGACTGGTGAGTGTGTGCAATTGAAACAAAACGAGGTGCCAAGAGACTCCACCCTTAGAACCACCTTTTTTGATTACATAGTTTCCTTTTTGTCACCAAGGCTGGACTGCAGCAGTGCGATTTTTGCTTATCAAAACACCTGCCTTTCACCTTCAAGTGATTGTAGTCGAAATGCCGTTCAAGTACCTGGGCTTGCAGGTGTCCACTCCACGAGGTCCAACTAACTTTCTATTTTAATTTTTCTGTACCTCCAATCTATCTTTGTTTGATTTCCACAAAGCAGTCAATACATAGAAATAAAATACAAAACGCTGCACACCAATGGTGTCATTTTTAAGCTACGAAAACGCTGTACATTTGTGATGCGGCCATATTTTAGTGTAGGTGCTCCCGAAGTGAGTACATGCTATGCCCAGTTTAGCTTGTTTATCTTTCTATGTTTTTTTATAGGGAGCTGGCTATGCAGTGATTTTCGAGGCCAGTCTTGAACCTGTGACCTCACAATCCGCCTGCCTTGGAATTTTTTTTGTTCTGGGACTACAGGCTTAAGCCGTGGAGCCCAACCTAAATTGTATTTTTGTTCTAAAGACGTGGTTTCACCATTTTGATAAAGCAGGTCTCGAAAGGGCAAATTCTTGTGAACCGCCTGCCTATATTATTGAGGCGACTCAATTACAGGCTGCCGTGAGCCACCGAGCCGGGTTGTTATAATGTATTTTTAAATAAGAAATAAGAGAGACTCTGCCGGGTGCTGCCACTCACGCAAGCAATCTAAGCACTTTGAAAGGTCGAGGTGGGCGGGTTTCCTGAAGTCACCAGTTTGAGGTCAGCCTGTGCATTCTGGTGAAAATCCACCTCACATAATAATAAAAAAAAGGTAATCAGACTGATGAGTGTGTGCAATTAATACAAAACGAGGTGCCAGACGCCTCCACCCTCAGAACTGCCTCTTTTGATTACATACAGTTTCCCTTTTGTGACCAAGGATGGACTGCAACAGTGCGATTTTTGCTTATTGAAACACCTGCTTTTCGCCTTCAAGTGATTGTAGTCAAAATGCCGTTCAAGTAGCTGGGCTTACAGGTGTCCACACCATGAGGTCCATCTAACTTTCTATTTTAATTTTTCTGTACCTCAAATGTATCTTTGTTTGATTTCCACAAAGCAGTCAATACGTAGAAATAAAATACAAAAAGCTGCATGCCTGTGGTGTCATTTTAAGCTATGAACACACCACCCTTTTGTGACCAGACCCAATTTTAGTGTAGGTTCTGCTGAAGCGAGTACATGACAAGCCCAGCTCAGCTTTTTAATATTTTTTCTGTTTTTCTGTTTTTTATAGGGACCTGGCTATGATGTGTTCTGCGAGGCCAGTATGGAACCTGTGACCTCACGATCCACCTGCCTTGGCATTCTTTTGTGCTGTATTTGCAGGATTGAGCTGCGGAGCCCAACCCAGATTGTCTTTTTGTTTTATAGACGCGATTTCACCATTTTCTTCGGGCAGGTTTCCAAAAAGCAAATTCAGGGTGATTCGCCCACCTTGATTTTTTAGGCGACTCAATGATATGCTGCCGTGAACCACTGTGCCTTGCTGTTATAATGTATTGGTAAAAAGAAAATCAGAGATACTCTGCAGGGCGCTGCCACTCACCCAAGCAATCTAAGCACTTTGAAAAGCCGAGGTGGGCGGGATTTCTAAGATTACGACTTCCAGGTCAGAATGTGCGTTTTGGTGTAAACCCAACTAACATAAAAAAAAGAAAATAAAAGAAAGGTAATCAGACTGATGAGTGTGTGCAATTGAAACAAAATGAAGTTCCCGGAGACTCAACTTAAGAAACGCCTTTCTTTATTACATGCAGTTTCCCTCTTGTCACCAAGGCTAGGTTGCAACAGTGCAATCTTTGCTTATTGCTACACCTGCCATTTTAGTTCAAGAGATTGACATCCCAATGCCATTCAATTAGCTGGGGTTGCAGACGTCCAAACCACCAGGTCCAAGTAACTTTCTATTTTTAGTTTTATGTACCTCCAATCTATCTTTATTTGATTTCCCCAAGCAGTCAATATGTAGAAAGAAAATACGAAAAGCTGCACACCTGTGGTGTCATTTTTAGGCTGCGACAACGCTGGCCTTTTGTGTAGAGTTCCAATTTTTGTGTATGTGCTGCTGAAGAGAGTACATGCCAAGCCCAGCTCAGCTTTTATATGTTTTTCTGGTTTTGTTTGTTTGTTTTTAATCCGGAGCGGGCTATGCTGTGTTCTTCGAGGCCAGTCTCAGACCTGTGACCTTACGATCCGCCTTCTTCTGCTTCATTTTGTGCTGGGACTACAGGCTTGAGCCCCGGAGCCAAACCCAAATTGTCTTTTTGTTTTAAAGACGTGGTTTCACCATTTTTTCCGGCATTTCACCAAAGAGCAACATCTCGTGATTCACCTGCCTTGATTTTTGAGGCGACTGAATGATACGTTGCTGTGAGCCACCGTGCCAGGCTGTTATAATATATTGTTAAAAAGAAAATCAGAGAGACTATGCGGGGCTCTGACACTCACGCAAGCAAAGTAAGCACTTTGAAAGGCCGAGGTGGGCCGGATTTCTAGGGTCAAGAGTTGGAGGTCAGAATGTGCATTCCGTTGAAAACCCAACTCACATAATAAAAGAGAAAATAAAAGGAAAATAATCATACTGATAAGTGTGTGCTATTGAAACAAAACAAAGTTCCCAGAGACTCTACCTTAAGAAACGCCTTTCTTTATTACATGCAGTTTTCCTCTTCTCACATAGGCTGGGGTGCAACAGTGGGATCTTTGCTTATTGCAACAGCTGCCTATTTAGTTCAGGAGATTGTCATCCCAATGCCATTCAAGTAGCTGGGGTTGCAGGCGTCCAAACCACCAGGTCCAACTAACTTTCTCTTTTTAGTTTTCTGTGCCTCCAATCTATCTTTATTTGATTTTCACAAAACAGTCAATACGTAGAAATAAAATACAAAAAGATACACACCTGTGGTGTCATTTTTCACTGTGACTACGCAGGCCTTTTGTGTAGTGTCCCAATTTTAGAGTATGTGCTGACGAAGAGAGTACATGCCAAGTCCAGCTCAGCTTTTTTATGTTTTTCTTTTTTGTTGTTGTTTTTTATAGGGAGCGGGCTACGCTGTGTTCTTCGAGGCCAGTCTCGAACCTGTGACTTCAGGATCTGCATTTTTCAGCATTCTTTTTTGCTGGGACCACAGGCTTGAGACGCAGAGCCAAACCCAAATTGTGTTTTTGTTTTAAAGACGTGGTTTCACCATTTCAGTTGGGCGGGTCGCAAAAGCACGACTTCTCATGATCCGTCCAACTGGAATTTTGAGGCGACTCAATTACAGGCTGCCTTGAGTCACCGTGCCAGGCTGTTAAAATTTATTGTTAAATATGAAATCAGAGAGAATCTGCCGGGCGCTGCCTCTCACGCTAGCAATATAAGCAATTTGAAAGGCCGAGGTTGGCGGGTTTCCTGAGGTCGCCAGTTTGTGGTCAGCCTGTGAATTCAGGTGAAAACCCACCTCATATAATAAAAGAGAATAAAATAGTAAGCTAATCATACTGTTGTGTGTGTGCAATTAAACAAAGCGAGGTGCCCAGATAATCCACCTTCAGAAAAGCCTTTTTTGATTTTGTACAATTTCCCACTTGTCAACAAGGCTGGACTGCAACAGTGCCATTTTTGCTTATTGAAACACTTGCCTTTTACGTTCAAGTGATTGTCATCCAAATGCCGTTCAAGTAGCTGTGGTTGCAGGTATCCACACTACCAGGTCCAATGAACTTTTTAATATTTCTGTCCCTCCAATCTATCTTTGTTTGATTTTCACAAAGCAGTCAATACGTAGAAATAAAATTTGAAAAGCTGCTTGCCTGTGGTGTCACTTTTACACTATGAACACGCCGCACTTTTGTGATGGGACCCAATTTTAGTGTAGGTGCTGCCGAAGCGAATACATGCCAAGCCCAGCTCAGCTTTTTTATGTTTTTCTGTTTTTTTATAGGGAGCTGGCTAGGCTGTGTTTTTCAAGGCCAGTCTCGAACCTGTGACCTCACAATCTGCCTTCTTCAGCATTCTTTTGTTCTTGGACTACAGGCTTAAGCCACAGAGCCAAACCCAAATTGTCTTTTTGTTTTAAAGACGTGGTTTCACCATTTTCATCAGGCTGCTCTCAAAAACGCGACTTCTTGTGATCCGCCCAACTGGAATTTTGAGGCGACTCAATTACAGGCTGCCGTGAGCCACCGTTCTGGGCTGTTAAAATTTATTGTTAAATAAGAAATCAGAGAAAATCTGCCTGGCGCTGCCTCTCAGGCTAGCAATATAAGCAATTTAAAAGGCCGAGGTGGGCGGGTTTCCTGAGGTCGCCAGTTTGTGGTCAGCCTGTGAATTCACGTGAAAACCCACCTCACATAATAAAAGAGAGAATAAAAAAGGAAACTAATCAGACAGATGTGTGTGTGCAATTAAACAAAGCGAGGTGCCCAGATACTCCACCTTCAGACAGCCTTTTTTGATTACGTACAGTTTCCCTCTTGTAACCAAGGCTGGACTGCCACAGTGCGATTTTTGCTTATTGAAACACTTGCCTTTTACGTTCAAGTGATTTTCATCTAAATGCCATTCAAGTAGCTGGGGTTGCAGGTGTCCACAGCACCAGGTCCAACGAACTTTCTATTTTAATTTTTCTGTACCTCCAATCTATCTTTGTTTGATTTCCACAAAGCATTCAATACGTAGAAATAAAATACAAAAAGCTGCACGCCTGTGGTGTCACTTTTACGATACGAACATGCCGCCCTTTTGTGACGGGACCCAATTTTAGTGTAGGTGCTACCGAAGCGAGTACATGCCAAGCCAAGCTCAGCTTTTCTATGTTTTTCTGTTTTTATATAGGGAGCTGGCTATGCTGTGTTTATCCAGGCCAGTCTCCCACCTGTGACCTCTCAATCCGCCTACCTCAGCATTCTTTTGTGCTGGGTCTACAGGCTTGAGCCACGGAGAGCAACCCAAATTGTCTTTTTGTTTTAAGGACGTGATTTCACCATTTTGGTCTCGTGGGTCTCCAAAGCGCAACTTCTAGTGATTCGCCAGCATTGATTTTTGAGGCGACTGACTGATATGCTTCCATGAGCCACCGTGCCAGGCTGTTATAATGTATTGTTAAAAAGAAAATCAGAAAGACTATGCGGGGCGCTGCCACACACGCAAGCGAAGTAAGCACATTGAAAGATTGAGGTGGGCAGAATTTCTAAGGTCACGAGTTCGAGGTCAGAATGTGGATTCCGGTGAAAACCCACCTCACAGGATAAAAGAGAAAATAAAAGAAAGGTAATCAGACTGATGAGTGTGTGCTATTGAAACAAAACGAAGTTCCCAGAGACTCCACCTTAAGAAACGCCTTTATTATTACGTGCAGTTTCCCTCTTGTCACCAAGGCTGGGGTGCAACAGTGTGATCTTTTCTTATTGCAACACCTGCCGTTTTAGTTCAGGAGGTTATCATCCCAATGCCTTTCAAGTAGCAGGGATTGCAGGCGTCCAAACCACCAGGTGCAACTAACTTTCTTTTCTTTTCTTTTTTTTTTTTTTTTTGAGACGGAGTTTTGCTCTTGTTACCCAGGCTGGAGTGCAATGGCGCGATCTCGGCTCACCGCAACCTCCGCCTCCTGGGTTCAGGCAATTCTCGTGCCTCAGCCTCCTGAGTAGCTGGGATTACAGGCACGTGCCACCATGTCCAGCTAATTTTTTGTATCTTTAGTAGAGACGGGGTTTCACCATGTTGACCAGGATGGTCTCGATCTCTTGACCTCGTGATCCACCCGCCTTGGCCTCCCAAAGTGCTGGGATTACAGGCTTGAGCCACTGCGCCCGGCCTGCAACTAACTTTCTACTTTTAGATTTCCGTACCTCCAATCTATCTTTATTTGATTTCCACAAAACAGTCAATACGTAGAAATAAAATACGAAAAGCTGCACACCTGTGGTGTCATTTTTTGCTGCGGCCATGTCGGCCTTTTGTGTAGCATCTCAATTTTAGAGTACGTGCTGCCGAAGTGAGTACATGCCAAGCCCACCTCAGGTTTTTTATATTTTTTGTTTTTGTAATTATTATTATTATTATTTTTAGGGAGCCAGCTATGCTGTGTTCTTTGAGGACAGTCTTCATCCTGTGACCTCACGATCTGCCTTCTTCGGGTTTCTTTTGTGCTAGGACTACAGGCTTGAGCCGATGAGTCCAACCCAAATTGTCTTTTTGTTCTAAGGACGAGGTTTGACCATTTTGTTCGGGCATTTCTCCAAAGCAAAACTTCTCGTGATTTACCCGCCGTGATTTTTGAGGCGACTGAATGATACCCTGCCATGAGGCAACCTGCCAGGCTGTTATAATGTATTCTTAAAAAGAAAATCAGAGAGACTATGCAGGGCGCTGCCACTCATGCAAGCAATCTAAGCACTTTGAAAAGACGAGGTTGGCGGGATCTCTAAGGTCACGATTTCCAGGTCAGAATGTGCATTCCGGTGAAAACCCAACTCATATAATAAAAGAGAAAATAAAAGAAAGGTAATCAGACTGATGAGTGTGTGCTATTGAAACAAAACGAAGTTCCCAGAGACTCCACCTTAAGAAATGCATTCTTTATTACGTGCAGTTTCCCTCTTGTCACCAAGTCTAGGGTACAACAGTGCAATCTTTGCTTATTGCAACACCTGACGTTTTAGTTCAGGTGATTGTCATCCCAATGCCATTCAAGTAGCTGGGGTTGCAGGCGTCTGAACAACCAGGTCCAACTAACATTCTATTTTTAGTTTTCTGTACTTCCAAACAATCTTTATTTGATTTCCACAAAGCAGTCAATACGTAGAAAGAAAATATGAAAAGCTGCACATCTGTGGTGTCATTTTTCCACTGCGACCACTCCGGCCTTTTGTGTAGTGTCCCAATTTTAGTGTAGTTGCTGCCGGATCGAGTACATGCGAAGCCCAGCTCAGCTTTTTTATGTTTTTCTGCTTTTTTTGTTTTACTTTTTTTCTTTCTTTTTTCTTTTCTTTTTTTTTTTTTTTTTTTTTTGTTTAGGCAGAGTTTCGCTCTTGTTACCCAGGCTGGAGTGCAATGGTGCGATCTTGGCTCACCGCAACCTCCGCCTCCTGAGTTTAAGCAATTCTCCTTCCTCAGCCTCCTGAGTAGCTGGATTAAAGGCAGGTGCCATCATGCCCAACTTAGGTTTTATAATTTTAGTCGAGACGGGGTTTCACCATGTTAACCAGGATGGTCTTGATTTGTTGACCTCGTGATCCAACTGCCTCGGCCTCCCAACATGCTGGAAATACAGGCTTCAGCCACCTCACCTGGCCTTGTTTTGTGTTTTATAGGGAGTAGTCTACACTGCATTCCTCGAGGCCAGTCTCAAACCTGTGACCTCACGATCTGCCTTCATCGGCATTCTTTTGTGCTGGGACTACAGGCTTGAGGTTCACAGCCAAACCCAAATTGTCTTTTTGTTTTAAAGACACGGTTTCACCATTTTGGTCAGGCGGGTCTCGAAAGCACACCTTCTCGTGATCCACCCAACTTAAACTCTGAGGCGACTCAATTACAGGCTGCCATGAGCCACCGTGCTGGGCTGTTATAATTTATTGTTAAATAAGAAATCAGAGAGTATCTGCCAGGCGCAGCCTCTCACGCTAGCAATATAAGCAATTTGAAAGGCCAAGGTGGGCGGGTTTCCTGAGGTCACGAGTTCAATTTCAGACTGTGCATTCTGGTGAAAACCCACCTAACATAATAAAAGAGAGGGAAAAAAAGAAAGCTAATCAGAATGATATGTGTGCAATTAAAACAAAACTAGTGCCCGATACTCCGACTTCAGAATGGCCTTTCTTCATTATGTACAGTTTCCCTCTTGTCACCAAGACTGGACTGCAACAGTGCGATTTTTGCTTATTGAAACACTTGCCTTTTACATTCAAGTGATTGTCATCCAAATGCCGTTCAAGTAGCTGGGGTTGCAGGGTCCACAGCACCAGGTCTAATGAACTTTCTATTTTAATTTTTCTGTACCTCAATCTATCTTTCTTTGATTTCCACAAAGCAGTCAATACATAAAAATAAAATATGTAAAGCTGCACGCTGGTGGTGTCACTTTTACGCTACGATCACGCTGCCCTTTTGTGACGCGACCCAATTTTAGTGTAAATGCTGCCGTAGCGAGTACATGCCAAGCCCAGCTCAGCTTTTTTATGTTTTTCTGTTTTTTGTTTTTTTATAGGGAGCTGGCTATGCTATGTCCTTTGAGGACAGTCTCAAACCTGTGACCTCATGATCCACCTGCCAAGGCATTCTTTTGTGCTGGGTCTACAGGCTTGAGCCACGGAGCCCAACCCAAATTGTCTTTTTGTTTCAAAGACGCGATTTCACTATTTTGGTCGGGTGGGTCTCAAAAGCACAACTTCTCGTGATTCGCCCGCCTTGATATTTGAGGTGACTGAATGATACGCTGCTGTGAGCCACCTTGCCGGCCTGTTATAATGTATTGTTAAAAAGAAGATCAGAGAGACTCTTTGGGGCGCTGCCACTCACGCAACAATCTAAGCACTTTGAAAGGCCGAGGTGGGCGGGATTTCTAAGGTCACGAATTTGAGGTCAGAATGTTCATTCCAGTGAAAACCCACCTCACACAATAAAAGAGAAAATAAAAGAAAAGTAATCAGACTGATGAGTGTGTGCAATTGAAACAAAACGAAGGTTCCTGAGACTCCACCTTAAGAAACGACTTTGTTTACTACGTGCAGTTTCCCTCTTGTCACCAAGGCTAGGGTGCAACAGTGGGATCTTTGGTTATTGCAACAACTACTGTTTTAGTTCAAGAGATGGTCATCCCAATGCCGTCCAAGTAGCTGGGGTTGCTGGCGTCCAAACCACCAGGTTCAACTAACTTTCTATTTTGATTTTTCTGTATATCCAATCTATCTTTATTTGATTTCCACAAAACAGTTAATTCGTAGAAAGAAAATACTAAAAGCTGTACACGTGTGGTGTCATTTTTATGCTGTGACCCTACTGGCGTTTTGTGTAGCATCCCAATTTTAGTGTACGTGCTGCTGAAGCGATTACATGCCAAGACCAGATCAGCTTTTTAATGTTTGACTGCTTTTTGTTTGTTCGTTTGTTTTTCATAGGGAGCAGGCTATGCTGTGTTTTTCATGGCCAGTCTTGAACCTTTGACCTCACGATCTGCCTTCTTCGGCATTCTTTTGTGATCGAACTACAGGCTTGAGCCGCAGAGCCAAACCCAAATTGTATTTTTGATTTAAAGACGCGGTTTCACCATTTTTGGCAGGCGGGTCTCGAAAGTGCAACTTCTCGTGATCTGCCCAACTTGAATTTTGAGGCGACTCAATTACAGGCAGCTGTGAGCCACCGTGATGGGCTGTTATAATTTATTGTTAAATATGAAATCCAAGAGAATCTGCCGGGCGTTGCCTCTCATGCTAGCAATCTAAGCAATTTGAAAGGCTGAGGTGGGCGGGTTTCCTGAGGTCACGAGGTCGAGGTCAGCCTTTGCATTCTGGTGAAAACCCACCTCACAAAATAAAAGAGAGGAAAAAAAGAAAGCTATTCAGACTGATGTGTGGGTGCAATTAAAACAAACCGAGGTGCCCGGATACACCAACTTGAGAACCGCCTTTTTTCATTATGTACAGTCTCCCACTTGTCACCAATTCTGCTCTGCAACAGTGGGATTTTTGCTTATTGAAACACTTGCCTTTTACGTTCAAGTGATTGTCATTCAAATGCCATTCAAGTAGCTGGGGTTACAGGTGTCCACACCACCAGGTACGACTTACTTTCTATTTTAATTTTTCTGTACCTCCAATCTATCTTGCTTTTATTTCCACAAAGCAGTCAATACGTAGAATTAAAGTACAAAAAGTTGTACACCTCTGGTGTCACTTTTATGCTATGAACACGCTGCCATTTTGTGACGTGACCCAATTTTAGTGTTAATGCTGATGAAGTGAGTACATGCCAAGCCCAGCTCAGCTTTTTTGTTGTTTTGTTTTTCTGTTTTTTTTCTTTTTTTTTTTTTTAATAGGTAGCTGGCTACGCAGAGTCCCTCAAGGCCAGTCTCGAACCTGTGACTTCACGATCCACGTGCCTCGGCATTCTTTCGTGCTGGTTCTACAGGCTTGAGCCACGGAGCCCAACCCAAATTGTTTTTTTGTTTTAAGGATGCAGTTTCACCGTTTTGGTTGGGCAGGTATCCAAAGCGCAACTTCTGGTGATCCTCCCGCCTTGATTTTTGAGGCGATATAATGATTCGCTGCCTTGATTCACCGTGCCAGGCTGTTATAATTCATTGTTAAAAAGAAAATCAGTAAGACTCTGCAGGGCGCTGCCACTCACGCAGGCAATCTAAGCACTTTGAAAAGCCGAGGTAGGTGGGATTTCTAAGGTCACGAGTTCGAGGACAGAATTTGCATTGCCATGAAAACCCACCGCACATAATAAAACAGAAAATAAAACAAAGGTAATCGACGGATGAGTGTATGCAATTGAAACAAAACAAAGCTTATGGAGACTCCACCTTAAGAAACGCCTTTTTAAAAAACCACATGATTATCTCAATTGACGCAGAGAAGGCATTTGACAAAATTCAACAGCCCTTTATGCTAAAAACCATAAATAAACTTGGTATTGATGGAACATATCTCAAAGTAATAAAAGCTATTTACGACAAACTAATAGCCAATATCATACTTAATGGGCAAAAACTGGAAGCATTCCCTTTGAAATCCGGCATTAGACAAGGATGACCTCTCTCACCACTTCTATTCAACATAGTACTGGAAGTTCTAGCCAGAGCAATCAGGCAAGAAAAAGAAATAAAGGGTATTCAAATAGGAAAGGTGGAAGCCAAATTGTCTCTATTTGCAGATGACATGATAGTATACCTAGAAGACCCCATCACCTCAGCCCAAAAGTTCCTGAAACTGATAAGCAACTTCAGCAAAGTCTCAGGATATAAAATCAATGTGCAAAAATCAAAAGCATTCCTATACACCAATAACAGACTTAAAGAGAACCAAATCAAGAACGAACTGCCATTCACAATTCCTACAAAAAAATAAAATACCTAGGAATAAAACTCACTAGGAATGTAAGGGACCTCTTTAAGGAAAACAACAAACAACTGCTCAACGAAATAAGAGAGGACACAAACAGATGGAGAAACATTCCACGTTCGTGGTTAGGAAGAATCAATATCGTGAAAATGGCTATACTGCCCAAAGTAATTTACACAATCAATGCTATCCCCATCAAACTACCATTGAATTTCTTCACAGAACTGGAAAAAACCACCATGAATTTCATATGGAACCAAAAAAGAGCCCACATAGCCAAGTCAATTCTAAGCAAAAAGAACACAGCGGGAGGCATCACGCTACCAGACTTCAAACTATACTACAAGGCTACAGTAATCAAAACAGCATGGTACTGGTACCAAAACAGAGATATAGACCAATGGAACAGAACAGAGGCATCGGAGGCAACACAACATATCTACAACCATATTATCTTTGATAAACCAGACAAAAACAGGCAATGGGGAAAGGATTCCCTATTTAATAAATGGTGTTGGGAAAACTGGCTAGCCATGTGCAGAAAGCAGAAACTGGACCCCTTCCTGACACCTTACACTAAAATTAACTCCAGATGGATTAAAGACTTAAACGTAAGACCTGACACCATAAAAACCCTAGAAGAAAATCTAGGCAAAACCATTCAGGACATAGGAGTAGGCAAGGACTTCATGAACAAAACACCAAAAGCATTGGCAACAAAAGCCAAAATAGACAAATGGGACCTAATCAAACTCCACAGCTTCTGCATGGCAAAAGAAACAGTCACTAGAGTGAATCAGCAACCATCAGAATGGGGAAAAATCTTTGCAGTTTACACATCTGACAAAGGGCTGATATCCAGAATTTACAAAGAACTCAAAGAGATTTACAGGAAAAAAACAAACAAGCCCATTCAAAAATGGGCAAAGGATATGAACAGACACTTTACAAAAGAAGACATACATGAGGCCAACAAACATATGAAAAAGTGCTCATCATCATTGGTCATTAGAGAGATTCAAATCAAAACCACATTGAGATACCATCTCACACCAGTTAGAATGGCGATCATTAAAAAATCTGGAGACAGCAGATGCTGGAGAGGATGTGGAGAAATAGGAACACTCTTACACTGCTGGTGGGAGTGTAAATTAGTTCAACCATTGTGAAAGAGAGTGTGGCGATTCCTCAAGGTCCTAGAAATAAAAATTCCATTTGACCCAGCAATCCCATTACTGGGTATCTATCCAAAGGACTATAAATCGTTCTACTATAAGGACACGTGCACACGAATGTTCATTGCAGCACTGTTTACAATAGCAAAGACCTGGAACCAACCCAAATGCCCAACGATGATAGACTGGACTGGGAAAATGTGGCACATATACACCATGGAATATTATGCAGCAATCAAAAATGATGAGTTTGTGTCCTTTGTAAGGACATGGATGAATCTGGAGAACATCATTCTCAGCAAACTGACACAAGAACAGAAAAAGAAATACCGCATATACTCACTCATAGGTGGGTGAGAAAAATGAGAACACATGGACACAGAGAGGCGGTCTACTATACACTGGGGACTGTTGGGGGGAATGGGGGAGGGACAGCGGGGGGGGGCTGGGGGGGTTAGCCTGGGGATGAATACCAAGTGTGGGTGAAGGGGTGGAAAGCAGCAAAGCACACTGCCATGTGTGTGCCTATGCAACTATCTTGCACGTTCTGCACATGTACCCCCAAACCTATAATGCAATAAAAATTTAAAAAAAAAAAGAAACGCCTTTTTTTATTACGTGTATTTTTCCTCTTGTCACCAAGGCTGGGGTGCAACAGTGCGATCTTTGCTTATTGCAACACCTGACGTTTTATTTCAAGAGACTGTCATCCCAATGCCGTTCAAGTAGCTGGGGTTGCAGGCGTCCAAACCACCAGGTCCAACTAACTTTCTATTTTTACTTTTCTGTGCCTCCAATCTATCTTTGTTTTATTTCCACAAAGCAGTCAATACGTAGAAAGAAAATACGAAATGGTTCACACCTGTGGTGTCATTTTTATGCTGCAACCATGCCCGGCCTTTTGTGTAGCGTATCAATTTTAGTGTACGTCCTGCCGAAGCGAGTACATGCCAAGCCCAGCTAAGCCTTTTATGTTTTTCTGTTTTTTTTTTTTTGTTTCTGTTTTTGTTTTCTTATAGGGAGCTGGCTACGCCAGGTCCTTCGAGGCCAGTCTTGAATGTGTGACCTCACGATTTTCCTGCCTTGGCATTCTTTTGTCCTGGGACTACAGGCTTGAGCTGCGGAGCCAAACCCAAATTGTCTTTTTGATTTAAAGACGCGGTTTTACCATTTTGGTTGGGCGAGTCTCCAAAGCACAACTTCTCGTGATCCGCCCAACTGAAATTTTGAGGCCACTCAATTACAGGCTGCCGTGAGCCACCGTGCCAGTCTGTTATAATTTATTGTTAAATAAGAAATCAGAGAGAATCTGCCTGTTGCTGCCTCTCAAGCTAGCAATCTAAGCAATTTGAAAGGCCGAGGTGGGCGGGACTTTTGAGGACACGACTTCAAGGTGAGCCTGTGCATTCTGGTGAAAACCCACCTCAAATAATTAAAGAGAGAAAAAAAAGCTAATCAGACTGATGTATGTGAGCAGTTAAAACAAAGCGAGGTGCCCGCATACTCCACCTTCAGAACAGACTTTTTTCATTACGTATAATTTTCCTCGTGTCACCAAGGCTGGACTGCAACAGTGAGATTTTTGCTAATTGAAACACTTGCCTTTTACGTTCAAGTGATTGTCATCCAATTGCCGTTCAAGTAGCCGGGGTTGCAGGTGTCCAGACCACCAGGTCCAACTAACTTTTTATTTTAATTTTTCTGTACCTCCAGTCTACATTTGTTTGATTTCCACAAAGCAGTAAATATGTAGAAATAAAATTCGAAAATGTGTACACCTGTGGTGTCATTTTTACGCTACGAACACGCTGCCCTTTGGTGATGCAACCCAATTTTAGTGTAGGTGCTGCTGAAGCGAGTACATGCCAAGCCCAGCTAAGCATTTTTATGTTTTTCTGTTCTTTTGTTTTTAAAGAAAGCTGGCTACGCTGTGTCGTTCGAGGCCAGTCTCAAGCCTGTTACCTCACCATCCGCCTGCCTTGGCATTCTTTTGTGCTGGGTCTGCAAGCTTGAGCCGCGAAGCCCAACCCAAATTGTCTTTCTGTTTTAAGGACGCGATTTCACCATTTTGTTCGGGCGGGTTTCCAAAGCGCAACTTCTCGTGATCCACCTGCCTTTATTTTTGAGGCGACTGAATGATATGCTGCCCTGAGCAACCCTGCCAGGCTGTTATATGTAGGGAGCGGTATCCATTTTGAGCATCTAGTAAGCTATCTTGTGACCCTGTTGCCTAAGAGCCCACCTCCTCTTTATCTAAATCCTACATTTCCTCTGAGTTGCAAGATCAGACGGTGGTCTCATTACCATAGTTACCCCCTGACGTCAGCCCTCAGATTTTCCGGCTTTTACTTGTTTATAAGCAACTGCATTGGGCCTAATAAACGAGACTTGATCAGATCCTTGACTTCTCTCCATTCTCCGCGTCTCCTGTCTCTCTCTTAATCCCCACTCCCTCCCTAGGGTCCCCTTTATTTGTCCCGCAGGCCGGGACAAAATTGGTGCCCAACGCGGGGCGACTGATACGAGGGAAATCGTGAGGGACGCCGCCGAGATCAGCTGGCACAGAGGAATCAAGAAACCCGGAGGAAAGGGCGTCGTGGGAGCCTACCATGGACTCGCGCTCCGGTAAGCGGACGGCAAATATGGGACAGGAAATCAGCCAGCATGAATTGTTTGTAGAGAGTTTAAGTAAAGCTTTAAAGGCGCGGGGAGTAAAGGTGAAAGTAAAACAATTGTGTAAATACTTTGACTATATTAAGGATGTCTTCCCCTGGTTCCCCCAGGAAGGAACCATAGATCAAAAATGATGGAAAAGGGTAGGAGATGCCTTAAAAGATTATTATAGTACTTTTGGACCCAAGAAGGTCCCAGTCACCGCCTTTTCATATTGGAATTTAATAGATGAAATTTTAAGTCAGAGACATCAAGGTCATTTTGTTGTTAATGTCGTCTCTCAGGGAGAGTGTATATTAAAAGGAGAAAAAGAAAAATCTGAAACTCCAAAAACTAGCGGAGAGACTTGCTCCCCTCCAGAAACTATGCCAGAAGAGGATTTAATGTCCTTTGATAATGATTCTGAAAAGGGCACCTCCCAGGAGCATAAATATCCAGATTTGTCTCTCGTGAAAGAAAGCTGTCAGCCACAAAAGAAAAGCTTACCTGAAACTGCAGATAAATCCTCTAAACAAAAGGACAAAATTAGACATAAGTCTGGGAGGCACGCTCGCTTACCGGGGTGGCTTATAGAAAGGGCAAATAATTCAGAAGATGAAGGCATAGAATAGGGAATAGGTTGGGAGGACGTACAGGAGGAACTAGCCAGATATAAAAAATATAACTGGCCCTCCGAGAGGCCACGGCCTCCGCCCTCGGCACCTACAATAATATTTCCCCTTTATGATCCTCAAAAGGAACTACAGGATAAGATTAATTTCTTAAAACTGCAGATAAGGCTCGAAATAGAACATCAGGATCTCATTGAGCAGTTAGAGAAAATCAAGATAGGGAAGGTTAGGAATGAAACAAAAAATTCCGCCCCTCTGTTTGGCAGTAACCCTCGCCTAGGAACCGCCCTGAGGCAGCCCGCCCTAACTAACTCTTCAATGGAGTCAGGCGACCCTAATGTTTATCCAGTCACCGAAACTGTAGATCAAAATAATGCCGCGTGGAGACACCATGTCGGTTTTCATTTCAAAATTATCAAAGAATTGAAGACTGCTGTGGCACAATATGGTGCTACTGCTCCGTATACCACTGCAATTTTGGAATTGGTAGCTGAGAATTGGCTTACTCCAGGGGATTGGCAAACTCTAGCCCGTGCTACCTTATCTGGCAGACACTTCCTGCCTTAGAAGTCTGAGTATTATGAGTGCTGCAAAGAAACTGCCCGCCATAATGCACAGGCTAACAACAATTGGAGCTTTGATATGTTAGTTGGGGAAGGCAATAACGCCACCAGTGATGCCCAGATGCAGTATGATGCTGGGCTTTATGCTCAAATTCAGGCTGCAGGAACAAAGGCTTGGAGAAAGCTGCCCACTAAGGGAGATCTCAGCTCCTCTCTTACTAGTATCAAGCAGGGGCCAGATGAACCATTTTCAGAATTTGTTCACCATCTCCTTACAGCAGCAGGGAGGATTTTTGGTGATCCACAGGTTGGCCAAGACTTTGTAAAGCAACTGGCATTTGAAAATGCCAATGCCGCTTGTCAGGCCGCTATTCGTCCTTATAAAAAGAAGACAGGTCTCTCGGGCTATATTCGCCTTTGTTCAGACATTGGGTCTGCCTACCAACAGGGAGTGGCTATGGCTGCCGCCTTGCAAGGCTATACAGTGAGGCAGTTTCTATCTAATCAGTCAAAGAATAAGTGCTTTCAATGTGGCACTGGTGGTCACTATGCTAAAGATTGCAATGCTGATAGGAAACCCTCCTTCAACATAAAAGCCCCTGGCCTATGTCCACGGTGTAAGCGTGGCAAGCATTGGGCTAATGAGTGCAAGTCTAAGAAAGATGCCCAGGGCAACCTCCTTTCTCCCCATCAGGGAAACGGGATGAGGGGCCAGCCCCAGGCCCCCAAACCAAAACAGATCTATGGGGCAGTCAGCTTTGTTCCCCCAAGCAACAATCCATTTCAAGCCTCTGCCGAGCAATGGCAGGAAGTGCAGGACTGGACCTCTGTTCCACCTCCCACACAGTATTAACACCTGAGATGGGGGTTCAGGCCCTACCTACAGGAGTCTTTGGGCCTTTACCCGAGGGCTCTGTTGGACTTATTCTAGGGCGCAGCAGCCTCACCCTACAGGGCTTACAAGTTCTCCCCAGAATAATAGACAATGACTATACAGGAGAAATTAAAGTTATGGTATCTTCTCCTCGAGTGATAAGTACTGTTTCCCCAGGACAAAGATTTGCACGGCTCCTACTTTTACCCCTTCACAAAACCAAGAATAAGGCTGTCAAAGGGAATAGGGGCGCTGCCGGTTTTGGCTCTTCGGATGTTTATTGGGCAGAAATAATATCTTCCAGCAAGCCCATGATGACATTATGGTTAGATGAGAAAAAATTTACTGGGTTAGTAGATACCGGAGCTGATGTAACTATCATCAGCAAAACCCAGTGGCCTCAGACATGGCCTACAGAGGCTACAATCACTCATCTAACTGGGATTGGTCAAAGCAGAAATCCGGAAAGAAGCAGTAAATTGCTGACCTGGAAAGATGAGAAGGGACATCACGGACACATTCAGCCCTATGTAGTCGCAGGCCTGCCTTTTAACCTGTGGGGCAGGGACCTGCTGGCTCAAATAGGAATGGTCATTGGCAGTCCCTAACGATATTGTTACTGCTCAAATGCTAAAAAAATGGCTATGTGCCAGGAACAGGGCTGGGAAAAAATCAAGACGGAATCCTAGACCCCATTCAGACCAAATCAAAGACAGAACTGGGCATGGCCATTTTTAACAGGGGTCACAGTCTGTCCTGTAACCCATGCAGACAAAATCACCTGGAGATCTGATAACCCTGTCTGGGTTGATCAGTGGCCCCTCTCTTCAGAAAAACTAGTTGCCGCCCAACAACTGATACAGGAACAGTTACAGGCAGGACATATAGAGCCTAGTAATTCTCCTTGGAACACACCAATCTTTGTCATAAGAAAGAAATCAGAAAAAATGGCGGTTGTTACAAGACCTTAGAGAGGTCAATAAGTCTATGGTCCTCATGGGAGGCCTACAACCTGGACTCCCCTCTCCCGTCGCCATATCTTTAGACTACTATAAAATAGTTATTGATTTGAAAGACTGTTTCTTTACAATTCTATTACATCCAGATGATCAAAAAGGTTTTGCCTTCAGTGTGCCCTCTACCAATTTTAGGGAACCTATGAAAAGATATCACTGGAGAGTGTTACCTCAAGGCATGGCTAATAGTCCAACCTTGTGCCAATCTTTTGTTGCTTCAGCTATTCAACCTATTAGAAGCACCTGGACAGAAATTTATATCATCCATTACATGGATGACATTCTTATAGCAGGGAAGGCTGGGCAAAATGTTTTATCTTGTTTTAAGGCTTTACAGATATCTCTTACACAACATGGCCTATTAATAGCTCCTGAAAAGGTGCAACTCACTGATCCCTACACGTATTTAGGCTTTCAGCTAAGAGGAAATCAGGTTACTACACAGAAGGTACAACTTAGGCTAGACAAACTTAAGACACTGAATGATTTCCAAAAATTATTGGGAGATATCAATTGGCTTCTACCTTATTTAAAACTATGCAAAGCAGACCTCAAACCACTTTATGATATCCTAAATGGAGACCCAAACCCCACATCACCTCGAGAGCTAACCTCTGAAGGCTTACAGACTATTCAGATTGTAAAACCTGCCATCAATCATCAAACCATTACCTTCGTAGACTATAATAAGCCACTCCAATTTATTATTTGTCAGACCTCATTATCACCCACTGCCGTGTTTTGGCAAACCACACCACTAATGTGGGTGCATCCCCCTAACAGACCAAAAAGAATCCTTGAACCATACTACCTCATGGTAGCAAATCTAATTATCCAAAGTCGAGCTATGGGCAGAGAGTATTTTGGTTGTAAACCATCTTTAATTGTCCAACCATACAGTAAAGAACAAGTTCAATGGCTTATGAAAACTACTGAGGCTTGGCCTATAGCATTAGCTTTCTTTTCAGGACAATTGGATAACAATTACCCTCCCAATAAGTTAATTACCTTTGCAAACAGACATGAATTTATTTTCCCAAAGGTTACAAAATCTGAGCCCATTCCCGATGGACTCGTAGTGTTCACTGATGGCTCATCCACAGGTATAGCTGCCTATGTCAGTCAGGGCCATACCGTACAGTTTCAAACCCAGTCATCCTCAGCTCAGCTTACTGAATTACAAGCAGTCGTAGCAGTATTCTCTGCTTTCCCTAATCACTCCCTGAACTTTTATACTGACAGTGCATACATTGCTCAGTCTGTACCTAATTTAGAGACAGCTCCCATTATTAAACATACCTCTTCAGCTGCAGTATTATTTAAACAATTACAACAATTCATCGTTAACAGAACTCATCCCTTCTTTATTGGGCACTTACGGGCCCACTCAGGATTACCTGGACCACTGTCACAAGGCAATCAACAAGCTGACTTAGCCACTCGCATTTTTCATGCATATACCACAGAAACCAAAGATCCGTTATCTCAAGCTCAACACACACACAGCCTACATCACCTTAATGCTCACTCTCTCAGATTATTACATCACATCACCAGAGAACAAGCCAGACAAATAGTTAAGGAATGCACACAATGTGCTACACACCTGCCTGTACCCCATCTGGGGGTTAACCCTAGGGGTCTAGTCCCCAATGCACTCTGGCAAATGGATGTAACCCATATTTCAGAATTTGGCAACCTTAAATATGTTCATGTACCTGTTGATACTTTTAGTGGATATGTATTTGCCACACTCCAGACAGGAGAAGCCACCAAGCATGTCATTGGTCACCTACTATCTGCTTTTGCCACCCTTGGCTGTCCACAAAAAATCAAAACTGATAACGGGCCAGGATATACTAGCACTGCCTTTGCCCGTTTCTGCTCCCAATTAAACATACAACACAAATAACTGGCATCCCTTATAACCCTCAAGGACAAGGAATAGTTGAGAGAACCCATCTCACCTTAAAAATTACCCTTGAAAAAATAAAAAAGGGGGTATGGTACCCCATTAAGGGGTCCCCCAGAAACCTCATAGCACACTCATTATTTATACTTAATTTTTTGACTCTGGACAAAGACGGACACTCCGCTGCAGAACGCCACTGGCAAGCAAAAACTCAAACAAAGTTTGCATCTGTAATGTGGAAAGATCCCATGACTGGCTCTTGGCATGGACCTGACCCTGTATTAATTTGGGGAAGAGGATCAGTTTGTGTATATGCAAAAGAAGCAGATTCTGCCATATGGCTGCCAGAAAGACTGGTAAAACAAGTAGATAGTAAAGGAGCACCAGGGTATGAAGATAATAAGCCCTCCCAGGGAATATGCTAAGCCCTGAGGATTATCCCCCCTTTTTCCTTTTTCTGCAGAAACATGTGGACCTTAGTTCTGATATCCCTAATAACCACTCTCATACCCAAGACTGACAGCGGATTTGGAGCACAGTATGATGTACAGCAAGTATTGAAGAGCGTATATGGTGAGCCCTGTGAATGTAAATTAGGTATTATATCCTCCCCACCCTCAACCTTTTCTACCCAAATCAACTGTATAACCAAAACGGCATACCTTACTTATGGCAGTGACAAAAAGCCAGGCTATAAATGTGTTGCCAAACCACCTATAACAATAATTCCCCCAGGATCTCCCCAACCAGTCTGTAACTGCTCTGCAACAATATACCAGTCCATTCATAACAGCTGCTATAAGCAATATGCCACCTGCACCAGGAATAATAAAACTTACTTTACAACCTGGATCACTTATGCCTGATCCGGCTCTTTCGGGGGCGATTGGGCCTCCAGCTCACCATTGGGTATTACCTATAAATATGCTTTAGCCCCTTGTCCAGAACTGAAAGGGCAGACCATTTGTTGGGAAAGCAGCCCCACCATCGGTGTCAGCGATGGAGGAGGCCCACATGACCAGATGAGGTCTCATCACGTTAAGGAAGTATTAAAAATGCTGTTTCCTCCTTTATCTTATCACCCTTTAGCCTTACCTAAGCCTCGCCAATTGGAACTAGATGTCCAAACCCAAAACCTTGTTAAGGCAGTCCACAGTTTCCTCCTACACAGTAATTCCTCTTTAGCTAACAACTGCTGGATCTGCATGCCTCTAGGGACACCCATGCCTTTAGCCTTGCCTGCGATTGCCAATTACAGTACTAAGGGGACTCTTCATCTCCATTTTGCAGTTCAGCCCTTGTCAAGCCTGTGTGTCAATGTCACTTGTTACCAAAGACCTTTCATGAATACCTCCTATGACATTGAAATTGGCTCAATCACAGACTCTTGTAATTGTGCTAGGGTTTTAAATGCCACCATTGACATGTATGCCCCTGCTGGACAAAGTTTTGTTTGTGGAAACAACATGGCTTTCTCTTATCTTCCTAAGAATTGGACCGGAATCTGCATGGTAGCTTCCCTACTTCCTGATGCCAGCATAGTCTCAGGGGATGACCCTATTCCCCGTCCCAGTTTTGATGTTGTAGCAGGTAGAAACAAAAGGCCAGTTCAATTCATCCCTTTGTTAGCTACCCTCGGAATTACCGCTGCCTTTGCCACAGGAACTGTGGGTTTAGGTTATTCCTTAAATTCTTACCATCAACTTTCTCTACAATTAATTAACAATGTTGATTTACTCTCATCCACCATACAAGTTATTCAAGACCAACTTGACTCCCTAGCCGAAGTAGTCCTACAGAAGCGCCGGGGCCTAGATCTGCTCACCGCTGAAAAGGGAGGACTGTGCCTTGCATTAGATGAGAAGTGCTGCTTCTATGCTAACCGTTCTGGTGTTGTTAGAGATAAGATAAAAAGCCTACAAGAAGACTTGGCAAAAAGAAGACAAGAACTCTATGACAACCCCCTGTGGGGGGGATTAAATGGACTTCTCCCCTATCTCCTCCCCCTCCTCGGTCCTTTTGTTGCCTTTCTCCTACTCCTCACTATTGGGCCTCTTATCATCAACAAGGTCATGGCTTTTGTTAAACAACAGATTGATGCCATAAAAATGCAGCCCCTACAGGTTCATTATCATAAGCTGGAAATGGCCGACAGAGAGATGGAGATGAATCAAGACTGTGGTGAAAACTTGACTTGTACCACTTACCATCTCTGATATTGCCTGGTGAGATGGACCAGTTAGCCAATGACGGGCAACCTGAGAGCCTGACAGTAAGATGCTCCCACCTAAGACAGGGACCAGGACTCGAATCCTGCACCCTATGACGGGTAAGGGTAAAAGCATCACTGCAGGTGTGTCTCTTGACCTAAGACAGGCATGGTCCCCATAGGCAATCGGCTACCCAAAAATAATAAAAATAAAAAGGAGGACCTGTAGGGAGCGGTATCCATTTTGAGCATCTAGTAAGCTATCTTGTGACCCTGTTGCCTAAGAGCCCACCTCCTCTTTATCTAAATCCTACATTTCCTCTGAGTTGCAAGATGAGACGGTGGTCTCATTACCATAGTTACCCCCTGACATCAGCCCTCAGATTTTCCCGCTTTTACTTGTTTATAAGCAACTGCATTGGGCCTAATAAATGAGACTTGATCAGATCCTTGACTTGTCTCCATTCTCCGCGTCTCCTGTCTCTCTCTTAATCCCCACTCCCTCCCTAGGGTCCCCTTTGTTTGTCCCGCAGGCCGGGACAGTTATAATGTATTGTTAAAATGAAAACAGAGAGACTCTGGGGGGTGCTGCCACTCACGCAAGCAATCTAAGCACTTTGAAAGGCCGAGGTGGGGGGAATTTCTAAGGTCACGAGTTTGAGGTCAGAATGTGGATTCCGGTGAAAACCCACCTCACGTAATAAAAGAGAAAATAAAAGAAAGGTAATCAGACTGATGAGTGTTTTCAATTGAAATAAAACGAAGCTCCTAGAGACTCCACCTTAAGAAACGCCTTTCTTTATTACGTGCAGTTTTGCTCTTGTCACCAAGGCTGAGTGCAAAAGTGTGATATTTCCTTATTGCAACATCTGCCGTTTTAGTTCAAGAGATTTTCATCCCAATGCCTTTCAAGTAGATGGTCTTGCAGGCGTCCAAACCACCAGGTCCAACTAACTTTCTATTTTTAGTTTTCTGTACCCCCAATCTATCTTTGTTTGATTTCCACCAAGCATTCAATACGTAGAAAGAAAATACGAAAATCTGCACACCTCTGGTGTCATTTTTATGCTGCGACTATGCCGGCCTTTTGTGTAGCGTCCCAATTTTAGTGTACCTGCTGCTGAAGCAAGTACATGCGAAGCCCAGCTCAGCTTTTTTATGTTTTTCTGCTTTTTTTTTTTTTTTTTTACTTTTCTTTATTTTTTTTAGGCGGTGTTTCTTTCTTGTTACCCAGGCTGGAGTGCAATGTCGCGATCTTGGCTCACCGCATCCTCTGCCTCCTGAGTTCAAGCAATTCTCCTGCCTCAGCCTCCTGAGTACCTGGGATTACAGGCATGCACCACCATGCCCAGCTTGGTTTTTATATTTTTAGTCGAGATGGGGTTTCACCATGTTGACCAGGAAGGTCTCGATCTGTTGACCTCGTGATCCAACAGCCTTGGCCTCCCAAAGTGCTGGGATTACAGGGTTCAGCCACCACGTTCAGCCTTGTTTTGTTTTTTTTTTTTGTAGGGAGCAGGCTACCCTGTGTCTTTCGAGGCCAGTCTCGAACCTGTGACCTCACGATCCACGTGCCTCGGCATTTTTTTGTGCTGGGTCTAAAGGCTTTAGCCACAGATCCCAACCCAAATTGTCTTTTTGTTTCAAAGATGCGGTTTCACCATTTTGGTCGGGCGGGTCTCGAAAGCGCAACTTCTTGTGATCTGCCCAACTGGAATTTTCAGGTGACTCAATTACAGGCTGCCATGAGCCACCGTGCTGGGCTGTTATAGTTTATTGTTAAATAAGAAATTAGACAGAATATGCTGGGTGCTGCATCTCACGCTAGCATTATAAGCAATTTGAAAGGCCGAGGTAGGCGGGTTTCCTCAGGTCGTGAGTTTGAGGTCAGCCTGTGCATTCTGGTGAAAACCCACCACACAAAATAAGAGAGAGACAAAAAAAGTGAGCTAATCAGACTGATGTGTGTGTGCAATTAAACACAGCGAGGTGCCCAGATACTCCATCTTCAGAACAGCCTTTTTTGATTAGGTACAGTTTTCCTGCTTTCACCAAGGCTGGACTTCAAAAGAGCGAATTTGCTTATTGAAACACTCGCCTTTTATGTTCAAGTGATTGTCATCCAAATGCCACTCAAGTAACTGGGGTTGCAGGTGTCCACACCACCAGGTCCAACTAACTTTCTGTTTTAATTTTTCTGTACCTCCAATCTATCTTTATTTGATTTCCACAAAGCAGTCAATACGTAGAAATAAAATACGAGAAGCTGTACGCCTGTGCTGTCACTTTTACGCTATGAACACGCCGCCCTTTTGTGACGGGACCCAATTTTAGTGTAGGTGCTGCCGAGGCGAGCACATGCCAAGCCCACCTCAGCTTTTTTATGTTTTTCTGTTTTCTTTTTGTTTGTTTTTTAGAAGGAGGTGGCTACGTTTTGTCCTTCAAGGCCAGTCTCGAACCTGTGACCTCATGATCCACCTGTCTTGGCATTCTTTTGTGCTGAGTGTACAGGCTTGAGCCACAGAGCCCAACCCAAATTGCCTTTTTGTTTTAAGGATGGGATTTCACCATTTTGGTCGGGAAGGTCTCCAAAGTGCAACTTCTCGTGATTTGCGTGCCTTGATTTTTGAGGCAACTGAATGATACGCTGCCGAGAGCCACCGTGCCGGGATGTTATAATGTATTCTTAAAAAGAAAATCAGAGAGAATATGCGGGGCGCTGCCACTCACGCAAGCAAAGCAAGCACTTTGAAAGGCCGAGGTGGGTGGGATATCTAAGGTCACGAGTTCGAGTTCAGAATGTGTATTCTGGTGAAAACCCACCTCACACAATAAAAGAGAAAATAAAAGAAAGGTAATCAGACTGATGAGTGTGTGCAATTGAAACAAAACGAAGTTACCGGAGACTCCAGTTTAAGAAAGGCCTTTTTTATTACGTGCAGTTTCCCTGTTGTCGCCAAGGCTAGGGTGCAACAGTGAGATCTTTGCTTATTGCAAGACCAGCCGTTTTAGTTCAGGAGATTGTCATCCAATGCCTTTCTAGTTGCTAGGGTCACAGGCGTCCAAACCTCCAGGTCCAGCTAACATTCTACTTTTAGTTTTCTGTACCTCCAATCTATCTTTATTTGATTTCCACAAAGCAGTCAATACATAGAAAGAAAATATGAAAAGCTGCACACCTGTGGTGTCATTTTTCACTGTGACCATGCCGGCCTTTTTTGTAGAGTCCCAATTTTAGAGTACGTGCTGCTGAAGCGAGTACAGGCCAAGCCCAGCTCAGCTTTTTATTGTTTTTCTTTTATTTCTTTTTTTGTTTTTTATAGGGAGTGGGCTGCACGGTGTACTTTCAGACCAGTCTCGAACCTGTGACTTCACTATCTGCCTTGTTCGGCATTCTTTTGTGCTGGGACTACAGGCTTGAGCCACGAAGCCAAACCCAAATTAATTGTCTTTTTGTTTTAAGGACGTGGTTTCACCATTTTGGTCTACTGGGTCTCGAAAGTGCAAGTTCTCATGATCCACCCAACTGGAATTTTGAGGTGACTCAATAACAGGCTGCCGTGATCCACCGTGAAGGACGGTTACAATTTATTGTTAAATAAGAAATCAGAGAGAATCTGCCAGGTGCTTCCTCTCACGCTAGCAATCTAAGCAATTTGAAAGGCCGAGGTGGGTGTGTTTTCTGAGTTCACGAGTTCGTGGTCAGCCTGTGCATTCTGGTGAAAACTCACCTCACATAATAAAACAGAGAGAAAAAATGTAAGCTAATCAGACTGATGTGTGTGTGCAATTAAAGCGAGGTGCCCAGATACTCCACCTTCAGAACAGCCTTTTTTATTACGTATAGTTTCCCTCTTGTCACCAAGGCTGGACTGTAACAGTGCGAATTTTGCTTATTGAAACACTTGCCGTTTACATTCAATTGATTGTCATCCAAAAGCCGTTCAAGTAGCTGAGGTTGCAGGTGTCCACACCACCAGGTCCAACTAACTTTCTGTTTTAATTTTTCTGTACCTCCAATGTATCTTTGTTTGATTTCCACAAAGCAGTCAATACGTGGAAAGAAAATACGAAAAGCTCCACGCCTGTGGTGTCACTTTTACTCTACGAACCCCCGGCCCTTTTGTGACGGGACCCAATTTTAGTGTAGCTGCTGCCAAAGCGAGTACATGCCAAGCCCAGCTCAGCTTTTTTATGTTTTACTGTTTTTTGTTTGTTTGTTTGTTTTTAATCCTGAGTAGGCTACGCTGTGTTCTTCGAGGCCAGTCTCGAACCTGTGACCTCAGGATCTGCCTTCTTTGGCATTCTTTTGTGCTTGGACTATAGGCTTGAGCCACGGAGCAAAACCCAAGTTGTCTTTTGTTTCAAATACGTGGTTTCACCTTTTCGTTGGGCCTGTCTCAAAAGCGCAACTTCTCGTGATCCGTCCAACTGAAATTTTGAGGCGACTCAATTACAGCTTTCCGTGAGCCACCATTCCTGGCTGTTATAATTTATTGTTAAATAAGAAATCCGAGAGAATCTGCCAGGCTCTACCTCTCACGCTAGCAATATAAGCAATTTGAAAGGCCGAGGTGGGAGGGTTTTCTGAGTTCACAAATCCGATGTCAGTCTGTGCATTCTGGTGAAAACCCACCTCACATAATTAAAAAGTGAGAAAAAAAGAAAGCCAATCAGACTGATGTGTGTGCAGTTATACAAAGCGAGGTGCCCGGATACTCCAATTTCAGAACAGCCTTTTTTGATTACGTACAGTTTCCCTCTTGTCACCATGGCTGGACTGCAACAGAGCGATTTTTGCTTACTGAAACACTTGCCTTTTACGTTAAAGTGATTGTTATCCAAATGCCGTTAAAGTAGCTGGGGTTGCAGGTGTCCACCCCACCAGGTCCAACTAACTTTCTATTTTAATTTTTCTGTACCTCCAATCTATCTTTGTTTGATTTCCAGAAAGCAGTCAATATGGAGAAATAAAATACAAAATCTGCACGAATCTGGTGTCACTTTTACACTACAAACACGCCGCTCTTTTCTGAGGAGACAAAATTTTAGTGTAGGTGCTGCCGAAGCGAGTACATGCCAAACCCAGCTCAGCTTTTTTCTGTTTTTCTGTTTTTCTGTTTTTTTTTCTTTAGGGAGCTGGCTATGCTGTGTTATTCAAGGCCAGTCTCGAACCTGTGACCTCACGATTCGCCTGCCTCGGAATTCTTTTGTGCTGGGTCTACAGGCTTGAGCCGCAGAGCCCAACCCAAATTGTCTTTTCATTTTAAGGACGCGATTTCACCATTTTGGTCCGGCGGGTCTCCAAAGCGCAACTCCTCGTGATTCGTCCGCCTTGATTTTTGAGGCGACTGAATGATACGCTGCCGTGAGCCACCGTGCCGGGCTATTATAATGTATTGTTAAAAAGAAAAATCAGAGAGACTCTGTGGGGAGCTTCCACACACGAAGGCAATATAAGCACTTTTTATTTTTTTTTTGAGACGGAGTTTCGCTCTCGTTACCCAGGCTGGAGTGCAATGGCGCGATCTCGGCTCACCGCAACCTCTGCCTCCTGGGTTCGGGCAATTCTCCTGCCTCAGCTTCCTAAGCAGCTGGGATTACAGGCACGCGCCACCATGCCCAGCTAATTTTTTTGTATTTTTAGTAGAGACGGGGTTTCACCATGTTGACCAGGATGGTCTCGATCTCTTGACCTCGTGATCCACCCGCTTCGGCCTCCCAAAGTGCTGGGATTACAGGCTTGAGCCACCGCGCCCGGCCATAAGCACTTTTAAAAGCCGAGGTGGGCGGGATTTCTAAGGTCACGAGTTCCAGGTCAGAATGTGCAATCGGGTGAAAACCCACCTCACATAATAAAAGAGAAAATAAAAGAAAGGTAATCAGGCTGATTAGTGTGTGCAATTGAAACAAAACAAAGTTACCGGAGACTCCACCTTAAGAATCGACTTTCTTTTATTATTTTTTTTTTGAGACGGAGTTTCGCTCTTGTTACCCAGGCTGGAGTGCAATGGCGCGATCCCGGCTCACTGCAACCTCCACCTCCTGGGTTCAGGCAATTCTCCTGCCTCAGCCTCCTGAGTGGCTGGGATTACAGGCACGCGCCACCATGCCCAGCTATTTTTTTTGTATTTTTAGTAGAGACGGGGTTTCACCATGTTGACCAGGATGGTCTCGATCTTTTGACCTCGTGATCCACCCGCCTCAGCCTCCCAAAGTGCTGGGATTACAGGCTTGAACCACTGCGCCCTGCCAGAATCGACTTTCTTTATTACATGCAGTGTCCCTCTTGTCACCAAGGCTAGGGTGCAACAGTGTGATCTTTGCTTATTGCAACACCTGCCATTTTAGTTCAGGAGATTGTCATCCCAATGCCATTCAAGTAGCTGGGGATGCAGGCGTCCAAACCACAAGGTCCAATTAACTTTCTATTTTTAGTTTTCTGTACCTCCAATCTATCTTTATTTGATTTCCACAAAGCAGTCAATACGTAGAAAGAAAATACAAAAAGCTGCACACTTGTGGTGTCATTTTTAAGCTGTGAACAGGCCGCCCTTTTGTGACGCCACTCAATTTTAGTGTAGGTGCTGCCGACGCGAGTACATGCCAAGCCCAGCTCAGCTTTTTCATGTTTTTCTGTTTTATATTTGTTTTCTTTTTTTATAGGGAGCAGGCCAAGCTGTGTTGTTTGAAGCCAGTCTCAAACCTGTGACCTCACGATTTGCCTTCTTCGGCATTCTTTTCTGCTGGGACTACAGGCTTGAGCCGCGGAGCCATACCCCAATTGTCTTTTTGTTTTAAAAATGCCGTTTCACCGTTTTGGTTGGGCAAGTCTCGAAAGCTCAACTTCTCATGATTCGCTAACTGGAATTTGAGGCGACTCAATTACAGGCTGCCGTGAGTAAACGTGCCGGTTTGTTATAATTTATTGTTCAATAAGAAATCGAAGACAATTCGCCGGGCGCTGCCTCTCATGCTAGCAATAAAAGAAATTTGAAAGGCGGAGGTTGGCGGGTTTTCTGGGGTCGCGAGTTCGAGGTCAGCCTGTACATTTTGGTGAAAACCCAACTCACATAATAAAAGAGAGAAAAATAGAAAGCTAATACGACTGATGTGTGTGTGCAATTAAAACAAAGCGAGGTACCCGGATACTCCACCTTCAGAACAGCCTTTTTTGATTACGTACAGTTTCCCTGTTGTCACCAAGGCTGGACTGCAACAGTGCGATCTTTGCTCATAGAAACACTTGCCTTTTATGTTCAAGCGATTGTCATCCAAATGCCATCAAGTAGCTGGGGTTGCAGGTGTCCACACCAGCAGGACCAACTAATTTTCTATTTTAATTTTTCTGTACCTCTAATCTATCTTTGTTTGATTTGTACAAAGCAGTCAATACGTCGAAATAGAATACAAAAAGCTGCACACCTGTGGTGTCACTTTAACGCTATGAAGTCGCCACCCTTTTGTGACTGGACCAAATTTTAGTGTAGGTGCTGCCGAAGCGAGTACATTCCAAGCCCAGCTCAGCTTTTATAGGTTTTTCTGTTTTTATGTTTTTTGTGGGGAGCTGGCTACACTGGGTCCTTCGAGGCCAGTCTCGAATATGTGACCTCACGATTTTCCTGCCTCGGCATTCTTTTGTGCTGGGACTACAGGCTTGAGCCGCGGAGCCAAACCCAAATTGTCTTTTTGCTTTAAAGACGCGGTTTCGGTATTTTGGTCGGGCCAATCTCCAAAGCGCAATTTCTCGTGATCCGCACGCCTTGATTTTTGAGGCGACTCAATTACAGGCTGCCGTGAGCCACGATGCTGGGCTGTTATAATTTATTGTTAAAAAGAAAATCAGAGAGACTCTGTGGGGTGCTGCCACTCACGCAAGCAATCTAAGCACTTTGAAAGGCCGAGGTGGTCGGGATTGCTAAGGTCATGAATTCCAGGACAGAATGTGCATTCCGGTGAAAACCCAACTTACATAATAAAAGAGAAAATAAAAGAAAGGTAATCAGACTGATGAGTGTGTGCAAGTGAAACCAAACGAAGTTCGCGGAGACTCCACCTTAAGAAACGCCTTTCTTTATTACGGGCAGTTTCCCTCTTGTCACCAAGGCTGGAGTGCAGCAGTGCGATCTTTGCTTATTGCAACACCTGCCGTTTTAGTTCAAGAGATTGTCATCCCAATGCCATTAAAGTAGCTGGCTTTGCAGGCATCCACAACACCAGGTCCAACTAACTTTATATTTTTAGTTTTCTGTACTTCCAATATATCTTTATTTGATTTCCACAAAGCAGTCAATACGTAGAAATAAAATACAAAAAGCTGCACACCTGTGGTGTCATTTTTAAGCTGCGAAAACGTCGCCCTTTTGTGATGCCACCCAATTTTAGTGTAGGTGCTGTCGAAGCGAGTACATGCCAAAACCAGGTCAGCTTTTTTATGTTTTTTTCTGTTTTTTTTTTTTGTCTTTTATAGGGAGCTGGCTACGCTGTGCTTTTCGAGGCCAGTCTCAAACCCGTGACCTAACGATCGGCCTGCCTCAGCATTCTTTTGTGCTACGTCTACAGGCTTGAGCCGCGGAGCGAAACTCAAATTTTCTTTTTGTTTTAAAGAGGCCATTTCACCATTTTGGTCGGGCATGTCTTGAAAGCGAAACTTCTCATGATTCGCCAAACTGGAATTTTTAGGCGACTCAATTACAGGCTGCCTTGAGTAACAGTGCCGGGCTGTTAAAATTATTGTTCAAAAAGAAATCGGAGAGGATCTGCCGGGCGCTGCCTCTCACGCTAGCAATATAAACAATTTGAAAGGCCGAGGTGGGCGTGTTTCCTGAGGTCGTGAGTTCGAGGTCAGCCTGTACATTCCGGTGAAAACCCACCTCACATGATAAAAGAGAAAATAAAACAAAGGTAATCAGACTGATGTGTGTGTGCAATTAAAAGAAAGCAAGGTGCCCAGTTACTCCACCTTCAGAACAGCCTTTTTTGATTACGTACAGTTTCTTTCTTGTCACCAAGGCTAGACTTCAACAGTGCGATTTTTGCTTATAGAAACACTTGCCATTTACGTTCAAGTGATTGTCATCAAAATGCCATTCAAGTAGCTGGGGTTGCAGGTGTCCACAACAGCAGGCCCAACTAACTTTCTATTTTAATTTTTCTGTACCTCTAATCTATATTTGTTTGATTTCCACAAAGCAGTCAATATGTAGAAATAGAATACAAAAAGCTGCACGCCTGTGGTGTCACTTTTACGTTACGAACACGCCACACTTTTGTAACGTGACCCAATTTTAGTGTAGGTGCTGCCGAAGCGAGTACATGCCAAGCCCAGCTCAGCTTTTTTATGTTTTTCTGTTTTTTTTAGGGAGCTGGCTATGCTGTGTCCTTCGAGGCCAGTCTCGAATGTGTGACCTCACGATCCGCCTGCCACAGCATTCTTTTGTGCTGGAATTACAGGCTTGAGATGAGGAGCCAAATGCAACTTGTCTTTTTGTTTTAAGGACGCGGTTTCACCCTTTTGGTCGGGCGAATCTAAAAAAGTGCAACCTCACCTGATCCGCATGCCTTGATTTTTGAAGCGACTCAATTACAGGCTGCCATGAGCCACGGTGCCGGGCTGTTATAATTTATTCTTAGAAAGAAAATCAGAGAGGCTCTGCGGGGCACTGACACTCACTCAAGCAATCTAAGCACTTTGAAAGGCCGAGGTGGGCGGGATTTCTAAGGTCACGAGTTCGAGATCAGAATGTGCATTCTGGTGAAAACCCACCTCACATAATGAAAGAGAAAATAAAAGAAAGGTAATCAGACTGATGAGTGTGTGCAATTGAAACAAAACGAAGTTCCCAGAGACTCCACCGTATGAAATGCCTTTCTTTATTACGTGCAGTTTTCCTCTTGTCACCACGGCTGGAGTGCAACAGTGCCTTCTGTGCTTATTGCAACAATTGCCGTTTTAGTTCAAGAGATCGTCATCCCACTGCCATTCAAGTAGCTGGGATTACAGGTGTCCACACCACAAGGTCAAACTAACTTTCTATTTTTAGTTTTCTGTACTTCCAATCTATCTGTATTTGATGTCCACAAAGCAGTCAATACGTAGAAAATACGAAAAGCTGCACACCTGTGGTGTCATTTTTAAGCTGTGAACACGCCGCCCTTTTGTGACACCACCCAATTTTAGTGTAGGTGCTGCCGAAGCGAGTACATGCCAAGCCCAACTCAGCTTTTTCCTGTTTTTCTCCTTTTTTGTTTCTTATAGGGAGCTGGCTATGCTGTGTTCTTCGAGGCCAGTCTCGAACCCATGAACTCACCATCCGCCTGCCTCGGCATTCCTTTGTGCTGGGTCTACAGGCTTAATCCGTGGAGCCCACCCCAAATTGTCTTTTTGTTTTAAGGACGCGGTTTCACCATTTTGATCGGGTGGGTCTCTAAAGCGCAAGTTTTGTTATTTGCCCGCCTTGATTTTTGAAGAGACTGAATGATACGCTGCCGTGAGCACCGTGCCGGGCTCTTATAATGTATTGTTAACAAGAAAATCAGAGAGACTCTGCGGGGCGCTGCCACTCACGAAAGCAATCTAAGCAATTTGAAAGGCCGAGGTGGGCGGGTTTCCTGAGGTCACGAATTCGAGGTCAGACTGGGCATTCCGGTGAAAACCCACCTCACATAATAAAAGAGAAAATAAAAGATAGGTAATCATACTGATGAGTGTGTGCAATTGAGACAAAACGAAGTTCCCAGAGACTCCACCTTAAGAAACGCCTTTATTTATTATGTGCACTTTTTCTCTTGTCACCAAGGCTGGAGTGCAACAGTGCAATCTTTGCTTATTACCACACCTGCCGTTTTAGTTCAAGAGATTGTCATCCCAATGCTGTTCAAGTAGCTGGGTTTGCAGGCGACCACACCACCAGGTCCAACTAACTTTCTATTTTTAGTTTTCTGTACCTCCATTCAATCTTTGTTAGATTTTTACAAAGCAGTCAATGCGTATAAAGAAAATACTTAAAGCTGCACACCTATCGTGTCAGTTTTACGCTGCGACTACGCCGGCCTTTTGTGTAGTGTCCAAATTTTAGTGTACATGCTACCAAAGCGAGTACATGTCAAGCCCAGCTCATCTTTTTTATATTTCTCTGTTTTTTTTTTTGTTTGTTTGTTTTATAGGGAGCGGTATACACTGTGGTCTTCGAGGTATGTCTCAAACCTGTGACCTCACCATATGCCTCCTTCGGCATTCTTTTCTGCTAAGACTACAGGCTTGAGCCACGGAACCAAACCCAAATGGTCTTTTTGTTTTAATATGCTGTTTTAACTATTTTGTCGGGTGGGTCTCGAAAGTGCAAATTCTCGTGATCCGCCCAACTGGAAATTTGAGGCGACTCAATTACAGGCTGCCGTGAGCCACCATGCCGGGCTGTTATAATTTATTGTTCAATAAGAAATCGGAGAGAATCTGCCGGGCGCTGCCTCTCACACTAGCAATATAAGCAATTTGAAAGGCCTAGGTGGGTGGAATTGCTGAGGTCGCGAGTTCGAGGTCAGACTGTGCATTCCGGTGAAAACCCACCTAACATAAAAGAGAGAGAAAAAAAGAAAGCTAATACGACTGATGTGTGTGTGCAATTAATACAAAGCGAGGAGCCTGTATACTTCAACTTCAGAACCGCCTTTTTTGAGAACGTATGCTTTCCCTCCTGTCACCAAGGCTGGACTGTAACAGTGCAATTTTTGCTTATTGAAACACTTGCCTTTTACGTCCAAGTGATTGTCATCCAAATGCCGTTCAAGCTGTTGTAGTTGCAGGTGTCCACACCACCAGGTCCAAGGAACTTTCTATTTTAATATTTGTGTACCTCCAGTATATCTTTGTTTGATTTCCACAAAGCAGTCAATACGTAGAAAGAAAATACAAAAAGCTGCACGCCTGTGGTGTCACTTTTACGGTACAAACACGCCAACCTTTTGTGATGCGACCCAATTATAGTGTAGGTGCTGCCGAAGCGAGTACATGCCAAGCCCTGCTCAGCTTTTTTATGTTTTTCGGTTTTTTTGTAGGAGGCTGGTTACGCTGTGTCCTTCGAAGCCAGTCTCGAACCTGTGACCTCACGATCCACCTGTCTCTGCATTTTTTTGTGCTGGTACTACAGGCTTGAGCCGCGGAGCCAAACACAAATTGTCTTTTTGTTTTAAAACGCGGTTTCACTATTTTGGTCAGGCGAGTCTCCAAAGCGCAACTTCTCGTGATCCGCACGGCTTGATTTTTGAGGCGACTCAATTACAGGCTGCCGTGAGCCACGGTGCCAGGCTGTTATATTGTATTGTTAAAAAGAAAATCAAATAGACTCTGTGGGGCGCTGCCACTCACCCAAGCAATCTAATCACATTGAAAGGCCGAGGTGGGCGGGATTTTTAAGGTCATGAGTTCGAGGTCAGAATGTGCATTCCGGTGAAAACGCACCTCACAAAATAAAAGAGAAAATAAAAGAAAGGTAATCAGTCTGATGAGTGTGTGATATTGAAACAAAACGAAGTTCCCAGAGACTCGACCTTAAGAAACGCCTTTCTTTATTATGTGCAATATCCCTCTTGTCACCAAGGCTTAAGTGCAACAGTGCTATCTTTGCATATTGCAACACCTGCCGTTTTAGTTGAAGAGATTGTCATTCCAATGCCATTCAAGTAGCTGTGTTTGCAGTCGTCCTCACCACCAGGTTCAACTCACTTTCTATTTTTAGTTTTCTGTACCTCCAATCTATCTTTATTTGATTTCCACAAAGCAGTCAATAAGAAGAAATAAAATACGAACAGCTGCACACCTGTGGTGTCATTTCTACGACGCGATCACGCCGGTCTTTTGTGTAGCATCCAATTTTAGTGTATGTGCTTCCGATGGAAGTACATTCCAAGCCCAGCTAAGCTTTTTTAAGTTATTCTGTTTTGTTTGTTTGTTTGTTTGTTTATTATAGGGAGCGGGATATGCTGTGTTCTTCGAGGCCAGTCCTGAACCTGTGACCTCATGATCTGCCTTCTTCGGCATTCTTTTGTGATGGAACTTCAGGCTTGACCCGCGGAGCCAAACCTAAATTGTCTTTTTGTTTTAAAGATGCGGTTTCACCATTTTGGTAGGGTGGGTCACCAAATCGCAGCTTCTCATGATTCGCTCAACTGGAATTTTGATGCGACTCAATTACAGGCTGCCATGAGCCACTGTGCCGGTCTTTTATAATTTATTGTTAAATAAGAAATCAGAGAGAATCTGCCGGGTGCTGCCTCTCACGCTAGCAATATAAGAAATTTGAAAGGCTGAAATGGGCAGGTTTCCTGACGTGGCGAGTTCGAGGTCAGCCTGTGCATTCTGGTGAAAACCCACCTCACATAATAAAAGAGAGAAAAAAAGGAAGCCAATCAGTCTGATGTGTGTGTGCAATTAAAAGAAAGCGAGGTGCCCGGATACTCCACCTTCAGAACAGCCTTTTTTGATTACATACAGTTTACCTCTGTTCACCAAGGCTGGACTGCAAGAGTGCAATTTTTGCTTATTGAAACACTTCTCTTTTACTTTCAAGTGATTTTCATCCAAATGCCATTCAAGTAGCTGGGGTTGCAGGTGTCCACACCACCAGGTCCAACTAACTTTCTATTTTAATTTTTCTGTACCTCCAATCTATCTTTCTTTGATTTCCACAAAGCAGTCAATATGTAGAAATAAAATACGAAAAGCTGCAAGCCTGTGGTGTCACTTTTATGCTACGAACACACCGCCCTTTTGTGACGGGGCCAAATTTCAGTGTAGGAGCTGCCGTAGCGAGTACATGTCAAGCCCAGCTCAGCTTTTTTATGTATTTCTGTTTTTCTGTTTTTTTTTTTTTTTTTTTTTTTTTTATAGGGAGCTGGTTACACTCTATTTTTTGAGGCCAGTCTCGAACGTGTGACCTCACAATCCGCCTGCCTCGGAATTCTTTTGTGCTGAGTCTACAGGCTTGATCCGCAGAGCACAGCCCAAATTGTCTTTTTGTTTAAGGATGTGATTTCACTATTTTGGTCGGGCGGGTCTCCAAAGCGCAACTTCTCTTGATCCGCTCACCTTGATTCTTGAGGCGACTGAATGATACGCTGCCGTAAGCCACCGTGCCAGCCTGTTATAATGTATTGTTAAAAAGAAGATCAGAGCTTTTCTTTATAAATTACCCAGCCTCTGTGGTTCTAAGATGGTGTCATACAGGCCACTTGGGATTGCAGCTCTTGGAGAAGGTGCTGAGGGTGAGTTCTAGCCACATTCTCGGATGGACCTTTTTTGCCCACAGAGCATTGTAAGTCCCAGGTGTGGGAGATATATGGGAGGTGAGCACAGCTGGCTCACGTGGCCAGTTTGGCTGACACCATAGCGCAGCGGGACCTGGCATGGAACTCACTGCTCCGAGTGTCCTGTTAAACTGGCAATCTGAGATTTGGAAGGGCAGATTGGCATGTCCATCTGATTGAATGGGACTTGGACAATGATACATTCCAGGAGATTCCTTGGAAACGTGATCTGAGCTGGTGCAGTGGGCAGTGGCACGGGAGAATGCATGGATTCCATTGCCCTATTGGCAGGCTACTGGGGTGCCAGTGAGAGTGTCGACCATTCAGCTTGGGGAGAGGAAGAGAGAGAGAGAGGACGGACTCTGAGGCAGGGAGCTGGGTCATCGGGCTCAGCAGTCCTGCCCTCACGGAAACAGGCAGGGTGGCGATTAGAGGTGCTCGGGTCTGAGAGTTTTGCTGCCAGCATCTAGAAGGGTGCAGCCCGGTGGGGAAGAGGCGTCCACCAATATGGATGCAATTTTCCCCTGCTGAATTACCACCCAGTGCTGACGCAGCCTGCCATTGTCAAGGCAACCTGCCATAACAGAGAGTGCTCCACAGCAGAACAGCCTTGCTGAAGCAGGGCAGACCCACACTAACAGGGCAGAGCCCTGGCAGGCAAATCATGAATTGACTGCCTTCTAATGGGGAAGGACAGTGCAACAGATACTCATAAAGAAAGCCCCAACTCCCTGAGACAGAGCATCTAAGGGGGAAAAAAGGGGGGGTTTTATGAGTTATGTTGCAGTAGACATAAGCACATCCTCTGAACCACCCTGAATGAACAACGAAGCCCACAGCTCAGCACTGGAGCTCCTATAAAGCACAGACCATCTCCTCAAGCAGCTCCCTGACCCCTGTATATCCAAAGAGTCACCCCAAAAAAGGACTAATCAGACTGACATTTGGCAGGCATCATTCTGGAACAAAGATAGCAGAAAAATAAACTGATAGCATCCCTCACAGTTCCACAGCTGTTACAGGTGTACCCCAGAAAAGCAGGACCTGGAGTGGACCTCAGCACTTGTACAGCAGAGGGGCTAGACCATTAGAAGAAAAACAAAGTAACAGAAATACTTCATCAACAACAATCTGGACGTCCACACAGAAACCCAGTTGAAAAATCAGCAAGTACTAAGACGACAGGTGGATAAATCCATAAAGATGGAAAGAAAGCAGCGCAGAAAGAAGGAAAACACCCAAAACCAAAACACCTCACCTCCTAAAAAGGACCAAAACTCCTCACCATCAAGGGAACAAAGCTGGATGGAGAATGAGTGTGATGAAATGATGGAATCAGACTTCAGAAAGTGAATAATGAGAAACATCAGTGAGCTAAAAGAACATGTTCTAAATCAGTGCAAAGAAACTAAGAACCTTGAAAAAAGATTTGAAAACAGATTCGAGGAATTGATAACAAGAATGGACAACTAGGAGAGGAATATGAATGAACTGAAGGAGCTAAAAAACACAACACGAGAACTTCACGAAGCATGCACAAGTTTCAACAGCCGAATTGACCAAGCAGAAGAAAGAATATTAGAAGTTGAAGATCAAGTCAATGAAATAAAACAAGAAACCAAGATTAAAGGAAAAAGAACAAAAAAATGAACAAAATCTCCAAGAAATGTGGGACTATGTGAAGAGACCCAACCTACATTTGATAGGTGTACCAGAATGTGATGAAGAGAATGAATCCAAGCTGGAAAATACTCCTCAGGATATTATCCAGGAAAATTTCCCCAACCTAGCAAGACAGCTCAATACTCAACTCCAGAAAATACAGAGAACACCACAAAGATACTCCACAAGAAGAGCAACCCAAAGGCACATAATCGTCAGATTCACCAGGGTTGAAATGAAGCAGAAAATACTAAGGGCAGCCAGAGAGAAAAGTCGGGTAACACACAAAGGGAAGCCCATCAGAATGACAGCAGATCTCTCAGCAGAGACTCTACAAGCCAGAAGAGAGTGGGGGCCAATATTCAACATCCTGAAAGAAAAGAACTTTCAACCCAGAATTTCATATCCTGCCAAACTGAGCTTAATAGTGAAGAAAAAATAAAATTTTTCACGAACAAGCAAGTACTCAGAGATTTTGTCACCACTAGGCCTGCTTTACAAGAGCTCCTGAAAGAGGCAATACACATAGAAAGAAACAACCAGTACCAGCCATCCTAAAAGCATACCAAATGCTAAAGAGCATCAAGAAAATGAAGAATCTACATGAACCAATGGGCAAAACAACCAGCTAGCATAAAAATGGCAGTATCAAATTCACACATAACAATATTGAACCTAAATGTAAATGGGCTAAATGAACCAATCAAAAGACACAGACTGGCAAATTGGATAAAAAAACAAAACCCATCAGTATGCTGTATCCAGGAAACCCACCTCACATGCAATGATACACAAAGGCTCAAAATAAAGGGATGGAGGAAGATTTATCAAGCAAATGGAGAGCAAAAAAAACAGGAGTTGCAATTCTCCTCTCTGATAAAATAGACTTTAAAGCAAGAAAAATCAAATGGGACAAAGAAGGTCACTACATAATGGTAAAAAAATCGACAAAACAAGAAGAGCTAACAATTCTAAATATATATGGACCCAATGTAGGAGCACACAGATATATAAGGCAAGTTCATAATGACTTACAAAAAGACTTAGACTCCCACACAATAATTTTGGGAGACTTTAACACTCCACTGTCAATATCAGACAGCTCAACCAGACAAAAAATTAACAAGGATGTCCAGGGCTTGAACTCAGACCTGGAACAAGTAAAACTGATAGACATTTACAGAACTCTCCACCCCAAATCCACAGAATATACATTCTTCTCAGCACCACATCACACCTACTCGAAAATTGACCACATAATTGGAAGTAAAGCACTCCTCAGCAAATGCAAAACAACTGAAATTATAACAAACAGTCTCTCAGACCATAGTACAATCAAGTTGGTACTCAGAATTCAGAAAATAACTCAGAACCGCACAGATTCATGGAAACTCAACAACTGGCTCTTGAATGTTGATTGGATAAACAATGAAATGAAGACAGAAATAAAGAAGTTCTTTGAAACCAATGAGAATGAAGACACAATGTACCAGAATCTCTGGGACACATTTAAAGCAGTCTGTAGAGGGAAATACATAGAAATACGTGCTACATGAGAAGAGTGGAGAGATCCAAAATTGACACCCTATCGTCAAAATTGAAAGAGCTAGAGGAGCAAGACCAAAAAAGTTCAAAACCTAGCCGAAGAGAAGAAATACCTAAGATCAGAGTAGAACTGAAAAAGATAGAGACAATAAAAAAAAAAAAACTTCAAAAAATCAATAAATCCAAGATCTGGTTTTTCTAAAAGATCAACAAAATAGACAGACCACTAGCCAGAGTGATAAAAAAGAAAAGAGAGAACAACCAAAGAGATGCAATAAAAAACGGTAATGGGGAAGTCACCACAGATTCCACAGGAATTCAAACCATCATCAGAGAGTACTACAAACAACCTTATGCACAGAAACTAGTAAACCAGAAAGAAATGGATAAATTCCTGAACGCCTGTCTCCTCCCACGCCTAAACTAGGAGGAAGCCAAAACTGTGAATAGACCAATAACGAAGTCTGAAGATGAGGCAGCAATTAAGAGCCTACCACACAAAAAAAGCCCAGGTACAGATGGGTTCACAGCCGAATTCTACGAGACATACAAAGAGGATCTGATACCATTTCTTCTGAAACTATTCAAAATAATTCCAAAAGAGGGAACCCTTCCTAAATCATTTTATGATACCAACACCATCCTGATACCAAAACCCGGCAGAGACTCAACAAGAAAAGAAAACTGCAGGCCAATATCCATGATGAACATAGATGCAAAAATCTTCAATAAAATACTGGCAAACCGATTGCAACAGCACATTAAAAAACTTATCCATCATGATCAAGTAGGATTCAACCCGGGGATGCAAGGCTGGTTCAACATATGCAAGTCTATAAATGTAATTCACCACATAAACAGAAGCAAAAACAAAAACCACATGATTATCTCAATTAATGCAGAGAAGGCATTTGACAAAATTCAACAGCTCTTTATGCTAAAAACCCTCAATAAACTTGGTATTGATGGAACATATCTCAAAGTAATAAAAGCTATTTATGACAAACCAACAGCCAATATCATACTGAATGGGCAAAAACTGGAAGCATTCCCTTTGAAATCGGGCACTAGACAAGGATGCCCTCTCTCACCAGTCCTATTCAACACAGTACTGGAAGTTCTAGCCAGAGCAATCAGGCAAGAAAAAGAAATAAAGGGTATTCACATAGGAAAGGTGGAAGCCAAATTGTCTCTATTTGCAGACGACATGATAGTACACCTAGAAGACCCCATCACCTCAGCCCAAAAGCTCCTGAAACTGACAAGCAACTTCAGCAAAGTCTCAGGATATAAAATCAATGTGCAAAAATCACAAGCATTGCTATACACCAATAACAGACTTAAAGAGAACAAAATCAAGAACGAACTGCCATTCACAATTGCTACAAAGAAAATAAAATACCTAGAAATACAACTCACAAGGAACGTAAGGGACCTCTTTAAGGAAAACTACAAACCACTGCTCAACAAAATAAGGGAGGACACAAATAGATGGAGAAACATTCCATGTTCGTGGTTAGGAAGAATCAATATCGTGAAAATGGCTATACTGCCCAAAGTAATTTACACAATCAATTCTATCCCCATCAAACTACCATTGAATTTCTTCACAGAACTGGAAAAAACCACCATGAATTTCATACAGAACCAAAACAGAGCCCACATAGCCAAGTCAATTCTAAGCAAAAAGAACACAGTGGGAGGCATCACACTACCAGTCTTCAAACTATTCTACAAGGCTACGGTAATCGAAACAGCATGGTACTGGTACCAAAACAGAGATATAGACCAAGGGAACAGAACAGAAGCATCAGAGGCAACACAACATATCTAAAACTATATAATCTTTGATAAACCAGGCAAAAACAAGCAATGGAGAAATGATTCCCGATTTAATAAATGGTTTTGGGAAAACTGGCTAGCCATTTGCAGAAAGCAGAAACTGGACCCCTTCCTGACACCTTACACTAAAGTTAACTCCAGATGGATTAAAGACTTAAACATAATACCTGACACCATAAAAAGCCTAGAAGAAAATCTAGGCAAAACCATTCAGGACATAGGAGTAGGCAAGGACTTCATGAACAAAACACCACAAGCATTGGCAACAAAAGCCAAAATAGTCAAATGGGACCTAATCAAACTCCACAGCTTCTGCACGACAAAAGAAACAGTCACTAGAGTGAATCAGCAACCAATAGAATGGGAAAATATCTTTGCAGTTTACACGTGTGACAAAGGGCTGGTATCCAGAATTTACAAGGAACTCAAACAGATTTACAGAAAAAAAACAAACAAGCCCATTCAAAAATGGGCAAAGGATATGAACAGACACTTTACAAAAGAAGACATACATGAGGCCAACAAACACATGAAAAAATGCTCATCATCACTGGTCATTAGAGAGATACAAATCAAAACCACATTGAGATACCATCTCACGCCAATTAGAATTGTGGTCATTAAAAATTTGGAGACAGCAGATGCTGGAGAGGATGTGGAGAAATAGAAACACTCTTACACTGTTGATGGGATTGTAAATTAGTTCAATCATTGTGAAAGACAGTGTGACGATTCCTCAAGGACCTAGAAATAGAAATTCCATTTGACCCAGCAATCCCATTTCTGGGTATATATCCAAAGGACTATAAATCGTTCTACTATAAGGACACATGCACACGAATGTTCATTGCAGCACTGTTTACAATAGCAAAGAACTGGAACCAACCCAAATGCCCAACAGTGATACACTGGACTGGGAAAATGTGGCACATATACACCATGGAATATTATGCAGCAATCAAAAATGATGAGTTTGTGTCCTTTGTAAGGACATGGATGAATCTGGAGAACATCATTTTCAGCAAACTGACACAAGAACAGAAAAAGAAATACCGCATATACTCACTCATAGGTGGGTGAGAAAAATGAGAACACATGGACACAGAGAGGGGATCTACTACACACTGGGGTTTATTGGGGGGAATAGGGGAGGGACAGCAGGGGGGACTGGGGAGGGATAGCCTGGGGATAAATGCCAAGTGTGGGAGAAGGGGAGGAAGGCAGCAAAACACACTGCCATGTGTGTACCTATGCAATTATTTTGCCAATTCTGCACATGTACCCCAAAACGTATAATGCAATAAAAATTAAAAAAAAAAAAAGAAGATCAGAGAGACTCTGCAGGGCACTGCCACTCACACAAGCAATCTAAGCACATTGAAAGGCCGAGGTGGGCGGGATTTCTAAGGTCACGAGTTTTAGGTCAGAATGTGCATTCCGGTGAAAAGCCACCTCACATAATAAAAGAGAAAATAAAAGAAAGGTAGTCAGACTGATGAGTGTGTGCAATTGAAACAAAACGAAGTTCCCGGTGACTCCACCTTAAGAATCGGCTTTTTTTACTACGTGCAGTTTCTCTCTTGTCACCAAGGCTGGGGTGCAACAGTGCGATCTTTGCTTATTGCAACACCTGCCATTTTAGTTCAAGAGATTGGCATCCCAATGCCATTCATGTGGCTGCGGTTGCAGGCGTCCAAACCACCACGTCCAACTAACTTTCTATTTTAAGTTTTCTGTACCTCAAATCTATCTTTATTTGACTTCCACAATGCAGTCAATACGTAGAAATAAAATACGAAAAGCTGCACACGTGTGGTGTCATTTTTATGCTGCGACCACACTGGCGTTTTGTGTAGCGTCCCAATTTTAGTATACGTACTGGCAAAGCGAGTACCTGCCAAGCCCAGATCAGCTTTTTTATGTTTTTCTGCATTTTTTTGTTTGTTTTTCATAGGGAGCGGGCTATGCTGTGTTTTTTGAGGCCAGTCTCGAACCTGTGACCTCAGGATCTGCCTTCTTGGGCATTCTTTTGTGCTGGGACTACAGGCTTGAGGCGTGGAGCCAAACCCAAATTGTGTTTTTGATTTAAAGATGAGGTTTCACCATTTTCGTCGGGCGGGTCTCGAAAGCACAACTTCTCCTGATCCGCCCAACTTGAATATTGAGGCGACTCAATTACAGGCTGCCGTGAGCCACCGTGCCGGGCTGTTATAATTTATTGTTAAATAAAAAATCACAGAGAATCTGCCGAGCGCTGCCTCTCAAGCTAGCAATCTAAGCAATTTGAAAGGCCGAGGTCTGCGAGTTTCCTGAGGTCACGAGTTCGAGGTCAGCCTGTGCATTCTGGTGAAAACCCAACTCACATAATAAAAAAGAGAAAAAAAGGAAAGCTAATCAGACTGATGTGTGTGTGCAATTAAAACAAAACGAGATGCTCGAATACTCCAACTTCTGAACCGACTTTTTTCATTATGTACAGTATCCCTCTTGTCACCAATTCTGGACGGCAACAGTGAGATTTTTGCTTATTGAAATACTTGTCTTTTACGTTCAAGTGATTGTGATCCAAATGCACTTCAAGTAGCTGGGATTGCAGGTGTCCACACCACGAGGTCCAACTTACTTTCTATTTTAATTTTTCTGTACCTCCAATCTATCATTCTTTGATTTCCACAAGGAAGTCAATACGTAGAAATAAAATACGAAAAGCTGCACACGTGTGGTGTCGTTTGTATGCTACAAACACGCTGCCATTTTGTGACACGACCCAATTTTAGTGCTAATGCTGATGAAGCGAGTACATACCAAGCCCAGCTCAGCTTTTTTATGTTTTTCTCTTTTTCTGTTTTTTATATGGAGCTGGCTACGCAATGTCCTTCGAGGCCAGTCTGAACCTGTGACTTCACGATCCACCTGCCTCAACATTCTTTTGTGCTGGGTCTACAGGCTTGAGCCGCTGAGCCCAACCCAAATTGTTTTTTTGGTTTAAGGACGTGGTTTCACCATTATGATCGGCCGGGTCTTCAAAGCGCAACTTCTTGTGATCCGCCCGCCTTGATTTTTGAGGGGACTGAATGATAGGCTGCCTTGAGCCACGGTGCCAGTCTGTTATAATGCATTGTTTAAAAGAAAATCCGAGAGACTCTGCGGGGCGCTGCCACTCACGCAAGCATTCTAAGCACTTTGAAAACCCGAGGTGGGTGGGATTTCTAAGGTCACGAATTCGAGGTCAGAATGTGCATTCTGGTGAAAACCCACCTCACGTAATAAAAGAGAAAATAAAAGAAAGGTAATCAGACTGATGAGTGTGTGCATTTGAAACACAACAAATTTTCCAGAGACTCAACCTTAAGAAACGCCTTTCTTTATTACGTGCAGTTTCCCTCTTGTCACCAAAACTAGGGTGCAACTGTATGATCTTTTCTTACTGCAACTCCTGGAGTTCAGGAGATTGTCATCCCAATGTTGTTCAGGTAGCTGGGGTTGCAGGCGTCCAAAACAGCAGGTTCAACTAACTTTCTATTTTTAGTTTTCTGTACCTCCAATCTATCTTTATTTGATTTCCACAAAGCAGTCAATACGTAAACTTAAAATACGAAATCCTGCATACCTGTGGTGTCATTTTTACGCTGCAACCATGCCGGCTTTTTGTGTAGCATTCAAATTTTAGTGTACTTGCTGCCGAAGCGAGTACACGCCAAGCCCAGCTCAGCTTTTTTATGTTTTTTTGTTTTTTTGTTTGTTTGTTTTTTACAGGGAGCGGGCTACACAGTGTACTTCGTGGACAGTCTCAAACCTGTTACCTCACGATCTGCCTTCTTTGGCATTCTTTTGTGCTGGGACTACAGGCTTGAGCCACGGAGCCAAACCCAAATTGTCTTTTTGTTTTAAAGATGCAGATTTACCAATTTGGAAGGGTGGGTCTCGATAGGGCAACTTCTCGTGATTTGCCCAACTGGAATTTTGAGGTGACTCAATTACAGGATGCCATGAGCCACCGTGCCAGGCTGTTATAATTTATTGTTAAATGAGAAATCAGAGAGAATCTGCCGGGCGCTGCCTCTCACCTTAGCAATATAAGCAATTTGAAAGGCCGAGGTGGGCGGGTTTCCTGAGGTCGCGAGTTGGAGGTTAGCATGTGCATTCTGGTGAAAATTCAAATCACATTCTAAAAGAGAGAAAAAAGGAAAGCTAATCAGACGGATTTGTGTGTGCAATTAAAACAAAGCGAGGTGTCCGGATACTCCAACTTCAGAAACGCCTTTTTTCATTACGTACAGTTGCGCTATTGTCACCAAGGCTGGACTGCAACAGTGCCGTTTTTGCTTTTTGAAACAGTTGCATTTTACGTTCAAGTGATTGTCATCCAAATGCTGTTCAAAAAGCTGGGGTTGCAGGTGTCCACACCACCAGGTCCAACTAACTTTCCATTTTAATTTTTCTGTAATTCCAATCTATCTTTGTTTGATTTCCACAAAGCGGTCAATACGTAGAAATAAAATACGAAAAGCTGCACACCTGTGGTGTCATTTTAACACTACAAACACGCTGACCTTTGTGATGCATCCCAATTTTAGTGTAGGTGCTGACGAAGCGAGTACATGCCAAGCCCAGCTCAGCTTTTTTATGTTTTTCTGTTTTTTTTTTTTTTTTTTTTTTTTTTTTTTTTTTTTTTTTATATGGAGCGGGCTATCATGTGTCCTTCGAGGCCAGTCTCGAACCTGTGACCTCATGATGCTCATCCCTGGGCATTCTTATGTGCTGGGACTACAGGCTTGAGCCTCGCGGCCCAACCCAAATTTTCCTTTTGTTTTAATGATGCGGATTCACCATTTTGGTCGGGCGGGTCTTGAAAGCGCAACTTCTCGTCATCCACGTGCTTTGATTTTTGAGGCAACGGAATGATTCACTGCCGTGAGCCACCGTGTGGGGTTGTTATAATGTATTGGTAAAAAAAAATCAGAGAGACTCTGCGGGCACTGCCACACACGCAAGCAATCTAAACACTGAAAGGCCGAGGTGGGTGGGATTCCTAAAATCACGAGTTCGAGGTCAGATTGTGCAATCTGGTGAAAACCCACCTCACATAATCAAAGAGAAAATAAAAGAAAGGTAATCAGACTGATGACTGTGTGCAATTGAAACAATACAATAATACCAGAGACTACACCTTAAGAAATGCCTTTCTTTATTACATGCAGTTTTTTTTCTTCTCGCCAAGGCTGGGGTGCAACAGTGCGATCTTTGCTAATTGCAACACCTGCCGTTTTAGTTTAAGAATTTGTCATCCCAATGCCGTTCAAGAAGCTGGGGTTGCAGGCCTCCAATCCAGCAGGTCCAACTAACTTTCTATTTTAATTTTTCTTTACCTCCAATCTATCTTTGTTTGATTTCCACAAACAGTCAATACATAGAAATCAAATACGAAAAGCTGCACACCTGTGGTGTCATTTTTATGCTACAAACATGCCGCCCTTTTGTGACGGGACCTAATTTTAGTGTAGGTGCTGCCAAGGGGAGTACATGCCAAGCCCAGATAAGTTTTTTATGTTTTTTTTTGTTTGTTTTTTTATACGGAGCTGGCTATGCTGTGTTTTTGGAGGCCAGTCTCGAGTCTGTGACCTCACGATCTGCCTGCCTCAACATTCTTTTATGCTGAGCCACGTGGCTCTAAAGGCTTGAGCCACGGAGCCCAACCCAAATTGTCTTTTTGTTTCAAAGACGCGGTTTCACCATTTTGGTCGCGCGGGTCTCAAAAGCACACCTTCTCATGATCCGCCCAACTGAAATTTTCAGGCGACTCAGTTACAGGCTGCCGTGAGCCACCATGCTGGGCTGTTATAATTTATTGTTAAATAAAAAATCACAGAGAATCTGCCGAGCGCTGCCTCTCAACCTAGCAATCTAAGCAATTTGAAAGGCCGAGGTCTGCGAGTTTCCTGAGGTCACGAGTTCGAGGTCAGCCTGTGCATTCTGGTGAAAACCCAACTCACATAATAAAAGAGAGAAAAAAGGAAAGCTAATCAGACTGATGTGTGTGTGCAATTAAAACAAAGCGAGATGCTCGAATACTCCAACTTCTGAACCGACTTTTTTCATTATGTACAGTATCCCTCTTGTCACCAATTCTGGACGGCAACAGTGTGATTTTTGCTTATACAAACACTTGCTTTTACGTTCAAGTGATTGTCATCCAAATGCCGTTCAACTAGCTGGGGTTGCAGGTGTGAACACCGCCAGGTACAAATAACTTCCTATTTTAATTTTTCTGTACCTCCAATCTCTCTTTGTTTCATTTCCACAAAGCAGTCAATACGTAAAAATAAAATACGAAAAGCTTCAAACCTGGGGTGTCATTATTCTGTTAGAAACACGTCACCCATTAGTGTCGCGACCCAATTTCAGTGTAGGTGCTGCCAAAGTGACTACATGCCAAGCACAGCTCAGCTTTTTTCTGTTTCTCTGTTTTTATTTTATTTTATTTATTTATTTATTTATTTTTGTATGTTTTGGGGAGCTGGCTACCCTGTGTTTTTCGAGGCCAGTCTCGAACCTGTGACCTTACGATCCACCTGCCTCGGCATTATTTTGTGCTGGCTCTACAGGCCTCAGCCGCGGAGCCCAACCCAAATTGTCTTTTGGTTTTAAGGATGCGGTATCACTATTTTGGTCGGGCGTGTCTCCAAAGCGCAACTGCTCCTGATTTTCCCGCCTTGATTTTTGAGGTGACTGAATGATAAGCTGCCGTGAGCCACTGTGCCGGGCTCTTATAATATATTGTTACAAAGAAAATCTGAGAGACTTTGCAGGGGGCTGCCACTCACGCAAGCAATCTAAGCACTTTGAAAAGCCAAGGTGGGCGGGATTTCTAGGTCTCGATTTCGACGTCAGAATGTGCATTCTGGTGAAAACCCACATCACATAATAAAAGAGAAAATAAAAGAAAGGTAATCAGCCTGATGAGTGTGTGCAATTGAAATAAAACGAAACTCCCTGAGACTCCACATTAAGAAACACCTTTCTTTCTTACGTGCAGCTTCCCTCTTGTCACCAAGGCTGGAATGCAACCGTGAGATCTTTGCTTATAGCAACACCTGCCGTTTTAGTTCAAGAGATTGTCATCCCAATGCCTTTAAAGTAGCTAGGGTTGCAGGCGTCCACACCAGCAAGTCAAAATAACTTTTAATTTTTAGTTTTCTGTACCTCTAATCTATCTTTATTTGATTTTGACAAAGTAGTCAATACGTAGAAAGAAAATACGAAAAGCTGCACAAATGTGGTGTTAGTTCTATGCTGCAACTACGCCGGCCTTTTGTGTAGCGTTTCAATTTTAGCGAAAAGGCTGCCGAAGCGAGTACATGCCAAGCCCAGCTCAGCTATTTTTTGTTTTTTTGTTTGTTTTTTTATACGGAGTGGGCTACGCTGTGTTCTTCAAGACCAGTCTCGAACCTGTGACCCCACCATCTGCATTCTTAGGCATTCATTTGTGCTGGGACTACACGCTTGAGCCACGGAGCCAAACCCAAATTGTCTTTTTGTTTTAAAGACGCAGTTTTTCCCTTTTGGTCGGGCGGGTCTCAAAAGCACAACTTCTCTTGATCCGCCCAACTGAAATTTTCAGGCGACTCAATTTCAAGCTGCTGTGTGCAACCGTGCTGGGCTGTTATAATTTATTGTTAAATAAGAAATCAGGGAGAATCTGCCAGGCGCTCCCTCTCATGCTAGCAATATAAGCAATTTGAAAGGCCGAGGTCTGCGGGTTTCATGAGGTCGCGACTTGGAGGTCAGCCTGTACATTCTGGTGAAAACCCACCTCACATAATAAAAGAGAGAGAAAAAATGAACGCTAATCAGACTGATGTGTGTGTGCACTTGAAACAAAGCAAGGTGCCCGGATACTCCACCTTCAGAACCGCCTTTTTTATTACGTACAATTTCCCTCTGGTCACCAAGGCTGGACTGCAACAGTGCGGTTTTTGCTTATTGAAACACTTGCTTTTTAGGTTCAAGTGATTGTCATTCAAATGCCGTTCAAGTAGGTGAGGTTGCAGGTGTCCACACCACCAGGTCCAATTAACTTTCTATTCTAATTTTTCTGTACCTCCAATCTATCTTTGTTTGATTTCCACAAAGCAGTCAATACCTAGAAATAAAATACGAAAAGCTGCACAAATCTGCTGGCAGTTTTATGCTGCGACCACGTCGGCCTTTTGAGTAGCATCCCAAATTTAGTGTATGTGCTGCCGAAGCGAGTACATGCCAAGCTCAGCTCAGCTTTTTTATTTTTATTTTTTTTTTTTTGGACGTTTGTTTTTTATAGGGAGCACGCTAAGCTGTGTTCTTCGAAGCCAGTCTCGAAGCTGTGACCTGACTATGTGCCTTCTTTGGCATTCTTTTGTGCTGAGACTACAGGATTGAGCTCCGGAGCTAATCCCAAATTGTCTTTCTGTTTTAAAGACGCGGTTTCACCATTTTGGTCGGGCGCATCTCAAAAGCACAACTTCTCGTGATCCTCCCAACAGGAATTTTCAGGCGACTCAATTACAGGCTGCCATGAGCCACCATGCCGGGCTGTTATAATTTATTGTTAAATAAGAAGTCAGAGAGAATTTGCTGGGCACTGTCTCTCACGCTAGCAATCTAAGAAATCTGAATGGCCGATGAGGGCGTGTTTCCTGAGGTCGCGAGTTTGAGGTCAGCCTGTGCATTCCGGTGAAAACCACCTCACATAATAAAAGAGAGGAAAAAAAAGCTAATCAGACTGATGCGTGTGTGCAATTAAACAAAGCGAGGTGCCCGGATACTCCACCTTCAGAACCGTCTTTTTTATTACATACAGTTTCCCTCTTGTAGCCAAGGCTGGAATGCAGCAGTGCGATTTTTGCTTATTGAAACGCTTGTCTTATACATTCAATTGATTGTCATCCAAATGCCATTCAAGTAGCTGGGGTTGCAGGTGTCCACACCACAAGGTGCAGCTAACTTTCTATTTTAATTTTGCTGTACCTCCAATCTGTCTTTGGTTGATTTCCACAAAGGAGTCAATGCATAGAAATAAAATACGAAAAGCTGCACACCTGTGGTGTCATTTTACGCTACAAACACGCCGCGCATTTTTGACAGGACCCAATTTTAGTATAGGTGCTGCAGAAGCGTGTACATGCCAAGCCCAGCTCAGCTTTTATAAGTTTTTCTGTTTTTCTATTTTTTATAGGGAGCTGGCTACTCTGTGTCCTTCGAGGCCAGTCTCAAACCTCTGACCTCACGATCCGCCTGCCTCGGCAATCTTTTGTGCTGGGTCTACAGACTTGAGCCGCGGAGTCCAACCCAAATGGTCTTTTTGTTTTAAGGATGCGGTTTCACCATTTTGGTTGGGTGGGTCTCCAAAGGGCAACTTCCCGTGATCAGCCAGCCTTGTTTTTTGAGGCGGCTGAATGATTTGATGCCGTGAGCCACCGTGCCGTGCTGTTATAATGTATTGGTAAAAAGAAAATCAGAGAGACTCTGCGGGGCGCTGCCACTCACGCAAGCAATCTAAGCACTTTGAAATGCGGAGGTAAGCGGGATTTCTAAGGTCACGAGTTGGAGGTCAGAATGTGCATTCTGGTGAATACCCACCTCACATAATAAAAGAAAAAATAAAAGAAAGGTAATCCGACTGATGAGTGTGTGCAATTTAAACAAAACGAAGTTCCCAGAGATTCCACCTTAAGAAACGCCTTTCTTATTACATGCAGTTTTCCTCTTTTCACCAAGGCTCGAGTGCAACAGTGCAATCTTTGCTTATTGCAACACCTGCCGTTTTCGCTCAAGAGATTGTCATCCCAATGACCTTCAAGTATCTGGGTTTGCAGGCGTCCAAACCACCAGGTGCAGCTAACTTTCTATTTTTAGTTTTCTGTACCTCCAATCTATCTTTATTTGATTTCCACAAAGCAGTCAATGCGTAGAAAGAAAATACGAAAAGCTGCACGCCTGTGGTGTCATTTTTGCGCTGCGACCATGCCGGCCTTTTGTGTCTGGACCCAATTTTAGTGTAGGTGCTGCCGAAGCGAGTACATGCCAAGCCCAGCTCAGCTTTTTTATGATTTTCTGTGTTTCTGTTTTTTATAGAGAGCTGGCCACTCTGTGTTTTTCGAGGCCAGTCTCGAACCTGTGATCTCACGATCCGCCTTCCTCAGCATTCTTTTGTGCTGGGTCTACAGGCTTGAGCCACGGAGCCCAACCCAAATTGTCTTTTTGTTTTAAGGACGCGATTTCACCATTTTGGTCGGGCGGGTCTCCAAAGCGCAACTTCTCGTGATTCGCCCGCTTTGATTTTTGAGACAACTGAATGATATGCTGCCGTGAGCCACCATGCTGGGCTGTTATAATGTATTGTTAAAAAGAAAATCAGAGAGACTATGCGGGGCTCTGCCACACACGCAAGCAAAGTAAGCATTTTGAAAGGCCGAGGTGGGCAAAATTTCTAAGGTCAGGAGTTCGAGTTCAGATTGTGCATTCCAGGGAAAACCCACCTCACATAATAAAAGAGAAAATAAAAGAAAGGTAATCAGACTAATGAGTGTGTGCTATTGAAACCAAAAGAAGTTCCCAGAGACTCCACCTTGAGAAACGACTTTTTTTATTCCGTGCAGTTTCCCTCTTGTCACCAAAGCTGTGGTGCAACAGTGCGATCTTCGCTCATTGCAACACCTCCCGTTTTAGTTCAAGAGATTGTCTTCCCAATGCCATTCAAGTAGCTGTGGTTTCAGGCGTCCAAACCACCAGGTCCAACAAACTTTCTATTTTAAGTTTTCTGTACTTCCAATCTATCTTTATTTGATTTCCACAAAGCAGTAAATACGTAGGAAGAAAATACGAACAGCTGAACACTTGTGGTGTCATTTTTACGCTGCGACCACGCCGGCATTTTTTGTAGTTTTTCAATTTTAGTGTATGTGCTGCCGAAGCGAGTACATGCCAAGCCTAGCTCAGCTTTTTTATGTTTTTTGTTTGTTTGTTTGTTTTTTATCCGGAGCGGGCTACCCTGTGTCCTTCGAGGCCAGTCTCGGACCTGTGACCTCACGATCTGCATTCTTTGGCTTTCTTTTGTGCCGGGAATACAGGCTTGAGCCACAGAGCCAAACCCAAATTGTCTTTTTGTTTTAAAGTCGTGGTTTCACCATTTTGCTTGGGCGGGTCTCAAAAGCGCAACTTCTCGTGATCCGCCCAACTGGAATTTTGAGGTGACTCAATTACAGGCTGCCATGAGCCTCCGTGCTGGGCTGTTATAATTTATTGTTAAATAAGAAATCAGAGAGATTCTGCTGGGCGCTGCCTCTCACGCTAGCAATGGAAGCAATTTGAAAGGCTGAGGTGGGAGGGTTTCCTGAGGTCACGAGTTCGAGGTCAGCCTGTGCATTCTGGTGAAAACCCACCTCACATAATAAAAGAGAAAAAGAAGTAAGCTAATCAGACTGATGTGTGTGTGCAATTAAAGAAAGCGAGGTGCCCGGATACTCCACATTCAGAACAGCCTTTTTTGATTACGTACAGATTTTCTCTTGTCACCAAGGCTGGACTGCAACAGTGCAATTTTCGCTTATTGAAACACTTGCCTTTTACGTTCAAGTGATTGTCAGCCAAATGCCGTTCAAGTAGCTGGAGTTGCAGGTGTCCATACCACCCAGTCCAACGAACTTTCTATTTTAATTTTTCTGTACCTCCAATCTATCTTTGTTTGATTTCCAAAAAGCAGTCAATACGTAGAAATAAAGTATGAAAAGCTGCACACATATGGTGTCATTTTCACACTATGAACACGATACCCTCTTCTTACGCGACCCAAGTTTAGAGTAGGTGCTGCCGAAGAGAATACATGCGAAGCCCATCTCAGGTTTTTTACGTTTTTCGTTTTTTTTTTTTGTTGTTGTTGTTGTTTTGTTTTGTTTTATATAGGGAGCTGGCTATGCTGTGTTCTTCAAAGCCAGTCTCGAACCTGTGACCTCACCATCTACCTTCTTTGGAATTCGTTTTTGCTCGGACTACAGGCTTGAGCCACGGAGCCAAACCCAAATTGTCTTTTTGTTTTAAAGACACCCTTTCACCATTTTGGTTGGGCGGGTCTTCAAAGGGCAAATTCTCGTGATTCGCCCAACTGAAATTTTGAGGTCACTCAATTACAGGCTGCCGAGAGCCACCATGCCACGCTTTTATAATTTATTGTTCAACAAGAAATCAGAGAGAATCTGCTGGGCGCCGCCTCTCAAGCTAGCAGTATAAGCAATTTGAAAGGCCGAGATGGGCATGTTTCCTGAGTTCACGAGTTCGAGGTCAGCCTGTACATTCTGGTAAAAACCCACCTCACATAATAAAAGGGAGAAAAAAAAGAAAGCTAATCAGACTGATGTGTCTGTGCAATTAAAACAAAGCAAGGTGCCTGGATACTCCACTTTCAGAACCACCTTTTTTGATTACGTACACTTTCCATCTTGTCACCAAAGCTGGACTTCAACAGTGCAATTTTTGCTTATTGAAACACTTGCCTTTTGCGTTCAAGTGATTGTCATCCAAATGCCGTTCAAGAAGCTGGGGTTTCAGGTGTCCACACCACCAGGTCCAACTAAATTTCTATGTTAATTTTTCTCTACCTCCAAACTGTCTTTGTTTGATTTCCACAAAGTCATCAATACGTAGAAATAAAATACAAAAAGCTGCACGCCTGTGGTGTCATTTCTATGCTACGATCACGCCACCCTTTTGTGAAGCGACCCTTCCGTAGAGAGTACATGACAAGCCCAGCTCAGCTTTTTTATGTTTTTTTTTTTTTTTTTTTTTTTTTTTTAATAGGGAGCTGGCTACGCTGTTTCGTTCGAGGCCAGTCTCGAGCCTGTGACTTCACGATCCGCTTGCCTCGGCATTCTTTTATGCTGGGTATACACGCTTGAACCTTGGAGCCCAATACAAATTGTCTGTTTGTTTTAAGGATGGGGTTTCACCAATTTGGTCGGGCGGGTCTCCAAATCGTAATTTCTCATGATCCGCCCGCCTTGATTTTTGAGGGGACTCAATTACAGGCTGCCGTGAACCACCGTGCTGGGCTGATATAATGTATTGTTAAAAAGAAAACCAGAGAGACACTGCGGGGCACTGCCGCTCACTCAAGCAATGTAAGCACTTTGAAAAGCTGAGGTTGGCAGGTTCATTGAGGTCACGAGTTCGAGGATAGAATGTGAATTCCTGTGAAAACCCACCTCACATAATAAAAGAGAAAATACAGAGAGATCCAAGATGGCTGATTGCTAACAGCTCGGGATAGTAGATCCCAATAAAAGCTCAGAAAACGTAAGGATGCCACATTTTTAGAGGAATATTCGTCGCCCACGGACCAGAAGATTTTCAGGGGAGGAGACCCGCGGGTCGCCAGCGCGACTTCTGTGGCCGGTGCAGTGCTTTTTTTGTTGCCTCGGAACGGCAGCTCTTCGTGCACAGTTAGCGGGACTGGTTCCCCTATCGACTGGTGTTTGAAGCTCCGGGAAGGCAGAGCCGCTTGTTGCAGACTCAAGAAGGAAGCCAGACCATAGATTCCCAGGCAGAAGAGCACCATCAGTCTTATCGCTGCTGTTTTGGCCGGTACAGTGGGTTGCTCACATTCCAGCACTGGGAGTCAGTAAATTGGATATTCTCTCAGGAAATTAATCAGAAAGGCGCTAATTGTAAAAATATCAGATGGATAAAATTACAATAAATAGAAAAAAACAGCCTAAAAACGCCAAGAAAAACGAAAGTCAGAACCCCTCTCCCTCTACAGGGGATAGCAATACCTCATCAGCAACAGAACAAGCCCTAATGAAAGAGGACTGTGTTCTAGTATCTGAAGTAGGCTTTAAAAGATAAATGATAAAACATCTTTGGGATTTGAAACAACTTGTTCTAACCCAATGTAAAGAAACTAAGAACTTTGAAAAGAGGTTTAATGAAATATTTAAAAGAATGGACAATATAGAGAGGAATATAAATGAACTAATGGAGTTGAAAAATACAACACGAGAACTTAGTGAAATATGCACAAGTTTGAATAGCTGAAATGATCAAGCAGAAGAAAGGATATCGAGGTCGAAGACCAAATTAATGAAATGGAATGAGAAGACAAGGATAGAGAAAAAAGGATAAAAAGGAATCAGCAAATTCTCCAAGAATTATGAGACTATGTAAAAAGACCTAATCTACGTTTGATAGGTGTACCTGAATGTGATGGAGAGAATGAATCCAACCTGAAAAATACTCTTCAGGATATTATCCAGGAGAATTTTTCCAATCTAGCAAAGCAGGATACTATTCAACCTCAGGCAATACAGAGAACACGACAAAGATATTCCTTAAGAAGAGCAACCCCAAGACACATAATCATTAGATTCACCAGGGTTGAAATGAAGGAGAAAATACTAAGGGCAGCCTGAGAGAAAGGTCAGGTTACCCACAAAGGGAAGCCTATTGGACTTACAGCAGGTCTCTCAGCAGAAACCCTACAAGCCAGAAGAGAGTGGGGGCCGATATTTAACATCCTCAAAGAACAGAATTTTAAGCCCAGAATTTCATATCCTGCCAAATTAAGCTTCACAATTGAAAGAAAAATAAAATATTTTATAAACAAGCAAGTACTCAGAGATTTTATTACCACCAGGCCTGCTTTACAAAAACTTCTGAAAGAAGCATTACACACAGAAAGGAACAACCAGTATTAGCCTTTCTAAAAATATACCAAAAACTAAAGAGCATTAACATAAAGAAGAATTTACATCAACGAATTGATAAAATAGACAGTTCACATCAAACGGAAATCCACTAAATTCCCCAATCAAAAGATACAGCCAAACCTAATGGTATACTACATTCAGACCCATTTCATACCCAAAGATACACAAAGACTAAAAACAAAGGTTTGGAGAAAGATTTACTAACCAAATGGAGAACAAAAACAAATAAATAAACACAGAGGAGTTGCAATTCATGCATTTGATAAAACATATTTCAAACCAACAAAGATAGAGTGGTATAAGGATGAACGCATCCTAACACCCAGATACATAAGACCAATAAGAGATTTAGACTCAATGAGACAGAAAATTAATAAGGATATCCAGAATCTGAACTCAGATCAGTAACAAGTAAACTTAATAAGCACTTGTAGAGCTCTCCACTTTAGATACACAAAAAATACATTCTCCGCTTTAAATACACAAAATAATGATCGGCCATTATTAATACCCATTAATAGAATAAAGCAACATTTTTGTTCTCTCTCCCTCTTTTTCTTCCTCTCTTTTCTTTTCCTTCGTAAAAATTAAAAATAAAAAATAAAAGAGAAAATAAAAGAAAGGTAATCAGACTGATGAGTGTGTGCAATTGAAACAAAACGAATTTCCCGGAGACTCCATCTTAAGAAATGCCTGTCTTTATTACGTGCAGTTTCCCTCTCGTCACCAAGGCTGGAGTTCAACAGTGCGATCTCTGCTTATTGAAAAACTGCCGTTTTAATTCAAGAGATTGTCATCCCAATGCTGATCAAGTAGCTGGGGTTTCAGGCGTCCACACCACCAGGTCCATCTAGCTTTCTATTTTTAATTTTCTGTACCTCCAATCAACTTTATTTGATTTTTACAAAGCAGTCAATGCGTAGAAAGAACATGGTTAAAGCTGCACACCTGTGGTGTCATTTTTACTCGCGACCAAGCCGGCCTTCTGTGTATCATCCCAATTTTAGTGTAGGTGCTGCCCAAGCGAGTACATGCAAAGCCCAGCTAAGCTTTTTTATGTTTTTCTGTGGGTTTTTTTTTAATAGGGAGCGGGCTATGCTGTGTTCTTCGAGGCCAATCTCGACATTGTGATCTCACGATCTGCCTTCTTCGGCATTCTTTTGTACTGGGATTACAGGCTGGAGAATCGGAGCCAAACCCAAATTGTCTTTTTGTTTTAAAGATGCAATTTCACCATTTTGGTTGGGCGGGTCTCAAAAACGCAACTTCACATGATCCGCCCGCCTTGATTTGTGAGGCGACTCAATTATGGGCTGCAGTGAGGCACCGTGCCAGGCTGTTATAATGTATTGTTAATAATTTATTGCTAAATAAGAAATCAGAGAGACTCAGCCGGGTGCTGCCACTCACACTAGCTATATAAGCAATTTGAAATGCCGAGGTGGGTGGGTTTCCTGAGGTCACGAGTTCGAGGTCAGCCTTTGCATTCTGGTGAAAACCCACCTCACATAATAAAAGAGAGAAAAAAAAGGTAACCAGACTGAAGTGTGTGTGCAATTAAAAAAATGTGAGGTGCTCGGATACTCCACCTTCAGAACTGCCTTTTTGATTCCATACAGATTCCCTCTTGTCACCAAGACTGGACTGCAACAGTGCAATCTTTGCTTATTGAAACACCTGCCTTTTATGTTCAAGTGATTGTCATCCAAATGCCATTCAACTAGCTGGAGTTGCAGCTGTCCATGCCACCAGGTCCAACTAAATTTCCATTTTAATTTTTCTGTACCTCCAATCTATATTTGTTTGATTTCCACAAAACAGTCAATGCGTAGAAAGAAAATACTTAAAGCTGCACAACTGTGGTGTCATTTTTACTCTGTGACCACGCCGGCCTTCTGTGTATTGTCTCAATTTTAGTGTAGGTGCTCCGAAGCGAGTCCATGCAAAGCCAAGCTAAACATTTTTATGTTTTTCTGTTTTTTTTTTTTTTTTTTTTTTTTTTTTTTATAGGGAGCGGGCTATGCTGTGTTCTTCGAGGCCAATCTCGACACTGTGATCGCACGATCTGCCTTCTTCAGCATTCTTTCATGCTGGGACTACAGGCTGGAGAATCGGAGCCAAACCCAAATTGTCTTTTGTTTTAAAGACATGGTTTCAGCATTTTGGTTGGGCGGGTCTCAAAAACGCAACTTCACGTGATCCACCCGCCTTGATTTTTGAGGCGACTCAATTACGGGCTGCAGTGAGGCATCGTGCCAAACTGTTATAATGTATTGTTAATAATTTATTGCTAAATAAGAAATCAGAGAGACTCAGCCGGGCGCTGCAACTCACACTAGCTATATAAGCAATTTGAAATGCCAAGGTGGTCGGGTTTTCTGAGGTCACGAGTTCGAGGTCAGCCTTTGCATTCCGGTGAAAACCCACCTCACATAATAAAAGAGAAAAAAAAAGAAAGATAACCAGACTGAAGAGTGTGTGCAATTGAAAAAAAGCGAGGTGCCCGGCTACTCCACCTTCTGAACTGCCTTTTTGATTACATACAGATTCCCTCTTGTCACCAAGGCTGGACTGCAACAGTGCAGTCTTTGCTTATTGAAACACCTGCCTTTTACGTTCAAGTGATTGTCATCCAAATGCCGTTCAAGTAGCTGGGGTTGCAGGTGTCCACACCAACAGGTCCAACTATCTTTCTATTTTTAGATTTCTGTACCTCCAATCTATCTTTATTTGATTTCCACAAAGCAGTGAATACGTAGAAAGGAAATACCAAAATCTGCACACCTGTGGTGTCATTTTTATGCTGTGACCATGCCAGCCTTTTGTGATGCATCCCAATTTTAGTGTAGGTGCTGCCAAAGCGAGTACATGCAAAGCCCAGCTACACTTTTATATGCTTTTCTGTTTTTTCTTTTGTTTTGTTTTTTATCAGTAGCGGGCTACCCTGTGTTCTTCGAGGCCACTCTCGAACCTGTGACCTCATGATCTGCCTTCTTTGGCCTTCTTTTCTGCTGGGACTACACTCTTGAGCCACGGAGCCAAACCCAAATTGTCTTTTTGTTTTAAAGATGGGGTTTCACCATTTTGGTCTGGTGGGTCTCGAAAGCGCAACTTCTCGTGATCTGCTTGCCTTGATTTTTGAGGCGACTCAATTACAGGCTGCGTCAGCCACAGTGCCGGGCTGTTATAATTTATTGTTAAATAAGAAATCAGAGAGACTCTGCCGGGTGCTGCCACTCACACAAGCAATCTAAGCACTTTGAAAGGCCGAGGTGGGTGTGTTTTCTGAGGTCACGAGTTCGAGGTCAGAATGTGCATTCCAGCGAAAACCCACCTCACATAATAAAAGACAAAAAAAAAAGGTAATCAGACTGATGAATGTGTGCAATTGAAACAAAACAAAGTTCCTGGAGACTTCAACTTAAGAAACGCCTTTCTTTATTACATGCAGTTTCCCTCATGTCACAAAGCCTGCAGTGCAACTGTGCGATCTTTGCTTATTGCAACACCTGTTGTTTTAGTTCAAGTGATTGTCATCTGAATGCCGTTCAAGTACTGAGGTTGCAGGCATCCACACCACTAGGTCCATCTACCTTTCTATTTTTGTTTTTCTGTACCTGCAATCTATCTCTATTTGATTTCCTCAAAGCAGTCAATACGTAGAAATAAAATATGAAAAGGTGCATACCTTTGGTGTTATTTTTATGCTACGACCACTTCGGCCTTTTTTATAGCTTCTGAATTTTAGTGTAGGTGCTGCCGAAGTGAGTACATGCAAAGCCCAGCTGAGCTTTTTTATGTTTTTCTTTTTATTATTATTATTATTATTTTATTGTAAGGAGCAGGCTACCCTGTGTTCTCCGAGACCAGTCTCGAACCTGTGACCTCACGATCTGCCTACCTCGGCATTCTTTTGTGCTGGGACTAAAGGCTTGAGCCACAGAGCCCAACCCAAATTGTCTTTTTGTTTTAAAGATGTGGTTTCACCATTTTGGTCGGGTGGGTCTTGAAAGCGCAACTTCTCGTGATCCACCCACCTTGATTTTTGAGGTGATTCAATTACAGGCATCCCTGAGACACCGTGCCAGGATGTTATAATATATTGTTAAATAAGAAATCAGAGAGACTCTGCCTTGCACTACCACTCATGCAAGCAATCTAAGCAATTTGAAAGGCCGAGGTGGGCGTGTTTTCTGAGGTCGTGAGTTTAAAGTCAGCTGGTGCATTTTGGTTGAAACCCACAACACATAATAAAAGAGAGAAAAAAAGAAAGTTAATCAGACTGATGAGTGTGTGCAATTGAAACAAAACGAGGTGCCTGGAGACTCCACCCCCAAAGCCACCTTTTTGATTACATACAGTTTCCCGGTTGTCACCAAGGCTGGAGTGCAACAGTGCGATTTTTGGTTATTGAAACACCTGCCTTTTACATTCAAGTGACTGTCATTCAAATGCCGTTCAAGTAACTGGGGTTGCAGGTGTCCACAACAGCAGTTCCAACTAACTTTCAATTTTTATTTTTCTGTACCTCCAATCTATCTTTATTTAATTTCTGCAAAGCAGTCAATACTTAGAAATAAAATAGGAAAAGCTGAACACCCGTGGTGTCATTTTTACGCTACCAGCACACTGTTTTTTTTTTTTTTTTCATGCTTCCCAATTTTAGTGTAGGTGCTGCCAAAGTGAGTACATGCCAAGCCCAGCTCAGCTTTTTTATGTTTTTATGTTTTTTTTTTTTTGTATATTATAGGGTGCTGGCTACACTGTGTCCTTCGAGACCAGTCTCGAACCTGTGACCTCACGATCCACCAGCCTCATCTTTTTTTTTTTTTTTTGCCTCATCTATTTTTGTGCTAGGACTACAGTCTTGAGCCACGGAGCCCAACCCAAATTGTCTTTTTGTTTTAAAGATGCGGTTCCACTATTTTTTTTTCAGGCGGGTCTCAAAAGTGCAACTTCTCGTCATCCACCCAGGTTTCCTGCAGTCACGAGTTCAAGGTCAGAATGTGCATTCCGGTGAAAACCCACCTCACCTAATAAAAGAGAGAGAAAAAAAGAAAGGTAATCAGACTGATGAGTGTGTGCAACTGAAACAAATCAAAGTTCCCAGAAACTACATTTTAAAAAACGCCTTTCTTTATTATGTGCAGTTTCCCTCTTGTCACCAAGGCTGGAGTGCAACAGTGCGATCTTTGCTTATTTCAACACCTTCTGTTTTAGTTCAAGTGATTGTCATTCTAATGCAGTTCAAGTAGCTGGGGTTGCAGGTGTCTTTACCACCAGCTCAAGCTAACTTTCTATTTTAAATTTTCTGTACCTGCAATCTATCTTTATTTCATTTCCACAAATCAGTCAATATGTAGAAATTAAATACGAAAAGCTGCACAACTGTGGTGTCATTTTTATGCTACGACCACCCCATTTTTTTGTTGCCTCTCAATTTTAGTGTAGGTGATGCTGAAACGAGTACATGTGAAGCCCAGGTCAGCTGTTTTATGTTTTTCTGTTTTTTTGTTTTGTTTTGTTTTTTATAGGGAGCTGGCTACTCTGTGCCCTTCGAGGCCAGTCTCGAACCTGTGACCTCACAATCCGCCTTCCTCGGCATTCTTTGTGCTGGGAATACAGGCTTAAGCCGTGAAGCCCAACCCAAATTGTTTTTTTGTTTAAAGACGTGGTTTCACCATTTTGGTCGGTGGGTCTCGAAAGCTCAACTTGTCGTCATCTGCCCGCCTTGATTTTTGAGGTGACTGAATGATAGGCTGCCGGGAGCCACCGTGCCGGGCTGTTATAAGATATTGTTAAATTAGAAATCAGAGAGACTTTGCGGGGCATTTCCACTCACGTAAGCAATCTAAGCAATTTGAGGGGCTGAGGTGGGCGGGTTTCCTGAGGTCTCGAGTTCGAGGTCAGCCTGTGCATTCCAGTGAAAACCCACCTCACATAATAAAAGAGAAAAAAAATAAAGGTAATCAGACTGATGAGTGCGTGCAATTCAAACAAAACCAGGTGCCTAAATACTCCACCCCCAGAACCGCCTTTTTTGTTTACATAGTTTCCCTCTTGTCACCAAGGCTGGAGTGTAACAGTGCTATTTTTGCTTATTGCAACACCTGCCTTTTACGTTCAAGTGATTGTCATCCAAATGCCGTTCGAGTAGCTGTGGTTGCAGGTGTTCACACCACCAGGTTCAACTAACTTTCTATTTTTATTTTTCTGTACCTCCAATCTATCTTTATTTGATTTCCACAATGCAGTCAATACATAGAAAGAAAATACAAAAAGCTGCACACCTGTGGTGTCATTTTTATGCTACAAACACACCATCCTTTCGTGACAAGTCCCAATTTTAGTGTACGTGCTGCTGAAGCGAGTACATGCCAAGCCCATCTCTGAGTTTTTATGTTTTTCTGTTTTTTTGTTTTTTGTTTTTTTTTTTTTATAGGGAGCTGGCTATGCTGTGTATTTTGAGGCCAGTCTTGAACCTGTGACCTCACAATTTGCTGCCTTGGCATTCTTTTGTGCTGAAATTACAGGCTTGAGCCTTGGAGCCCAACCCCAATTTTTTTTTTGTTTAAAGACACGGTTTCACCATTTTGGTCAGGCAGGTCTCAAAAGCACAACTTTTCGTGATCCACCCACCTTGATTTTTGAGGCGACTCAATTACAGGCTTCCATGAGCCACTGTGCCAGGCTGTTATAATGTATTGTTAAATAAGAAATGAGAGAGACTCTGCCAGGCGCTGCCACTCATGCAAGCAATCTAAGCAATTTGAAAGGCCGAGTTTGGGGGGTTTCCTGAGGTCGTGAGTTTGAGGTCAGCCTGTGCATTCCAGTGAAAACCCACCTCACATAATAAAAGAGAAAAAAAAACGAAAGGTAATCAGACTAATGAGTGTGTGCAATTGAAACAAAACGAGGTGCTTGAAGACTCCACCCACAAAACCGCCTTTTTTATTACATACAGTTTCCCTCTTGTCACCAAGGCTGGACTGCAACAGTGCGATTTTTGCTTATTGAAAAACCTGACTTTTACGTTCAAGTGATTGTCATCCAAATGCCATTCAAGTAGCTGGGGTTGAAGGTGTCCACACCACCAGGTCCAACTAACTTTCTATTTTTAATTTTATGTACCTCCAATCAATCTTTTTTTGTTTTTTACAAAGCAGTCAATGCATAGAAAGAAAATACTTAAAGCTGCACACCTGTGGTGTCATTTTTACTCTGCAACCAAGCCAGCCTTCTGTGTATCATCTCAATTTTAGTGTAGGTGTTGCCGAAGTGAGTACATGCCAAGCCCAGCTCAGCATTTTTGTGTTTTTCTGTTTTCTTTCTTATTTGTTTTTATAGGGAGCTGGCTATGCTGTGTCCTTCTAGTTCAGTCTCGAACCTGTGACCTCACGATACACCTGCCTCAGAATTCTTTTGTCCTGGGACTACAGGCTTGAGCTGCCGAGCCCAACCTAAATTGTCTTTTTGTTTTAAATATGCGGTTTCACCATTTTTGTCAGGTGGTCTCGAAAGCGCAACTTCTTGTGATCCGCCTGCCTTGATTTTTGAGGCGACTGAATGATATGCTGTCATGAGCCACCATGACAGGCTCTTATAATGTAGTGTTAAAAAGATAATCAGGGAGACTCTGTGGGTCGCCACAACTCACGCAAGCAGTCTAAAAGGCTGAGGTGGGCAGATTTCCTGAGTTCACAAGTTCGAGGTCAGAATGTGCATTCCGGTGAAAACCCACCTCACATAATAAAAGAGAGAAAAAAAAGAAAGGTAATCAGACTGATGAGTGTGTGCAATTGAAACAAAACGAAGTTTCCAGAGACTCCACTTTAAAAAAACGCCATTCTTTATTGCATGCAGTTTCCCACAAGTCACCAAGGCAGGAGTGCAACAGTATGATCTTTGCTTATTGCAACACCTGCCATTTTAGTTCAAGTGATTGTAATCCCAATGCTGCTCAAGTACCTGGGGTTGCAGGTGTCCAAACCACCAGGTCCAACTGACTTTCTATTTTAATTCTTCTGTACCTCTACTTTATCTTTATTTGATTTCCACAAAGCAGTCAATATGCAGAAATAAAATACGAAAAGCTGCACACCTGTGGTGTCATTTTTATGCTACAAACAGGCCGTTCTTTTGTGACACGTCCCAATTTTAGTGTAGGTACTGCTGAAGCAAGTTCATGCCAAGCCAAGCTCAGCCTTTTTATGTTTTTCTGTTTATTTGTTTGTTATAGAGTGCTGGCTATGCTGTGCCTTCGAGGCCATTCTTGATCCTGTGACCTCACGATCTGCCTGCCTCATCATTCTTTTGTGCTGGGAGTACAGGCTTGAGCTGTGGAGCCCAACCCAAATTGTCTTTTTGTTTTAAAGATGTGGTTTCATCATTTTGTTCAGGTGCGTCTCGAAAGCACAACTTCTCGTCATCTTCCCGAGTTTCCTGAGGTCACGAGTTTGAGGTCAGAATGTGCATTCCAGTGAAAACCCACCTCACCTAATAAAAGAGAGAGAGAAAAAAAGAAAGGTAATCAGACTGATGAGTGTGTGCAATTGGAACAAATCGAAGTTCCTAGAGACTCCATTTAAAAAAACGCCTTTCTTTATTACTTGCAGTTTACCTCTTATCACCAAGGCTGGATTGCAACAGTGCGATCTTTGCTTATTTCAACACCTGCCGTTTTAGTTCAAGTGATTTTCATCCTAATGCAGTTCAAGTAGCTGGGGTTGCAGGTGTCTTCACCACCAGCTCAAACTAACTTTCTATTTTAAATTTTCTGTACCTCCAATCTATCTTTATTTGGTTTCCACAAAGCAGTCAATACGTAGAAATAAAATACAAAAAGCTGCACAACTGTGGTGTCATTTTCAAGCTACGACCACGCCGTTTTTTTGTGTTGCATCTCAATTTTAGTGTAGGTGCTGCCGAGGTGAGCACATTCCAAGCCCAGCTTAGCTTTTTTATGTTTTTCTGGGTTTTTTTGTTTGTTTTTTTATAGGGTGCTGGCTATGCTATGCCCTTTGAGGCCAGTCTCGAACTTGTGCCCTCACGATCCACCTTCCTCGGCATTCTTTTGTGCTGGGACTACAGGCTTGAGCCTCTGAGCCCAACACAAATTGTCTTTTTGTTTTAAAGATGCGGTTTCACCATTTTGGTCGGGATGGTTTCGAAAGCACAACTTCTGGTGATCCACCCACCTTGATTTTTGAGGCGACTGAATGATAGGCTGCCGTGAGCCACGATGCTGGACTCTTATAATATATTGTTACAAAGAAAATAAGAGAGACTCTGTGGGGTGCTGCCACTCACGCAAGCAATCTAAGCACTTTGAAAGGCTGAGGTGGGCGGGTTTCCTGAGGTCACGAGTTCGAGGTCAGAATGTGCATTCCAGTGAATACCGACCTCACATCATAAAAGAGAAAAAAAAGAAAGGTAATCAGACTGATGAGTGTGTGCAATTGAAACAAAACGAGGTGCCCGGGGACTCTACCCCTAGAACCGCCTTTTTTATTACATCCATTTTGCCTCTTGTCACCAGGGCTGAATTGTAACTGTGCAATCTTAGCTTATTGCAACACCTGCCATTTAAGTTAATGTGATTGTCATCCCAATACCATTCGAGTAGCTGTGGTTGCAGTTGTCCACACCACCAGGTCCAGCTACCTTTCTATTTCTATTATTCTGTACCTGCAACCTATCTCTATTTGATTTTCACATAGCAGTCTGTACATAGAAATAAAATACAAAATGCTGAACATCTGTCCATGTCATTTTTATGTTCCGACCATGCGGGTTTCTGTGTAGCGTCCCAATTTTAGTGTAGGTGCTGCCTAAGTGAGTACATGCCAAGCCCAGCTCAGCATTTTATGTTTTTGTGTTTCTTTGTTTTTTATAGGGAGTGGGCTACACTGTGTTTTTCAAGGCCAGTCTCGAACATGTGACCTCAGAATCTGCCTGCCTCGGCATTTTTATGTGCTGCGACTACTGGCTTGAGCTGCAGAGTGCAACCCAAATTACGTTTTGGTTTTAAAGAGATGGTTTCAAAATTTTGGTCAGGTGGGTCTCGAAAGCGCAACATCACGTGATCTGCTCATTTTGAATTTTGAGGCAACTGAATTACAGGCTGCCGTGAGCTATTGTTTAGGGCTGTTATAATGTATTGTTAAATAAGAAATCAGAGAGAATCTGCCGGGTGCTGCCACTCACGCAAGCAATCTAAGCACTTTGGGAAGCCGAGATGGGCAGGTTTTCTGAGGTTACAAGTTCAAAGTCAGCTGGAGCATTTCAGTGGAAACCCACCACACATAATAAAAAAGAGGAAAAAAAGAAAGTTAATCAGACCGATGAGTGTGTGCAATTGAAACAAAACGAGGTGCCTGGAGACTCCACCCCCAGAACCGCCTTTCTTTATTACATGCAGTTTCCCTCTTGTCACCAAGGCTTGAGTGTAACAGTGCGATTTTTGCTTATTGCAACACCTGCCTTTTACGTTCAAGTGATTGTCATCCCAATGCCATTCCAGTAGCTGGGGTTGCAGGTGTCCACACCACCAGGTCCAACTAACTTTCTATTTCTACTTTTCTTTACCTCCAATCTATCTTTATTTGATTTCCACAAAGCAGTCAATATGTAGAAATAAAATACAAAAAGCTGCACACCTGTGGTGTCATTTTTAAATACGAACATGCCGACCTTCTGTGTAGCATCTCAATTTTAGTGTAGGTGCTGCCAAAACGAGCACATTCCAAGCCCAGCTTAGCTTTTTTATATTTTTCAGTTCTTTTCTTTTCTATAGGGAGTGGGCTACACTGTGTCCTTCAAGGCCCGTCTTGAACCTGTGACCTGAGGATCCACCTGCCTCGGCATTCTTTTGTGCTGGGACTTCAGGCTTGAGCCGCAGAGCCCAACCCAAATTGTCTTTTTGTTATAAAGACACGGTTTCACCATTTTGGTCAGGCGGGTCTCCACAGCGCAACTTCTCATGATCCACCCGCCGTGATTTTTGAGGCGACTGAAAGACAGGCTGCCGTGAGACCCCGTGCAGGGTTGTTATAATGTATTGTTAAATAAGAAATGAGAGAGACTCTGCTGGGTGCTGCCACTCAAGGTAAGCAATCTAAGCACTTTGAAAGGCCGAGGTGGGCGGGTTTCCTGAGGTCACGAGTTGAAGGTCAGCTGGTGCATTCCGGTGAAAACCCACCTCACATAATAAAAGAGAAAAAAAAAGAAAGTTAATCATACTGATGAGTGTGTGCAATTGAAACAAAACAAAGTGCCCGGAGACTCCACCCCTAGAACTGCGTTTCTTTATTATGTGCAGTTTCCCTCTTGTCACCAAGGCTGGTGTGTAACAGTGCTATCTTTGCTTATTGCAACACCTGCCTTTTACGTTCAAGTGATTGTCATCCCAATACCGTTAGAGTAGCTAGGGTTGTTGGTGTGCACACCACCAGGAAAAACTAACGTTCTATTTTTATTTTTCTGTACATCCAATCTATCTTTATTTGATTTCCACAAAGCAGTCAATACATAGAAATAAAATAGGAAAAGCTGCACACCTGTGCATGTCATTTTAATGCTACGACCATGCCGGTCTTCTGTGTAGCATCCCAATTTTAGTGTAGGTTCTGCCGAAGCGAGCACATGCCAAGCCCAGCTCAGCTTTTTTACATTTTTCTCTCTCTTTTTTTTTTTTAATAGGATGTGGGCTATGCTGTTTCCTTAGAGGCCAGTCTCAAACATGTGACCTCACAATATGCCTGCCTTGGCATTCTTTGTTCTGGGACTACAGGCTGAAGCCGCAAAGCCCAACCCAAATTGTCTTTTTTTAAAGACGTGGTTTCACCATTTTGGTCGGGCGAGTCTCAAAAGCGAAGCTTCTCGTGATCCACCTGCCTTGATTTTTGAGGCGACTGAATGACACACTGCCGTGAGCCACCGTGCTGTGCTGTTAAAATATATTGTTAATGAAAAAATGGTAAAACTCTGCCAGGCGCTGCCACTCACACAAGCAATCTAAGCACTTTGAAAGGCTGAGGTGGGCGGGTTTCCTAAGGTCACAAGTTCGAGGTCAGCCTGTGCATTCTGGTGAAAACCCACATCACATAATAAAAAAGAAAAAAAAAGAAAGTAATCAGACTGATGGGTGTGTGCAATTGAAACAAAACAAGGTGTTCAAAGACTCAACCCCCACAACTGCTTCTTTTTATTATGTACAGTTTCCCTCTTGTCACCAAAGCTGGAGTAAATCAGTGTGATTTTTGCTTATTGCAACACCTGCCTTTTAAGTTCAAGTGATTGTCATCCCAATGCCATTTAAGTAGCTGGGGTTGCAGGTGTCAACACCACCAGGTCTAACTAACTTTCTATTTTGATTTTTCTGTATATCCAATCTATCTTTATTTGATTTCCACAAAGCAGTCAATACGTAGAAATAAAATACAAAAAGCTGCACTCCTGTGGTGTCATTTTCAACCTACGACCATGCCGGCCTGCTTTGTAGGATCCCACTTTTGTGTAGGTGCTGCTGAGGCGAGCACATGCCAAGCTCATCTCAGCTTTTTTATGTTTTCTTTCTTTTTTTTTTTTGTATTATATAGGGAGCGGGCTATGCTGTGTGTTTCAAGGCCAGTCTGGAATCTGTGACATCACAATCCGCCTGACTGGGCATTCTTTTCTGCTGGGACTACAGGCTTGAGCCACGGATCCCAAACCAAATTGTATTTTTGTTTTAGAGACGTGGTTTCATCATTTTGGTCAAAAGGGTCTCGAAAGCGCAACTTCTCGTGATCTGGCTGCCTTGATTTTTGAGGCGACTGAATGATAGGCTGCCGTGACCCACTGTACCGGGCTGTTATAATGTATTGTTAAAGAAAAAATCAGAGAAACTCTGCTGGGCACTGCCACTCATGCAAGCAATCTATAAAAGGCCGAGGTGGGTGGGTTTCCTGAGGTCACGAGTTCGAGGTCAGTCTGTGCATTCCTGTGAAAACTAACCTCACATAAAAAGAAAGGTAATCAGACTGATGAGTGTGTGCAATTTAAACAAAACGAGGTTCCAGGAGACTCCACCCTGTTAACCACCTTTTTTTATTTTATGCACTTTCCCTCCTGTCACCAAGGCTGGAGTGCAACAGTGCAATCTTTGCTTATTGCAGCACCTGCGATTTAGGTTCAAATTATTGTCATCCCAATGCCATTCAAGTAGCTGGGGTTGCAGGTGTCCACACCTCCAGGTCCAGCTAACTTATTATTTCTATCTTTCTGTACCTGCAATCTATCTTTATTTGATTTTCACCGAGCAGTCAATACGTAGAAATAAAATACAAAAATCTGCATACCTGTGGTGTCATTCTTACACTACGATCATGGCAGCCTATTGTGTAGTGTCCCAATTTTAGTGTAGGTGCTTCCGAAGCGAGCACATGCCAAGCCCAGCTCAGCATTTTATGTTTTTCTTATTTTTTTCCTAGGGAGCAGTTTATGCTGTGTTTTTCGAGGACAGTCTCGAATCCTGTGACTTCATGATCCGCGTGTCTCGGCATTCTTTTGTGCTGGGACTACAGGCTTGAGCCTCGGAGCTCAACCCAAATTGTCTTTTTGTTTTAAAGACACGGTTTTGCCATTTTGGTCTGGCGGGTCTCGAATGTGCAACTTCTCGTGATTTGCCAGCCTTCATTTTTGAGGCGACTGAATGAAAGGCTGCCCTGAGCCACCATGCAGGGCTGTTATAATGTATTGTTAAAAAAATCAGAGAGACTCTGTCAGGGCTGCCACTCATGCAAGCAATCTAAGCACTTTGGAAGGCCGGGGTGGGCAAGTTTTCTGGGGTCATGAGTTTGAGGTCAGCCTGGGCATTCCGGTGGAAACCCACCTCACATAATAAAAGAGAAAAAAAGGTAATCAGACTGACGAGTGTGTGCAATTGAAACAAAGCAATGTTCTCGGAGACTCCAACCCAGAACCACTTTTCTTTATTACGTACAGTTTCCCTTTTTTCACCAAGCCTGGAGTGCATAAGTGTGATCTTTGCTTATTGCAACACCTGCCTTTTAAGTTCAAGTGATTGTCATCTCAATGCCGTTCAAGTAGCTGGGGTTGCAGGTGTCCACACCACCAGGTCCAGCTAACTTTTTATTTATATTTTTCTGTACCTCCAATCGATCTTTGTTTTATTTCCACAAAGCAGTCAATATGTAGAAATAAAATATGAAAAGCTGCACACCTGTGCATGTCATTTTTATCCTATGACCATGCTGGCTTTCTGTGTAGTGCCCCAATTTTAGTGTAGGTGCTGCTGAAGCAAGCACAAGCAAAGCCGAGCTCAGCTTTTTTATGTTTTTCTGTTTTTTTTTTTTTTTTTTTTTTTTATCAATAGTGGGCTATGCTGTGTTCTTAGAGGCCCGTCTCTAACATGTGACCTCACGATCCACCTGCCTTGGCATTCCTTGTGCTGGGAGTACAGGCTTTAGCCATGGATCTTAACCCAAATATTTTTTGTTGTTGTTGTAAAAACAGGGTTTCACCATGCTGGTCGGGTGGGTCTGAAAAGCACAACTTCTTGTTATCCACCCGCCTTGATTTTTCAGGCGACTAAATGACAGTCTGCCGTGAGCCACTGTGGTGGGCTGTTATAACGTATTCTTAAATATGAAATCATAAAGATTTGCCAGGTGCTACCACTCATGCAAGCAATCTAAGCACATTGAAAGGCCTATGTGGGTGGGTTTCCTGAGGTCACGAGTTCGAGGTCAGCCAGGGCATTCAGTGAAAAGCCACCTCACATAACAAAAGAGAAAAAAATAAAGCTAATCAGACTGATGGTGTGTGCAATTGAAACAAAACGAGGTGCTCGGAGACTCCATGCCCAGAACAGTTTTTCATTATTACGTACATTTTTTTCTTTTGTCACCAAGGCTGAAATGCATCACTGTGATCTTTTCTTATTGTAACACCTGCTTTTTAATTTCAAGTGATTGTCATCCCAATGCCGTTCAAGTAGCTGAGGTTGCAGATGTCCACGCCACCAGATCCAGCTAACTTTTTATTTATATTTTTCTGTACCTCCAATGTATCTTTATTTGATTTCCACAAAGCAGTCAATACGTAGAAATAAAATTCGAAAAGCTGCACAACTGTGTGTGTCATTTTTATGCTACGACCATGATGGCTTTCTGTGTAGTGTCCCAATTTTAGTGTAGGTACTGCCAAAGCAAGCACATGCCAAGCCCAGCTCAGCTTTTTTTATGTTTTTCTGTTTTCTTTTTCTTTTTTTTTTATAGGGAGCAGGATACGCTGTGTCCTTGGAGGTCAGTCTCGAACCTGTGACCTCACAATTAACCTGCCTCCGCATTCTTTTGGGCTGGTACTACAGGCTTGAGCCACAGAGCACAACCCAAATTGTCTTTTTGCTTTAAAAACACGGTTTCACCATTTTGTCTGGGCGGATCTCAAAATGGCAACTTCTTGTGATCCGCCCGCCTTGATATTTGAGGCGACTGAATGATAAGCTGCGGTGAGCCACTGTGCTGGGCTGTTATAATGTATTGTGAAAAAAAATCAGAGAGACTCTGCCAGGCACTGCCACCCATGCAAGCAATCTAAGCACTTTGAAAGGCCGAGGTGGGCAGGTTTCCCGAGTTCACGAGTTTGAGGTCAGCCTGTTCATTCCGGTGAAAACCCACCTCACATAATATAAGAGAAAAAATAAGAAAGATAATCAGACTGATGACTGTGCGCAATTGAAATAAAACCAGGTTCCCGGAGACTCCACCCCCAGAACCGCCTTTCTTTATTAGATACAGTTTCCCTCTTGTCACCAAGGCTGGAGTGCAACAGTGCGATCTTTGCTTATTTCAACACCTGCCTTTTAAGTTCAAGTGATTTTCATACCAATGGAGTTCAAGTAGCTGGAGTTGCAGGGTTCCATGCCACCAGGCCCAGCTAACTTTCTATTTTTATTTTTCTGTACCTCCAATCTATCTTTGATTTCCACAAAGCATTCACAACGGAGAAATAAAATACAAAAAGTTGCAAACCTGTAATGTAATTTTTATGTTACGACCACCCCAGCCTTCTGTGTAGCGTCTCAATTTTAGTGTAGGTGCTGCCAAAGCGAGCACATGCCAAGCCCAGCTCAGCTTTTTTACGTTTTTCTGTTTTTTTTGTTTTGTTTTGTTTTGTTTTGTTTTCCTTATAGGGAGTGGGCTACGCTCTGTCCTTTGAGGCCAGTCTCGAACTTGTGACCTCATGATACGCCTGCCTTGGCATTCTTTGTACTGAGATTACAGGCTTGAGCCACGGAGCCCAACCCAAATTGTCTTTTTGTTTTAAAGACGGGGTTTCACCATGTTATTTTGGTGGATCTGAAAAGCGCAACTTCAAGTTAATCACCTGCCTTGAATTTTTAGACGATTGAATAACAGGATGCCGTGAGCCACCGTGGCAAGCTTTTACAACATATTGTTAAAAAAAATCACAGAGACTCTGCCGGCACTGCCACTTATGCAAGCAATATAAGCACTTTGACAGGCCGAGGTTGGCGGGTTTGCTGAGGTCACAAGTTCAAGGTCAGCCTGTGTATTCCAGTGAAAACCCACCTCATGTAATAAAATAGAAAAAAAAGAAAGGTAATCAGACTGATGAGTGTGTGCAATTGAAACAAAACCAGGTGCTCGGAGACTCCACCCCTAGAACTGCTTTTCTTTATTACGAACATTTTCTCTGTTGTCACCAAGGCTGGAATGCATCAGTGTGATCTTTGCTTATTGTAATACCTGCCTTTTAAGTTTAAGTGATTTTCATTCCAATGCCATTCAAGTACCTGGGGTTACAGTTGTCCACACATCCAGGTCCAGCTAACTTTCTATTTTTATTTTTCTATACCTCCAAATTATCTTTATTTGATTTCCACCAAGCAGTCACAAAGAAGAAATAAAATACAAAAAGCTGCACACATTTGCATGTCGTTTTTACACTACGTCCACGCCGGCCTTCTGTGTAGCATCCCAATTTTAGTGAAGGTGCTGCTGAAGCGAGCACATGCCAAGTCCAACTCAGCTTTTTTATGTTTTTCTGGTTTTTTGTTTGTTTGTTTGTTATAGAAAGCAGGCTACGCTGTGTTGTTCGAGGCCAGTCTCAATCCTGTGAACTCACGATCAGCCTGCCTTGGCATTTTTTGTGCTGGGACTACAGGCTTGAGCCGTGGAGCCCCAAACAAATTGTGTTTTTGTTTTAAAGGTGGGGTTTCACCATGTTGGTCAAGTGGGTCTCAAAAGCGCAACTTCTCATGATTCACCCGCCTTGATTTTTGAGGCCACTGAATGACAGGCTGCCGTCAACCACCGTTCCGGGCTGTTATAATGTATTGTTAAAAAAAGAATCAGAGGGACTCTGCCAGGCACTGCTACTCATGCAAGCAGTCTAAGCACTTTGAAAGGCCATGGTGGGCGGGTTTCCTGTGGTCATGAGTTGGAGGTCAGCCTGTGCATTCCGGTGAAAACCCACCTCACATAATAATAATAAAAAAAAAAGAAAGGTAATCAGAATGCTGAGTGTGCACAATTGAAACAAAATGAGGTGCCCGGAAACTCCACCCCCAGAACTGCCTTTCTTTTTTATGTACAGTTTCTCTCTTGTCACCAAGTCTGGAGTGCAACAGTGTAATCTTTGCTTATTGCAACACCTGCCTTTTAAGTTTAACTGATTGTCATCTCAATGCCGTTCAAGTAGCTGGGGTTGCAGGTGTCCACACAACCAGGTCCAGCTAACTTTCTGTTTTAATTTTTCTGTACCTACAATCTATCTTTATTTGATTTCCACAAAGCAGTGACGACAAAGAAATGAAATACGAAAAGCTGCACACCTGTGCATGTCATTTTTGTGGTACGACCACGCCGGCCTTCTGTGTAGCATCCCAATTTTAGGTAGGTGCTGCCAAAGCGAGAACATGCCAAGCTCAGCTCAGCTTTTTTATGCTTTTCTGTTTTTTGTTTTTTATAGGGAGTGAATTACACTGTGTTCTTCGAGGCAAGTCTCGAACCTGTGACCTCACGATCTGCCTGCCTCAGCATTCTTTGTGCCTGGACTACAGGCTTGAGCCACGGAGCCCAACCAAACTGTGTTTTTGTTTTAAAACAAGGTTTCATCATGTTGGTCAAGTGGGTCTCAAAAGCACAACATGTCATGATCCGACTGCCTTGATTTTTGAGACGACTAAATGAAAGGCTGCCATGAGCTACCGTGCTGGGTTTTTATAATGTATTGTTAAAAAAGAAATCAGAGAGACTTTGCCGGGTGCTACCACTCACATGAGCAATCTAAGCACTTTGAAAGGCCAAGGTGGGCGGGTGTCCTGAGGTCACGAGTTTGAGGTAAGCCTGTGCATTCTGGTGAAAACCCACCTCACATAATAAAAGAGAATAAAAAGAAAGGTAATCAGTCTGACGAGTGTGTGCAATTGAAACAAGAGGAGATTCTAGGAGATTCCACTCCCAGAACAGCCTTTCTTTATTATGTGCAGTTTCCATCTTGTCACCAAGGCTGGAGTGCAACACTGTGATCTTTGCTTATTGCAACACCTGCCTATTGGGTTCAACTTGTTGTCATTCCAATGCCCTTCATGTAGATGGGTTTGCAGGTGTCCACACCACCAGGTCCAGCTATCTTTCTATTTTTGTTTTTCTGAACCTCCAGTCTATCTTTATTTGATTTCCACAAAGCAGTCACAAATAATTAATAAAATACGAAAAGCTGCACACCTGAACATGTCATTTGTATGCTACGACCACGCTGGCCTTCTGTGTACCATCCCAATTTTAATGTAGGTGCTGCCGAAACGAGCACATGCCAAGCTCAGCTCAGCTTTTATATGTTTTTCTGTTATTTTGATTTTTATAGGGAGTGAGCTACAGTGTGTACTTCGAGGCCAGTCTCAAACATGTGACTGCACGATCCGCCAGCCTCGGCATTCTTTGTGTTGGGACTACAGGCTTGAGCCATGGAGCCCAAACCAAATTGTGTTTTTGTTTTAAAGATGGGGTTTCACCGTGTTGGTCTGGCACATCTTAAACCTGCAACATCTCCTGATTTGCCTGCCTTGATTGTTGAGGCATCTGAATGACAGGCTACCATGAGCCACCATGCTGGGCTGTTATAATGCATTGTTAAAAAAGAAATCAGAGAGACTGTGCTAGGTGCTTCCACTCACACCAGCAATGCAAGCACTTTTGGAGGCCGAGGTTAACGGGTTTCCTGAGGTCACAAGTTCGAGGTCAGCCTGAGCATTCTGGTGAAAACCCACCTCACATAAAAAAAAAAAAGGTAATCAGACTGAGTAGTGTGTGCAATTGAAACAAAACAAGGTGCCGGAGGACTCCACACCCAGCCCCGACTTTCTTTATTAAGTACGGTTTCATTCTTTTCACTTCTGATGGAGTGCAAAAGTGTGATCTTTTCTTATTGCAACACCTGACTTTTGGGTTCAAGTGATTGACTTGCCAATGCCCTTCAAGTAGCTGGGATTTCAAGTGTACACACCACCAGGTCCAGCTAACTTTCTATTTTTTATTTTTTTGTACATCCAATCAATCTTTATTTGATTTCCATAAAAAAACAACACAAAGAAAAAAAAATATGGAATGCTGCACACCTGTGCATGTCATTTTTGCACTGCGACCATGCCGGCCTTCTGTGTAGCATCACAATTTTAGTGTAGGTGCTTCTGAAGTGACCACATGCAAAGCCCAGCTCAACTTCTTTAGTTTTTTCATTTTTTTTTCTATGGTGTGGGCTATGCTGTGTCCTTTGAGGCCAGTCTCGAACCTGTGACCTCAGGATCCACCTGCCTCCGCATTCTATGTGCTGGGACTACAGGCTTAAGCCGCTAAGCCCAACCCAAATTTTGTTTTCATTTTAAAGACAGAGTTTCAACAAGGTGGTCGGGTGGGTCTCAAACCCGCAAATCCACGTGATCCGCCCGCCTTGATTTTTGAAGTGTCTGAATGAGAGGCTACCCTGAGCCACCGTGCTTGATGGTTTGATTTGATTATTAAAAAAGAAATCAGAGAGACTGTGCTGGGCGCTGCCACTCATGCCAGCAAACTTAGCAATTTGAGATGCCAAGGTGGGTGCATCTCCTGAGCTCATGAGTTTGAGGTCAGCCTGAGCATTCTGGTGAAAATCTACCTCACATAAAAAAAAAAAAAAAAAAAAAAAAAAAAAAAAAAAAAACAGAAAAGTAATCAAACAGATGAGTGTTTGCAATTGAAACCAAACGAGGTGCCACGAGACTCCACCCCCAGCCACGCCTTTCGTAATGAGGTACTGTTTCCCTCTTGTCACCAAGGCTGGATTGCAACAGTGTGATCTTTGCTTATTGCAACACCAGCCTTTTGGGTTCAAGCGATTGTCCTCCCAATGCCCTTCAAGTAGCTGGGGCTGCAGGTGTCCATACCACCACATCCAGCTTACTTTCTATTTCTATTCTTTTGTACCTTCAATCTATCTTTATTTGATTTCCACAGAACAGTCACAATGAAGAATAAAAATAAAAATAGCTGCACCCATTTGTGTGTCATTTTTGTGCTAAGACCATGCTGGCCTTCTGTGTAGTGTCCCAATTTTATTGTAGGTGCTTCCAAAGTGAGCACATGCGAAGCCCAGCTCAACTTTTTAATGATTTTTTTGTGTTTTAGTTTTTTATAGAGAGCAGAGTATGCTCTGGCCTCTGAGGCCAGTCTTGAACCTGTGACCTCATGATCTGCCTGCCTTGGCATTCTATGTGCTGAGATTACAGGCTTGAACCACAGAGTCCAACCCAAATTTTTTTGTTTGTTTGTTTTAAAGACTGTGTTTCACCATGTTGATCGGGAGGGTCTCGAACCAGCAACTTCTCCTGATTGGCCTGTCTTGATCTTCCAGACACATAAATGACAGGATGTCATGAGCCACCGTGCCGGGCCATCTAATTTTATTGTTAAATGAGGAATCAGAGGAACTGTGCTGGGCGCTGCCACACACGCCAGCAACCTTAGCATTTTGGGAGGCCAAGGTGGGCTGGTTTCCTGAGTCCACGAGTTCGAGGTCAGACTGAGATTTCCGGTGAAAACCCACCTCACATTAAAAAAAGAAAAAAAAAGAAAAGTAATCAGACTGAGGAGTGTGTGCAATTGAAACAAAACGAGGTGCCAGGGGACTCCACACCCAGACCCGCCTTTCTTTATTACGTACTATTTCCCTCTTCTCACTTATGCTGTAGTGCAACAGTGCAATCTTTGCTTATTGAAACACCTGCCTTTTGAGTTCAAGCGATTGTCTTTTCAATGCCCTTCAAGTAGCTGGGGTTTCAAGTGTCCACACCACCAGGTCCAGCTAACTTTCTATTTTTATTGTTTTGTACATCCAATCTATCTTTATTTGATTTCCACAAAAAAGACACAATGAAGAAGAAAAATACGGAATGCTGCAGACCTGTGCATGTCATTTTTGCACTGTGACCACGCCGGTTTTCTGTGTAGCATCCCAATTTTAGTGTAGGTGCTTCCGAATCGACCACATGCCAAGCCCAGCTCAGCTTGTTTATGTTTTCCTGTTTTTTGTTTGTTTGTTTTTTATATGAAGCAAACTATGCTGTGTCCTTTGAGGCCAGTCTCGAACCTGTGACCTCAGGATTCACCTGCCTCCACATTCTATGAGCTGGGACTACAGGTTTTAGCTGCCGAGCCAAACCCAAATTGTGTTTTCATTTTAAAGACGGAGTTTCACCAAGTTGGTTGGGCGGGTTTCAAACCTGCAACTTCTCGTGATGTTCCCACCTTGATTTTGGAAGCGCCTGAATGACAGGCTACCCTGAGCAACCATGCCCGGGGGTCCAATTTGATTGTTAAAAAAGAAATCAGAGAGACTGTGCCTGGCGCTGCCACTCACGCCAGCAAACTTAGCACTTTGGGAGGCCGAGGTAGGCGGATTTCCCGAGGTCATGAGTTCAAGGTCAGCCTGAGCATCCCGGTGAATACCTACCTCACATAAAAAAAAAAACTAATCAGACTGATGAGTGTGTGCAATTGAAACCAAACGAGGTGTCCAGAGTCTCCACTCCAGCCATGCCTTTCTTAAGGATGTACTGTTTCCCAATTGTCACCAAGGCAGGAGTGCAACACTGCAATCTTTGCTTATTGCAACTCCTGCGTTTTGGGTTCAAGTGATTGTCCTCCCAATGCCCTTCAAGTAGCTGGGTTGCAGGTGTTCATACCCCCACATCCACCTTACCTTCTATTTTGATTTTTTTGTACCTCCAATCTATCTTTATTTGATTTCCATAGAACAGTCACAATGAAGAAAAAAATACAAAAAGCTGCACCCGTTTGCGTGTCATTTTTGCCCTACAACCGGGCAGGCCTTCTGTGTAGCGTCCTAATTATAGTATAGGTGCTTCCAAAGTGAGCACATGCGAAGCCCAGCTCAGCCTCTTAATGTTTTTCTGTGATTTCGATTTTTACAGAGAGCAGGCTACGCTGTGGCCTCCTAGGCCAATCTCGAACCCGTGACCTCACAATCTGCCTGCCTTGGCATTCTATGTGCTGAAATTACAGGCTTCAGCCACGAAGCCCAACCAAATTTCTGTTTTTGTTTTAAAGACTGTGTTTCACTATGTTGATCAGGCGGGTCTGGAATGCACAACTTCTCCTGATTGGCCCACCTTGATCTTCGAGGCACCTGAATGACAGGCTGCCATGAGCCACTGAGCCTGGCCGTCCAATTTTATTGTTAAAAAAGGAATCAGAGGGACTGTGCCGGGTGCTGCCACACACGCCAGCAATCTTAGCATTTTGGGAGGCTGAGGTGGGCGGGTTTCCTGAGATCACGAGTTTGAGGTCAGCCTGAGATTTCTGGTGAAAACCCACCTCACATAAAAAAAAAAAAGAAAAGTAATCAGACTGAGGAGTGTGTGCAATTGAAACTAAACGAGGTGCTGGGGGACTCCACAGCCAGCCCCGCCTTTTTTATAATATATTGTTTCTCTCTTTTCACTTATGCTGGAGTGCAACAGTGTGATCTTTGCTTATTGCAACACCTGCCTTTTGGATCCAAGCGATTGTCTTGCCAATGCCCTTCAATTAGCTGGGGTTTCAAGTGTCCACGCCACCAGGTCCAGCTAACTTTCTATTTTTATTGTTTTGTACATCCAATCTATCTTTATTTGATTTCCACAAAAAAGACACAATGAAGAAGAAAAATACGGAATGCTGCAGACCTGTGCATGTCATTTTTGCACTGCTACCAATTTTAGTGTAGGTGCTTCTGAAGCGACCATATGCCAAGCCCAGCTCAACTTTTTTGTTTTTTGTCTTTTATAGGGAGTGGGCTATGCTGTATTTTCGAGTCCAGTCTCAAACCTGTGACCTCAGGATCCATGTTCCTCTGCATTCTATGATCTCAGACTACAGGCTTGAACCACCGAGCCCAAACCAAATTGTGTTTTTGTTTTAACAATGTAGTTTCACTACATTGGTTGGGTGGGTCTCAAACCCGCAACTTCTTGTGATCCACCTGCCTTGATTTTCGAAGTGCCTGAATGACAGAATACCCTGAGCCACCGTGCCCAGTGGACCTATTTGATTGTTAAAAAAGAAATCAGAGAGACTGTGCCGGGCACTGCCGCTCATGCCAGCAAACTTAGCACTTTGGAAGGCTGAGGTGGGCAGATTTCCTGAGCTCACGAATTTGAGGTCAGCCTGAGCGTTCTGGTGAAAATGTACCTCACATTAAAAAAAAAAAAAAAACAGAAATAAAATGTAATCAGATTGATGAGTGTGTCTAATTGAAACCAAACAAGGTGCCAGAGACTCCACCCTCAACCACGCCTTTCTTAATGATGTACTGTTTTTTTTCTTGTCACCAAGGCTGGAGTGAAACAGTGCGATCTTTGCTTATTGCAATACCAGTCTATTGGGTTCAAATGATTGTCCTCCCAATGCCCTTCAAATAGCTGAGGTTACAGGTGTCCATACCACGATGTCCAGCTTACTTTCTATTTTTATTATTTTGTACCTCTAATCTATCTATTTAATTTCTACAGAACAGTCACAAGGAAAAAAAAATACAAAAAGCTGCACCCCTTTGCGTGTCATTTTTGCGCTATGACTATGCTGGCCTTTTGTGTAGCATCCCAATTTTAGTGTATGTGCTTCTGAAGAGAGCACAGGCGAAGCCCAGCTCAGCTTTTTAATGCTTTTCTGTGTGTTTTTTTTTTTTTATAGAGAGTGGGCTATGCTGTGGCCTCCAAGGCCAGTCTCGAACCCGTGACCTCATGATCTTCCTGCCTTGGCATTCTCTGTGCTGGGATTACAGGCTTGAGCCATGGAGCCCAACCCAAATTGTTTTTTTAGTTTTAAAGACTGTGTTTCACCATGTGGATTAGGTGGGTCTTAAACCCGCAACTTCTGATCGGCCCATGTTGATCTTCGAGGCGCCTGAATGACAGGCTTCCATGAGCCACCGTGCCCAGCTGTTCAATTTTATTGTTAAAAAAGAAATCAGAGGGACTGTGCTGGGCGCTGCCACACATGCCAGGAATCTTAGCATTTTGGGAGGCCAAGGTGGAAGGGTTTTCTGAGGTCACGAGTTCGAGGTCAGCTTGAGATTTCTGGTGAAAACCCACCTCACATAAAAAAAAGAAAAAAGAGTAATCAGACTGAGGAGTCTGTGCAATTGAAACAAAACGAGGTGCCAGGGGACTCCACACCCAGCCCCTCCTTTCTTTATTACGTACTGTTTCCCTCTTTTCACTTAAGCTGAAGTGCAGCAGTGTGATCTTTGCTTATTGCAACACCTGCCTTTTGGGTTCAAGCGATTGTCTTGCCAATGCCTTTCAAGTAGCTGTGGTTTCAAGTGTCTGCACCATGAGGTCCAGCTAACTTTCTATTTTTATTTTTTTTGTACCTCCAATGTATCTTTATTTGATTTCCACAAAAGAAACACAACCAGGAAAACAAATACGGAATGCTGCACACTTGTGCTTGTCATTTTTGCACTGCGACCACGCCGGCTTTCTGTGTAGTGTCCCAATTTTAGTGTAGGTGCTTCTGAAGCAACCAGATCCCAAGTCCAGCTCAGCTTTTTTATGTTTTTCTGTTTCTTAAACAGAGCGGGCTATGCTGTGTCCTTCGAGGCCAGTCTCAAACCTGTGACATCAGGATCCGCCCGCCTCCACATTCTATGTGCTGGGACTACAGACTTGAGCCACCGAGCCCAACCCAAATAGTGTTTTCGTTTTAAAGACGAAGTTTCACCAAGTTGATCGGGCGGGTCTCAAACCTACAACTTCTCTTGATCCACCCGCTTTGATTTTTGAAGAGCCTGAATGACAGAATACCCTAAGCCACCATGCCCGGCGGTCCGATTTGATTGTTAAAAAAGAAATCAGAGAGACTGTGCCAGGCGCTGCCACTCATGCCAGCAAACTTAGCACTTTTCGAAACCGAGGTGGGTGGGTTTACTGAGGTCACGAGTTCGAGAACAGCCTGAGCATTGCAGTGAAAACCAACATCACATAAAAAAAAAAGAAGAAGAAAAAAAAGAAAAGTAATCAGACTGAGGAGTGTGTGCAATTGAAACCAAACGAGGTGCCAGGAGACTCCCCACCCAGCCCCGCCTTTCTTTATTATGTACTGTTTCCCTCTTTTCACTTATGGTAAAGTGCAACACTGCTATCTTTGCTTATTGCAACACCTGCCGCTTGGGTTCAAGCAATTGTCTTGCCAATGCCTTTCAAGTAGCTGGGGTTTCTAGTGTCCACACCATCAGGTCCAGCTAACTTTCTATTTTTCATTTTTTGTACATCCAATCTATCTTTATTTGATTTCCACAAAAAAGACACAGCGAAGAAAAAAATACAGAATGTTGCACACCTGTGCATGTCATTTTTGCACTTCGACCACGCTGGCTTTCTGTATAGCATCCCAATTTTAGTGTAGGTGCTTCTGAAGTGACCACATGCCAAGCCCAGCTCAGCTTTTTTATGTTTCTTATTTTTTTATAGGGAGTGGCCTACACTGTGTCCTTCAAGGCCAGTCTCGAACCTGTGACCTCAGGATCCCCCTGCCTTCACATTCTATGTGCTGGGACCACAGGCTTGAGCCGCTGAGCCCAACCAAAATTGTGTTTTCATTTTAAAGATGTAGTTTAACCAAGTTGGTTGGGTGGGTCTCAAACCCACAACTTCTCGTGATCTGCCCTCCTTGATTTTTGAAGCACCTGAATGACAGGCTACCCTGAGCCACCATGCCTGGTGGTCCGAGTTGATTGTTAAAAAAGAAATCAGAGAGACTGTGCTGGGCGCTGCCATTCACGCCAGCAAACTTAGCACTTTGGGAGGCCGAGGTGGGAGGGTTTCCTGAGATCATGAGTTCGAGGTCAGCCTAAGTGTTCTGGTGAAAATGTACCTCACATAAAAAAATTTTTTAAAAAGTAATCAGACTGATGAGTGTGTCTAATTGAAACCAAATGAGGTGCCAGAGACTCCACCCCCAGCCACGCCTTTCTTCATGATGTACTGTTTTCCTCTTGTCACCAAGGCTGGAGTGCAGCAGTGCAATCTTTGCTTATTGCAACCCCTGCATTTTGGGTTCAAGCGATTGTCCTCCCAATGAGCTTCAAGTAGCTGGGGTTGCAGGTGTCCATACCACGTTCAGCTTACTTTCTATTTTAATTATTTTGTACCTCCAATCTATCTTTATTTGATTTCCACAGAACAGTCACAACGACAAAAAAAATTCAAAAAGCTGCACCCTTTTGCATGTCATTTTTGCGCTACGACCATGCCGGCCTTCTGTGTAGCATCCCAATTTTAGTGCAGGTGCTTCCGAAGCGGGCACATGCAAAGCCCAGCTCAGCATTTTGATGTTTTTCTGTGTTCTTGTTTTCTATGGAGAGCGAGCTACACTGTGGCCTCTGAGGCTAGTCTCGAATGCATGACCTAACAATCTGCCTGCCTTGGCATTCTATGTGCTGAAATTACAGGCTTGAGCCATGAAGCCCAACCCACATTGTGTTTTTGTTTTAAAGACTGTGTTTTACCATTTTGTTTGGGTGGGTCTCGAACCTGCAACTTCTCCTGGTCAGCCCGCCTTGATCTTCCAGGCGCCTGAATGATAGGCTGCCATGAGCTACCATGCCCGGCCATCTAATTTTATTGTTAAAAAAGAAATCAGAGGGACTGTGCCAGGCACTGTCACACATGCCAGCAATCTTAGCATTTTGGGAGACCGAGGTGGGAGGGTTTCCTGAGGTCACGAGTTCGAGGTCAGCCTGAGATTTCAGGTGAAAACCTACCTCACATTAAAAAAAAAAAGAAAAAAGTAATCAGACTGATGAGTGTGTGCAATTGAAACCAAACAAGGTGCCGGGAGACTCCACACCCAGCCACGACTTTCTTTATTATGTACTGTTTCCCTCTTGTCACCAAGGATGAAGTGCAACAGTGTGATCTTTGCTTATTGCAACACCTGCCTTTTGGGTTCAAGTGATTGTCCTCCCAATGCCCTTCATGTAGCTGGGGTTGCAGTTGTCCATACCACCACGTCCAGCTTACTTTGTATATTTATTCTTTTGTACCTCCAATCTATCTTTATTTGATTTCCACAGAACAGTCACAACTAAGAAAAAAATATAAAAAGCTGCACTTCTTTGAGTGTCATTTTTGTGCTACAACCACACTGGCCTTCTGTGTAGTGTTCCAATTTTAGTGTAGGTGCTTCCGAAGTGAGCACATGCGAAGTCCAGCTCAGCTTTTTAATGTTTTTCTGTGTTTCTGTTTTTTATAGAGAGCGGGCTATGCTGTGGTTTTTGAGGCCAGTCTCAAAACCGTGTCCTAATGATGTGCCTGCCCTGGCATTCTATGTGGTGCTGGGATTACAGGCTTGAGCCATGGAGCCCAACCTAAATTGTGTTTTTGTTTTGAAGACAGTGTTTCACCATGTTGGTCGAGCAGGTCTCGAACCCACATCTTCTCATGATCTGGCCGCCTACATCTTCAAGGCGCCTGAATGACAGGCTTTCATGAGCCACCATTTCCACCCATCTGATTTTATTCTTAGAAAAGAAATCAGAGATACTTTGCTGGGTGCTGCCACACACACCAGCAATCTTAGCACTTTGGGAGGCAGAGGTTGGCGGGTCTCGTGAGGTCACGAGTTTGAGGTAACCCTGAGATTTCCGGTGAAAACCCACCTCACATACAAAAAAAAAAAAAAAAAAAAAAAAAACAGAAAAAAAGAAAGGTAATTAGACTGATGAGTGTGTGCAATTAAAACAAAACAAAGTGCCGGGTGACTCCACCCTCAGCCCCGCCTTCTTTATTACACACTGTTTCCACTTTTTTACCCATGCCAGAGTTTAACAGTGCAATCTTTGCTTATTGCAACACCTGCCTGTGGGGTTCAAGCAATTGTCTTGCCAATGCCTTTCAAGTAGCTGGGGTTTCAAGTGTCCACACCACCAGGTCCAGCTAACTTTCTATTTTTATTTTTTTGTACCTCCAATTTATCTTTATTTAATTTCCACAAAAAAGACACAATGAAGAAAATAAATATGGAATGCTGCACCCCTGTGCATGTCATTTTGCACTGCGACCTTGCCGGCCTTCTGTGTAGTGTCCCAATTTTACTGTAGGTGCTTCCGAAGCTACCACATGTTAAGCCCAGCTCAGCTTTTTTATGTTTTTCTGGTTTTCTGTTTTTTTTTTTTTTTAGGGAGCGGGTTACACTGTGTTTTTTGAGGCCAGTCTCGAACCTTTGACCTCAGGATTCTTCTGTCTCCACATTCTATGTGCTGGGACTACAGGCTTGAGCCGCCGAGCCCAACCTAAATAGTGTTTCATTTTAAAGATGGAGTTTCACCAAGTTGGTCTGGTGGGTCTCAAACCCACAACTTCTCGTGATCTGCCTGCCTTGATTTTCGAAGTGCCTTAATGAAAGGCTACCCTTAACCGCCATGCCCAGATGTCTGATTTTATTGTTAAAAAAGACATCAGAGAGACTGTGTTGAGCGCTGCAACTCACGGCAGCAAACTTAGCAGTTTGGGAGGCTGATGTGGGCGGGTTTCCTGAGGTCACAAGTTCGAGGTCAGCCTGAGCATTACAGAGAAAACTCACCTCACATAAAGAAACAAAGAAAAAAAGAAAACTAATCAAACTGACGAGTGTGTGCAATTAAAACAAAATGAGGTGACGGGAGACTCCACTTTCTGCCCCGCCTTTCTTAATTATGTACTGTTTCTTTCTTGTCACCAATTATGGAATGCAACAATGAGATATTTGCTTATTGCAACACCTGCCTTTTGGGTTCAAGCAATTGTCCTCCCAATGCCCTTCAAGTAGCTGGGGTAGCAGGTGTCCATACCAGCACATCCAGCTTACTTTCTATTTTTATTTTTTTTGTACCTCCAATCTATCTTTATTTGATTTCCACAAAACAGTCACAACGAAGAAAAAAAATCAAAAAGCTGCACCCCTTCGCATGTCATTTTTGTGGTACGACCATGCTGGCCTTCTGTGTAGCATCTCAATTTTAGTGTAGGTGCTTCCAAAGTGAGCACATGCCAAGCCCAGATCAGCTTTTTAATGTTTTTCTGTTTCTTTCTGTGTTTTATAGGGAGTGGGCTATGCTTTAGCCTTCAAGACCAGTCTCGAACCCGTGACCTCATGATCTGCCTGCCTTGGCAGCCTGTGTGCTGGGATTACAGGCTTGAGCCGCATAGCCCAATGCAAATTGTGTTTTCATTTTAAAGACGGTGTTTGACTATGTTGGTTAAGTGGTTCTAGAACCCGCAACTTCTCATGATCCACTTGCCTAGATCATCGAGGCGCCTGAATGTCAGGATGCCAGGAGCCACAGTTTTCTGCTGTCTGATTTTATATTTAAAAAAGAAATCAGAGAGACTGCCGGGCACTGCCACACACGCCAGCAAACTTAGCACTTTGAAAGGCTGAGTTGGGCAGGTTTCCTGAGGTCACGAATTTGAGGTCAGCCTGAGCATTGCAGTGAAAACCCACCTCACATAAAAAAAAAAAAAAAAAAAAAAAAAAAAAAAAAAAAAAAAAAAAAAAAAAAGAAAAAAAGCAAAGTAATTAGACTGATGAGTGTGTGCAATTGAAACAAAGTGAGGTACCAGGAGACTCCACCTCCAGCCCCCCCTTTATTAATTATAATTTTTTTTCCTCTTGTCACCAAGGCTGAAGTGGAACAGTGCGATCTTTTCTTATTGCAACACCTGTGTTTTGGGTTCAAGCGATTGTCCTCCCAATGCTCTTCAAGTTGCTGGGGTTACAATTGTCCATACCACCACGTCCAGTTTACTTTCTATTTTTATTTTTTTTTGTACCTTTAATCTATCTTTATTTTATTTCCACAAAACAGTCACAATGAAGAAAGAAATACAAAATGCTACAGCACTTTGCTTGTCATTTTTGTGCTACAACCACACCGGCCTTCTGTGTAGCGTCCCAATTATAGTGTATGTGCTGCCTAAGCGACCACATGCCAAGCCCAGCTCAGCATTTTAAGGGTTTTATGTGTTTTATAGGTAGCGGGCTACACTGTGTCCTTGAGGCCTGTCTCAAACCCATGACCTCATGATCTGCCTGCCTTGGCATTCTGTGTGCTGGGATTACAGGCTTGAGCCACGGAGCCCAATCCAAATTGTGTTTTTGTTTTAAAGACGGAGTTTCACCACGTTGGTCGGGTGGGTCTCAAACCCACAATTTCTCGTGATCCACCCGCCTTGATTTTGAAGCACCTACATGACAGGCTATGCTGAGCCATTGTGCTCGGCTGTCACATTTTATTGTTAAAAAAATCAGAAAGACTGTGCCGGGTGTTGCCACACATGCCAGAAATCTTAGCTCTCTGGGAGGCCGAAGTGGACGGGTTTCCTGAAGTCACGAGTTCGAGGTTAGCCTGAGATTTTCAGTGAAAACCAAAATCACATAAAAAAAAGATAAAAAGAAATGTAATCAGACAGAGAAGTGTGTGCAATTGAAACAAAACGAGGTGCTGGGCGACTCCAAACCCAGCCCCACCTTTCTTTATTACCTACTGTGTTCCTCTTTTCACCCATGCAGGAGTGCAACAGTGCAATATTTGCTTATTGAAACACCTGCCTTTTGGGTTCAAGTGATTGTCTTGCCAGTGCCCTTCAAGTAGCTGGGTTGCAGATGTCCATACTACAAGCTTACCTTCTATTTTTATTTTTTGTACCTCCAATTTATCTTTATTTAATTTCCACAAAACAGTCACAAGAAAGAAAAAATTACAGAACCCTGCACCTTTGTGCATGTCATTTTTGCACTGCGACTACAGGGGCCTTCTGTGTAGCATCCTAATTTTAGTGTAGGTGCTTCCAAAGTGAGCACATGCGAAGCCCAGCTCAGCTGTTTAATGTTTTTTGGTTTTTTTAAAATAGAGAGTGAGTTACAATGTGGTCTTTGAGGCCAGTCTTAAACCCGTGACTTCATGATCTGCCTGCCTTGGCATTCTATGTGCTGGGGTTACAGGCTTGAGCCATGGAGCACAACTCAAATTGTTTTTGTTTTAAAAAAGGGGGTTTCACCATGTTCATCGCATGGGTCTCGAACCCTCAACTTCTTATGATTGGCTGGCCTTGATCTTCGAGGCTCCTGAATGACAGGCTGCCATGAGCCTCCATGCCCGGCTGTCCGAATTTATTATTCAAAAAGAAATCAGAGAGACTGTGCCGGGCACTGCAACACATGCCAGCAATCTTAGCACTTTGGGAGGCCGAGGTGAAAGGGTTTCCTAAGGTCACATGTTCGAGGTCAGCCTGAGACTTCCAGTGAAAACCCACCTCACAAAAAAAAAAAAAAAAAAAACAGGAAAAAAGAAAAGTAATCAGACTGAGGAGTGTGTGCAATTGAAACAAATGATGTGCCGGGCGACTCTACCCCCAGCCCCGCCATTCTTTATTACACAGTGTTTTCCTCTTTTTACGCATGCTGGAGTGCAACAGTGTGATCTTTGCTTATTGCAACACCTGCCTTTTGGGTTCAAGAGATTGTCTTGCCAATGCCTTTCAAGTAGCTGGGGTTTCAAGTTCACACACCACCAGGTCCAGCTAACTTTCTATTTTTATTATTTTGTACTTTCAGTATATCTTTATTTTATTTCCACAAAAAAGACAAAACAAAGGAAAATATATACAAACGGCTGTACCTTTGTGTGTGTCACTTTTGCACTGCGACCATGCCAGCCTTCTCTGTAGCATCCCAATTTTAGTGTAGGTGCTTCTGAAACGAGAACATGCCAAGCCCAGCGCAGCTTTCTAATGTTTTTCTGTTTTATTCTTGTTCATAGAGAGCGAGTTACACTGTGGCCTTCGAGGACAGTCTGAAACCCTTGACCTCACGATCTGCCTGCCTTGGCATTCTATTTGCTGAGATTACAGGCTTGTGCTGTGGAACCAAACCCAAATTGTGTTTTTATTTTAAAGATGGTGTTTCACCATGTTGGTCAGGTGGGTCTCAAACCTGCAACTTCTCGTCGTTGGCCTGCCTTGATCTTCAAGGCGCCTGAATGACAGGCTGCCATGAGCCACCATTCTCGGCTGTCTGATTTTATTGTTAAAAGAAAAATCAAAGAGACTGTGTCAGGCACTGCCACACATGCCCGCAATCTTAGCATTTTGGGTGGCCGAGGTGGGAGGGTTTCCTGAGGTCACGATTTCGAGGTCAGCCTGAGATTTCCAGTGAAAAGCCAACTCACATAAAAACAAACAAACAAACAAACAAAAAACAGAAAAGTAATCAGACTGATAAGTGTGTGCAATTGATACAAAATGAGGTGCCGGGCAACTCCACACCAAGCCCTGCCTTCCTTTATTACGTACTCTTTCCCTCTTTTTACCCATTCTGGAGTGCAACAGTTCGATCTTTTCTTATTGCAACACCTGCCTTTAGGATTCAAGTGATTGTCCTTCCAATGTTTTTCAAGTAGCTGGGGTTGCAGGTGTTTGTACCACTACATCCAGCTTATTTTCTATTTTTGTTTTTTTGTACCTCCAATCTATCTTTATTTGATTTCCACAAAACGGTCAGAATGAATAAAAATAATATGGAATGCTGCACCATTGTGCATGTCATTTTTCTACTGCTACCCCACCGGCCTTCTGTGTAGCAACGCAATTTTAGTGTAAGTGCTTCCGAGGCGAGCACATGCCAAGCCCAGCTCAGGTTTGTAATGTTTTTCTGTTTTTTTGTTGTTCATAGAAAGTGAGTTATGCTGTGGCCTTTGAGGCCAGTCTCAAACCCCTGACATCACGATCTGCCTGCCTTGGCATTCTATGTGCTGGGATTACAGGCTTGAGCTGTGGAGCCCAACCCAAACTGCGTTTTCGTTTTAAATACAATGTTTCACCATGTTGGTCGGGCAGGTCTCGAACCCTCAATTTCTTGTCATAGGAAGGCCTTGATCTTCGAGGCCCCTGAATAACAGGCTGCCATGAGCCACCACGCCTGGCCGTCTGATTTTATTGTTAAAAAGGAAATCAGAGAGACTTTACTGGGCGTTTCCACACATGCCAACAATCAGCATTTTGGGAGGCCAAGGTGGGCGGGTTTCCTTAGGCCACGAGTTGGACGTCAGCCTGAGATTTCTGATGAAAAGCCACCTCACATAAAAAAGAAAGAAAGAAAGAAAGAAAGAAAAGTAATCAGACTGATGAGTGTGTGCATTTTAAACAAAAGGAGGTGCCGGGGACTCCACCCCCAGCTCCACCTTTCTTTATTAAATACTGTTTTCCTCTTTTTACCCATGCTGAAGTGCAACAGTGTGATCTTTGCTTATTGCAACACCTGCCTTTTGGGTTCAAGCGATAATCTTGCCAATGCCATCCAAGTAGCTGGGGTTTCAAGTGTCCACACCACCAAGTCCAGCTAACTTTCTGTTTTTATTTTTTTGTTCCTCCACTCTATCTTTATTTGATTTCCACAAAATAGACAGAACGAGGAGAAGAAACACGGAACACTGCACTCCAATGCGTGTCATTTTTGCACTGCGACCACGCCGGCCTTCTGTGTTGCATCTAAATTTTGGTGTAGGTACTTTCAAGTGAGCACATGCCAAGGCCAGCTCAGGATTTTATGTTTTTCCATTTTTTTTGATTTTTATAGGGAGCGAGCTATGCTGTGTCCTTAGATGCCAGTCTCGAACCTGTGACCTAAGGATCCACCAGCCTTCACATTCTATGTGCTGTGAGTACAGGCTTGAGTGGCCAAACCCAACCCAAATTGTGTTTCTGTTTTAAAAACAGAGTTTTACCAAGTTGGTCGGGTGGGTCTTAAACCCGCAACTTCTCATGATTTGCCTGCCTTGATTTTCAAAGCACCTGAATGACAGGCTACAGGGAGCCACCATGCTCAGTTATCCGATTTGATTGCTAAGAAAGAAATCAGAGATACTGTGAGGTGTGCTGCCACTCACGCCAGAAAACTTAGCACTTTGGGAAACCGAGGTGGGCAGGTTTCCTGAGGTCACGAGTTCGACATCAGCCTGAGAATTCTGGTGAAACCCATCTCACATAAAAAACAGAAAACAAAAGAAAAGTAATCAGACTTAAGTGTATGTGTAATTGAAACAAAAGAGGTGCCGGGAGACTCCACCCCCAGCCCCACCTTTCCTAATTATGTACTGTTTTCCTTTTGTCACCAAGGCTGGAGTACAGCAGTGCTATTTTTGCTTATTGTAACACCTGCCTTTTGGGTTCAAGCAATTGTCCTCCCAATGTCCTTCAAATGACTGGGGTTGTAGGTGTCCACACCACCACGTCCAGCTTACTTTCTATTTTTATTTTTTGTACCTCCAATCTATCTTTATTTGATTTCCACAAAACAGTCACAACGAAGAAAAAATATACAGCACACTGCTTCCCTGTGTGTGTCACTTTTGCACTGCGACCACACAGGCCTTCTGTGTAGCATCCCAATTTTAGTGTAGGTGCTTCTGAAGTGACCACATGCCAAGCTTAGCTAAGCTTATTTATGTTTTTCTGTTTTTAATAAGGACTGGGCTATGCTGTGTTTTTTGAGGCCAGTCTCAAGCCTGTGACCTCAGGATTCACCTGCCTTCACATTCTATGTGCTGTGAGTACAGGCTTTAGTCGCCGAGCCCAACCCAAATTTTGTTTTTGTTTTAAAGATGGAGTTTTGCCAAGTTGGTTGGGCGGGTCTCAAACCAGAAACTTCTCGTGATCCACCTGCCTTGATTTTCAAAGTGCCTGAATGACAGGCTACCCTGAGCCACCGTTCCCAGCTGTCTGATTTTATTGGTTAATATGAAATCAGAGAGACTGTGCCAGGTGCTGTCACTCACGCCAGCAAACTTAGCAATTTGGGAGGCCGAGGTGGACAGGTTTCCTGAGGTCATGAGTTCGAAGTCAGCCTGAGATTTTCGGTGAAAGCCCACTTCACATAAAAAACAAAAAAAAAAAAAGAAAAGAAAAGAAAAGAAAAATAATCAGACTGAGAAGTGTGTGCTATTGAAACAAAACGAGGTTCCTGGCAACTGCACTCCCAGCCCTGCTTTTCTTTATTACATACTGTTTCCCTCTTTTCACCCATGCTGTAGTGCAACAGTGCGATCTTTGCTTATTGCAACACCTGCCTTTTAGGTTCAAGCAATTTTCCTGCCAATGCTTTTCAAGTAGCTGGGGTTTCAAGTGTCCACACCACCAGGTCCAGCTAACTTTCTATTTTTATTTTTTTTATACCTCCAATCTATCTTTATTTGATTTCCACAAAAAAGACACAATGAAGAAAAAAATACAGAATGCTGCATCCCTGTGTGTGTCATTTTTGCACTGCGACCATGCCGGCCTTCTGTGTAGCATCCCAATTTTACTGCAGGTGCTTCCGAAGCGACCACATGCCAAGCCCAGCTCAGCTTTTTTATGTTTTTCTGTTTTTTTTTTTTTTTTTTTTTTGCTTTTTATGTGGAGCAGGCTATGCTGTGTCCTTCAAGGCCAGTCTCAAACCTGTGACCTCATTATCTGCCTGCCTTCGCATTCTATGTGTTGGGACTACAGGCTTGAGCCGCCGAGCCCAACCCAAATTGTGTTTTTATTTTAAAGACAGAGTTTCACCAAGTTGGTCAGGCGGGTCTCAATCCAGCAACTTCTTGTGATCCACCCACCTTGACTTTCGAAGCACCTGAATAACAGGCTACCCTGAGCCACCGTGCCCAGCTGTTTGGTTTTATTGTTAAAAAAGAAATCAGAGAGACTGTGCCAGAAGCTGCCACTCATGCCAGCAAACTTTGCACTTTGGGAGGCTGAGGTGGACGGGTTTCCTGATTTCACGAGTTTGAGGTCAGCCTCAGCATTCTGGTGAAAACCCACCTCACATTAAAAAAAATACAGAAAAAATAAAAAAAAGTAATCAGACTGATGAGTGTGTGCAATTGAAACAAAACGAGGTGCCAGGAGACTCCACCCACAGCCCCGTCTTTCTTTATTAAGTACTGTTTCCCATTTTTTAACCAAGCTGGAGTGCAACCCTGTGATCTTCGCTTATTGCAACACCTGCCTTTTGGGTTCAAGCTATTCTCTTGCCAATGCTTTTCAAGTAGCTGGGGTTGCAGGTGTCCATGCCACCAGGTCCTGCTAACTTTCTATTTTTATTTTTTTGTACCTCCAATCTACCTTTATTTAATTTTCACAAAAAAGACACAACAAAGAAAAAAATACAAAACACTGCACCCTTGTGCATGTCATTTTTGCACTGTGACCACACTGGTTTTCTGTGTAGCATCCCAATTTTAGTGTAGGTGCTTCCGAAGTGAGCACATTCCACGTCCAGCTCAGCTTTTTTATGTTTTTCTGTTTTTTATGCAGAGCAGGCTATGCTGTGTCCTTCAAGGCCAGTCTCAAACCTGTGACCTCAGGATTCGCCTGCCTCTGCATTCTATGTGTTGGGACTACAGGCTTGAGCCGCCGAGCCCAACCCAAATTGTGTTTTCATTTTAAAGATGGAGTTTCACCAAGTTGGTCAGGCGGGTCTCAATCCCAAAACTTCTCGTGATCCACTGGTCTTGATCTTCGAAGCACCTGAATGACAGGCTACAGTGAGCCACCATGCCCGGCTGTCCGATTTTATTGTTAAAAAAGAAATCAGAGAGACTGTGCCATGTGCTGCCACTCACGCCAGCAAACTTAGCACTTTGGGAGGCCGTGGTGGGCTGGTTTTCTGAGGTCACGAGATCGAGGTCAGCCTGAGCATTCTGGTGAAAACCCATTTCACATAAAAAAAAAAAGAAAGAAAAGAAATCAGACTTAAGTGTGTGTGTAATTGAAACAAAACGAGGTGCTTGGAGACTCCACCTGCAGCTTCGCCTTTTTTTATTAAGTAATGTTTTCCTCTTGTCACCAAGGCTGGAGTGAACAGTGAAATCTTTGCTTATTGCAACACCTGCCTTTTGGGTTCAAGCAATTGTCCTCCCAATGCCCTTCAAGTAGCTGGGGTTGTATGTGTCCACACCACCACGTCCAGCTAACTTTCTATTTTTATTTTTTTGTACCTCCAAGCTATCTTTATTTGTTTGAAAGAAAACAGTCACAATGAAGAAAAAAATACAAAAACTGTACTGCTTTGTGTGTCATTTTTGTGCTTTGACCATGCCGGCTTTCTATGTAGCATCCCAACTTTAGTGTATGTGCTTCTGAAGTGAGCACATGCCAAGCCCAGCTCAGTATTTTAATTTTTTGCTGTTTTATTTTTTTTTCTATAGAGAGCAAATTATACTGTGGCCTTCGAGGCCAGTCTCGAACCTGTGACGTCACGATCTGCTATCTTTGGGATTCTATGTGTGTTGATATGTTGGCCGGGTTTGTCTCGAACCTGCAACTTCTCGTGATCTGCCCACCTTGATCTTCGTGGTGCCTGAATGACAGGCTGCCATGAGCCACCATGCCCGGCCGTCCAATTTTATTGTAAAAAAAAAGATATCAGAGTGACTGTGCTGGGCGCTGCCACTCACGCCAGCAATCTTAGCACTTTGGGATACCGAGGTTGGCAGGTTTCCTATGGTCACAAGTTTGACGTTAGCCTGAGCATTCTGGTGAAAACCCAACTCTCATAAATAAACAGAAAAAAATAAAGAAAAGTAATCAGACTGATGAGTGTGTGCAATTGAAACAAAATGAAGTGCCAGGAGACTCCACCCCCAGCCCCGCATTTCTTTATTACGTACTGTTTTCTTATTGTCACCCAAGCTGGAGTGCAACAGTGGGATATTTGCTTATTGCAACACCTGCATTTTGGGTCAAGGGATTGTCTTGCCACTGCCCTTCAAGTAGCTCGGGTTGCAGGTGTCCACTCCACCAGGTCCAGCTAATTTTCTATATTTATATTTTTGTACCTCCAATCTATCTTTATTTGATTTCCACAAAAAAGCCACAACGAAGAAAAAAATGCAGAACACTGCACCCCTGTGCATGTCATTTTATTACTGCAACAACAATGGCCTTCTGTGTAGGGTCCCAATTTTAATGTAGGTGCTTCCGAAGCGAACACAGGCCAAGCCCAATTCAGCTTTTTTACGTTTTTCTGTTTTTTTTTGTGTGTGTGTGTGTTTTGTAGGGAGCAGGCTATGCTGTGTTTTTCGATGCCAGTTTCGAACCTATGACCTCACGGTCTGCCTGCCTCAGCATTCTATGTGCTGGGATTACAGGCTTAAACCTCAGAGCCCAACCCAAATTGTGTTTTTGTTTTAAAGACAGGGTTTCACCATGTTGGTCATGTGGGTCTCAAACCCGCAACTTCTCGTGATCCACCTGCCGCGATCTTTGAGGTGCCTGAATGACAGGCTGCCATGAGCCATCGTGCCTGGCCGTCCAATTTTATTTTTAAAATAGAAATCAGAGGGGTTGTGCCAGGGGCTGCCACTCACGCCAGCAAATTTAGCACATTGGAAAAACGAGGTTGGTGGGTTTTTGAGGTCACGAGTTCAAGTTCAGCCTGAGCATTCCGATGAAAACCCACCTCACATAAGAAAAAAAAAAAAGACCCAGCACTTTGGGAGGCCGAGGCGGCTGGATCACGAGGTCAAGAGATCAAGACCATCCTGGTCAACATGGTGAGACCCGGTCTCTACTAAAAAAAAATACAAAAATTAGCTGGGCATGGTGGTGCGTGCCTGTAATCCCAGCTACTCAGGAGGCTGAGGCAGGAGAATTGTCTGAACCCAGGAGGTGGAAGTTGCGGTGAGCCGAGATTGTGCCATTGCACTCCAGCCTGGGTAACAAAAGCAAAACTCCATCTCAAAAAAAAATAAAAGGAAAGAAAAAAAGGGAAAGTAATCAGACTGATAAGTGTGTGCAATTAAACAAAACGAGGTGCAAAGAGACTCCACACCCAGCACCGCCTTTTTTATTAAGTACTGTTTCCCTCTTGTCACCAAGGCTGGAGTGCAACAGTGTGATCTTAGCTTATTGCAACACCTGTCTTTTGGGTTCAAACGATTGTCCTCTCAATGACCTTCAAGTAGCTGGGGTTGTATATGTCTACACCACCATGTCCAGCTTACTTTCTATTTTTATTTTTTTGTACCTCCAATCTATCTTTATTTGATTGAACAAAAACAGTCACAACAAAGAAAAAAATACAAAAAGCTGCACCACTTTGTGTGTCATTTTTGCACTACGACCACACCAGCTTTCTGTGTAGTATCCCAATTTTAGTGTAGGTGCTTCTAAAGCTAGCACATGCCAAGCCCAGCTCAGTTTTTTAATGTTTTTCTTTTTTTTTTTTTTTGAGAGAGAAAATTACGCTGTGGCCTTCGAGGCCAGTCTCGAACCCATGACATCACAATATGCCTGCATTGGCATTGTATGTGTGGGGATTACAGGCTTGAGCAGCGGAGCTCAACCCAAATTATGTTTTCATTTTAAAGACGCTGTTTCATTATGTTTGTCATGTGGGTCTCGAACCCGCAACTTCTCATGATCTGCCCGCCTTGATCTTTGAGGCGCCTGAATGACAGGCTGCCATGAGCCACCATGCCCAGTTGTCCAATTTTATTGTAAAAAAAGATATCAGAGTGATTGTGCTGGGCGCTGCCACTCACGCCAGTAATTCTAGCACTTTGGGAGACCGAGGTTGGTGGGTTTTCTATGGTCACGAGTTCAAGGTTAGCCTGAGCACTCTGGTGAAAACCCACCTCACATAAATAAACAGAAAAAAATAAAGTAATCAGACTGATGAGTGTGTGCAATTGAAACAAAACGAGGTGCCAGGAGACTCCACTTTCAGCCCTGCATTTCTTTATTACATACTGTTTCCTTATTGTCACCCAAGCTGGAGTGCAACAGTAGGATATTTGTTTATTGCAACACCTGCATTTTTGGCCAAGTGATTGTCTTGCCAATGCCCTTCAAGTAGCTGGGGTTGCAGGTGTCCATGCCACCAGGTCCAGCTAACTTTCTATATTAATTTTTTTGTACCTCCAATCTATCTTTATTTGATTTCCACAAAGAAGCCACAACAATGAAAAAAAATACGGAACACTGCACCCCTGTGCATGTCATTTTTGCACTGCGGCAATGCCGGCCTTCTGTGTAGCATCCCAATTTTAATGTACGTGCTTTCGAAGCGAACACAGGCCAAGCCCAGTTCAGCATTTTTATGTTTTTCTGGTTTTTTTGTGTGTGTTTTATAGGGAGCAGGCTACACTGTGTTTATCGAGGCTAGCTTTGAACCTGTGACTTCACGATCCACCTGCCTCAGCATTCTATTTGCTGGGATTACAGGCTTAAGCCTCAGAGCCCAACCCAAATTGTGTTTTCGTTTTAAAGATGGGGTTTCTCCAAATTGGTCGGGCAGGTCTCGAACCTGCAACTTCTTCTGATTTACCCACCTTGATCTTCGAGGTGCCTGAATGACAGGCTGCCATGTGCCACCATGCTCAGCCAGTTGATTTTATTGATAAAAAAGAAATCAGAAAGGCTGTGCCTGGCGCTAAAATGCTGTGCCGGGCGCCCAGCAATTTTAGCACTTTGGGAGGCCGAGGTCGGCGTTTTTTTTGAGGTCACGAATTTTAGGTCAGCTTGAGCATTCCGGTGAAAACACACCTCACGTTAGAAAACTGAAAAAAAAGAAAATTAATCAGACTGATAAGTGTGTGCAATTGAATCAAAACAAGGTGCTGGAAGACTGCACCCCTAGCCCCGCCTTTTTTATTATGTGTTGTTTTTCTTTTATTACTCAAGCTGTAATGCAACAGTGTGATCTTTGCTTATTGCAACACCTGCCTTTTGGGTTCAAGCAATTCTCCTCCAAATACCCTTCAAGTAGCAGAGGTTGCAGATGTCCACACAACCACGTCCAGCTACCTTTGTATTTTTATTTTTCTCTACTTCCAATCTATTTTTACTTGATTTCCACAAAACAGTCACATTGGAAAAAAATATACGAAAAGCTGCATCCCTGTGCATGTCATTTTTGCGCTACGACCATGCCGGCCTTCTGTGTAGCATCCCAATTTGTAGGTGCTTTCAAAGCGAGGACATCCTAAGCCCAGCTCAGCTTTTTTTCATTTACCTGTTTTTTTTTCTTTTTTTTTTATACGGAGCGAGCGACACTGTTTTGTTTGAGGCCAGTGTTGAACCTGTGACCTCACGATCCACCTGCCTCAGCATTCTTTGTGCTGGGACTACAGGCTTGAGCTGTGTAGCCCAACCCAAATTGTTCTTTTGTTTTAAAGATGAGGTTTTACCATGTTTGTTTGGCGAATCTCAAATCCACAACTTGTCGTGTTTTGCCTGCCTTGATCTTTTAGGCACCTGAATGACAGGCTTCCATCAACTATGTTGCCTGGGCGTTTGGTTATATTGTTAAAAAAGAAATCAGAGAGACTGTGCTGGGTGCTGCCACTCATGCCAGCAATCTTTGAACTTTGGAAGGCCGAGGTGGGCAGGTTTTCTGAGGTCACGAGTTCGAGGTCAGCCTGAGCATTTTGGTGAAAACCCACCTCACATAAAAAAAAAAAAAAAAAAAAAACAGAAAGAAAAAGAAATGTAATCAGACTGATGAGTAGGTGTGGGGAGACTCCACCCCAGCCCCGCCTTTTTATTATGTACTGTTTTCCTCTTGTCACCAAGGCTGTAGTGCAAATGTGCTATCTTTGCTTATTGCAACACCTGCCTTTTGGATTCAAGCGATTGTCCTCCAAATGCCCTTCAAGTAGCTGGGGTTGCAGGTTTCCACACCACCACATGCAGCTAACTTTCTATTTTTTTTTTTTTATACCTCCAATCTATCTTTATTTGAATTTCAAAAAACAGTCAAAATGAAGGAAAAAATACAAACAGCTTAACCCCTGTGAGTGTCATTTTTGTGCTACGATCACGTTGGCCTTCTGTTTAGCATCCCAATTTTAGTGTAGGTGCTTCTGAAGTGAGCACATGCCAAGCCTAGCTCAGCATTTTTATGTTTCTCTGGGTTTTTTTTTTTTTTCATAGGGAGCAAGCTATGCTGTGGCCTTTGAGGCCAATCTCACACCCGTGACCTCATGATCCGTTTGCCTCGACATTCAATGTGCTGGGATTACAGGCTTGAGCTGCCAAACACAACAGAAATTGTGTTTTTGTTTCAAAGATGGGGTTTCACCAGGTTGGTCAGGTGGGTCTTGAACCCGCAACTTCTCATGATCTGCCCGCCTTGATCTTCAAGTCACTTGAATGACAGGCTCCCATGAGACACCATTCCCGGCCGTCTGATTTTATTGTTAAAAAAGAAATCAGAGAGACTGTGCTGTGCGCTGCCACTAACGCCAGCAATCTTAGCAATTTTGGAGGCCAAGGTGGGTGGGTTTCTTGAGGTCACGAGGTCAAGGTCAGCCTGAGCATTCCGGTGAAAACCCACCTCACATAAAATAAAAGAAAAAAGTAATCAGACTGATGAGTGTGTGCAATTAAAACAAAATGAGGTGCCGGGAGACTCCACCTTCAGTCCCGCCTCTTTTATTATGTACTGTTTCCCTTTTGTCACCAAGGCTGTAGTGCAAGAGTGTGATCTCTGTTTATTGCAACACCTGCATTTTGGGTTCAAGCGATTGTCCTCCCAATGCCCTTCAGGTAGCTGGGGTTGCTGGTGTCGACATCACCACGTCCAGCTAACTTTCTATTTTTATTTTTTTGTACCTTCAATCTATCTTTATTGGATTTCCACAAAAAAAAAGCCACAACAAAGAAAAACGTATGGAACTCTGCACCCTTTTGCATGTCATTTTTGCACTGCAACCATGCCGACCTTCTGTGTAGCTTCCCAATTTAGTGTAGGTTCTTCTGAAGCGAGTACATGCCAAGCCCAGCTCAGCATTTTTATGTTTTCCTATTGTTTGTTTATTATATGGAGTGGGCTATTCTGTGTCCTTCGATGCCATTCTCAAACCTCTGACCTCATGATCCGCCTGCCTCAGCATTCTATGTGCTGGGACTACAGGCTTGAGCCGCCAAGCCCAACGCTAATTGTGTCTTTGTTTTAAAGACCAGGTTTCACCATGTTGGTCTGCTTTGTGTTGAACCCGCAACTTCTTGTGATCCACCCGCCTGGATCTTCGAGGTGCCTGGATGACAGGCTGCCATAAGCCATGGTGCTAGGCCATCCAATTTTATTGTTAAAAAAGAAATCAGAGAGACTGTGCCAGGCGCTGCCATTCACGCCAGCAATCTTAACACTTTTGGAGGCTGACATGTGCGGGTTGTCTGAGGTCACGAGTTCGAGGTCAGCCTGAGCATTTTGGTGAAAACCCACCTCACATAGAAAACAGAAAAAAAAAGAAATCAGACTGATGAGTGTGTGCAATTGAAACAAAACGAAGTGCTGGAAGACTCCAGCCCAGCCTTTTTTTAAATACGTACTTTTTCCCTCTTGTCATTAAGGCTGGAGTGTAACAGTGTGATCTTTTCTTATTGCAACACCTGCCTTTTGGGTTCAAGCTATTGTCCTCCCAATGCCCTTCAAGTAGCTGGGGTTGCAGGTGTCCACACCACCACATCTGGCTAACTTTCTATTTTTATTATTTGTTGTACCTCCAATCTATCTTTATTTAATTTTTACCAAAAAACCACAATGAAGAAAAAACATACGGAATGCTGTACCCCGTTCGTGTCATTTTCAGTGCGACCATGCTGGCCTTTTTTTGTAGCATCTCAATTTTATTGTAGGTGCTTCCAAAGTGAGCACATGCCAAGCCCAGCTCAGCTTTTTTATGTTTTTGTGGGGTTTTTTGTTTTTTATATGGAGCAGGCTATGCTGTGCTTTTTGAGGCCATTGTCGCACCTGTGACCTCACGATTCGCCTGCCTCAGCATTTTATGGGCTTCTACTACAGTCTTGAGCCTCGGATCCTAATTCAAATTGTGTTTTCGTTTTAAAGATGGGGTTTCACCATGTTGGTCGGGCGGGTCTCGAACCTGCAACCTCTCGTGATCCACCTACCTTGATATTTGAGGCACCTGAATGACAGGCTGCCATGAGCAATGGTGCCCAAACCTTCGATTTTATTGTCAAAAAAGAAATCAGAGAGAATGTGCCGGGCACTGCAACTCACGCCAGCAAACTTAGTACTTTGGGAAGCCAAGGTGGTGGAGTTTTTTGAGGTCAGGTGTTCGAGTTCAGCCTGAGCATTCCAGTGAAAACAAACCTCACATAAAAAAAAAAGAAAAAAAAAAGAAAAGTAATCAGACTGATTAGTGTGTGCAATTGAAATAAAACGAGGTGCTGGGAGACTCCACCACCAGCCCTACCTTTTTTTTTTACGTACTGTTTTTCTCTTGTCATCAAGGCTGGAGTGCAACAGTGCTATCTTTGCTTATTGAAACACCTGTATTTTGGATTCAAGCAATTGTTCTACCAATTCCCTTCAGGTAGCTGGGGTTGAAACTGTCCACACCTCCACGTCCAGCTAACTTTCTATTTTTATTTTTTGTACCTTTGATCTATCTTTATTTGATTTCCACAAAACAGTCACAACAAAGAAAAAAGTACAAAACGCTGCTCCCCTGTGTGTGTCAGTTTTGCGCTATGACCATGCCAGCCTTCTGTGTAGTGTCACAATTTTAGTGTAGGTGCTTCTGAAGTGAGCACATGCCAAGCCCAGCTTAGCTTTTTTATGTTTTTCTTTTTTTGTTGTTTTCTATAGGGAGTGGGCGATGCTGTGTCCTTTGAGACCAGTCTCGAACCTGTGACCTCACAATCCACCTGCCTCAGCATTATATGTGCTTTGAATACAGGCTTGAGCCGCCGAGCCCAACCCAAATTGTGTTTTTGTTTTAAAGACAGGGTTTCACCATGTTGGTCAGGTGGGTCTCGAACCTGCAACTTCTCGTGATCTGCCCGCCTTGATCTTCGAGGTGCCTGAATGACAGGCTGCCTTGAGCCACCATGCCCAACCGGCCGATTTTATTGTTAAATAAGTAATCACAGAGACTGTGCTGGGTGCTGCCACTCACGCCAGCAATCTTAGCACTTTGCGAGACTGAGGTGGGCGGGTTTCCTGAGGTCACGAGTTCGAGGTCGGCCTCAGATTTCCGGTGAAAACCCACCTCACATAAAAAAACAGGAAAAATAAAAAGGAAAGTAATCAGACGGATGATTGTGTGCAATTGAAAGAAAACCAGGTGCTGGGAGACTCCAACTCTTAGCTCTGTCTTTTGTTATTACGTACTGTTTCTCTCTTGTTACCCAAGCTGTATTGCAACAGTGCAGTCTTTGCTTATTGCAACACCTGCCTTTTGGGTTCAAGTGATTGTCTTGTGAATGCACTTCAGGTAGCTGGGGTTGCAGGTGTCTACACCACCACGTCCAGCTAACTTTCTATTTTAATGTTTTTGTACCTCAAATCTATCTTTATTGGATTTCCACAAAAAAAGCCACAATGAAGAAAAAGTATACAGAATGCTGCACCCCTGTCCATGCCATTTTTCACTGCGACCACACCAGCCTTCTGTGTAGCTTTCCAATTTTAGTGTAGGTGCTTTCAAAGCGAGCACATGACAAGCCCAGCTCAGCTTTTTTATGTTTTTGTGTTTTATTGTTTTTTATACAGAGTGGGCTACACTGTGTCCTTTGAGGCCAGTCTCGAACCTGTGACCTCATGATCTGCCTTCCTTGGCATTCTGTGTGCTGGGACTACAGGCTTGAGCTGCCAAGCCCAATCCAAATTGTGTTTTTCTTTTAAAGACGAGGTTTCACCATGTTGTTCGGGCAGGTCTTGAACCCTCAACTTCTCGTGATCCGCCTGCCTTGAATTTTGAGGCGCCTGAATGACAGGCTTTTTTGAGCCACCATTCCTGGCCGGCTGATTTTATTGTTAAAAAAGAAATCAGAGAGACTGTGCCGGTCACTGCCTCTCACGCCAGCAATCTTAGCACTTTGGGAGGCCGAGGTTGGTGGGTTTTTTGAGGTCACGAGTTCGAGTTCAGCCTGAATATTCCTGTGAAAACCCACCTCACATAAAAAAACAGAAAAAGGAAATAAAAAGGTAATCAGACTGATGAGTGTGTGGAATTGAAACAAAACGAGGTCCTGGGAGACTCCACCCCCAGCCCCACTATTCTATATTACATACTGTTTTTTTATTGTCACCCAAGCTGGAGTGCAACAGTGCGATCTTTGCTCATTTCAACACCTGCCTTTTGGGTTCAAACGATTGTCTTGCCAATGCACTTCAAGTAGCTGGTGTTGCAGGTGTCCACACCACCACATCCAGATAACTTTCTATTTTTTTTCTTTTTGTATTTGATGAAGTTGACACAGCTGTGTGAGCCATTTTGACCTTGTATTTTTTTCTTTCTCTTTGAAATGACCATTGTTTTTGGTGCTAGGCTGATGCTCCTACAGTCATCTAGGGCCAGAGACAGCCTACAGGATAAAAATCATCTACCAAAATATTGTAGCAGATTATGGTGCCAAGGGGGCTGACTAATAGTAGCTATGGTGTGTGGCTCTCATGGAAAGAAACAAAGGGGGAAAGTAAGTACAGCACCTTCAACTGAACACCCAGATATCTGCATTGAAACTAATGAAGAATGGAGAAAAGCAAGCCATTGCAACCATTCACCCAGAAGTAACACAAACCCAAGGGAACCTGCCCTGTCCAGGGAAGTGGTGAGCAAATGCATAACCTTGGGAAGCCACACTTCTCCAATGGATCTCTGCAACCACAGTTCTGAAGATTTTCTTATGAATCCATTCCACCATGGCCTTTGGTCTGACACACACAGCTACATAGTCTTGGCAAAGCAACTGCTCAGACACAAACAGCATCTCAGGATCTTTACATACTTTGGCTCTGCGACCTCTGGAAAAGATGACTGCAACTCAGACAAGATGGGAGGTTGCACGTTTGTAAACAACCCTAGAGAGGAAGCAGAATCCATGGGCCTGAAAAGTGTCAGTCTGTGGGCCCCATTTTCATGATGCCCCACATCATAAGACTCATTGGCTTGGAATTCCAGCCTGCCCCCAGAAACAGTGTTGCACCTACTTGGGATGAAACAGAGTTCTCAGAGGCAGGGGCAGGCTGCCATGTTTTCTATTTGAATGACTCAGCCATTTCAGCCTGGACTTAGAACAGTCCAAATAAAACTGATGGCAGATGGTGGAAACCCTCAACACAGCACAGTGGCTGTACCAAAATGTGGCCAGACTGCTTCTTGAAGTGTGACCCTGATGCATTTTTTAATCTAATGGTGGGGCCTTCTGCCAGAGCCTCCGGACAGCCCCTTTTATATTTTCCAGCAGACAGAGTTTTGATTTCTTCCTGGATGCAGTGCCCAGTGGAATGAGTGGGTCCCCATATGTTTGGACAACTCAGCCATTCCAGCCTTTCAGCTAAGGAGAATTCAAATCATTCAGGAGCAGAAGGGGTACCCCAGCACAGGAAAGTGGCTCCATCACAATGTAATCAGCCTGCTTCTTTAAGTGGGACCCTGATATTCTCCTCATCTCTGGGTGGGCCAGATGTTATTTGGCCAACAGAGATTTAAAAACTTTCTGAGAGTTCCTAGAGAAGGAGCGGGCTACCATCTATGCTGTTTCAGCAACTTAGCTCTTTTAATCTCTAAGCTATGGAAAGCCCAACCTGATGAGGGGTAGAAACGGTACCATCACATCTTGGCTGATCTATGAAAGTAAGGCTAGGTGGCTTCTTTAAGTGGGTCTCCAATCCTGTTCTTCTTTGCTGGGTGAGACCTACAAACCAGGGTCTTCAGGCACCTCCTACAGGTTTGTTTAAGCCAGCAACAGGTCTGTGCCTCCTCTGGGACCAAGGTCCCAAAGTTGTGGCCTCCTATATTTCTTGTTTTACAGCCTTCACTGGTGATACTTCCAGTTACTGGGAAATGTGAGGTGACTGGAGACTGGAGTGGAAGCCCTACAAACTGTAACAGCCCTACACAAAATAGCCAAACTATTAAAAAGGAAACAAACAAATAAACAATAAAACAATTGAAAGGTCAGCAATCTCAAAGATTAAAGGTAGATAAGCACACAAATGTGAGAAATGGGTAGCTCACATATACTAAAAACTCAAAAATCAGAGTGCCCTCTTTCCCCAAAATGACCACATTTCCAACAAGCTTTCAGAATAAGGCTGAGGTTGAGATGACTAAAATAACAGAAATAGATTCCAGTATGTGGGTAAAAATGAACTTCACTTAGCTAAAGGAACATGTTAAAACTCAATGCAAGAATGTTAAAGATTACAATATATATGATATTTCAGAAGCTGGTAAACAAATTAGCCAGAATAGAGAAGAACTTAACCAACACGATAGTGCAGAAAACCACAATACAATATTTTCATAATGCAATCGCAACTATTAATAGCAGAATAGACCAAGTAGAGGAAAAAATCTCAGAGCTTGAAGACTGTGTTTCTGAAATAAGACAGGCAGACAATAATAGAAAATAAGAACAAAAGAAATAAACAAAATCTCTGAGAAATATTGGATTATGTAAAAAGACCAAATCTATAACTGATTAGTATCCCTGAAAGAGTTAGAGAGAGGCTTGGCATAGTGGCTCTTGCCTGTAATCCCAGTACTTTGGAAGGCTGAGGCTGGCAGATCACCTGAGGTTGAGAGTTTGAAACCAGACTGACCAACGTCAAGAAACCCCATCTCTACTAAAAATGCAAAATTTGCTGGGTGTGGTGCATGCCTGTCATCTCAGCTACTCTAGAGGCTGAGGCAGGAGAATTGCCTGAACCTGAGAGGCAGAGGTTGTGGAGATGAGATTATGCCATTCCACTCCAGTCTGAGCAACAAAAGCAAAACTCCATCTCAAAAAAAAATGAGAAAATAAAAAGCTGGTGAGAACAAAACCAATTTGGAAAAAATATTTCAGTATGTCATCATGAGAACTTTTCTAACCTTGCTATACAGGCCAACATTAACATTCAGAAAATGCAGAGAACTCCCGTAAGATGATCTATGAAAAGATCATACCAAAGACATATAATTATCAAATTCTCCAGAGTTGAAATGAAAGCTTATTACCAGCCACTACAAGAACACACTGAAGTACATGGTCCATTGATACTATCAATTAGCAACATAAAGAAGTTTGCAAAGTAACAGCTAGCATCAAGATAACAAAATCAAATCTACATATAACAATAATAACCTTAAATGTAAGTGGGCTAAATGCCACAATGAAGACACACAGAGTGGCAAGTGGATAAAGAAGCAAGACCCATCAGTATGCTGTCTTCAAGACACCCATCTCACATAAAGTGACATGTATAGGCTCAAAATAGTGGAATGGAGAAAACTTTACCAAGCAAATAAAAAAAAAGAAAGCAAGAATTGCAATCCTAGTTTCCAACAAAATAGACTTTAAACCAACACAGAAAAAAAAAAAAAAAAAAAAAAACAAGCAAACAAACAAAAAGACAAATAGAGTCATTATATAATGGCAAAGGGCTCAATTCAATAAGAACAAACTATTCTAAATACATGTGCACTAAACACAAGAGTGCCCCAGTTCACGTAATACATTTCTAGAGATCTTTAAAGAGACTTACACTGCCCCTATGCAATATTCGTGACAGATTTTAACACCCCACTGACAATATTAGACAGATTATTGAGACAGAAAATTAACAAAGATAGTCAGGATCTGAACCTAACTCTGGATCAAATAGATGTAATGAATATTTACAGAACTCTTCACCCCAAAGCAGCAGAATGTATATTCTTCTCATCACCACATGGCACTATTTCTGAAGTCTGTCATATAGTCTGAAGTGAAACAATGCTCAGCAAATGCAAAAGAACTAAAATCATAATAAACAGTGTCTCAGACCACAGCACAGTCAAATTAGGCAGAAGATAAAAAAAATTACTGAAAACCACAAAATTAAGGAGAAATTGAATAACCTGCTCATTAATGACTGTTAGGTTAACAATGAAATTAATGCAAGTATTAAGAAATTATTTGAAACCAATGAAAGCAAAGACAAAATATATGAGAATCTCTAGGACACAGCTAAAGCAGTGTTAAGAGAAAAATTTATAGCACTAAATGCCCACATTAAAAAGCCAGAAAGTCAAGTTAACAACTTAACATCACAACTGAAATAACTACATAAATAAGAGCAACGAAATTGTACAGCCAGTAGAAGACAAGAATTAACCAAAAGAGAACACACAGGGCTCGGTCACGGGTCATTTAAGACATGAAGAGATACAGACTGCGAAAACCCTTCCATCATTTTAACTGAACAGAGGTGCATGATTTATCGAGACAGTAAGTCTGTGTCACAACCGAGTCAATGAAGAAAGCAAACCCAGATTTTAGGGTTGGATTTTTTTTTCTCTCTCTCTCTCTCTTCAGAGGGAGTCTCACTCTGTCCAACATGCTGGAGTGCGAGGTGTGATTTTGGTTCACTCACTGCAACCTCCAACTCCTGGGTTAAAGTGAATCTCATGCCTCAGGCTCCCGAGTACATGGGATTACAGGCACACAACACCATGACTGGCTAATTTTTGTCTTTTTTTTTCTAAAGATGGGGTTTCACCATGTTGGTCAGGCTGGTCTTGAACTCCTGACCCCAGGTGATCCACAGGCCTTGGCCACCAGAGTGCTTGGATTACAAACATGAGCCACTGTGCCCACTTAATTTTTGTCTTTTTGTAGAGATGGGGTTTCACCATGTTAGCCAGGATGGTCTCGAACTCCTGACCTCAGGTGATCCGCACACCTCGGCCTCCCAAAGTGCTGTGATGACAGGCATGATCCACCGTGCCAGGCCTTAATCTTTATCAATGTGTTAAATATAAGAGGTCTCCAAGTCCAGTAATCAACTCACCACTTCTGTACAGGATTCTGTATGGAGAGTAAATCTGAGATTCCTAAAGTAAAGAATTGGAGCATTAGGAATGGATTAAATTAGATCTACCTGAGCTTATATTAAAAAGAAAAAGAGGGAGAGGAAGAGAAAGAGGGATAGGGAGAGGGAGGGGGAAGAGAAAGGGAGGGGGGAATATGGTGGGGAGAGAGTGGGGGTGGAGAGAGAGAGAAAAAAGAGAAAAAGAAGGAGAAAGAAGATGAAGTGGATGAAGAAGAAGAAAAAGAAGGACAAGAAGAAGAAGAGGAGGAGGAGTAAAAAGAAGAAGAGGAGGAGGAGGAGAAGAATAAAGAAGAGGAGGAGGAGGAGGAAAAGCCCTCATGAATTTCTAGAAAATAAAACCTTATGACATTTTGTCCATTGGTGACTCTAGGTAGTTTGCTGGGCCGGGTTCTGTGGCCTTGCTTCTGTTTACTTTTGCACTCCAGGCCATGATGCATAGTACTAGACCTGGAAGGAGTTCAGTCACGCTGCCTGCCGAGAGAGAAGCTTTCCCTCACTGACGCTATGATGGCACATGTGTTTTTCAAATACAGGCATTCTGATGGAAACTTGTGTGTTAAACACACAAGTAACAGATGATCGAGATCATTTGGAGTGTAAAATAGAGCAAGCTCAAGAAGTAAAGAAGATTGAGGAATTCCACAGTCAACAAATGCGACTGATGGTAGACAAGGAATCCCTCAATGTTACCATGGATACTAAGTGTATGGTTTGAAATGAAGACTCTGTCATGTACTTAGAAAGTAAATATCCTTTGAAGTAGAGAAAGTGTTGAGACAGAAAATACTTTATGTAACTAAGTGGACTATTCAGAAGCTTAGAGGTCATTGTTTGTAATTTTTCTTTTAAACGTCTGCTTTAGAGAGCCGGAATTCGAATGTTTTCAGTCAGAAAGCCTGTATTTACTTTAGGAAACTGCACAAGCAATGCATCTGTCTCCAGAACTTTGCAGATTATTTGATGTTAGCTAAAATGCACAGTTGTTTCTTTTTGACAGAATTGTATCCGTAACTTGACAATGAGATATTAAGAAAAGGCAAATCTTCCTTAAATTTAGTTCATCTGTCTTTAAAAAAACATTAAATGTAACCACTTTGTTTAATCGAGGTTTTTCTTTTGGAGCACAAAATGTATGCTGTTCATGACCAATAAAAATAAAATATGGTAATTGGAATGAACTCCACGCCATAGTATGCATTGTTACAAACACCATGCACCTGAGTATGTATACCAGTGTGGCCTCAATTATATCTAAAATTCACTGACTAACCAGTATGCTTTGCCTTCTTTCCAGATTTAAACTACCTTTCATTATAGGGGATTGGTAGTATCAGCTTGTTGAGCAATCTGATATTTTGAATCTAGTTTTCAGTTATCTGAAGCAGCAGTTATTTGAGTGCATCAATGGAATGATGATCACTACAAATGTAACGAAACCACCATATTACAGGTATTTTCAACACGTATTTTTCATCTGCAGTTTCTCAGAAGGCCTACAGATTATTCCAGCTGTCAAATTATTGCATCTTTCTGTCACACCCCTGTCAGTCTTCTCTCTTTAACCAAAGAGTTAGGTGTGACTGTCACAACTGTTACATTTTCCAGTAAACCAGAAGTATGATATTTTACACTTATGTTTTTATGCTAAATTTCACCACCCAATCTTCATGTTCACATGTTGATTCCTCAAGAATGAAAAGAAGGTAGTACGTTGAAATACATTTGGCAGGCCGGGCGTGGTGGCTCAAGCCTGTAATCACAGCATGTTGGAAGGCCGAGGCCCGTAGATCATGAGGTCAAGAGGTCAAGACCATCCTGGTCAGCATGGTGAAACCCCGTCTCTACTAATAATACAAAAAATTAGCAGGGTATGGTGGCACGTTCCTGTAATCCCAGCTAGTCAGGAGGCTGAGGGGAGATAATTGCTTGAACACAGAAGGTGGAGGTTGTGGTGAGTCAAGATCGTGCCATTGCACTCCAGCCTGGGTAACAAGAGTGAAAATCCATCTCAAAAAAAAAAAAAAAAAAAAAACAGAGAGAGAGATTTGAAACCATCCTGGTCAACAAATGTTTCTTTCTTTCTTTTTTAAATTTATTTTTATTTTAATTTTTTTAATTTTTAAAAAAATTTTTAAAATTTTTATTGCATTATAGGTTTTGGGGTACATGTGCAGAATGTGCAAGATAGTTGCATAGGTACACACATGGCAGTGTGTTTTGTTGCCTTCCTCCCCTTCACCCACACTTGGCATTTATCCCCAGGCTATCCTTCCCCAGCCTCCCTCCGCTGTCCCTCCCCCATTCCCCCAATAGACCCCAGTGTGTAGTAGACCCCCTACCTGTGTCCATGTGTTCTCATTTTTCTCACCCGCCTATGAGTGAGAATATGCAGTATTTCTTTTTCTGTTCTTGTGTCAGTTTGCTTAGAATAATGTTCTCCAGATTCATCCATGTCCTTACAAAGGACACAAACTCATCATTTTTGATTACTGCATAATATTCCATGGTGTATATGTGCCACATTTTCCCAGTCCAGTCTATCATCAATGGGCATTAGGGTTGGTTCCATGTCTTTGCTATTGTAAACAGTGCTGCAATGAACATTCGTGTGCATGTGTCCTTCTAGTAGAACGATTTATAGTCCTTTGGATATATACCCAGTAATGGGATTGCTGGGTAAAATGGAATGTCTATTTCTAGGTCCCTGAGGAATCGCCACACTGTCTTCCACAATGGTTGAACTAATTTACACTCCCACAAACAGTGTAAGAGTGTTCCTATTTCTCCACATTCTCTCCAGCATCTGCTGTCTCCAGATTTTTTAATGATTGCCATTCTAACTGGTGTGAGATGGTATCTCAATGTAGTTTTGATTTGCATCTCTCTAATGACCAGTGATGACGAGCATTTTTTAATGTGTTTGTTGGCCTCATGTGTGTCTTCTTTTGTAAAGTGTCTGTTCATATCCTTTGCCCATTTTTGAATGGGCTTGTTTGTTTTTTTCCTGTAAATCTGTTTGAGTTCTTTGTAAATTCTGGATATCAGCCCTTTGTCAGATGCATAAACTTCAAAAATTTTTTCCCATTCTGATGGTTGCCGATTCACTCTAGTGACTGTTTCTTTTGCCATGCAAAAGCTGTGGAGTTTGATTAGGTCCCATTTGTCTATTTTGGCTTTTGTTGCCAATGCTTTTTGTGTTTTGGTCATGAAGTCCTTGCCTACTCCTATGTCCTGAATGGTTTTGCCTAGATTTTCTTCTAGGGTTTTTATGGTGTCAGGTCTTATGTGTAAGTCTTTAATCCATCTGGAGTTAATTTTAGTGTAAGGCGTCATGAAGGGGTCCAGTTTCTGCTTTCTGCACATGGCTAGCCAGTTTTCCCAACACCATTTATTAAACAGGGAATCCTTTCCCCATTGCTTGTTTTTGTCAGGTTTATCAAAGATTGTATGGTTTTGCCTCCAGTGCCTCTGTTCTGTTCCATTGGTCTATATCTCTGTTTTGGTGCCAGTGCCATGCTGTTTTGATTACTGTAGCCTTGTAGTATAGTTTGAAGTTCGGTAGTGTGATGCCTCCCGCTGTGCACTTTTTGTTTGGAATTAACTTGGCTATGCAGGCTCTCTTTTGGTTCCATATGAAGTTCATGGTGGTTTTTTCCAGTTCTGTGAAGACTATCAATGGTAGCTTGATGGGGATAACGTGGATTATGTAAATAACTTTGGGCAGTATGGTCATTTTCACGATATTGATTCCTCCTAACCATGAACATGGAATGTTTCTCCATCTGTTTGTGTCCTCTCTTATTTCGTTGAGCAGTGGTTTGTAGTTTTCCTTAAAGAGGTCCCTTACGTTCCTTGTGAGTTGTATTCCTAGGTATTTTATTTTCTTTGTAGCAATTGTGAATGACAGTTTGTTCTTGATTTGGTTCTCTTTAAGTCTGTTATTAGTGTATAGGAATGCTTGTGATTTCTGCACATTGATTTTATATCCTGAGACATTGCTGAAGTTGCTCATCAGTTTCAGGAGTTTTGGGGCTGAGGTGATGGGGTCTTCTAGGTATACTATCATGCCATCTGCAAATAGAGACAATTTGGCTTCCACCTTTCCTATTTGAATACCCTTTATTTCTTTTTCTTGCCTGATTGCTCTGGCTAGAACTTCCAGTACTATGTTGAATAGGAGTGGTGAGAGAGGGGATCCTTGTCTAGTGCCGTATTTCAAAGGGAATGCTTCCAGTTTTTGTCCATTAAGTATGATATTGGCTGTTGGTTTGTAGTAAATCGCTTTTATTACTTTTAGATATGTTCCATCAATACCAAGTTTGTTGAGGGTTTTTTCCATAAAGGACTGTTAAATTTTGTCAAATGCCTTCTCTGCGTCAATTGAGATAATCATGTGGTTTTTGTTTTTGCTTCTGTTTATGTGGTGAATTACATTTATAGACTTGCGTATGTTGAACCAGCCTTGCATCACCGGGATGAATCCTACTTGGTCATGATGAATAAGTTTTTTAATGTGCTGTTGCAATCGGTTTGCCAGTAATTTATTGAAGATTTTTGCATCTATGTTCATCATGGATATTGGCCTGAAGTTTTCTTTTCTTGTTGGGTCTCTGCCGGGTTTTGGTATCAGGATGATGTTTGTCTCATAAAATGATTTGAGAAGGGTTCCCTCTTTTGGAATTATTTGGAATAGTCTCAGAAAAAATGGTACCAGATCCTCTTTGTGTGTCTGGTAGAATTCGGCTGTGAACCCATCTGGACCTGGGCTTTTTTTGTGTGTGGTAGGCTCTTAATTGCTGCCTCAACTTCAGACCTTGTTATTGGTCTATTCATAGTTTCGGCTTCCTCTCGGTTTAGGCTTGGGAGGACACAGGCGTCCAGGAATTTACCCATTTCTTCCTGATTTACTAGTTTATGTGCATAGAGTTGTTTGTAGTATTCTCTGATGATGGTTTGAATTTCTGTGGTATCTGTGGTGATTTCCTCATTATTGGTTTTCATTGCATCTATTTGATTTTTCTCTCTTCTCTTTTTTATCAGTCTGGCTAGTGGTCTATTTTGTTGATCTTTTCGAAAAACCAGCTCTTTGATTTATTGATTTTTTGAAGGGTTTTTTTTTTTGTCTCTATTTCCTTCAGTTCTTCTCTGATCTTAGTTATTTCTTGTCTTCTGCTAGGTTTTGAGATTTTTTGGTCTTGCTCTTCTAGCTCTTTCAATTTTGATGATAGGGTGTCAATTTTGGATCTCTCCACTCTTCTCATGTGGGCACTTATTGCTATATATTTTCCTCTGCAGACTGCTTTAAATGTGTCCCAGAGATTCTGGTATGTTTTGTCTTTGTTCTCGTTGGTTTTGAAGAACTTCTTTATTTCTGCCTTCATTTCATTGTTTATCCAATCAACATTCAAGAGCTAGTTTTTCAGTTTCCATGAAGCTGTGCAGTTCTGAGTTATTTTCTGAATTCTGAGTTTCAACCTGATTGCACTATGGTCTGAGAGACTGTTATGATTTCAGTTGTTTTGCATTTGCTGAGAATTGCTTTATTTCCAATTATGTGGTCAATTTTGGAGTAGGTGTGATGTGGTGCTGAGAAGAATGTATATTCTGTGAATTTTGGGATAAAGAGTTCTATAAATGTCTATCAGGTTTGCTTGTTTTAGGTCTGAGTTCAACTCCTGGATATCCTTGTTAATTTTCTGTCTGGTTGATCTGTCTGATATTGACAGTGGAGTGTTAAAGTCTCCCACTATTATTGTGTGGGAGTCTACGTCTCTTTGTAAGTCATTAAAAACTTGCCTCATATATCTTGGTGCTCCTGCAGTGGGTCCATATATACTTAAAATCATTAGCTCTTCTTGTTGTATCGATCCTTTTACTATTATGTAATGACCTTCTTTGTCCCTTTTGATCTTTGTTGCTTTAAAGTCTCTTTTATCAGAGAGGAGAATTGCAACTCTGGCTTTTTTATGCTCTCCATTTTCTTGGTAAATCTTCCTCCATCCCTTTATTTTGAGCCTTTGTGTATCCTTGCGTGTGATGTCTGTTTCCTGGATACAGCACACCGATGTGTTTTGTTTTTTTTATACAATTTGCCAGTCTGTGTCTTTTGATTGGTACATTTAGCCCATTTACATTTAGGGTTAATATTGTTATGTGTGAATTTGATACTGCCATTTTGATGCTAGCTGGCTGTTTTGCCCATTGGTTCATGTAGATTCTTCATTTTGTTGATGCTCTTTAGCATTTGGTATGCTTTTAGAATGGCCGGTACTTGTTGTTTCTTTCTATGTGTAGTGCCTCTTTCAGGAGATCTTGCAAAGCAGGCCTAGTGGTGACAACATCTCTGAGTACTTGCTTGTTCATGAAGGATTTTATTTTTTCTTCACTTATGAAGTTCAGTTTGGCTGGATATGAAATTCTGGGTTGAAAGTTCTTTTCTTTAAGGATGTTGAATATTGGCCCCCACTCTCTTCTGGCTTGTAGAGTCTCTGCTGAGAGATCTGCTGTGAGTCTGATGGGCTTCCCTTTGTGGGTGACCCGACCTTTTTCTCCGGCTGCCCTTAGTATTTTCTCCTTCATTTCAACCCTGGTGAATCTGACGATTATGTGCCTTGGGGTTGCTCTTCTTGTGGAGCATCTTTGTGGTGTTCTCTGTATTTCCTGGAGTTGAGTATTGACCTGTCGTGCTAGGTTGGGGAAATTTTCCTGGGTAATATCCTGAAGAGAATTTTCCAGCTTGGATTCATTCTCTTCATCATATGCTGGTACACCTATCATACGTATGTTGGGTCTCTTCACATATTCCCACATTTCTTCGAGATTTTGTTCATTCCTTTTTGTGCTTATTTTCTCTAATCTTGATTTCTCGTATTATTTCATTGAGTTGATCTTCAACTTCTGATATTCTTTCTTCCGCTTGGTCAATTCGGCTGTTGAACCTTGTGCATGCTTCATTAAGTTCTCGTGTTGTGTTTTTCAGCTCCTTCAATTCATTCATATTCCTCTCTAAGTTGTCCATTCTTGTTATCATTTTCTCGAATCTGTTTTCAAATCTTTTTTCAAGGATCTTAGTTTCTTTGCACTGATTTAGAACATGTTCTTTTAGCTCAATGAAGTTTCTCATTATCCACTTTCTGAAGTCTGATTCCGTCATTTCATCACACTCATTCTCCGTCCAGCTTTGTTCATCTGCTGATGAGGAGTTTTGGTTCTTTGTAGGAGGTGAGGTGTTTTGGTTTCGGGTGCTTTCCTCCTTTGTGCGCTGGTTTCTTCCCATCTTTATGGATTTATCCACCTGTCGTCTTAGTAGTTGCTGATTTTTCAGTTGGGTCTCTGAGTGGATGCCCAGATTGTTGATGATGAAGTATTTCTGCTACTTAGTTTTCCTTCTAATAGTCTAGCCCCTCCGCTGTACGAGTGCTGAGGTCCACTCCAGGCCCTGCTTGTCTGTGGTACACCTGTAGCAGCTGCGGAACAGTGAGGGATGCTACCAGTTTCTTCTTCTGCTATCTTTGTTCCAGAATGATGCTCGCCAAATTTCAGTGTGATTAGTCCTTTTTTGGGGTGACTCTTTGGATATACAGGGTTCAGGGAGCTGCTTGAGGAGAGGGTCTGTGCTTTATAGGAGCTCCAATGCTGAGCTGTGAGCTCCGCTGTTCATTCAGGGTTGTTGGAAGGATGTGTTTATGTCTGCTGCAACAGAACTCATCAACCCCGTCTTTTTTTCCCCCTTAGATTCTCTTTCTCAGGGAGTTGGGGCTTTCTTTCTGAGTATCTGTTGCACTTTCTTGCCTGGCTAGGAGGTCGTCTATTCACTATTTGCCTGCCGAGGCTTTGCCCTGCTAGTATGGGTCTTCCCGGCTGCCACAAGGCTCCATTCTGCTGTGGTGTGCTCCGCCCTGCTGGCGGAGTCTCTCTGTTATCGCAGGTTACCTCAGCAATGGCAGGCTGTGTCAGCACAGGGTGATACTTGAGTAGGGGCGGGTTGCATCTGTAGTGGCAGACGCCCCTCCCCCACCGGGCTGCACCGTCCTAGATTCCAACTGTGCCAGCAGCAAAACTCTCAGCCCCAAGTGTCTCCAATTGCTGCTCTGCTTGTCCCTGTGAGCTTGAGACCCACCAAGCCTGAGCACCCAGCTCTCTGCCTCAGAGTCCGTCCTCTCTCTCTCTCCCTTCCTCTCCCCAAGCTGAATGGTCAACTCTCTCACTGGCGCCCCAGTAGCCTGCTAATAGGGCACTGGGATCCGTGCAATCTCCCGTGCCACTTCCCACTGCACCAGCTCAGATCACGCTTCCCAGGAATCTTCTGGTCTGGCTCATTGTCCAAGTCTTGTTCAATCAGATGGACATGCCAATCTGCTCTTCCAAATATAAGATTGCCGGTTTAACAGGGCACCCAGACCACTGAGTTTTGTGCCGAGTGCCGCTGCTGCTCTGGCGTCCCCTGTCTCTCCCACACCTGGGACATTCGACGTTCTGTGGGCAAAAAAGGTTTTTCCGAGAATGCGGCTAGGATTCACCCTCTGTGCCTTCACTGAGAGCTGCAATCCTGAGTCGCCTCTATGATGCCATCTTGGAAGATCAAATGTTTCTTTCTTATATGGACACTCTTTTAGATCCTCAGTGAATAATACACACCAGGGGAATATTGATTAGGTTATTTTATATTGCCACTCATTCAGAGCCCTCCGAATAGGGCAAGTTTGGGGAATTGTCAGGAGTTTATTTACAGTGTCCTCTCATTCAGAGACTCATTGAATAATGTGTATGTAGAAAAATCTTGGAGTCTCTTTCACATGTCCATTTATTCAGAGCATTAGTGAAGAATGCACACTTGTGTAGTAGCCATGTGTCTATTTTCTTTCTTGATACATTCAGAACATCAGTGAATAATACACACCTGTGGAATACTCAGGAGTCTATTTCATACCTTTTCTCATTCAGAGGCCATGTGAATAAAACACACCTGGAGAATAGTCAGGAGTGTATTTCATATTGAAACTCATTTACAGCCTCAGTGAATAATGCACACCTGGGGAATAGACAAGAGTGTACTTCATATGAACACACTTTTAGAGCCTCTCTGAATAATACAAACATGGGGCAGAGTCAGGAGTCTATTTCTTTTTATTTTTTTAATTGCATTTTAGGTTTTGGGGTACATGTGCAGAACATGCAAAATAGTTGCATAGGTACACACTTGGCAGTGTGATTTGCTGTCTTCCTCTTCTTTACCCACATCTGGTGTTTCTCCCCATGCTATCCCTTTTTAGCTACCCTTGCTACTGTCCCTCCCCTATTCCCCCCAATAGAACCCATTGTGTAGTGCTCCCCTCCCTGCGTCCAGGTGTTTTCAGAGTTTATCACTCGCCTATGAATGAGAATATGTGGTATTTCATTTTCTGATGTTGGGTGAGTTTGCTGAGAAAGATGTTCTCCAGATTCATTCATATCCCTGCAAAGGACACGAACTCATCATTTTTAATTGCAGCATAATATTCCATGGTGTATATAATCCACATTTTCCCAGTCAAGTCGATCATCAATGGGCATTTCGGTTGGTCCCATGTCTTTGTTATTGTAAACAGTGCTGCAATGAACATTCGTGTGCATGTGTCTTTATAGTAGAATGATTTATAGTCCTTTGGATATATACCCAGTAATGGGATTGCTAGGTCAAATGGAATTTCTATTTCTAGGTCCTTGAGGAATTGCCACACTGTCTTCCGCAATGGTTGAACTAATTTACACTCCCACCAGCAGTGTAAAAGTGTTCCTATTTCTCCACATCCTCTCCAGCATCTGTTGTCTCCATATATTTTAATGATCGCCATTCTAACTGGCCTGAGATGGTATCTCAATGTAGTTTGATTTGCATGTCTTTGATGACCAGTGATAATGAGCATTTTTTTTCATATGTTTGTTGGCCTCATGTATGTCTTCTCTTGTAAAGTGTCTGTTTATATCCTTTGCCCATTTGTTTTTAATGGGCTTGTTTGGTTTTTATTTTTTGTAAATATGTTTGAGTTCTTTGTAAATTCTTAATATCAGCCCTTGGTCTGATGGGGAAGTTGCAAATATTTTTTTTCATTCTGTTGGTTGCCAATTTACTCTAGTAACTGTTTCTTTTGCCATGCAGAAGCTGTAGAGTTTGATTAATTCCCATTTGTCTATTTTGGATTTTGGTGCCAATGCTTTTGGTGTTTTGGTCATGAAGTCCTTGCCTACTCCTATGTCCTGAATGGTTTTCCCTAGATTTTCTTCTAGTGTTTTTATGGTGCCAGGTCTTATATTTAAGTCTTTAATCCATCTGGAGTTAATTTTAGTGTAAGGTGTCATAAAGGGGTCCACTTTCTTCTTTCTGCACATGGCTAGCCAGTTTTCTCAACACCATTTATTTAACAAAGAATCCTTTCCCCATTGCTTGTTTTTGTCAGGTTTATCAAAGATTGTATGGTTGTAGATATGTTGTGTTGCCTCTGATGCCTCTGTTCTGTTTCATTGGTCTATATCTTTGTTTTGGTACCAGTACCATGCTGTTTTCATTACTGTAGCCTTGTGGTATAGTTTGAAGTCCGGTAGTGTGATGCCTCCTGCTGTGTTCTTTTTGCTTAGAATTGATTTGGATATGCGGGCTCTCTTTTGGTTCCATATGAAGTTCAAGGTGGTTTTGTCCAGTTCTGTGAAGAAAGTCAATGGTAGCTTGATGGGGATGGCATTGAGTCTGTAAATTATTTTGGGCAGTATGGCTATTTTCACAATATTGATTCTTTCTATCCATGAACATGAAATATTTCTCCATCTGTTTATGTCCTCTCTTATTTCGTTGAGCAGTGGTTTGTAAAAATGCTTGTGATTTTTGCACATTGATTTTCTATCCTTAGACTTTGCTGAGGTTGCTTGTCAGTTTGAGGAGTTTTTGGGCTAAGACGATTGGGTCTTCTAGATATGCTATCATGTCGTCTGCAAATAGAGACAATTTGGCTTTCTCCTTTTCTATTTGAGTACCCTTTATTTCTTTTTCTTGCCTGATTGCTCTGGCTAGAACTTACAGTACTATACTGAATAGAAGTGGTGAGAGAGGGCAATATTGTCTTGTGCCAGATGTCAAAGGAAATGCTTTGCCCATTCAGTATGATATTGGCTGTTGGTTTGTCGTAAATAGCTTTTATCATTATGAGATACGTTCCATCAATACCAAGTTTATTGAGGGTTTTTTATCATAAAGGGCTGTTGAATTTTGTCAAAGGTCTTTTTGTCAATTGAGATAATCATGTGGTTTTTGTTTTTCATTCTGTTTATGTGGTGAATTACATTTATTGACTTCCGTATGTTGAAGCAGCCTTGCACCCCAGGGATGATTCCTACTTGATCATGGCAGATAAGCTTTTTGATGTGCTGTTGCAATTGGCTTGCCAGTATTTTATTGAAGAATTTTGCGTCTATGTTAGTCATGGATATTGGCCTGAAGTTTTCTTTTCTTGTTGAGTCTCTGCTGGGTTTTGGTGTCAGGATGATGTTGGTCTCATAAAATGATTTAGGAAGGATTCCCTCTTTGGATTATTTGGAATAGTTTCAGAAGAAATGATAACAAATCCTCTTTGTGTGTCTGGTAGATTTTGGCCATGAACCCATCTGGACCTGGGCTTTTTTGTGTGGTAGGCTCTTAATTGCTGCCTCAAGTTCAGACCTTGTTATTGGTCTATTCCTACTTTCACCTTCCTTCTAGTTTAGGTTTGGGAGAAAACACGTGTCCAGGAATTTATCCATTTCTTCCAGGTTTACTAGTTTATGTGCATAGAGTTGTTTGTAATATTCCCTGATGCTGGTTTGAATTTCTGATGAATCTGTGGTAATTTCCCCTTTATCGTTTTGTATTGTATCTATTTGGCTATTCTTACTTTTCTTTTTATTAATCCGGCTAGTGGTCTATTTTGTTGATCTTTTCAAAAAATCAGCTCTTGGGTTTATTGACTTTTTAAAGGAATTTTCGTGTCTGTATCTCCTTCAGTTCTATTCTCATCTTAGTTATTTCTTGTCTTCTGCTAGGTTTCGAGTTTTTTTTTTTTTTTTTGATCTTGCTCCTCTAGCTCTTTCAATTTTGATTATAGGGTGTCAATTTTGAATCTCTCCATTCTTCTCATATGGGCACTTATTGCTATATATTTTTCTCTGGAGACTTCTTTAAATGTGTCCCAGATATTCTGGTATGTTGTGTCTTCATTCTTGTTGTTTTTGAAGAACTTCTTTTTTTATGCCTTCATTTCATTGTTTATCCAGTCAACATTAAAGAGCCAGTTGTTCAGTTTCCATGAAGCTGTGCGGTTCTGAGTTAGTTTTTGAATTCTGAGTTCTAACTTGATTGGACTATGGTCTGAGAGACTTTGTTATTATGTCAGTTGTTTTGCATTTGCTGAGGAGTTCCTTACTTCGAATTATGTGATCAATTTTATTGTAGGTGTGATGTAGTGCTGAGAAGAATGTATATTTTTTGGATTTGGGGTGGAGAGTTCCGTCAATTTCTATCAATTTTCCTTGTTCCAGGTCTGAGTTCAATTCCTGGGTATCCTTGTTAATTTTCTGTCTGGTTGATCTGTCTAATATTGACAGTGAAGTGTTAAAGTCTCACACTATTATTGCGTGGGAGTCTTTGTAAGTCATTAAGAACGTGCCTTATTTATCTAGGTGCTCCTATGTTGGGTCCATATATATTTAGGAGCATTAGCTCTTTGTGTTGTATTGATCCTTTTACCATTATGTAATGTCCTTATTTGTCTCTTTTGATCTTTGTGGCTTTAAAGTCTATTTTATCAGAGATGAGAAGTGCAACTCCTGCTTTTTTTTTGTTCTCAATTTGCTTGGTAAATCTTCCTCCATCTCTTTATTTTGAGCCTTAGTGTATCCTTGCATGTGAGATGGGTTTCCTGGAAACAGCACGTAGATGGATTTTGGCTTTTTATCCAATTTGCCAGTCTGTGTCTTTTGATTGGTGAATTTAGCCCATTTAAATTTAGGGTTAATGTTGTTATGTGTGAATTTGATACTGCCATTTTGATGCTAGCTGACTGTTTTGCCTGTTAGGTGATGCAGATTTTTTATTTTGTTGATGCCCTTTAGCATTTGGTATGTTTTCTGAATGGCTTGTCCTGATTGTTCCTTTTCATGTGTAGTGCCTTTTTCAGGAGCTCTTGTAAAGCAGGCATGGTGGTGACAAAATCTCTGAGTACTTGCTTGTTTGCAAAGGATTTTATTTTTTCTTCATTTATAAAGCTCAGTTTGGCTGGATATTAAATTCTGGGTTGAAAGTTATTTTCTTTAAAGATGTTGAATATTGGCCCCCACTCTCTTCTGGCTTATAGGGTTTCTGCTGAGAGATCTGCTGTGAGTCTAATGGGCTTCCCTTTGTGGGTGACGCAACCTTTCTCTCTGACTGCCCTTAGCATTTTCTCCTTCATTTCCACCCCGGTAAATATGACGATTATGTGCCTTGCGATTGCTATTCTTGAGGAATATCTTTGTGGTGTTCTCTGTATTTCCTGCACTTGAATATTGGCCTGCCTTGCTAGGTTGGGGAAATTTTTCTGGGTAATATTCTGAAGAGTATTTTCCAGCTTGGCTTTATTCTCTTCATCACATTCTGGTACACCTATCAAACGTAGATTAGGTCTCTTCACATATTCCCACATTTCTTGGAGACTTTGTTCATTTTTTTTGCCCTTTTTCCTCGAATCTTGGCTTCTCGTTTTACTTCATTGAGTTGATCTTCGACTTCTGATATCTTTTCTTCTGCTTGGTCAATTCGGCTGTTGAGACTTGTGCATGCTTCGTGAAGTTCTCGTGTTGTGTTTTTCAGCTTCTTTAATTCACTCATATTCTTCTCTAAGTTGTCCATTCTTGTTATTATTTTCTCAAATCTTTTTTCAAGGTTCTTAGTTTCTTTGCATTGAGTTAGAACATGTTCTTTTAGCTCACGGAAGTTTCTCATTACCCACCTTCTGAAGTCTGTTTCTGTCATTTCATCTCACTCATTCTCCGTCCAGCTGTGTTCTCTTGCTGGTGAGGAGTTGCGGTCTTTTGTAGAAGGAGAGGTGTTCTGGTTTTGGGTGTTTTCTTCCTTTTTGTGCTGGTTTCTTTCCATCTTTGTGGATTTATCCACCAGGCGTCTGAGTAGTTGCTGATTTTCCGTTTGTTTCTCTGAGTGGAAGTCCTGACTGTTGATCACCAAATGTCAGTCTGATTGGTCCTTTGTGAGGTGACTCTTTGGATATATGGGGGTCAGGGAGCTGCTTGAGGAGACTGTCTATACTTTATACTTGAGTAGACAGTCTGTACTTTATAGTAGCTCAAGTGCTGAGCTGTGAGCTTTATTGTTCATTCAGTGCTGCTAGGCAGGTACGTTTAAGTCTGCTGCAGCAGAACTCATAAAGCCACTTTTTTTCTCAGGTGCTCTGTCCTGGGGAGTTAGGGCTTTATTTATGAGTATCTGTTGCACTGTCCTGCCCAGCAAGGAGGCAGTTTAATCACTGCCTGCCTGTAGTAACTATGCTGTGGTGCCATGGGCTCTGCTGTCTTTCCATGGTCTCCACCCTGCTGTCATGGGCTTTGCACTGCTGCCATGGACTCTGACCTGCTGCCATGGGCCTTGCCCTGCTTTTATGGGTTCTGCCCTGATGCCATGTGTAATTCCCTGTTGTCCTGTTTATATGGGTGTGGTTAGAGCTGCCGTGGTGATGGTTGCCCACCTCTGTAGTGGCGGACTCTCTCTGTTAGGGCTGGTTGCCTTGGCAATGGGGGTTTGCCTCCACAATGGCAGGCTGCATCAGCATTGGCAGAGTACCTTTGTAGAGGTTGAGTGCCTCAGTAATGGCAGACCCCTTCCTTCAAGCTGCACCACCCTGGGTTCAGCAGTGCTTGACATGAAACTCTCAACTCCGAGCATTTCCAATTGCTGTTTTGTTTGTTTCTGTGGGGGAGGGACCTGCCCAGCCTGATCACCTGACTCCCTGCCTCAGACCTTCTTTTCCTTTAAGTTGAAAGGTTGACTCTCTCCCAGGTGTTCCAGTCACCTGCTGAAAGGGCGCCAGTAACTGTGTGATTTCCCATGCAGTGACCCACTGCACTGGCTGGAACAACGTTGCTGCCCAGGAATCTCCTGGCCTGGCTTTCTGTTTCAGTCCCATTTAATCAGACGAATGTGCTAATCTGCCTTCCAACATCTCCAATTGCTGGTTTAACAGGGCAACCAAATTAGTGTATTTTGTACAGAGTGCCTCTGCGCTTCATCCCCAGCCCAAACAGCCTCACCAGCCCAAACAGCTGCACTGGCCCAAACAGCCATGCTGGTGGCCCATGGGGCTCCAACACCTGGGAATCTCCTGGTCTGTGGGCAATAAATATCCATCTGGAAATGTGGCCTCCACTTACCATCTGTGCTTTCACTGGGAGCTGAAATCTTGAGTGGGTCCTACAGCAACATCTTCTCCCTAAGTCAGGAGTCTGTTTCATATGGCCACTCAGTGAGAGCCTCAGGGAGTAGTGCACACCTGGAGAATTGTCAGGAGTCTATTTATTATGGCAACTCATAGAGAACCTCAGTGAATAACACACACCTGGGGAATAGTCAGGGGTGTATTTCAATTGGCCACATATTCAGAAGCTCAGTGAGTAATACACAACTAGGGAACTGTCAGGAAACAACTTCATCTAGCCTCTCATGCAGAGCTTCACTGAATAATGCACTCCTGTGGAGTAGTCAGCAGCCTAATTTATATAGCCATTCAATTCAGAGCTTATCTGAGTAATAAGCTCCTTGCGGATATTCAGGAATCTTTTTAATATGGCCACTCAGAGCCTCACTGAATGGTATACACCTCTGGAATAGTTTTCTGGCCCCTAATTCAGAATCTCATGGAGTAATGCACACTGCTGGATAAGTGAGGATTCTCTTTCATGTGGCCATTCATTCAGAGCCTCACTGAATGATACATACCTGTGGAATTGTCAAGAGTTTATTTCATATTGCCACTCATTCAGAGCCTCAGTGAATGATGCACACCTGGGGAGTACTGAGAATTCTATTGTAAATAGACACTTGGGGAATTGTCAATGATCTATTTTATATGGTGACTCATTCAGAGCCTCACTGAATGATACAAACCTGGTGAATGGTCAAGATTCTATTTCATATGACCAGTCTTTGAAAGCCAAGCTGAATAATGCAAACCTGGGGAATAGTCAGGTGTCTCTTTCATAGGGACACTGTTTTAGAGCCTCAGTGAATAATGCACACCTGGGAAATACTCCAGAGTCTGCTTAACATGACCACTCATTACCAGCCTCAGTGAATAATGTACATCTGTAAAGTACTGATAAGACTAATTCATATCACCTCCAATTCTAAGACTCTGAATAATGCACACATAGGAAACAGTCAGAAGTCTATTTCATATGGTCACTCAGTAGGACCCCACGGAATAATACACAACTGGGGAATAGGAGTCTATTTTGTATGGCCACTCAGAGAATCAGTGAATAATGCAGACTTGAGGAATACTCAGGAGTCTATTTCACATGGCCAATACTTCAGAGCCACAGTGAATAATGCAACCAGGGTAATAGTCACGAACCTCTCTCATATGGCCACTCATTCAGTGCCTCACTGAATGATACACACCTGGAGAATCGTCAGGATTCTATTCCATACTATCACTCATTTAGAGCCTTATTTAATAATCCACAATGGGGCAATAGTCAGGAGTCTATTTTATATGGCCTCTCATTCAGAGCTTTAGTGAATAATGAACCCATATGGAGTAGTCAGGTCGCTGTTTAAGATAGACACAAATTAAATGCCTCCCTGAATGATACACACATGGGTGATAGGAGTCTATTTCATATGACTTCTCATTATGGGCCTCACTGGATAATACACACCTGGAGAAGTGTCAGGAGACTATTTGGTACGGACACTCATACAGAACCTCTTTGAATAATGCACACATGGAGAATAATTAGGAGTCTATGTCATATGGCTACTCATTCAGAAATCAGTGAATAATGCACACATGTGGAGTAAAAAGGAGTCTCTTTCATATGTCCACTCTTTCACAGCCTCACTAAATATTACACACTTGTGATATAGTCTGGAGTCTATTTCTTATTGCCACTCATTCAAAGCTTCCCTGAATAATGCACACCAGGTAAATGGAGACTATTTCATATGAAAACACATTCAGAACCTCACTGAATATTACCTGGGGAACTGTTAGGAGTCTCTTTCATATGGCCACTCTTTCACAGCCTCACGAAATAATGCATACCTGCGGAATAGTCAGAAGTCTCTTTCATAGGGCCACTCATTGAGAGCCTCACTAAATGTACACACCTGGGAAAATAGTCATGATTCTGTTTTATCCCATCATTCAGAGTCTCACTGAATAATGCACACCTGTGAAGTAGTCAGGAGTCTTTTTCATGTGGCCTCTCATTCGACCCACTGTGCCAGCTGGAACAACATTGCTACCCAGGAATCTCCTGACCTGGCTCTCTGTTTCAGTCCCGTCTAATCAGATAAATGTGCCAATCTGCCTTCCAAAATTTCCAGTTGCCAGTTTAACAGGGAAACCAAACCAGTGTATTTTGTACTGAGTGCCACTGCACTGCTGCCCTGGCCCACACAGCCATGCTGTTGGCCCATGTGGCTCCTACACCTGGGAATCTCCTGGTCTGTGGGCAATAAATATCCATCTGGAAATGCAGCATCGACTCACCATCTGCACTTTCACTGTAGAGCTGCAATCCTGAGTTGCTCCTACAGTGCCATCTTCTCCCCATCTACTCAAAGGTATATTTCATATGGCCACTCATTCAGAGCTTCAGTGAATAACACAGGCTTAAGGAATAATGAGGATTCCATTTTATACAACCAGTATTGAGAGCCAAACTGAATAATGCACACCTTGGAAATAGTGAGGGGTCTGATTGGAACACCCTTTCAGTGCCTCAGTGAATAACACACACCAGGGGAATACTGAGGGGCCTTTTTAATATTACCCCTTATTCACAGCCTGTCGAGGTAGTGCAAGTTTGGGGAATTCTCAGGAGTTTATTTAGAATGCCCACTCATTCAGAGACCCAGTGAAAAATACACACCGAGGAAATAGTGAGGATTCTATTTCCAATGGCCGCACATTCAGAGCTTCAGTTTTCCAATGAACACCCGAGGCATAGTCAAGAGTCTATATCATATGTCCACTCTTTCAGAGTCTCACTGAGTAACTCACCTCTGTGGAGTACTGAGAGGTCTATTTCATATAGCCACTCATTATGAGCCTCACTGAATAATACACACCTGGGTAATAGCCAGGAGTTTATTTCTTCAGGCCAATAATTCAGAGGCTCAGTGAATTATACACACCTGAGAAATAGTTAGGAGTCTACTTCATATTGTTCCTCATTCAAAGCCTAAGTGAACAATGAACACCTGTTGAGTCCTCAGGAATGTTTGTTATGTGGCCACCCATTGAGCACCTCACTGAATAATACACAAGTGGGAAATAGTCAGAATTCTATTTAATATGGACACCCATTTTGAGACTCACTGAATAACTTATACCTGTAGAATAGTGAGGAATCTATTTCACATCGCCCCTCCATTTGAGTCTCACTAAGTAATACACACCTGGAGAATTGTTAGGAGTCTACTTCTTATGGCCTGCATTCAGAGCCTGATTGAGTAATGCATACCTGGAGAAAAATTTGGAGTCTCTTTCATATGGCCATTCATTCAGAGCATTGGTGAATAATGTACACATGTGTAGTAGCCAGGTGTCTATTTCCTTTGACCACACATTGAGAACCTCAGTGAATCATACACACTTGTGGAATAGACAGGAGTCTATTTCACATGGCCCCTCATTCAGTGCTCGTGTGCATAAAACCCACCTGGAAAATAATCAGGAGTCTCTTTCACATTGCCTCCCATTCATAGCCTCAGTGAATAATCCACACCTGGGAAAAGCCAGCAATCTATTTCATAGGGATACTTTTTCAGAACCTCCCTTAATAATGCACACAAGGGGGATATTCAGAAGTCTATTTCACATGGCCACTGATTCACAGCCTCTGTGAAAAATGCATACCTGGGGAGTACTCAGCAATCTATTTCATATGGCCACTCATTCAGCACCTCAGTGAATAATGCACACCTGGGGAATAGTCAGGATTCTATCTCTTATGGTCACACATTTAGACCTTCACTGAATAATGCACACCTTTGGAATAGTCAGGAGTCTCTTTTATATTGCCACTCATTGAGAGCCTCACTAAATGTACACAGCTGGGGAAATAGTCAGAATTCTCTTTTATCCCCTCATTCATACTCTCACTGAATAATGCACACCTGTGGAATAGTCAGGAGTCTTTTTTTATGTGGCCTCTCATTCGGAGTGTCACTGAATAATGTGGAGTAGCAGGAGTCTATTTCATGTAGCCACATATTCAGAGCTTCAGTGAATAATACACACCTGTGGGATAGTAAGGAATCTAATTAATATGGACACTTATTCTGAGCCTCACTGAATAATACATACCTGGAGAATAATTTGGAGTCCATTTCCAATGGACATTCATTCAGAGCCTCAGTGAATAATGCACATCGGTGGAGTAGCCAGGAGTCTATTTCATTTGGTCACTCATTCATAGCCTCAGTGGATAATATGCACCTGTGGGATAGTCAGGAGTCTATTTCATGTGGCCACTCATTCAGAGCCTCAGTGAATAATACACACTTGGGGAATAGTCAAGAGTTTATTTTATATGGCCACTCTTTCAGCGCCTCAGTAAGTGATACACACCCGGGGAATAGCCAGGACAGTTTTATATGAACACTCATTGAGAGCCTCACTGAATAATGCACACCTGTGGAATAGTCAGGTATCTATTATATTTGGTCACTCTTTCAGAGCCTCAGTGAATAATGCACTCCTGGGGAACAGTGAGGAGTCTACTTCATGTGGCCACTCATTCAGAGCCTCAGGGAATAGTGCACACCTGGAGAATTCTCAAGAGTCTATTTGGAATGGCAATGTATTCGGAGACTCTGTGAATAACACACACCTAGGGAATAGTGAGGAATCTATTCCAAATGGTCACATATTCAGAGCCTTAGTGAATAATGCACACCTGGGGAATAATTAGGAGTCTATTGCTTATTGCCTACTCATTCAGCTCCTCAGTGAATAATGCATGTCTGTCTAGTACTGAGGTGTCTGTTTCTTTTTTTTTTTTTTTTTTTTTTTTTTTTGCCAATCAATGAGAGCTTGTAAGGTTGCTGAGGTTGGTTGGCCTTGAACTCTTGGCCTCGCCTTCGCAAGCGCCACGACATCCGGCCGGAGCCACTTTGGGCCCCCTGAGGTGTCTGTTTCATATGGCCACTCATTTTGAGCCTCACTAAATAGTGCACATTTGGGAAAAAGTCAGGAGTGTATTTCACATGGCCACTCATCCAGGGGCTCAGTGAATAATCCACACCTGTTGAGTACTCAGGAGTCTTTTTCATATGGTGAATTATTCAGAGCCTCACTGAATGATACACACCTTGGGAATCGTCAGGATTCTGTTTAATATGACCACTCATTATGAGCCTCAGTGAATAATGCATGTCTGTGGATTACTGAGGAGACTAATTTATATCGCCCTCTATTCTGAGATTCCCTAAATAATACACACCTGTGGAATAATCAGATGTCTATTTCATATGTCCACTCATTAGGACCCCCAAGAAATAATACACTACTGGGGAATAGTCAGGAGTCTATTTCATATGGCCACTAAGAGAATCAGTGAATAATGCAAACATGAGGAATACTCAGTGAATATTAGTGAAGTATTGGGTACGAGATTGAAATATTCAACCAAGACAAAAGCATGCCAAATTGCAGGGTCTTTATTGCCAGTGACCACGGAGGACTCACGTCTCTCCAACCCGTGGCCCTGAACTCAGTGGGAGCAGGGTATTTAAACCGAAAAACCACATAGTGGATGCTGGGTAAGCAACTTTACAGTAACTACTGATAAGCAAAGGCCAGACAGTTATTGATAAGAGAAAGGCAAGCAGTGTATGTTTTTTAGAGCAAACTAGCAGTTTTGTTTAAAATAGCCTAGGTCAGCAGTTATTGCAAGGAGAATGGGACATTACAACTTATTTTTGGAAAAAAACAGCTTTGTCTTATAAAATAGTGTTGCTCAGGCTGTAACTCTAGGCCTACTATAACACATTCCGCCCTGTTCTTTCTAACATGTATTAAATTTTTAATAGTTTTCCTCTTTTTGGATCTCTTTCCAATTAAGCAACTAACATACTTTCAATGGGTTCTTCATTAAAGACACACTGGTAATAGGTGGGAGTAAAGGAAGGTCCTCTCTGAGGGGCTACACCAGGAATCATGGGGACAAGGAAGGTTACTGCGAGGAGCATGAAAATTTCAGCTTTAGGTGGTCTGCTGAAGCTGAGGTCACTCTATTGTGCTTCCAGGGGGGAAGTCTTGACATGTGAGTGGTGGATCTAGGAAGTCAGTCCGTCCACTTTGATTGCCATGTCGGTGACCAGGATGATGATGTAGGGTCCTTTTCAGCAAGGAGTTAGGCCAGAGGTGTGAATTTTTTTACTAGGACTTTTACTCTGGGCTGGAAGGGGTGGAGCAGATGGTCAGTGAGGTCTACTGGAGTAGGTTGAATTTCCCTGATTAACAGGTGCACCTGAGACTGAACAGATTAGAGTACTGCAAGGAATTAAGGAGTTTATGGTTATGGACTTTAGCATGTATGGTGTGTGCAAGTTTGGGGAGTAAAGGAGGGGGCTTTCTAAACATAATTTCAAAAAAGTGAAGCCTTTCTGATAGGGAGTACATCGGGTACAGAGAAGAATAAAAGGAAGCAGGTTGACCTAGTTTCACCAGTCTCTAGAATGAATTTTGTTAAAGTGTCCTTTATGGTCTTGTTCATCCTTTCAACCTGCCCTGAACTCTGGGGGCGATAGGCACAATGTAGTTTCCAGGATATGCCCAGGGCTTTGGCTAGGCCCTGAGAAACCTGTGCTGTGAATGCAGGGCTATTATCCGACCCCAGTGTCAGGGGCAAGCTGAACTGAGAAACCAGGTCCTGTAACAGTCTTTTTGTTACTACCAGTGCAGTTTCTGACCTAGTAGGAAAAGCCTCGACCCACCCAGAGAAGGTGTCTACAAACACAAGGAGGTATATATAGCTGCATGCTGGGGGCTTTATTTTAGTAAAATATATTTCCTAGTGTTCCCCTGGGCTAGTACCCCTAAGTCTTATTTCTTCCTGACTAGACCTACTGCCTCTTGGATTCACCCTGGCACACACATCATTGAGTAGTAGTTTTCCTAACAATTTTATGTAAATGTGGAATGTAGTATATGGCCATCAGTAGCTCAGTGAGTTTTGTTTGTCCTAAGTGCATGGCCTGGTGTGTGTCCTTGACTAGAGTCCAACCTAGAGCCTTGGGGAGCACAATCTTTGTGTCTGGTAGGGTGAATTACCCTGTGGAATCTTGTTGTCCCCCCTGTTCTTTAGCAAAGTTTTCTTTATCGGGCGAGTACATAGGGGTAGGGGGCAGGGTTGGGGCTGGCAGAGTCACAAGAAGAGTCAGAGGTTTTAGTGGCCCTAAGACTGCCTCTCTGGCTTGAAGTTAAGCTGCTCTATTTCCCCTTGCCTCTGGTGAATCTCCCTTTTGGTGTCCTTTGCAGTGTATTAATGCTACTGCCTTTGGCTTCCATATAGCTTCTAGTAGAACTAGGATTTCCTCTTTGTTTTTGATGACTTTTCCCTCTGGAGTAAGCAGTTCTCTTTCTGTATAAATGGCTCCGTGTACAAGGGCAGTAGCAAATGCATATTAGCTATTAGTGTAGATGTTGACAGTTTTTCCTTCTGCTCAGTCTAAGGCTTTTATTAGAGCTTTGAGTTCCGCCTTTTGGGCTGAGGTTCTATGTGGGAGAGACTGGGCCCAGATAACCCTCTCTAGGGTAACCACAGCTGACCTGGTGTACTTGACTCCATTGACTATGAAACTGCTGCTATTTGTATACAGTGCCTCCTCTGGGTTCTGCAGGGGGACATCGGTGAGATCTGGTTGTGCAGCATGGAGAACATCTATTGTCTGTTGGCAGTCATGTATGAGCTCTTCTGGCTCACTGTCAGGCAGCAATGTGGTGAAGTTTAAAACTGTTGTTTTTAAAAATTTTATGCAGGGCTGGTCTAAAAGTAAGTCCTGGTATTGGATTATGTGGGCATTAGACAGCTATTTTCCCAGAGCTCCATGGAGTAGTGACTCTACCACATGGGGTGTCACTAAGTTTAACTCCTGCCCCAATGTTACTTTGTCCACCTTCTTGACTAACAGGGCTGTAGCTGCCACTGACTCCAAACAAGCTGGCTACTCAGCGGGTATGGGATTATGTCTTTTAGAAAGGTAGGCAACTGGTCGTGACCATGGTCCTAATGTCTGGGTGAGCACCCCCCGCTTAGCATCTCCCTGTTTTTCATGTATGAATAGCTGGAAGGGTTTAGAGATATCAGGCAAGACTAAGGTTGGGGCCATAGTCAAGATATCTTATAGCCTGTTAAAAGCCTGTTGTTCTGTTGTTGTTCATGTCAAAGGCTTGTCCCTGTGAGTTAACTCGGGTTTCCTGGAGTGCTGCTATCACTGCCTTAGTAATTTTCTTATCTTGCTTGGCCTCTAAGGTGTCCTTATTGTTAAAAACCTTTTGGGCATTCTCTAGCAACTGAGTTAAATTTATTCCCTGGAACCTCTCTAATTTTTGCAATTTTCTTTTGATGTCTGGGGCTGACTGGGAAACAAAAGCCAGATTCATGGCCTGCTGATTATCTGGGGCCTCAGGGTCCATAGGGGTGTAGGTGTGGTAGGCATCCTGTAGGCACTCAAGGAAAGTGGGGACTCCTGTGGACCCCAGGTCATAATCCCTACCTTGGAGAGGTTGGTGGGTTTTTGGGCTGCCCCCCAACCCCCTCTAAGAAGTACCGGTGAAAATTGTTCAAAGCCTGCATGCCCGCTGGGGTGTTTTCGTCCCATTGGAGCCGGGTGGAAGGGAAAATTGCATTAATTTGTTCCTGGAAATCTTCTACTGATCCTCTCCCCATCCCAATTATTGCTTTATGAGCTTCTTATCTAATTCTGCTTCTCTCCTCTGTGGTGAACAACACCAGAAGTAGCTGCTGGCAATCATCCTAATTAGGACAGTGGGTTTGTAAAACTGACACCAGGAGTCCTGTGAGTGTCTGGGGCTTTCCAGAAAATGAGGGATGTTGAGCTTTCCAGTTATACAAATAACTAGATAAATAAGGAATATGAACAAAAACAGGGTGGCCCCAGCTGCCACCACCTGTGGGAGGTGCCTCCTGGAGGGGCATTAGCCTTGGCGGGTGTGGAGTCCTGCTTCAAGTGTGGAGGGGTGACAAGGGCTGCATATTAGTACTGTCAAGAGATGGGTGTCAGGACCCCATTCCCAAGGGCCGAGAATATGGTGGGGGCCACTCTTGGTCTTTGGTAGGGGCTGGAAGAACAGCTGGTACTGAGGAACTTTTCTTTGGGCCTGCCAGCATAACTTGAAGTCCAGCCTGCTTTATGCATTTATCCAGCCAAGGAGGAGGGTGCTGGATCAATTCTAGCCATTGATCAATGTATTGAAATTTATCAGTGTGGCCTGGGGACCCTGCCACCTTGTTCCAGACAGCCTGAGTGATCTTGGGGTTGTATGTCCTCGTTTCTGGCCAGCCTACCAAAAAGGCTGGCTACTCTAACTCACAGAGGGTCCAAAGCCTGTGTGGGGTTAGCTTAACACCACACTGGCCAGAGAACGCTTTTTAAAAATTTGTTGTCGTGCATCAAAGCGGGATGCATGGTCGGGACTGTGAAAAGCCCATTTGGTTTTTTCATCACTTTTTGAAATTTTCCAAGAGATTTCACTAATTTAAGACTGACTTCACTGAGGATTTGAACCAATAATCTTGCAGTCGAGGGCCACACCCCTTAACCACTGTTCTAACAAGTAACTTGCACTATAAAGAGTTAGAAAGCTGTTCTTAAAGCCAGATTTTAGATGCAAATACCGCACCCTGAAGCAATGTGGCCTGCCTGAAAGCCAGGTGGGGCTGTTGGCCAGCAGAGGCCGGCTGCCACTTTTCTGCCCCTGCAGCTTTTGGTCACCTTGACACAGGGACCCTGAAAAGCATTAAATTTCTGTCTCTATCTCTCTCTCCTTGTTTCTCTTTTCTGTCTTCTCTCTTCTTCCCCTCTCTTCTCTTTTTTCCATTTACTTTCTCTCTCTCTATCCTTCCCCTACTTTCTGGTCCTCTCTTCTCTTTCCTTCCCCTACTTTTTCTTTCCCTCTTCTACTTTCTTGTTCTCTCTCCTCTCTTTTCTGTCCTGTTTCTGCTGTCTCCTTTTGGGCCCCTTGCTTGCTACTTGTGTCTTCCACTTTCTGTGGTATAGCCAATTTAGGAAAGACTCAAATTCAAATTTGGCCCTCTTTAAAGCAGTTTTTAGCAGGGCTTCTGCAGCCAGGTCCTGAAAGGAGCAGATAATTGAATTGGTGGTTCTGTCTCTAGTTTTAGTCAAAGGAACAGGAGGTAAAAGCCAGGGTAAGGTGGCAGCTTCTTCCCCCGTATATCACAATTTGTAGAGTGTGCAAAAGAGTTGCCAATCTGTCTTTAGTGGTTTGTGGCACCTGAATTAGGGGAATAAAACAACTCGACTTAAGACTATCTGCCACATGGAAGAGGAAGAAAGTGTGAGTCCTCAGTGATAGAAGAAGAAGATGAGGAAGAAAGAGAAGAGAGTGATTTCTTCAGGGGTGTGATTAATAAAAGTTCCCTGCATCCAGTGGTTTGTCAAGCACTGCAAGATATCCTCTACTTCAAGGGAGGATGGCCTGAGCCAGTGTATGTCTGCTAGCAGAAGTCTAATAAAACTGACAACTTTACAGATGAGACAGAACCACATACAAGAGTGACAAATAAAAAGTAAGAGTCCCCTAGAAAGGGGGCTAACCAGTTACCTGCCCAGACACATTCCTGGAGGAATGTTTCAAAGTCATCTTAGCTAAAGTGTACACATATAATCCCCGGGCCTAGTCACCTCAAGATAAAAGTCCGAGTAGAACAACTCTGAAGTGAATCACCGTTATGCCTTATGACACACCCATAGAACCACAGGTGAAAACCCACTCAAGCCCCATAGCTTTCAGCCATGGGACTACATATATACACATTGACTCTCTCACACAAAAGTTATAGAAAAAAAATCCAATGCTGACACCCACTATAGCAGCTACCAGAAAGCTGCTACCCATTGCAACAGCCACCAAAAAGCTGCCACCCACTATGACAGCCACCAGATGGCTAGTGCCTACTATGCCAAACACCAGAAGCCTCAAGTGATGTCTCAGTGAGACTTCTCAGGTCAGAGTTGCAATGACTGCATCCAGTGCCTTGACACAGGCCCCCTTGAACTAGTTCCCAGATTTCATAACAAACTTACCTCCAGAAGCTTTTTTTAAGACCCTGAAGAATTTTAAGTGAACATCAGCCAAGTACTCACTTAACCTCCACAGTGACACTCTAAGACCCTGAGGCAACTCAAGAAGTGCCTTTCCTAGAAGCCCACAAAGTAGGAGCAACCACCCAGGTGAGATTCTGAAATAGCTTTTGTCTAAGTGATAGAAAAATGTAAATAAAATCTCGCTAGAGACTTCATTAGGAGTCTATTTTATATGGCCACTCAGAGCCTCAGTGAATAATGCACACCACGGTAATAGTCAGGAGCCTCTTTTATATGACCACTGATTCAGTATCTCACTGAATGATACAAACCTGGGGAATCATCAGGATCTATTCCGTATGACCAATCATTCAGAGCCTTACTGAATAATGCACAATGGAGCAATAATAAAAAGTCTATTTCATATGGCCTCTCATTCAGAGCTTCAGTGAATAATAAACACTTGTGGAGTAGTGGGTACCCTATTTAAGATAGCCACGAATTAAGCACCTCCCTGAATGATACACACCTGGGTAATAGTCAGGAGTCTATTTGATATGGACACTCATAAAGAACCTCTTCGAATACTGCACATGTGGGGAATAATCACTAGTCTATTTCATATGGTGATTCATTTAGAGAATCAATGAAAAATGCACATATGGGGAGTAAAATGGAGTCTATTTCATATGGCCACTCTTTCAGTGTTTCAGTGAATCATATATATATCTGGAATAGTCAGGAATCTCTTTCATATGGACACTCGTTTAGGGCCTCTGTGAATAATACACCCTTGGGAAACAGTCAAGAGTCTACTTTGAAGGGCCACTCATTTTGAGCCTCACTGAATAATAGACACCTGGGTAATAGCCAGGAGTTTATTTCTTCAGGCCAATCATTCAGAGGCTCAGTGAATTATACACACCAGTGACATAGTCAGGAGTCTACTTCATATTGCTCCTCATTCAAAGCCTAAGTGAACAATGAACACCTGTTGAGTCCTCAGGAATGTATGTCATATGGCCACGCATTGAGCACCTGACTGAATGATACACACGTGGGAAAGTCAGAATTCTATTTAATATGGACACCCATTTTGAGACTCACTGAATAACTTATACCTGTAGAATAGTGAGGAGTCTATTTCATATTGCCCCTCCTTTCAAGTCTTACTGAGTAATACACACCTGGGGAATTGTTAGGAGTCTACTTCTTATGGCCTGCATTCAGAGCCTCATTGAATATGCATACCTGGAGAAAAATTTGGAGTCTCTTTTATATGGCCATTCATTCAGAGCATTGGTGAATAATGTACACATGTGGAGTAGCCAGGTTTTTATTTTTTTGGCCACACATTGAGAACCTCAGTGAATCATACACACCTGTGGAATAGACAGGAGTCTATTTCACACAGCCCCTCATTCAGTGCCTGTGTGAATAAAATCCACCTGGAAAATAATCAGGAGTCTCTTTCACATTGCCTCCCATTCATAGCCTCAATGAATAATCCATACCTGGGTTATAGTCAGAAATCTATTTCATAAGGATACTTTTTCAGAACCTCCCTTAATGCACACATGTGGGATATTCAGAAATATATTTCACATGGCCACTGATGCACAACCTCCATGAATAATGCATACCTGGGGAGTACTCAGCAATCTGTTTCATATGGCCACTCATTCAGCACCTCAGTGAATAATGCACACCTGGGGAATAGTCAGGATTCTGTTTCTTATGGTGACTCATTTAGATCTTTACTGAATAATGCACACGTTTGGAATAGTCAGGATTCTCTTTCATATGGCCACTCATTCAGAGCCTCACTGAATGGTACACACCTGTGGAATAGTCAGGAGTCTATTTTATATTTCCACTCATTCAGAGCCTCAGTGAATAATGCATGCCTGGGGAATACTGAGGATTCTGTATCAAATGACTCCTCATTCGGAACCTCAGTGAATAATACACACATGGGAAATATTAAAGACTGTATATTATATGGCCACTCATTCAGAGCTTCAGTGAATGATACACACCTGGGGAACAACCAGTATCTTATTCCATATGCTCGGTGTTCAGAGCCAAACTGAATAATGCACACCTTGGAAATAGACAGGTTTCTCTTTCATATGAACACTCTTTTAGAGCCTCAGTGAATAATACACACCAGTGTAATATAGAATAGTTTATTTCATATTGCCACTCCTTGAGAGCCCTCCGAATAGTGCAAGTTTGGGGAATTCTCAGGAGTTTAATTACATTGTCTTCTCGTTCAGAGTCTCATTCAATAATGCATACCTGAAAAAATCTTGAAGTCTCTTTCACATGGCCATTAATTCAGAGCATCAGTGAAGAATGCACACTTGTGGAGTAGCCATGTATCTATTTTCTTTGGCAACACATTTAGAACATCAGTGAATAATACACACCTGTGGAATAGTTAGGAGTCTATTTCATACCTCCCCTCATTCAGAGCCCATGTGAATGAAACATCCCTGGAGATTAGTCAGGAGTGTATTTCATATTGAAAGTCATTCAGAGCCTCAGTGTATAATGCACACCTGTGGAATCGACAGGAGTGTATTTCATATAGACGCTCTTTCAGAGCCTCTCTGAAGAATACACACATGGGGTAGAGTCAGGAGTCTATTTCATATGGCCACTCAGTGAGGGCCTCAGGGAGTACTGCATACCTGGGGTGTGTCAGGAGACTACTTCATATGGCAACTCATAGAGAACCTCAGTAAATAACACACACTGGGGAATAGTCAGGAGTGTATTTCAAATGGCCACACATTCAGAAGCTCAGTGAATAATACACACCAGGGGAATTGTCAGGAGACAATTTCATCTGGCCTCTCATGCAGAGCTTCACTGAATAATGAACTCCTGTGGAATAGTCAGCAGCCTAATTGATATAGCCATGCATTCAGAGCCTCTCTGAGTAATAAGCTCCTTGCACATATTCAGAAATTTCTTTTGTATGGCCACTCAGAGCCTCACTGAATGGTACACACCTTGGAATAGTCATATGGCCACTAATTCAGAATCTCATGGAGTAATGCACACTGCTGGATAAATGAGGATTCTCTCTCATATGGCCACTCATTCAGAGCCTCACTGAATAATACACACCTGTGGAATTGTCAAGAATCTATTTCATATTGACACTCATTCAGAGCCTCAGTGAATAATGCACACCTGGGGAGTACTGAGAATTCTATTGTTGGTAATATATACTTAGTGTATAGTCAATGGCATGGTTATATGGTCACACATTAAGAGCCTCACTGAATGATACACACCTGGAGAAGAGTTAGGATTCTATTTCATATGACCAGTCATTGAGAGCCAAGCTGAATAATGCACACCTTGGAAATAGGTGTCTCTTTCATAGGGACACTGTTTCAGAGCCTCAGTGAATAATGCACACCTGGGAAATACTCCAGAGTCTGTCTAATATGACCAATCATTACGAGCCTCAGTGAATAATGCACATCTGTGGAGTACTGAGGAGACTAATTCATATCACCCCTGATACTGAGACTCCCTGAATAATGCACACATGGGGAACAGTCAGAAGTCTATTTTATATGGTCACTCAGTAGGACCTCCAGAGAATAATACACAGCTGGGGAATAGTCAGGAGTCTATTTTATATGGCCACTCAGAGAATCAGTGAATAATGCAGACTTGAAGAATACTCAGGAGTCTATTTCACATGACCAACAACTCAGAGCCACAGTGAATAATACAACCAGGGTAATAGTTAGGAGCCTCTTTCATATGGCCACTCATTCAGTGCCTTACTGAATGATACACACCTGGGGAATTGTCAGGATTCTATTCCATACTACCACTCATTCAGAGCTGTATTGAATAATTCACAACATGGCAATAGGAGTTTATTTTATATGGCCTCTGATTCAGAGCTTCAGTGAATAATAAACCCCTATGGAGCAGTCAGGATGCTGTTTAAGATAGCCACGAGTTAGGTGTCTCCCTGAATGATACACACCTGGGTGATGATCAGGAGTCTACTTCATATGACTTCTCATTCTGGGCCTCACTGAATAATACACACCTGGGGGAGTGTCAGGAGTCTATTTGGTATGGGCACTCATACAGAATTTTTTGAATAATGCAAACATGGAGAATAATTAGGAATCTATGTCATATGGATACTAATTCAGACAATCAGTGAAAACGCACACATGCGGAGTAAAAAGGGGTCTGTTTCATATGGCCACTCTTTCACAGCCTCACTGAATATTACACACTTTTGATATGTATTTCTTATGGCCACTCATTCAGAGCCTCACTGAACAATGCACACCAGGTAAAAGGAGACTATTTTATTTGGAAACCCTTTAAGAACCTCACTGGATATTACATACCTGGGGAATTGTTAGAAGTCTGTTTTATATAGCCACTCTTTCACAGCTTCACGGAATAATGCACACCTGCAGAATAGTCAGAAGTCTCTTTCATATGGCCACTCATTGAGAGTCTCACTAAATGTACACACCTGGGTAAATAGTCAGGATTCTGTTTTATCCCTCATTCATAGTCTCACTGAATAATGCACACCTGTGGAATAGTCAGGAGTCTTTTGCATGTGGCCTCTCATTCGGAGTGTCACTGAATAATGTGGAGTAGTCAGGAGTCTATTTCATGTAGAAACATATTCAGAGCCCCAGTGCATAATGGACACCTATAGTAAGAAATCTAATTAATATCGTCACTTATTCTGAGCCTCACTGAATAATACACACCTGGAGAATAATTTGGAGTCTATTTCCTATGAACATACATTCAGAGCCTCAGTGAATAATGCACACCTGTGAAGTATCCAGGAGTCTATTTAATTTGGACACTCATTCATAGCCTCAGTGGATAATATGCACCTGTGGAATAGTCAGGAGTCTATTTCACGTGGCCACTTATTCAGAGCCTCTGTGAATAATACACACTTGGGAAATAGTCAAGAGTCTATTTTATATGGCCACTCTATCAGCATCTCACTGAGTGATACACACCTGAGGAATAGTCAGGACTGTCTCATATGAACACTCATTGAGAGCCACACTGAATAATGCACACCTGTGGAATAGTCAGAAATCTATTTTATTTGGTCATTCTTTCAGAGCCTCAGTGAATACTACACACCTGGAGAACAGTGAGGAGTCTATTTCATGTGTCCACTCATTCAGAGCCTCAGGAATAGTGCACACCTCAAGAGTATATTTGTTTATTTATTTATTTATTTATTTGCATTATAGGTTTTGGGGTACATGTGCAGAACATAAAGACAGTTGCATAGGTACACACGTGGTAGTGTGATTTGCAGTTTCTCCCCTTCCCTAACATATGGCATTTCTCCCCATGCTATCCCTTTCCAGGTTTCCCCCCCACTGTCCCTCCCCTATTTCCCCCAATAGACCCCAGTGTGTAGTGTTGCCCTCCCTAGGTCCATGTGTTCTTATTGTTCCTCACCCACCTATGAGTGAGAATATGCGGTATTTCGTTTTCTGTTTTTGTGTTAGTTCACTGAGAATGATGTACTTCAGATTCATCCATGTCCCTAAAGAGGCCAGGAAAACATCGTTTTTGTTTGCTGCATAATATTTCATCGTGTATATGTGCCACATATAATTTCTATTTTTATTTTTTATACCTCCAATCTATCTTTATTTGATTTCCACAAAACAGTCACAAAGAAAAAAAAATACAAAAAGCTGCACCCCTGTGTGTGTCATTTTTGCACTACAACCACGCCAGCCTTCTGTATAGTGTCCAAATTTTAGTGTGGGTGCTTCTAAAGCGAGCACATGCCAAGCTCAGCACAGCTTTTTTCTGTTTTTCTGTTTTTTTTTTTTTTTGCTTTTTTATAGGGAGAGGGATATGCTGTAGCCTTCAAGACCAGTCTCTAACACGTGACCTCAATATCTGCCTGCCTTGGCATTCTGTGTGCTGGGGTTACAGGCTTCAGCCACAGAGCCCAACCTAAATTGTGTTTTTGTGTTAAAGACAATGTTTCACCAGGTTGGTCAGGCAGGTCTCAAACCCACAACTTCTCATAATCCACCTGCCTTGATCTTCGAGGCACCTGAATGACAGGCTGCCATAAATCACAGTGCCCGGCCATCAAATTTGATTGTTAAGAAAGAAATCAGAAAACTGACACAAGAACAGAAAAAGAAATACCGCATATACTCACTCATAGGTGGGTGAGAAAAATGAGAACACATGGACACAGAGAGGCGGTCTACTATACACTGGGGACTGTTGAGGGAAATGGGGGAGGGACAGTGGGTGGGGCTGGGGGGGATAGCCTGGGGATGAATACCAAGTGTGGGTGAAGGGGAGGAAGGCAGCAAAACACACTGCCATGTGTGTACCTATGCAACTATCTTGCACGTTCTGCACATGTACCCCAAAACCTATAATGCAATAAAAATTAAAAAAAAAGAAAGAAATCAGAGAGACTGTGCCAGGCAGGGCCACTCATGCCAGCAATCTTAGCACTTTGGGAGGCTGAGGTGGGCGGGATTCCTGAGGTCACGAGTTTGAGGTCAGACTGAAATTTCTGGTAAAAACCCACCTCACATAAAAAAAAAAGAAAGAAAGAAAGAAAGAAAGAAAGAAAGAAAAGTAATCAGACTGAGAAGTGTGTGCAATTGAAACAAAACTTGGTTACCGGTGACTTTACCTGCAGCCCCGCCTTTATTTATTACGTACTGTTTCCCTTTATTCACTCAACCTGAAGTGCAACATTGTGATCTTCGCTCATTGCAACACCTGTCTTTTGGGTTCAAATGATTGTCTTGCCAATGTCCTTCAAGTAGCTGGGGTTGCAGATGTCCACACCACCAGGTCCAGCTAACTTTCTATTTTTATTTTTTTGTACCTCCAGTCTATCTTTATTTGATTTCCACAAAAAATCCACAATGAAGAAAAAAAAATACGAAATACTGCATCCCCGTCCATGTCATTTTTCACTGCGACCACGCTGGCCTTCTGTGTAGCGTCCCAATTTTAATGTAGGTGCTTCCAAAGTGAGGATATGCCAAGCCCAGCTCAGCTTTTTTATGTTTCTGGTGTTTGGTTTTTATACAAAGCAGGCTACGCTGTCTCCTTCAAGGCCAGTCTCGAACCTGTGACCTCAGGATTTGCCTGCCTTGGCATTCTATGTGCTGGGACTACAGGCTGGAGCCGCCGAGCCCAACCCAAATTGTGTTTTTGTTTTAAAGATGGGGTTTCACCATATTGGTCAGGTGGGTTTCAAACCCTCAATTTCTCGCATTCCACCTGCCTTGTTCTTCGAGGCACCTGAATGACAGGCTGTTGTGAGCCACCGTGCCCAGCCGGCCAATTTTATTGTTAAGAAATCAGAGAGACTGTGCCAGGCATTGCCACTCACGCCAGCAATCTTAGCACTTTGGGATGCCGAGGTGGGCGGGTTTCCTGAGGTCACGAGTTCGAGGTCAGCCTGAGCATTTCGGTTAAAACCCATCTCACATAAAAAAAAAAAAAAAAAAAAAAAAAAAAAAAAAAAAAAAAAAAAACAGAAAAAATAAAAAGAAAAGTAATCAGACTGATGAGTGTTTGCAATTGAAACAAAACGAGGTGACGGGAGACTCTACCCCTTAGCCCTGCCTTTATTACGTACTGTTTCTCTCATGTCACCCAAGCTGGAGTGCAACAGTGCAATCTTTGCTTATTGCAACACCTGCCTTTTGGATTCAAGAGATTTTCTTGCGAATGCACTTCAAGTCGCTGGGGTTGCAGGCGTTTACACCACCACGTCAAGCTAACTTTCTATTTTTATTTTTCTGTACCTCCAATCTATCTTTATTTTATTTTTCCAAGCAGCCACAAAGAAGAAAAAATATACATAATGCTGCACCCATGTGCGTGTCATTATTGCACTACAACCACACCAGCTTTTTGTGTAGCATCTCAATTTTAGTGTAGGTGCTTTCGAAGTGAGCACATTTCAAGCCCACCTCAGTAAAAACTACCTATATTAGTTTTTGTTGTTACATAATAAATTAATACAATCTCAGAAGCATAAAATAACATATGAATGAAATAACATAACATAACAAAAACGCAATTTGGGTTGGGCTCCGCAGCTCAAGCCTAACTTTCTATTTATGTTTTTTGTTTTGTTTTGTTTTTTTATAGGGAGTGGGCTATGCTGTGTCTTTGGAGGCCAGTCTCAAATCTCTGACATCAGAATCCACCAGCCTCAGCATTCTTTGTGCTGGGACTACAGGCTTGAGCCTCCGAGCACAACCCAAATTGTGTTTTTGTTTTAAAGACAAGGTTTCACCATGTTGGTCAGGCGGGTCTCAAACCCAAAACTTCTCGTGATCTGCCCGTCTTGATCTTTGAGGTGAATAAATGACAGGCTGCCATGAGCGATGGTGCCCAGACGTTCAATTTTATTGTTAAAGAAGAAATCACAGAGACTGTGCCAGGCACTGACACCCACGCCAGGAAACCTAGCATTTTGGGAGGCCGAGATTGGGGGATTTCCTGAGTTCATGAGTTCAAGGTCAGCCTGAGCATTCCAGTGAAAACCCACCTCACAGAAAAAAAAAAAAGAAAAGTAATCAGACTGATGGGTGTGTGCAATTGAAACAAAATGTGGTGCCAGGAGACTCAACCCCCAGCCTTGCCTTTCTTTATTACATACTGTTTCCCTTTTGTCACCAAGGCTGGAGCGCAACAGTGTGATCTTTGCTTATTGCAACACCTGGTTTTTGGGTTCAAGTGATTGTCCTCCCAATGCCCTTCAAGTAGCTGGAATTGCAGGTGTCCACACCATCACGTCAAGCTAACTTTCTATTTTTATTTTTTTGTACCGCCTATCTATCTTTATTTGATTTCCACAAAACAGTCACAACAAAGAAAAAAATGCAAAAAGCTACACCCCTGTGCGTGTCATTCTTGCACTATGACCAGGCCGGCCTTCTGTGTAGGATCCCAATTTTACTGTAGGTGATTCCGAACAGAGCACATGCCAAGCCAAGCTCAGTTTTTTATGTTTTTTTCTGGGTTTTTTTGTTTGTTTTTTATATGGAGTGGGCTATGCTGTGCCCTTCGAAACCAGTCTCAAACCTGTGACCTTACGATCCACTGCCTCGGCATTCTTTGTGCTGGGACTACAGGCTTGAGCCACCTAGCCCAATGAAAATTGTGTTTTCATTCTAAAGACAAGGTTTCACCATGTTGGTTGGGTGAATCTTGAAACCACAACTTCTCGTGTTCCACAGCATTGATCTTTGAGGTGCCTGAATGACAGGCTTCCGTGAGCCACGGTGCCCGGCCGTCCGATTATATTGTTAAAAAAGAAATCAGAGAGACTGTGCCGGGTGCTGTCACTCATGCCAGAAATCTTAGCACGTTTGGAGGTCGAGGTGGGCGGGTTTCCTGAGGTCACTAGTTCGAGGTGAGCCTGAGCATTTCGTTGAAAACCCACCTCACATGAAAAAGAAAATAAAAGTAATCATACTGATGAGTGTGTCCAGTTGAAACAAAACGAGGTGCCAGAAAACTCCACCCCCAGCCCCGCCTTTTTTATTACGTACTGTTTTCCTCTTGTCACCAAGGCTGGAGTGCAACAATGCAATCTTTGCTTATTGCAACACCTGCCTTTTGGGTTCAAGCGATTGTCCTCCCAATGCACTTCAAGTAGCTGGGGTTGCAGGTGTCCACACCATCACGTCCAGCTAACTTTCTCTTTTTATTTTTTTTGTACCTCCAAACTATCATTATTTGATTTCCACAAAAACAGTCATAATGAAGGAAAAATATACAAAAAGCTGCATCTTTGTGAGTGTCATACTTGCACTACGACCACACCGGCCTTCTGTGTAGCATTCCAATTTTAGTGTAGGTGCCTCCAAAGCAAGCACATACCAAGCCCAGCTCAACTTTTTTATGTTTTTCTGTTTTTTTTTTTTTTTTATAGGGAGTGGGCTACACTGTGTCATTCAAGGCCAGTCTCGAACCTGTGAACTCACGATCCGCCTGCCTCAGCATTGTTTGTCCTGGGACTACAGGCTTGTGTCACCTAGCCCAACCCAAATTGTGTTTTCATTTTAAAGACAGGTTTCAACATGTTGGTCGAGCAAATCTTGAGCCTGAAACTTCTCATGATCTACCCGCATGGATCTTTGAGTCATCTGAATGACGCTTTTGTGAGCCACAGTGCCTGGCCATCCAATTATATTGTTAAAAAAGAAATCAGAGAGACTGTGCCAGGGGCTGCCACTTATGCCAGCAATCTTAGCACTTTGGGAGGCCGAGGTGCATGATATTCCTGAGGTCACGAGTTCGAGGTCAGCCTGAGCATTCCAATGAAAACCCACCTCACATAAAAAAAAAAAGAAAAGTAATCAGAGCTATGAGTGTGTGCAATTGAAATAAAACGAGGTGCCGAGAGACTCCACTCCCAGCCACGCCTTTCTTAATTATGTACTGTTTTCCTCTTGTCACCAAGGCTGGAGTGCAACAGTGCAATTTTTGCTTATTGCAACACCTGTCTTTTGGCTTCAAGCGATTGTCCTCCCAATGCCCTTCAAGTAGCTGGGGTTGCAGGTGTCCACACCACCACCTTTATCTAACATTTCTTTTAGGAAAGGAAAAGAGAGGAAGAAAAAGAGGGAGAGAGAACAGGAATATTGCTTTATTCTATAAATGGGTATTAATAATAATGGCCGTTCATTATTTTGTGTATTTAAAGTGGAGAATGTATACTTTATTTATCAAAAATGGAGAGTTCAACAAGTGCTAATTAAGTTTACTTGTTACTGATCTGAGTTCAGATTCTGGATATCCTTATTAATTTTCTGTTCCGTTGAGTCTGAATCTCTTTATGGGTCTTATGTATCTGGGTGTTAGGATGCATTGATCCTTATACCACTCTATCTTTGTTGGTTTGAAATCTGTTTTATCAAATGCATGAATTGCAACTCCTTTTTGTTTATTTATTTGTTTTTGTTCTCTATTTGGTTGGTAAATCTTTCTCCAACCCTTTGTTTTTAGTCTTTGTGTATCTTTGGATATGAAACGGGTCTGGATATAGTATACCATTAGGTTTTGGCTGTATCTTTTAATTAGAAAATTTAGTCGATTTCAATTTAAGATTACTGCCATTTGATGTTAACTGGCTATTTTATCCATTTGTTGATGTAAATTCTTTTTTATGTGATGCTCTTTACTTTTTGGTATATTTCTAGAAAGGCTAATACTGGTTGTTCCTTTCTGTGTGTAATGCTTCTTTCAGAAGTTTTTGTAAAGCAGGACTGGTGGTAATAAAATCTCTGAGTACTTGCTTGTTCATAAAAGATTTTATTTTTCCTTCAATTGTGAAGCATAGTTTGGCAGGATATGAAATTCTGGGCTGAAAGTTCTGTTCTTTGAGGATGTTAAATATTGGGCCCCACTCTCTTCTGGCTTCTAGGGTTTCTACTGAGAGATCTGCTGTAAGCCTAATAGGCTTCCCTTTGTGGGTAACCTGACCTTTCTCTCTGGCTGCCCTTAGTATTTTCTCCTTCGTTTCAACCCTGGTGAATCTAATGATTATGTGTCTTGGGGTTTCTCTTCTTAAGGAATATCTTTGTGGTGTACTCTGTATTACCTGAGGTTGAATGGTATCCTGCTTTGCTAGATTGGGAAAATTCTCCTGGATAATATTCTGAAGAGTATTTTCCAGCTGGGATTCATTCTCTCCATCACATTCAGGTACACCTATCAGACGTAGATTAGGTCTTTTCACATAGTCCCATAATTCTTGGAGACTTTGCTCATTCCTTTTTATCCTTTTTTCTCTATTCTTGTCTTCTCGTTCCATTTCATTAGGTCAGTCTTCGACCTCTGATATCCTTTCTTCTGCTTGATCAATTCGGCTATTCAATCTTGTGCATATTTCACTAAGTTCTCATGGTGTATTTTTCAACTCCATTAGTTCATTTATATTCCTTTCTTTATTGTCCATTCTTTTTAACATTTCGTCTAACCTTTTTTCAAAGTTCTTAGTTTCTCTACATTGGGTTAGAACAAGTTGTTTCAATTCCCAGAAGTTTTATACCATCCACCTTCTGAAGCCTCCTTCAGGTACTGGAACACAGTCCTCTTCCATTAGGGCTTGTTCCGTAGCTGATGAGGAATTGCTATCCCCTGTAGAGGGAGAGGGGTTCTGACTTTCGGTTTTCTCAGCCTTTTTAGGCTGTTTTTTTCCCTTTATTGTGAATTTATCCATCTGATGTCTTTAGAATTAGCACCTTTCTGATTAAGTTCCTGAAAGGATGTCCAATTTATTGATTCCCAGTGCTGGAATCCGAGCAACCCACTGAACCGGACAAAACAACAGCGATAAGACTGATGGTGCTCTTCTGCCTGGGAATCTCTGGTCTGACTTCCTTCTTGAGTCTGCCACAAGTGGCTTTGCCTTCTCGGAGCTCCAAACACCAGTCAGTAGGGGAACCAGTCCCTCTCACTCTGCACGAAGAGCTGCCATGCCGAGGCGATGACAAAACCGCTGCGCTGGCCACAGAAGTCGCGCTGGTGACCCGCGGGGCTCCTCCACTGGAAATCTTCTGGTCCGTGGGCGACGAAAATTCCTCTGAAAATGTGGTGTCCTCACGTTTTCCGAGCTTTCACTGGGAGCTACAATCCGAAGCTGTTAGCAATCAGCCATCTTGGATCTAACTTTCTATTTTTATGTTTTTGTACCTCCAAACTATCTTTATGTGATTTCCACAAAACAGTCACAATGAAGGAAAAAAATACAAAAATCTGCACCCCTGTGAGAGTAATTTTTGCGCTATGACCATGTCGGCCTTCTGTGTAGTGTCCCAATTTTAGTGTGGGTGCTTCCGAAGCGAGTACATGCCAAGCACGGTGCAGATTTTTATATGTTTTTGTCTTTTATAGGGAGCGTGTTTCAATGTGTTTTTCGAGGCCAGTCACAAACCTGTGATCTCACGATCTGCCCATCTCGGCTTCCTAAGTGCTACCTTTACAGGCCTGAGGCTCTGAGCCCAACCCAAATTGTGTTTTCATTTTAAAGACAGTGTTTCACCCTGTTGGTCCTGTGAATCTGGGACTCAACAGTTCTCATAATTTGCCCACCTTGGTCTTTGAGGCGCCTGGGTTCCAGGCTGCCATGAGCCACTGTGCCTGGCCATCCGATTTTTTTGTTAAAAAGAAAATCAGAGAGACTGTGCTGGGCGCTGCCACTCATGCCAGCAATCTTAGCACCTTGGGAGGCCTAGGTGGGCAGGTTTTCTGAGGTCACGAGTTCAAGGTCAGCCTGAGATTTCTAGTGAAAACCAACCTCACATAAAAAAATACAGGAAAAAAAAAGAAATCAGACTTATGTGTGTGTGCAATTGAAACAAAACGAGTTGCTGGGAGACTCCACACCCAGACTTGCCATTTTTTATTATGTATTGTTTTCCTCTTTTCACCCAAGCTGGAGTGCAACAGTGTGATCTTTGCTTATTGCAACACCTGCCTTTTGGGTTCAAGTGAATGTCCTCCCAATGCCCTTCAAGTAGTTGGGGTTGGAGGTGTCCACACTACCAGGTCCAGCTAACTTTCTATTTTTATTTTTTTGTACCTCCAATCTATCTTTATTTGATTTCCACAAAAAAGCCACAATGAAGAAAATAAATACTGAACAATGCAGTCCTGTGTGTGTCATTTTTGCACTGCCACTGACCGATCTTCTGTGTAGCATCCCAATTTTAGTGTAGGTGCTTCCAAAGCGAGCACAGGCCAAGCCCAGCTCAGCTTTTTTATGTTTTCTAATTTTTGTTTTTTTATAGAAGGCGGGCTACACTGTGTCCTTCAAGGCCAGTCTCGAATCCGTGACCTCAGGTCCACCTGCCTCGGCATTCTATGTGCCAGGACTACAGGCTTGTGCCGCCAAGCCTAATCCAAGATGTGTTTTCATTTTAAAGACAGGGTTTCACCATGTTGCTCAGGCAAATCTCAAACTCGCAACTTTTTGTTATCTGCCCGCCTTGAGCTTTGAGGCGCCTGAATGACAGGCTTTCATGAGCCATGGTGCCCGGCCATCCGATTATATTGTTAAAAATGAAATCAAAGAGAATGTGCTGGGCACTGCCACTCATGCCAGCAATCTTAGCACTTTGGGAGGCCAAGGTGTGTGGGTTTTCTGAGGTCTCGAGTTTGAGGTCAGACTGAGCATTCTGGTGAAAACCCACCTCATATAAAAAAAAAGAAAAGAAAAAAATTAATCAGACTGATGAGTGTGTGTGGTTGAAACAAAACAAGGTGCTGGACGACTCCACCTCCAGCTTTGCTTTTTTTTATTATGTACTGTTTCCCTCTTGTCACCAAGGCTGGAGTGCAACAGTGCAATCTTTGCTTATTGCAACACCTTCCTTTTGGGTTCAAGCAATGTATCTTTTCAATGCCCTACCTGTAGCTGGGGTTGCATGTGTCCACACCACCAGGTCCAGCTAACTTTTTATTTTTATGTTTTTGTACCTCCAAGCTAACTTTATTTGATTTCCACAAAAGAGTCACAACAACAACAACAAAATTACAAAAAGCTGCAACCCTGTGAGTGTCATTTTGGTGCTACGACCACGCTGGCCTTCTGTGTAGCGTTCCAATTCTAGTGTAGGTGCTTCCGAAGTGAGCACATACCAAACCCAGCTCAGCTTTTACATGCTTTTCTGTTTTTTGTTTGTTTGTTTGTTTTTTTATAGGGAGCGGGCTATGCTGTGTCATTCGAGGCCAGTCTCAAACCTGTGACCTCACGATTCACCCACCACAGCATTTTAAGTTCTGGTATTACAGGCCTGAGCCGCCAAGCCCAACCCAAATTGTTTTCATTTTAAAGACAAGGATTCACCATGTTGGTCGGGTGGGTTTTGAACCCGCAACTTCTCGTGATTCACCCGCCTTAGTCTTCTAGATGCCTGGATGACAGGCTGCCGTGAGCCATCATACCCGGCCAGCCGACTTTATTGTTATAAAAGAAATCAGAGACACTGTGTAGGGAGCAAAATATGCTGTGTTTCTCGAGGCCAGTATTGAACATGTGACCTCACAATCCACCCGCCCTGGCATTATAAGTGCTGGGGTTACAGGCCTGAGCCATGGAGCCCAACTCAAATTGTGTTTTTGTTTTAAAGCTGGGGTTTCACCATGTTGGTCGGGCAGGTCTTGAACCTGCAACTTCTCATGATCCGCCCACCTTGGTCTTCGAGGCACCTTGATGACAGTCTGCCATGAGCCACCATTCCCGGCTGGCATAATTTGTTTAAAAAAAAAAAATCAGAGAGACTGTGCCGATTGCTGCGACTCACGCCAGCAATCTTAGCACTTTGGGTGGCAGAGGTGGGCGAGTCTTCTGAGGTCACAAGTTCGAGGTCAGCCTGAGCATTCCAGTGAATACCCACCTCACATAAAAAAATAAATAAAATAAAATAAAATAAAACCATAAAAAAATAAAAGTAATAAGACTGATGAGTGTGTGCAATTGTAACAAAACAAGGTGCTGGGAGACTTCACATTCTGCCCCGTTTTTCTTGATGACCTACAGTTTCCCTCTTGTCACCCAGGCTGGAGTGTGTCAGTGTGATTTTGGCTTATTGCAACACCTGCCTTTTGGGTTTTGTGATTTTCCTGCCAATGCCCTTCAAGTAGCTGGGGTTGCAGTTGTCCACACAACCACGTCCAGCTAACTTTCTGTTGTTTTTTTTTCCTCAAATTTATCTGTATTTGATTTCTACTGAAAAGCCAAATCGGCAAAAAAATAAAAATAAAATAAAAAAATACAAAACGCTGCTCCCCTTTCCGAGACATGCTTGTGCTGCGGCCACGCCGGCCTTCTGTGTAGCATTCCAATTTTAGTATAGGTGCTGCTGAAGCGAGCACATGGCATGCCCAACTCAGCTTTTGTATGTTTTTCTGTTTTCATGTTTCTTACAGGAAATGGGTTGTGCTGTGTCATTCGAGGTCTGTCTCAAACCTGTGACTTCACGATCCGCCCGCCTCGGCATTCCAAATTGCTGGGAGAACAGGCATGTCCAGCAGAGCCCAACCCAAGTTCTGTTTTCCTTTTGAAGACGGGATTTCACCACGTTGGACTGGTTGGTCTCAAACCCACAAACTAACGTCATTTGCCCGTTTTGGTCTTCAAAGCCCCTGGATGACAGGCTCCCATGAGCCACTTTGCCCAGTTGGCTGAATTTATTGTTAAAAAGGTAATCATAGAGACTTGGCCGGGTGCTGTGACTCATGCCAGGATTCCTAGCATTTTTGGAGGTGTATATGGGCGGGTCACCTGAGGTTAGAAGTTTAACGTCAGCCTGGGCATCCCGGGGAAAACCCACCTCACTTAAAGAAGGAGAGAAAGAAATAGAAAATAAATCAGAAAAATCAGTGTGTACAGTTGTAACAAAACGAGGTGCTGGTGACTCATCCCCAAGCCCCGCCTTTGTTTATGACATACTGTTTCCCTCTTGTCACTTAGGCTGGAGTGCATCAGTGTGATCTTGGCTTCTTGCAACACATGATTTTTGGTTTTAAGCTATTGTCCTGACAATACCCTTCAGGTAGCTTGGGTTGCAGAAGTCCACACCACCACGTCCAGCTAACTTTCTATTTTTTTTTTTTTTTTGTACCTCAAATCTTTCTGTATTTGATTTTTACAAAACAGCCACGGGGGCAAAAGAAAAAAAAATACGGAATTCTGCACCCATTTGTGTGTCATTTTTTTGCTGCAGCCAGGCCGGCATTCTTTGTAGCATCCCAATTTTAGTGTAGGTGCTGTTGAAGCGAACATATGCCATGCCTGGATCTGGTTTTTTATGTTTTTCTATTTTTATGTTTCTTTCTTTCTTTTTTTTTTTAATGTTTATTGCATTATAGGTTTTGGGGTACATGTGCAGAATGTGCAAGATAGTTGCATAGTTACACACATGACAGTGTGTTTTGCTGCCTTCCCCCCCTTCACCAACACTTGGCATTCATCCCCAGGCTATCCCTCCCCAGCCCCCTCCCATTGTCCCTCCCCCATTCCCCCCAATAGACCCCAGTGTATAGTAGGCCGCCTCTCTGTGTCCATGTGTTCTCATTTTTCTCACCCACCTATGAGTGAGTATATGCCGTATTTCTTATTCTGTTCTTGTGTCAGTTTGCTGAGAATGATGTTCTCCAGATTCATCCATGTCCTTACAAAGGACACAAACTCATCATTCTTGATTGCTGCATAATATTCCATGGTGTATATGTGCCACATTTTCCCAGACCCGTCTATCATCATCGGGCATTTGGGTTGGTTCCAGTTCTTTGCTATTGTAAACAGTGCTGCAATGAACATTCGTGTGCATGTGTCCTTCTAGTAGAACGATTTATAGTCCTTTGGATATATACCCAGTAATGGGATTGCTGGGTCAAATGGAATTTCTATTTCTAGGTCCCTAAGGAATCCCCACACTGTCTTCCACAATGGTTGAACTAATTTACACTCCCACCAACAGTGTAAGAGTGTTCCTATTTCTCCACATCCTCTCCAGCATCTGCTGTCTCCAGATTTTTTAATGATCACCATTCTAACTGGCGTGAGATGGTATCTCAATGTGGTTTTGATTTGCATCTCTCTAATGACCAGTGATGATGAGCATTTTTTCATATGTTTGTTGGCCTCATGTATGTCTTCGTTTGTAAAGTGTCTGTTCATATCCTTTGCCAATTTTTGAATGGGCTTGATTGTTTTTTTTCCTGTAAATCTGTTTGAGTTCTTTGTAAATTCTGGATATCAGCCCTTTGTCAGATGTGTAAACTGCAAAGATTTTTTCCCATTCTGATGGTTGCCGATTCACTCTAGTGACTGTTTCTTTTGCCGTGCAGAAGCTGTGGAGTTTGATTAGGTCCCATTTGTCTAATTTGGCTTTTGTGGCCAATGCTTTTGGTGTTTTATTCATGAAGTCCTTGCCTACTCCTATGTCCTGAATGGTTTTGCCTAGATTTTCTTCTAGGGTTTTTATGGTGTCAGGTCTTACGTTTAAGTCTTTAATCCATCTGGAGTTAATTTTAGTGTAAGGTTTCAGGAAGGGGTCCAGTTTCTGCTTTCTGCACATGGCTACCCAGTTGTCCCAACACCATTTATTAAATAGGGAATCCTTTCTCCATTGCTTGTTTTTGTCAGGTTTATCAAAGATAATATGATTGTAGATAGGTTGTGTTGCCTCCGATGCTTCTGTTCTGTTCCATTGGTCTATATCTCTGTTTTGGTACCAGTACCATGCTGTTTTGATTACTGTAGCCTTGTAGTATAGTTTGAAGTCTGGTAGCGTGATGCCTCCTGCTGTGTTCTTTTTGCTTAGAATTGAGTTGGCTATGCGGGCTTTTTGATTTCATATGAAATTCATGGATGTTTTTTTCAGTTCTGTGAAGAAATTCAATGGTAGCTTGATGGGGTAGCATTGATTGTGTAAATTACTTTGGGCAGTATAGCCATTTTTACAATATTGATTCTTTTTAACCATGAACATGGAATGTTTCTCCATCTGTTTGTGTCCTCTCTTATTTCCTTGAGCAGTGGTTTGTAGTTTTCCTTAAAGAGGTCCCTTACATTCCTTGTGAGTTTTATTCCTAGGTATTTTATTTTCTTTGTAGCAATTGTGAATGGCAGTTCGTTCTTGATTTGTTTCTTTTTACGTCTGTTATTGGTGTATAGGAAGGCTTGTGATTTTTGAACATTGATTTTATATCCTGAGACTTTGCTGAAGTTGCTTATCAGTTTCAGGAGCTTTTGGGCTGAGGTGATGGGGTCTTCTAGGTATACTGTCATGTCATCTGCAAATAGAGACAATTTGGCTTCCACCTTTTCTATTTGAATACACTTTATTTCTTTTTCTTGCCTGATTGCTCTGGATAGAACTTCCAGTACTATGTTGAATAGGAGTGGTGAGAGACGGCATCCTTGTCTAGTGCCAGATTTCAAAGGGAATGCTTCCAGTTTTTGCCCATTCAGTATGATATTGGCTGTTGGTTTGTCGTTAATAAATTTTATTACTTTGTGATATGTTCCATCAATACCAAGTTTATTGAGGGTTTTTAGCATAAATGGCTGTTGAATTTTGTCAAATGCCTTCTCTGCGTCAATTGAGATAATCATGTGGTTTTTGTTTTTGCTTCTGTTTATGTGGTGAATTGCATTTATAGCCTTGCGTATGTTGAACCAGCCTTGCATCCCCGGGATGAATTCTACTTGATCGTGATGGATAAGTTTTTCAATATGCTGTTGCAATAGGTTTGCCAGTATTTTATTGAAGATTTTTGCATCTATGTTCATCATTGATATTGGCCTAAAATTTTCTTTTCTTGTTGAGTCTCTGCCGGGTTTTGGTATCAGGATGATGTTGGTCTCATAAAATAATTTGGGAAGGGTTCCCTCTTTTTGGATTATTTGGAATAGTTTCAGAAGGAATGGTACCAGATCCTCTTTGTGTGTCTGGTGGAATTCAGCTGTGAACCCATCTGGACCTGGGCTTTTTTTGTGTGGTAGGCTCTTAATTGCTGCCTCAACTTCAGACCTTGTTATTGGTCTATTCATAGTTTCGGCTTCCTTCTGGTTTAGGCTTGGGAGGACACAGGCATCCAGGAATTTATCCATTTCTTCCTGATTTACTAGCTTATGTGCATAGAGTTGTTTGTAGTACTCTCTGATGATGGTTTGAATTTCTGTGGAATCTGTGGTGATTTCCCCATTATCGTTTTTTATTGCATCTATTTGGTTGTTCTTTCTTTTCTTTTTTATCAGTCTGGCTAGTGGTCTCTCTATTTTGTTGATCTTTTCAAAATACCAGCTCTTAGATTTATTGATTTTTTGAAGGGTTTTTCTTGTCTCTATCTCCTTCAGTTCTGCTCTAATCTTAGTTATTTCTTGTCTTCAGCTAGATTTTGAGCATTTTGATCTTGCTCCACTAGCTCTTTCAATTTCGATGATAGGGTGTCAATTTTGGATCTCTCCACTCTTCTCATGTGGGCACTTATTGCTATATATTTTCCTCTACAGACTGCTTTAAATATGTCCCAGAGATTCAGGTACGTTTTGTCTTTATTTTCGTTGGTTTCAAAGAACTTCTTTATTTCTGTCTTCATTTCATTGTTTATCCAATCAACAATCAAGAGCCAGTTGTTCAGTTTCCATGAAGCTGTGTGGTTCTGAGTTATTTTCTGAATTCTGAGTTCCAACTTGATTGCACTATGGTCTGAGAGACTGTTTGTTATGATTTCAGTTGTTTTGCATTTGCTGAGGAGTGCTTTACTTCCAAATATGTGGTTGATTTTGGAGTAGGTGTGATGTGGTGCTGAGAAGAATGTATATTAGGTGGATTTGGTGTGGAAAGTTCTGTAAATGCCTATCAGTTTTGCTTGTTCCAGGTCTGAGTTCAAATCCTGGATATCCTTGTTAATTTTCTGTCTGGTTGATCTTCTGCTATTGACAGTGGAGTGTTAAAGTCTCCCACTATTATTGTGTGGGAGTCTAAGTCTCTTTGTAAGTCATTAAGAACTTACCTTATATATCTGGGTGCTCCTACATTGGGTCCATATATATTTAGAATCATTAGTCCTTCTTGTATCGATCCTTTTACCATTATGTAATGACCTTCTTTGTCCCTTTTGATCTTTGTTGCTTTAAAGTCTATTTTATCAGAGATAAGAATTGCAACTCCTGCTTTTTTTTGCTCTCCATTTGCTTGGTAAATTTTCTCCATCCTTTTATTTTGAGCCTTTGTGTATCTTTGCATGCGAGGTGGGTTTCCTGGATACAGCACACCGATGGGTTTTGTTTTTTTATCCAATTTGCCAGTCTGTGTCTTTTGATTGGTGCATTTAGCCCATTTACATTTAAAGTTAATATTGTTATGTGTGAATTTGATACTGCCATTTTGATGCTAGCTGGCTGTTTTGCCCATTGGTTCACGTACATTCTTTATTTTGTTGATGCTCTTTAGCATTTGGTATGCTTTTAGGATGGCTGGAACTGGTTGTTTCTTTCTATGTGTAGTGCCTCTTTCAGGAGCTCTTGTAAAGCAGGCCTAGTGGTGACAAAATCTCCGAGTACTTGCTTGTTCATGAAGGATTTTATTTTTCCTTCACTTATGAAGCTCAGTTTGGCTGGATATGAAATTCTGTGTTGAAAGTGGTTTTTTTTAAGGATGTTGAATATTGGCCCCCACTCTCTTCTGGCTTGTAGAGTCTCTGCCGAGAGATCTGCTGTGAGTCTGATGGGCTTCCCTTTGTGAGTGAGCTGACCTTTCTCTCTGGCTGCCCTTAGTATTTTCTCCTTCGTTTCAACCCTGGTGAATCTGACGATTATGTGCCTTGGGGTTGCTCTTCTTGCGGAGTATCTTTGTGGTGTTCTCCGTATTTCCTGGAGTTGAGTATTGACCTGTCGTGCTAGGTTGGGGAAATTTTCCTGGATAATATCCTGAAGAGTGTTTTCCAGCTTGTATTCATTCTCTTCATCACATTCTGTTACACCTATCAAACGTAGGTTGGGTCTCTTCACATAGTCCCACATTTCTTGGAGATTTTGTTCATTTCTTTTTGTGCTTTTTTTTAAATCTTGGTTTCTCATTTTATTTCATTGAGTTGATCTTCAACTTCTGATATTCTTTCTTCTGCTTGGTCAATTCGGCTGTTGAAACTTGTGCATGCTTCACGATGTTCTCGTGTTGTGTTTTTCAGCTCCTTCAATTCATTCATATCCCTCTCTAAGTTGTCCATTCTTGTTATCAATTCCTCGAATCTTTTTTCAAATCTTTTTTTAAGGTTCTTAGTTTCTTTACCCTGATTTAGGACATGTTCTTTTAGCTCATTGAAGTTTCTCATTATCCACTTTCTGAAGTCTGATTCCATCATTTTGTCACACTCTTTCTCCGTCCAGCTTGGTTCCCTTGCTGGTGAGGGTTTTTTTTTGTACCTCAAATCTATCTGTATTTGATTTCTACAAAACAGCCACAGCGGAAAAAAAAAAAAAAAAACAACAATATGAAATGCTGCACCCGTTTGTGTGTTATTTTTGTGCTGTGGCCACGCCAGCCTTCTGCGTAGTATTTCAATTTTAGTGTAGGTGCTGCTGAAGTTAGCACATGCCACGCCCAGCTCAGCTTTTTTATGTTTTTCTGGTTTTACGTTTTTTATAGGGAGCAGGTTGTGCTGTGTCATTCGAGGCCAGTCTTGAATCTCTGACATCACTCTCCACTTGCCTTGGCATTCCGAAGGGCTGGGATTACAGGCATAAGCCACGGAGCCCAACCCAGGTTTTGTTTTCATTTTAAAGACGAGGTTTCATCATGTTGGACTGTCCAGTCTCGAACCCACAAACTCACGTGATCCACCCACCTTGGTTTTCAAAGCTCCTGGATGACAGGCTCCCTTGAGCCAATGTGCCCAGCTGGCTGAATTTATCATTACAAAAGAAATTAGACAGACTGGGCTGGGCCCTGTGACTTATGTCAGCATTCTTAGCATTTTAGGAGGCCTAAGTGGGAGGGTCACCTGAGGTCAAAAGTTCGAGGGAAGCCTGGGCATCCTGGTGAAGACCCACCTCATTTAAAAAAGGAGAAAAAGAAAAAGAAAAGAAATCAGACAAATCACTGTGTACAAGTGTAACAAAACGAGGTGCCGGGTGACTCCACTCCCCTCCCCACCTTTCTTTATGACATGCTGTTTACCTCTTGTCACTTAGGCTGGAGTGCATCAGTGCGATCTTGGCTTATTACAACATCTGCCTTTTGGGTTTAAGCAATTGTCCTGCCAATGCTTTTCAAGTAGCTGAGGTTGCAGGTGTCCACATCTTTACATTCAGCTAACTTCCTATTTTTTTTTTTGTACCTCAAATCTATCTGTATTTGATTTCTACAAACAGCCACAGCAGCAAAAAAAAAAAAAAAAAAATAGGAACGCTGCACCCCTTTGCATGCCATTATTTTGCTGTGGCCAGGCCGGCCTTCTTTTTAGCATCCCAGTTTTAGTGTAGGTGCTGCTAAAGCGAGCACATTTTATGCCTGGCTCAGCTTTTTTGTTTATTTATTTTTCTTATAGGGACTGGATTGCACTGTTTTGTTTGAGGCCAGTCTCAAACCTGTGACCTCACAATCCACAGGCCTCAGCATTCCAAAGTGCTGGGATTACATGCATGAGCCGTGGAGCACAACCCAAGTTTTTTTTTATTTTAAAGACGTGGTTTCACCATGTTTGTCGGGCCAGTCTTGAACCTGCAACCTCATGTGATCAGCCCACCTTGGTCTTCAATGCACCTTGATGACAGGCTCCCATGAGCCACCATGCCTGGCTTGCTGAATTTATTGTTAAAGAAGAAATCAGAGAGACTGGGCTGGGTGCTGTTACTCATGCCAGCATTCCTAGCACTTTAGGAGGCCTAGGTGGGTGGGTCACCTGAGGTCAGGAGTTCGAGGTCAGCCGGGGCATCCCAGTGAATAACCCTCTCATTTAAAAAAGGAGGAAAATAAAAAAAAATTAGACAAATCAGTGTGTACAATTGTAACAAAATGAGGGGCTGGGTGACTCCACCCTTGCCCCGCCTTTCTTTATGATGTACTGTTTCCCTCTTGTCACCCAGGCTGGAGTGTATCAGTGCAATCTTGACTTATTGCAACACCTACCTTTTGGGTTTAAGCGATTGTCCTGCCAATGCCTTTTAAGTAGCTGGGGTTGCAGGTGTTTACACCACCATGTCCAGCTAACTTTTTATTTTATTGTTTTTTTGGTACCTCAAATCTATCTGTATTTGATTTCTACAAAACAGCCACAGTGGCAAAAATAAATAAATAAATAAATAAAAATATGGTACGCTGCACCCCTTTGCATGTCATCTGTTTGCTGCAGCCATGATGGCTTTCTGTGTAGCATCCCAATTTTAGTGTCGGTGCTGCTGAAGCGAGCACATGCCATGCCCAAATCAGATTTTTTCTGTTTTTCTGTTTTTATGTTTATTATACAAAATGGGTTGTGCTGTGTCTTTCAAGGCCAGTCTAGAACCTGTGACTTCACAATACACCTGCCTCAAAATATTCATCTTGAATCTTTGGGAAATTGTGGGGTTTGTTAAAATTCCACTAGAGAACAAGAAGAGGAAGAAAGAGTTAATAAAACTTGAATTCATTGCCTTTATGTTAATTGTGTATTTGTATATTTAAGACTTCTCTTTAAATCACTGAAGTAATAGGAAACAATTTAGCTTTTAGTTGGTTATTTAGCTACATTCTTGCAATGCAGCCAGGCTGAAGATATCACAGAGGTCAAAAACATAAGCAGTGTTGGGGGGGTGTGGCAAGAGCAATGCTTAGGTAATTAAGAGGGCCTGGCTTTTTTTCCTTGCCTCTGCCCCTAATTTTCTGAGTGATCTGTCACATTCACAAGATCTGTCACATTTTCCTCATCTATAAACAGCAGTAGTGAGACCTTGCCTAATATGGTTTGGATTGTGTGCCCTCTAAATCTAATATAGATATGTAACTCCCAGTGTCAGAGTTGGGGCCTGGTCGAAGTGTTTGAATCATGGGACAGATTTCTCATGGCTTAATACTGTCCTTATGAGCTCTCACAAGATATAGTGGTTTAAGGGTACATGGCATTTCTGTCCCCACTCTCATTTTCCTACTGCTGCTTTTGCCATGAGACATTCTGGTTCCTGCTTGGCCTTCCACCTTGAGTAAAAGTGCCCTGCCTGAGGTTTTCCTAGAAGCTGAGCAAATGCCAGTTGGATGCTTGTACAGCAACAGAACTGTCAGCCAATTAAACCCCTTTTCTTTATAAATTACCCAGGTTCAGGTAATTTATAATAATGAATAATGGCCTAACATGTTGTGTATTTAATGTTTCTTGCAATTAAATTAGGTGTTGCCTAAAATGTAGTTAGAAAATATGTAAGTATAAAGTATTCTATTAATTGGAAGCTTATCTACTGGTTAACTTGGTTAATTTGAATGGTGACTTAGTCTAAGCATGAAAAGATTCTTTCGTAAGTGTTACTCCTTAGAACTGGTATTGGATTGTGCCTGTTATATATGTTTTATTTAGATAACATTCTTACAGATTTAAAAATATATCTACATAGTCTCATTTAGTTTTGTGTACATCTTATAAACTCTATAATATTAGGCAAGGTGTCTTGGTATGATAGGTACTTGGCAGATAATGAAATGTATTTTGACTAAATTAATCACTTAATAAATTTAAGTATGTTCAAGGCATTTGACGGTCAGAAAAGGAAAAGAAAATTAGATGATAAAGTATTGTAAAGTTTATACATCATTTAAAAGATGTTGAGTGATTTCCATTCATTATATAAAGAAACTGTCTCCCCTAAAATATTATTTTGCATTATTATTTCAATTAGTTAGCATAATTTTCTTATCATTAAAAAATTATTTTTTTCTTGTAAAGGAGACTGGGATGAAAGTTTAGCCTGCTTTATTACCCTGGATGCACTGGTGGAGGTTGACAGGCAACCGCTGTGAGTTGAACTTCTGGCAAATGTGACCAAACCTAGCAGCACTCAGGAGGACAGGAAAGGCAAAGGGGTGAATATATAAGATAGTAAACAACCTAAAACAAAATGAATCTATTTTGGTCAGGTTTAAAATTCAAAAATAGAGTCTTCCATTGAGATGTAACTGACGACTTAAGAGATGCAACTGCCTCCTTCCCTTTCTCCTTCCCTCTCTTTCTACCTTCCTGTCTCCTTTTTTTCATTTTTACTTTCCATCAGCTCTTGGAGTCCTCTTTATTCCCCATCTAAGTTTATAAATGATTCTACTTTTTTTGATATTCCACAGTTACTTCATTTTCTTTCAAATAAGTAATTTTCTCTGCTTTCAAAAATGAAACCATAGAGACTTGTCTTGTCCACTATTTCCTTTAGTAATCTTCTCAACATAATATTACTACAATTTATCAATGCTTCACAGGCAATTTCTTTTAATTCCTGTGTTTTTTTAAATACCTAGGTTCTTAACTAAATATACCTATTATCATTACCTACATAATATAGAGTTTTCCAAATAGAAAACAAAGGTAAGTAGCTATCCATGTAACAAAAATGGCTTATCTTTTTTTTCCATGGTAAGTTAATGAGAAAATCCAGTTATGTACTGAAGAGCACACTTTTCTTGTAATATATATTTTATTTCAAGTGGGAAGGTAACTGGAGCTTTGAAAATTGAAATATTGATAGTTAAAAAGTATTACAGATAATACCATTAAGCTCAAACATTTTATGTATGAGAAAACATATCAGACTCATATATACACTGATTTTCAGCCCCAGTTTCAAGATTCTCTTCTATTTTCACCATAAATATAGTATTTAGTTTGTATTTCTCGATTTTATCTCTGTAACATATTACTTACAAAATTTGCCTTTGAAAGAGTGGTATGGCATTACTTTTTTTTTTTTTAATTTTTATTGCATTATAGGTTTCGGGGTACATGTGCAGAACGAGCAAGATAGTTGCATAGGTACACACATGGCAGTGTGCTTTGCTGCTTTCCTCCCCTTCACCCACACTTGGTATTCATCCCCAGGCTATCCCCCCCAGCACCCCCGCTGTCCCTCCCCCATTCCCCCCAACAGTCCCCAGTGTATAGTAGACCGCCTCTCTGTGTCCACGTGTTCTCATTTTTCTCACCCACCTATGAGCGAGTATATGCGGTATTTCTTTTTCTGTTCTTGTGTCAGTTTGCTGAGAATGATGTTCTCCAGATTCATCCATGTCCCTACAAAGGACACAAACTCATCATTTTTGATTGCTGCATAATATTCCATGGTGTATATGTGCCACATTTTCCAAGTCCAGTCTATCATCGTTGGGCATTTGGGTTGGTTCCAGGTCTTTGCTATTGTAAACAGTGCTGCAATGAACATTCGTGTGCATGTGTCCTTATAGTAGAACGATTTATAGTCCTTTGGATAGATACCCAGTAATGGGATTGCTGGGTCAAATGGAATTTCTATTTCTAGATCCCTGAGGAATCGCCACACTGTCTTCCACAATGGTTGAACTAATTTACACTCCCACCAACAGTGTAAGAGTGTTCCTATTTCTCCACATTCTCTCCAGCATCTGCTGTCTCCAGATTTTTTAATGATCGCCATTCTAACTGGTGTGAGATGGTATCTCAATGTGGTTTTGATTTGCATCTCTCTAATGACCAATGACGATGAGCACTTTTTCATATGTTTGCTGGCCTCATGTATGTCTGCTTTCGTAAAGTTTCACTTCATATCCTTTGCCCATTTTTGAATGGGCTTGTTTGTTTTTTCCTGTAAATCTGTTTGAGTTCTTTGTAAATTCTGGATATCAGCCCTTAGTCAGATGCATAAACTGCAAAGATTTCTTCCCATTCTGATGGTTGCCGATTCACTCTAGTGACTGTTTGTTTTGCCGTGCAGAAGCTGTGGAGTTTGATTAGGTCCCATTTGTCTATTTTGGCTTTTGTTGCCAATGCTTTTGGTGTTTTGTTCATGAAGTCCTTGCCTACTCCTATTTCCTGAATGGTTTTGCCTAGGTTTTCTTCTAGGGTTTTTATGGTGTCAGGTCTTACGTTTAAGTCTTTAATCCATCTGGAGTTAATTTTAGTGTAAGGTGTCAGGAAGGGGTCCAGTTTCTGCTTTCTGCACATGGCTAGCCAGTTTTCCCAACACCATTTATTAAATAGGGAATCCTTTCCCCATTGTCTGTTTTTGTCTGGTTTATCAAAGATAATATGGTTGTAGATGTGTTGTGTTGCCTCCGATGCCTCTGTTCTGTTCCATTGGTCTATATCTCTGTTTTGGTACCAGTACCATGCTGTTTTGATTACTGTAGCCTTGTAGTATAGTTTGAAGTCTGGTAGCGTGATGCCTCCTGCTGTGTTCTTTTGCTTAGAATTGACTTGGCTATGCGGGCTCTTTTTTGGTTCCATATGAAATTCATGGTGGTTTTTTCCAGTTCTGTGAAGAAATTCAATGGTAGTTTGATGGGGATCGCATTGATTGTGTAAATTACTTTGGGCAGTATAGCCATTTTCACGATATTGATTCTTCCTAACCACGAACATGGAATGTTTCTCCATCTGTTTGTTTCCTCTCTTATTTCGTTGAGCAGTTGTTTGTAGTTTTCCTTAAAGAGGTCCCTTACATTCCTAGTGAGTTGTATTCCTAGGTATTTTATTTTCTTTGTAGCAATTGTGAATGGCAGTTCGTTCTTGATTTGCTTCTCTTTAAGTCTGTTATTGGTGTATAGGAATGCTTGTGATTTTTGCACATTGATTTTATATCCTGAGACTTTGCTGAAGTTGCTTATCAGTTGCAGGAGCTTTTGGGCTGAGGTGATGGGGTCTTCTATGTATACTATCATGTCGTCTGCAAATAGAGACAATTTGGCTTCCACCTTTCCTGTTTGAATACCCTTTATTTCTTTTTCTTGCCTGATTGCTCTGGCTAGAACTTCCAGTACTATGTTGAATAGAAGTGGTGAGAGAGGGCATCCTTGTCTAGTGCCAGATTTCAAAGGGAATGCTTCCAGTTTTTGCCCATTAAGTATGATATTGGCTGTTGGTTTGTCATAAATAGCTTTTATTACTGTGAGATATGTTCCATCAATACCAAGTTTATTGAGGGTTTTTAGCATAAAGGGCTGTTGAATTTTGTCAAATGCCTTCTCTGCATCAATTGAGATAATCATGTGGTTTTTGTTTTTGCTTCTGTTTATGTGGTGAATTACATTTATAGACTTGCGTATGTTGAACCAGCCTTGCATCCCCGGGATGAATCCTACTTGATCATGATGGATAAGTTTTTTAATGTGCTGTTGCAATCGGTTTGCCAGTATTTTATTGAAGATTTTTGCATCTATGTTCATCATGGATATTGGCCTGAAGTTTTCTTTTCTTGTTGAGTCTCTGCCAGGTTTTGGAATCAGGATGATGTTGGTCTCGTAAAATGATTTGGGAAGGGTTCCCTCTTTTTGGATTATTTGGAATAGTTTCAGAAGGAATGGTACCAGATCCTCTTTGTGTGTCTGGTAGAATTCGGCTGTGAACCCATCTGGACCTGGGCTTTTTTTGTGTGGTAGGCTCTTAATTGCTGCCTCAACTTCAGTCCTTCTTATTGGTCTATTCATAGTTTCGGCTTCCTCCTGGTTTTGGCTTGGGAGGACACAGGCATCCAGGAATTTATCCATTTCTTCCTGATTTACTGGTTTATGTGCATAGAGTTGTTTGTAGTATTCTCTGATGATGGTTTGAATTTCTGTGGAATCTGTGGTGATTTCCCCTTTATCGTTTTTTATTGCATCTATTTGGTTGTTCTCTCTTTTCTTTTTTATCAGTCGGGCTAGTGGTCTGTCTATTTTGTTGATCTTTTCAAAAAACCAGCTCTTAGATTTATTGATTTTTTGAAGGGTTTTTCTTGTCTCTATCTCCTTCAGTTCTGCTCTGATCTTAGTTATTTCTTGTCTTCCGCTAGGTTTTGAGCTTTCTTGATCTTGCTCCTCTAGCTCTTTCAATTTTGACGATAGGGTGTCAATATTGGATCTCTCCACTCTTCTCATGTGGGCACTTATGGCTATATATTTTCCTCTACAGACTGCTTTAAATGTGTCCCAGAGATTCTGTTACATTGTGTCTTCGTTCTCGTTGGTTTCAAAGAACTTCTTTATTTCTGCCTTCATTTCATTGTTTATCCAATCAACATTCAAAAGCCAATTGTTCAGTTTCCCTGAAGCTGTGCGGTTCTGAGTTATTTTCTGAATTCTGAGTTCTAACTTGATTGCACTATGGTCTGAGAGACTCTTTGTTATTATTTCAGTTGTTTTGCCTTTGCTGAGGAGCGCTTTACTTCCAATTAGGTGGTCAATTTTGGAGTAGGTGTGATGTGGTGCTGAGAAGAATGTATATTCTGTGGATTTGGGGTGGAGAGTTCTGTAAATGTCTATCAGGTTTGCTTGTTCCAGGTCTGAGTTCAAGTCCTGGTTATCCTTGTTAATTTTCTGTCTGGTTGATCTGTCTGCTATTGACAGTGGAGTGTTAAATTCTCCCACTATTATTGTGTGGGAGTCTAAGTCCCTTTGTAAGTCATTAAGAACTAGCCTTATATATATGGGTGCTCCTACATTGGGTCCATATATATTTAGAATCGTTATCTCTTCTTGTTGTATTGATCCTTTTACCATTATGTAATGACCTTCTTTGTCCCTTTTGATCTTTGTTACTTTAAAGTCTATTTTATCAGAGATGAGAATTGCAACTCCTCCTTTTTTTTTTTTTTTTTTTTTAAATTTATTTATTTATTTATTTTTATTGCATTATAGGTTTGGGGGTACATGTGCAGAACGAGCAAGATAGTTGCATAGGTACACACATGGCAGTGTGCTTTGCTGCTTTCCTCCCCTTCACCCACACTTGGTATTCATCCCCAGGCTATCCCCCCCAGCCCCCCCTGCTGTCCCTCCCCCATTCCCCCCAACAGTCCCCAGTGTATAGTAGACTGCCTCTCTGTGTCCACATGTTCTCATTTTTCTCACCCACCTATGAGCGAGTATATGCGGTATTTCTTTTTCTGTTCTTGTGTCAGTTTGCTGAGAATGATGTTCTCCAGATTCATCCATGTCCCTACAAAGGACACAAACTCATCATTTTTGATTGCTGCATAATATTCCATGGTGTATATGTGCCACATTTTCCAAGTCCAGTCTATCATCGTTGGGCATTTGGGTTGGTTCCAGGTCTTTGCTATTGTAAACAGTGCTGCAATGAACATTCGTGTGCATGTGTCCTTATAGTAGAACGATTTATAGTCCTTTGGATAGATACCCAGTAATGGGATTGCTGGGTCAAATGGAATTTCTATTTCTAGATCCCTGAGGAATCGCCACACTGTCTTCCACAATGGTTGAACTAATTTACACTCCCACCAACAGTGTAAGAGTGTTCCTATTTCTCCACATCCTCTCCAGCATCTGCTGTCTCCAGATTTTTTAATGATCGCCATTCTAACTGGTGTGAGATGGTATCTCAATGTGGTTTTGATTTGCATCTCTCTAATGACCAATGACGATGAGCACTTTTTCATATGTTTGCTGGCCTCATGTATGTCTGCTTTCGTAAAGTTTCACTTCATATCCTTTGCCCATTTTTGAATGGGCTTGTTTGTTTTTTCCTGTAAATCTGTTTGAGTTCTTTGTAAATTCTGGATATCAGCCCTTAGTCAGATGCATAAACTGCAAAGATTTCTTCCCATTCTGATGGTTGCCGATTCACTCTAGTGACTGTTTGTTTTGCCGTGCAGAAGCTGTGGAGTTTGATTAGGTCCCATTTGTCTATTTTGGCTTTTGTTGCCAATGCTTTTGGTGTTTTGTTCATGAAGTCCTTGCCTACTCCTATTTCCTGAATGGTTTTGCCTAGGTTTTCTTCTAGGGTTTTTATGGTGTCAGGTCTTACGTTTAAGTCTTTAATCCATCTGGAGTTAATTTTAGTGTAAGGTGTCAGGAAGGGGTCCAGTTTCTGCTTTCTGCACATGGCTAGCCAGTTTTCCCAACACCATTTATTAAATAGGGAATCCTTTCCCCATTGTCTGTTTTTGTCTGGTTTATCAAAGATAATATGGTTGTAGATATGTTGTGTTGCCTCCGATGCCTCTGTTCTGTTCCATTGGTCTATATCTCTGTTTTGGTACCAGTACCATGCTGTTTTGATTACTGTAGCCTTGTAGTATAGTTTGAAGTCTGGTAGCGTGATGCCTCCCGCTGTGTTCTTTTTGCTTAGAATTGACTTGGCTACGCGGGCTCTTTTTTGGTTCCATATGAAATTCATGGTGGTTTTTTCCAGTTCTGTGAAGAAATTCAATGGTAGTTTGATGGGGATAGCATTGATTGTGTAAATTACTTTGGGCAGTATAGCCATTTTCACGATATTGATTCTTCCTAACCACGAACATGGAATGTTTCTCCATCTGTTTGTGTCCTCTCTTATTTCATTGAGCAGTTGTTTGTAGTTTTCCTTAAAGAGGTCCCTTACATTCCTAGTGAGTTGTATTCCTAGGTATTTTATTTTCTTTGTAGCAATTGTGAATGGCAGTTCGTTCTTGATTTGGTTCTCTTTAAGTCTGTTATTGGTGTATAGGAATGCTTGTGATTTTTGCACATTGATTTTATATCCTGAGACTTTGCTGAAGTTGCTTATCAGTTGCAGGAGCTTTTGGGCTGAGGTGATGGGGTCTTCTAGGTATACTATCATGTCGTCTGCAAATAGAGACAATTTGGCTTCCACCTTTCCTATTTGAATACCCTTTATTTCTTTTTCTTGCCTGATTGCTCTGGCTAGAACTTCCAGTACTATGTTGAATAGAAGTGGTGAGAGAGGGCATCCTTGTCTAGTGCCAGATTTCAAAGGGAATGCTTCCAGTTTTTGCCCATTAAGTATGATATTGGCTGTTGGTTTGTTATAAATAGCTTTTATTACTTTGAGATATGTTCCATCAATACCAAGTTTATTGAGGGTTTTTAGCATAAAGGGCTGTTGAATTTTGTCAAATGCCTTCTCTGCATCAATTGAGATAATCATGTGGTTTTTGTTTTTGCTTCTGTTTATGTGGTGAATTACATTTATAGACTTGCGTATGTTGAACCAGCCTTGCATCCCCGGGATAAATCCTACTTGATCATGATGGATAAGTTTTTTAATGTGCTGTTGCAATCGGTTTGCCAGTATTTTATTGAAGATTTTTGCATCTATGTTCATCATGGATATTGGCCTGAAGTTTTCTTTTCTTGTTGAGTCTCTGCCAGGTTTTGGTATCAGGATGATGTTGGTCTCATAAAATGATTTGGGAAGGGTTCCCTCTTTTTGGATTATTTGGAATAGTTTCAGAAGGAATGGTACCAGATCCTCTTTGTGTGTCTGGTAGAATTCGGCTGTGAACCCATCTGGACCTGGGCTTTTTTTGTGTGGTAGGCTCTTAATTGCTGCCTCAACTTCAGACCTTGTTATTGGTCTATTCATAGTTTCGGCTTCCTCCTGGATTAGGCTTGGGAGGACACAGGCATCCAGGAATTTATCCATTTCTTCCTGATTTACTGGTTTATGTGCATAGAGTTGTTTGTAGTATTCTCTGATGATGGTTTGAATTTCTGTGGAATCTGTGGTGATTTCCCCTTTATCGTTTTTTATTGCATCTATTTGGTTGTTCTCTCTCTTCTTTTTTATCAGTCTGGCTAGTGGTCTGTCTATTTTGTTGATCTTTTCGAAAAACCAGCTCTTAGATTTATTGATTTTTTGAAGGGTTTTTCTTGTCTCTATCTCCTTCAGTTCTGCTCTGATCTTACTTATTTCTTGTCTTCGGCTAGGTTTTGAGCTTTTTTGATCTTGCTCCTCTAGCTCTTTCAATTTTGACGATAGGGTGTCAATTTTGGATCTCTCCACTCTTCTCATGTGGGCACTTATTGCTATATATTTTCCTCTACAGACTGCTTTAAATGTGTCCCAGAGATTCTGGTACGTTGTGTCTTCATTCTCATTGGTTTCAAAGAACTTCTTTATTTCTGCCTTCATTTCATTGTTTATCCAATCAACATTCAAGAGCCAATTGTTCAGTTTCCATGAAGCTGTGCGGTTCTGAGTTATTTTCTGAATTCTGAGTTCCAACTTGATTGCACTATGGTCTGAGAGACTGTTTGTTATGATTTCAGTTGTTTTGCATTTGCTGAGGAGTGCTTTACTTCCAATTATGTGGTCAATTTTGGAGTAGGTGTGATGTGGTGCTGAGAAGAATGTATATTCTGTGGATTTGGGGTGGAGAGTTCTGTAAATGTCTATCAGGTTTGCTTGTTCCAGGTCTGAGTTCAAGTCCTGGATATCCTTGTTAATTTTCTGTCTGGTTGATCTGTCTGCTATTGACAGTGGAGTGTTAAAGTCTCCCACTATTATTGTGTGGGAGTCTAAGTCCCTTTGTAAGTCATTAAGAACTTGCCTTATATATCTGGGTGCTCCTACATTGGGTCCATATATATTTAGAATCGTTATCTCTTCTTGTTGTATCGATCCTTTTACCATTATGTAATGACCTTCTTTGTCCCTTTTGATCTTTGTTACTTTAAAGTCTATTTTATCAGAGATGAGAATTGCAACTCCTGCTTTTTTTTGCTCTCCATTTGCTTGGTAAATCTTCCTCCATCCCTTTATTTTGAGCCTTTGTGTATCTTTGCATGTGAGGTGGGTTTCCTGGATACAGCACACCGATGGGTTTTGGTTTTTTATCCAATTTGCCAGTCTGTGTCTTTTGATTGGTGCATTTAGCCCATTTACATTCAGGGTTAGTATTGTTATGTGTGAATTTGATACTGCCATTTTGATGCTAGCTGGCTGTTTTGCCCGTTGGTTCATGTACATTCTTCATTTTGTTGATGGTCTTTAGCATTTGGTATGCTTTTAGAATGGCTGGAACTGGTTGTTTCTTTCTATGTGTAGTGCCTCTTTCAGGAGCTCTTGTAAAGCAGGCCTAGTGGTGACAAAATCTCTGAGTACTTGCTTGTTCGTGAAGGATTTTATTTTTCCTTCACTTATGAAGCTCACTTTCGCTGGATATGAAATTCTGGGTTGAAAGCTCTTTTCTTTAAGGATGTTGAATATTGGCCCCCACTCTCTTCTGGCTTGTAGAGTCTCTGCTGAGAGATCTGCTGTGAGTCTGATGGGCTTCCCTTTGTGGGTGACCCGACCTTTCTCTCTGGCTGCCCTTAGTATTTTCTCCTTTGTTTCAACCCTGGTGAATCTGACGATTATGTGCCTTGGGGTTGCTCTTCTTGCAGAGTATCTTTGTGGTGTTCTCTGTATTTCCTGGAGTTGAGTATTGACCTGTCTTGCTAGGTTGGGGAAATTTTCCTGGATAATATCCTGAAGAGTGTTTTCCAGCTTGGATTCATTCTCTTCGTCACTTTCTGGTACACCTATCAAACGTAGGTTGGGTCTCTTCACATAGTCCCACATTTCTTGGAGATTTTGTTCATTCCTTTTTGTGCTTTTTTCTTTAATCTTGGTTTCTCGTTTTATTTCATTGAGTTGATCTTCAACTTCTGATATTCTTTCTTCTGCTTGGTCAATTCGGCTGTTGATACTTGTGCATGCTTCGCGAAGTTCTCGTGTTGAGTTTTTCAGCTCCTTCAATTCATTCATATTCCTCTCTAAGTTGTCCATTCTCGTTATCAATTCCTCGAATCTTTTTTCAAATCTTTTTTCAACGTTCTTAGTTTCTTTGCACTGGTTTAGAACATGTTCCTTTAGCTCACTGACGTTTCTCATTATCCACTTTCTGAAGTCTGATTCCGTCATTTCGTCACATTCATTCTCCGTCCAGCTTTGTTCCCTTGCTGGTGAGGAGTTTTGGTCCTTTTTTGGAGGTGAGGTGTTTTGGTTTCGGGTGCTTTCCTCCTTTTTGCGCTGGTTTCTTCCCATCTTTATGGATTTATCCGCCTGTTGTCTTAGTAGTGGCTGATTTTTCAATTGGGTCTCTGTGTGGACACTGAGATTGTTGATGATGAAGTATTTCTGTTACTTAGTTTTCCCTCTAATGATCTATCCTCTCTGCTGTATGAGTGCTGAGGTCCACTCCAGGCCCTGCTTGTCTGGGGTATACCTGCAGCAGCTGCAGAACAGTGAGGGATGATATCAGTTTCTTTTTCTGCTGCCCTTGTTCCAGAATGATGCCAGCCAAATGTCAGTCTGATTAGTCCTTTTCTGGGGTGACTCCTTGGATATACAGAGGTCAGGGAGCTGCTTGAGGAGACAGTCTGTGCTTTATAGGAGCTCCAGTGCTGAGCTGTGAGCTCCGTTGTTCATTCAGGGTTGTTGGGAGGTTATGTCTGCTGCAATAGAACTCATAAAACACCACTCTTTTTTTTTTTTTTTTCACCCTTAGATGCTCTGTCTCAGGGAGTTGGGGCTTTCTTTATGAGTATCTGTTGCACTGTCCTGCCCCACTAGGTGGCAGTCTATTCACTATTTGCCTGCCGGGGCTCTGACCTCCTAAGGCGGGTCCGCCCGGTTGCGGCCCGGCGGACTCTCTCTGTTATGGCAGGTTGCCTCGGCAACAGCAGGCTGCGTCAGTCCTGGGCGGTACTTAAGTGGGGGTGCACTTTGTCAGGAATGGTGGACGCCCCTCCCTGACCGGGCTGCACCGTCCTAAATGCCGGCAACAAAACTCTCAGCCCCAAGCGCCTCCAGTCGCCGCCCTGCTTGTCCCCGTGAGCGTGGGACCCGCCGAGCCCGATCACCCTGCTCCCTGCCTCAGAGTCCGTCCTCTCTCTCTCTCTCTCTCTTCCTCTCCCCAAGCTGAAAGGTCGACTCTCTCACTGGCGCCCCAGGAGCCTGCCGATAGGGCACTGGGATCCGTGCGATCTCCCGTGCCGCTGCCCACTACCCCGGCTCAGATCACGCTTCCCAGGAAACTCCTGGTCTGGCTCATTGTCCAAGTCCTGTTCAATCAGATGGACATGCCAATCTGCCCTTCCAAATCTCAGATTGCCGGTTTAACAGGGCACCCAGACCAGTGAGTTCCGCGCCGGGTCCCGCTGCGGCGCCGGCCGAAGAGGCGGCGGGAGCCGGTTGCGTTAGCCGGCTGCTAGCGTCCCGTGTCTCTCCCACACCTGGGACTTTCAACGCTCTGTGGGCATAAAAGGAACATCCGAGAATGCGGCTAGGACTCACCCTCTGCGCCTTCACCGAGAGCTGCAATCCTGAGTCACCTCTACGACGCCATCTTGCCAATCAGTATCGCAACTCCTCCTTTTTTTTGCTCTCCATTTGCTTGGTAAATCTTCCTCCATCCCTTTATTTTGAGCCTTTGTGTATCTTTGCATGTGAGGTGGGTTTCCTGGATACAGCACACCGATGGGTTTTGGTTTTTTATCCAATTTGCCAGTCTGTGTCTTTTGATTGGTGCATTTAGCCCATTTACATTCAGGGTTAATATTGTTATGTGGGAATTTGGTAGTGCCATTTTGATGCTAGCTGGCTGTTTTGCCCGTTGGTTCATGTACATTCTTCATTTTGTTGATGGTCTTTAGCATTTGGTATGCTTTTAGGATGGCTGGAACTGGTTGTTTCTTTCTATGTGTAGTGCCTCTTTCAGGAGCTCTTGTAAAGCAGGCCTAGTGGTGACAAAATCTCTGAGTACGTGCTTGTTCGTGAAAGATTTTAGTTTTCCTTCACTTATGAAGCTCAGTTTCGCTGGATATGAAATTCTGGGTTGAAAGCTCTTTTCTTTAAGGATGTTGAATATTGGCCCCCACTCTCTTCTGGCTTGTAGAGTCTCTGCCGAGAGATCTGCTGTGAGTCTGATGGGCTTCCCTTTGTGGGTGACCTGACCTTTCTCTCTGGCTGCCCTTAGTATTTTCTCCTTCGTTTCAACCCTGGTGAATCTGACGATTATGTGCCTTGGGGTTGCTCTTCTTGCAGAGTATCTTTGTGGTGTTCTCTGTATTTCCTGGAGTTGAGTATTGTCCTGTATTGCTAGGTTGGGGAAATTTTCCTGGATAATATCCTGAAGAGTGTTTTCCAGCTTGGATTCATTCTCTTCGTCACATTCTGTACACCTATCAAACGTAGGTTGGGTCTCTTCACATAGTCCCACATTTCTTGGAGATTTTGTTCATTCCTTTTTGTGCTTTTTTCTTTAATCTTGGTTTCTCGTTTTATTTCATTGAGTTGATCTTCAACTTCTGATATTCTTTCTTCTGCTTGGTCAATTCGGCTGTTGAAACTTGTGCATGCTTCGCGAAGTTCTCGTGTTGTGTTTTTCAGCTCCTCCAATTCATTCATATTCCTCTCTAAGTTGTCCATTCTCGTTATCAATTCCTCGAATCTTTTTTCAAGGTTCTTAGTTTCTTTGCACTGGTTTAGAACATGTTCCTTTAGCTCACTGAAGTTTCTCATTATCCACTTTCTGAAGTCTGATTCCGTCATTTCGTCACATTCATTCTCCGTCCAGCTTTGTTCCCTTGCTGGTGAGGTGTTTTGGTCCTTTTTTGGAGGTGAGGTGTTTTGGTTTCGGGTGCTTTCCTCCTTTTTGCGCTGGTTTCTTTCCATCTTTATGGATTTATCTGCCTGTCGTCTTAGTAGTGGCTGATTTTTCAATTGGGTCTCTGTGTGGACACTGAGATTGTTGATGATGAAGTATTTCTGTTACTTAGTTTTCCCTCTAATGATCTATCCTCTCTGCTGTATGAGTGCTGAGGTCCACTCCAGGCCCTGCTTGTCTGGGGTATACCTGCAGCAGCTGCAGAACAGTGAGGGATGATATCAGTTTCTTTTTCTGCTGCCCTTGTTCCAGAATGATGCCAGCCAAATGTTAGTCTGATTAGTCCTTTTCTGGGGTGACTCCTTGGATATACAGGGGTCAGGGAGCTGCTTGAGGAGACAGTCTGTGCTTTATAGGAGCTCCAGTGCTGAGCTGTGAGCTCCGTTGTTCATTCAGGGTTGTTGGGAGGTTATGTCTGCTGCAATAGAACTCATAAAACACCACTCTTTTTTTTTCACCCTTAGATGCTCTGTCTCAGGGAGTTGGGGCTTTCTTTATGAGTATCTGTTGCACTGTCCTGCCCCACTAGGTGGCAGTCTATTCACTATTTGCCTGCTGGGGCTCTGACCTGCTAACGCAGGTCCGCCCTGTTGCTGCCTGGCAGACTCTCTCTGTTATGGCAGGTTGCCTCAGGAACGGCAGGCTGCATCAGTCCTGGGTGGTACTTAAGGGGGGGTGCACTTCATCAGGAATGGTGGACGCCCCTCCCTGACTGGGCTGCACTGTCCTAAATGCTGGCAACAAAACTCTCAGCCCCAAGTGCCTCCAGTCGCTGCCCTGCTTGTCCCTGTGAGCGTGGGACCCGCCGAGCCCGATCACCCAGCTCCCTGCCTCAGAGTCCATCCTCTCTCTCTCTCTTCCTCTCCCCAAGCTGAAAGGTCGACTCTCTCACTGGCGCCCCAGGAGCCTGCCGATAGGGCACTGGGATCCGTGTGATCTCCCGTGCCACTGCCCACTACCCCGGCTCAGATCACGCTTCCCAGGAAACTCCTGGTCTGGCTCATTGTCCAAGTCCCGTTCAATCAGATGGACATGCCAATCTGCCCTTCCAAATCTCAGATTGCTGGTTTAACAGGGCACCCAGACCAGTGAGTTCTGCACCGGGTCCCGCTGCGGCGCCGGCCGAAGAGGCGGCGGGAGCCGGTTGCGTTAGCCGGCTGCTAACGTCCCGTGTCTCTCCCACACCTGGGACTTTCAACCCTCTGTGGGCATAAAAGGAACATCCGAGAATGCGGCTAGGACTCACCCTCTGCGCCTTCACCGAGAGCTGCAATCCTGAGTCACCTCTATGACGCCATCTTGCCTCCTCCCCCGGCATTACTTTTACAAAAATAATACTTATAAAACTTTGTAAAATATCTGCATAAATGTATCTCATAATAATTATATTGAAAGTGGGAGTTGTCTAACATTAATTTTACTATAGCTTAAAAATAAAACCCAATAGTATTTTATTCAAGCCTGATACTAAAATATTTTCTGCGTATCAGATTTTTTATTTTAATTATTTTATTCTAGCTGTACTAAGCTACAGTTGCTTATCTGAATTTTTATCCATTTCTCCTGCATCTATGTATGAAACAGTTCTCTTATTTATCAATGCATTATAATCTCAATGCAATAAAATTTTTAATTAACCTCTCATATTTTAAACCATGACTTCCAATTTTCTTGCATTATAAGATGATATATTTTCTCCAAACATAAATATTTCTAGAAATTTAACTGTTAGAAATATCTCTATATTTTAAACCTATGATTGAAACACAAATTATTTCCCAACTATTGTTCATGTGTACTATAGCATATAAATCAAGAATATATATTTCTCTAAGTATATGTAAACAATCAGTAAACAGAAAATTTGTAACATAACTATATATGCAAATTGATATACTATGAGGGCTAATACTTTGAAAAGCCTTTTAAAATTAAAATAGTCGAGTTAATACTTGTGGGTGCTGATTTCTCTGAGACAATTACTTTTACCCATCTAATTTGTATTTTCTTATCCTGACTATTAATCAACTGTAAAGCTTAGTTAATGTAAATACAAATTCCCTGAGAGTAAGCAAAATGAGAATATTAACTTGAATTGTACTTCTTTGTGGCTTTGTGCAAATCACTTAAGTTATTTTACCCTTCTTGGCTGTTCAACATTTACATCACACTCTTCTGGAAGCCATGCTTTATTTCCCTTATAGCAATTGATTCCTTTTCTCTGCATTTTCACAGCCAATGTTTGACCATAGAACATACCAGATTTTTCTTCTTATGTTTCAATTTAAGTTTATTTTCCTCACTAGAGGGGAAATTCTTAGTGGTCAAGAAACAGGCCTTTTCCTGTAATATACCTCAGGACATTTTGAATTAATGACATTTACTTAATGACAAAGTTTTAAGTCCAGAAGTCTGAAAAATCAGCGATGTTACCCTGCTTGCAAACTAAAGAGTTATTATTCTGTAGAAACTTGAGACCTCTAGTTCAGAGGAAAGGACATTTACCCATAGAACATGCTGGACAAGTGTCCCATGCCTGAATCCCTGCAAGCCATGCAATGAGAGCTAAATTTGCACCACAGAAGAGGAATTTTGAAATATAAAAGTTGAAGCTTATATAGGGTACTGCAAAGTCTTACCATTCTCCACTTGGAAAAAGAAATGGAAACTTTGCTTTTGAATCTAGACAAATTCTCTCTAGGAAAAAAGGATAAAGTTCCTAAGTCGCTATTCTGAAATGAAAATGAATAGCTCTGAGAGATACATCTCTGGTCATTCCAGTGGCTCTATTTGTAGGGGTTCTATACAATCATCCTTTAATTCAAGTGCCAGTCCTCTCTTGCTCAAAATACTCTAATAATGAAGCATATTCATGGAACATTATCTCCAATCACACATAAATAAGGTGATATTTATTGTCCAATCTAGAAAGTTTTGGTGAGTGAAAGGGGTGCCATTAAAATTTTTGCCAGAACAGTATTATGAAAGACAAAGGAAGACTGAGAAACAATTGCAGATTTAAAAAAGAGGTGCACGAGCACAGACATCATCACCCTGCCCTAACCAGTGTGCATTCATCCCACTGCACCACCACCACCAGCACTCACACATGCATGGTCCCTGCCACCCCACTGCCACTGGTATGTATGTGTAGAACCAACCATGTTACTGCCATTGGCATTGTATGCATGTAGATATCCTGCCATGACACGCCCTGCTTCTGCTAGCACACAAGCATGAGTGCTGGAATGGTGCCCTGCTGGCACCATTTCTATGAAGTACCTTTTTGCCAGAACCCCTCATCAGAGTAATGCTTCCAGTGGACTGGGAACACCTCAGCCCCTCCAACGCAGCAGGTGCTTAACCTCAAGTGGCCAGAGAACAAAGCTATAGGCCTGGTACCAACCCCTGGGTTAGAGCTTGCAGCCAGGAGTGGTGAGGTGAGCCTTGGATCCCTGAAATAACCATAAACAAAGCCACTTGTCTAAAGCCAACTCATACTACAGTTGAACCCTAAAGGACATCACATAATGTAATAGCAAAAAACCTCATCCAAAAAACAACAACTTCAAAAATTAAAGGTACATCAGCCCACACAGTACCCAAAAGGTACTGATGGTAAACAACAGAGTGATATCACATGTGGTAACCTGTGATCTCCCTAATACCTAGCTTTGTGTAAGCATGTGACACACAGATTAGAAACCCTGGAATAATTAAACCAGTAGATCCACTTTGAAACAGTCCAAGAATACTAAAGTATTTGCTATCTGCCCTTGTAGAAAATAAAAGATTTAAAGTGGTTGACTTTACAGGCACACACTCTGTTTAGCTGAAGGTGAGGAATTCCTGGAAATGGAACTTGAACAGAATCTGCAAAGTCTCCATGGAGATCCATTCCTGGCATGCTACATTAGCAATGGCTCAGCTCTTCCAGCCACTCCACATTCACCGAAGTCAGGACCTGTCACTGGTCATAATTCTAATCACACAACTGTTAGTCAAACTTCCAAGCTACAGCGATGTTTATAAAGCCTTTCACAGAAACCAGACAACTTCCAACAGTCCTTAGTTGTATACTTATCTTTACCTGATTTCCTTAAACATTTCCTTGAAAAGGCCTCATGAATTTATTAGTATTTATTTATTAGCATTATTTTGAGATGAAGTTTCACTCTTGTTGCCCAGGCTGGAGAGCAGTGGTGCAAACTAGGCTTACCACAACCTCTGCCTTCTGAGTTCAAGTGATTCTTCTGCCTCAGACTCCCAAGTAGCTGAAATTACAGGCATGTGCCATGACACCCGGGTAATTATCTATTTTTAGCATAGATGGGTTTTTTTCCATGTTGATCAGGCTGGTCTCGAACTCCTGACCTCAGGTAATCTGTCTGCCTTAGCCTCCCAAAGTGCTGAGATTACAAACGTGAGCCACTGTACCTGGTTTTTTTTTTTTTTAAAGACATAGTCTTGCTCCATCGCCCAGGCTGGAGTGCAGTGGCACAATCTTATCTCACTGCAACCTCCGCCTCCCAGGTTCAAGCAATTCTCCTGCCTCAGCCTTACATGTAGCTGAAATTACAGGCACATGCCACAATGCCCAGCTACTTTTTTTTGTATTTTTAGTAGAGATGGACTTTCACCATGTTGGCAAGGCTGATTTTGAACTCGTGACCTCAGGTGATCCACCGTGCCCAGCCAAAGCTTGCATTTTGAACATCCAGATTAGTACTCACCTTTCCATTGCTTCTAACAAATCCACCCTGCCATATGCATATATTTTCTCAACATGCACTGTCAAAAATGCCCTACCAAGACACAGCACAGTGACAATAACACATTCAGTTTAGGGATAATGGTTGAGAGGAAACCAGCTAAGAACTCACAGTAACAGCACTAAGAGCACATACACACACAAAAAAACACTAATGTAATGGAATGCAACAGGTGCTATAAGAACCACCCATATTTCCTCCCCACTTTCAGCACAATTTCCAATTGCACCAGTATTTCTTTCAGGGATTTCTCTGGCCTACAGAGTTCAATTTGCAGGACTTGAAAATGATTTTTCCCCACTCCCCCAAAAGCCACAAGCAGGGGTAAGTGACTGGCATATAAATATCCCAAGCCCTCAACTCTCAGTGAGGATAACTCTGCAGCATGTGTCATATACTGACTCCCGGCTTTCCCCTGTAGGCTCTAACTCCATTCCCACAGTGGTAACCTGCCTGATAATGAGCCATTCATGGCCTGTCTTTCCTTTTCATCTCACTTCCCCACTCTCCTGTGAGTGCTTCCTGGGATCATTCCCAAAGGAAGTACTTGCACTGGATTCTTGACTCAGCATCTGCTCTGGGGAATGCAAAGCAAGACACTGACTGCAGGTGTATATATGCCTACTTAGTTTTAGTAAAATATTTCAAGGGCTGGGGTGGGAAGGCATGCCTTAGCTCCACCTGTAATCTCAGCACTTTGGGAGGCTGAGGCAGGAGAATTGTTTGAACCCAGGAGGTAGAGACTGCAGTGGGCTGGAAGATTGAGCCACTGCACTTCAGCCTGCACAACAAAAGCAAAATTTTGCCTCAAAAAAAAATATAAAATTTCAAAAACAAAGTTACAAAAAGCAGCACTTCATGACATTATGTTCAATGGGATGTGTAACAGGTACACAAAAAAAATCAGCTTTTACTAAAAAATAGCTTGCATAGCATTAAACAACAAAACTTAGTATTTTTATTCATAAGTCTCTATATTAAAATAATAGTTGTTGCCCAGGCACAATGGCTCAGGCCTGTAATGCCAGCAATTTGGGAGGCCGAGTTGGGCAGATCACCTGAGTAGGAGATCAAGACCAGCCTGGACTACATGGAAAAATCCCATTTCCACTAAAAATACAAAAATAAGCCAGTGGGGTGGTGTGTGCCTGTAATACCAGCTACTCAGGAGGCTGAGGCAGAAGAATCACTTGATCCCAGGAGGCAGAGGTTACAGTTGAGCCAAGAGCCAAGATCTTACCACTGAACTCCAGCCTGGGCAACAGAGTGAGAATCCATCTCAAAACAAAAAGATTATTTGTTCTCTGAAATCATTTTAAACTAAGAGTTCCAGCCAGGAGCAGTGCTCTTGCTTATAATCACACTTAGGGAAGTCTGGGGAGGAGAATAGCTTGAGCCCAGGACTATGAAACCAGCCTGAGCAACATAGTGAGACTTCATCTCTACTAAAAAAAAAAAAAAATGTTTTTTTCCAAGACAGAGTTTCACTCTTGTTGCCCAGGCTGGAATGCAATGGCATGATCTCAGCTCACTGCAACCTCTGCCTCCCAGGCTGAAGCAATTCTCCTGCCTCAGCCTCCTGAGTAGCTGTAATTACAGCAGTTCACCACCACACCTGGCTAATTTTGTAATTTTTTTTTTTTTGAGACAGAGTTTCACTCTTGTTACTCAGGCTGGAGTGCAATGGCGTGATCTTGGTTCACTGCAACCTCCACCTCCTGGGTTCAGGCGATTCTCCTGCCTCAGCCTCCCGAGTAGCTGGGATTTCAGGCGTGCACCACCATGCCCAGCTAATTTTTTGTATTTTTAGTAGAGACGGGATTTCACCATTTTGACCAAAATGGTCTCGATCTTTTGACCTCATGATCCACCCGCCCCGGCCTCCCAAAGTGCTGGTAATTTTGTATTTTTAGTAGAGATGGGGTTTCATTATGTTGGTCAGGCGGGTCTTGAAATCCCGACCTCAGGTGAGCCTCCTGCCTCGACTTCCCAAAGTGCTGAGATTACAGGCGTGAGCCACTGCGACTGGCCTACTAATTTTTTTAATTAGCTGGGTATGGTGGCATGGACCTGTAGTCTCAGCTACTTGGGAGGCTGATGTGGGAGGATCACGAGCCCAGGAAGAGGCTGCTATGATTGCATCACTGCACTCTGGCTTGAGCAAGAGAGCAAGACTGTGCCTCAAAAAAAAAATTTTTTTTTTAATTTTAAATAAGAGTTCCTAATTTAGAGCATTAATTTAAAAAATGTGTGTGTGTGGGGGGGGTCTGAGTTTATTGGGAATTTACTGGTCAGCTTTTAGAATAGCCCACAGATATTTATTTTCAAAATTCCCAAAACTTTCACATTAAGAAAAAATTCTGTTAGTATTGTGGCAGAAAATGGTTGTTTTCTGATCCAAAAATTTAAGCTTTAAAAATCTTTTCAATGCCATCTGAAGAGGCCCCCAGGGATAAAGAATGCTTTGAGGTATTTCTTCCTTTTTCTGCCTTCCTCAGTAAGACTGAGCTCATAGAATAATTTTTATTTCCATTTATGAGCAAAACTGTTATTTACTTCAGGTTTCGTTTGATGTCTTTTTATTTATTTATTTATTTATTTATTTATTTAGGGTGGGCTCTTGCTATGTTGCCTAGGCTGGTCTTGAACTCTTTTTTTTATTTTTTTATTTTTTTATTTTTTATTTTTTATTTTTTTATTTAAGGAAAGGAAAACAGGGGAAGAAAAAGAGGGAGAGAGAACAGGAATATTGCTTTATTCTATGAATGGGTATTAATAATGGCCAATCATTAGTTTGTGTATTTAAAGTGGAGAATGCATATTTTATGTATCTACAGTGGAGAGCTCTACAAGTGCTTACTAAGTTTACTTGTTACTGATCTGAGTTCAGATTCTGGATATCCTTATTAATTTTCTGTCTCGTTGAGTCTAAATCTCTTTATGGGTCTTGTTTATCTGGGTGTTAGGATGCATTGATCCTTATAACACTCTATCTTTGTTGCTTTGAAATCTGTTTTATCAAATGCATGAATTGCAACTCCTTTTTGTTTATTTATTTGTTTTTATTTTCCATTTGGTTGGTAGATCTTTCTCCAACCCTTTGTTTTGAGTCTTTGTGTATCTTTGGATATGAAATGGATCTGGATGTAGTATACCGTTAGGTTTTGGCTGTATCTTTTGATTGGGGGATTTAGTCTATTTCAATTTAGTATTACTGCCATTTGATGTTAACTGGCTATTTTATCCATTCGTTGATGTAAATTCTTCTTTATGTTGATGCTCTTTACTTTTTGGTATGTTTTTAGAAAGGCTAATACTGGTTGTTCCTTTCTGTGTGTAATGCTTCTTTCAGAAGTTTTTGTAAAGCAGGCCTGGTGGTAATAAAATCTCTGAGTACTTGCTTATTCATAAAAGATTTTATTTTTCCTTCAATTGTGAAGCTTAGTTTGGCAGGATATGAAATTCTGGGCTGAAAGTTCTGTTCTTTAAGGATGTTAAATATCGGCCCCCACTCTCTTCTGGCTTGTAGGGTTTCTGCTGAGAGATCTGCTGTAAGTCTGATAGGCTTCCCTTTGTGGGTAACCTGACCTTTCTCTCTAGCTGCTCTTAGTATTTTCTCCTTTGTTTCAAACCTGTTGAATCTAATGATTATGTGTCTTGGGGTTGCTCTTCTTGAGGAATATCTTTGTGGTGTTCTCTGTATTACCTAAGGTTGAATAGTATCCTGCTTTGCTAGGTTGGAAAAGCTTTCCTGAATAATATCCTGAAGAGTATTTTCCAGCTGGGATTCATTCTCTCCATCACATTCAGGTACACCTATCAAACGTAGATTAGGTCTTTTCACATAGTCCCATAATTCTTGGAGACTTTGCTCATTCCTTTTTATCCTTTTTTCTCTATTCTTGTCTCCTCATTCCATTTCATTAATTTGGTCTTTGACCTCTGATATCCTTTCTTCTGCTTGATCAATTCGGCTATTCAAACTTGTGCATATTTCACTAACTTCACGTGTTGTATTTTTCAACTCCATTAGTTCATTTATATTCCTCTCTATATTGTCCATTCTTTTTAACATTTTGTCAAGCCTTTTTTCAAAGTTCTTAGTTTCTTTACATTGGGTTAGAACAAGTTGTTTCAACTCCCAAAAATTTTTTATCATCCACCTTTTAAAGCCTACTTCAGATAATGGAACACAGTCCTCTTCCATTAGGGCTTGTTCCATTGCTGATGAAGAATTGCTATCCCCTGTAGAGGGAGAGGGGTTCTGACTTTCGGTTTTCTCGGCCTTTTTAGGCTGTTTTTTTCCCTTTATTGTGATTTTATCCATCTGATGTCTTTACATTTAGCGCCTTTCTGATTAAGTTCCTGAGAGGACGTCCAATTTATTGATTCCCTGTGTTGGAATCCGAGCAACCCACTAAGCTGGCCAAAACAGCAGCAATAAGACTGATGGTGCTCTTCTGCCTGGAAATCTCTGGTCTGGCTTCCTTCCTGAGTCCACAACAAGCGGCTCTGCCTTCCCAGAGCTCCAAACACCAGTCAGTAGGGGAACCAGTCCCGCTCACTGTGCATGAAGAGCTGCCATGCCGAGGCAATGACAAAACCGCTGTGCCGGCCACAGAAGTCGCGCTGGCGACCCACGGGGCTCCTCCACTGGAAATCTTCTGGTCCGTGGATGATAAAAATTTCTCTGAAAATGTGGCGTCCTCACGTTTCCTGAGATTTCACTGGGAGCTACAATCCCAAGCTGTTAGCAATCAGCCATCTTGGATCTCTCGCTCCGTTTGATGTCTTAATGCTTTTTAGTGGCAGAATAGAAAAGCAAGGTGGGACAGGTCTGGGGAAGTTGGAAAAGAATCTCTGCCTCATGCTGGGGTAGAGTCCATTTCCACTCCCAGCAATCACCCACCCCACAACTGCCACCACAGTGTCACTGGAGCTGTCAAGAAGAAAGGAGTCTCATGTGTTTCTGTGATTCAGAACAGTTCCTGCTGGTTCTGGAGGGAAAAAAATAAAAATCTTTCAAACCTAGTTCAAACCTCCTTTCTAAGGATCCCATTCATTCAGAGGCACCCATCTTGTTTGACTTTCTCTGACTTATACGGATAAGGAGCTCCATGCACAACAGCTGGCAGCACCGGGTTTAACCTTGTCTGACCCGGTCTGTGTGCTAGTTAGTGTTACTTTCCAGACATCAGTAGTCTGGTCTGAAATCTCTGCCATGTCTCTTGCAGCATCTCTTGCAATGATGAGACCATCAAACACACTCAAATATATCTGGATTGAATTAGTACTGTATGCCCTTTTCATTACGGTGTTTAAAATTAGAATATATTAAGAGTAGAGTTAAAATCCCAGCATCAGTTGTCCTTGCTAGCTAAACTTAAAGCTTTTTTGACAGTTCATTGTCAGAAAGAAAAGAGATAAACATTAAGATGCTTCACTTTCAGGTATTAGGTTCTTCCAACAAGCTATCTAATGACAGTATTACTTTGTAAATTAAAAAAGAAATATAAAAGCACTTTTCTGTTCTCCAAGTTAGCATTTCATCACACTTCCCTCCTGCCAAACTCAGTAAATATAATATAAACCTGTTTATTTATCAAATAAATGTCTAGAAAGAACTAAATGACCTCAGAAAAAAATTATGAATAGCTGTTACAGTTATAACAACTCATTGTGAGTACCCTTTCCACAAGGGCCTACAAAAGTGAGATTCAACTTAAAAAGGAAAATTGAATATTACCAAAACTATCTACCACCCAAACTTGACATTCATATTAATCCAATAAAATATCACAGAAACTACTTTTATTATTAACTATCATAGAAATCAACAAAACTTTTTCATATAAAGATAAATTTCAACTTAAGTCATAAACATACCAACGCTACTCTACAGTCACGGAAAACTGAATCTGCTGCCTAAGATTAAGATAAGCAAACAGGAAAAGACAAATCCAAGAATGACAACTAACAGATTAAATTCTACAGTTTAAAGTCACATAAAAGAACTGCAAAGTAGTCAATGATGTGAATACCTTTGTTGGAGCAGTATCCATGAAAAGCTATAGAAAAAAATAGAGAAAAGAGTGTAAAACTTTCATAGAAACTAAAGAGCCCAGATGACTGTACACATTCCACTTCAACATCCTTGAGTTTACAAGGTTACAATCAATTTTGGAAAATGTTTTCCCTGCCCAATATGGAAGTCAATTCTTCTTATAAAACTAGAAATCAAATGACTCACTTTGGAAGCTAAAAATGAAATAGTGAAAAGAAACAATATTTGGAGATTGGTTAGTTCCTGTGAACCAGTCTGTTTTCTCTAATACAATTTCTTCCACATTTGTCCTCAACAACCCCGCACCTATTTACCTCATTCATAAAGGTGCCTGATCTAGATGAGATGTGGCTTTGAGATGTTCAGATGGTCTGTCCATGTTTTCATGTCAACTTACAGATCCTTAAAACAATTTTAATGTGAAGGATTTACGTAGGTTATGAAAATATTCAGTAGCTAAGATGGGAAGGAAAACAAAATACTGGCTACTAAAATTCATTTATTCTAGGGTAATAAAAAATAGATTTAAAGATCTAATTTATTCTTTATATCCTACTCCCAACCTTTCCAAGTAATTTGTTTCTTTCTTCTACACATTAAGCATAGAAAGGTCCTTTGAAAGGCAATTTGTTTTACAAACAAAAAAACAAAAAAAAAAGGCCCTGTCTTCCAATAATATGCACCACCAGTTTCAAATCTTTTGGACTATCATCTATGAAACACTATTTTAAAACATATATGAGACCATTTTTTAAATTAACCACTCTGAAAATTTTTATTCTATCAGTAAATAATTTCATATACGGTTTCATTTTCTACCTCAGGCTCTCCCATGGTAAGGGGTCTCCCATCTTCAAGAAGACCTCCTCAACAATAAGCTTATATAGCTAAGTCTTCAGTATACTAAAAATATATAACAATAGCCTCAAGAATTAAGTAACAGCTTTGGTTTATTCCTCTTTTTATAGGAAATATTTCTAAAGAGAAACCATAACTTTTCTCCCAAGGCAGAAAAGATAATCACCATGGTGCCAAACTTTCTCTGCTGCTCTGACAAATACTGAGCCAGCCTCATCTGGAGTATTTCTGTCCTGAGCTTGCTCTCAGAAGCATAGAGAGGAACACACTGCATTTTCACTGTGCTGATTCACTGAACCTTTTGTGCAAGTACACGGGAATGTTTGCTTCTTAGCTTGAAACCCTTCCAGCTGTGATTACTGTGCCTCAACCTTCCCTTTGTACTCATGGCTGCTGTCATGTGTGTGACACAAGAGAACACTGATGTAGCCCTGGCCATCAATGGGCATCAAGCCAGTCACTTCATATGCATCCCCTTCACTGCACTCTCATAACAAATCCGTTGCAGATGAGAGCATCAAGGCTCCAAAAGGTTATTAATAATTTGTCTGTGCTCAACCCCAGGATGGGACAGAGACTAGGTTTCCCTAGTGTCCTCATAACTAACAGCTAGCTTAGTTGGTCTCATAAAATTGGCTCTTCAAAAATGCTTTGATTAAAGTTTTTCTTCCCCAATGACTTCAATCACAATGTGATTACACATATGCTAGTTCCTCAGACCTTCCCAGTGTTATTTTCTCAATTAACACAGAAAACATAAACTTCATGAGAGCAGGGACTGTCTCTAGCAGTGTTCTATTTTTAGCACTTGAAGGGGTAAGAAAGCTTGAAAGAGTAGATATTCATTTGCACACATTCATTATGCATTTGTTGAATGAATAAAATATCTAAAAAACTGGGGCCATTAATGACAGTCCATTTGGAAACAGCATGACCTATAGAAGACCTGAGTTATGTACCTGGTTTGCTCATTTTTCCCAAATTTATCTCCTAGCCTAAGTAGCACAGGACTAACTAGGAGATGTCCAATAGATCATTTATGTACAACAGTGAAGCAGCTTTATCTGCTGGCAACAGTAGAGGTCAGGTGGTCATGGCTTTGCCAAAAGGAAACTACATCAATGAGGCCCAATTTTGTCTCTGGCCCTTGGCTTCTTAAGGGGCAAAAGTGGAGGGTTTTGATCTTCTGAAATTCTTTTCCCTAAAAGCAAAGCATTTGACCTACAAATTCAGTGATTCCCACAGACCAGCTCAGAGCTTATGAGAGATGTCATTTGTGTGCACCAATGCCTTCTTCCATCCTAAAAATCCAGTGTGGTTTCAGCTTAGCTCTTCCTAACCCTGATAGAAATGGGGAATATTTCTTCCCATTCAAAAGGAGAGAGCAGTTACAACTTGCATTGACTGGCAACTCCCTGGCATCAGTACCATTTCTGCAACACAACTAGTCCACTTTGCCTTCATGTCTGCACCCAAATACTCTGTATGTCCATTTAAGGAGTGACATTTGAAACTGTCAAATTGTTGCCTGCATGTGGTGTTGGAGTGCCTAAGGAATTAGATTTAAAGCAGATAACATGAATATCAGAAGGGCAGATGTTGAAGAATTAAGCAACCATAGAAATCAAAAATACAAATTCACATTACAGACAAATTTAAGTGTAAGTAGAGAACCAAGACATAGGCAAGAAGAAAAATGCACACTACATACTATGATGGGCTTCCATTCTGAAAGTGAATAGCTACCATTACACAAAACTCTTGAAGAAAAGAAAATTTTTCTCCTTGAATTAGTGCTCTACATAATAGCATTCCTTTTCTATGAAGAAAAATATACTTCTATCACTGCAATGAATATGCATGACTATTTTACATAGTAAGCATGCAATAAATACTTCTTGAATTAATGAATAAATTTTTCCTGTCTAATGTCTGCCATGAATTTTAAATATCCTAAAAAGAAAAGAGGGAGGAGAAATGCTGTATTTGTTTAATTTACTTGATGCGTATCTAATACATCACCATTAATCAGTGCTTTAAAATGACAATCCTGACCTCAATTAGTGTTTCTCCAATAAAATTATTTAATTATCTACTGTTATAATACAGTCTTTTAAAGTCAGATCACAGCAGACACTGGAAAACTTATTTTTAAAAAGATTAATAAATTTAATACAAACCACCAAGAACCTTTTAGTCAGTTGCTATCACCAATATTATTTACTAATCAGAATTTTTTTTTTGAGACAGGGTTTTATTGTGTCTCTCTTGCCAAGGTTAGAGTGCAGTGGAATGAACACAAGTCACTACAGCCTTTACCTCCCAGGCTCAAGTGATTCTCCCACCTCAACCTCCCAAGTAGGGGTTTTGCCATGTTGGCCAGACTGGTCTTGAACTCCTTGGCTCAAGCACTCTGCCTGCCATGGCCTCCCAAAGTGCTGGGATTATAGGCCACTGCTCCCAGCCTAATCAGAAATTTTAAAAATAAAAATAGCAAAATAAATAGAAGCTCTTCACCAACTATTACATCTTATAAATTATCAAACATAGATATATGCAGTAATGTTAAAGTCATTAAGGTTTTTTTCTTCAGTAAAGAAGGAAGTAAACTGCCATGAATGGAAGTCCCTATTTAAGGGATAGGAAAATAGAGATAAAGACTCAGACCTCTGACATTAACAAGGTTCATCGAAAAATCCAGTATTTTTTCCTTGAAAACCCTCCTTAACCTCCCCACTTCCTCAAGTTTCCTAGACTGGAAACAGCTCATTCTGATGTTTACTCAGCATCTTTTTAGCATTAATGCTTACAGTTTACACTGCCTGCTGTTTGTTTGTTTGTTTGTTTTTTGAGATAGATTCTCTCGCTGTGACCCAGGCTGGAATGCAGTGGTTCGATCTCTGTTCACTTCAGCCTCCACATCCCACATTCAAGGGATTCTTCTGCCTCAGCCTCCCAAGTAGCTGGGACTACAGGCAGATACTGCCACACCCAGCTAATTTTTACATTTTTAGCTGGGGTTTCACCGTGTTAGCCAGGCTGGTCTGGAACTCCTGAATTCAGGTGATCTGCCTGCCTTGGCCTCCCAAAGTGCTAAGATTACAGATGTGAGCCACTGCATCCAGCCTACACTGTCTTTATGACCTTTTATTTTCATGGTGCACTGAAACTGCACTAGGAGTACAGCTCAAATAAAAAAAAATCCATGTGCACATGGCAAGAACTGAATGAACAGCTCAGTGAGAGGTGGATGGGGTTTGGGTGCGAATTAAAACCCTTAATCTGCTCCTAGTTAGAGTAAATGCCCAGTGTAGTGGTGTGGGTGGCTAGACACTAAACAATAGTGATATAACAAATGATGATAGGAACAAAAATAGGCATTAAGCATCCTACATTAAATACACACACATGAAGTATTCTGGGATCTATGGGAATTCAATTTACAGATTAAATACATTGCAATAAAAATGTCAAAGGACCAAAATTTAAAAATGATGTATTTAAGAGCAGGCTAGACAGAAGTGACAACATGCATTAATTTTTACAAACCTACCCCCCTGTGAAAGAATCCTGTCAATCCAATAATAAGTGTTGGCGAGGATGTACAATAATTGGTACATTGCTGGGGGGAATGCTAGTGGTGTAGCCTCACTCTGCAAAAAGAGGCTGACAGTTTCTCAAACATTAAACATGGAGTTACCATATGACCCTGCCATTCTCCTTCTAGGTATGATATCCAAAGGAACTGAAAACATGTCCATGCAACAACCTGTATATGAATATTCACAGCAGCATTATTTATAATAGCCAAAAAAGTCCACTGAGAAATGGATAAAGTCTATATGTACTCTGGCCTGTCATCATCACTTCTAGAAATGTACTCTATAGATATAGTCACACATGTAGACAGACACATACACTGATGCTACTGCAGCCATTTGCAATAGGGATTGGAAAACTCCCAAATAACCATATATTTATTACCACTAAATAAATCATGATGCAGCCATACAATGCAACCATCAAAAAATTAATCGGCAGGGCACCGTGGCTCGGGCCTGTAATCTCAGCACATTGGGAGGCCAAGGCAGATAAATCACGAGGTCAGGAGTTTGATACCAGCCTGGCCAACATACTGAAACCCCATTTCTTCTAATAATACAAAAATTAGCTGGGCATGGTGGCACATGCCTGTAGTCCCAGCTACTCAGGGGGCTGAGGACTGAATCTCTTGAACTCAGGAGGTGGAAGTTGTGGTGAGCTGAGATGGCACCACTGCACTCCAGCCTGGGTGGCAGAGAGAGACTCTGTTCTCAAAAAAACAAAACAAACAAACAAAAAATGAGAGATGGAGATCTAATCCTGCCAGTATGGCACAATTTCTAGAAACTTGAATGTGCACAGAAAATTGAAGGATGAAAATTATTACCAAGGGAGGGAGACTCTATAAAACACATTTAATAATGTTTGGAAGTGTACATGCACTGCTTTCTTTCTTTTTAAACAGAGTCTTCCTCTTTTGCTAGGCACCAGACTGGAGGGCAGTGACAGAATCTCAAATCACTGCAACCTCTGCCTCCTGGCTTCAAGCAATTCGTCTGCTTCAGCCTCCCAAGTAGTTGGGACTACAGGTGTGCACCACCACACCCAGCTAATTTTTGTATTTTAGTAGAGATGGGCTTTTGCTATGTTGGCCAGAATGGTCTCCATCTCTTGACTTCGCCCACCTCAGTCTCCCAAAGTGCTGGGATTACAGGTGTGAGCCATCACGCCCAGCCGTGCACTCCTTTTTAAATTAAGAAAACAATAATGGAGGGAAAAACACATTGGGAAGGAAGGGACTAGTTGTCCTTTGATGAGGACAGACCACAAGCCTTCCCCCAAAAGACCAATAAAAAGTAATCTGAACACTGCATCTGAAGATACTTTAATTGGCCTTGTATATCACTGTGACAGACTGATTAAGTATCATTTTTCCAGGAAGCCAAGACTATCACTGAGGGACACCTAGAGAAGTCACAGGGAAAGGTGACCATAACCTTTACTTCCGTGAAGCTCCCTTACATTAAAGCTGGACCCTTCCATTATTAGAGCTTGACATCTGATAGCATTTTTATTTCATATCGTGCACCTCTCCTCAGTATTATGCTTGGTTACATTTTTCTGAAGTTAATTAATTGGTGACTGCCTCATGGAGGCTAGCCACATCACATTTGATCTCCATCAAGGAGAAACATTTATTTACTCCAATGACTTTGCTGTCACAAACTTTCTGACTAAACGTTCATCAACAGGGACTGTCTAAATAGGTTACAAAACATTTAAATCTGGCAGGGCATGGTGGCTCAAGCCTGTAATCCCAGCACTTTGAGAGGCCGAGGCGGGTGGATCATGAGGTCAAGAGATCGAGACCATCCTGATCAACAAGATGAGAAACCCCGTCTCTACTAAAAACACAAAAATTAGCTGGGTACAGTGGTGCACACCTGTAGTCCCAGCTTCTCGGTAGGCTGAGGCAGGAAAATTGCTTGAACCCAGAAGGCAGAGGTTGTGGTGAGCTGAGATCGTGCCATTGCATTCCAGTCTGGGTAACAACAGCAAAACTCCATAAAAAAAAAAAAAATTAAATCTATATATACATTTAAATCCATATGTGCTTTTTAATTATTTTATTCATAAAAAGGTATGTACACTGGTCTGAGTGGTAATTAACCTCAAGTAAGTCTTGTATGCACCAATTCAGAACAATCATTCTAATAAAATACACTATGAAAATGGAACCATGGGCACAACATGTTGTGTGCTACTCGCACGTGTATGGTAGAGAATATACAGCATATACAGTATGCATGCAGGAACTGGGAAGAGTAGTTGCCTCTAGAGAAGGACCCGTGGAAGCTATAAAACCAACTTTTTTTATATGCTTCTGTGCACCTTCAGAATTGGAGTTCTGTACCATATAAAATGAATTATTTGTCCTAAAATTAAATGCCATTCAACAGAGATCGTTTTAAGAGGTATAAATAACAACAGGCAGAAGCAGTGTGAAGGCACCCCCGCTCCCAGCCCCACCCATCCTTGGCACGGCTCTCTCCTCCGAAGTGCAGAACGTTGGAAGGACCTGGTTCTCAGCCTCAGCAGGCTTCACCTCCTGCAGCGCCACCGCGAACCCAGGCCCCACAGTTAACCGCCAGGGACTGGTACTCAGGGCAACCCCTTCCTCTGCCTGCCCTGCCTCCCAAGGGCCACCCACCAAAGCCGACAAACCTGCTCTGCTCTCAGCTTCATTTCAAATGGACCTTAGTTTCCAGACCATCCACGAACCTAGAATATTATTTCTCCTTAACATCTACGTTTGTCCTAACACTCAACTTAATGTTCTCACCACTCCAGCTCACCTGGTTTATCAAAGGCTAAGGGCAGGAAACAGTTTTTAATAACGCCATGACCTGAGGTTGACACATTCCCCACCACAGAAAGACTGCCAACTCCCTCAAAACCGTGGACAGCTCTGCTGTTTACACAGCGTTGCCACATACATCATCACATTTAATGCCTTCATACGCGTCACTGTCAATCCCAGCAAAGCTAACAGCTGCCAAATTGGATTTATGAGTGTCAAGAACGGTCGAATCAGCACTGACAGAACAGATATCGAAGGGCTGCTAGGGTACCTGCTCTGGCTGGCAGGGATTTCTCAAGTGACAACCCAGGCATTCGGCTGGCTCGAATGCCATTAATGTGACACCTTCCTTGTCGAGGTCCCGGAAAGGAGCAGACCCCGGGAGGCAGAGACCTGCGGGGGACGCGCTGGGGCCAGGGCGCAGGACGACCAGGAGAGGGGCTCGGGCTTCCGCGCCCTGTGGGGAACGCGGCGCCCACGGGGCCGGAGGCTACGGAGCATCGCGGGTAAGGCCAAAGCCAAAAAGGGGCGGCTCCCCTGCCAGGCGCGTTCAGCGCACTCGGTGAATCCTCTGGGACTGATTCAGAGGTTGTGACTCGCGCGAGGGCCAGCCCGGCTGGCAACATCTGAGGCGGAATCCACAGGCTCTCAGAAGCAGCCCGCGGAAAGGACCTGCAGGTTTGAGGCGTCGGGCTGACGCCCGCAACCAAAGAAGGTGACCCTCGGTTCATCTCGCTGGAGGAGGGTGCACCGGCTAAAGTTACAGCTCGCAGCATACGCAGCTGGAAACTTGGGGTGGGGGTGCTCCCCAGAAGCCCGGCTCCTAAAGAAAGTGTGGCGGACGCGGCGTTTAAGAGGGTGGGCGCGGAGGCGTTTCGGCCGGCCCCGGAGGTTCGGAGCAGCCCGGGAGGTGGGCCAGGGCCCCGCGCCGGGTGCAGCAGTCCGGGGCCCTCCACGCGCCGCTGGCCGGCTCACCGGTGATGTCCAGGTACACGTCTTCCTCGGGGTCCAGGCGGCGAGGGTCCTGCGGCGCGGAACTGCGGCTCTTCTTCACGCCCGGCGAGGTCGACGAGCAGCGCCGCGAGCAGGAGGGCGCGGTGGCCCAGGTCGACTGCCTCTCGCTCTTCCGCTTCATGGAGGCGGCCTCGGCTCCTCAGGGGGCCACGACCATGGCCCCGCGCACTCGACATCCCGCCTGCGCGCCCGCCGAGGCTTTTGCCAGCCCCGCTCTGGCGCTACGTGGACGGGAGGCGGCCGCGCAGGAGCCCGAGGAGGGGCCCGCCCCACGGCGCCTGCCCCGCTCCCTCCCGACGCCACCGCGGAACCCGCGCCACAGCCCTGGCTACGGCGCCTCCTGTCGCGGCCGGTGCCCCCAGCCCACTCCCAGTTGCCCTCAGCCCACTGGCGGGGCCGAGGTGACGGGGCTGCCCGGGGTAACCGTGCGCGCCCCCCCCCCGCTGACGCGGACGCAGACGCCGCTGCGGAAGCGCCTGGGCACAACGGGACGAGGCTTGCGGGGACCCTGGGAGGGCTGCTCCGTGGCGCTTCATTCACAAAAAAAGGGCCCACAACTCTCCTTGGGGGCCCGCAGACTGAGGCCTCTAATTGGCCGGCAGGGCGTGACGTCACGGAAACAGGGCCTTTCTACAGGCAGGTACTCGGTGACGCCATAAAGAAAACTGAGCGGGTCCGTCAATCAGAGATCAAGTGTTCTCACGACCTTCGCCAGCTCCCAACTTTTGTTTCTTCTGTATCCTCCTGGTGCCAGTACCCCAGCTCCTAGCTGACTTTAGTGAGTCACCAGACCTTTAAACATACCCACTCTAGTAACTTAACTCCAGGTCTTTGGCATATAGATCTTAAAGTAGTTCTTGGATTTTTTTGTAATTCAGGCCAAGAGAAAGGGACTTTTGCCATGGCTGGCAGCTTGGAAGAGTATGGCCTGATTACATTACCTGCAGGTATATAGATTTAAACTAGAGTTGATGTCAGAACTTTAGTAGAACTATTCAAACAACCACGCTCACGATCTATGCCCAGCCTTCAAAAAGACCAAGCAAGGGCTTCTTAAGGACCCGATAAAACCTCCGTGGAAGCACAATATGCCCTAGTGGTTTGCACCTCAGAATTTCTCACCTCAGAATCCAGCACCCACTTTAACTCAGTAATTTTTTTTTTTTTTTTTTTTGAGACGGAGTTTTGCTGCTGTTAACCAGACTGTAGTGCAAAGGTGCAATCTCGGCTCACCGCAACCACTGCCTTCTGCATTCAAGCAATTCTCCTGCCTCAGCCTCCTGAGTAGCTGGGACTACAGGCGCACAACAACATGCCCAGCTAATTTTTGTATTTTTAGTAGAGACGGGGTTTCACCTTGTTGACCGGGATGGTCTCGATCTCTTGACCTCATGATCCACCCTCCTCGGCCTCCCAAAGTGCTGGGATTATAGGCATGAGCCACGGCGCCCGGCCAACTCAGTAATTTTATACCCTCATTGCGGTGTATATCTGAGGTGTCGACAGGTCCAATTATATTATGAAGTACTGAAGCAAGGGGCAAATTTAGTCCTTGAACTGTTTTATCTGGCACGCTGTAGGGTCACATCCTCTTATTTTTCTACAGGATTAAAATAATGCTCTATCTTCCTGGAACTTAATCAAAAACTGTCATTTGAGAGGGCCTTCAAACAATTGTCCATGGTTCTAAAAGGGTGAGACTATTGGAGGGCAATGTTTAGATTTCCAGGCCCCAAATTCTACAACATCTGCAAGCAATTTCTATTTTTCACCAGCACTTTAACGTTTTATTTTGCAATTCCTCAGTTAACTGCCAGCCTGGGGAAAAGAAAGATGAATTTGAGTAAGGCCCCTTGGAAGCCCCTCACAAATGCAAATTTTTGTAGAGCGCCTCAGGAGTGGGCTCTCTGACTTCTATTGTTGGGGGCTTTTACCTTAAGTACTGCTAAATAGAGAAGTAGGGGGACTGTGCCTGAAGCTAGACATCAGCAACTCTTTAAGCACTTTTTCATAAGGTTGGTTCTTCTGTTCATTCTTCCTGTTTCCCCTAAGGAAATCAGTGAAGGCCTTAAATTTAATATAATCTACATGTTTGTAGGGGCAGCAAAGAAGCTAGAGATGTGGGAGGCTGTGCAGTGCTGGGCAAATAAATCTTAGCAGAAACCATAGGGTCACAGTCCTTTGTTTTGACCTGGAGGAGGAGGAGACCTTTCAGACTGGCCTAGGGTCTCAGTATTAGAAATCCACCCAGTTTCCCAGACTACTGGAGATTTTAAAGGAGTGGGTCTTGTTTTGAATGGGTACTACAAGGGAGTGGTTCGTGCAGCTCCCTAGAAGTACAGAAAAAATAAATTCCTCCATGACATTCGCATATTTTGAGAGTAACTTGTTTAAGTGTTGGGAACCCGGGAGATGGAGGTTGCAGTGAGCCGAGATTGTGCCACTGCACTTTAGCCTTAGTAACAGAGCTAGACTCCATCAAAAAAAAAAAAATTAAAATTGATTGCATTTCCGTTGTTGGCCTCTTGCTGCAGGAGCCATATATTGAAGACCATGTCTGGGAGCTTCTACTTTGTAAACGTTGGCCACCATAATAATCCAGTTTTTGAAATGGAGTTTTTGCCAGCTGGGAAGGCAGAATCCAAAAACGACTATCGTCATCTGAACCAGTTGATAGCTCATACTACTCTCGACCTCGTAGATGAGAACATGTGACTGTCGAAAAACATGTACTCGAAAATGGAGGACAAGTTCAATGAGTGGTTTGTGTCAGCATTTGTCACTGCAGGGCATATGAGATTTATTATGCTTCATGACATAAGACAAGAAGATGGAATAAAGAACTTCTTTACTGATGTTTATGATTTATATATAAAGTTTTCAGTGAATCCATTTTAAGAACCCAATTCTCCTATTCAATCAAGTGCATTTGACAGAAAAGTGCAGTTTCTTGGGAAGAAGCACCTTTCAAGCTGAATGCAGGAAATTCTGAAACAAACAATATCACCGCAATGATGTATATTCAGGAATGTATACATTGTAAGTTACTTGATTAAATAGCCTGAAAAACTTTTGTGTAGTCTCAGCTTATCTAAGCCTAATGAAATTCCATATATATATTTTCTTTTTTGAGACAGAGTTTCGCTGTTGTTACTCAGACTGGAGTGCAATGGCATGATCTCGGCTCACCAAAACCTCTGCCTCCTGGGTTCAAGCAATTTTCCTGCCACAGCCTCCTGAGTAGCTGGGACTACAGGTGTGCACCACCATGCCCAGCTAATTTTTGTATTTTTAGTAGAGACAGGGTTTCACCTTGTTGACCGGGATGGTCTCAATCTCTTGACCTCATGATCCACCTGCCTCGGTCTCTCAAAGTGCTGGGATTATAGGCGTGAGCCACCGTGCCCAGTGATATTATTTTTAATTAAAATTATCTGAATAAATGCAGATAATTATACCATGTAAACATTTTCATATTTTGCAAGTATAATAATATGCTTTGTATAGTATGAAATGACAATGTATAGGGATACACTTCGTACTTATGGAAAAAATCTTCCCTTCTTGGGAATAGAAAGTCCTAAGCATACATATTCAAGTTTTAAGCCCTATTTATATTTTAATTTTTGTCACATTTAGACAGAGGCAGAAAACTACTATTTCTGAGATGATACTTGTTTTGTGTGTGGAAGCAGAAAACTACTATTTCTGAGCTGATACTTGTTTTGTGTGTGTCACACTGCTCTTCAACAGTTTGACTCCTCCCCCTCTTTGATAAGTTGACCTCTGGGCTCTGAAAATTTGGCCACAGAAAATGTATTTTAGTTTGCTTATCTGGTTAGTTTGTTGTTAAATTTTAGGGCTTGAAAGCTTTTTACACAATATTTTGTCCAAGGCAATCTTTTTCCAGTGAGGGCACAGGGACCCAGATGAGTGGCAGTTACCAGGCTGGGGTGGGAACTAAAATGCTGTAGGCTCTCGGTTGTCTTTTCCTGAACTGTGGGGCTTAGGGAACAGTTGCATCTGGTTGATTCTTAACATTATAGCAGCACAATAAGAAAAAAAAAAGAGAGGTTCTCTAAAATATTTCTATCTTTCCTAGGTAAATTTATCTTGAAATTTAAAAAAATATGGAATATTTTCTTATATGTATATTCCAGGTAGGTCATATTCTGAAAATGTGAAATCTTTTTTTTTTTTAAGAGTTTTTCTCTTCTTGCCCAGGCTGCAGTGCAGTGGCACAATCTCGGCTCACCGCAACCTCCGTGTCCCAGGTTCAAGCAATTCTCCTGCCTCTGCCTCCCCAGTAGCTGGGATTACAGGCAGGCACCACCATGCCTGGCTAATTTTTGTATTTTTAGTACAGATGGGATTTTTCCATGTTGATCAGGCTGGTCTTGAACTCCCATCCTCAGGTGATCCTTTCACCTCGACCTCCCAATGTGTTGAGATTACAGGCATGAGTCACTGCACCCAGCCGAAAATGTGAAATCTTACACCAAAATCAGTAGCAACTGATTGACAGACATGTGATGTGAATTTCAAATAATGTAAGTTTCAGAATCTATGAGTTACAGTTTTAATTATGTGAAGATAAATAATTTGTACAAAGTCAATTTTTGTAAGTTGGTTAATTTCATAAAAGGTTAAATTTGATAAATGTGGTATATTCCATAAAAGGTTAAATTTTCACAAAACTAGAGGTCCTAGGGAATAAGTATATGGGAAAATTAACACACACTTATATATAAAAAGTGTGTGTCTTCACATTTATATATAAAAAAACTTGGTTTTGTTTCATTGGATATCCTGGCAATCCCAACATTAATCTGAAGTCAGCTATGTTTCTGACCCTTAGGATGAAAATTTTTTAGAACCTTAAAAATGGAAGGAATGACTGTTGAGCTACCACCACATACTGGACACTGCTAGGGGCTTCACACTCATGCCCTGTTGCATGGTATTATCATTTGAGTGGTCATGGCCATTAACCTAGGTTGCTGAATGAGTTTGGTTTGGAAATCCAGGGTACAGTACCACATGTGACTCTAGTACATAGAGGCTGGCATCATTTTTCACTGACAGGAGCAGGGACTAAAGGGATCCTGCCTTGCAGATGGGCTTCTGAAATTGAATAACCTGTATGGTTGTGTAAAATGTCAGAAGCTTGGATGAACTTATTTGGACCTCAGACTACATCTTAATATTGTAGATTTTTAAAATGATATTTCTGCTGTTGATTTGTTTTTTCATTATATACACTCCTGCTAAAAATAACTAAAGTTATGCATCCCTTAATGGTGGGGATGCTTCTAAGAAATGTGTCACTAGGTTATTTCATCATTGTGCAAATATCATGGAGTGTACTTACACAAACCCAGATGGTAGGGTCTACTACACACCTAGACTGTATGGTAGACCCTATTGCTCCTAGGTTAAAACAGGTATAGCATGTTACTCTACTAAATACCATAGGTGACTGTAACATAGTGGTAAGTATTCATGTGTCTAAACATAATCTAAACATAGAAAAGTTACAGCATAAATATGGTATAACCTTATGGGACTGGCTGGGCATGGTGGCTCATGCCTGTAATCTCAGCACTCAGGGGACCAAGGCAGGCAGGTCAACTGAGGTCGGAAGTTTGAGACCAGTCTGACTGACATGAAGAAGCCCCATCTTTACTAAAAACACAAAATTAGCTGGGCAGAGTGGAGCATGCCTGTAATTCACTCTTGTTGCCCAGGCTAGAGTGCAGTGGCAGGATCTTGCCTCACTGCAACCTCCACCTCCTGGGTTGAAGCAATTCTCCTGCCTCAACCTCCTGAGTGGCTGGGATTACAGCCTGGGTAATGAGAGCAAAACTCCATCTCAAAATATTAATTAATTAATTAAAAAGATGGCTATCACCACCTTATACTAGATGTCAAACTTTGCCTGATTAGAGTGAGCCAACATGATATTGTGCTTCCTGGATGGTGCACTGGCTCACACCTATAGCCCCAGCACTTTGGGAGCCTGAGGCCAGTGGATCACATGAGGTCAGAAGTTTCAGACCAGCCTGGCCAACATGGGGAAACCCCGTCTCTACTAAAAATATTTTACAAAATTAGGCTGGCATGGTGGCAGGAGTCTGTAATTCCAGCTACTTTGGAAGGCTGAGGCAGGTGAATTGCTTGAACCCAGGAGGCAGAGGTTGCAGTGAGCCGAGACTGCATCCTGCACCCCAGCTGGAGGAACAGAGTGAGACTCAGTCTGAAAGAAAAAAAAGATAAGATGCTTCCTGGTACAAGGCAACATAATGTAACATGGATTACCTATAAAGTAGCATTCTATCCAAAAATGTTTATTCTGAATCGAATCAGGCCTTGAGATCTCACTTCGGTTTACAGGAGATACAGGGGGTGGAAGGACTCATTAAATGACTCATAAGAAAACAATCTGAAATTTCTTGAATGTGGGACTTTCTATAAACTGTCTCTTTAACAAGTAAATGTCATGGAAAAAATTGTTCAAGTGAGTGAGAAGACCTGGGATTGATTAAAAAAAAATTTTTTTGAGATGGAATTTCCCTGTAGTTACCCAGACTAGAGTGCAATAACATGATCTTGGCTCACCGTGACATCCACCTTCTGGGTTCAAGCAATTCTCCTGCCTCAGTCTCCCAAGTAGCTGAACTACAGTCATGCACCACCATGCCCAATTAATTTTTGTATTTTTAATAGAGATGTGGTTTCACCTTGTTAACCAGGATGGTCTCAATCTCTTGACCTCATGATCCACCTGCCTCGGCTCTCAAAGTGTGGAATTATAGGCGTGAGCCACTGCACCCAGCTGGATTAAAAGAAATTTAAAGAGGTATAACAGGCTGGGCTCAGGGGCTCACACCTGTAATCCCAGCACTTTGGGAGGCAGAGGCTCTGGATCACTTGAGATCAGGAATTCCATACAAGCCTGGACAACATGGTAAAACCACATCTCTACTAAAAATACAAGAATTAGGCCAGGCGCGGTGGCTTCCACCTGTAATCCCAGCACTTTGGGAGACCAAAGCAGGCAGATCATGATGTCAGGAATTTGAGACCAGCCTAGACAATACATTGGAAACCTGTCTCTACCAGAGATACAAAAAAATTAGCCTGACATGGTGGTGTGTGCCTGTAATTTTATCTACTCAGGAGGCTGAGGCAGGATAATTGCTTAAACTTGGGAGACGGAGGTTTCACTGAGCCAATATCACACTATTGTACTCCTGCCTGGGCGACAGGGTGAGTCTCCATCTCAAAACAAATAAACACCACAAAAATTAGCCATACATGGTGGGGCACACCTGTAATCCCAGCTACTCAGGAGGCTGAGGTAGAAGGATCACTCGAGCCCAGGAGTTCCAGGCTGCCCTGAGCCATGATGGTACCATTGCACTCCAGTCTGGGGTGACAGAGTGAGACCCTATCTCAAAAATGAAAACAAAACAAATAGGGGCCAGGAACGGTGACTCATGCCTGTAATCCCAGCACTTTCGGAGGTCAAAGTGGGTGGATCACATGAGGTCAGGGGTTCGAGACCCACATGGCCAAGATGGTAAAACCCCAACTCTACATAAAATCAAAAACTAGCTGGCTGTGGTGGTGTGCACCTGTAATCCCAGCTACTTGGGAGGCGGAGGCAGAAAAAATCGCTTGAACTCTGGAGACAGAGGTTGTAATGAGCAAAGATTACAGCACTGTCCTCCAGCCTGGGTCACAGAGTGAGACCCCACCTCAATTAAAAGAAAAGAAAAGAGGCTGGGTGCAGTGGCTCAAGCCTGTAATCCCGGCACTTTGGGAGGCCGAGGCAGGAGAACTGCCTAAACCCAGGAAACGGAGGTTGCACTCCAGCCTGGGTAACAAGAGCAAAACTCCGTTTTTTTAAAAAAAAAAAAGATAAAAGAAAAAATAAATAATCCAAGAATAAGCATAAATCTCAACTTCTTTGGTTCATAAAGGAGAGAGCATTTTAAATTATTGTGCTTAATAATTTCAGTGTCTTCTTCTGGCTTCTCATGATACCTAGACACCTACTTGTACAAAATAAATTGGACCTCTTATAATCAGACCACACAGCAGAATCAGCTATGTCTGAGGTACTTTTATTTAAACCAAAACTGTAAAGAACTTTGTAACTAAAATCTCTTATTATTGTCTAAATTCTTGGGCAGTGCATTCTCTCATCACCTCATTTTTCTAAGTGGAAAGGAGGCCTTATGAACATTTAATAAACTCTTCAGAGTAAACTGATCCACCCAAGACAGGTGGATCACCTGAGGTCTGGAGTTTGAGACCAGCCTGGCCAACATGGTGAGACCCCATTTCTACTAAAAATACAAAAGTTAGCCAGGAATGATGGTGGGTGCCTGTAATTCCAGCTATCCAGGAGGCTGAGGCAGGATAAGTGCTTGAACTCAGGAGGTGGAGGTTGCAGTGAGAAGAGATCTCACCACTGCACTCTAGCCTGAGCAACAGAATGAGACTCCATCTAAAAAGAAGAAAAAACTGTTGTGATTTCAGGTGGCCCTAAAGGCAGTGAGTTACCTCAGTTGATTGTTCACAGGCAGTTACAGGGTGGAGTCCTTGTTCTACTTTCTCATCTTCTCACTACTGCACTTGACTAGACTTTCTTTTTTTCTTATTTTTTTTTTCTTATTTTTCTTTCTATATAGAAAGAATGTGGTCTAGCTATATTGCCCAGGCAGGTCTCTAACTCCTGGGCTCAAGCTATCCTCCTGCCTCTGCCTCCCTAAGAGCTGGGATTACAGGTGTAAGCCACAGCACCCAGCTCATTTTTTTTCTTTTTAAGTATAATTTCAACTATGGGACACTTCCTACTGTGTCTACTTCCAATGAACTTTAAAAAAAATGGAGGTATAATTAACATACAATAAAATATTTTTAGTGTTAGTTCAATGAGTTTAAATTATATACTTTTTTTTTGAGATGAAGTTTCACTGTTGTTACCCAGACTGGAGTGCAATGGCACGATCTCGGCTCACCACAACCTCCATCTTCTGGGTTCAAGCAATTCTCCTGCCTCAGCCTCCCAAGTAGCTGGGGTTACAGGCACACACCACCATGCCCAGCTAATTTTTGTATTTTTATTAGAGATGGGGTTTCACCTCATTGACCAGGATGGTCTCAATCTCTTGACCTCATGATCCACCCACCTTGGCCTCCCAGAGTGCTGAGATTATAGGCGTGATTTGGTGCCTGGTCAAATTATATACATTTATATAACCACTGTCCAAAAAGAAGATATGGGAGCAACAGGCTTTAAAAAAAGCCATCTGACCAGGCACAGTGGCTCACACCTGTAATTTCAGCACTTTGGGAGGCCAAGGTGGGTGTATCATGAGGTCAAGAGATCGAGACCATCTGGCCAACACGGTGAAACCCCATCTCTACTAAAAATACAAAAATGAGCTGGGTATGGTGGTGCACACTTGTAGTCCAAGCTACTCAGGAGACTAAGGCAGGAGAATCGCTTGAGCCAGGGAGGCAGCGGATGTGGTGAGCCCCAGCCTGGGAAGCAATAGTGAAACTCCATCTCAAAAAAGGAAAATAAAATGCCATCCATGCAAAGCTAAGACTGGTTCCCATGTCAGCTCTCTCTCCGGACCTTCTCTTAATGTATTCTCCTCCTCTTTTTACTCTCACATCTCTCCATCTATCTTATCTCACTCTCTCATCTCTCCATATCTCTCACACCTCTCCATCTCTCACATATCTTTCTATCTCTCTCACATATCTCCATCTCTCTCACATCTCTTCATCTCTCTCTCATCTCTCAATTTCTCTCTCATCTCTCCATCTCTCTCTGGAATCTCTCCATCTGTCTCTCATCTCTCCATCTCCCTCACCTCTCCATCTCTCATCTCTCCATCTCTCTCTCATCTCTCCATCTCTCTCTCATCTCTCCATCTCTCTCATCTCTCCATCTCTCTCACCTCTCCATCTCTCTCTCATCTCTCCATCTCTCTCATTTCTCCATCTCTCTCACATTTCTCCATTTCTCTCTGAAATCTCTACATCTCTCTCTCATCTCTCCATCTCTCCCACATCTCTCCATCTCTCTCATATCTCTTGATCTATTTCACATCTCTCCATCTCTCTTGCTGCTCTACATCTCTGGTACCTCTTTTGCACCAGACCTCAGTTCCAAAAACACCTCTGGCTTGCTCACTCTGACCATGTTGAATGGGCTCTGCTGGCTGGAGGCTTGGTCCTTTTCTTCAGACAGAACTTGGCTGTTCTCTCTTGGGCTCTGCAACATTCGCTGCAGATCCAAGTTGTCCCTGCCTTTGGCCCCCACTGCCAGGCTCACTCCCCTAGACCTCCTCCCCTAGAGGGATGGAGAAGGTGGGAGGGAGCCTGCTTCACAGTTATAATGAATGGAGATCATTGGGTAAGAGTAATCCAAGGTGGCTAACAGCCTCCTCTATCCTCTCTACATGGTTTTCTTTACAGTCATTTCAGCACAAGAAAGATGTCCTTGTCTGATGCTCCCCTTATCCACACAATTAGAAGTAAATTAAAGGCATCAATTTCAAGTCACTGCTGTAGTTGTGGAAAGGTAAAAGCAATTTATTCTTTATCTCCTGTTGTGTCTGGAAAGAAAATTCCTTTCAACGACTTTCCTGGTTTTGAAAAAAACCCGCAACAAATTCTAATATATTGGGTGATTTTTCTTGTTACAAATTCTTCTCTATGTGAGAAAATCCTAGTGCACTGGGTTTCCACTCTCACTAAAAGTTTTCCTGAGAAAAGAGGAAACCAGAAATGACCAAAATGGACAGATCTATACTTTTAAATTCTCAGGTGGTGGGAAGTTTTTCTCTGTTTATAATATTTTTTTTATCTTTGGTGATACCGGAGCATACATTTGGACAGACTAGGTTGGATCCCCTATTAATTTCTTTCTTACATTTTTTTTTCTTGAGATGGAGTTTTGCTCTTGTTGCCCAGGCTGGAGTGCAGTGGTGCAATGTCAGCTCACCACAACTTCCTCCTTCTGGGTTCACATGACTCTCCTGCCTCAGCCTCCTGAGTAGTTGGGATTACAGGCATGTGCCATCAGGCCCAGCTAATTTTTGTATTTTTAGCAGAGATGGGGTTTCTCCATGTTGGTCAGGCTGGACTCGAAATCCCGACCTCAGGTGATCCACCAACCTTGGCCTCCCAAAGTGCTGGGATTACAGGTTTGAGCAACCAAGTCTGGCCTTTTTTCATTTTTAAATGCAGATGCAAGTAAGCAGTAAATTATTTTATCCAAAGTCAGGGGCCATATAAAAAATACAGAAGGCTAAAATGGACCCTTACCAGAGATTTTTTAAAAGACAATTCAAGATGTTAACAGGGGTCAATTTATCAGGAAGATGTAACAATGGTAAATATGTGTGTACCAAATAAAAGAGCTTCAAAATATAAACTAGGCACAGCAGCTGCTAGGGAGTCTGGGGCAAAAGGATGGCTTGAGCCTAGGATTCCAAGGCTTCACTGAACTATGATTATGTCACTTACACTCTAGTCTGGGTGACATATCAAGACACTGTCTCTAATTTAAAGATGAAAGATTGAGAGAAATCTTCAAAATACACTATGAAAAAACTGATATAACTAAAAGAGAGTAAATTTACAATCTTGCTTGGGGATTTGATATCTCTCACAGTAATTGATAGAACATATGACAAAAAATAAATCCAGTAGGATGGTGGAAGACTTTAAAAATGCTGTCAACCAATTTGACTTAATGTATGTAGAACCCTACATCCAAGGATTGTATTCTACACATTGTTTTCAAATGTACATGGAACCTTTAAAAGGAAAATTGATAAAATGCTACAAGAATAGATAATATAAAAAGGAATATAAATGAACTAATGGAGTTGAGAAACACAACATGAGAACTTAGCAAAATATGCACAAGTTTTAATAGCCGAATTGATTAAGCAGATGAAAGGATATCAGAGGTCAAAAACCAACTTAATGAAATAGAATGAGAAGACAAGAATAGAGAAAAAAGGATAAAAAGGAATGAGCAAAGTCTTCAAGAAATATGGGACTATGTAAAAATACCTAATCTACGTTGGATAGGTGTACCTGAATGTGATGAAGAGAATGAATATAAGCCAAAAAATTCTCTTCAGGATATTATTCAGGAAAGCTTTTCCAACCTAGCAAAGCAGAACAACAATCAACCCCAGGTAATACAGAGAACACCACAAAGATATTTCTCAAGAAGAGCAACCCCAGGGCACATAATCGTTAGATTCACCAGGGTTGAAAAGAAGGAGAAAATACTAAGGGCAGCCCAAGAGAAAGGTCAGGTTACTCACAAAAGGAAGCCTATCAGACTTACAGCAGATCTCTCAGCAGAAACCCTACAAGCCAGAAGAGAGTGGGGGCCAATATTCAACATCCTTAAAGAAAAGAACTTTCAGCCCAGAATTTCATATCCAGCCAAACTAAGCTTCACAACTGAAGGAAAAATAAAATATTTAATGAACAAGCAAGTACTCAGAGATTTTATTACCACCAGGCCTGCTTTACAAGAGCTTCTGAAAGAAGCATTACACATAGAAAGGAAAAACCAGTATTAGCCTTTCTAGAAATATACCAAAAAGTAAAGAGCATCAATGTAAAGAAGAATTTACATCAATGAATAAACAAAACAGCCAGTTAACATCAAGTGGCAGTAACCCTAAATTTAAATCGACTAAATCCCCCAATCAAAAGATACAGCCAAAACCCAAAGGTATGCTACATCCAGACCCATTCCACATACAAGGATATACAAAGACTCAAAACAAAGGGACGGAGAAAGATTTACCAGCCAAATGGAGAGCAAAAATAAATAAACGAATAAAAAGCAGGAGTTGCAATTCTTGCATCCGATAAAATAGATTTTAAAGCAACAAAGATATAGTGGTAAAAGGATCAATGCAACAATAAGAGCTAATTATCCTAACACACAGATACATAAGACCTATAAAGAGACTTAGACTCCCTAGACTTTCACACAATAATAGTGGGAGGCTTCAACATCAATATTAGATAGATCAACAAGACAGAAAATTAATAAGCATATCCAGGACTTGAACTCAGATTTGGAACAAGTAAACTTAATAAACATGTATTGAGCTCTCCACTTTAAATACACAAAATATACATTCTTGTCAGTACCACATCACACCTACTCATAGGTTTAAATAAAATATTGATTGGCCATTATTAAGCACAATTATTGGCATAAAAGAGGTTTCCAATATTTATTTTTAAAATAAAGCAACACTCCCGTTCTCACTCCCTCTTTTTCTTCCTCTCCTTCACTCCCTTTTTTATTTCTTTCCTTCTCTCCGTTCTTATAAAAAAGAATCCTTCTCTTTATGATATAGTGTACTTGAATCACCTAGATTTTTAAAAGTATTGCCCAGGGAGCTAAAAATAAATAAATAAACAAATAAATAAATAAAAGGATAATCCATGCTTTAGGTCATAATGAAGCTCCAATAAATTCTAAAGATTGAAATGATAGACAATAAGTGAGTTTTCATTTCCTAGATAGTGATTTATTTAGAGAGAGAGAAACAAAAGAAGGAGAGAGAAAGAAAGAGCTAACTCTTTTGTTTTTGACGTTTATTTAAGATTTTTTTTAAATTGCATTTTAGGTTTTGGGGTACATGTGCAGAACATGCAAGATAGCGGCATAGGTACACACATGGCAGTGTGATCTACTGCCTTCCTCCCCTTCACCCACATTTGGCATTTCTCCCCAGGCTATCCTTCCCCAGCTCCCCCCACCACTGTCCCTCCCCTATTCCCCCCAGTAGACCACAGTGTGTAGTACTCCCTTACCTGTGTCCATGTGTTCTATTTTTTTCTCACCCGTGTATGAGTGAGAATATTCGGTATTTCATTTTCAGTTCTTGTGTCAGTTTGCTGAGAATGATGTTCTGCAGATTCCTCCATGTCCCTAGAAAGGACACGAACTCATCCTTTTTTGATTGCTGCATAATATTCCATGGTGTATATGTGCCATATTTTCCTAGTCCAGTCTATCATCGGTAAGCATTTCGGTTGGTTCCAGGTCTTTGTTATTGCAAACAATGCTGCAAAAAACATTCATGTGCATGTGTCCTTATAGTGTAATGATTTATCATCCTTTGGATATATACCGAGTAAAGGGATTGCTGGGTCAAATGAAATTTCCATTTCTAAGGCCTTCAGCAATCCCCACACTGTCTTCCACAATGGTTGACCTTATTTACACTCCTTCCAACAGTGTAAAAGTGTTTCTATTTCTCCACATCCTCTCCAGCATCTGTTGTCTCCAGGTTTTTTAACGATCGCCATTCTAAGTGGCATGAGATGGTATCTCAGTGTGGTTTTAATTTGCATCTCTCTAATGACCAGTGATGATGAGCATTTTTTCATGTTTGTTGGCCTCGTGTATGTCTTCTTTTCTAAAGTGTCTGTTCATATCCTTTGCCCATATTTGAATGAGCATGTTTGATTATTTTTCTATAAATCAGATTGAGTTCTTTGTAAATTCTGGATATCAGCCCTTTGTCAGATGGATAAACTGCAAAAATTTTTTCCCATTCTGTTGGTTGCTGATTCACTCTAGTGAGTGTTTCTTTTGCCATGCAGAAGCTGTGGAGTTTGATTAGGTCCCATTTGTCTATTTTGGCTTTTGCTGCCAATGCTTTTGGTGTTTTGGTCATGAAGTCCTTGCCTACTCCTATGTCCTGAATGGTTTTGCCTAGATTTGCTTCTAGGGTTTTTATGGTGCCAGGTCTTATGTTTAAGTCTTTAATCCATCTGGAGTTAATTTTAGTGTAAGGTGTCAGGAAGGGGTCCAGTTTCTGCTTTCTGAACATGGCTGGCCAGTTTTCCCAACACCATTTATTAAACAGGGAATTCTTTTCCCATTGCTTGTTTTTGCCAGGTTTGTCAAAGATTGTATGGATGTAGATAAGTTGTGTTGCCTCTGAGGCCTCTGTTCTATTCCATTGGTCTATAACTCTGTTTTGGCACCAGTACTATGCTGTTTTGATTACTGTAGCCTTGTAATATAGTTTAAAGTTCGGTGGTGTGATGCCTCCTGCTGTGTTCTTTTTGCTTAGAATTGACTTGGCTATGTGGGCTCTCTTTTGGTTCCATATGAAGTTCATGGTGGTTTTTTCCAGTTCTGTGAAGAAAGTCAATGGTAGCTTGATGGGGATAGCATTGATTCTGTAAATTACTTTGGGCAGTATAGCCATTTTCATGATACTGATTCTTTCTAACCATGAACATGGGATGTTTGTCCATCTGTTTGTGTCCTCTCTTATTTCATTGAGCAGTGGTTTGTAGTTTTCCTTGAAGAGGTCCCTTACGTTCTTTGTAAGTTGTATTCCTAGGTATTTTATTATTTTTGTAGCAATTGTGAATGGCAGTTCATTCTGATTTGGCTCTCTTTAAGTCTGTTATTAGTGTATAAAAATGCTTGTAATTTTTGCACATTGATTTTATAGCCTGAGACGTTGCTGAAGTTGCTTGTCAGTTTCAGGAGTGTTAGGGCTGGGGCGATGGGGTCTTCTAGGTATACTATCATGTCGTCTGCAAATAGAGACAATTTGGCTTCCACCTTTTCTATTTGAATACCCTTTATTTCTATTTCTTGTCTGATTGCTCTGGCTAGAACTTTCAGTACTATATTGAATAGGAGTGGTGAGAGAGGGTATCCTTGTCTAGTGCCAGATTTCAAAGGAAATGCTTCCAGTTTGTGTCCATTAAGAATGATATTGGCTGTTGGTTTGTCCTAAATAGCTTTTATTACTTTGAGATATGTTCCATCAGTACCGAGTTTATTGAGGGTTTTTAGCATAAAGAGCTGTTGAATTTTGTCAAATGCCTTCTCTGCGTCAATTGAGATAATCATGTGGTTTTTGTTTTTGCTTCTGTTTATGTGGTGAATTACATTTATAGACTTGCATATGTTGAACCAGCCTTGCATCCCCAGGATGAATCTTACTTGATCATGATGAATAAGTATTTTGATATGCTATTGCAGTCGGCTTGCCTGTATTTTATTGAAGATTTTTGCATGTATGTTCATCATGGATATTGGCCTGAAGTTTTCTTTTCTTGTTGAGTCTCTGCTGTGTTTTGGTATCAGGATGATGTTAGTCTCAAAAAATGAACTGGAAAGGATTCCCTCTTTTTGGATTATTTGGAATAGTTTCAGAAGTAATGGTACCAGCTCCTCTTTCTGTGTCTGGTAGAATTCGGCTGTGAATCCATCTGGACCTGGGTTTTTATTGTGTTGTAGGCTCTTAATTGCTGCCTCGACTTCAGACCTTGTTATTGGTCTATTCATACTTTTGCCTTCCTCCTAGTTTAGGCTTGGAAGAATACAGGTGTCCAGAAATTTATCAATTTCTTCCAAGTTTACTAGTTTATGTGCATAGAGTTATTTGTAATATTCTGTGATGATAATTTGAATTTCTGTTGAATCTGTGGTGATTTGCCCTTCATCGTTTTTTATTACATCTATTTGTTTATTCTCTCTTTTCTTTTTTATCAGTCTGGCTAGTGGTCTATTTTGTTGAACTTTTCAAAAACCCAGCTCTTGGATTTATTGATTTTTTGAAGTGTTTTTGTGTCTCTATCTCCTTCAGCTCTGCTCTGATCTTAGTTATTTCTTGTCTTTTGCTAGGTTTTGAGGTTTCTTTATCTTGCTCCTCTAGCTCTTTCAATTTTGATAATAGGGTGTCAATTTTGGATCTCTCCACTCTTCTCATATGGGCACTTATTTCTAAATATTTTTCTCTGAAGAGTGCTTTTAATGTGTCCCAGAGATTCTGGTATATTGTGCCTTCGTTTTCATTGGTTTCAAAGAACTTCTCTATTTCTGCCTTCATTTCTTTGTTTATGCAGTCAACATTCAAGAACCAGTTGTGCAGTTTCCATGAAGCTATGCGGTTCTGAGTTAGTTTCTGAATTCAGAGTTCTAACTTGATTGCACTATGGTCTAAGAGACTGTTTGTTATGATGTCAGTTGTTTTGCGTTTGCTGAGGAGTGCTTTACTTCCAATTATATGGTCAATGTTAGAGTAGGTTTGATATGGTGCTGAGAAGAATTTATATTCTGTAGATTTGGGTTGGAGAGTTCTGTAAGTGTCTATCAGTTTGCTTATTCCAGGTCGGAGTTCAAGCCCTGGATATTCTTGTTAATTTTCTGTCTGGTTGATCTGTCTAATATTGACAATGGAGTGGTAAAGTCTCCCACTATTGTGTGGGAGTCTAAGTCTCTTTTTAAGTCATTAAGAACTTGCCTTATATGTCTGGGTGATCCTGTATTGGTTCCATATATATTTAGGATCATTAGCTCTTCTTGTTGAATCAACCCTTTGACCATTATGTAATGACCTTCTTTGTCTCTTTTGATCTTTGTTGCTTTAAAGTCTATTTTATCACAGATGAGAATTGTAACTCCTGCTTTTTTTTGGCTCTCCATTTGCTTGGTCAATCTTCCTCCATCCCTTTATTTTGAGCCTTTGTGTATCCTTGCATGTGAGGTGGCTTTCCTGGATACAGCACACCGATGGGGTTTGGTTTTTTATCCAATTTGCCAGTCTGTGTCTTTTGATTGGTGCATTTAGCTCATTTACATTTAACATTAATATTGTTATGTGTGAATCTGATACTGCCATTTTGATGCTAGCTGGCTGTTTTGCCCATTAGTTGATGCAGATTCTTCATTTTGTTGATGCTCGTTAGCATTTGGTATGTTTTTGGAATAGCTAGTACTGGTTGTTCCTTTCTATGTGTAGTGCCTTTTTCAGGAGATCTTGTAAAGCAGGCCTGGTGGTGACAAAATCTCTGAGTACTTCCTTGTTTGCAAAGGATTTTATTTTTTCTTCACTTATGAAGCTCAGTTTGGCTGGATATGAAATTCTGTGTTGAAAGTACTTTTCTTTAAGGATGTTGAATATTGGCCCCCACTCTCTTCTGACTTGTAGAGTTTCTGCCGATAGATCTGCTGTGAGTCTGATGGGCTTCCCTTTGTGGGTGACCTGACCTTTCTCTCTATCTGCCCTTAGTATTTTTTCCTTCATTTCAACCCTGGCAAATCTGATGATTATGTGCCTTGGGGTTGCTCTTCTTGTGGAATATCTTTGTGGTGTTTTCTGTATTTCCTGGCCTTGAATATTGGCCTGCCTTGCTAGGTTGAGAATGGATAATATTCTGAAGAGTATTTTCCAGCTTGGATTCATTATCTGTGTCACATTCTGGTACACCTATCAAACATAGATTAGGTCTCTTCACATAGTCCCACATTTTTTGGAGACTTTGTTAATTCCTTTTTGTGCTTTTTTTCCTAATCTTGGTTTCTTGTTTTATTTCATTAAGTTGATCTTTGACTTCTGATATTCTTTCTTCTGCTTGGACAATTCGGCTGTTGAAACTTGTGCATGCTTCATGAAGTTCTCGTGTTGTGTTTTTCAGCTCCTTCAATTCATTCATATTCCTCTCTAAGTTGTCCATTCTTGTTATCATTTCCTCAAATCTCTTTTCCAATTTCTTTCAAGGTTCTTAGATTTTTTTGCAATGATTTAGAACATGTTCTTTTAGCTCACAGAAGTTTCTCATTACCCACCTTCTGAAGACTGCTTTCATCAGTTCATCACACTCATTCTCTGTCCAGCTTTGTTCCCTTGCTGGTGAGGAGTTTTTGTCCTTTGTAGGAAATGAGGTGCTTTGGTTTTGGTGTTTACCTCTTTTTTGCACTGGTTTCTTCCCATCTTTGTGGATTTATCTACCTGTCATCTGGGTAGTTGCTGACTTTTTGATTGGGTCTCTGAGTGGACACCCAGATTGTTGATGATGAAGTATTTCTGTTACTTAGTGTTTTTTCTAACAGTCTAGCTTCTCTGCTGTATGACTGCTGAGGTCCACTCTAGACCCTGCTTGTCTGGGGTACACCTGTAGCAGCTGTGGGACAGTGAGGGATGCTACCAGTTTCTTCTTCTGCTATCTTTGTCCCAGAATGATGCCTGCCAAATGTCAGTCTGATCAGTTCTTTTTGAGGTGACTCTTTGGATATACAGGGGTTGGGGAGCTGCTTGAGGTGATGGTCTGTACCTTATAGTAGCTCAAGTGCTAAATTGTAAGCTCCATTGTTCATTCAGGGCTGTTAGTCAGGTATGTTTAAGTCTGCTGCAGCAGAACTCATAAAACCCTTTGTTTTCCTCAGATGCTCTGTCATGGGGAGTTAGGGCTTTCTTTATGAGTATTCATTGCACTGTGCTGCTCAGCTAGGAAACAGTCTAGACACCATTTGCCTGCCAAGGCTCTGCCCTGCTGCTGTGGGGTCTGCCCTGTTGCCATGGGCTCTGCCCTGCTCTCATGGGCTCCTACCTGTTGCCATGGCTCCACCCTGTTGCCCTGGGCACCACCCTGTTGCTGTGGGCTCCTCCCTGCTGTCATGCACTCCACTCTTTTGCCATGGGCTCCACCCTGCTGCCAAGTGTAATTTCCTGTAGTCCTGTTTATATGGATGTAGTTAAAATTGCTGATGTGATGGTGGCCCACCTCTGTGTTGGCAGAGTCTCTCTGTTATGGTGGGTTGCCTTGGCAACAGCAGACTGTGTCAGCAATGGGAGTGTACCTCAGTAGGGGCAGAATGCCTCAGTAATGGTGGATGTCCCTCCTTCACTGAGCTGCACCATCCTGAGTTCAGCTGTGCCCACAGTGAAACTCTCAACCCCGAGTGTTTTAAATCACCATTTTGTTTGTCCCTGTGGGGGTGGGACCTGCCAAGCCTGATCACCTGGCTCCCTGCCTCAGAGCCCTTTTCTTTAAGTTGAATGGTTGACTCTCTCTCAGGTGTTTTAGTCGCCTGCTGATAGGGCACTGATATCTGTGTGATTTCCCATGCAGCGATCCACTGCATCGGCTCAAAAGTCACTTCCCAGGAAACTCCTGGTCTGGCTCACTGTCCAAGTCCCATTTAATCAGATGAATATGCTAATATGCCCTCCCAAATCTCAGATTGCCCATTTAACAGGGCACCCAAACCAGTGGGTTTTGTGCAGAGTGCTGCTGTGCTGTGGCACTGGCCAAAATGGCCATGCCAGCTAAAACAGCTGTGCTGGCTTTCTGTGTCTCTCCTACACCTGGGAATTTCCCCATTCTGTGGGCAACAAAGATTTGTCTGGAAATGCAGCTAACACTCACCCTCTGCACCTTCACTGAGAGCTGCAATCCTGAGTTGCTTCTACTGCACCATCTTCCTGGAATCGGCCGCTAACTCTTACACTGAGTGAGAGAATCTGAAAAGATGGAATCCAGGAGAGGAAAGCATCTTTCACCCTGAGTGAAAGGGAATAGACAGAGATGGAGTTTAGGAGGGGAAGACAGGCTTCCATGAGAGAGTGTGGAAGGGGACTCCAGAGGGGAAATCCAGGAGAGAGAAAGATGGCTTCCATGAAGGGAATGTTCCTGGAAGGGGATCCAAACATAGAGTCCCAGCATTAGGTGTCCTGACTGCAATAGAATTGATTTAAAAATCTATAATCTTGTGTTTTTTGGTCCCTAGGTATCAGATGTTCAAATGTATTCTCATGTGGTATTTTATGGCATCTCCAACAGGTTGTTCCTTGACAAGGAATCAGGGAGGTAAGAAAATTGTGTTCAAAGCAATGCTTATTCTATGAAGGCCTAGGTACTGTGCAGATAAGTTGTTTCTGAAATGGCCCCATCACATCTGTTATGGTTTGGTGCAAAACTCTTCCCCATATCCTCCTGTTTCTTGGAAGTAGAAACACTAAGTCCATGTGTAGAAGCCTCATTCCTGGGGACCAAGCTTGATCGCAAACAATGAAGCTCTGTTCTCCACAAGGCCTGGGACCCATGATCCTGGTAATGCAGATGAGAAAACTTCTGGTGCCCATCACATCCCTGTGTATCTTGACAATGAGCACTTACATAGGCACACGATGTGTATGTCTCCCTAGTAACCTGAAAGTTGCCTGGGGTGCTGTGTGAGGGACCTTGCTGACAGAATGTGTCAGGGGTATGAGTTGGTTCTCATTCAAGCACTTGAAAGCCTAGATCTTCCTTTCAATTGTGGTGAGATGCTGACCTTGATTTGAAGTCGGTGGCCACAGGTGTGTGTCTCCATGTGTCCTCCAGATACATGAATTACACTGCACCCTTTCTGCCACTGAGTTCTGAAGTCAGCTCTGGAATAAACCCAGCCTGGTTCATAATTTCAGGGGATGAAAATGCCAAAGATAACAGAGGATTTGATAAAACCTCCAGACTTGGATTTCCTGTTTGTTTCCCTGTCTTGCTGTATCCAATGGCACAGGGCTCTGCAGTCTCTGGCAAGTTCTCTCTTAAGAGGAAAGTGAGACAAAATGGTTGTTTCTTGGGGGACATGGTGGCTCCTGCCAGTTTTCCTGGTGCTTGAGGAGGTGAGGCCATGAGTTCAAGGCCAAACTGAGCAATGTTACATGCTCTCATTGATTGACAAAAAAAAAGTTTGCTTTTTATTCACTACAAAGTAATAAAGAAGCTCCAGTGACAGCTGGAAGTGTCTCATTCTTTGGTACAAAATATAGCCCCTTATGGTTTTAAGAAAACCCACAAAAGACATAGTGGCAGTGTCCTGGGACAGACAATTGTGCTCTCAGTCTCCAGGAAAGTGTAATAAAAGGTGTTCATATACTTCCCCCTGAGATCTCAGTGGCTGTAAGAAATGGGAACAATGTAACTCCCTCTCCTCCTCTCTTTCCTGCACCTTTAGAAAGAAGGCAGAGTTCAGTCTCCCAAGCCGAGGGAAGGAGAGAGGAATGGGAGGGTCTGTGAGAGGTGGAGGTCAGCACAAGGGCCTCTCACCTGAGCATTTCTGCATGGGGTGGATACTGGCACCTGGCTGTGCCCCTCAAACTGGCTTCTATCATCTGGATTCCCACCTGTAATAATTCTATTCCTGCTTCACAGAGGAAGGATAGCAGTCCCAGGAGGGGCCATGATTTCACTAAAGTCACACAGAAAGTTAGTGCTGGAGTCCAGACAAGACTCAAACCTTCAGGTTCCTAGTTCAATTTCCTGAATGAAAAAAAAAAGTTGTAAGCCCTTCGCTTTTTTCAAATGCTGCTCTATTTCCCAAAGTGGAGTGGCACAAACATGGAAAATAGGAAGCCCCAAGCTACTCCCCTGGCTCTACAGGGATGCTTATGGATAGATGGAGGGAGAGGTGCTTTACAACATCACCCTTCCTCACCAGAGCTCCGGAGAAGAGGCAAAAGTGTGCAGACAGGATCAGGTCCTAGATTTGCTGGCCAGAAGCAATTTGGGTCCTTCTGGCTAGATTTGAAGATTTGGCCACCTCCAAAAGCCACCACACTCTGGGACAGTGAGAGGTCTGGACCAGCTTTGAGAAGACCAAGGTGAACTGGGAGGTCCTGGAGCAGTCTGCCAAAGAAATGCTACTTTCTGTCAGAACTTGTGAGGGTCAGGCTGATGGTTAAGGGATAAGCAGCCAGAGGGTAGAAATTTAATAGGGCTATTTCTAAAGCATCCCCAGTCACTTGTTTTTTCATTCTTCACAGATGCTGCACTGTTGCCACAGAGGTCCATCCCCACATATGACACCCGGGATTCTGTCCTGGGATCACAGAATTCCAGAATGACAGCTCACAAAGAGCTTGTCTGCTTATTTACTTTCAACTCTTGAAAGCTTAAAGAAATTGCTCCTGAGAGGTTCAGTGCCTTGTCCAGGAACACCCAGTTTGTGAAAGAGCCAGGAGGAAAATACAGTTCAGTTCACTATCACAGTGAGTCATGAAAAACATCCTATAAAAAGTCCTTTTGAGAAACTGTAACCCAGTTAAAGCTTCTTAAAAATTCTTGCCTTAAAGCACTCCATGTTCATTTTACTTGGCTTTCTGTGGGTTTTCTCCCCTGGGAGACAAGTCATATTATTTGGAAACAGTTAAGTGGTGCAGCCTGAGTGTTTTGTTGTGTTAATTTTAATTAAAGAACAGTGCACTATCCTTCACACACTTTAATTAATCCCCTGCTGTGTTGTTTCTGTTAGTCATTCAGGAAAACAACTGAGGTATCATTTAACCATGAAAAAGTGCATGTTTCATTGATAAAAAGCATATATTTTAATCCACTTGAGTATGTCTGAGTCTTAGATGGTAGGTGGTTCTGCCTCTACATTTCTTTCCAGCCTCCCTGCTGAGCCATCACACTTCTTTATGCTCTCCCACAAGCTGCAGAAAACCAGTAAATCTCATGTGAGCTCTTCATCCATTTTCCCAGGCAGCTCTTTATTCATTCCTTACTTGGCATTTTAATGAATTTATGAGGCTTATAAGGGTCTATATGTAAATGAAGTAAAAATAGAAATAGATAAAGCCAGTCTTGAGGCAAAATATACGTGCTTTCCACATTAACTCTGATATTTTCTCTTAGTGTAGCCCAGGGTCTCTGAAATTTTTTGTACACACTTTGAACCCACTTGTAACTGTTGCACTTTGAGTTCTTTTGTTTCAAAAAGTTCCAGAAAGAAGCTCAGCCCTTGCAAAAAAAAAAAAAAAAAAAACGAGTTGGATCTTTGGTGAACTCATTGCCATACTAAAAACCCTGCCCAGGGAGGAGCTTTGTTGTCATTTGCTGCACATGTCACAAAGGTAGAAGTGTGATTACCTACTGCACCTGCACTGCCTTTACTCTGCCTCCACATATAATGACTTAGCTAACCAACCCAATAAAAGCCCTGTTTTCACTCTGTTTGGGGAGGCACTGCTTTGGGGAACCATTCCCATGTCCTTTTTACTAATTCCAAGGAATAAAATCCCCTTATTATGTAACCCTTGGTTGTGTTCATTGGTCTGCCAAGTGTTCAAACCCACCCATTGCATGTGTAACATTATATGTCAGTCTATTTTTCCATTGCTATACAGAAATATCTGAGATTGGGTAAAGAAAAGAGGTTTCCTTGGCTCATAGTTCTGCAGGCTGTTCAGAAAGCATGATGCTGGCATCAGCCTGGCTTCTGGGGAGGCCTCAGAAAACTTACATGTGAGAAGGTGAAGGGGGAGCAGTTATGCCACAGGGCCAGAGCAGAAGCAAGAGAGTGAGCATGGAGGTGCCACATACTTTTAAACTACCAGGTCTTGGGAGATATCACTCACTATCACAGGGTTAGTACCAAGGGGATGCTACTAAACTATCCATAAAAAATCTGCCTGCAAGATCCAGTCATGTCCTCTCACCAGGTCCCTCTTTCAACGTTGAGGATTACCACTGAACCTGAGATTTGAGTGGAGATGCAAATCCAGACCATCTCACATTGGCTCTTGCTAGGTAACCTTTGTTGATAAGTAGGTTTCCTCTGATTTCCAATTTGCCTAGACTTTCATTTAGTCATGCATGAATGTGCTTTGAATTATGTTGAGCATGTTTTCTAGCTGTATTGAAATAAAGCCCAGCTTATTTTCTTTAATCTATAAATATTGTGATGAGTATAATGGACATTTCTAATATTTATTGTTTATTTCCTGTATAGATCTTACATACTGATAGGTGTGGTGAGTTGCCTTGAATGTATGTTGGGTGGGATCCTTCTACCAGTACTATATTTCAAACATTTATATCTGTGTCACAAGTTAGGTGAGACTATAATTTCCTTTCCCCTTTTTGGTATTATGGATCTATTACCCTCATAAAATAAATGGGGGCACGATTCTGCTTCTTTTTTTCCTTGCTTGATGTTTTTCTCCCTGTAACTTAAATGAGAAAAATTGCCTGTTGTTTAAGGGGGGATTTCTGTGTGCATATTTTGAATATAACACCGGTTATAATACTAAATGGTCATAATCTCCTGAATTTTCCTCTCACCATGTAGCTTATTGCTTACCTTTTAATATTCTTTTTTTTTTTTTACTTAAAAGGTATTATTATTATTGAGACAGTCTTGCTCTGTAGCCCAGGCTGGAGTGCAGTGGTGCAATCTCAGCTCCCTGCAACCTCCACCTCTTGGGTCCTGTTTCAAGCAATTCTCCTGCCTCAGCCTCAGGAGTAGCTGAGATTACAGGCACGTGCCACCATGCCCAGCTAATTTTTGTATTTTTAGGGGATATGGGGTTTCACCATGTTGGCCAGGCTGGTCTTGAACTCCTAACCTCGTGAACCACCTGCCTGGGATTACAGGTGTGAGCCACTGTGCCTGGCCTAAAAATTACTTCTGTAATGTGTGGACTGCAGGTCCTGCATCTGATGGATGCTGTCCAGTAAATCATGCACTGAGGCGCATGAGAAGGGCACGGTGCTCTCATTTGCTGTGGAGTGAATCAAGGACACAGTGTGTGGGATCTGCATGGAGGTGGTCAATGAGAAAGCCAACCCCAGCCAGGGCTCCTCGGGGATTCTCTCCAACTCCAACCATGCCTGCTGTTTCGAGTGCATTCGCAAGTGAAGGAATGCTAAGCAATTTGAGCAGGATTATAAAGTCCTGCCCAGAATGCCAGATCACATCGAACTTTGTCATTCCAAGTGAGTCCTGGGTGGAGGAGAAAGAAGAGAAGCAGAAACTCATTCAGAAATATAAGGAGGCATTGAGCAACAAGGCATGCAGGTATTTTGATTTTAATTAAATTTTTTTTTAAAGAGATGGGTCTCGCTATGTTGCCTAGGCTGGAGTGTAGTGGCTATTCATGGACATGATCCCACTACTGATTAGCATGAGAGTTTTGACCTGCTCTGTTGCCAACCTGGGCCGGTTCACCCCTCCTTAGGCAACCTGGTGGTCCCCCACTCCCAGGAGATTATCATACTGATGCCGAACTTAGTGCAGACACCTGATTGGCATAGCGCACTAAAGCCCAGAACTCCTGGGCTCAAATGATCCTCCCACCTCAGCCTCCCGAGTAGCTGGGATGGCAGGCACGCACCACCATGCTAGGCACTGCAGGTATTTTGATGAAGGGTATGGGAGCTGCTTATTTGAAGGGCCTTTTACAAGTCATGGTACCCTGATGGACATAGAGAGGAGCCACAGAGACACAAAGTGGGAATATCAAGCGGATACCTGGCCCAGTGAAGGAAGCACTTCTGGGAACTCATTGAAAAAGGAGAAAACAGCAACTCCTTTGACAATGATGAAGAACAGGTTGTCATCTTGGGGCTGGGTGAGATGTTGCTCACACTTTTAGCTGCAGGTGGAGATAATGAGCTGTCAGACTCTGAAGATGAGTAAGACTTGTTTCATTATGAGCTGGAAGATTTTTGTGACTTGGATCTAAAGCACCCATGTGTGGTGCGTGAACTGATCTGCTGACCCCAGATGGCAGTAGCCCTCTGTGCTGGTGTGGAGTTCCTGTGTTCTCACCTAGGCCGGCCTCTAACTCCAGGTGCTGTCAGAAAAATTTTACCCAAGTCCTGTCTTCTCAGAGCCTCACCTTTCCCTGAGGAGTGTATTGTTTTCCCTGTTGAAAAAAGTCACAAAAAGAAATCTTAAAGTTTGGTTTTTGTAACACAAATTAAAAAAAAAATAGGTGATTTCAAGCAGCCTCAAAAAGGGGAAGATTTTTTTACATGCTCCTCTCCTGGGCTAGCACATGCAGAGTTCTTTCTTCACATGCAATATCAAGCTTGTTTTTTTTGTTTTCATTTACATCTGAGAGTCCTAATATTTGTTTTCAACTGAATTGCATTGGCACCATTTTTTGGAACCATTTGGCTTTTTATTATTTGACTCTATTTCTGGAGTCTATTCTCTCTCTCTTTTGTTGTTGTTGTTTGTTTTTGATTTTTTGTTGTTGTTTTCTTGAGATGGAGTCTCCCTCTGTTGCCCAGGCTGGAGTGCACTAGCACGATCTTGGCTCACTGCAACCTCCACCCCGGGTTTTAGTGATTCTCCTGCCTCAGGCTTCTGAATAGCTGGGATTACAGGATTGAATTATCCACCACCATGCTCAGCTAATTTTTGTATTTTTAGTAGAGACAGGGTTTCACCATGTTGGTCAGGCTGGTCTTGAACTCCTGACTGCACATGATCTGCCTGCCTCGGCCTCCCAAATTGCTGGGATTGCAGGACTGAGCTACAGTTCCTGGCCTGGAGTCTGTATTGTCTTCTGTTGATCTGTGTCAGTCCTTTTGTGAATATGCCCCCTTTGATTACTGTTGCTTTAAAAGAAGTCTTGTATTCAGAACGTGAATATCCCAAACTTGTTTCTTTTCACAATTGTGTTGGATATTCTAAGCCCTTTGCCACTTGTAACTTTACTTGTTTTTTTTTGAAAGGAGAGAAGCAAAGCAAGAAAAAAAAGAGTGAAGGAGAGGAAGAAAGAGGAAGAAAAAGAGGGAGAGAGAATGGAAATATTGCTTTATTCTAAAAATGGGTATTAATAATGGCCAATCAATATTTTGTGTTTTTAAGGTGGATAATGTATATTTTCTGTATTTAAAACTGGAGAGCTCTATAAATATTTATTGAGTTTACTTGTTCCAGATCTGAGTTCAAGTCCTGGATATCCTTATTAATTTTCTGTCTCACTGGGTCTAAATCTCTTTATGGGTGTTATGTATCTGGGTGTTAGGATTGTTAGCTATTATTGTTGCATTGATCCTTTTACCACTATATCTTTGTTGCTTTGAAATCTATTTTATCAGATGCGAGAATTGGAACTCCTGATTTTTATTTATTTATTAATTTTTGCTCTCCATTTGGTTGGTAAATCTTTATCCATCCCTTTGTTTTGAGTCTTTGTGTATCTTTGGATGTGAAATGGATCTGGATGTAGCATACCGTTAGGTTTTGACTGTATCTTTTGATTGGGGGATTTAGTCGACTTAAATTTAGGGTTACTACCATTTGATGTTAACTGGCTGTTTTGTCCATTTGTTGATTGTTCATAAAAGATTTTATTTTTCCTTCAATTGTGAAGCTTAGTTTAGCTGGATGTAAAGTTCTGGGCTGAAAGTTCTGTTCTTTGAGGATGTTAAATATTGGGCCCCACTCTCTTCTGGCTTCTAGGGTTTCTACTGAGAGATCTGCTGTAAGCCTAATAGGCTTCCCTTTGTGGGTAACCTGACCTTTCTCTCTGGCTGCCCTTAGTATTTTCTCCTTCGTTTCAACCCTGGTGAATCTAATGATTATGTGTCTTGGGGTTGCTCTTCTTGCAGAATATCTTTATCATGTTCTCTGTATTACCTGCAATTAAATGTTGTCCTGCTTTGCTAGGTTGGAAAAGCTTTCCTGAATAATATTCTGAATAGTATTTCCCAGCGTGGATTCATTCTCTCCATCACATTCAGGTACACCTATCAAATGTAGATTAGGTCTTTTCACATAGTCCCATATTTCTTGGAGACTTTGCTCATTCCTTTTTATCCTTTTTTCCTCTATTCTTGTCTCCTCATTTTATTTCATTAAGTTGGCCTGTGACCTCTGATATCCTTTTTTCTGCTTGATTAATTTGGCTATTCAAACTTGTGCATATTTTGCTAAGTTCTCATGTTGTGTTTTTCAACTCCATTAGTTCATTTATATTCCTCTATATATTGTCTATTCTTGTTAGCATTTCATCTAACCTTTTTTCAAAGTTCTTAGTTTCTTTACACTGGGTTAGAACAAGTTCTTTTAATTCACAGAAATTTCTTATCTTCCACTTTCTGAAGCCTAATTCTGTTAATGTAACACAGTCCTCCTCCATCAGGGCTTGTTCCATTGCTGATGAGAACTGTAATACCCGGTGAAGAAAGAGGGGTTCTGATTTCAGCTATTCTCAGACTTTTTAGGCTGGTTTCTTCCCTTTGTTATAAATTTATCCATCTGTCATCTTTACAATTAATGCCTTTTTAATTAGGTTTCTGAGAGGATATCCAGTTTATTGATTCCCAGTGCTGGAATCCAAGCAACTCACTGCGCCAGTCAAAATAGCTGTGATAAGACTGATGGTTATATTCTGCCAGGAATCTTCAGTCTGGCTTTCTTCTTGAGTCTGTAATAGGTGACTCTGCCTTCCCAGAGCCCCAAACATTGGTCAGAAGGGGTCCCAGTCTCATTTACTCTGCATGAAAAGCTGCCACACTGAGGCACCAGCAAAACTTCTGCACTGCCCACAAGAGTCATGCTGGTGACCCGTGGGGCTCCTCCACTGGAAATCTTCTGGTCCGTGGGAGTCAAAATTCATCTGAAAGTGTGGCATCCTTTTGTTCTCTTCATTTGTAATGGGAGCTACAATCGCGAGCTGTTAGCTATCAACCATCTTGGATCCTCTCCCCCAACTTTATTCTTAAAAAGTCAGAGACACTGGGTTGGGCCCTGTGACTCACACCAGCAATCCTAGCACTGTTGGAGGCCGAAATGGGTGGATCACCTGAGGTCACAAGTTTGAGGTCAGCCTGGCCATACAGGTGAAAACCCACATCCTTAAAAAAAAAGAAAGAAATTATACAGATAAGTGTGTACAATTGTAAAAATGTGGTGCTGGATGACTCCCCAGGGTCCTGCCCTTTTTTATGACATAGTGTTTGCCTCTTGTCACCCAGGCTGGAGTGCAATGGTGTGACCTTAGTCCATTGCAACAACTGCCTCCTTGTTTCAAGTGATTTTCCTGCCTCAGCCTCCCAAGTAGCTGGGGTTGCAGGTTTCCACACCACCATGTCCAGCTAACTTCTTGGTGTTTTTGTACCTCAACACTATCTATATTTGATTTTTACAAAACAAGCACAACAAGAAAAAAATACAAAATGCTGAACATATATGTGTGTCGTCCTTGTGCAGGGGCCATGCTGACCTTCTGTGTATTGTTCCAATTTTAGTGTAGGTGCTGCTGAAGTGGGCACATGCCATGCCCAGCTCAGTTTATTATTTTTTCTATTTCTATTTTTATTTTTTATAGGGAGCGGGTTGCACTCTGTTGATCAGGCCAGTCTGGAACTTCTAACCTCATGATCCGCTCACCTAGGACTTCCAAAGTGCTAAAATTGCAGGCATGAGCCACCGAGCCCAACCTAATTTTTTTGTTGTTGTTAAAAAACGGGGTTGCACCATGTTGGTCGGGTCAATCTGAAACCCATGACCTCAGGTAATTCATGCCCCTTGGTCTCCAAAGTGCTTGGATTACAGGTGTGAGCCACCATGCCTGGCCAACATTATTCTTAAATAATCAGAGAGACTGGGCCTGGAACTGTGACTCACACAAGCAATCCTAGCACCGTGGAAGGCCGAGGTGAGTGAATCACCTGACATCACGGGTTCAAATTCAGCCTGGTCATCCTGGTGAAAATCCACCTTATTTGTAAAAAAAAAAAAAGAAAGAAAGAAATAAGACAGGTCAATATGTACAATTGTAAAAATTAGGTGCTGGATTACTCCCCACCACCCCATCTTCTTTATGACATACTGTTTTCCTCTTGTCACCCAGGCTGAAGTGCAACATTGGGACCTTGGCCCATTGCTACATCTGCCTCCTTGGTTCAAGCGATTGTCCTGCCTCAGCCTCTCAAGTAGCTAAAGTTGCAGGTGTCCATACCACCATGTCCAGCTACCTTTTTGGGTTTTTTTTGTGCCTCAAATCTATCTGTATTTGATTTTTAAAAAAACAAGCACAACACCAAAAAAGCATGGAATGCTGCACACATTTATGTGTCGTCTTTGTGCAGGGGCCATGCCTACCTTTTTTGTATCATTCCAATTTTAGTGTAGCAGCTGCTGAAGATAGCACATGTCATGCCCGGCACAGTTTTTTATTTTGTATGTTTTTTTTTTTTTCTTATAGGGAGTGGGTTGCACTCTGTCATTCAGGCCAGTTTCGAAACTCTGACCTCATGATCTGCTCACCTCAGACTTCCAAAGTGCCAAGATTACAGGCGTGAGCCACTGAAACCAACCTAATTTTTTATTTTCTTTTAAAGATGGGGTTTCACTATATTGGTCGGGCCAGTCTCGAACCAACGACCTCGGGTGATGTGCCCACCTTGGTCTTCAAAGCATTTGGATTACAGGCGTGAGCCACCGTGCTAGCCAACTTTGATCTTAAGGAATCAGAGAGACTGGGCCAGGTGCTGTTACTCATGCCAGCAATCCTAGCACTGTGGGAAGCTGAGGTGAGTGGATCACCTGAGGTCACCGGTTCAAGGTCAGCCTGACCATCCTGGTGAAAACCCACCTCATTTGAAAAAAAAAGAAAGAAAGAAAACAATGAGACAGATCAGTGAGTGCAATTGTAAAAATGAGGTGCTGAATGACTCCCCACTGCCACCCCTTTTCTTTATGAAATAGTGTTTTCCTTTGTTCACCCAGGGTGGAGTGCAATGGTGCCAACTGGACTCATTGCAACATCTTCCTTTTTGGTTCAAGCGATTGTCCTCTCTTGGGCTCCCTAGTAGCTGGGGTTGCAGGTGTCCACACCACCACGTCCAGCTAACTTTTCATTTTGTTCTCTTTTTGTACCTCAAATCTATCTGTATTTGATTTCTACAAAACAGGCTCAATGGCAGAAAAAGAAAAAAGTATGGAAAGCTGCACACCTTTGCATGTCATTGTTGTGTGGTAGCCACGCTGGCCTTCTGTCTATTGTCCCAATATTAGTGTAGGTGCTGCTGAAATGAGCACATGACATGCCCAGCTCAGCTTTTTAATTTTTTTTCTGTTTTCTATAGGGAGCAGGTTGTGCTGTGTTATTCAAGGCCAGTCTGGAAACTGTGACCTTACGATCCACTCACGTTGGCCTTCCAAAGTGCTGGGATTACAATTGTGAGCTGCCGAACTGAACCCAAGTTTTGCTTCCATTTTAAAGATGGGGTTTCACCATGTTTGTCGGGCCAGTCTCAATCCCACAACCTCAGGTGATCCACCCACCATGGTCTTCAAAGCACTTGGATGACAGGCTCACATGAGTTACTGTGCCCTGCCGGCTGACTTTATTGTTAAAAAAAAATCAGAGAGACTGTGCTGGGCACTGTGACTCATGCCCACAATTCTAGCACTGTGGGAGGCTGAGGTGGGTGGGTCAATTGAGGTCACGAGTTCCAGGTCAGCCTGGGCATCCTGGTGAAAACCCACCTCATTTTAAAAAAAAGAGAAAAAGACAAAGAAAAGAAATCAGATAGACCAGTGTCTACCATTGTAAAAAACGAGGTGCTGGATTACTCCACCCCGTGCAGTGCCTTTCTTTATGATGTAGGATTTCCCTCTTGTCACACAGGCTGGAGTGCAATGGTGCAATCTTGGCTTATTGCAACATCTGCCTCCTTGGTTCAAGTGATTGTCCTGCCACAGCCTCCCATGGAGCTGGGGTTGCACCTGTCCTCACCACCACGTCCAGCTAATTTTCTGTTTTTTTGTTTGTTTGTTTGTGTGCCTCAAATCTGTCTTTATTTAGTTTGTACAAAACAAACATGGCAAAAAAAGTGCAAAAATCTGCCCACTTTTGCATGTCATCCTTGTGTAGCAGCCACGCCGGCCTTCTGTGTATTGTCCAAATATTAGTGTAGGTGCTGCCGAAGCGAGCACATGTCATGCCTGGCTCAGGTTTCTTACTTTTTTCTGTTTTTTATAGGAAGCAGGTTGTGCTGTGTCATTCAAGGCCTGTCTCAAACCTGTGACCTCACTGTCCACTTGCCTTGGTCTTCCAAAGTGCTGGGATTACAGTTGTGAGCTGCCGAGCCCATGCCAAGTTTTGTTCTCATCTTAAAGATGGGGTTTCACCATGTTGGTCGAGCTGGTCTCGAACCTGCCACCTCGGGTGATCTGCCCACATTGGTCTTCAAAGCACTTGGATGACAGGCTCATGTCAGCCACTGTGCCTGGTCAGCTGACTTTATTATTAAAAAAATTAGAGAGAGTGGGCCGGGCACTGTGACTCACACCAGCAATCATAGCACTTTGGGAGGCCGAGGTGGGTAGGTCTCCTGAGGTCATGGGTTTGAGGTCAGCCTGGGTATCCCAGTGAAAACCCACCTCATTTAGAAAAGAGAGACAGAAAAAGAAAAAAATCTGACAGACCAGTGTGTACAACTGTAGAAAACGAGGTGCTGGATTACTTCACCCCCTGCCCTGCCTTTCTTTATGACATAGTGTTTCCCTCGTGTCATTCAGGCTGGAGTGACATGGTGAGATCTTGGCTTATTGCAACATCTACCTCCTTGATTCAAGAAATTGTCCTGCTGCAGCCTCCCAAGGAGCTGATGTTTCAGGTGTCCACACCACCAAATCCAGCTAACTTTCCATTTTTTCTTTTTTTGTAAATCAAATCTATCTGTATTTGATTTCTACAAAACAGCCACAATGGCAGAAAAAATAAAAATATGGAAGGCTGCACACCTTTGCATGTCATTCTAGCATGGCCATGCTGTCTTTTTGTGTACCATCCCAATTTTACTGTAGGTGCTGCCAAAGCCAGCACATGCAATGCCCGGCTCAGGTTGTTTTTTTTCTGTTTTTATTTTTTTTTATAGGAGCAGGTTGCACTGTGTCATTCAAGGCCAGTCTTGAACTTGTGACCTCATGATCCACTCACCTTGGGCTTCCAAAGTGCTGGGATTACAGGCGTGAGCCACCAAGCTGAACCCAAGTTTTCTTTTTGTTTTAAAGATGGGGTTTCCCCATGTTGGTCAGGCCAGCCTCAATCCCGCATCCTTGGGTGATCTGCCCGTCTTGGTCTTCAAAGCACTTGGATGACAGGCTCACGTGAGCCAGGGTGCCTGGCCAGCCAACTTTATTGTTCAAAAAGAAATCAGAGAGACTGGGCCAGGTGCTGTGACTCACATCAGCAATGCTAGCACTTTGGGAGGCCGAGGTGGGTGGGTCACCTGAGGTCATGACTTTTAGGTCAATCTGGGCATCCTGGTGAAAATCCAGCTCATTTAAAAAAAGAGAAAAGAAAAAGAAAAGTCAGACAGACAAGTGTGTACAATTGTAGAAGTGCCAGATGACTCCACAGCCCACCCCACCTTTCTTTATAATGTAATGTTTCTGTCTTGTCACCCGGGCTGGAGTGCCACCATGCAATCTTGGCTTATTGCAACATCCTCCTTGGTTCAAGCAATTGCCCTGCTACAGCTTCCTGAGGAGCTGTGGTTGCAAATGTCCACACCACCATGTCCACCTAACTTTCTGTTTTTTTTTTTAATCTCAAATATATCTGTATTTAATTTATACAAAACAGCCACTACGGCAAAAGAAAAAAGAAAAAATATGGAGAGCTGCACACCTTTGCATGTCATCCTTGCACGATGACCATGCTGGCCTTCTGTCTATTGTGCCTATTTCAGTGTAGGTGCTGCTGAAGTGAGCACATGCCATGCCCAGCTCGGCTTTTTTATTTTTTTGTTTTTATGTTTTTTATAGGGAGTGATTAATGCTGTGTCTTTCAAGGCCAGTCTAGAACCTGTAACCTCACAATCCACTTGCCTCAGCCTTCCAAAGTGCTGGGATTACAGGCATGAGCCGCTGAGCCCAACATAAGTTTTGTTTTTGTTTCGAAGATGGGGTTTCACCATGTTGGTCAGACCAGTCTCAAACCTGTTACTTCTGGTGATCCACCCACCTTGGTCTTCAAAGCGCTTGAATGACAGGCTCACTTGAGCCACTGTGCCCAGCCAGCTGACTTTATTGTTAAAAAAGAAATCAAAGAGAGTGGGCCAGGCACTGTGACTCCCACCAGCAATCCTAATATTTTGGGAGGCCAAGGTGAGTGGGTCACCTGAGGTCATGAGTTCCAGATCAGCCTGGGCATCCCTGTGAAAACCCACTTCATTTATAAAAAGAGAAAAAGAAAAAGAAAAGAAATCAGACAGACCAGTGTGTATAATTGTAAAAAACGAGGTTCCAGATGACTTCACCCCCCGCCCTGCCTTTCTTATTGACGTAGTGTTTTCCTCTTGTTAAGTAGTCTGGAGTGCAATGGTGCGATCTTGGCTTATTGCAACATCTGCCTCCTCCATTGAAGTGATTGTTCTGCCACAGCCTCCCAAGGAGCTGGGGTTGCAGGTGTCAACACCATCACATCCAGCTAATGTTCTGCTTTTTTTTTTCTTTTTTGTACCTCAAATCTATCTGTATTTGATTTCTACAAAAGTACCACAACAGCAAAAAAAAAAAAAAACAAATATGGAAACCTGCACACCTTTGCGTGTCTTCTTAGCATGGCAGCCATGCCGGCCTTCTGTGTATTTTCCCAATTTTAGTGTAGGTGCTGCTGAAGCGAGCACATGCCATGCCAGGCTTAGATTTTTTTCTTTTGTCTGTTTGTATCTTTTTTATAGGGAATCGGTGGTGCTGTGTTTTTCAAGGTCAGCCTCGAACCTGTGACCTCACAATCCGCTTGCCTCGGCCTTCCAAAGTGCTGGGATTACAGGCTTGAGCCACCAAGCCCAAACTAATTTTTGTTTTTCTTTTAAAGACAGGGTTTTACCATGTTGGTTGGGCTGGTCTTGAACCCGAGACCTCGGGTGATGCGCCCACCTTGGCCTCCAAAGCCATTGGATTACAGGCATGAGCCACTGTGCCCAGCCAACTTTATTAAAGAATCAGAGAGACTGGACAGGGCGCTGTGACTCAGACCAGCCATCCTAGCACTGTTAGAGGCTGAGATGGGTGGATCACTTGATGTCACGGGTTCGAGGTCAGCCTGGCCATCCCGGTGAAAACCCACCTCATTGAAAAAAAAAGAAGGGAAGAAATCAGACAGATCAGTGTGTACAATTGGAAAAACGAGGTCCTGGATGACTCCCCGCCACCCCGCCTTTTTTATGACATAGTGTTTCCCTCTTGTCACCCACGCTAAAGTGCAATAATGCAACATTAGCCCATTGCAACATCTGATTCCCTGGTTGAAGAGATTGTCCTGCGTCAGACTCCCAGGAAGCTGGGGTTGCAGGTGTCTACACCACCACATCCAGCTAACTTTTTGTTTTTTTTTTTTGTAACTCAAATCTATCTATATTTGATTTTTACAAAACAAACAGAGCAACAAAAAATTACAGAACACTGCACACATTTGTGTGTCGTCCTTGTGCAGGGGCCATGCTGACCTTCTGTGTATCTTTCCAATTTTAGTGTAGGTGCTGCTGAAGTGAGCACTTGCCATGCCTGGCTCAGTTTTTTTTTTTTTTTCTGTTTTTATTTTTTTTATAGGGAGCATGTAGCACTCTGTCGCTCAGGCCAGTCTCGAACCTCTGACCTCATAATCCACAGACCTCGGAGATCCAAAGTGCTAGAATTACAGGCATGAGCCACTGAGCCCAACCTAATTTTTGTTTCTCTTTTAAAGATGGCATTTCACCATGTTGGTTGGGCCGGTCTCAAACCCACGACCTCGGGTGATGCACCCACCTTGGTCTCCAAAGTGCTTTGATTAGAGGTGTGGGCCACTGTGCCCAGCCAACTTTATTCTTAAAGAATCAGAGAGACTGGGCTGGGCACTGTGACTCATGCCAGCAGTTGAGGTGGGTGGATCACCTGAGTTCACAGGTTTGAGGTCAGCCTGCCCATCCCAGTGAAAACTCATCTCGTTTAAAAAAAAAGAAAAATCAGACAGATCAGTGTGTACAATTGTAAAAACGAGGTGCTGGATAACTCCCCACCACCCCACCTTTTTTTGACAGAGTGGTTCCCTCTTGTCACCCAGGCTGGAGTGCATGGTCGCAAGGTGCATGAGACCTTGGCCCATTGCAACATCTGCCTCTTTGGTTCAAGCCATTGTCCTGCCTCAGCCTCTCAAGTAGCTAGGTTGCAGGTGTCCACACCACCACATCCAGCTAACTTTTTGTGTGTTTTTTTTTTTGTATCTCAAATCTATCTATATTTGATTTTTACAAAACAAGCACAACAACAAAAAAATATGGAATGGTGCACACATTTCCGTGGTCTCCTTGGGCAGAGGCCAAGCTGACATTCTATATATCGTTCCAATTTTAGTCTACATGCTGCTGAAGTGAGCACATGCCATGCCAGACTTAATTTTTTATTTTTTTTATAGTGAGTGGGTTGCACACTGTCCTTCAGGGCTCTCGCAAACCTCAGACATCATGATCTGCTCACATCGGACTTCTGAAGTGCTAGGATTACAGGCGTGAGCCACCGAGCCCAACTTAATTTTTGTTTTTCTTTTAAAGACAGGGTTTGAGCATATTGGTCGGGCCAGCCTTGAACCCGTGACCTCGGGTCTTGCACCCGCCTTGGTCTAAAAAGCACTTGGATTACAGGTGTGAGCCACAGTGCCCAGACAACTTTATTCTTAAATAATCAGAGAGACTGGGTGGGGTGCTGTGACTCACACCAGCAATCCTAGCACTGTGGGAGGCTGAGGTGGGTGGATCACCAGAGGTCACGGGTTTGATGTGACCCTAGTCATACTGGTGAAAACTCACCTCATTTAAAAATAAAAAAGAAAGAAATCAGACAGACCAGTGTGTACAATTGTAAAAACTAGGTGCTGGAAAACTCCCTGCCATCTCACCTTTTATTATGACATAGTGTTTTCCTTCTGTCACTTAGCTTGATGTGCAACAGTGCAATCATGGCACACTGCAACATCTGCCTCCATGGTTCAAGCGATTGTCCTGCCTCAGCCTCTCAAATAGCTGGGGTTGCAGGTGTCCACACCACCATGTTCAGCTAACTTTTTGTTTTTTTTTTGTACCTCAAATTTATCTATATTTAATTTTTAGAAAACAAGCACAGCAACAAAAGATATGGAGCACTGCACACATTTGCATGTCATACTTGTGTAGAGGCAATGCTTACCTTTTGTGTATCATTCCAATTTTAGTGTAGGTACTGCTGAAGTGAGCACATGCCATGCCCATCTCAGATTTCTATTTTTTTGTTTTTATTTTTTTATAGGGAGCGGGTTTCACATTGTCGTTCAGGTCAGTCTCTAACCTCTGACCTCATGATCCGCTCACATCAGACTTCCGAAGTGCTAGGATTATGGGCGTGAGCCACAGAGACCAACCTAATTTTTGTTTTTCTTTTTTATAGACGAGGTTTCACCACGTTGGTGGGGCCAGTCTCGAACCTGCAACCTCAGGTGATGCGCCTGCGTTGGTCTCCAAAGCACTTGGATTAAAGGCATGAGCCACCGTATCTGACCAACTTTATTCTTAAAGAATCAGAGAAACTGAGCCGGGTGCTGTGACTCATGCCAGCAATCCTAGCACTGTGGGAGGCCGAGGTGGGTGGATTACCTGAGGTCATGGGTTCGAGGTCAGCCTGGCCATCCTGGTGAAAACCCACCTCATTTAAAAAAAAAGAGAGAAAGAAAGAAATCAGACATATAAGTGTGTACAATTGTAAAAACGAAGTGCTGGATATCTCCCAGCCACCCTGCCTTTTTCTATTACATAGTGTTTCTGTGGTATAGTGGGCCTCAAGTTAGAAGCTGAGCAATGCCATTTTATAAGACAAAGCTGTTTTTTTTTCCCATTGTCCTTGCAATAACTGCTGACCTTGGCTTCTGTAAATAAAACTGCTAGCTTCCTCTAAAGAATGGCCACCATGAAGAGCTGCTTGCATTCTTCTTATCAGTAACTGTCTGGCCTTTGCTTATCAGTAGTTACCAAAATAACCTTCTGTAAAGTTGCTTGCCCTGCATCCACTCAATCCTAAAACCAGGATGTGGTTTTTCAGCTTACATACCCTGATCCCCCTGAGTTTAGAGCAATGGGTTGGAGAGACATGAGTCCTCTGTGGTAACTGGCAATAAAGACCCTGCAATTTGGCATACTTTTTTTTTTTGATAATTTTATACTCGACCCAAATACTTCATTTGGAGGTTCCACAGAGATATATTCTTTTTGCTTATCCTCAGACAAAAGCCACCTCAGAGTCTTACCAGGGTGGCCACTCCCATCTCAGGGGCCTCTAGGGGATGTACCCCCTGAGTTGCACCAGGGCCCTAGAGTGTCACCATGGAGGATAAGCAACCACCCAACCGACATTCACCCAAAATTCCTCAGGGTCCTAATAATCTCCGGAGGTAAGTTTGGTCTGGAATCTAGGAACTAGTTCAAGGGGGGCATGGGTCAGGGTACTGGATGCATTCAGAGCAACCCTGACCAGGCAAGCCTCACCGAGATGTTGCTTGAGGTTTCTAGTAGCTGGTACAGTGGGTATCAGCATCTGCTAGCTGGTATAGTGGGTTCCAGCATTCAAATGTTTTCCATAAACTCTGTGTGAATGAGAGGGAATGTGTACCTATGTAGTCCCATGGCTGGAAAGCTACGGGGCTTGTGTGGGCCTTCACCTGCGGTTCCACAGGAGCATCATAAGGCATAATGATGATTCACTCCAGAGCTCTCGGGTCGAGCCTGACTTCCTGAAGTAACCAGGCCCATATGGGTACACCTTAGCCAAGATGCTCCTGAAAGATGCCTCTGGGGGTGTGGCCGGGCAGGTGTCAATCTGGTCTCCCATCTGGGGGGTGCCTATCCTGTGTCTGTCAATCCTATATGTGGTTCTCTACTTATTGTAAGTTTACCGGCTTTGTTAGACTCCTGTTAGCTGAAAAACAGTGGTTTGCACCTGTTATTCTTGAGATGGATAATATTCTCCATTGGTTAAGTGACCATTGACTTCAAGAAATTCTAATTGAGTTCACACCTCTGGAAATAATTCGGTTCTCTTTGCTTTTCTTCTTCTTATACTATCATTGAGGCCTTATTCTTCCTTTTTTCATATCTGAGAGAACATTCTGCCCCCAATGACTTGAGTGTAGTTTTGGTCTCTGTTTTAGAGAATTAAACTGTAAATAAGAAACTACCACTCTTCTTTGCCTGTTTAGGGTAAAACAAAAGAAGTACTTGTCTATTCTGTCAAAAGAAACAGAACAGAAAAAGAGAGAAAGTAGACAGAAGGAAAGAGGAGAGAGGACAAGAAAGTAAGAGAGGGGAAGAAGAGAGGAGACAAAGAAAAAAGATAACAAGGAGAGAGAGATAGAGAGACAGGAATTTAGGGTCCCTGTGTCAAGGTGATCAAAAGCTGCAGGGGCAGGGAACTCACAGCCGGCCCAGTGGCTTACAGTTCAGTTTTTAAACTGACACAAGAAACTTTTTTTCTTCTCTGCCAGATGCCAGCCCCACCCAGCTTTCAGGCAGGCCACACTGCCTCAGGGTGCAGTATTTGAATCCAAAATCTGGCATTGAGAACAGCTTTCTAACTCTCTGTAATGCAAATTACTTGTTAGAACAGTAGTTAAGGTGTAGGGCCTGAAACTGCAAGGTTATTGGTTTAAATCCTCAGTGAAGCCAGTCTTAAATTAGTGAAGTCTCTTGGGGAAATTAAAAAACTAAAGGAAAAACTAAATGGGCTCATCACAGTCCCTACCATGCACCCCCCTCTAATGCATAATGACAAATTTTAAAACAGGGTTCTCTGGCCAATATGGTATTAAACTAACCCCATGGAGGCTTTAGACCCTCTGTGAGTTAGATCCTTTGGAGTGGGCTGTCCAGATATGGGACTTATGACCTCAAGATAACTCAGGCTGTCTGGGACATTGTGACAGGATTCTCGGATCACCCTGATCAATTCCCATACATTGATCAATGGCTGAAATTGATCTGGAGCCCTCCTCCTTGACTTGAAAAAAGCATAAAGTGGGTGGGACTTCAGGTTATGCTAGCAGGCTTAAAGAAGAGCCCCTTGGCACTGGCTATTCTCCCAGCCCCTACGAAAAACCAGGAGTTGCCTCTCAGCCCTTGGTGGGGTTCAGAAACCCCTCTCTGGACAGTATGAATGATCAGCCCTTATCTCATGTCCACAGTCAAAGCAGGGCCCCATGCCCATCAAAGTTGCTGCCCCTCTGGGTAGCACCTCCCACAGATGGCAGCAGCTGGGGCCGCCCCTTTCTTGTTTATATCCCTTTTTCCTCTAGTAATTTGTATAACTGGAAGGTTCAACATTCTCTGTTTTCTGAAAATCCCCAGGAACTCACAGGACTCCTGGAGTCAGTTTTACAAACCCACCGTTTTACCTGGGATGATTGCCAGCAGCTAATCCTGGTGTTGTTCACCACAGAAAAGAGAAGAAGAATTAGACAAGAAGCCCATAAAGCAATAATTGGGACAAGGGGAAAATCAGTAGAAGATTTCCAGAAACAGATTAATAAAATTTTTCCTTCCACCAGGCCCAAATGGGACCCAAACACCTCAGCAGGCTTACAGGCTTTGAACAATTTTCACTGGTACTTGTTAGAGAGGGTTGGGGGCAGCCTGAAAACCTGCCAACCTCTCCAAGGTAGGGACCATGACCCAAGGTCCACAGGAGTCCCCAGCTGCTTTCCTTGAATGCCTACAGTACGCCTACCACACCTTCACTCCTATTGACCCTGAGACCCCAGAAAATCAGTGGGCCATCAATCTGGCTTTCATTTCCCAGTCTGCTCCAGACATCAAAAAAAAATTGCAGAAAGTAGAGGGGTTCCAGGGAATAAATCTAACTCAGTTGTTGGAGATTGCCCAAAAAGTCTTTAACAATAGAGACACCTTAGAGGCCAAGCAAGATAAGAGAGTTACTAAGGCAGTGATAGCAGCACTCCAGGAAACCTGAGTTATCTCATGGAGAACGGCAATCCAGCAGAGAGGCCCAGGGGGACAGAGGCCCAAGTTAGGGCACAACCAATTTGCATTCTGTTGACAAAAGGGACATTGGAAAAACAAATGTCCAGAGAGAAGGAGGCAAGGGGTAAAACAGGAGAGACAGCCAAGGTCCATTCTCAGTTTAGAAACCCAGGACAGACAGAGCCCAGGCTCTTATCAACTAAGACTCCAGGAGCCCAGGGTCACTTTAAAAGTTGTGGGCACCCCTGTCAGTTTTCTGGTCAATACAGGAGTGGCCCACTCAGTCCGTACTCAGCCTCTGGAACCACCATTCAGCAGAAAAAGAATTATTCAGGGGGCCACAGGAAGAACCACAACTAGCCCCTGGACCACCAGTTTATTTGTTAATCCAGGGAACAGCACTGTCACCCACTCATTCTTAGTCATTCCTGAGTGTCCGTATCCACTCCTAGGATGGGACTTACTTCACAAACTACAAGCAAATATTTCTTTCAGCGAAGGTTAGGCTTGCCTCTCAATTCCTCCTCCCCTATCCGTGGGGCCACCTCAGCAGATTCTCATCTTTTTTGCTCTGTCAGAGGAGTATCTCTTGCAGAAAACCCTATCCACAGAGACAGACCAACCACCAATACCAGACCTCCTCCACCAGTTCCAAGAGAATGTACCAGGAGTATGGGCTGAGACAGGTCCTCCAGGTTTGTCAAGTCACTACACCCCAGTCGTGGTTCAACTCTTGGCAACAGCAACTCCAGTCCAGGTGAAACAATACCCTATGATCCAGGAAGCCAGACAAGGAATTGCTCCACACATCACCAGGCTCTTAAAGGGAGGAATCCTCACTACATGTAAGTCTCCCTGGAATACCCCCTTGCTCCCTGTGCTAAAACCAGGCACACAGGACTATCGGCCTTTGCAGGACTTAAGGGAGGCAAATAAATGGATAGAAACTGTTCATCCCACAGTCCCAAATGTGTACACCCTCCTGAGTCTATTGCCCCCAGACCACCTCCACTATACTGTCTTGGTCCTAAAAGATGCATTCTTCTGTATACCACTGGCCCCTGTCAGCCAGCTCATATTTGCTTTTGAATGGACTGACACTGATACAGGAGTCTCTGGGCAACTCACTTAGACGAGATTTCAGCAGCGTTTCAAAAATTCCCTCACTCTGTTTGATGAGGCACTGAGCCAAGATCTTGCAGCCTTCCAAGCCAAACACCCAAGGTGTACTCTTCTCCAATATCTGGATGACTTACTCTTGGTCACAAAGACCCAGGATGACTGTAAGGAGACCACCTTGTCTCTACTAAGAACCCTACAGACTTTGGGCTACCGGGTCTCAGCCAAGAAGGCCCAAATATGCCAGTCGAGAATCACTTTTCTGGGCTATATCATAGAAAAGGGAAACTGAGTGCTGGCACACAGCCAAGTCCAAGCTGTACTACAGATACCCACCCCTATCACCAAATGCCAAGTTCAGGAATTCCTCAGGGCAGTAGCATAATGTAGGCTATAGATTTTGAAATTTGCTGAAATAGCAAAACCCTTGTATACTTGTACTGGAGGGGAACAGCTGTTGACCTGGATGGTAATGGAACAGCAGGCTTTTGCCAGGCTAAAAGAAGCCTTGACCACGGCCTTGGCCTTGGCCTTGCTTGACATCTCTAAGTCCTTCCAGGTATTCATACATGAAAAATAGGGGGTCCCTAAGGGGGTACTCATTCAGACTCTGGGACCTTGGTCCCAGCCAGTCCCCTACCTCTCTAAAAGACTTAATCCTGTAGCCTCTGGATGGCTGGCTTTCCTAAGAACAGTGGCAGTCACAGGCCTACTAGTCAAAGAGGCAGACAAGCTGACTTTGGGGCAGGAGTTAAACTTAGTGTCACCCCACACATTGGAGTCACTACTCCATGGATCTCTGGGAAAATGGATGTTTAATGCCTGCATAGTCCAATACCAGGCCTTACTTTTGGACCAGCCCCACATAAAGTTTTCAAAAACCACAGTTCTAAACCCCACCATGTTGCTACCTGACAGCGAGCTAGAGGAGCCCATACATGACTGCCAACAGAAAATAGATGTCCTCCATGCTGCACGACCGGATCTCACCGATGTCCCCCTGCAGAACCCAGAAGAGGTACTGTATACAGATAGCAGCAGTTTCATGGTTGATGGAGTCAGTTATGCCAGGGCAGCTGTGGTCACCCTCGAGCAGGTTATCTGGGCCCAGGCTCTCCCACATGGAACCTCAGCCCAAAATGCAGAACTCATAGCTCTGATAAAGGCCTTGGACTGGGTGGAGGGAAAAGTTGTCAACATCTATACAGATAGCCAATATGCTTTTGCTATGGCCCATGTGCATGGTGCCATTTATAAATAAAGAGGGTTGCCCAAGGCAGTGGCATTAATACACTACAAAGGACACCAGAAGGAAAATTCATCAGAGGCAAGGGGAAATAGGGCAGCTGACCTACAAGCCAGACAGGCAGGCTTGGGACCAGTAAAACCTCTGATTCTTCTTGTAACTCTGCCGGCCCCAACCCTGCCCCCTACACCTACATATTCACACTGATCTGGATTCTTCCAGACACAAGGCTCTAGGATAAACTCAAGTTAAGGACACACACCAGGCCACCCACTCAGGACAGTGAGGTTCCCTGGGGTAGGTTGAGCTCCTCTGATTAGCAAGTGCACCTGGGACTGAACAGACTGGAGTGCCTGTAAAGACTTAATGGGTGTATCGTTACAGACTTCAGCATGCACGGTATCCGTGGGTCTGGAAAGTAAGGGAGGGGGCCTTCTAAACATAATTTCAAAAGGAGTAAAGCTTTTCTTATAGGGAGTACATTGGGTATGGAGGAGAACAAAAGAAAGCAGGTTGACTCAGTTTTCACCTGTTTCTAGAATGAATTTTGTTAAAGTTTCCTCTATGGTCAGGTTCATCCTTTCAACCTGCCCTGAACTCTGGGGGCAATAAGTACAGTATAGCTTCCAGAATATTCCCAGGACCTTGGCTAGGCCCTGAGAAACTTGTGCTGTAAAAGCAGGGCTATTATCTGATCCCAGTGTCAGGGGCAAGCCAAACCGAGGAACCAGGTCTTATAACAGTCTCTTTGTTACTACCAGTGTGGTTTCTGACCTAGTAGGAAAAAGCCTCAACCTATCTAGACAAAGTGTCTACAAACATAAGGAGGTATTTATAGCCACAAGCTTGGGGCTTTATTTCAGTAAAATCTACCTCCCAGTGTTCCCCTGGACTAGTATTTACTTTGTGGCTTACATTACAATAAATGGTAGTTTCCCTATCAATCTCATGTAAATGTGAAATGTAGTATCTGCCCCTCAGCAGCTCACTTAGTTTTGTTTGCCCTAAGTGGGTAGCCTGATGAATGTTTTTAACTAGAGCCCTTCCTAGAGCCTCAGGGAGCACAATATTTATGTCCAGTAGAATCCACTATTTTGTGGAATCTTGTCATCCCCACTGTTCTTTAGCAAAGTTTTCTTCCTCAGGCAAGTACGTCAGGGTAGGAGGCAGGGTTGGGGCTGGCAGAGTCACAAGAAGAGGCAGAGGTGTTACTGGTCCCAAGGCTGCCTGTTTGGCTTGCAGGTCAGCTGCTTTATTTTCCTTTGCCTTTGGTGAATCTCCTTTCTGGTGTCCTTTGCAGTGTAATAATGCCACTGCCTTAGGCTTCTATATGGCTTCTAGCAAGGCTAAGATTTCCTCTTTGTTTTTGATGATTTTTCTCTCTGAGATAAGCAACACTCTTTCTTCATAAATGGTTCTATGTACATGGGCCATAGCAAAGGCATATCCACTATCCGTGTAGATATTGACAGTTTTTTTCTCTGCCCAGTCAAGGCTTATATCAGAGCTATGAGTTCTGCCTTCTGGGATGAGGTCCCATGTGGGAGAGCCTGGGCCCAGATAACCTGCTCTAGGGTGACCACAGCTGCCCCGGCAGACCTTACTCCATTGACCATGAAGCTGCTTCCATCTGTATACAATACCTCTTCTGGGTTCTGCAGGGGGACATCAGTGAGATCGGGTCAGGCAGTGTGGAGGACATCTATTGTCTTTTGGCAGTCATGTAAGGGCCCCTCTGGCTTGCTGTCAGGTAGCAATGTGGCAGGGTTTAAAACTGTGGTCTTTGAGAACTTTATGCAGGGCTGATCCAAAAGTAAGGCTTGATATTGAACTATGCAGGCATTTGACATCCATTTTCCTGGGGCTCCACGGAGTAGTGACTCCATCACATGGGGAACTACTAAGTTTAACTCCTGCCCCAAAGTCAGCTTGTTTGCCTCCTTAACTAATAAGGCTGTGGCCACCACCACTCTTAGACAAGCTGGCCATTTGGAGGCTACGGGGTAAAGTTTTTTTGAGAGGTAGGTGACTGGCCAGGACTAGGGTCCCAAAGTTTGGGTGAGCACCCCCTTAGTGACTCCCTGTTTTTCATGAACAAACAACTGATAAGGTTTAGAGATGTCTGGCAAGGCCAAAACTGGGGCCTCAGTCAGGGCAGTCTTGAGGTGGTCAAAAGTCCGTTGCTCTACCTCCATCCATGTCAAGGGCTGATTTCCTCCAGTGCAGGCATACAGGGGTTTGGCTATCTCAGCAAATCTCAAAATCCATAGTCTGCAGTACCCTACTGCCCTAAGGAATTCTAGAACTTAGTGTTTCATGGTGAAGGTGGGTATTCGCAGCACTGCTTGGATTCAACTGGGTGCCAGTGCCCGGTTGCCTTTCTTTATAATATAGTCCCAGTAAGTAACTCTCGGCTGGCAGAGTTGGGCCTTTTTAGCTGAGACCCAGTACCTTAAAGTCTATAGGGTCCATAGTAATGACTGGGTGGTCTCTTTACAGTCTTCTTGGGTTTTTGTGGCTAAGAGTAAGTATCCAGATATTGGAGCAGGGTGCATCCTGGGAACTCAGCTCTGAAATCAGCAAGGTCTTGGCTCAGCGTAATTCGTAAAACCTTGCAGCAGCTTCTCTGCTAAATTTCTGGTCCCTGTGAGTTAACTTGGGTTTCTTGGAGTGCTGTTATCACTGCTTTAGTAATTATCTTATCTCGCTTGGCCTCTAAGGTGTTCCTATTCTTAAAAGCTTTTTGGGTAATCTCTAACAACTGAGCTAAATTTATTCCCTGGAACCCTTTTAATTTTGCAACTTTCTTTGGATGTTTGAGGCAGACTAGAAAATGAAAGCCAGATTTATGGCCCACTGATTCTTACAGTCCTTACTATGGAGTGGTTAGTGGGTTTTTGGGCTGTCCCTTTAACCCTTTCTAACAAGTACTGGTGAAAATTGTTCAAAGCCTGCATGCCCAATGGGGTGTTTGGGTCCTATTGGGGCCTGGTGGAAGGGAACATTTTCATTAATTTGTTCTTGGCAGTCTTGTACTGATCTTCCCCCATCCCAAGTATTGCTTTATGGGCTTTTTGTCTAATTCTACTCCTCTCCTCTGTGGTGAACAAACTCAGTAATAATTGTGGGCAGTTATTGTAAGTGGGGCGATAAGTTTGCAGTACAGATTTTAAGAGCCCTGTCAAAGCCTGGGGCTTCTCAGAGAATGGGGGATGTTGAGCTTTCTGACAGAACTTACTTTATTGTAAAACCTTGCTAGCAATCTTCAGCCTCCCAGCATGACCCTTTTTCAGGAAACTTTTTATCTCAGCAGGTTTCTAACACTTTCCCTCTTGCCATGTTAGCAATTCCCCAGCCCTCCTAGGAATTATCAAACTTAGCACTTCCCCAGCCCATCCCCTTCTGCCCAGCCCTTTACACTGGAGGCATCTGCTGGCTATAAAGGAATAAAAATTCCTTTTGCTATGCCAAAGTTGCTGCGTGTCAGTTTTAGGTGAAGCCCAGCATATTTCTTTTTGCTCTTAATAAAGCTTGTGCCAGCACTTGGTGTTTTGGCCTTCTCCTTAATTTCTATCACTTTTTGTTTATATAAGTCACCTGACAAGAAGTGAACAAAGAATGGGTGACCCCAATTGTTTTCTCCTGTTGGGGGAGCCTCTTGGAGAGGAAGGACTGCTGGTGGGTGTGGGGCCCTGCTTCGATTGTGGAGAGGAGATAAGGGCTGATCATTAGTACTGGGCCAAGAATATGGTGGAGGCAACTCTTGGTTCTCAGCAGGGTTTGGAAGAAGAGCCAGCACTGAGGGGCATTTCTTTGGGCCTGCTAGCATAACCTGAAGTCCAGCACACTTTATACATTTTTCAAGCCAAGGAGGAAGGTGCTGATTCAGCCTCAGCCATTGATTGATATATGAAAATTGATCAGGGTGGCCTGGAGACCCCGACACAATGTTCCAGACAGCCCCAGATATGCCCCCATATCTGGGCAGCCTACCCCAAAGGCTGGCCATTCCAGCTTACAAAGGGTCTGAAGCCTCTTTGGGGTTAGCTTAACACCATACTGGCCAGAGAAACCTAATTTAAAGTTTTTCCATCATGCATCAGAGGGGGGTGCATGGCCAGAACTGTGATGAGCTGATTTGATTTGTTTGTTTTCTTTCAGTTTTAAATTTTTTCTTGAGAGATTTTACTAATTTAAGACAGCCTTTATTGAGGACTTGAACTAACAATCTTGCAGCCTGTGGCCCCTCCTCACCTTAATTGCTGTGCTAACAAATAATTTGCACTACAAAGAGTTAGAAAGCTGTTCTTAAAGCCAGTTTTTAGATGTAAATGCTACACTCTGAGGCAGTGTGGCCTGCCTGAAAGCTGGGTGGGGCTGGCAGCCGGCAGAGAAAAGAAAAAAAAAGGCTTTTTGTGTCAGTTTAAAACTGAGCTCCAAGGCACTAAGCCAGCTTCGAGGTCCCCGCCCCTGCAGCTTTTGGTCACCTTGACACAGAGACCCTAAAAAGCATTTAATTTCTGTCCTTTTATTATTATTATTATTATTATTATTATTATTATTATTTTCTTTGTCTCTTCTCTCTCTATTTCTTTTCTCCTCTCACTTTCTTTCTCTTGCTTTCTCTCTCTTCTCTCTTATTTTCTCTTTCTTGCTTTTTCTCTCCTCTCTCCTACTTTCTCTTTCCCTATTTTCTCTCTTCTCTCTCTTTTCTTATTTCCTCCCTCTTCTCTTGCCTTTTTGTCCTTTCTTTCTGGACTTTTGCTTACTACTTTTGTCTTTCTCTTTCTGTGGTGGTATAGCCAATTTTGGAATGCCTCTAATTCAAATTTTGCCCTCTCAAAAGCAGGTTTTAGTAGGGCCTCCCTGTGATATATTACTGGGCACTGCCTATAACAACATTGGACACTTTTCTGACAGAATAGGCAGTCACTAGTTTTCTATTTTAGCTTGGCAAAGAGCACTCATATACCCTGATCTAGGACTTTGTTTCTTACAACTTTAAAGAAACTACTTTCAAGGTGCTGAGGGCACAACTGCCTTCCTGACATGAACTCAGACCCAGCACAGGCAAAAATACTCTTTTCCCAGTGGAGGTGGCTGGGAGAATTTACAGGCCACAATGATTATAACAAGAAAGAAAATAAAAACAACTAAAGTTAAAACTATTTGCCACATGGCATAACAAGAAAGAATGAGGCCTCAGTGATAGAAGAAAAAGCTGAGAAAGAAGAAGAGAGTAATCTCTGCAGGGGTATAATCAATAAAAGTTTCCTGCATCCATTGGTTCATCAACCACTGTAAAATATCTCCTACCTCAAGGGAAGATGGTCTGAACCAGTGTATGTCTGCTAGCAGGAGTCTAATAAAACTGACAAATTTACAGATGAGACAGGGCCACATGAAGAGTGATGAACAAGGGATGGGAGCCTCTCAGAGGAGACCACTCAGTTGACTGCCCAGCCATGCCCAAAGAGGGGTCTTTCAGGTGCATCTTGGCTAAGGTGTACCCGTATAACTCCAGGGCCTGGTCACCTCAGGATGGAAGTCCGAGTAGGACAGCTCTGAGGTGAATCACCATTATGCCTTATGATGCTCCCGTGGAACCATGGGTGGAGGCCCACTGAAGCCCCATAGCTTTCAGCCGTGGGACTACATACATACACACAGACTCTCACTCACACAGAGGCTGCGGAAAACAATTGAATGCTGACATCCACTATGCCAGCTACCAGAAGGCTGCCACCCACTATGACAGCCACCCAAAGGCTGGAATCCACTATGCCAGCTACCCGATGCTGATATCCACTATATCATCTACCAGAAGGCTGCCACCCACTATGACAGCCACCAGAAGGCTGACATCCCCTATGCCAGCCACTGATGCTGATATCCACTATATCAGCTACCAGGCTGGCACCCACTATGCCAGCCACCAGAAGCCTCAAGCGACGTCTCAGTGAGGCTTGCCAGGTCAGAGTTGCAGTGACTCATCAGTTCCCCAACACAAGCCCTTTTCCCTTGAACTGGGTCCCAGATTCCAAACCAAACCTACCTCCGGAGGATTTTAGGACCCTGAAGAATTTTGGTTGAACGTCGGCCAGGTGGGCGATCTTCCGAAGTGGCACTCTGGGGCCCTGAGACAGCTCAGGGGGCGCCTCCCCTAGAGGCTCCCAAGGTGGGAGTGGCCACCCGGGTGAGGCTCTGAAATGGCTTTTGTCTGGTGCTGAAAAATAAAAGATCTCGGTGGAACCTCCAAAATGTTGTATCAGACCGAGCACAGAAAGTCAACACCAAGACAAAAGTATGCCAAATTGCAGGGTTTATTGCTGGCGACCACGGAGGACTCATGTCTCTCCAACCCATGGCAGAGAAAGAAGAGAAGCAAGACTTTTTTATACTTACTAAACCACCTTGAGAGCTTTGGGAGTGGGGATAAGGGGCAGAGATGATATGAAAGTGTTCAGAGATTTCAGTGGGCTGGAAATCACCTCAGGGTAGAGAGGAGGGTGATGGTTTTCCAAACATCCAGATGGCTAGGGTTTGACACTTTAAGAGATTTACAGAACTTGAGATAACAATTTGCTTACACATCATCTGGGTAGTGTTTACTTGGCTCCAGAATGGAATTATTCCAGGGTGCTTCTTCTGGTCATTACCAATGATCAAAGGCTAGCAATTCTGATAGTTACAGATAAGGGAAGGCATGCAGCTTTACTTTTTGCAAAGTAAATTAGCAGTTTACCGAAACCAAGGTTAGCAGTCATTGTGAGGAGAATAGAAACAGTTTTGTCTCTTTTTATAAAATGGCAGTGTACAGGTTCCAACTCTAGGCTAGCTATATCACAATATAAAGGCTGAAACTTCCTTTGTTAGATGAGCTTGGCTGTTAGGCATCTATGCCACCTTGCTCCCAACTGAAATGAAGTCCTTCCTCCTGTATTCAGTGTCCAAAAGATCCTTTCCTGTGGCCACTCCTGCTACACCTGCCCATCCCTTCTCAATCCCAACCTTCATTATTTCTACTCTCTTAGCATCCAGTGCATTTTTTCAATACTTACTACACAAAAATATCATTATAATTAACATTATAATTTTCTTTTTTATCCATTTGATCTACTCTACTAAATTGTTAGCACTTTTATTTTTTTAGGGACAGGGTTTCTCCATGTTGGCCAGGCTGGTCTCAAACTCCTGGCCTCAGGTGATCCGTCCACCTCAGCCTCCCAAAGTGCTGGGATTACAGATGTGAGCCACCTCACCTGACCATCACTTTTCTTTCTTTCTTTCCTTTTTCTTTTTTTGAGACAAGGTTTCATTCTGCTGCTCAGGCTGAAGTGCAGTGGTGCAATCTGGGCTCACTCCAACTTCCACTTCCTGGGTTCAGGTGATTCTCCTGTTTCAGCCTCCCCAGGAGCTGGGATTACAGGCATGCACCATGACGCCCAGTTAATTTTTAAATTTTTAGTCGAGACAGAGTTTCAGTATGTTGGCCATGCTAGTCTTGAACTCCTGACCCACCCACCTTGGGCCTCATAAAGTGTTGGGATTACAGGAGTGAGTCACGTGCCTGGCCTATTAGCTAATTTTAACACCTTTTTACAATAGCCTCTTTCAAAAAAATCCAAAATTAGACAGCTTCCTAAACCTCAACTTTATTCAAATTGCTTTTCTGCGTGAAGAATGTAGGAAGTCGGCCTTCCAGCCACCAGCCCCCTTCCCGTTGGTCTTTCACTCCAGAGGCACTTATTCTAGACACAATGAGACAGAAAGTGAGGGATGGGGAAATTCAGGTCAGGCTTTTATGCAAAGACCCCCTTCTGCAAAGAACAAAGCTTCTGGTACCTGCCATTTCCAGAGCTGCAGGCAAACTCAGCCTTGGTGAGTCTTGGTAGCTTTGAAAGTCCCCACTTATCAAACTGTGCTGATTGAAAATGAAAGGAAGAGCCAGGCATGGTGGCTCAAGTATGTAATCTCATCACTTTGTGAAGCCAAGGCAGGTGGATCATGAGGTCAAGAGATCAAGACCATCCTGGTCAACATGGTGAAACGCTGTCTCTACAAAAAACACAAAGAAAAATTAGCTGGGAATAGTGGCATGTGCCTGTAATCCCAGCTACTCAGGAGGCTGAGGCAGGAGAATTACCTGAATCCAGGAGGCAGAGGTTTCGGTGAGCCAAGATCACTCCATTGCACTCCAGCCTGTGTAACAAGAGTGAAACTCCATCTCAGAAAAAAAAAAGAATGAAAGAAAGGCAAGTTTTTCCCTTTTTTTAAACAATTATTTTTATTTCTAACAAGACACAGACTATCTGCCTGAAGCATGATGTATCTATTTCCACTTACCTGTTCCCCACACCCCTATTCTTACTCTTCTCCAGAATGGAGGTCTGAGAAGAAAATAAATTATGCCACATTTTATCTCCTTGCTTCACACCCAGCAATACTTCTACTCTTAACAGCTGGAGCCTTTGCACTGTGAACAAAAGTCAGCTTGTGTGGGAGTAAAGCCAGCTGTTCCAGGTGCAGAACCCAGAGGCAAAATGCAGAGGAGAAAGAGCCAAAGAAGTTTTTTCTTCAAAAATTACATAATCAGGGGGCCGGCCACGGTGGCTCACACCTGTAATTTCAGCACTTTGGGAGGCCGAGGAGGGTGAATCACGAAGTCAAGAGATTGAGATCATCCTGTCAACATGGTGAAACCCTATCTCTACTAAAAATACAAAAAATTAGCTAGGCATGGTGGCATGTGCCTGTAATCCTGGCTACTCAGGAGGCTGAGGCAGGAGAATTTCCTGAACCCAAGATGTGGAGGTTGCAGTGAGCCAAGATCACGCCATCGGACTCCAGCCCAGGTAACAAGAGCAAAACTCCATCTCAAATAAAAAACAACAACAAAAATTACATAATTGGAATTTGCTTAAGAGTTTACTTTTCAGGGTGGGAGATGGAAAAGAGGAAGGAATCTTAGGTTTCTTAAATGTTGGGTTTGGGAACAGGAAGGAAAATTGAAAACTGCAGACTTTGTCCACAAATGTTAGTGCTGGAACCCCACTCTAAAATCTTTGTCCATTTGGAAGCCATACCTCCCTTCACCCTGAGAAAACAAAACAATCAAAACCCAAACACAGGATGAGCATGGAGTAGTCCTGAAAGACATGACAATATCACCACACCCAAGAAGAAGCTAAAGAGCCAGAGGAAGAAAGCCAGAAGTTGACTGCCTGGGAGGAGAGATAGACAAGAGACCAAACTGAAGGGAACTAGGGTAGGGGCTGAAAACAAGTACCATTTTGAAGATTAACTGATGACTGTGTTGTGTTTTACTATGACTTTAGAGTGAATCAAAGAAGGAAATGGAGCTAGTTGAAATTTCTGCCCAAACTAGACAGACTTTGAGACACCAAGTTATCTCAAATCAAGAAATCTCCCCAATGAGAATTTCAATAAACTCAGAAACTGAAGGTGCACTTATTTCTTTTTCTTTTGAGACATAGTCCTGCTCTGTCACCCAGGCTGGAGTATAGTGGCACAATATTGGTTCACCTCAACCTCTGCCTCCTGAGTTCAAGGGATTCTCCCACCTCAACCTCCCAAGTAGCTGTGACTACAGGTGCCCCTTCACCATGGACAGCTAATTTTTGTATGTACATGTATTTGTATATACATATATATGTATGTGTGTATATATGTGTGTATATGTGTGTGTATATATATATATTATACTGAACTGATCATAGAAAGTCAACACCAAGACAAAAGTATGCTAAATTGCAGGGTTTATTGCCAGCTGACCACAGAGGACTCACATCTCTCCAACCCGTGGCAGAGAAAAAAGGGTGACAAGACCTTTTTATACCGTAAACCACCTTGGGAGTGGGGGTGAGGAGCAGAAGTGGGAATGAAAGGCTTCAGCCATTTCAAGGGCTTAGTGAATTCTGTAAATCACCTTCTGTGTGGAGGTGAGTGTGAGGGGCTTTTGGACATTCCAAGGGCCAGGACTATTTGACATTCTGATTGTTACTTAAGTGGTTCACAAAAGCTAAGATTAGATTTACACATTGTCTGAGTAGGGTGGGGATGACAGTCCTTAATTACTTGTTCACATTTGAGTTATAGATAGCAGTTTCAAGAGAAAGCTGAGGGATGGTTGAGGTATGCAGTTTTATGGGTTTTTTTTACCATGTCATATATATATATATATATATATATAATTTTTTTTTTTGACTCAGAGTCTTGCTCTGTTGCCGGGCTAGAGTGCAGTGGCATAATCTCAGCTTACCGAAATCTCTCCCTTCCAGATTCAAGAGATTCTTTTGCCTCAGTCTACAGAATAGCTGGGACAACAGTCGCTCCCCACCAGCACAGTTATTTCTGTATATTTAGGAGAGATGAAGTTTCACATGTTGACCAGGGTGGTCTCAACCTATGACCTCATAATATGCCTGCCTCAACCTTCCAAAGTGCTGGAGTTACAGGCATGAGCCACTGCACCTGGCCTTATTATTTTTAAAATATTAAAAGTTTTATCCCATTTCTGTTGAACTATTCCTCATTTAAAAGGTTGAAATGTGGTGAACCTAGAAGTATTTATTGCTGGGTTTGTCTTCAGGGTCCCCTTTGCCCGGTTTTCCAGCTCCGCCCCCCCAGTCTGGTTTACTCCACCATTATTTTGCATTACAATGGCCTTGGTGAGACTGGCAGAGGGGATTAACTGAGAATTCACAAGGGTCGGTTGGAGGGGTTGTGCCCACCAGGAGGGGTGGGGTCTAAGGTGATAAAGCTTTCATTATAAATCTAGAGCCTCCAGGATGTTAACAGTTTGCTGGTCTCAGCTGGTTGCCCCCAGTTACTGTGGAGGTGACTCTCTTTATTCCAACTTCCTGATACTTTTCTTCTGGAGGTTATATTTCTCTAAAATCTTCCAGAAAAAAAGTCTTAAGGATGCCTTAGTCTTTTTTCCAGTCCAGGTCTTACATTTTTCCCTTCTCTTTCACAATAATAACATGAGTATGGATCCAGTTTGTTCACAAAGCCTACCTTGCTCCAAAGCATCTGACTGTGGAGAATCTTCACTTACACCTGTGATTTGTGAGCCTGAAGAAAATTATTTATCCTTTCAAATGTGTTCTGCTGAGATGCCTCACATAGAGACTGGTAAGAAACAAGTTCATCCTTATTCTTTTTTCAATAGAGATGGGATTTTGCCATGTTGACCAGGTTGATCTCAAACTCCTGACCTCAAGTGATTATGCACCCCAACCTCCCAAAGTGTTAAGTTCTAGGATTACTGGGTGAGCCACCCTGCCTGGTGGAAACAAATTTATCCTTGAGAGTCCAAGTTCCTTAAGGGAAAAGGAAAGGAGAGGATTAAGAGATTATTTTTTTCTTAAGCAATGATACCCCATCACTAATAAGCAAGTGATATTATCAATCAGTCCTTTTGAAACCCCCTTTTGATTGTAACTTGGTGGCACCTGCTCTTTGAACTATGTCCCAGATCTCAGGAGTGTGCACTGAGTTGAAAGACAGAATTAGGCAGCTGAGCAGTGTACTGTAAATATGAGAACCTATGGGCTTAGGCACAGGGGAAACAAAAATGTATCATCATAATTAAATGAGGGTGATGCATACATCTTCACATAGCACTGGGCACACAGTTATAGCGGATGTTATTGCTAATTAACCTGAAGACCTGACATCACAGCTCTGGGATGAGCATCATGTTTTTGTTTTGCCAAAAATGGCAAGGGAAATTATGATGAGATTTATGTAATTCATATGTAATTTATGTAAATACATTCTTTCTGTGTCAGTAACGGCTGGCTCTCCTCTATTCTCTGGGTTTGTGGAAGTTACTGGACAGCTCTGAGATTGGGAGCACCTCCCATGTTTACTTCTCTTAAGTTCCTGGGAAGTGTTGACCCACATTTCTGGTAAACATTAATTCCAGAAAGTTTAATCTGCTTACACTCAAATAGTACTTAGCTAGAAGTTCAATTTGACATCAAGACCTGTGCTAATACTCATGCTTCTGATGGTAAGAGCAATGGATGAGAATACTCATAAAAATACTACCACTTTCTTGAAAAATTTTCAGAGGTTTTAAAAAATTTAAAAGTAAACCGACTTCACAAAGAATGCCTTTGGTAACATTGATGCTACAAAAGAACTTAAAAATTGGGAGGGGGGCATGCTAAAAAAAGAACCAGCTTAAAAACTGCATTTACATTATGAATTCACTTGTAAAGAGTAGGTTGTGGGAGATAAATAAATAAACACGATAGCTGTATTTGTGCCTGAAATTTGAATGTCACCTTGTTTTTCTCTTTTTATTTTATTTTATTTTTTTGAGAGAGTTTTGCTCTTGTTGCCCAGGCTGGAGTGCAATGGCTCAATCTTGGCTCACTGCAATCTCTGCCTCCCAGGTTCACGTGAATCTCCTGCCTCAGACACCCGAGTTTCTGTGATTACAGGCATGCATCACCATGCCTGACTAAGTTTTTGTATTTTTTAGTAATGTCAGGGTTTTTCCATCTTGGACAGGCTGGTCTCAAACTCCTGACCTCCGGTGATCCACCTGCCTCTGCCTCCCAAGGTGTTGGGATTACACGCTTGAGCTACTGCACCTGGTCATCTTTAGAATTTAAAGTGTTAAAAATACAGGACTGGGATTGGGAATAAGCAAGGGGGCATGTTTTCTTTAGCACAAACCAACTGACAGTTTGTATAGCTTGTTAATATTTAGGATTTTCACCGATTCTGATAATCAGATGAAGACTTCCTCTGCTTTTCAGATCTACTTGTAAGAGGCAAAAGATTAACTTTTCTCTGTCTTAGAGCCTGTCTATTTTCTCTATGAGTGCAGGATAACATTGAGAGTTGAACCCTAAGATCACCACAGAGCAATTAAGTATTTAAGTGATGACTAAGACTAAGTACTATAGAAAATTAATTTCTAGTTACAAAATCAGTATATGCCAGGCACCAGCCAGACAATTGTAATTGGTTACCTCATTTTCTTTTTTGTTTAATATTTTTAAATTTTTATTGCATTATAGGTTTGGGGGTACATGTGCAGAACATGCAAGAGAGTTGCATAGGTACACACATGGCAGTGTGTTTTGCTGCCTTCCTCCCGTTCACCCACACTTGGCATTTATCCCCAGGTTATCCCTCCCCAGCCCCCCCCACTGTCCCTCCCCCATTCCCCTCAATAGACCCCAGTGTGTAGTAGACCCCCTCCCTATGTCCATGTGTGCTCATTTTTCTCACCTGCCTATGAGTGAGAATATGAGGTATTTCTTTTTCTGTTCTTCTGTCAGTTTGCTGAGAATGATGTTCTCCAGATTCATCCATGTCCTTACAAAGGACAAACACTCGTCATTTTTGACTGCTGCATAATATTCCATGGTGTATATGTGCCACATTTTCCCAGTCCAGTCTATCATCGATGGGCATTTGGGTTGGTTCCAGGTCTTTGCTATTGTAAACGGTGCTGCAATGAACATTGGTGTGCATGTGTCCTTACAGTAGAACGATTTATAGTCCTTTGGATATATACCCAGTAATGGGATTGCTGGGTCAAATGGAATTTCTATTTCTAGGTCCCTGAGGAATTGCCACACTGTCTTCCACAATGGTTGAACTAATTTACACTTCCACCAACAGTGTAAGAGTGTTCCTATTTCTCCACATCTTCTCCAGCATCTGCTGTCTCCAGATTTTTTAATGATCGCCATTCTAACTGGCGTGAGAGGGTATCTCAATGTGGTTTTGATTTGCATCTCTCTAATGAGCAGTGATGATGAGCATTTTTTCATGTGTTTGTTGGCCTCATGTATGTCTTCTTTTGTAAAGTGTCTGTTCATATCCTTTGCCCACTTTTGAACGGGCTTGTTTGTTTTTTTCCTGTAAATCTCTTTGAGTTCTTTGTAAATTCTGGATATCAGCCCTTTGTCAGATGTGTAAACTGCAAAGATTTTTTCCCATTCTGATGGTTGCTGATTCACTCTAGTGACTGTTTCTTTTGCCATGCAGAAGCTGTGGAGTTTGATTAGGTCCCATTTGTCTATTTTGGCTTTTGTTGCCAATGCTTTTGGTGTTTTGTTCATGAAGTCCTGACCTACTCCTATGTCCTGAATGGTTTTGCATAGATTTGCTTCTAGGGTTTTTATGGTGTCAGGTCTTACGTTTAAGTCTTTAATCCATCTGGAGTTAATTTTAGTGTGAGGTGTCAGGAAGGGGTCTAGTTTCTGCTTTCTGCACATGGCTAGCCAGTTTTCCCAACACCATTTATTAAACAGGGAATCCTTTCCCCATTGCTTGTTTTTGTCTGGTTTATCAAAGATTATATGGTTGTAGATATGTTGTGTTGCCTCCAATGCCTCTGTTCTGTTCCATTAGTCTATATCTCTGTTTTGGTACCAGTACTATGCTGTTTTGATTAGCCTTGTAGTATAGTTTGAAGTCTGGTAGTGTAATACCTCCCACTGTGTTCTTTTTGCTTAGAATTGACTTGGCTATGCGGGCTCTCTTTTGGTTCCATATGAAGTTCATGGTGGCTTTTTCCAGTTCTATTAAGAAATTCAATGGTAGTTTGATGGGGATAGCATTGATTGTGTAAACTACTTTGGGCAGTATAGCCATTTTCATGATATTTATTCTTCCTAACCACAAACATGGAATGATTTTCCATCTGTTTCTGTTCTCTCTTATTTCGTTGAGCAGTGGTTTGTAGTTTTCCTTAAAGAGGTCCCTTATGTTCCTTGTGAGTTGTATTCCTAGGTATTTTGATTTCTTTGTAGCAATTGCAAATGGCAGTTCATGCTTGATTTAGTTCTCTTTAAGTCTGTTATTTGTGTATAGGAATGCTTGTGATTTTTGCACATTGATTTTATATTCAGAGACTTTGCTGAAGTTGCTTATCAGTTTCAGGAGCTTTTGGGCTAAGGTGACGGGGTCTTCTAGGTATACTATCATGTCGTCTGCAAATTGAGACAATTTGGCTTCCACCTTTCCTACTTGAATACCTTTTATTTCTATTTCTTGCCTGATTGCTCTGGCTAGAACTTCCAGTACTATGTTGAATAGGAGTGGTGAGAGAGAGCATCCTTGTCTAGTGCTGGATTTCAAAGGGAATGCTTCCAGTTTTTGCCCATTCAGTATGATATTGGCTGTCAGTTTGTCATAAATAGCTTTTATTACTTTGAGATATGTTCCATCAGTACCAAGTTTATTGAGGGTTTTTAGCATAAAGGGCTGTTGAATTTTGTCAAATGCCCTCTCTGTGTCAATTGAGATAATCATGTGGTTTTTGTTTTTGCTTCTGTTTATGTGGTGAATTACATTTATAGACTTGCATATGTTGAACCAGCCTTGCATCCCTGGGATGAATTCTACTTGATCATGATGGATAAGTTTTTTAACGTGCTGTTGCAATCGGTTTGCCAGTAATTTATTGAAGATTTTTGCGTCTATGTTCATCATGGATATTGGCCTGAAGTTTTCTTTTCTTGTTGAGTCTCTGCAGGGTTTTGGTATCAGGATGATGTTAGTCTCAAAAAATGATTTGGGAAGGGTTCCCTCTTTTGGAATTATTTGGAATAGTTTCAGAAGGAATGGTGCCAGATCCTCTTTGTGTGTCTGGCAGAATTCGGCTGTGAACCCATCTGGTCCTGGGCATTTTTGTGTGTGGTAAGTTCTTAATTGCTGCCTCAACTTCAGACCTTGTTATTGGTCTATTCATAGTTTTGGATTCCTCCTGGTTTAGGCTTGGGAGGACACAGGCATCCAGAAATTTATCCATTTCTTCCCGGTTTACTAGTTTATGTGCATAGAGTTGTTTATAGTATTCTCTGATGATGGTTTGAATTTCTGTGGAATCTGTGGTGATTTTCCCATTATTGTTTTTCATTGCATCTATTTGGTTGTTCTCTCTTTTCTTTATTATCAGTCTGGCTAGTGGTCTGTCTATTTTATTGATCTTTTTAAAAAACCATCTCTTGGATTTATTGATTTTTTGAAGGGATTTTTGTCTATCTCCTTCAGTTCTGCTCTGATCTCAGTTATTTCTTGTCTTTGGCTAGGTTTTGAGCTTTTTTGATCTTGCTCCTCTATCTCTTTCACTTTTGATGATAGGGTGTCAATTTTGGATCTCTCCACTCTTCTCATGTGGTCACTTTTTGCTATATATTTTCCTCTACAGACTGCTTTAAATGTGTCCCAGAGATTCTGGTACGTTGTGTCTTCGTTCTCGTTGGTTTCAAAGAACTTCTTTATTTCAGGCTTCATTTCATTGTTTATCCAATCAATAATCAAGATCCAGTTGTTCAGTTTCCATGAAGCTGTGTGATTCTGAGTTATTTTATGAATTCTGAGTTCCAACTTGATTGCACTATGGTCTGAGAGACTGTTTGTTATGATTTCCGTTGTTTTGCATTTGCTGAGGAGTGCTCTACTTCCAATTATGTGGTCAATTTTGGAGTAGGTGTGATGTGGTGCTCAGAAGAATGTATATTCTGTGGATTTTGGATGGAATGTTCTGTAAATGTCTATCAGGTTTTCTTGTTCCAGGTCTGAGTTCACGTCCTGGATATTCTTGTTTTTTTCTGTCTTGTTGATCTGTCTGATATTGACAGTGGAGTGTGAAAGTCTCCCACTATTATTGTGTGGGAGTCTAAGTCTCTTTGTAAGTCATTAAGAACTTGCCTTATATATCTGGGTGCTCCTGCATTGGGTCCATATATATTTAAAATCGTTAGCTCTTCTTGTTGTATCGATTTTTTTTACCATTATGTAATGACCTTCTTTGTCCCTTTTGATCTTTGTTGCTTTAAAGTCTATTTTATCAGAGATGATAATTGCAACTACTGCTTTTTTTTGCTCTCTATTTGCTTGGTAAATATTTCTCCATCCCTTTATTTTGAACATTTGTGTATCCTTGCATGTGTGGTGGGTTTCCTGGATACAGCACACCAATGGGTTTTCGTTTTTTATCCAATTTGCCAGTCTGTGTCTTTTGATTGGTGACTTTAGCCCATTTACATTTAGAGTTAATATTGTTACATGTGAATTTGATACTGCCATTTTAATGCTAGCTGGTTGTTTTGCCCATTGGTTCATGTAGATTCTTCATTTTGCTGATGCTCTTTAGCATTTGGTATGCTTTTAGGATGGCTGGTACTGGTTGTTTCTTTCTATGTGTAGTGCCTCTTTCAGGAGCTCTTGTAAAGCAGGCCTAGTGGTGACAAAATCTCTGAGTACTTGCTTGTTCATGAAGGATTTTATTTTTCCTTCACTTATGAAGCTCTGTTTGGCTGGATATGAAATTCTGGGTTGAAAGTTCTTTTCTTTAAGGATGTTAAATATTGGCTCCCACTCTCTTCTGACTTGTAGAGTCTCTGCCGAGAGATCTGCTGTGAGTCTGATGGGCTTCTCTTTGTGGGTGACCCGACCTTTCTCTCTGGCTGCGCTTACTATTTTCTCTTTCATTTCAACCCTGGTGAATCTGACGATTATGTGCCTTGGGGTTGCTCCTCTTGTGGAGTATCTTTGTGGTGTTCTCTGTATTTCCTGGAGTTGAGTATTGACCTGTCTTGCAAGGTTGGGGAAATTTTCCTGGATAATATCTTGAAGAGTATTTTCTAGCTTGGATTCATTATCTTCATCACATTCTGGTACACCTATCAAACGTAGGTTGGATGTCTTCACATAGTCCCACATTTCTTGGAGATTTTGTTCATTCCTTTTCATGCTTTTTTCTTTAATCTTGGTTTCTCATTTTATTTCATTGAGTTGATCTTTGACTTCTGATATTCTTTCTTCTGCTTGGTAAATTTGGCTGTTGAAACTTGTGCATGCTTCACGGAGTTCTTGTGTTGTGTTTTTCAGCTCCTTCAATTCATTCATATTTTTCTCTAAGTTGTCCATTCTTGTTATCATTTCCTCGAATCTTTTTTCAAATCTTTTTTCATGGTTCTTAGTTTCTTTGCACTGATTTAGAACATGTTCTTTTAGCTCACTGAAGTTTCTCATTATCCACTTTCTGAAGTCTGATTCCATCATTTCATCACACTCATTCTTTGTCCAGCTTTGTTCCCTTGCTGGTGAGGAATTTTGGACTTTTGTAGGAGGTGAAGTGTTTTGGTGTCAGGTGTTTTCCTCCTTTTTTGTGCTGGTTTCTTCTCATCTTTATGGATTTATCCACCTGTCATCTTAGTAGTTGCTGATTTTTCAATTGGGTCTCTGTGTGGATGCCCTGATGGTTGATGATGAGGTATTTTTGTTACTTAGTTTTCCTTCTAATGGTCTAGCCCCACTGCTGTATGAGTGCTGAGGTCCAATCCAGGCCCTGCTTGTCTGGGGTACACCTGTAGCAGCTGCAGAACAGTGAGGGATGCTACCAGTTTCTTCTTCTGCTATCTTTGTTTCAGAATGATGCCTGCCATATGTCAGTCTGATTAGTCCTTTTTTGGGGTGACTCTTTGGATATACAAAGTCAGGGAGCTGCTTGAGGAGATGGTCTGTGGTTTATAGGAGCTCCAGAGCTGAGCTGTGAGATCCGTTGTTCATTGAGGTTTGTTGGGAGGATGTTTTTATGTCTGCTGCAACAGAACTCATAAACCCCTTCTTTTCTTTCCCCCTTAGATGCTCTGTCTCAGGGATTTGGGGTTTTCTTTATGAGTATCTGCTGCACTTTCCTGCCCAGCTAGGAGGCAGTCTATTCACTATTTGCCTGCCAGGGCTCCTCCCTGCTAGGATGGGTCCGCCCAGTTGCCATGGGGCTCCATTCTGCTGTGGCATGCTCCACACTGCTGGCGGAATCTCTCTGTTATGGCAGGTTGCCTTGGCAACAGCAGGCTGCATCAGCCCTGGGCGGTACTTCAGTAGGGGCAGATTGCCTCTGTAGTGGCAGACACCCCTCCCCCATGGGGCTGCACTGTCCTAGATGCCAGCAGTAAAACTCTCAACCCAAAGTGCCTCCAATTGCTGCCCTGCTTGTCCCCATGAGGGTGGGACCTGCCGAGCCTGATCACCCAGCTCCCTGCCTCAGAGTCCATCCTCTCTCTCTCTCTTCCTCTCCCCAAGCTGAACGGTTGACTCTCTCACTGGCGCCCCAGTAGCCTGCTGATAGGGCACTCGGATCCATGCGATCTCCCATGCCACTGCCCACTGCACCATATCAGATCACATTTCCCAGGAATCTCCTGGTCTGGCTCATTGTCCAAGTCCCGTTCAATCAGATGGACATGCCAATCTGCCCTTCCAAATCTCAGATTGCTGGTTTAACAGGGCACCCGGACCAGTGAGTTTTGTGCCCAGTGCCACTGTGCTGCAGTGCTGGCTGAACCGGCTATGTGAGCCAGCTGCACTAGCATCCCATGTCTCTCCCACACCTGGGACTTTCAACGTTCTATGGGCAAAAAAAAGGTCCATCTGAGAATGCGGCTTGGACTCACCCTCTGCGCCTTCACTGAGAGCTGCAATCCTGAGTCACCTCTATGACTCCATCTTGGAAGCCCCCGGTTACCTCATTTTCATAAATAATTCCGGAGATGAGGTCAGATAGCTAGTAAACAGAAGCCTATCCAAATTCACATCTGTCGCTGGTCCCAGCATTGTAAGCTAGGCAGTCAGTTGCTGGTTTTGGTTTTTATTTTTGATTTTAATTGTTTAATTTTTATTTTTTGCCTCACCTACCCTTCTTGATTTTTAATTTTTGAGACATAATCTTACTCTGTCACCCAGGCTGAAGTGTAGTGGTGCAATCTTGGCTCATTGCAATCACCACCTCCCGGGTTCAAGTGATTCTCTTGCTTCAACGTGCCCAGAAGCTGGGATTGCAGGCTTGTGCCACCACTCCTCACTAATTGTTGTAATTTTTAGTAGAGATAAGGTTTTGCCATGTTGGTCATGCTGCTTTTGATCTCCTGACCTGAAGTGATTTGCCTGTCTGGACCTCCCAAAGTTCTGGAATTGCAGGTGTGAACCACCACAACAATGTCATTTAAACAATCATGTAGGTGGTGATAAAGATCATTAAACAAAGTGATTTAGGGTTAGATGCAGTAGGTGGAAATTGATGGATCTCTATTGTGACCTGTTAACAGCCAATGTGGGGGCTTTTTGCATCAGTTGAAAGTAAAAAGTGGTAGCACCGGAAGGGAAGGGTGGCTCATTCTTGTAATCCCAGTACTTTGGGAGGTTGAGGTGGGCAGATCACCTGAGGTTGGGAGTTCCAGACCAGCCTGACCAACATGGAGAAACCCCATTTCTACTAAAGATACAAAACAAAAAAATGCTGGTGTTGGTGGTGTTGCATGCCTGTAATCCCAGCTACTTAAGAGGCTGAGGCAGGAGAATCACTTGAACCTGGGAGGTTGAGGTTGCAGTGAGCTGAGATAATGCCATCACACTCCAACCTTGGCAAAAAGAGCAAAACTCCATCTTTCTGTTTTCTTTCTGGAGAACATACCAAGTAAGTGAAACTCCATCTCAAAACATAAAATATTAATACATTTTCTGGCCACTGCTCCTGTCTAGCTGGTATTGTGGCCAAAACCTTTAAAGAAAAAAATATATATTAATACAAAAATCAGTCAGGCATTGTGTCCCATGCCTGTAATCCCAGCTACTCAGAGACTGAGGCTCGAGAATTGCTTAAACCCAGGAGGAGAAAGTTGCAGTAAGCTGAGATGTCACCTCACTCCAGCCTGGGCAACAGAGAAAGACATTGTCTCCAAATAAAATAAAAATAAATATAGTGATGAGGGAGATCCAGGCATTTGGGATTCTCTCCCCCTCTGTCTTCCACTGTGCATCTCAATAGAAAAGAGAGTAGGCCAGCTGGTGCCTCCTGAATATCTTTCCTGAAAACAACAGGCTAGGCCTTGGGGAAACTCCAGGAGGCACTAGTTTTTACAATAGTAAGAGAAGATTATGCAAAAACAATAGTATAAATTGATGTGCCAGGCTCTGCTTTTCATATCTCGTTCTTTCCTTAAGAAATTTTGCTTTCTTCATTCTCTTCCCAAAAGGAGGTGTGTGTTACTTCCAATATTATATTTTAGCAACTTTACATATTTTAGTTTTTAAAATTCATTTCCTTGATTTTTCAGCTTCCATTTCCATTTCAGTTTGTACCTGACAGAAACATTGATTAAACTTGCTTGGGTTTTCTGAATTCCATAATATAAATTCAAAGCTCAGAAGTGGGAGGAATACAGACCTTGTTTAGTGAATTTTAAGCACCCAGTTCTCAGGGTGAAGGACAAGGTTAATTCTACTCCAAATAATCCTACCATTCAGAAAACCTGGTGTGTCTACAGGTAAAAAAACAGGCTGTGACTGTCAAGCAACTGTCAGACAGGTAGGAAAACAGGGGAGGCCCTTAGTAAATATTGCATGCCTCTTGGGGCCCCCATGGGCTTTGACTCATGGAGGAGATGAAGGGAATTTGTTAAAGAAAGAAGACAACTGGGACAGAGAAAAGCTTCTGGCACAGAAAGTTAGTTTGACTAAGGCTACCAAAATGTAGAAATTTAAATGAGTTCCTGGGTGTGAGGTTGAAGGGAAACTTGATTGAAAAGAAGCTGCTGGTGGTGAGTCTCTCCTTAAGATGTTCTTGCCTTCTTGGTATTTGGTGTAAACTCAAGTACCCAAAGAAAATGTCCCTGAGAATTTTAAAAGGTTTAGCACCTGGGAAATTGCTTCAGTGCAATGGTAGCACTACCTCTGATGATACTACCAAGCAAGCTATTATGAAATGAAAAAGCTCACAGATCAAGTCTAGATGCTACAATCCTGTGAAATCAAACATGTAACAAAACACAGGCAAAAAGATGGAATACACGAATCCATTAGGATAAGGTGCATGTGGGGTAGAAAGGGTAGCAATGTTTATATATTCTCAGAGTCACAACAGCTAAAAACAAGAACCAATGATGACAATTTAAGATTTGTTTAGGGCCTGGGATCTGCAGAACAGATGTACCTGGAACATGAGTGTAAGTGTGCTCTTACCAGAGAGACAAAAGGACAGGTATTCCTGGCCACAAAAGTTCTTTTTGGTCCATTTGCAGGCCAGGCATAGTGTCTCATGCTTGCATTTCTAGCACTTCGGGAGGCCAAGGTGGGTGGATCACCTGAGGTCAGGAGTTTGTGACCAGGAGTTTGTGGCCAATGTAATGAAACCCCATCTTTACTAAAAATACAAAAAGTAGTCAGGTGTGGTGGTGGGTATTTATAATTTCAGCTACTCAGGAGTCTGAGGCAGAAAAATTGCTTGAACCTGGAAGGTGGAGGTTGCAGTGAGTCCCATTGCATTCCGAGCTAGGAGACAGAGAGACCCTGTCTCCAAAATAAAACAAACAAAATAGTAAAAACAAAAGTTCCAATTTGGAAGTAAATACCTTTAAGAGTACATTAAGGCTAGGCGTGGTGGCTCACACCTATAATCCCAGCACTTTGGGAGGCCAAAGCAGGTGGATCATGAGGTCAAGAGATCGAGACCATTCTGGTCAACAAGGTGAAACCCTGTCTCTACTAAAAATACAAAAATTAGCTGGGCATGGTGGTGTGTGCCTATAGTGCCAGCTACTCCGGAGGCAGAGGCAGGAGAATTGCTTGAACCCAGGAGGCGGAGGTTGTGGTGAGCTGAGATCATACCATTGCACTCCTGTCTGGGTAACAACAGCAAAACTCTGTCTCAAAAAAAAAAGTAGATTTACGCAGCACTCAATTACATGGGGAAATATAAGCTGTACTTCACTTGAACCTTAAGCTATAATCTGAGGTTAACTACCATTTGTGTGGTAAGAAAGCTAAAGCTCAGGCCGGGCTCCATGGCCCATGCCTGTAATCTCAACATTTTGGGAGGTTGAGGCAGGTGGATCACCCGAAGTTGGGAGTTTGATACCAGCCTGGCCAACATGGTAAAACCCCATCTCTACTAAAAATACAAAAATCAGCTGGGCATGGTAGCTTGAGCCTGTAGTCCCAGCTACTCAGGAGGCTGAGGCAGGAGAATCACTTGAACCCGGGAGCTGGAGGTTGCAGTGAGCAGCATGAGCTCATGCAGAATGCCAAAGGTGATACTGGTTGTGATTATATGCAGTAAAATCTGGATCCAAGCCCCTAATTGCTTGACTCCAAAGCCCCAGATATTTTTCCCTGTTGCACTATGTTATATAGGTTTGAAATAATATGTAGTTTGATGCAGAATGAACTCGCCTCTTCAAGTCTGATGTCTTATCAGACCTCACATGTGAGAACGTGGAGTGAACTCCTCGCTTCCCTCAAGGATGTTAACATCAAATTTGATCAGACCCAATCCCAAAGGTGGGCATTTTGACCTTAACTACTGAACTTCCAAAATACACATAAACTCAAGACGTTTACAGACACCTTGAGAGCTTAGGCAGTAGCAGAGTTATGTTTTGTTGACTACTTCTCAGAAGATCAAGAGTGCATGCCATAGGAGGGGAAGGAAGCTCATGCACCTGTGATCCCAACACTTTGGGAGGCCCAGATAGATGGATTGATTGAGACCAGCTTGGGCAGCATTGTGAGGCCCCAGCTCTAGAAAAAATACAAAAAATAATACAGCCAAGTGTGGTTGTGTACATCTGTAGTTCTAGCTACTCTGAAGGTGGAGACAGGGTGATCCCTTGAGCCCAGGATTTGGAGGCTGCAGCAGTGAGCTGTTATTGCACCACTGGATTCCAGCCTGTGCACAGAGGAAGCCTCTTGTTTATTTTTCATTCTTTTGTTTTTGTTCATTAAATGAGTGTGTACTCTAACATGCTGCACTCTGCTCTCAGCCCTCTTGCAGCCCCTGAGAGCTCAGGCTGCAACAGGAAGATACTCTGTTAGCCTCTAAGCTAATCTTTTTTTGTTTCTTTCTTTTTAAGATAGACTCTCTCTCTCAGCCAGGCTGGAGTGCAGTGGTGCAATCTTGGCTCACTGTAACCACTGCCTCCCAGCTTTAACAGATTCTTGTGCCTCAGCCTCCCAAGTAGCTGGATGGCATTACAGGTGCATGCCACCATGCCTGGCTAGTTTTTGTATTTTTAGTAGATATGTAGTTTTACCATGTTGGCCAGGCTAGTCTCGTACTCCTGATCTTGTGATCTGCATGCCTCTGCCTCCCAACGTGTTGGGATTATAAGCATGAGCCACCATGCCTCTGCCTCCCAACGTGTTGGGATTATAAGCATGAGCCACCAGGCCCAGCTTTTTCTTTTTCTTTTTTTTTTTTTTTTAGACAGAGTGTCACTCTGTCTCCCAGGCTGGAGTGCCATGGCACATCTCAGCTCACTGCAACCTCGCCTCTTGGATTCAAAAGATTCTCCTGCCCCAGCCTCCTGAGTAGCAGGGATTTTACAGGCACCTGCCATCACACCCAGCTAATTTTTGTATTTTTAGTAGAGATGGGGTTTCACCACATTGGCCAGGCTGGTCTTGAACTCCTGACCTCGAGATCTGCCCGTCTCAACTTCCCAAAGTACTGGAATTACAGGAGTGAGACATTGTGCCTGGCCTTTTTTTTTTTTTTTTTTTTTTTTTGATAGAGTCTCGCTCTGTCTTCCCAGGTTGAAGGGCAGTGGCTCATTGTAACTTCTGCCTTCCAGGTTCAAGCAGTTCTCCTACCTCAGCCTCCTGAGTAGCTTGGATTACAGGTGTGTGCCACACTCAGCTAATTTTTGTATTTTTAGAAGAAATGGGGTTTTGGCCATGCACAGTGGCTCACGCCTGTAATACCAGCATTTTGGGAGGTTGAGGCAGGTGGATCACTGGAAGTCGGGAGCTTGAGACCACCCTGATTAACATGGAAAAAAATACCATCTCTATTTAAAAAAAAAAAAAGCAGGGCACGGTGGCTCACGCCTGTAATCCCAGCACTTTGGGAGGCTGAGACGGGTGGAACACGAGGTCAAGAGATCAAGACCAACCTGGTCAACAAGGTGAAACATGTTTCTACTATAAATACAAAAAATTAGCTAGGCATGGTGGTGTGTGCCTGTAATCCCAGCTACTCAGGAGGCTGAGGCAGGAGAATTGCCTGAACCCAGGAGGTGGAGGTTGTGGTGAGCCAAGATTGTGCCATTGCACTCCAGCCTGGGTAGCAAGAGCAAAACTCCTTCTCAAAAAAAAAAAAAAAAAAACTGAGAAATGAGGTTTTGCCATGTTGGCCAGGCTGGCCTCGAACTCCTGACCTCAGGTGATCCTCCCATTTTGGCCTCCCAAAGTGCTGGAATTATAGGCATGAGCCCCTGTGCCTAGTTCAAAGCTAATTTTTCAAGCCTGGCCTGTGACATGGGCATTGCTCTTTGCACTAAGGGGCTTCACTTGTCATCTGGAATCTCCACTGCAGTGGTCAAGCTAATTCTCCCTAGGGCCATTCATATTAAGGTATAACTCAAACATTGATTAGACTTGACTTTACAAGAGGCCTGCTTTCATCCTAATTGAGCAACTGAACTTTAATAATTTTGAAACTCAAAAAAAAAAGAGAAAGGAATAAAAATGAATAATAATTTTGGAACTCACTCACTATGAAACTAACATACCTTACCTATTTAAATATAGTTAATGCTTCAACATCAATTGACTATTGAGTACATTCCCTGTCAGGTTTGTTCACATATTCTCCCTCTTTAAAAACATTGTGAACCTAAGAAAAAAATTCTCTTTGTGCTGGGCTTGGTGGCTCATGCCTGTAAATCCCAGCACTTTGGGAGGCTGAGGCAGGTGGATGGATTATTTGAGGTCAGGTCTTGGAGACCAGCCTGGCCAACATGATGAAACCCCATTTCTACTAAGAATACCAAAAATGTTAGCTGGGGGTGAGGTGGTGGTGGTGCACACCTGAAAGTAATACCAGCTACTCAGGAGGCTAAGGCAGTAGAATCCTTTGAAACTGGGAGGCACAGATTGCAGTGAGCAGAGATGGTGCCACTGCACCACAGCCTTGGAGACAGACCAAAAGTCTGTCTCAAAAAAAAAAAAGAAAGAAAGAAAGAAAAAATTATCTTTGGATATAATTCATGAAATCATACTTTTTTTTTTTTTGAGATGGAGTTTTGCTCTGATGCCCAGGCTGGAATGCAGTTGCTGAATCTCTGCTTGCAACAACCTCTACCTCCCAGATTCAAATGATTCTCCTGCCTCAGTCCCCTGAGCAGCTGGGATTACAGGCACCCATCACCATGCCCAGCTAATTTCTTTTGTATTTTTAGTGGAGACAAAGATTTTACATTATTTGCCAAGCTGATCTCAAACTCCTGACCTCAAGTGATCCACCCACCTAGACCTCCCAAAGTTACAGGATTACAGACATGAGCCACCAGTCTGGCTGTGAAATCATACTTTGATCATCTCCTTATTTCTGTCATCTACAATACACTCTTTCCCAATGAATCCTAATCTAGGCCTTTATAAATAGGCATAATCATTACAATAGACTAATCTACAGTCTTGCTTTCTTTCAATTTCTTTCTGTAGTACAGGGACAGCAATCTAAAATGAAAATTTAAATATGTTACTTCTCAAAGATTTTAAAGGCTCACGTTTGCCTCTCCTACTTTAGTGTTTCTCTAGTTTACCATCTTGTATCATCCTCCCTCTACTTTTCTTTTTGAGATGGTTGGAAAGCTCTCTCTGTCACCCAAGTTAGAGTGCAGTGGCATAAACATGGTTTAAGCAATTCTTCCACCTCAGCCTCTCAAATAGCTAGAACCATAGATGTATATACCGTCATGCCCCACTAACTTTTACATTTTTTGTAAAGACAGGTCTTGCCATGTTGGCTAAGCTGATCTCAAACTCCTGGCTTCAATCAATCCACCTGCCTTGGCCTCCCAAAGTTTTGAGATAACAGATACAAGCCACAGTGCCTGGCTCAGGTATACCACCCTAATCAACAGGATATTTGAAGGTCTTTTTCTTCTTCAAAAACTATGTTAGATATCTTGAAGTTTTGTTTCGTTTTGAGACGAAGTCTGCCACCTGGACTAAAGTGCAATGGTGGATCTCAGCTCACTGCAACCTCCACCTCCCAGATTCAAGCGATTCTCCTGCCTCAGCCTCCGGAGTAGCTGGGACTACAGGCACATGTCTTCATGCCCAGCTAATTTTTGTATTTTTAGTAGAAATAAAGTTTCACCATGTTGGTCAGGCTGGTTTCCAACTGCTGATGTTGTGATCCATTCACCTTGGCCTCCCAAAGTTCTGGTATTACAGGCATGAGACAACACATCCAGCAAGTTTTTTTTTGTTCTTTTGAGATGGAGTTTTGCTCTTGTCACACAGGCTGGAGTGCAATGGTGAGATTTTGGCTCACCATGACCTCTGCCTCCTGGGTAGCTGGGACTACAGGTGCCCACCATCATGCCTGGGTGATTTTTGTATTTTTATTAGAGATGTTGACCAGGTTGGTATCGAACTCCTGACCTCATCATCCACCCACCTCAACATCCTAAAGTGCTGGGATTGAAGGTGTGAGCCACCTTGCCTGGCAAGTTTTTTCTTTTTTTAATGCAGATCTTCATTTTTTTTTTTTGAGATGAAGTCCTGCTCTGTTGCAAAGGCTGGAGGGCAGTGATGAGATCTTGGCTCACTGCAATCTTAGCCTCTTGGATTCAAATTATTCTTTTGCCTCAGCCTCCCTAGTAGCTGGAATTACAGGCACATGCCACCATTCCCGGCAATATTTTTTTGTATTTTTAGTAAAAAAGGGGTTTGTCATGTTGGCCAGGGTGGTCTTGAACTAACCCCAGGTGATCCATCCACCTGGGCCTCCCAAAGTCCTGGAATTACAGGCATGAGCCACAGCACCTGATCTTTACATGCAGAGTCTAAGAACTCATAATTACTGTATACAAAATCAAAATCCCTGAGTTTCAGGGCCCAAGAATATGAATTTCTTACAAGTACCCAAACAATACTTATGCACAGTAAAATCAGAATCAAAAGTATATTGAAAAAATTTTAAATTAATTTTCATGACCATAAAGTTTACTGAAATTGGCTGGGTATGTTGGTATACAACTATAATCCCAGCTCTTTGGGAGGCCAGTGTGGGAGGATTTTTGAGTTGAGGAGGCTGGGAAACATGGCAAGACCCTCATCTTTATTTGGAAAAAAAAGAATTTTTTTGAGATCAAGTTTTGCTCTTGTTGCCCAAGCCAGAGTGCAATGGTGTGATCTTGGCTCAATGCAACCTCCACCTCCCAGGTTCAAGCAATTCTTTTACTTTAGCCTCCTGAGTAGCTCAGATTATGGGTCCATGCCACATGCCAGGCTAATTTATTGTATTTTTAGTAGAAATGAAGTTTCACCATGTTAGCCAGCTGGTCTTGAACTCTTGACCTCAGGTGATCTACCTATCTTGGCCTCCCAAAATGCTGGGATTATAGGTATGAGCCACAGTCACCATACTCAGCCTTTTTTAAAAAAAAAATGGGGGAGGAAATTATTATTATTTTAAAATTTGATTCCAACCAATTTTGTTGACATTAAAATTAGAGGCATTAAGCTGGAATGGATATATACCAAAAAACAGAAAATGAGTTTGGCAAAAATGAGAATAGAAGTTTTCCAGAAATTTCAGATTAGAAATCAATTTAGAGCAATAAACCCCATGCTTACATTGATTGTGCCACAGATTTAAACTTCAGTAGTGCATTAGTAAACTGTTCACATTTAGGTCTTCACCTTGAGATTTTACAGCTGTTTCTTGAAAAAACCTTGTGCAAATAAATCAGTCTTCCCTGTGCCTTAGCATACACTTAAAATTTCTCCACTGTATATGTACAAAACACCTGCAATGTGGGCAGGGCAAAATACATACTTTCATAAAAAACTATAATATACCTCTTAAATATGAACAATATACACATAATAAATGGTATACAGTATTTACAAAAGATAAAATATAATACAAGCTGTTTGTGATTTCTCAAACTCATCTTTTGCACTTGTATGCTGCAACAAGGCAAATTTCCATTTCTGTACTAATTTTCCCAAGAGTCCACTGATATCAGAAAACATGTTTTACACACATACTGAAATCGATAATCTAAGATTGAACTTTGAGGAGCATTTTTAAGTGTACTGCCATCAGCTCCCTGTTTGGGTTGGAATCTTTTCTTTTCTTTTTCTTTGAGATGGAGCTTCGCTCATTACCCAGGCTGGAGTGCAATGGCACAATCTCAGCTCACTGCAACCTCCACCTCCTGGGTTCAGGCAATTCTTCTGCCTCATCCTCCCGAGTAGCTGGGATTACAGGTACATGCCACCATGCCCAGCTAATTTTTTGTACTTTTAGTAGAGATGGGGTTTCACCATGTTGACCAGGATGGTCTCGATCTCTTGACCTTGTGATCCACCCGCCTTGGCCTCCCAAAGTGCTGGGATTACAGGCGTGAGCCACCGCACCGGGCCTTTTGGTTGGAATTTTCAACAGTGCTTCCCATTCAGTGACTAGGAAGCTTTGAAAGAACACTAGGAGAAGGTGGATCACTGAACTTTGCCCCAGCATAATTTTCCTTTTGGCTAACTTCAGTTAGAAATACTGATTTCTTCAAATGTGTATTTTTAATGGTCTCGGTATTTTTAAAAGGCTTTTCTTTTTCCCTGCTTCTGAAGTCTGTCAGATGAAATAGAATCCTGCCAAAAGCTGCTTTCATTTCTTTCTGCAGAGGTGATCTGGTTAGTGGCAAATTATATTTGCTTTTCTGTCTGTTTATCTTTGGTTGTTCATACAAGTGTATATCGTGAACAAGCTGGCCGTGGGGAAGAGAAATTTTCTCTGATTTTTCCATTATTGATTTTAAAACCTCTTTCCTGAGCTGGCGTTAGTCGGGCGCCACGGGCCTCAGTGGGGCAAGGTCGGGGCTGGATCCTTCTATGCGGGTTGCTGCTGCAGGACTTGGGGCCAAGATGGCAGCTGGGCCCGGGACCTTCTGCACTCTGCTTGGGCCAGTCGCCGGGCTTCAGCCGCCCTCCAGACTCCGCCGGTGCTGCTGGTACTGGTAGAAGCGGCTGGGCAGCTGCCCTTCAGGTCTGGTCGGCATCTTCTTCTTTCGCTGCTTCTTCAGCACTGCTCGAAGTGTGCATCCAGCTGTGGCGAGGCTGCGGTTGGGCAGAGCTGCTGGAGCGCGAGGCTAGGGGGTCAGACACAGGCCATCACCCTCTAGGAGAAGTAAGGGAGGAAAAGGGTCGGGGGCAGTGCCGGGGGATCCGGGATCTTGGGTAAGGGCGGTGGAGCCGTGGTCGCCATGGAGAGGGCCCCAAAGTAACCGTGCTAGGAAAAGCCAAGCGGCGCAAGGCAGCCACTCAGGACGAGCGGCTCTCGCTGAGAGATGGAGTCGACGGTCGTAGCAGTAGGAAGCCTGTGGCTCAGCAACGAGGAGAAAAGGAGAAGGTGAAGAATGTGAAGACGGGGTAGCGGCGACGGATGCTGCTAGGAGAGCCAGAGATTTCGGAACTTGACTTGGGCGGTGGAACGGCAACAAATCCTTTTTTTTTTTTTTTTTTTTTTTTTGAGAGGGAGTTTCACTTCTGTTCCCAGGCTGGAATGCAGTCTTGTAATCTCGGCTCACTGCTGCTGCAACCTCTGCCTGCTGAGTAGCTGGGATTATAGATTCAAGCTATTCTCCTGTTTTAGCCTCCTGAGTAGCTGAGACTACAAGCACGCACCACCATGCCCAGCTATTTGTTGTACTTTTACTAGAGACAGGGTTTGACCATGTTGGCCAGGCTGGTCTTGAACTCCTGACTTCATGATCCACCCACCTCCGCCTCCCAAAGTGCTGGGATTACAGGTGGGAGCCACCTTGCGAGGCCAAAACTAATTTTTGTGCAGTATACTAACTCAGCCTATTATTGTCTTTAAAAAATTTACTCAAAATGAAGGTACCACCATCTTTGGAAAATGTAAGCTCTCATTGGGGCATTTTTTTTTAGGTGGAGTTTCGCTGTTTTTACCCAGACTGGAGTGCAAAGGCACGATCTCAGCTCACCACAACCTCCGCTTTCTGGGTTCAAGCAATTTTCCTGCCTCAGCCTCCCAAATAGCTGGGACTACAGGCGTGCACCACTATGCCCAGCTAATTTTTGTATTTTTAGTAGAGACAGGATTTCACCTTGTTGACCAGGATGTTCTCGATCTCTTGACCTCATGATACACCTTCCTTGGCCTTTCAAAGTTGTGGGATTATAAGCATGAGCCACCGCGCCCTGCTGAGGCTTTTTTTTTTTTTTTGGAAATAGAGTCTCCCTCTCTTGCCCAGGCTGGGGTGCAGTGCAAGCAATTCTCTTCCTCAGCCTCCCGAGTAGCTGGAATTACAGACAGCTGCCACCACACCCAGCTCATTTTTGTATTTTTAGTAGAGATGTTTCACCATCTTGGCCAGTCTGGTCTCCAACTCCTGAGCTCATGATCCACTCACCTTGTCCTCCCAAATTGCTGGGGTTAGAGGCATGAGCCACTGTGCCTGGTCTTTTTTTTCTTCTTCTTTTTCTTTTTTGAGATGGAGTTTCACTCTTGTCACCCAGGCTGGAGTGCAAAGGTGTGATATCTGCTCACCGCAATCTCCACCTCCTGGTTCAGGCAATTCTCCTGCCTCAGCCTCCTGAGTAGCTGGGATTTCAGGCACGTGCCACCATGCTCAGCTAATTTTTTTGTATTTTTAGTAGAGAAGGAGTTTCACCATGTTGACCAAAATGGTCTCGATCTCCTGATCTCATGATCCACCCGCCTCAGCCCCCCAAAGTGCTGGGATTACAGGTGTTAGCCATTGTTCCCGGCTTTTTTTTTTTTTTTTTGAGACAGCTTCTCACTCTGTCACTCAGTCTGGTGTGCAGTGACTGGATCTTGGCTCATTGCAACCTCTGTCTCCTGGGGTTCAAGCTTTTCTCCTGCCTCAGTCACCCAGGTTGCTGAAATGATAGGTGCCTGCCACCATGCCCAGCTCATTTTGTTTTTGTACAATTGGTTGTTGGCTCACTTTACACATTCCTCTAGAATTGGCCATTTCTTTAAGAAGCCTTGGTTACTTTTAGCAAAAAATAATATTTACAGATCAAACCTGATCACTGGTGTTGCTATGATTAAGGACAGTTACAGATATTGGCTTTATGTGCAGAAAATTGAAAAGCCAGAAAAATCTGAAGTCTTTGTGACTTTGCTTCACATATTAACCAAAATTAATGTAAGCCCATGATTAAACTAACAAATTTGGCAAGGCAAATGAGATCATCAAAATTTACCTCCCACAGCTGGATATAGTGGCACACATCTATAATTCCAGTATTTTGAGGGACCAAGGTTGAAAGATCACATGAAGCCTAGAGTGTAAGACCAGCCTGGTCAACATAGTAAGATTCCATGTCTACAGAAATGTTTTAAAAATTAGGCAGGTGTGGCCAGTCACAGTGGCTCACGCCTGTAACCCCAACACTCTGAGAGGCTAAGGTGGGCAGATCACCTGAGGTTGGGAGTTCAAGACCAGCCTGACCAACATGGTGAAACCTCATCTTTTTTTTTAAAAAAAATAGCCAGGTGTGTTGGTGGGTGGCTTTGGTCCTAGCCAGTCAAGAGGCTGAGACAAGAAGATTTCCTGGGCACAGGAATTTAAGGTTGCAATGAGTTATGATTTTACCACTGCACTCCAGCCTGGGTAACAGAGGGAGATGCTGTCTCTTAAAAAATAATAGCCAAAGTTAGTTTAGATCACATATTATTAGTTAGAAAAACAGGCCCTGCGCAGTGGCTCATGCCTGTGATCCCAGAACTTTGGGAGGCCGAGGTGGGTGGATCATGAGGTCAGGAGTTTAAGACCAGCCTGGCCAACATGGCAAAACCCCATCTCTACCAAAAATACAAAAATTAGCTGGGTGTGATGGTACATGCCTGTAGTCCCACCTATTTGGGAGGTTGGGTCAGCAGAATCACTTGAACCCAAGAGGCAGAGGCTGCAATCAGCTGAGATTTCACCACTGCACTCCAGGCTGGTCTTGAACTTCTGATGTTCCAAAATTTTTGGGATTACAGGTGTGAGCTGTAATCCCTAGTAGCTGAGACTCCCTGGTAGCTGAGACTACAGGCCCCATGCCACCATGTCCAGATAATTTTTGTATTTTTAGGAGAGATGGGATTTCACTATGTTGGCAAAAATGTTGTCAATCTCTTGACCTCATGATCTGCCCACCTCGGCCTCCCAAAGTGTTGGGATTACAGGCATGAGCCACCACACCAGGCCCAACCTCCAGTCTTTAGGAGTAGTTCACAGTCCAACACTTGTGTGGGTGACATGAGCTAGTCATTTTGGGTTGAAATCTTGATGTTGTAAATATTACATTGTAGAAATTTTGGATTCTATTGTGTTCTTCTGGGGATTTTGTATTTTTGCTCTAGTAGGCATAAACATTATCTTCCCAGCAGTGTGCAACAGCTGTTTTCTCTATCCTCATCTGTAGTTTCCTCTGCTGCTTTTTGGCCTGCAGACTTACCTGTGCCTGCAAAATTTGTTGGTTGGCCAGGAATTTTGGCAGAAAGTATGATCAGACTTTCAGAAATGACTTGCTCTATGTTTCCCCCTGCCATGACATTTTTAGTTGTTTTTGGTAGAATTCAATCCTAATTTCAAAGTGCTCTGTTGGTGTTGGGTGCTTCCACCCATAAAATTTGAGTTTTCTGCACAAGGCCCTGGGTTCATACCTCAGCACCACCACCAAAAGAGAAAAAAAGATTTTCGTTTTCTGTAGGCTATAGAAGAGTGGGGAATACATTCAGCTTTTAAATCATATTATTATTATTTTATTAATTTTTGTTTTTATTTTTTAAAAACAGGGTTTCACCATGTGTGTCAGGCTGCTCTCAAAATTTCAACCTCAGGTGATCCACCTGCCTCAGGCTTTCAAAGTGCTGGGATTACAGGCGTGAGCCACCGCACCCTGCCTAAATCATTTTATTTTTTATCATTTCTTTTTTTATTTTACATTTACATGAGCATTTAAATTTTATTTTATTATTGTTATTATTATTTTGAGACAGGTTCTGGCTCTGTCACCCAGGCTAGAGTGCAGTGCTGTGATCATAGTTCATCCCAACCTCAAACTCCTGGGTTCAAATTATCCTCCTGCATCAGCCTCTCCATTGGCTAGAATTACATGCACCACCACACTGATGTTTTTATAAAATAATTTATTTATTTTGCAGAGACCGGGGTCTTGCTATGTTGTCCAGGCTGACTTCCAACTCTTGGCCTCAAGCTATTGTCCTGCCTTTACCTTCTAAAGAGCTGGAATTTTAGGCATGAGCAACAAGGGCTGGTCCAAACTTAATCTACATTTTTTTTCTTTTCTAGGCTGGAGTACAGTGATACTATCATAGTTTACTGCAGCCTCCAACTCCTGGGTTCAAGAGATCCTCCCACCTCAGTCTCCTGAGTAGCTGGGATTATAGCATGCACCACCATACCCAGCTAATTTTTTTTTTTAGACTGTGTCTTCCACTGTTTCTGAGGCTGGAGTGCAATGTGGTGATCTCAGCTCACTGTAACCTCTGCCTCCTGGGTGCACATGATTTTCCTGCCTCAGCCTCACAAGTAGCTGGGATTACATGTATGTGCCATGATACCTGGCTAATTTTTGTATATACATATAACTTTTTTATTTTTATAATAAAGACGAGGTTTCACCATGTTGGTCAGGCTGGTCTTGAACTCTGGACCTCAGGTGATCCACCCGCCTTGGCCTCCAAAGTGCTTGGATTATAGGCATGAGCCACCATGCCTGGCCTGTAGATTTTTGCTCTTGTTACCCAGGCCTGGAGTGCAATGGTGTGATCTCAGCTCACAGCAACCTCCACCTCCTGGGTTCAGGCAATTCTTCTGCCTTCGCCTCCTGAGTAGCTGGAATTACAGGCACATGCCACCATGCCCAGCTAATTTTTTGTATTTTTAGTAGAAATGAGGTTTCACCATGTTGGCCAGGATGGTCTCAATCTCCTGACCTCGTGATCCACCCACCTTGGCCTCCCAAAGTGCTGGGATTACAGACTTGAGCTACCGTGCCTGGCCATTTTTGTATTTTTAATATAGATGGGGTTTCATCCTTTTGGCCAGGTTGGTTTCTATCTCCTTACCTTGTGATCTGCCTACCTTGGCCTTCCAAAGTGCAGGGATTCCACATGTGAGCCACCAAGTCCAGCCAATTTTTATATTTTTAGTAGAGATGGAGTTTCTCTGTGTTACCCAAGCTGATCTAGAACTTGTGGGCAAAGTGATAAATCCACTTTGATTTCTCAAAGTGCTGGGATTACAGGCACAAGCCACTGTGCCCGGCCTGACTATAGGATTTATGAAGTTTTATCCTGCCTATATTTATGGGTTTCTGCTTCTACCATGAAGGTCCTACTTTCCCTGCTTTTCTCAGTGTTCCTACTTTTCAACAATAAGAAAACAATTGCTGGTCAAGTGTCGTGGCTCACACCTGTAATCCAAGCACTCTAGAGGCCAAGGCGGGTGGATCACCTGAGGTTAGCAGTTCAAAACCAGCCTGACCAACATGGTGAAACCCCATCTTAGAACAACAACAACAAAAAGAAAACAATTGCCTGGGTACAGTGGCTCACACCTGTAATTCCAGCATTTTGGGAGGCTGATGTGGATGGATCATTTGAGGTCAGGTGTTCAAGAGCAGCCTGGCCAACATGGTGAAACCCCATCTTTACAAAAATACAAAAAGTAGCAGGGCATGATGGTGGGTGCCCGTTATCCCAACTGCTTAAGAACTTAAGGCAGGAGAATTTCTTGATCACAGGATGCAGAGGTTGCAGTGAGTGGAGATCATACCATCGCACTTCAGCTTGAGTGACAAAGTGAGACTCCATCTCAAAAAAATTAAAAACAAATAAATAGGCTGGGCATGGTGGCTCATGCCCATAATCCCAGCAATTTGGGAGGCTGAAGCAGGTGGATCATCTGAGGTCAGGAGTTTGAGACCAGCCTGACCAACGTGAAGAAACCCTATCTCTATAAAAAATAATAAATAAATAAATAAATAAATAAAAGTTAAATGTGATCAACTTTTTCTCTTTTTTTTTTGAAAAGCTTATTTCATTATTATCTGCTTTCTACTTTGTATTGCTTTTTCTGTCTTTATTTTCTTTCCAACCCCTTCTCTGCTCTTTTAAAAGTAGTTGATCATGTGGTGTGTGCCCATAATTTCAGCTACTCAAGAGGCTGAGGCAGGAGGATTCCTTGAGCTTAGAATTCAAGTCCAGCATTGGCAACATGGTGAGACCCCATCTCTTTATTTTTTAAATTTTTATTTTCATGACCAGAAAATATTTATGAGACCTCATTTCTTAACAAACAAAAAAATAGCTGGTTGGTTTGTTTTTCTTTCTTTTTCCCCCTCCATGTAAAATAGTTGGAATTTATTATTTCCAACTATTTTAATTGGAAATAATATTTTTCTCCATGTAAAATAGTTGGAATTTATCATTTCTAAGTCTTATTCATTTAACAGTGATTGAATTCAAGTGAGTTTTCTGTCTCCACCTCTTGAGTAACTAGAATTACAGGTGTACACCACCACGCCCAGCTAATTTTTTTTTGAGACACAATCTCCATCTGTCACCCAGATTGAAGTGCAGTAATGCAGTCTCAGCTCATTGCAACCTCCTTCTCCCAGGTTCCCATGATTCTCCTGCTTAATCCTCCTGAGCTTGTGGGATTACAGGCACATGCCACTTCGCCCAGCTAATTTTTTGGAATTTTTGTTTGTTTGTTTGTTTTGATATGGAGTCACAGTGTCATCCACCCTGGAGTGCAGTGCATTATCTCAGCTCACTGCAACCTCCACCTCCTGAGTTCAAGCCATACTCTTGTCTCAGCCTCCTGAGTAGCTGGGACAACAGGTGTATGACACTGCCTGACTACTTTTTGCATTTTAGTAGAGATGTGGTTTCACCATGTTGGCCAGACTTGTCTCAAACTCTTGACCTCAAGTGAATTGTCTGCTTTGGCCTTCCAAAATTCTGGAATTACAGATGTAAGCTACCAATTCTGGCCAATTTTTTTTAGATGGAGATTTGTTTTAATTTGAGATGGAGCTCTTGTTTCCCAGTCTGGAGTGCAATGGCACCAGCTCAGCTCACTGCAACCTCCACCTCAAGGGTTCAAGTGATTTCTTTGCCTCAGCCTCTGGATAATTTTGTGTTTTTAGTAAAGACAAGGTTTATCCATGTTGGTCAGACTAGTCTTGAACTCCCGATGTCAGGTGATCCAACCATCCCAGCCTCCCAAAGTGTTGGAATTACAGGTGTGAGCCACCGCTCCCAGCCTAATTTTTTTGTATTTTTAGTAGACGGGTTTTGCCATATTGGCCAGGCTGGTCTGGTACTCCTGACCTCAGGTGATCCATCCACTTCTACCTCCCAAAGTGTTGGAATTTTAGACAGGAGCCACTGCTCTTCACCTTTTATTTCATAATTTTGACTACTTTGAACTCTGAGTTGAACTTGCATTCCTCCAGAAAAGATTGATGTTTGCTTCTTAGTTGTTTAGGATCTGTACTAATCTAGAACTGGTTTAAGTTATGTTTCCCATTTGTAATTTTTTAGTCACACAGGTAGCATAAAATCAGACAACAAAACTGCATGAGGACCAATATGTAGCTAAGAATTCTTGGGCTGGGTACAGTGGCTCACACCCATAATCCCAGCACTTTGGGAGGCTGAGGTGAGTGGATCACCTGAGGTCAAGAGTTTGAGACAGGTCAGGTGCAGTGGCTCAAACCTGTAATCCCAGTACTTTGGAAGAACGAGGAGGGTGGATCATGAGTTCAAGAGATTGAGACCATTCTGGTCAACATGGTGAAAGCTTGTCTCTACTAAAAATACAAAAAAAATCAGCTGGATATGGTGGCACATGCCTGTAATCCCAGCTACTCAGGAGGCTGAGGCAGGACAATTGCTTGAACCCAGGAGGCAGAGGTTGTGGTGAGCCAAGATTGTGCCATTGCACTCCAGCCTCGGTAACAAAAGTGAAACTCCATCTCAAAAAATAAATAAATAAATTTTTTAAAAAAAGAGTTTGAGACAATCCTGGCCAACATGGTGAAACCCTGTCTTTACTAAAAATACAAAAATTAGCTCGGCTTGGTGGCAGGTGCCTGTAATCTTAGCTACTCAGGAGAATTGCCTGGACTTTGGAGGCAGAGGTTGCAGTGAACCAAGATTGAGCCATTACACTCCAGCAAAGCTGAGGGGAGTGGATCACAAGGTCAGGAATTCGAGACCAGCCTGACCAAACATGCTGAAACCACGTCTTTACTAAAAATACAAAAAAAAAAAAAAAAATGGGTGTGGTGTTATGCACCTGTAACTTCTACTACTTAGGAGGCTGAGCTAGGAGAATTGCTTGAATCCTGAGCTAAAGGTTGCATGGGTCGAGATCACGCCACTGCACTCCAGTCTGGGTGAGAGAGTGAGACTCCATATCAAAAAAAAAAAAAAAAAAAAAAAAAAAACCAGAAATTTTTAGTCAGATTTCTTTTTCTCCTCTGTTCAGCACCAAAGTCAAAAAGCAAAAGAGGACTGCTGTCTTATTCTGAACCATGTGTGTATCTCTCTTATTCATCCTTCATACAGGGATCTCCTTTTAGACTACCCAGACTTTATCTTTCAGCCTCTATGCTCTGTGAAGCCTTCCTGGGAAAAGTTCAAAATCGATGACGCTTTCCAAATATGTGAAGAAGAAAAAAGCTACAATGTTTTAAAAAGAGAGATAATTGTCAGGCAAGGTTGCTCATGCCTGTAATCTCAGCACATTGGGAGACTGAGGTGGGTGGATTACAATGTCAGGAGTTCGAGACCAGCTTGGCCAGAGTAGTGAAACCCCATCACTACTAAAAATACAAAAAAATTAGTCAGGCATGGTGGTGAGTGCCTGCTACTCAGGAGTCTGGGGCAGGACAATTGTTTGAACCCAGGAGGTGGAGGTTGCAGTGAGCTAAGATTGTGCCACTGTACTCCAGCCTGGGTGACAGAATGAGATTCCATCTCAATCAATCAATCAATAGATGATTGAGAATTTTCTAAAGTTTTGTTGTGTGTATGTACGTTTTCAAAAGTAGAATATATTCACCGAAAATATTTAAAAAACACAAGATGGAAAAAATTGAAAAGTAAAGGTCTTCTTAATAAGATTTATTTGCTTTACTCAGAGGTAACCATTATTAACCATTTATTCAATATCCCTCCAGAAACTCTCCAGGCTTACCTAAGCCTACATAAGTAAGAGTTTTTTTCTTGTCTTCCTTTTTTTTTATTTTAACAAATTGGGTCATATTGAAAATTTATTCTTTAACTTGTTTTCTTTACTAAGTGATATAGATATTATAACATAGCAGCACAAAATAGGTACCCTATTATGCAGAGAATCTGCATAGTATTATGTTACATGAATGTTTAAAAATTTATGTTTACCAGTTTTCTATCAGAAGGTATTTTGGTTTTACATCTTTTTTTAGATTTTAAGATAGGGTCTCCTTCTGTCACCCAAGTTAGAGTGCAGTGGTGTGACCTCGGCTCACTGCAACCTCTACCTCCTGGGCTAAAGCAATCCTTCTGCCTCAGCCTCTCCAGTAGCTGAGACCAGAGGCATGTGCCACCACACCTGGCTAAATTTTAAATTTTTTGTAGAGATGGGGTTTTTCTATGTTGTCTAGGCTGGCCTTGAACTCCTGGGCTCAAGTGACACTCCTGCTTTGGCCTCCTGAAGTGCTGGCATTACAGGCATGAGCTGTCATTTTACCCTCCCTGTGCTTTCACCGCCTCCTCTTCCCTTCCAAGACCACCACTAAATCTATCTCCTTTCTCACCATAGAATGGCTTATAATGGAAATCTCACATAAATTGAGTAATATAATATGTGGTCTTTTTATTATTATTATTTTTTTTTTTTGAGATGGTGTTTTGCTCTTGTTACCCAGGCTGAAGTGCAATGATGTGATCTCTGCTCACTGCAACCTCTGCCTTCTGGGATCAGGCAATTCTTCTGCCTCAGCCTCCTGGGATCAGGCAATTCTTCTGCCTAATCCCTCCCAAAGTGCTGGGATTACAGGCATGCACCACCAATCCCAGCATTTTTTTTGTAGTTTTAGTAGATACGGGGTTTCACCATGTTAACTAGGATGGTCTTGATCTGTTGACCTAGTGTTCCACCCACCTCGGACTCCCAAAGAGCTGAGATTACAGGCATCAACCACCATGCCCAGCCTTATAATATGTGGTTTTTCATGACTGGCTTCTTTCACTTTGTTTGTCTGTCACCTAGGCTGGCACACCATGGCAAGATCTTGGGCCACTGCAACCTCCACCTCCCAGGTTGAAGCAATTCTTCTGCCTTATATTTCCAAAGTGCTGGAAGGACAGGTTCGAGCCTGACCAATTTTGTCATTTAAAAACATAAAATTAGGGCCGGGAGCAGTGGCTCATTCCTGTAATCCCAGCACTTTGGGAGGCCAGGGTGGATGGATCATGAGGTTAGAAATTCAAGTCCAACCTGGCCAGGATAAAAAGTTTGCTTGGTGTGATGGCATGTGCCTGTAATCTAGCTACTCAGGAGGCTGATACAGGATAATTGCTTGAACCCAAGAGTTGGAGGTTGCAGGGTGCCGAGATTGTACCACTGCACTCCAGCCTGGGGACAGAGTGAGACTCCATATAAAAAAAGAAAAGAAAGAAAGAAAGAAAGAAAGAAAGAAAGAAAGAAAGAAAGAAAGAAAGAAAGAAAGAAAGAAAGAAAGAAAGAAGAGAGAGAAAAGAAAAAGAAAGAAAGAAAGAGAGAGAGATAAAGAAAGAAAGAAAAAAGAGAGAGAAAGAAAGAGAGAGAGATAAAGAAAGAAAGAAAGAGAGAGAAAGAAAGAAAAAAGAAAGAAAAAAGAAAGAAAGAAAGAAAAAGAAAGAAAGAAAGAAAGAAGAAAGAAAGAAAGAAAGAAATTTGAATGTTATCCCTGAAATGTATTTCAACTCAGCATTCACCTCTATCAAGTAACACAGCCTAGAGCAATTCAGAAAGGGCAGTTTAATTCACTCACCTGAATTTGAAGCCTGCCTTTGAAAGTAGGTCAAGGTTGCTGGGTTCCAGGTATATCCTTGGTTATAGAAAATAATATTGGTAATCATGAGCTAAACACTGTAAGAATGACAGGGTTCTGTGGCTGCCCAAGTCTGCACAGTGAAGGGGACTCTCGGGGAGCAAGTGAGGCCCAGGCCCTGCCTTTTTATTTTTTATTTTAGTTTTACTTTAATTGTTTATTTGTTTTAATGAATGAGAGGTTTTTATGTTGCTCAGGCTGGCCTCGAATGCATAGCCTTGACTCCTCAAGTGCCAGGATAAGCCACTGAGGCTCCAGTCCCCTTTTTTTTTGAGATGGGGTAACCCAGGCTGGATCATAGCATTGCAATATTAGTTCACTGTAACTCTGCCTCCTGTGTTCAAGTAATTCTCCTGCTTCAGGCTCCTGAGGGGCTGGGACTACAGGCATGTGCCACCACAACTGGCTTTTTGTATTTTTAATAGAGATGGAGTTTCACCATGTTGGCCAGGCTGGTCTTGAACTCCTGACCTTCTGATACTCCCACCATGGCTTCCCAAAGTGCTGGGATTATGGGTGTATACTATTGTTCCTGGCCAGGCACAGCCTTTTGCAGGGTCTCCAAGTCTGGGGCTGCTGGGCTTAGGCTCAGTGCTCTCTGGGGTCAGGGTGGTGAAGGGGAGGAAGAGGGTGAAGGTTGGTAAGAACTGCAGTTTCAGCCAAGTTAGTGCATGAAAGGCCCCTGATTATAAAGACAGATTTGTTACTAGATGATTTCATAGGTGCCATTCTTTGGGTATCCACAGCTAGTGATGATAGAGGACAACATGATGAAGGCCCACAGTGTGGAGCCAGAGCTGAAGCCACAGAGGACTGTGAAAGCCTCATAGGCAGTCTGGCTACAACAGCATCTTGTGGATATGAAACTCCAGGCCCAGAGGAACTCCCTCAAACCTATTTTTTTTTGGTCTCCCTTGCCCCCCATTAGGCAGGTGACCCCTAGCTGAACCTTTACTTGGGGAATCTTGGCCAAGTTTTTTTCCACCAACACTTGATTCCAAAAAAAAAAAAAATCAAACACAAAAGAAAGGAGTGGGGTGTTGGTGTGGGGGATGAGTTTTAACTTAAATTTTCCTGAAAGCCCAGGTGGCTTTGGGAGGTGTGGAAAAGGGACAGCCTCTCAACAAAAGCCCACTGTTACCTACCCGGCCATCTAACACTTAGTGTGTTAGTTATCAATATATTGTCTGTCAGCTCCAAATTCATCACTCAATACCTCCTTTTAAATGAATGCAATTTTTTAAGCATTTCTTTTTTAGAGTACTAATGACAATGTTTTCTCAGAAGATGGTCTGGAAGGGTATTGCAGGTTTAAGGGGAGTTCTAGTGCTGGTTTCAGTGGCTGCACCATAGATGAGCACTGTAGATGAGAGAAAATTTAGTGGTAACCTGTCCCAGCCACACCCTGCCCTGGTGGTCACTTTCTACAGGGATGCCACACTCCAGGCCTCCTTCCTCTTTGTGCCTGGACTCCCTCTGCACATATGCATGTCTGGTCACCAGCGGTGTGTTCCCTGTTTGTCCAGGGACTGGAAACCAGCACTGGCCTAGGCAAACCTCCAAACTTCTCTGCTATCTGGTGGCCTGTGACTCTGCATTCTCCAGTACAGTGTGCACCTTAGTTTTGAAGAGACAGCAGTGGCCTTCCTTCCAAGTGTGTCCTTTCTTAGATAATCTCCCTCAGCCCTATGAAACAGCATTTTCTCTTACTTCTTACAGTTACTTTTACTGTAGCTTGATATTCTTTATATTAACCTCTCCCTTTAAAAAAAATGTGTAATTTTTTTCTTTTTTTTTTCTTTTTTTTGAGATGGAGTTTTGCTCTTGTTACCCAGGCTGGAGTGCAATGGCACGATCTTGGCTCACTGCAACCTCTTTCTCCTGGGTTCAAGCAATTCTCCTGCCGCAGGCTCCTGAGTAGCTGGGATTACAGGCATGCACCACCATGCCCAGCTAATTTTTGTATTTTTAGTAGAGATGGGGTTTCACCATGTTGACCAGGATGGTCTCTATCTCTTGACATTGTGATCCACCTGCCTTGGCCTCCCAAAGTGCTGGGTTATATGTGTGAGCCACTGTGCCCGGCCTTCTTCTTTTTTGTTTTTTTTTGGAGAGAGAGTCTTGTTCTGTTGCCCAGGCTGGAGTGCAGTGACATGATCTTGGCTCACTGCAACCTCCTCCTTTTGGGATCAAGCAATTCTCCTGCCTCAGTCTCCTGAGTATCTGATATTACAGCCATACACCACCATGCCCAGCTAATTTTTCTATTTTTAGTAGAGAAAGGATTTCACCATGTTGGTCAGGCTGGTCTCAAATTTCTGACCTTAGGTGATCTGCCCACCTCGGCCTCCCAAAATTCAGGGATTACAAGCATGAGCCACTGCATCTGGCCAGATGGCCAGATTTTTGTCTTCTGATAAGACTTAGATTGATACACTTACTTAACATCAATTAGGCCAGGTGTGGTGCCTCATGCCTGCAATCCTAGCACTTTGGGAGGCCAAGGTGGGTGGATCACCTGAGGTCAGGAGTTTGAGACCAGCCTGGCCAACATGGTGAAACTTTCTGTCCACTATAAATAGAAGTTACCCAGGCATGCTGGGCTACATCTGTAGTCCTAGCTACTCAGGAGGCTAAGGCAGAACTTTTTGAATCTGGGGGGCAAATGTTGCAGTGAGCCAAGATCATGCCACTGCACTGCAGCCTGGGCAACACAATGAGACACTTTTCCCAAAAAATGCAAAAATCCCAAATGAAGAAAACAACAAGAACCACACACAAAAAAAGCCAATTATGCCAGGTGCAGTGGCTCATGCCTGTAATACCAGCATTTTGGGAGGCAAGGTGGGTGGAGCACCTGAGGTTGGGAGTTCAAGATCAGCCTGACCAGCTTGGAGAAACCCTGTCTCTACTAAAAATACAAAATTATATGGGCATAGTGGCACATGCCTGTAATACCAGCTACTCGGGAGGCTGAGGCAGAAGAATTGCTTGAACCTGGGGGGTGAAGGTTGTGGTGAGACAACATTGCACCGTTTTACTCCAGCCTGAGCAACAGGAGGAAATCTCTGTCTCAAAAAAAACAAATGTCAGTTAAATGTTAGGCAGTGTTCTAGTCATGAACAAGATGGACAAATTATGCTTCTTATGCTTATATTTTATAGAAGTTAAACTAAGACCTAACTTCCAAGGTAGATTCAGTCAGAAAAACTTGAGGCAGAATATTTCAAGCACTAAGGGACAAGTGTAAAAATAGCCTAAGTGATAATGAATTTGATGTATATGAAAATGGGAAAGATTAATGGGGCTGTCTTAGGTATACAAGGAGGATAACAAGAGATAAAATTGAAAAGGTAAGACTTTAGGTAGGTTAACTGTAACAGGGAAATTTTGAAAATGAATCAAAGCAATTTAAACTGGGACCTATGGTCACTAGATTTGTTACTCATGATGAAGGAGTCTGGATATGATTTTAAGTGGTAAGATGTGATTGGAAGGCTTTAAGCAGAGAGTGAAACGGTTCAATTCTAAAAGATTATTCTGGGATGGGTGAGGAGGCTCATGACTGTAATCCTAGCACTTTGGGAGGCTGAGATGGAGGGATCACTTGAGGTCAGGGGTTCCATATCAGCCTGGCCAACATGGTGAAACCCCATCTCTACTAAAAATACAAAAATTATCAAGGCATGGTGGCACATGCCTGTAGTCCCAGCTATTCAGGAAGCTAATGCAGGAAAATTACTTGAACCCCAGAGGTGTAGGTTGCAATGAGCCAAAATCCTGCCATGCAATCCAGCATAGGTGACACAGCTAGACTCCATCTCAAAAAAAATCTGGTATACAAAGAATAAATTATATGAAAGTAATGGTAGAAAAAAGGGAGCTATGACAATTATGGAGAGGCCAGGTACAGTGGCTCACATATATAATGCCAGCCCTTTGGGAGGCCATTTGGAGGATCACTTGAGCTCATGTGGTTTTAGACCAGCCTGGGAAAGCACAGCAAGATGTCATCTCTACTAAAAACTAAATTAGCTGGCCATGGGTAACGTGGTACTCCTCTGTAGTCCCAGATAATGGGGAAGCTGAGGTAAGATGATCCCTTGAACCCAAGAGGTCGTGGTTTCCAGTGAACTGTAACATGCCACTGTACTCCAGCCAGGGTGATAGAATGAGACCTTGTCTCAAAAAAATAATAATAATTGTATACTCACCAGACCCTTTTGAGACAGTCAGGGTATTTCTTCTTTTATTCTTTCTTCCTTTCTTTCTTTCTTTCTTTTTTTTTTTTTTTAGATGGAGTTTCACTCTTGTTGCCCAGGCTGGAGTGCAATGGCATGATCTCAGCTTACTGCAACTTTCACCTCCCAGATTCAAGTGATTCTCCTGCCTCAGTCTCCCCAGTAGCTGGATTAAAGGAATGAGCATCACACCCAGCTAATTTTTTATGTTTAGTAGAGTTGAGGTTTCTCCATGTTGGTCAGTTTGGTCTCAAACTCTTGACCTTGGGTGATCTGCCAACCTTGGCCACCCAAAGTGCTGTGATTACAGATATGAGCCACCTTGCCTGGCCTCATTCTCTCTAATATACACAATTTCACAGTGTAAGGAACATTTTAAGAATATGGAAGGCTTTATGGAGCACAAGACTGGAATAAATAGAAATATAGAAGTGGCTCCTTAAATATATTCACTGTGTGGAATGTCAAAACTTATAAATGGAGGCATGGAGGTATAAATAAATGTTTATTTATTTATTTATTTTTGAGATGGAGTTTTGCTCTTGTTACCCAGGCTGGAGTGCAATGGCACGACCTCAGCTCACCACAACCTCCACCTCCTGGGTTCAGGCAATTCTCCTGCCTCAGCCTCCTGAGTAGCTAAAATTACAGGCATGTGCCACCATGCCCAGCTAATTTTTTGTATTTTTAGTAGAGACAGGCTTTCACCATGTTGACCAGGATGGTCTTGATCTCTTGACTTCGTGATCCACCTGCCTCGGCCTCCCAAAGTGCTGGGATTACAGACTTGAGCCACCATGCCCAGCTCTCTTTATTTTTGAGACAGAGTTTTGCTCTTGTTACCCAGGCTAGCATTTAATGGTGCCATTTTGGCTCACAGCAACCTCCACCTCCCAGATTCCAGCAAATTTCCTGCCTCAGTCTCCCAAGTAGCTAGGATTACAGACACATGACACCATGTCTGGCCATTTTTGTTTTGTTTTTGTTTTTAGTAGACAGGGTATCACCATATTGGCCAGGCTGGTCTTGAACTTCTGACCTCAGGTGATCCACCCACCTCAGGCTCCCAAAGGACTGGGATTACTGGCATGAGCCACTGTGCCCAGCTGGGAAGCTGTTTTATATAAATAAGAGCTAAGAAATAAATAGTTTAAGTCAAACTGAAGAGGTAGTAGAGATCTTTATTTAGAGAGATTACATGATCCACTAGGGGGCTTAAATTTTTTGTTATTTTTTTTGAGATGGAGTTTTACTCTTGTTGTCCAGGCTGGAGTACAATGGCATGATCTCAGCTCACACAACCTACACCTCCCAGGTTCAAATATTTCTAGTGCCTCAACCTCCTGATTAGCTGGGATTACTGGAAATCAAACACCACATATTTTCACTCATAGATGGGTATTGAACAATGAGAACACAGGGAGAGGAGCATCACAAACTGGGGTCTGTTGGAAGGAAATAGGGGAGAGAGTTGGGCAGAGATATTATGGGGATAAATGGCAAATATACATGATGTGAAAGAAGGCAGCACATGACACTGCCATGTGTGTACTCATGCAACAATCTTGCATGTTTTTCACATGTACCCCAAAACGTAAAATGCAATTAAAAAATTGAAAAAAGTGAAAAATAAAGATGACATTATTTTTAATCATGTATTTTGTGTAACCCAATATATTTAACCATAAATGGCTTGGTGGGGTACACTTATGATCTCAGCTACTAAAAACAGCAAGTCAGACACATAACATGGCAAGTCAGATGCAGAACACAGCAGGTCAGATGTGTAACACAGCAGATGTGGAACGTAGCAGGTCAGATGTGGAACACAGCAGGTCAGAGTTGGAACACAGCAGGTCAGACTTGGAACACAGCAGGTCAGACTTGGAACACAGCAGATCAGACTTGGAACACAGCAGGTCAGACTTGGAACACAGCAGGTCAGACTTGGAACACAGCAGGTCAGATGTGGAACACAGCAGGTCAGACTTGGAACACAGCAGGTCAGATGGAACACAGCAGGTCAGACTTGGAACACATTAGGTCAGACTTGGAATACAGCAGGTCAGACGTGGAACACAGCAGGTCAGACGTAAAACACAGCAGGTCAGACTTGGAACACAGCAGGTCAGACATGGAACACAGCAGGTCAGACGTAAAACACAGCAGGTCAGACATGGAACACAGCAGGTTAGACGTGGCACACAGCAGGTCAGACTTGCAACACAGCAGGTCAGACGTGGAACACAGCAGGTCAGACTTGGAACACAGCAGGTCAGACATGGAGCACAGCAGGTCAGACTTGAAACACAGCAGGTCAGATGGAACACAGCAGGTCAGACTGGGAACACAGCAGGTCAGACTTGGAATACAGCAGGTCAGACGTGAAACACAGCAGGTCAGATGTAAAACACAGCAGGTCAGACTTGGAACACAGCAGGTCAGGCTCGGAACACAGCAGGCCACACGGGGAACACAGCAGGTTACACATGCAACAAGGAGGTCAGACGCAGAACACAACAGGTCAGACTTGGAACACAGAAGGTCACACATGGAACACAGCAGGTCACGTGGAACACAGCAAGTCAGTCATGCAATACAGCAGGTCAGTCACTCAACTGAGCATGTCAGTCACGCAACACAAGAGAACTGACGTGGAACACAGCAGGTTCAATGCAGAACACAACAGGTCAGACTTGAACACAGCAGGTCAGACGTAGAACACAGCAGGTCAGACTGGGAAAACAGCAGGTCACACGTGGAACACAGCACATGATACAGAGCCAGTCAGACACGAAACACAGGAGGTCAGACGTGGAACATGGCAGGTCAGACTTGGTACATGGCAGCTCAGACATGGAACACAGCAGGTCACGCTCAGAACACAGCAGGTCATGCACGGAACACAGCAGGTCAGACGTGGAACACAGCTGGTCAGACGTGAAACACAGCTGGTCAGACTTGGAATGCAGCAGGTCAGACTTGGAACACAGCAGGTCAGACACAAAACAAAGAAGGTCAGACTTGGAACACAGCAGATCAGATGCAAAACACAGCAGGTCAGATGTGAAACACAGCAGGTTACACACAAAACACAGCAGGTCACACGTGGAAAACAACAGGTCACACGTGAAACACTGTTAAGTTTTGTGTCTGTGTGAGGATTATGCTATGCAGAGTGTGTGCATGTAGTGTGTATTAAGTGGTGTGTGACTATGTGGTTTATGCACTGTGGAGTGTGTGTGAAGTGTGTGTGGTAAGTGGTGTGAGTCTGTGTAAACTGCACTTTGGATTGTGTGTGCAGTAGGTGGTATGTCTGTGAGGTGAGTGCACTGTGTAGTGTGTGGTAAGTGGTATGTCTGTGTTTGGTGTCTGCACTGTGGACTGTGTGTTTGGTGAGTGGTGTGTGTCTGTGTGAGGTGTGTGCACTGTGTAGTGTGTGTATGTTGAGTAGTGTGTGTTTGTGTGAGGTGTTTGCACTGTAAAGTTTGTGTGTGATTATGTGGTGAGTGGTGTGTGTCTGTGTGAGGTGTGAGCACTGTGGAGTGTGTGTGTTGTCAGTGGTGTGTGTCTTTGTGAGGAGTGTTCACTGTGCAGTGTGTGTTTGCAGTGAGTGGTGTGCCTGTGTAAGGTGTCTGCACTGCACAACGTGTGTGTGCTGAGTTTTGTGTGTCTGTGTATAATGTATTTACTGTGTAGAAAGTGTGGTCAGTCGTGTGTCTGTAGGAGGTTTTCTCAATGTGGAGTGTGTGTGTCTTGAGTAGTGTGTGTGTGAGGGGTGTGCACAATGGAGTGTGTGCATGTGAGTGCTATGTGTATTTGTGAGCTGTGTAAACTATGGAGTGTGTGTTTGGTGAGTGGTGTGTGCCTGTGAGGTGTGTGCACTGTGGAATGTGTGTGGTGAGTGTTGTGTGTCTGTGTGAGGTGTGTTTTCTGTGTAGTGTGGGTGATCAGTCTTTTGTCTTTGTGAGGTGTCTTCACAGTAAAGTGGGTGTGTCATGAGTAGTGTTAGGTGTGTTCAGTGTATAGGTTTGTGTTAGGTGTGTTTGTATAAAATGTGTGCACTCTGGAGTGTTGTGTGTGGTGAGTTGTGTAAGTGTGAGTTGTGTTCACTCTTTAATGTGTGAGTGGTGCATATCTCTTGAAGGTATGTGCACTGGGAAGTATGTGTGTGACGTGTTTGGTGACTGGTTTGAGTCTGTGTGATATGTTTGCATGGTGTAGTGTGTGGTAAGTGGTGTGTGACCATGTGAGGTGTGTGCACTGTGTAGTATGCGTTTGATGAGTGGTGTGTATCTGTGTGAGATGTGTGCACTGTGTAGTGAGTGGGTATGGTGAGTGGTGTGTGTTTGTGTGAGGTGTGTGCACTCTGTAGTGTGTGTATGTTAAGTGATGTGTGTTTCTGGGGTGTGTGTGCACTGTGCAGGTTGTATGTGTTTGTGTGGTGAGTGGTGTGTTTCTGTGTGAGGTGTGTGCACTGTGGAGTGTGTGGGTGTGGTCAGTAGTGTGTTTATTTGTGAGGTGTGTTCACTGTGCAGTGTGTGTTTGTGGTGAGTGGTTTGCCTGTTTGAGTTGTCTGCACTGTGGAATGTGTGTGTTGTGTGACTGCTGTCTGTCTGTTTGAGTTGTGTAAACTGTGGAGTGTGTGTTTGGTAAGTGGTGTGTGCCTGTTTAAAGTTTGTGCACTGTGGAAAGTGTGTGTAGTGAGTGTTGTGTGTGTGAAGTGTGTTTTCTGTGTAGTGTGTGTGATCAGTCTTGTGTTTTGTGAGGTGCCTTCACTGTTAAGTGTGTGTGTCATAAGTACTGTGTGTCTGTGAGAAATGTGTGCAATGTGGAGTGTTGTTTGTGGTGAGTGGTGTGAAAGTGTGAGTTGTGTTCAATTGTTAACGTATGACTGGTGCGTGTCTGTTTAAAGTGTGTGCACTGTGGAGTGTAAGTGTGGAGTCTGTGTTGTGACTCGTGTGTCTGTGAGTTGTGTGAATTGTGGAGTGTGTGTTTGGTGAGCGGTGTGTGTCTTTGTAAAATGTGTTAACTGTGGAGTGTTATGTGTGTGGTGAGTGGTGTATCTGTGTGAGTTGTGTGCACTTTTTCATGTGTGAGTGGTGTGTGTCTGTATAAGGTGTATGCACTGTAAAGTATGTATGTGGACAGTGTGTAGTGACTGGTGTGTGTCTGTGTCAGATGTCTGCACTGTGAAGTGTGTGTAGGTAGTGCCGTGTGCCTGTGTAAAATGTGTGCACAGTGGAGTGTGTGTGCAGTGTGCATGGTAAGTTGTGTGTGTCTGTGATGGGTGTCTGCACTCTAAAGTGTGTGTGTTGTGGAATACATGTTGTGTGTCAATGTGAGGTGTGTGCAGTGTGGAGAGTGTGTGTGCTGATTGGTGTGTGTCCATGTGAGGTGTGTGCACTGTGGAGCGTGTCTGTGGTGAGTGGTGTGTGTCTGTGAGAGGTGTATGCACTGTGATGAGTGTGTGTCATGAGCGACTTGTGTCTGTGTGAGGTTTTTGCACTGTAGTGTGTGTGGCGAGTGGTGTGTGTCTGGGCTAGGTCTATGCACTCTGAAGTGTGTGTGTTGCATGGTGGGTGTCTGTGTGAGGTGTGTGCATTGTGGAGAGTGTATCTGTGCTAAGTGGTGTGTGTCTGTGTGAGGTGTGTGCAGTGTGTAATGTGTGTGTATGGTGAATGGTGTGTGTTTGTGTTAGGTGTGTGCAGTGTATAGATTGTATGTGTTTGTGTGGTGAGTGGTGTGTGTCTGTGTGAGGTGTTTGCACTGCGAAGTGCATGTGTGGTCAGTGGTGTGTGTCTTTGTGAGGTGTGTTCACTGTGCAGTGTGTGTGATGAATGGTGTGCCTGCATGAGGTGTCTCCACTGTGGAATGTCTGTGTGGTGAGTGCTGTGTGTCTGTGTGAAATGTATTTACTGTGTAGTGTTTGTGGTCAGTCGTGTGTTTGTATGAGGTTTCTTCAATGTGGAATATGTGTGTGTTGTGAGTGGTGTGTGTGTAAGGTGTGTGCACTGTGGGGGATAATGTGTGTTGAGTGGTGTGTCTCTGTGAGATGTGTGCACTGTGTAGTATGTGTGTGATGTGTGGTCTGTGTCTGTGTGAGATGTAAGTACAGTGGAGTATAATTGTGAAGTGTGTGTGAAAACTGGTGTGGGTCTGTGCTAGGTGTCTTTACTCTGGAGTGTTTGTCGAGTGGTGTGAGTCTGTGTGAAGTGTGGGCACTGTGGAGAGTGTGTGCATGGTAAGTGATGTATGTCTGCATAAGGCGTGTGCATGGTGGAGCGTGTGTAATGATTGTTGTGTGTCCCTGTGATGTGTGTGCACTGCATAGTCTGTGTGTGGTGAGTGGTGTGTGTCTGGGTGAAGTGTGTGCACTGTGAAGAGTGTGTGTGGTGAGTGACTTGTGTCTGTGAGGTTTTTGCACTGTGCACAGTGATTGTGGTGAGAGGTGTGTGTCTGTGTGAGGTGTGTACACTGGCGTGTGTGTGGTGATTCTTGTGTGTCTGTGTGAGGTGTGTGCACTGTGTAGTGTGTGTGCATGGTAAGGGATGTGTGTTTGGGTTAGGTGTGTGCCCAATGCAGTGTGTGTGATTGTGTGCTGTGTGGTGTATGTCTGTGTGCAGTGTGTGCACTGTGGATTGTGTGTGTGGTAAGAGATTTTTTGTGTGTCAGATGTGTGAACTGAGGAGTGTGCGTTTGTGGTGAGTGGTGTGTCTCTGTGAGGTGTCTGCACTGTGGAATTTGTGTGTGGTGAGTGTTCTGTGTCTCTATTAGGTGTGTTCACTGTATAGTGTGTGTGGTTAGTAGTGTTTCTGTATAAGATGCCTTCACTGTGGAGTGTGTGTGTCATGAGTAATGTGTGTCTGTGTGAGGTGTGTGCAGTGTGAAGTGTGTGTGGTGGGTGGTGCATGTTTTTGTGAGGTGTGTGCACTGTGAAGAGTGTGTGTGGTAAGTGATGTGTGTCTGCTTGAGGTGTGGGCACAGTGGAGTGTGTGTGTGCTGATTGGTGTGTGTCCCTGTGAGGTGTGTGCACTGTGTAGTGTGTGTGTGGTGAGTGGTGTGTGTCAGTGAAGTGTCGGCACTTTAAATTGTGTGTGCAGTCAAAGGTGTGTGTTTGCATGAGGTCAGTGCACTATGTAGTGTGTGATGAGTGTTATGTCTTTGTTAGGTGTCTGCACTGGAGAGTGTGTGTTTGGTGAGTATTGTTGTCTTAGTGTGGTGTGTGCACTGTGTAGTGTGTGTGTATGATGAGTGGTGTGTGTTTGTGTGAGGTGTCTGCACTGTGCAGTTTGTATGTGTTTTCGTGGTGAGTGGTGTGTTTCTGTGTGAGGTGTATGCACTGAGTGTGTGTGGTCAGTGGTGTGTGTCTTTGTGAGGTGTGTGCACAGTGCAGGGAGTTTCTGGTGAGTTATGTGCCTGTGTGAGGTGTCTGCACTGCCAAATGTGTGTGTAATGAGTGTTGTGTGTCTGTGTGGGGGGTGTTTACTGTGCAGTGTGTTTGGTCAGTCTTGTGTCTGTGAGGTGTCTTCAGGGTAAAGTGTGTGTTGTGAGTAGCGTGTGTCTGTTTGAGGTCTGTGCACTGTGGAGTGTGTGTGTTCTTCAGTGTGTGTTTGTGTGATGTGTGTGCATTGTGGAGTCTGTGTGCTGAGTGGTGTGTGTCTGTGAAATGTGTGAACTGAGTGTGTTTGTTGAGTGTATGTAGTGACTGGTTTGTGACAGCATGAGGTGTCTGCGTTGTGGATAAGCTGTGAGGTGATTGGTGTTTCTCTGTGTGATGTGTGTGCATTGTGGTGTGTGTCTGTGGAGTTTGTGTGGTGTGTGTTGTATGTCACTGAGGTGTGTGTAGTCGGGTGTGTGTGTGAGTGTGTCGAATAGTGTATGTCTGAGAAATGTGCACTGTGTATTGCGTGTTGAGCGTGTGGAGGGCATGGTGTGTCTCTGTGTAAAGTGTGTGCACTGTGGAGGGTTTGTGTCGTGAGTTGTGAGTATGCATGAGGTGTGTTCACTGTGAAGTGTGGGTGTGATGAGTTGTGTTTATTTGTGTGAGGTGTGTGCACTGTGGAGAGTGTGTGTGTGTTGAGTTTTGTGTCTATGTGAGGTTTGTGCTATGTGGAGTTTGTGCATTAGTGTGTGTATTTAGTGGTGTGTGTCTGTGTGAGGTGTATGCCCAGTGAAATGTGTGTGGAGTGTGTGTGGTGAGTGTTGTATGTATCTGTGTAGTGTCTTCACATTGGATTGTGTGTGCAGTAAGTGGTCTGTGTTTGTGTAATATGAGTGCACTGTGTAGTGTGTGTGGTAAGTTGTATGTCTGTGTTTGGTGTCTGCACTGCAGATTATGTGGTGAGTGGTGTGTGTCTGTGTGAGGTGTGTGCACTGTGTAGTGTGTGTGTATGTTGAGTGGTGTGTGTGTGAGGTGTGTGCACTGTGCAGTTTGTGTGTGTTTGTGTGGTGAGTGGTGTGTTTCTGTGTGAGGTGTGTGCACTGTGGACTGTATGGTCAGTGATGTGTGTCTTTGTGAGGTGTGTTCACTGTGCAGTGTGTGTTTGTCATAAGTGGTGTGCATGTTTGAGGTGTTTGCACTGCAGAATGTGTGTGTGGTTAGTGTTGTGTGTCTGTGTGAATTGTATTTACTGTGTAGGGTCTGTGGTAAGTGTTGTGTCTGTGTGAGGTTTCTTCAATGTGAAGTGTGTGCATCGGGAGTGGTGTGTGTCTGAGCTGTGTGCACTATGGAGAGTGTGTGTCATGACTGCTTTGTGTCTGTGTGAGTTGTGTGAAATGTGGAGTGCGTTTGTTGAGTGGTGTGTGTCTGTGTGATATGCGTGCACTGTGGAGTGTTATGTATGTGGTGTGTGGTGTGTCTGTGAGTGGCATGCAATCTTTGATGTGTGAGTGGTGCAGGTCTGTTTAAGGTGTGTGCACTGTGGAGTATGCGTGTGAAGTGTGTGTGGTGACTGGTGTGTGTCTGTGTGAGTTGTCTGCACTGTTAAGTGTGTATGTGGAGAGTGGTGTGTGCCCATGTAAGTTCCATGCACTGTGTAGTATGTGTGTGATGAGTGGTGTGTGTCTGTGTGAGATGTATGCACTGTAAAGTTTGAGTGTGCAGTGTGTGTGGAAATTGGTGTGGATCTGTACTAGGTGTTTGCACTCTGGAGTGTGTGTGTTGCATGGTGTGTGTCTGTGTGAGGTGAATGCCTGGTGGAGTGTATGTGTTCTGATTGGTGTGTGTCACTATGTGGTGTGTGCATTGTGGAATGTGTTTGGTGTGTGATGTGTGTCTGTGTGAGGTTTGTGCACTGTGAAAAGTGTGTGTGGTGAGAGACTTGTGTCTGAGAATTTTGCACTGTGCAGTGTTTGTGTGGTGAGCCGTGTGTGTCTGTGTGAGGTTTGCACACTGTGGAGTGTGTGCATATGGAGAAACTTGTGTGTCTGTGTGGGATGTGTGCACTGTGTAGTGTGTGTGGTGATTCATATGTCTGTTTTAGGTGTCTTCACTGTGCAGATTGTGTTTGGTGAGTATTGTCTGTCTGTGTTTGGTGTGTGCACCGTGCAGTGTGTTTGTGTGCTGTGTGGTGTGTGGATGTGTGTGGTGGGTACATGGTGGTGTGTGTGTGGTCAGACTTGTGTGTCTGTATCAGGTGTGTGCACTGTGGAGTGTGAGTTTTCAGTGAGTAATGTGCCTGAGTGTGGTGTCTGCACTGAGGAATGTGTGTGTGGTGAGTGTTCTTTGTCTGTTAGATGTGTTAACTGTGTAGTGTGTGTGGTCAGTAGTGTTTTTGTATGAGGTGTCTTCACTGTGGAGTGTGTGCGTCATGAGTGGTGTGTGTCTGTGAGATGTGTGCAGTTTGGAGTGTGTGGTTAGTGGTGTGTGTCTTTGTGAAAAGTGTGCACTGTGTAGTATCTGTGTCTGGAGAGTTGTGTGTGTCTCTGTGTGGTATGCACACTGTGTAGTGTATGTGTGATAAGTGGTGTTTGTTTGAGGTGTGTGGACAGTGGAGTGTGTGTGGTGAGTGGTGAGTGTCTGTGTGGAGTGCCTGCACTATGAATTGTGTGTGCGGTGAGTGGTGTGTGTGTGAGGTGAGTGACAGTGTATTGTGTGTGGTGAGTGGTATGTCTGTGTTAGGTGTCTGCACTGTGAAGTGTGGGTTTGGTGAGTATTGTCTGTGGTGTGTGCACTGTGTAGCTTGTGAGTATGGTGAGTGGTGTGCGATTGTGTGAGGTGTGTTTATTCTGTAGTCTGTGTGGTCAGTCATCAGTCTGTGTGAGGTTCCTTCACTGTAAAGTGTGTTTGTCCTGAATAGTGTATGTCTGTTTGAGGTGAGTGCACTGTAAAGTGTGTGCATATGGTGAGTGTTGTTTGCCTGTGTGAGATGTGTGCACTGTGGATTCTCTGTGCATGGTATGTGGTGTGTGTCTGCGTGAGGTGTGTGCACTGTGAAGTGTGTGTGCTGAGTGGTGTGTGTCTGTGTGTAATGTGTGCACTACGTGTGTGTGAGTGTGTGTGGTTACTGGTGTGTGACAGTGTGAGGTGTCTGCATTGTGGATAAGGTGTCAGGTGATTGGTGTTGTCTGTGTGATGTGTGTGCATTGTGATGTGTGTTTGTGGAGGTTGTTTAGTGTGTGATATGTCTCTGTGAGGTGGGTGTATTCTGGAATATGTGTGAGTGTGGCGAGTGGTGTATGTCTGAGGTATGTGCCCTGTGGATTCTGTGTGGAGTGTGTGGAGTGCATGGTGTGTCTCTGTGTAAGGTGTGTGCACTGTGAAGGGTGAGTGTGTAATGAGTTGTGTGTATGTGTGAAGTGTGTGCACCCTTGAGTGTGTGTGTGATGAGTGGTGTGTGTCTATGTGAGGTGTGTGCAATGTGGAGAGTGTGTGTGTTGAGTTTTGTGTCTGTGTGAGGTTTGTGCTATGTGGAGTGTGTGCATGGCATGTGTGTATTAAGTGGTGTGTGTCTGTGTGAGGTTTACACACAGTGAAGTGTGTGAGAAGTGTGTGTTGTGTGTGGTGTGTGTCTGTGTGGTGTCTGTACTTTGGATTGTGTGTGCAGTGGGTGGTGTGTGTCTGTGTAAGATGAATGCACTGTGTAGTGTGTGTGGTAAGTTGTATGTCTGTGTTTGGTGTCTGTACTGTGGATTGTGTGTTTGGTGAGTGGTGTGTTTCTGTGTGTGGTGTGTGCTCTCTGTAGTATGTGAGTATGGTGAGTGGTGTGTGTTTGTGTGAGATGTGTGCACTGCAGTTTGTGTGTGTTTGTGTGGTGAGTGGTGTGTGTCTGAGGTGTGTGCACTGTGGAGTGTGTGTGGTCAGAGTAGTGTGTCTTCGTGAGGTGAGTTCACTGTGTAGTGTGTGTTTGTGGTGAGTGGTGTGCCTGTGTGAGCTGTCCACTGCAAAATATGTGTGTGGTGTTGTGTGTCTGTGTGAAATGTATTTATCGTGTGGTGTGTGGTTATTTGTGTGTCTGTATGATATTTCTTCAATGTGGAGTTTGTGTGTAATGAGTGGTGTGTCTGTGAGGTGTATGCACTCTAAATTGTGTCTGTGTATGTTGACTGCTGTGTGTGCAAAACTTGTGCACTGTGGAGTGTTATGTGTGCAGTGTGTGGTGTGTCTGTGAGAGCTGTGTGCACTCATTGATGTGTGAGAGGTGCATGTCTGTATAAGGTGTTTGCACTGTGGAGTATGTGTGTGGAGTGTTTGTGGTGACTGGTGTGTGTCTGTGTGATGTGTCTTCACTGTGGATTGTGTGTGAAATTGGTGTGTGTCTGTGCTAGGTGTCTGCATTCTGGAGTGTTTGCATTGCATGGTGTGTGTCCGTGTAAGGTGTGCCCACTTGGATTTTTTGTGTGGTGAGTGGTGTGTGTCTGTGTGAGGTGAATGCACTGTGAAGTGTGAGTGGCGAGTGGTATGTCTGTCTTAGGTGTCTGCACTGTGGAGTGTGTGTTTGGTGACTATTTTCTGTCTGTGGGTTCTGTGTACACTGTGTAGTGTGTGTGTATGGTGAGTTGTGTGTGTTTGTGTGAGGTGTGTGCACTGTGCAGTTTGTGTGTGTTTGTGTGGTGAGTGGTGTGTTTCTGTGTAAGGTGAGTGCACTGAGGAGTGTGTGTGTGGTCAATGGTGTGTGTCTTTGTGAGGTGTGCACACTGTGCAGTGTGTGTTTCTGGTGAGTTGTGAGTCTGTGTGAGGTGTCTTCACTGTGAAATATGTGCATGGTGAGTGTTGTGTGTCTGTGTGAGGTGTGTTTACTGTGCAGTGTTTGTGGTCAGTCTTGTGTCTGTGTGAGGTGTCTTCACTGTAAAGTGTGTTTTGTGACTAGTGTGTGTTTGTTTGAAGTGTCTGAACTGTGTAGTGTGTTTGTAGTGAGTGGTGTGTGCACTGCATTGTATACGTGTGATGATTGGTGTGTGTCTGTGTGAGATGTATGTAATGTGGATAGAGAGTGAGCAGTGTGTGTGGTAAGTGGTGTACTAGTGCACTGCAGAATGTGTGTGTGGTGTTGTGTGCCTGTGTTTCTGTAGTTGGGTGACATGCTCTATAGTGACTGTTGTTGGGTATGGTGCTGTATACTGACTGTTGTTGGGTAGGGCCTTTATAGTGACTGTTGTTGGGAATGTGCCCTATAGTGACTGCTGTTGGCTGCGTACTCTATAGTGACGTTGTGTAGGTGCTCTTTACTGAGTGTTGCTTGGTTGTGTGCTCTAGTATGACTGTTCCTGGGCAAGGTGATCTAATAGTGACTGTTGTTGGGTAGAGTGCTCTATAGTGACTTTTGCTGAGTAGAGGGATCTACAGTGACTGTATTTGTGTAGGTCATCTATATTGACTGTTGTTGTGTAGGGCGCTCTATAGTGACTGTTCTTGGGTAGGTGCTTTATAGTGACTGTTGTTTGGTGCAGTGCTCTATACTGACTGTTGTTGTGTAGGATGCTCTATAGTGACTGTGGCTGGATACAGTACTCTATAGTGTCTGATATTGAATAGAGTGCTCTGTAGTAACTGTTGCTGCATAGGGTGCTCTATAGTCACTGTTGCTGAATAGGTAGTAACTGTGGGATAGGGTCATCTATAGTTACTGTTGTTGGTATGGTGCTCTACAGTGACTGCTGTTGGTTAGATGCTCTACAGTGACTGTTGCTGGTAGTGTACTCTATAGTGGTTGTTGTGTGGGGGGTGCTCTATAGTGAGTGTTGCTGGGTAGAGTGCCCTATACTGACAGATGTTGGGTACGTGCTCTATAGTGACTGTGGCTGGGTAGGGTGCTCTATAGTGGCTGGTGTTTGGTAGGTGCTGTATAGAGACTGTTGTTAAGAGGGGTGTTCCATAATGACTATTGTTTGGTGACAGTGCCCTACAGGTGACTGTTGTTGGGTGAAGTGCTTCATAGTGACTGTTGTTGGGTAGGCACTCTATAGTGACTGTTGCTGGGTAGATGGTTCTACAGTGATTGTTGTTGGGTAGGTGCTCTACCGTGACTATTGTTGGGTAGGGGGCTCTAGATAAAGACTATTATTAAGTAGGGTGCTTTGTAGTGACTCCTGTTGAGTAGAGTGCTCTACTTTGTCTGTTTTTGGGTAGAGAACTCTATAGTGACTGTTGTTTGGTAGGTGATATATATTGACTATTTTTGTGCAAGTGCTCTATAGTGACTGTTGTTGGGTGGATAGCTGTATAATGACTGTTGTCGGGTAGGGTGCTCTATACGAACTGTTAATGGGTACGTAATCTATAGTGACTTTGGTTAAGAAGCGTGCTCTATATTGACTGTTTTTGTGTCGGGTGCTCTATAGTGACTGTTGTTGGGTAGGTGCTCTTCAGTGACTGGTACCAGGCTCTATAGTGATTGCTGTTGGGTTGGTGCTCTGTAGTGACTGTTGTTGGGTAAAGTGCTATATGGTGACTCTTTGTAGAGTGCAATAGATAGTGACTGTTGTTGGGTAGACAGCTCTACAGTAACTGTTGTTCGGTAGTTGCTCTACAGTGACTGTTGTTGGGTAGGCACTCAATAGTGACTGTTGCTGGATAGATGGCTCTACAGTGATTGTTGCTGTGAAGTTGCTCTACAGTGACTCTTGTTTTGTAGGTACTCAATAGTGACTGTTATTGGGTAGGGTGCTCTATAGTGACTGATGTGTACAGTGCTCTATAGTGACTGTTGTTGTGTAGATGCTCTATAATTACTGTTGTTCGGTAGAATGCTCGATGCTGACAATTGTTGGGTGGAGTGATGTATAGTGACTGTTGTTGGGAAGGGTGCTCTATCGTGACTGTTGCTGGGTAAGGTGCTCTATAGTGACTGTTGTCTTATAGATGCTCTATATTGACTGTTGTTGGGTGGGATGCTCTAAAGTGACTGTTGTGTAGGTGCTCTATAGCGGCTGTTGTTTAGGTGTTCAATAGTGACTGTTGTTCAGTTGGGTGCTCTATAGTGACTGTTGTTGGGTGGAGTGCTGTATAGTGACTGTTGTTTGGTAAGGTGCTCTATTGTGACTGTTGCTTTGAAGGGTGCCCTGTAGTGACTGTTGTTGTGTTAAGTGCTCTACAGTTATGGTTGCTGGGTAGCGTGCTCTATAGTAACTGTTGTTGGGTAGGGTACTCTATAGAGACTGTTGTTGATTAGGGTGCTTTATATTGACTGTTTTGTGTAAGGTGGTCTACAATGAATGTAGTTGTGTAGGTTCTCTATAGTGACTGGTATCATGTTTGGGGCTCTATAGTGACTGTTGTTCGGTAGATGCTTTATAGTGACTGATGTTGGGTAAAATGCTCTTTAGTGACTTGTTTTGTAGCGTACTCTAGATAGTGACTGTTGCTAGGTAGGATGCTCTATGGTGACTTTTGTTGGGCAGAGTGCTCTATAGTGACTAGTTTTGTAGAATGCTTTAGATAGTAACTATTGCTGAGTATGGAGCTTCATATTAACTGTTGTTGGCTAAGGTGCTTGATAGTGACTGTTGTTGGGTGGAGTGCTCTATATTAAGTGCTGTATGGTAGGGTGATTTATAATGACTGTTGCTGGGTATTGTGCTCTATAGTGACTGTTGTTAAGCAGAGTGCTGTATAGTGATGCTAGTTAACTAGGGTGCTATATAGAAACTGTTCCTGGGTAGGGTGCTGTATAAAAAATGTTGCACAGAGTGCTCTATAGTGACTGTTTTTGGGTAGGGTGCTCTATAGTGCTGCTGTTTGGTAGGTGCTCTATAGGGACTGTCAATGGGTAGTGTGCTCTATAGTGACTGTTGTTCATCGTGATTGTCTATAGTTACTCTTGTTGGCTAGGTGCTTTATAGTGACTGTTGTTGGTTGGTGTGCTCTATAGTGACTGTTTCTGCGTAGAGTGCTCTAAATTTGATTATTGTTGGGTGGAGTTTCTATAGTTACTGTTGTTTAGAGTGCTCTATAGTGACTGTTTTTGGGTACAGTGCTCTATAGTGACTGATGTAAAGTAAGGGCTCTATAGTGGCTGTTTTTGAGTAGGTGACCTATAGTGACTGTTGTTTAGTAGGGTGCTCTATAGTGACTGTTGATGATATGGTAATCTATGGTGAATGATGTTGTGTAGTGTTCTCTATAGTGACTGTTGTTGGGTCTGGTGCTCCATATTGACTGTTGCTAGGTGGGATGCTGTATATTAACTGTTGCTGGGTTGAGTGCTCTATAAAGACTGTTGTTGGGTAGGTACTTTACAGTGACTGTTGCTGGGTGGAGGGCTCTACAGCGACTCTTGTTGTGTAGGTGCTCTACCATAACTGTTGTTGGGTAGGGGGCTCTAGATAATGACTGCTATTGTGTAGGGTGCTCTACATTGATTCTTGTTATGTAGAGTGCTACACAGTGACTGTTTCTAAGTAGAGGGCTCTATAGTGACTGTTGTTGGGTAGGTAATTTATAGTGACTTTTTTGTGTAGGTGCTCTACAGTAACTGTTGTTGGGTGGGGTCCTCTATAGTGACTGTTGTTGGGTAGGTGATCTATAGTGTCTGTTCTTTGGTAGATGCCCTAAACTGACTGCTCTTAGGTAGAATGTTCTACAGTGACTGTTGTTGGCAGAACACTCTATAGTGGCTGTTGTTAGGTTGGTTGCCCTACAGTGACTGTTGTTGCCTAGGGTGCACTTTAGTGACCGTTGTTGGATAGGGTGATCTATAGTGTCTCTTGTGGCATAGGGTGCTTTATAGTGACTGTTGTTACATAGGGTACTCTATAGTGACTATTGTTGGGTAAGGTCTTATAGAGTGTGTGTTGTTGTGTCAGTCATCTATAGTGTCTGTTGTTGCTGAATGTGCTCTATGATGACTGTTGTTGGGAAGGGTACTCTATAGTGACTGTTGTTGCGTAGAGTGCTCTGTAGTTACTTTTCTTGGGTAGGGTGTTCTATAGTGACTGTTTTAAAATAGAGTGCTCTATAGTGACTGTTTTTGGGTAGGGTGCTCTATGGTGAATGTTGTTGGTTAGAGTGCTCTGTGGTGACTGTTGTTGGTTAGAGTGCTCTATAGTGACTGTTGTTGAGTACATAGCTCTATAGTGCCTGTTGTTTGGTAGTTGCTCTATATGGACTGTTGTTGGATAGGGTGCTCTACACAGACTTTTGGTGGGTAGATGCTCTATAGTGACTTGTTTTGTAGGTGCTAAATAGTGACTGTTTTTGGGTAGGGTACTGTATAGTGACTGTTGTGTACAGTGCTCTATAGTGACTGTTGATGGGTAGAATGCTCTACAGTGATTGTTCTCGGGGAGGTTGCTTTACACTGACTCTTGTTCGGAAGGTCATCTACAGTGACTGTTGTTGGGTAGGGTGCTCTATAGTGACTGTTGTTTGTTATATGCTCCACAGTGACTATCATTTATTAAGGTGCACTATAGTAACAGATGCTCGGTAGTGTGTGCTATAGTGACTGTTCTTTGTTGAAGTGCTCTATAGTGTCTTTTCTTGAGTGGGGTGCTCAATACTGACTGTTGCTGAGTAGAGTACTCTATAGTGACTGATTTTGGTTAGAGTGCTCTAGATAGTGACTGTTGTTGGATAGGTGTTCTATAGAGATTGTTGTTTGATAGGGTGCTCTATAGCGACTGCTGTTGGGTAGGGTGCTCTATAGAAACTGTTGTTGAATAGGTGCTCTATAGTTACTGCTGTTGTGTGAAGTTCTCTATAGTGAATGTTGTTGGTTACAGTGCTCTATAAGTGAATGTTGTGTGGAGTGCTCTATAGTGACTATTTTGTAGAGGGCTCAATAGTGACTGTTGTTGGGTGAACTGCTCTGTTGTGACTGTTCTTGGGTAGGGTGCTCTATAGTGACTGTTGCTGGGTAGGGGGCTCTAGATAAAAACTGTTATTTTGTTGAGTGCTCTATAGTAACTCTTTTTAGGTAGAGTGCTCTATAGTGACTCCTGTTGTGTGTTCTATAGTGACTCTTGTTGGGTAGAGTGCTCTATAGTGACTGCAGTTGTGTGAAGTTTTCTATAGTGACTGTTGTTAGAAAGAGTGCTCTATAATTGACTGTTGTTTGGTGAAGTGTTTTATAGTGACTGTTTTGTAGAGTGCTCTATAGTGACTGTTGTTGGGTAGGGTGCTTTATAGTGCCTCTTGTTGTGTATGTGTGCTATAGTGTCTGTTGTTTGGTGCTTCATAGTGACTGTTGCTGGATAGTATGCTCTATAGTGACTGTTGTTGGGTGGGGTACTCAATACTGAATGTTGCTGGGTGGAGTGCTCTATAGTGACTGTTGTTTGGTAGGTATTCTACAGTAACTGTTGTTTGGTGGGGTGCTCTACAGTGACTGCTGTTGTGTAGGGTGCTCTATAGTAACTGTTGTTGGGTAGGTGCTCTATAAGAACTGGTTTGTGTAGAAATATTTATAGTGACTGTTTTTCAAAAGGTGATCTATAGTTACTGTTGCTGGACAGGGTGCTCTATAGTAATTGTTGTTGTGTAGGTGTAGTGCCAGTGCTTCTGAAGGTGTGCTATGTCTGTTGTTCAGTAGGTGTTCTATAGTGACTTTTGCTGGATAATGTGCTCTATAGTGACTGTTGTTGGGTGGGGTGCTCCATAGTGACTGTTTTTTTGTTGGGTGCTCTATAGTGACTGTTGTTGGGTAGGGTGCTTTACATTGACTATTGCTGGGTAAAGTGCTCTATAGTGACTGTTTCTGGATAGATTGCTCTGTAGTGACTGTTGCTAGATAGTGATCCTATAGTGACTGGTGTTGGGTGGGGTGCTCTATACTGACTGTTCCTGGGTAGAGTGCTGTATAGTGATTGTTGTTTGGTAGGTATTCTATAGTGAGTGCTGTTGGGTGAGGTGCTCTATTGTGACTGTTGCTGGGTACTGTGCTCTATACTTACTGTTGTTGGGTAGGGTGCTCTATAGTAAATTTGTTAAGTAGAGTGCTCTATAGTGACTGTTTTGTATTAGGGGGCTCTATACTGACTGTTGTTGGGAAGGGTGCTGTATACTGACTGTTGTAGGGTAGGGTGCTTTATAATCCCTGTTGCTGAATAGGGTGCTTTATACTGACTGTCATTTGGTGGAATTCTCTATAGTGGCTATTGCTTTGTAGAGTGCTCTATTGTGACTGTTGCTGGATAGGGTGCCCTAAGGTGACTGTTGTTGGGTAGGTGCTCTATAGTGACTGTTGCTGGGTAGGGTGCTCTATAGTGACTGTTTTTAAATAGGTGCTGTGTACTGATTTTTGTTGGTCAGGTGCTCTAAACTGACGGTTGCTGGGTAGGTGCTCTATAATGACTGCTGCTGGGTAGGGTGCTCTACAGTGACTGTTGCTGAGTAAGGTGCTCTTTGGTGACTACTGCTGGGTAGGTGCTCTGTACTGACTGTTGTTGGATGGGGTGCTTTAGAGTGACTGTTTTTGGGTAGGTGCTGTATATTGAGGTGCCCCAGATAGAGTGCTCTTGATGGGTAGGATACTCTATAGTGACTGTTTTTGCATAGAGTCCTGTATAGTGACTGTTGCTGGGTAGGGTGCTCTATACTGAATGTTGTTGGATGGCGTCCTCTAAAGTGACTGTTATTGGGTAGGGTTTTTTATACTTACTGTTGTTGAGTAGGTACTCTATAGTGACTGTTGTTGGGTGGGGTCCTTTATGGTGACTGTTGTTGAGTTGGTGCTCTATAGTGACTGTTGTTTTGTAGAATGCTGTATAGAATCTGTTGTTTGCTATGGTGCACTATAGGTACTGTTGTTGGGTGGAGTTCTCTATAGTGACTGTTGTTGGGTAAAATGCCCTACATACTCTCTGTTTTTGGGTAGGGTGTTCTTTAGTGACTGTTTTTGGGTAGAGTGCTCTATAGTGATTGTTGTTTTGTAGAGTGCTCTATAGTGACTGCTCTTGGGTAGGGTGCCCTATAGTGATTGTTTTGTGTAGAATGCAATATAGTGACTGTTTTTTGTAGAGGGCTTTATAGTGACTGTTGTTGGGTAGGTGCTGTATAGTGACTGTTTTTGGGTAGAATGCTTTATATTGACTAATTTTGGGTAGAGTGCTCTACAATTAGTGTTGCTTGGGAGAGTGTTCTCTAGTGACTGGTGTTGGGTAGGTACTCTATAGTGACTGCTGTTGGATGGGTTCCTTTTAGTGACTGTTGTTGAGTAGGAGTTCTATAGTGAATGTTTTTCAGTAGAATGCTCTATAGAGTCTGTTGTTGGGTATGGTGCACTATACTGAGTGTTGTTGATTGAAGTTCTCTATAGTGACTGTTGTTGGGTAGAGTGCTCTCTAGTCACTGTTTTTTGTACCGGGCTCTATAGTGTCTGTTCTTGGGTAGGTGCTCTATAGTGACTGTTGCTCAGTAGGGGCTCGACAGTTACTGTTGTTATGTAGAGTACTCTATAGGTGATTGTTGTTTATTAGAGTTCTCTATAGTGACTATTTTCGAGTAAAGTGCTCTATAGTGACTGTTGTTGAGTGGGGTGCTTTATAGTGAGGTGCTCTAGATAGAGTGCTCTTCCTGGGTAGGATACTCTATGGTGACTGTTGCTGGGTAGTTTGCTTTATACTGACTGTTGTTGTGTGGTGTTCCCTATAGTGACTGTTGCTGGGTAGAATGCTTTTTAGTGACTGTTGCAGGGTTGGGTGCTGTGTGTAGACTGTTGCTGGGCTTGGTGCTCTATAGTGACTGCTTTTGGGTAGGTGCTTTATAGTGACTGTTGTTGGTAAGGTGCTCTAAACTGACGGTTGCTGGGTAGGTTCTCTATATTGACTGTGGCTGGGTAGGGTGCTCTATAGTGACTGTTGTTGGGTGGGGTGCTCTAGAGTGACTGTCATTGAGATGGTGCTCTATAGTGACTTTTGATGGGTAGCATATTCTATAGTGACTGATGGTTAGAGTGCTCTATAATGACTGTGGCTGGGTTGGGTTCTCTGTGCTGACTGTTGCTTGGTAGGGTGCTCTATACTGAATGTTGTTTTGTGGTGGGGTTTATACTGACTGATGCTGGGTAGAGTGCTCTAGAGTGACTGTGGTTGGGTAGGTACTCTATAGTGATTCTTGTTGGGTGTGGTGTTTTATAGTGACTATTGTTGAGTAGGTGCTTTATAGTGACTGTTGTTCAGTAGAATGCTCTGTAGAGTCTGTTGTTGGGTATGGTGCACTATAGTGACTGTTGTTTGGTGGAGTTCTCTATAGTGACTGTTTCTGTGTAGAGTGCTGTAAATGGTGACTGTTGTTGGGTAGGGTTCTCATAGTGACTGTTTTTGAGTATGCTGCTCTATAGTGACTGTTGTTAGGTAGGGTGCTCTTAGTGACTGTTTTTGGGTACACTGCTCTATAGTAACGTTTGTTGGGTAGAGTGCTGTATAGTGACTGATGTTGGGTACATGCTTTATAATGACTCTTGCTAGGTAGGGTGCACTAAAGTGACTGTTGTTGGTTAGGTGCTATATAGGGACTGATTTTGGGTGAGGTGCTCTATAGTGACTGTTGTTGGTTAGAGTGCTCTATAGGTGACTGTTGTTGGGTGCAGTGCTCTATAGTGGGTATTGTTCTGTAGAGTTTTCTATAGTGACTATTGTGGGTTAGAGTGCTCTATAGGTGACTGTTGTTGGGTGCAGTGCTCTACAGTGGGTATTGTTCTGTAGAGTTCTCTATAGTGACTGTTGTTGGGTAGAGTGCTCTATAATGACTGATGTTGTGTATGTGCTCTATAGTGACTGTTACTGGATACAGTGCTCCATAGTTTCTCTGCTGTGTAGAGTGCTCTATAGTGAGTGTTGGGTGCATGTTGTATAGTTACTGTTGCTGGGTAGGGTGCTCGATAGTGACTGTTTTATGGTAGATGCTGTATAGTAACTGTTGTTCTGTAGAATGCCCTATACAGTCTGTTGTTGGGTATGGTGCACTATAGTGACTGTTCTTGGGTGGAGTTTTCTCTAGTGACTGTTGTTGTGTAGAGATCCCTACAGTGACTGTTGTTGGGTAGGCAATCTTCAGTGACTGTTGTTGAGTATGGTACCATAGAGTACCTACCCAACAACAGTTACTATAGAGCAGTCTAACCAACAATAGTCACTATAGAACATTCTACATAATACCAGTCACTATAGAGCACTCTAAACAAAAACAGTCACTAAAGAGTACCTACCCAACGACAGTAATTATAGAGCACCTACCCAACAAGAGTCACTATAGAGCCCCTACCCAACAAATGTCAGTATAGAGCACTGAACACAACAGTCAGTATAGAGCAACTATCCACCAACAGTCACTATAGAGATTTCTATTCAAAAACAGTCACTATTGAGAAATCTAACCAACATCAGTCACTAAAGATCACCCTACCTAGCAACAATTACTATAGGGCATCCTACACAGCAATATTCACTATGGAGAACTCCACCCAGAATCAGTCATGATATAGTACACTACCCAAAAACAGTCACTATAAAGCACCTACCCAACAGCAGTCAGTTTAGAGCACCTACCCAACAACATTCACTATGGAGCACCTTACCCAGCAACAGTCACTATAAGGCATCTACCTAACAATAGTCAGTATCAAGCACCATAACCAAGAACAGTCATAGGGCACCTACAGAACAACAGTCAATATAGAGCATCCTACCCAAAAGCAGTCATTATAAAGCACCTACTCAACAACAGTCACTGTAGATCCCTCTACTCAGCAACAGTCACTATAGAGCTCTCTACCCAACAACAGTCACTATAGAGCACCTTACCCAAGAACAGTCACTATAGAGTACTGTATCCAACAAGAGTCACTATGTGCACCCTACTTAACAGTCACTAGAGAGAACCTACAAAACAATGGTCACAATAGAGTACTTTACCCAGTAACAGTCACTAGAAATCACTGCACCCCAAATCAATAACTATAGAGCACCCTACCCAGCAACACTCACTATAGAGCACCTACGCAACAACAGTGAGTATAGATCACTCTAAGTGACAACAGTCACTATGGAGCATCCTACTCCACAACAGTCACTATTGAGTACTCAATTTAGCAAGAGTCACCATAGAGCACCCTACCAAACAAAAGTCACTATCTAGAGCACTCTTTCCAACAACAGTCACTATAGAGCACCTGTCCAGCAACAGTCACTATAAAGCACCCCAACCAAGAACAGTCTCGATACATTACCTATCCAACACCAGCCACTATAGGGCACTCTAATGAGCACAAGTCAGTATAAAGCACCCTGTTTCACAACAGTTATTTTAGAGCACCCTACCAGCAACAGTCACTATAGAGCATCCTACCAACAACAGTCACCATAGAGCACTCTACCCAAAAACAGTCACTATAGAATATCTTTCCCATCAAGAGTCACTACACAGCACTTACCCAACAACAATCACTATAGAGTGCCCCAGGCAACAAAAGTCACTATAGAGTACCTACTCAAAAATAGTCATTAAAAAGCACCCTATGCAGCAAAAGTGACTGTAGAGAACCAGACCCATCAACAGTCATATAGAGCACCCTACCCATCTACAGTCATTAAAAAGCCCCCTACCAACAAGGGTCAGTATAGAGCACTCTACCCAGCAACAGTCATTATAGAGCACAATACCCAACAACAGTCACTATAGAGAACCCTTCAGAATAACAGTCACTATAAAGCAGTCCTCCAAACAACAGTCACATATATGGCACTCTACCCAACAACAGTCATTATAGAGTACTCTACACAACAGCCACTTTAATGTCTCCACCCAACAACAGTCACCTATAGAGCACTGTACCAAACAACAGTCATTATAGAGTACCCCACCCAAAACAGTCACTATAGAGCACCTACCCAACAACAGCAATTATAGAGAAACCCATCCAACAACAGTCACTATAGAGCACCCTACACAGTAACAGTAGCTATAGAGCACCCTACACTGCAACAGTCACTATATAGGACTCTACCCAATATCAGTCACCATAGAGTAATTTACCAAGCCACTGTCACTATAGAGCACCCTACAGAAAAACAATCAGAATAGAGCACTGCACTAAAGAACAGTCACTATAAAGCACCCTACCCAACAATAGTCACTATAGAGTACATACCAAAAAAACAGTGTATATAAAGCACCTACACAACAACAGTCACTATAGAGCACATGACCTAACAACACTTACTAAAAAGCACCTATGCAAATATAGTCACTATAAAGCACCTAGCCAAAAACAGTCACTATAGGACACATACCCAAAAACAGTCATTATAGAGCACCCTACCCAACAACAGAAACACAGGCACACAACACCACACACATTTCACAGTGCAGACACCTCTCAAAGGCACACCAATCACCACAAACACACACTGCACAGTGAACACACCTCAGAAAGAAAAACAACACTGAGAACACACACACTCCACAGTGCACACACCTCACACAGACACACACCACTCACCACACACACTCCACGGTGCACAGGCCTCAAAAAAACACAAACCGTTTTTTAAAATTTTTAAAATTTTTATTGCATTATAGGTTTTGGGGTACATGTGCAGAACGTGCAAGAGAGTTGCATAGGTACACACATGGCAGGGTGTTTTGCTGCCTTCCTCCCCTTCACCCACACTTGGCATTTATCCCCAGGCTATCCCTCCCCAACCCCTCCCCCGCTGTCCCTCTCCCACTTTCCCCAATAGACCCCAGTGTGAAGACCCCCTCCCTGTATCCATGTGTTCTCATTTTTCTCACTCGCATATGAGTGAGAACATGCGGTATTTCTTTTTCTGTTCTTGTGTCAGTTTGCTGAGAATAATGTTCTCCAGATTCATCCATGTCCTTACAAAGGACAAACATTCATCATTTTTGATTACTGCATAATATTCCATGGTGTATATGTTCCACATTTTCCCAGTCCAGTCTATCATAGATGGGCATTTGGGTTGGTTCCAGGTCTTTGCTATTGTAAACAGTGCTGCAATGAACATTCGTGTGCATGTGTCCTTATAATAGAACGATTTATAGTCCTTTGGATATATACCCAATAATGGGATTGCTGGGTCAAATGGAATTTCTATTTCTAGGTCCTTGAGGAATCGCCACACTGTCATCCACAATGGTTGAACGAATTTACACTCCCACCAACAGTGTAAGAGTGTTCCTATTTCTTCACATCCTCTTCAGCATCTGCTGTCTCCAGATTTTTTAATGATCGCCATTCTAAATGGCGTGAGATGGTATCTCAATGTGGTTTTGATTTGCATCTCTCTAATGACCAGTGATGATGAGCATTTTTTCATATGTTTGCTGGCCTCATGTATGTCTTCTTTTGTAAAGTGTCTGTTTATATTCTTTGCCCATTTTTGAATGGGCTTATTTGATTTTTTCCTGTAAATCAGTTTGAGTTCTTTGTAAATTCTGGCTATCAGCCCTTTGTCAGATGCGTAAACTGCAAAGATTTTTTCCCATTCTGATGGTTGCCTATTCACTCTAGTGACTGTTTCTTTTGCCATGCAGAAGCTGTGGAGTTTGATTAGGTCTCATTTGTCTATTTTGGCTTTTGATGCCAATGCTTTTGGTGTTTTGTTCATGCAGTCCTTGCCTACTCCTATGTCCTGAATGGTTTTGCCTAGAATTTCTTCAAGGATTTTTATGGTGCCAGGTCTTACGTTTAAGTCTTTAATCCATCTGGAGTTAATTTTAGTGTAAGGTGTCAGGAAGGGGTCTAGTTTCTGCTTTCGGCAAATGGCTAGCCAGTTTTACCAACACCATTTATTTAACAGGGAATGCTTTCCCCATTGCTTGTTTTTGTCTGGTTTATCAAAGATAATATGGTTGTACATAGGTTGTGTTGCCTCCGATGCCTCTGTTCTGCTCCATTGGTCTATATCTCTGGTTTGGTATTAGTACCATGCTGTTTTGATTACTGTAGCTTTGTAGTAAAGTTTGAAGTCTGGTAGTGTGATGTCTCCCGCTGTGTTCTTTTTGCTTACAATTGACTTGGATCTGCAGGCTCCCTTTTGGTTCCATATGAAGTTCATGGTGGCTTTTTCCAGTTCTGTTAAGAAATTCAAAGGTAGTTTGATGGGGATAACATTGATTGTGTAAATTACTTTGGGCAGTATAGCCATTTTCATGATATTGATTCTTCCTTACCATGAACATGAAATGTTTCTCCATCTGTTTGTGTCCTCTCTTATTTTGTTGAGCAGTGGTTTGTAGTTTTTATTTATTTATTTTTTAAGTTTTTTTTTTAAAAATTTTTATTGCATTATAGGTACATGGGCAGAACGTGCAAGATAGTTGCATAGGTACACACATGGCCGTGTGTCTTGCTGCCTTCCTCCCCTTCACCCACACTTGGCATTCATCCCCAGGTTATCCCTCCCCAGCGCCCCCTGCTGTCCCTCCCCCATTCCCCCAATAGATCCCAGTGTATAGTAGACCGCCTCTCTGTGTCCATGTGTTCTCATTTTTCTTACCCACCTATGAGTGAGTATATGCAGTATTTCTTTTTCTGTTCTTGTGTCAGTTTGCTGAGAATGATGTTCTCCAGATTCATCCATGTCCTTACAAAGGACACAAACTCATCATTTTTGATTGCTGCATAATATTCCATGGTGTATATGTGCCACATTTTCCCAGTCCAGTCTATCATCGTTGAACATTTGGGTTGGTTCCAGGTCTTTGCTATTGTAAACAGTGCTGCAATAAATATTCGTGTGCATGTGTCCTTATAGTAGAACGATTTATAGTCCTTTGGATATATACCCAGTAATGGGATTGCTGGGTCAAATGGAATTTCTATTTCTAGGTCCCTGAGGAATCGCCACACTGTCTTCCACAATGGTTGAACTAATTTACACTCCCACCAACAGTGTAAGAGTGTTCCTATTTCTCCACATCCTCTCCGGCATCTGCTGTCCAGATTTCTTAATGATCACCATTCTAACTGGCGTGAGATGGTATCTCAATGTGGTTTTGATTTGCATCTCTCTAATGACCAGTGATGATGAGCACTTTTTCATATGTTTGTTGGCCTCATGTATGTCTTCTTTTGTAAAGTGTCTTTCCATATCCTTTGCCCATTTTTGAATGGGCTTGATTGTTTTTTTCCTGTAAATCTGTTTGAGTTCTTTGTAAATTCTGGCTATCAGCCCTTTGTCAGATGTGTAAACTGCAAAGATTTTTTCCCATTCTGATGGTTGCCGATTCACTCTAGCGACTGTTTTTTGGCCGTGCAGAAGCTGCGGAGTTTGATTAGGTCCCATTTGTCTATTTTGGCTTTTGTTGCCAATGCTTTTGGTGTTTTGGTCATGAAGTCCTTGCCTACTCCTATGTTCTGAATGGTTTTGCCTAGATTTTCTTCTAGGGTTTTTATGGTGTCAGGTCTTACGTTTAAGTCTTTAATCCATCTGGAGTTAATTTTAGTGTAAGGTGTCAGGAAAGGGTCCAGTTTCTGCTTCCTGCACATGGCTAGCCAGTTTCCCAACACCATTTATTAAATAGGGAATCCTTTCCCCATTGCTTGTTTTTGTCTGGTTTATCAAAGATAATATGATTCTAGATATGTTGTGTTGCCTCCGATGCTTCTGTTCTGTTCCATTGGTCTATATCTCTGTTTTGGTACCAGTACCATGCTGTTTTGATTACTGTAGTCTTGTAGTATAGTTTCAAGTCTGGTAGTGTGATGCCTCCCGGTGTGTTCTTTTTGCTTAGAATTGACTTGGCTATGTGGGCTCTTTTTTGGTTCCATATGAAATTCATGGTGTTTTTTTCCACTTCTGTGAAGAAATTCAATGTTATTTTGATGGGGATAGCATTGATTGTGTAAATTACTTTGGGCAGTATAGCCATTTTCACGATATTGATTCTTCCTAACCACGAACATGGAATGTTTCTTCATTTGTTTGTGTCCTCTCTTATTTCATTGAGCAGTGGTTTGTAGTTTTTCTTAAAGAGGTCCCTTATGTTCCTTGTGAGTTGTATTCCTAGGTATTTTATTTTCTTTGTAGCAATTTTGAATGGCAGTTTGTTCTTGATTTGGTTCTCTTTAAGTCTGTTATTGGTGTATAGGAATGCTTGTGATTTTTGCACATTGATTTTATATCCTGAGACTTTGCTGAAATTGCTTATCAGTTTCAGAAGCTTTTGGGCTGAGGTGATGGTTTCTTCTAGGTATACTATTATGTCGTCTGCAAATAGACAATTTGGCTTCCACCTTTCCTATTTGAATACCCTTTATTTTTTTTTTCTTGCCTGATTGCTCTGGCTAGAACTTCCAGTACTATGTTGAATAGGAGTGGTGAGAGAGGGCATCCTTGTCTGGTGCTGGATTTCAAAGGGAATGCTTCCAGTTTTTGCCATTAAGTATGATATTGGCTGTTGGTTTGTCATATATAGCTTTTATTACTTTGAGATATGTTCCATCAATACCAAGTTTATTGAGGGTTTTTAGCATAAAGGGCTGTTGAATTTTGTCAAATGCCTTCTCTGCATCAATTGAGATAATCATGTGGTTTTTGTTTTTGCTTCTGTTTATGTGGTGAATTACATTTATAGACTTGCGTATGTTGAACCAGCCTTGCATCCCCGGGATGAATCCTACTTGATCATGATGGATAAATTTTTTAATGTGCTGTTGCAATCGGTTTGCCAGTAATTTATTGAAGATTTTTGCATCTATGTTCATCATGGATATTGGTCTGAAGTTTTCTTTTTTTGTTGAGTCTCTGTCAGGTTTTGGTATCAGGATGATGTTGGTCTCATAAAATGATTTGAGAAGTGTTCCCTCTTTTTGGATTATTTGGAATAGTTTCAGAAGTAATGGTACCAGATCCTCTTTGTGTGTCTGGTAGAAATCAGCTGTGAACCCATCTGGACCTGGGCTTTTTTTGTGTGGTAGGCTCTTAATTGATGCCTCAAGTTCAGACCTTGTTATTGGTGTATTCATAGTTTTGGCTTCCTCCTGGTTTAGGCTTGGGAGGATACAGGCGTCCAGGACTTCATCCATTTCTTCCAGATTTACTCGCTTATGTGCATAGAGTTGTTTGTAGTATTCTCTGATGATGGTTTGAATTTCTGTGGAATCTGTGGTGATTTCCCCATTATCATTTTTTTCTTGCATCTATTTGGTTGTTCTCTCTTTTCTTTTTTATCAGTCTGGCTTGTGGTCTGTCTATTTTGTTGATCTTTTCGAAAAGCCAGCTCTTAGATTTATTGATTTTTTGAAGGGTTTTTCTTGTCTCTTTCTCCTTCAGTTTTGCTCTGATCTTAGTTATTTCTTGTCTTCGGCTAGGTTTTGAGCTTTTTTGATCTTGGTCCTCTAGCTCTTTCAATTTTGACGATAGGGTGTCAATTTTGGATCTCTCCACTCTTTTCATGTGGGCACTTATTGCTATATATTTTCCTCTACAGACTGCTTTAAATGTGTCCCAGAGATTCTGGTATGTTGTGTCTTCATTCTCTTTGGTTTCAAAGAACTTCTTTATTTCTGCCTTCATTTCATTGTTTATCCTATCGACATTCAAGAGCCAGTTGTTCAGTTTCCATGAAGCTGTGCGATTGTGAGTTATTTTCTGAATTCTGAGTTCCAACTTGATTGCACTATGGTCTGAGAGACTGTTTGTTATGATTTCAGTTGTTTTGCATTTGCTGAGGATTGCTTTTCTTCCAATTATGTGATCAATTTTGGAGTAGGTGTGATGTGGTGCTGAGAAGAATGTATATTGTGTGGATTTGGGGTGGAGAGTTCTGTACATATCTATCAGGTTTGCTTTTTCCAGGTCTGAGTTCAAGTCCTGAATATCCTTGTTAATTTTCTGTCTGGTTGATCTGTCTGATATTGACAGTGGAGTGTTAATATCTCCCACTATTATTGTGTGGGAGTCTAAGTCTCTTTGTAAGTCATTGAGAACTTGCGGTATATATCTGGGTGCTCCTGCATTGGGTCCATATATATTTAGAATCGTTAGCTTTTCTTGTTGTATAGATCCTTTTACCATTATGTAATGACCTTCTTTGCCCCTTTTGATTTTTGTTGTTTTAAGTCTATTTTATCAGAAACGAGAATTGCAACTTCTGCTTTTTTTTTTTTTTGCTCTCCATTTGCTTGGTAAATCTTCCTCCATCTCTTTATTTTGAGCCTTTGTGTATTCTTGCATGTGAGGTGGGTTTTCTAGATACAGCACAGGGATGGGTTTTGGTTTTTTATCTGATTTGCCAGTCTGTGTCTTTTGATTGGTGCATTTAGCCCAGTTACAATTAGGGTTAATATTGTTATGTGTGAATTTGATACTTCCATTTTGATGCTAGCTGGCTTTTTTGACCATTGGTTCATGTAGATTCTTCATTTCATTGATGCTCTTTAGCATTTGGTATGCTTTTAGGATGGCTGCTATTGGTTGTTTCTTTCTATGTGTAGTGCCTGTTTCAGGAGCTCTTGTAAAGCAGGCCTAATGGTGACAAAATCTCTGAGTACTTGCTTGTTTATGAAGAATTTTATTTTTCCTTCACTTATGAAGCTCAGTTTTGCTAGATATAAAATTTTGGGTTGAAAGTTCTTTTCTTTAACGATGTTGAATATTGGCGCCCACTCTCTTCTGGCTTGTAGAGTCTCTGCCGAGAGATCTGCTGTGAGTCTGATGGGCTTCCCTTTGTGGGTGACCCGACCTTTCTCTCTGGATGCCCTTAGTATTTTCTCCTTCATTTCAACCCTGGTGAATCTGACGATTATGTGCCTTGGGGTTGCTCTTCTTGCAGAGTATCTTTGTGTTGTTCTCTGTATTTCCTGCAGTTGAGTATTGACCTGTCTTTTTAGGTTGGGGAAATTTTCCTTGATAATATCCTGAAGAGTATTTTCCTGCTTGGATTCATTCTCTTCATCACATTCTGGTACACCTATCAAACGTAGGTTGGGTCTCTTCACATAGTCCCACATTTCTTGGAGATTTTGTTCATTCCTTTTTGTGCTTTTTTCTCTAATCTTGGTTTCTCATTTTATTTCATTGAGTTGATCTTCGACTTCTGATATTCTTTCTTCTGCTTGGTCAATTCGGCTGTCGAATTTTGTGCATGCTTCACGAAGTTCTCGTGCTGTGTTTTTCAGCTCCTTAAATTCATTCATATTCCTCTCTAAGTTGTCCATTCTTGTTATCATTTTCTTGAATCATTTTTTAAATCTTTTTTCAAGGTTCTTAGTTTCTTTGCACTGATTTATAACATGTTCTTTTAGCTCACTGAAGTTTCTCATTATTCCCTTTCTGAAGTCTGATTCCATCATTTTGTCACACTCATTCTCTGTCCAGCTTTGTTTCCTTGATGGTGAGGAGTTTTGGTCCTTTGTAGGAGGTGCGGGTTTTTTTGTGATGTTTTCCTCCTTTTTGAGCTGGTTTCTTCTCATATTTATTGATTTATCCACCTGTCGTCTTAGTAGTTGCTGATTTTTCAATTGGGTCTCTGAGTGGACGCCCAGATTGTTGATGATGAAGTATTTCTGTTATTTAATTTTTCTTCTAATGGTGTAGCCCCTCTTCTGTACGAGTGCTGAGGTCCACTCCAGGCCCTGCTTGTCCGTGGTACACCTGTAGCAGCTGCAGAACAGTGAGGGATGCTACCAGTTTCTTCTTTTGCTATCTTTGCTCCAGAATGATGCCTGCCAAATGTCAGTCTGATTAGTCCTTTTTTGGGGTGACTCTTTGGATATACAGGGTTCAGGGAGCTGCTTGAGTGGACGGTCTGTGCTTTATAGGAGCTCCAGTCCTGAGCTGTGAGTTCCATGCTTCATTCAGGGTTCTTGGGAGGCTGTGTTTATGTCTGCTGCAACAGAACTCATAAACCCCCCTGTTTTTTTTCCCCCTTAGATGCTCTGTGTCAGGGAGTTGGGGCTTTCTTTATGAGTATCTGTTGCACTTTCCTGCCCAGCTAGGAGGTATTCTATTTACTATTTGCCTGCTTAGCCTTTGCCCTGCTAGCACAGGTCCACCTTGCTGCCATGGGGCTCCCTTCTGCTGTGGTGCACTCCACCCTGCTGGCAGAGTCTCTCTGTTATGGCGGGTCGCCTCACAATGGCAGGCTGTGTCAGCACTGGGTGGTACTTCCATAAGGGCAGATTGTGTCCATAGTGGGGGACGCCCCTCCCCCACCAGGCTGTACCGTCCTAGATTCAACTGTGCCAGCCACAAAACTCTCAGCCCTGAGCCCCTCCAATCGCTGCCCTGCTTGTCCCCATGAGAGTGGGACCAACCGAGCGCAATCACCCAGATCCCTGCCTCAGAGTCCATCCTCTCTCTCTCTCTCTCTTCCTCTCCCCAAGGTGAACGGTTGACTCTCTCACTGGCGCCTTAGTAGCCTGCCAATAGGGCACTGCGATCCGTGCAATCTCCCGTGCTTCTGCCCACTGCACCAGCTCAGATCACACTTCCCAGGAATCTCATGGTCTGGCTCATTGTCCAAGTTCCGTTCAACCAGATGGACATGCCAATCTGCCCTTTCAAATCTCAGATTGCCCATTTAACAGGGCACCCAGACCAGTGAGTTTTGTGCCTGGTGCCACTGTGCTGCAGTGCTGGGTGAACCGGCCACATGAGATGGCTGCGTTAGCATCCTGTGTCTCTTCCACACCTGGGACTTTCAATATTCTGTGGGCAAAAATGGTCTGTCCAAGAATGTGGCTAGGACTCACCCTCTGCGCCTTCACTGAGAGCTGCAATCCTGAGTCGCCTCTACAATTCCATCTTGGAAGCTCCATTTCAAAATCACACACTTCTTAACATAAACACACTCCACAGTGCAAACACCTAATGCAGAGACACAAACTCTTCAGACACACATACTACACAGTGCACACAGCTCACAAAGACACCCAACACTCAACAGACACACACTTCATAGTGCACACACCACACACAGACAGCACACACCACCCAGACACACTGCACTGTACACACACCTAACCCAAACACACAGCACTCACTATACACATACATTACACAGTGCAAACACCTCTCACAGACACACAAGATTCACCACAAACCCTCCACAGTGCACAAACCTCAACAGACCCCCACCACTAACCTCACACACACTGCACATTACAAAAACCTAACACAGACACATCACTCACCACACACACTTTTCACAGTGCACATATTTCACACAGACACACACCACTCACTGCACACACACACTCCATAGTACACACACTTTACAGGGACACACAACAATCAGCATACACACACTCCACCATGCACACACTCTCCACAATGCATAAACCTCACACAGATCCACACCACACAACACACACACTCCAGAGTTCAGACATTTAGCACAGACAAACACCACTTACCACATGCACTGCACACTCACACTCCACTGTGTATATATTTTACACCGACACCCACGACTCATCACACACATACTACACAGTACACATTACACCGGCACACACCACTCACCATGCACACACTCCAAGGTGCAGAAACCTTAAACAGACACACACCAGTCACCACACAAACTCCACACACATACATCACAGTGCACACATCTTAAATAGACATGCACCTCTCACACATTAAAGAGTGCACACAACTCACACAGACACATTACTCAACACACACATCACACTCCACAGTGCACACATTTTATGCAGACACACCACACACCAAACACACACTCCACTGTTACACAACTCACACAAATGCACAGCAGTCACCACACATGCACTGCCAGTGTACACATCTCACACACACCACTCACCACACACACACTCTACATTGAAGAAACTTTATACAGACACACGACTGACCACACAGACTACACAGTAAATACATTTCACACAGACAGAGAACACTCACCACACACATTCCACTGTGAAAACACCTCACACAGGCACACCACTCATAACAAACACACACTGCACAGTGAACACGCCTCACAAAAACACACATCAGTGACCACACACAGACACTCTACAGTGCACTCACATTTCATAGACACACACCACTCACCACACATACAAACACAAACTGCACAGTGCACACACCTCACACAAACACACTCCAGTCACCATAAACACACACTACACAGTGCACACACCTCACACAAACACACACCACTCACCAAACACACAATCCACAGTGCAGACAAGAAACCCAGACATACCACTTAACACACACACTACAGAGTGCACTCACCTCACACAGAAACACACCACCCACTACACACACAAACCACAGTGGAGACACCAAACAGACATACCACTTACCACACATACTACATAGTGAACACACCTAACAGAGACACAGAACACACACCACACACATTCCACAGTGCAGACACCTCACTCAGGCACACTACAAACCACAAACACTCTCCACAGTGCACACAACTCACACAGACACACATCACTCATCACACACACTCCACAGTGCACACACCTCACATGTACACACAAATTACACACATTCTCCACAGTGCATTCACCTTACACAGAGAGACACCATACCCTCCACACACTTCACAAGCAATGCACAGTGCACATACCTCAGACATACCCTACTCACCACACACACACACTCCAGAGTACACACATTTCTCAAAGACACACAGCATATACCACACAAACTCTTCAAACCCACACCACAATGCACACACATTACACAGACAAACACCAATCACCTGACACCTTATCCACAATGCAGACACCTCACACTGTCACACACTTGTCGCCACACACACTCAACACACACATTCAGTGTCCACATTTCACACAGACACCAGTAGGCACACACACTCCACAGTGCACATACCTCACACAAATGCACACTGTAGCACACAAACACTACACAGTTAACACACCTCACAAAGACATACCATGCAGAGAGAGTCTACAGTGTACACAGCTCACAGAGACACAAAGCACTCACCATACACACACACAATATAGTGCACAAAACTCAGACACACACTACTCTTGACACATGCATTATAGTGTAGACACCTCACACAGGCACAAGTTAGCACACACACTACACAGTAAATACACGTCACAGAGACACAGAACACTCACCACACGCACATTCCACAGGGCAAACACCTCACAAATGCACACCACTCACCAAATACACAGATTTAACCATGCACACACATGACACAGACACACACCTCTGACCACACACACTCCAGAGTGCACACACCACACAGAAACACAAGACATACCACACACACTGCATTGTGCACATACCTAACCCAAACACACAACACTTACCATACACACACCCTCCACAGTGCACACATCTCAAACAGACACACAAGATTTATTACAAACATTTCACAGTGCACAAAATTTACACAAACACACAACTAACCACACAGACACTCTGTACAGTAAAAAAACCTCATAGACACAAGTCACTCACCACACATACTCTTCACCATGCACACATTTCACACAGACAAACATCACTCACAGCACACATGCACTCCACAGTGGACACACCTCAGAGACACACACCAATCAGCACACACACTCCACCATGCACACTTCTCACACAGACACCCAACACTTATTATGCACACACTGCACAGTGCACTCACCTCACACAGAAACACACCATGCAGCACACACACTCCAGAGTGCAGACATCTAGCACAGAAACACACCACTTACCACACACCCTGCACACTCACTCCACTGTCCATATATCACACACGGACACATACCACTGAGTGAACATATACTACACAGTGCACACACCTTACACAGGCAAACACCAGTCACTACACACACTCCACCATGCAGACACCTCACACAAATTTCAGTCACCACACACATTCCACGCACATACTCCGCAGTGCACACACCTTAAAAAGACATGCACCACTAACACATTAAAGAGTGCACACAACTTACACAGACACACCACTCATCACACACATAATAATCCACAGTGCACACATTTCACACAGACACAAACCACTCACCAAACACACACTCCACAGTTTCCACAACTCACACAAACATCAGTCACCACACATGCACTCCATAGTGCACACATCTCACACACACATGACTCACGACACACACACTCCACATTGAAAAAACCTCATACAGACACACGACTGATCACACACACTTAACAGTAAATACATTTCACACAGACAAACAACACTCAATGCACACACATTTCACAGTGCAGACACCTTGATAGGCACAGTGCTCACCACCAAAACACACTTCTCAGTGAACACATCTCACAAAGACACACACCACTCAATAAACGCACTTAATGCACACACTCCGCATAGCACACACATTACACAGACACAAAACTCACCACACACATACTCTCCACAGTTCACACACATCACACAGACACACACCACCCATCACACACATAACACTCCACAGTGCACACATTTCACACAGACACACACCACTCATCACACACAAACTCCTCAATTCACACACCTAACACAGACACACACCCCTCACCACACACACACCCTCCACACTGCACACACCTCACATGGACAGACAGCACACAGTCCACGGACTCCACATATAATCCACTGTGAACATACCTCAGACACACACCACTCATTACACAGAAACTCCAAAATACACATTTCACAGAGAAACAAAGCACACACCACACAAATTCTGCACACACACCACAATACACACTCATCCCACAGACACACATGAATCACCACACACCCTATTCACAATGCACGCACCTCACACTGTCACACACCAGTAACCACACACATTCAACACACACACTCGGTGTACACATTTTACACAGACACAAACCAATTATCACACACACTCCACAGTGCACACACCACACAGACACACACCACATACCAAGCACAGAGACTCCACAGTGCACACACCTCACACAGACACACAGCACTCACCATACACACACACTCCACAGTGCACACACCTTAAACTGAGACACACTACTCATGACACACACTTAACACTGAAGAAACCTCACACAGTTAGAAGACAGCCCATGCATACCTTTTAGTGCACACATCTCACACAGAAACACACCACACAGCAAACAGAAACACACAAAATGGACAGTGTACACACCTCACACAAACACACACCACTCACCATACACACACTACACAGTGCAGACACCACACTCAGACAGACAATAACCACCAAACACACACTTTACAGTGCAGACACCTTACACAGACATACCACTCACCACACACAGTACACATTGCACTCACTTCACACAGACACACACCACTCACCTCACACAAAATCTAAAGTACAGATATTCTACACAGACACACACCACTCACCACACACACTCCACGCACTCTCCACAGTGCACACACCTCACACAGACACACACCACGCAGTCCATGGACTCCACACATAATTCACAGTGCACATACCTCAGACACACACCACTCATCACACAGAATCTCCACAACACACACCTCACAGAGACACACAGCACACACCACACAAATTTTACACACACATGCCACAATGAACATACATCACACAGACACACACCAATCACCTCTCACCCTTTTCACAATGCAGGCACCTAACACTGTCACACCCCAGTCACCACACATACTCAACACACTCAGTGCACACATTTCATGCAGACACATACCACTTACCATACACACACTCCATAAGCACAGACCTCAAGCAAACACTGCAGAACACACACTCCACAGTGCACACACCTGACACAGACACACACAACTCTTCAGTCACACATACTACACAGTGCACACACCTTACACAGACACACATAACTCACGACACACACACTCCAGAGTGAAGACACCTCATACAGAAACACTACTAACCACAGAATCTACACAGTGAACACAGCTAATAGAGACACAGAACATTCACCACACACATATTCCACAGTGCAGACACCTCACACAGGCACACCATATACCACAAACTCAAACCCCACAGTACACACACCTGACACAGACACACACATCTGACAACAATCACACTGCAATACACACACTGCACACAAACACCACACACCACACAAATCCACACACCACACTGTGCACACACCTCACCAAACACACACCACTTGCCAAATACACACACTACACAGTGCACACAACTCACAGACACAAAAAATTACCACACACACTCCACAGTGCACAAACCTCACACAGACACACACCACTCACCACACACACTGCACAGTGCAAAAAGCTCACACAGACACAAGTCACTCACCACATACACTCTTCACAGTGCACACACCTTACACTAACACACACCACTAACCACACACACCCCACCATGCACACACCTTCAAGCAACACACACCTATCAGCAAAAACACACTCCGCCATGCACAAACCTTATGAAGACACACACCACTTATCACACACACTCTCCACAGTGCACATACATTACACAGAAACACAGCATTCAACACACACACTCCAGAGTGCAGACAACTAGCACAGACACACACCACTTACAACACAAAATGGACACTCACACATTACTCTGTATGCATCTCACACAAACACACACCACTCATCACACGCATACTACACATTGCAGACAACTTGCACGGGCATACCTCTCACAACACACATAACACAACACAGTGCACACATTTCACACAGACGCAGACTACTCACTAAAAATTAATCCACATTTAACACACTGCACTCAGACAAACACCACACACCATGCAAACACACAATGTGCACAGTGCACACACCTCACACAAACACACACCACTCACCATACACACACACTACACAGTGCACACACCACATACAGGCAAACAATACTCACCATAAAAACACTTTACATTGCAGAAAACTAACACACACATACCACTAGCCAAACACACTAGAAAGTGTACTCAGCTCACACAGACACACACCACGCACTGCATACACAATTCAAAGTGCGGACACTCCACTCAGAAACAAACCACTCACCACACACACTTCACACACACTCCAATGTGCACACATTTCACACACACACCACTCAAAACACACACTTAAAACATAAACTTCACATAGCCCACACATCAGACAAAAAACTCACCACACACACTCCACAGTGAACACACCTCATGCAGACACACACCATTCATCACACACAAACACCACAGTGCACACACCTCACAGAGACACACCACACTCAATACACACATGTAATGCACACACTCAACATAGCACACACATGTCACAGACAAAACTTACCACACATACAATCTCCACAGTGCACACACCTCACACAGACACACACCACTCACCACACACACACTCCGGTGTGCACACACCTTACACAGACACACACAATTCAACACACGCACACTCTGCACAGTGCAAAAGCCTCACACAGAAACAAGTCACTCACCACACAAAGATTTCTCAGGGCATACAACTCACACAGATGCACACCACTCAACACACACACACTTCACAGTGCACATGCTTCAAAGAGACACACAGCAATCAGCACACACACTCCACAGTGCACACATCTCAGACACACACTACTTATGACACACACACACTTTACAGTGAAGACACCTCACACGGACACACAACACTCAGCACACACACATTCTGTAGTGCAGACACCTCACACAGGCACACAACTTACCAGACACACACACTGCACAGTGCACACACCTTACAAAGAAACACACCACTGACCACACACATTACACAGTGCACACACCTCACACAGAAACACACAAGTAACCACACACACAAAAACAACAAAGTGCACACACCTCACACAAACACACACCACTCAGCATACACACACACTATACCGTGCACACACCACACACAAAAAATACTCACCAAATACTCCACAGTGCATACACCTAACACACACTTACCACTCACCACACACACTACACAGTGCTATCACCTCACACAGACACACACCACTCACTGCACACAGAATCCAAAGTGCAGACACTGCACAGAGACACACCCCACTCACCACACACTCTCTACAGTGCACATACCTCACACAGACACACACCACTCATCACAAAAAACTCCACAGTGCACACAGCTCACAGGGACACACACCAATAAGCACACACACTCCACTTACCACAAACACACTCTCATGTGTGTGCACACCTCATGCAGACACACACCACTTACCACAAACACACTCTCCACAGTGCACACACCTCACACTGACACACTCTCCACAGTGCACACACCTCACCACACAACACACACACTCCAGAATGCAGACACCTGGCACAGACACACACCACTTACCACACACACTGCACACTCACACTCCACTGTGCATACCTTTCACACAGACACACACCACTAATCACACACATACTACACCAAGCACACACCTCACACAGGCACATACCACTCCCCGTGCACACACTCCACAGTGCAGAAACCTCACACAACACACACCAGTCACCACACACTCCACACACATACTCCACAGTTAACACACCTTAAACAGACATGCACCACTTACACATTAAAGAGTGCACACAACTCCCACAGACATGCCACTCACCACACACATAAGACTCCACAGTTCACACGTTTTACAGACACACACCACTCACCAAACACACACTCCATAGTCACACAACTCCCACAGACACACAGCAGCCACAACACAAATACATTCCATACTAGACAGAAGTCACACACACACTACTCATGACACATACACTACACATTGAAGAAACCTCATATAGACTCAGGACTGACCACACATACTACACAGTAAATACATTTAACACAGACACACAACACTCACCACACACTCATTCCACAGTGCAGACACCTCACACAGGCACACCACTCACCAAAAAAACACACTGCACAGTGAACACACCTCAAAAAGACACACACCACTGACCAGAGACACACTCTTTTCAGGTAGAGTGCTCTATAGTGACTGTTGTTGGTTAGATGGCTCTACAGGGACTGTTGGTGGATAGGTGCTCTACATTACTCTTGTTGGGTAGGGTGCTATATAGTGATTGTTGTGTGTTGGGTGCTCTATAGTGACTGTTGTTAGGTAGAGTGCTCTATAGGTGACCGTTGTGGGGTAAAGTTCTCTATAGTGACTTGTTGGTAGGGTGCGCTAAAGTGACTATTATTGGTATGGTGATCTTTAGTGACTGTTTTGGGGTAGGTGTTCTATAGTAACTGTTGATGGGTAGGTACTCTGTGCTGACTGTTTTTGGTAGAGTGCTTTAAGTAACTTTTATTAAGCAGGGTGCTTTATACAGACTGTTGCTGGGTGGGGTGCTCTATAGTGATTGTTGCTGGGTGAAGTGATTTATACTGACCCTTGCTGAGTAGAGTACTCTATAGTGACTGTTGATGGGTAGGTACTCTATAGTGACTGTTTTCAGGTAGGTGGTCTATAGTGAGTGGTGTTGGTTAGGGTGCTATATACTGTCTGTTGTTGGATAGTGTTTTATAGTTACTGTTGTTGGGTGGAGTGCTCCTTACTGACTATTGTTGAATAGAGTGCTCTATAGTGACTGATGTTGGGTAGGGTTCTCTAAACTGGCTTTTGCTGGGTAGGTTGCTCTATAGTGACTGTTGTTGCATGGAGTGCTCAGTAGTTACTGATTTTTTGTAGGATGCTCTATAGTGACTGTTGTTTGTTGGGGTACTGTATGACTCTTTTTTGGTAGAGGGCTATATAGGTGACTGTTGTGGGGTGGAGTTCTCTATAGTGACTGGTGTTTTGTAAAGTGCTCTATAGTGACTGTTGTTGGGTAGGGTGCTCTATAATAACTGTGGTTGGATATGGTGCTCAATAGTAACTGTTGTTGGGTAGAGTGCACTATAGAGACTGTTGTTGGGTTGGTGCTCAATAGTGACTCTTTTAGAACAAGATGTTCTATAGAGACTGTTGTTTGGTATGATGCTCTATAGTGACTGTTGTTGGTTACAGTGCTCTATACTGAATGTAGATGGGTAGTGCTTTATACTGATTGTGATTGGTAAATTTCTCTATAGTGAATGTTGTTGGGTTGGTGCTCTATACTGACTGTTGTTGGGTAGGTGCTCTATAGAGGTTGTGGTAGGGTATGGTGCTGTATAGTTACTGTTGTTGTTAGGGTGCTCTCCAGTGACTGTTGTTGGTCAGGTGCTTCATACTAAGTAATGTTGGGGAGGGTGCTCTATAATGACTGTTGCTCTATAGGGTGCTCTATAGTGACTGTTTTTGGGTGGAGTGCTCTATAGTGACTCATGCTAGGTAGATTGCTCCATATTGACAATTTTTGGGTATGTACTCTATAATGACTGCTGTTGAGTGGGGTGCTCCATAGTGACTTTTGTTGGGTGTGGTGCCTTATAGTGACTGTTGTAGGTTGGAGTGCTCTATAGTGACTTGTTTTGTAGAGTGCTCCATAGTGAATATTGTTGGATAGGTGCTCTACAGTGACTGCTGTTGGGTAGGTGATCTATAGTGAATGTTGTCTGGTAGGTGCTCTATGGTGACTGTTGTTGGGCAGGTGCTCTATAGTGACTGTTGCTGGGTATGGTGCTCGATAGTGACTGTTGTTGGGTAGCTGGTCTACAGTGACTGTTGTTTTTTGTGAAGCTCTATAGTGACCATTGTTGGGTAGAGTGCTCTATAGGTGACTGTTGTGGGGTGGACTTCTCTATAGTGACTGTTGTTTAGAGTGCTCTATAGTGACTCTTGTTGGGTAGGTGGTCTATAGTGACTGTTGCTGTGTATGGTGCTCTATAGTGACGTTTGATGGGTAGGTACTCTATGGAGACTGTTGTTTGGTGCGGCGTTCTATAGTGACTGTTGTTAAGTAGAATGCTCTATAGGTGACTCATTGGGTGGAGTGCTTTATAGTGGCTGTTGTGTAGAGGCTTTATAGTGACTCTTGTTGGGTACAGTGCTGTTTAATGATGGTTTTTGCGTGGAGTGCTCTATAGTGACTGTTGTTAAATAAATGCTCCATAGTGACACATTTGGGTAGGTGCTCTATCGTGACTGTTGTTGGGTAGTGAATTCTACAGTGACTATTGTTAATAGGGTGCTCTATGCTGACTTTTTTTGGTTGAGTGCTCTATAGTGATTGCTGCTGGGTAGGGTGCTCTATAGTGACTGTTGTTGGGTTGAGTGCTCTATAGTGACTCATGCTGGGTAGATTGATCTATATTGATGATTTTTGAGTAGGTACTCTATAATGACTGTTGTTGAGTGGGGTGCTCCATTGTGACTTTTGTTGGGTGTGGTGCTTTATAGTGTCTGTGGATGGTTGGAGTGCTCTATAGTGACTGTTGTTTTGTAGAGTGCTCAATAGTGAATATTGTTGGGTAGGTGCTCTACAGTGACTGTTGTTGGGTAGGTGATGTATAGTGAATGATGTCTGGTAGGTGCTCTATGGTTACTGTTGTTGGGCAGGTGCTGAATAGTGACTGTTGCTGGGTATGGTGCTCAATAGTGACTGTTGTTGGGTAGCTGGTCTACAGTGACTGTTGTTGGTTGCAAAGCTCTATAGTGACTATTGTTGGGTAGAGTGCTCTATAGGTGACTGTTGTGGGGTGGACTTCTCTATAGTGACTGTTGTTGTGTAGAGTGCTCTATAGTGACTCTTGTTGGGTAGGTGGTCTATAGTGACTGTTGCTGTGTATGGTGCTCTATAGTGACGTTTGATGGGTAGGTACCCTATGGAGACTGTTGTTTGGTGTGGTGTTCTATAGTGACTGTTGTTGGGTAGAATGCTCCATAGGTGTCTGTCATTGGGTGGAGTGCTTTATAGTGGGGGTGGTGTGGAGGCTTTATAGTGACTGTTGTTGGGTATGGTGCTGTTTAATGACGGTTTTTGTGTAGAGTGTTCAATGGTGACTGTTAAATAGGTGCTCTATAGTGACACTTTTGGGTAGGTGCTCTATAGTGACTGTTGTTGGGTAGTGAATTCTACAGTGATTATTGTTAATAGGGTGCTCTATACTGACTGTTTTTCTGTTGGGTTCTCTATAGTGACTGCTGCTGTGTAGGTTGCTCTATTGTGACTGTTTTTGGGTGAGGTGACTTATAGTGATTGTTGCTGGGTACAGTGCTTTATAGTAACAGTTGTTGGGTAGGTAATCTATATTGAGTGTTGTTGGGTTAAATGCTCTCTAATGATTTTGTTGGGTAGGTGCTATACAGTGAATGTTGTTGGCTGGAGTTCTTTATATTGACTGTTGTTGTATAGGGTGTTCTGCAGTGACTGTTGTTGGGTAGTGTGCTCTATAGTGACTGTTGATGGGTAGGGTGGTCTATGGTGACTATTGTTGGGTAGGTATTGTATAGTGACAGTTGTTGGGTAGAGTTTCTTAAAGTGACTGTTGTGTAGATGCACTATAGATATTGTTGTTGCATAGGTGCTCTATAGTTACTGATTTTTGATTGGTGTTATATTGTTACTGTTGTTGGGTAGGTGCACTATAGAGAGTGTTGTTAGCTATAATGCTCTATAATGACTGTTGTTAGTTGGGTGATCTATAGTGACTGTTGTTGGTAGGGTGCTCTATACTGTCTTGTTGGGTAGGGTGATCTATACTGACTGTTTCTGGGTAGGGTGCTCTATAGTGACTGTTGTTGGGTGCAGTGCTTTATAGTGACTCTTACTGGGTAGAGTGCTGTACAGTGACAGTTGTTGGGTAGGTATTGAATAGTGACTGTTGTTGGGTGGGGTGCTTCATAGTGACTGTGGTTGTTTAGTGGCTCTATATTACCTGTTATTGAATAGGGTACTCTATAATGACTGTTGTGGGGCACAGTGCTCTATTGTGCCTTTTGTTGGTTAGAGCAATCTACAGTTACTGTTGTTGGGTAGGTGCTCTAAAATGTCTGTTTTGGGGTAGGTGCTCTATAGTGACTGCGGTTGGGTAGGGTGCTCTACAGGAACTGTTGTTCAGTCGAGTCCTCTATAGTGGCTGTTATTGGGTGGAGTGCTCTGCAGTTACTGTTGTAGAGTGGGTGCTCTACAGTGTCTATTTTTGGGTAGAGGGCTCTAGATAGTGACTGTGGCTGGGTAGAGTGCTCTATACTGACTGCTGCTTTATAGGGTGCTCTAGAGTGACTGTTGCACGTTTGGGTGCTCTATGGTGACTGTTGTTGTTTACAGTGCTCTATAGTGACTGTTGTGTAGGGTGTTGTATAGTGACTATTGTTGGGTAGGTGCTCTATAATGACTGTTGCTGGGCAGGCGGCTCTATACTGAGTGTTGTAGGGTGGGGTGCTCTAAAGTGACTATTTTGGGCTAGATTCTTGTGTAAATGACTATAGTTGAGTGGAGTGTTCTATAGTGACTGTTGTAGTGTAGTGTGCTCTATGGAGACTGTTGTGTAGAGTGCTCATTAGTGATTGTTGTTTTATAGGGTGCTCTATAGTGACTGTTGTGTACATTTCTCTATTGTGACTTTGGTGGGTAGAGCACTAAACAGTGCCTGTTCTAGGTAGGTGCCCTATACTGACTGTTGTTGGGTAGGTGCTCTATAATGACTATTTTTGAGTAGGTGCTCTATATTGACTGTTGTTGCATAGGGTGCTCTATAGTAACTATTGTTGGGTATGGTGCGCTATAGTGACTTTTGTTTGGTGTAGTGCTCTATTGTGTCTGTTGTTGAGTGAAGTGCTTAATAAACTGTTGCTGGATGGTGTGCTCTATAATGACTGTGGTTCAGTAGGTGCTCTATAGTGAATGTTGTTTGTTGGGGTGCTCTATCATTACTGTTGTTGGCAGAGTGCTCCATAGGTGACTGTTGTTGGATGGAGTGCTCTATAGTGACCATTGTGTAGAGGGCTCCATAAGAACTGTTGTCAGGTAGAGTGCTCTATAGTGACTGATTTTGGGTAGGTTGCTCTTTAGAGACTGTAGTTAAGTAGGTACTTTATAGTGACTGTTTTTTGGCGTGTTGTTCTATAGTGACTATTGTTGGGTAGGTGCTGTATACTGACTGTTGCTGGATAGGGTGCTCTGTAAAGACTCTTGTTAGGTGTGGTGGACTATAGTGACTATTGTGTAGAGTGCTCTATAAGTGACTCTGGTTGAATACAGTGCTTTATAGTGACTGTTTTGGGGAGGAGTTCTCTATAGTAACTGTTTTTGCGTAGGTGCTCTATAGCGACTGTTGGTGGGTAGGTGCTCTATCATGACAGGTGTTGCATAGATTCTATATAGTGTCTGTTGTTGAACAGGTGCTCTGTAGTGACTGTTGTTAGGTAGAGTGCTCTGTAGTGACTGATGTTTGCAGGGTGATCAATAGTGACCATTGATTATTGGGTGCTCTATAGTGATTGTTGTTGCATAGTGTCCTCTATAGTAACTGTTGTTGGGCAGGGTGCTCTATAGTGACTGTTGTTTGGTGGAGTGCTCTATAGTGTCTGTTGTTGGATAGGGTGGGCAATACTGACTGTTGCTGGATGGGGTGCTCCATAATGACTGCTGTTCAGTAGGTGCTCTATAGTGACTGTTGTTGGTTGGAGTGCTCTATTATGACTGTTGTTGTTTAGAGTGCTCTACAGGTGACTGTTTCTGGGTGGAGTGCTCTATAGTTACTGTTGTTATGTAGAGTGTTCTATAGTGACTGTTTGGTAAAAGTCTTTATAGCAACTCTTGTTGGGAAGAGTGCCCTATAGTGACTGCTGTTGGGTAGGTAATCTATAATGACCGTTTTTGTGTTGGGTGCTTTATAGTGAATGTTTTTGGGTAAAGTGCTCTATAGGTGACTGTTGTTGGGTTTAGTGTTTTATAAATAATATTGTGTAGAGTGCTCTATAGTGATTGTTGTTTGGTATAGTGCTCTATAATGACTTTTGTTGCGTAGGTGGCTCTAGTTACTGAGTAATATAGGGTAGGGTGCTGTATAGTGACTGTTGCTGGGTACAAAGCTCTAGATACTGACTGTTATTTGGTAGGGTGCTCTATAGTGACTGTTGATGGGTAGAGTGCTCTATAATTACTGTTGCTGAGTAAGTGATCCATAGTGACTGTAGCTGGGAGAAATGCTCTATAGTGACTGCTGTTGGGTAGGGTGCTCTATAGTGACAGTTTCTGGGTGAAGTGCTCTAGAGTGACTGTAGTTGGATAGAGTGTTCTATAGTGACTGTTGCTCTATAGGGTGCTCTATACTGACTGTTGATGGGGAGCACTCTCTATAGTTACTGTTGTTGGGTAGGGTGCCCTATAGTGACTGTTGCTGGGAGGAGTGTTTTGTACTGACTGTTGTTGGGTAGAAGGCTCTATAGTTACTGCTGATTGTAGGTGCTCTATAGTTACTGATGTTGGGTATGGTGCTCTATAGTGATTGTTGTTGGGTAGAGTGCTGTATAGTGACTGTCATTGGGTAGGTGCTCTATAGTGTTGGTTGTTGGTAGGTGCTCTATAATGACTGTTGTTGGGTTGGTTGCTTTATAGTGACTTTTATTGGGTATGTGGCTCTAGTTACTGACTGTTATTAAGTAGGGTGCTCTACGGTGACTCTTGTTAGGTAGTTTGCTCTATAGTGACTGTTGTTGGCAGGGTGCTTTATAGGGACTGTTTTTGGCATTGTGCTCTTCAGTGACTTTTTATATAGGGTACTCTATAGTGACTGTTGTTGGGTGGGGTGCTCTATAGTGACTGTTTTTGGGTAGGTGCTCTATTGTGACTGTTGTTGGGTAGAGTGCTCTATAGTGACTGTTGTTGGGTATGTGTTCTATAGAAACTTTTGTTGGTTAAGGTGCTCTATAGTAACTGTTGTTTATAAGTGTGCACTATAGTGACCGTTCTTTGGGGGAGTGCTCTATAGTATCTGGTGTTGTGTGGGGTGCTCAATACTGACTGTTGCTGGGTAGGGTGCTTTATAGTGACTGTCTTTGGGTAGAGTGCTCTAGATGGTGACTGTTGTTGGGTAGGTTCTCTATAGTGATTGTTGTTTGGTAGAGTGCTCTGTAGCGACTCTTTTAGAGCAAGGTGCTCTATAATGACTGCTGTTTTGTGGAGTTCTGTATAGTAACTGTTGTTGGGTATAGTGCTCTGTAAGTGATTGTTGTTGGTGAAGTGACTTATATTGACTATTTTGTAAAGTGCTCAATAGTGACTGTTGTTGGGTGGAGTGCTCTATGATGACTGTTGTTGGGTAGAGTGCTCCATAAGTGACTGTTTTTGGGTGAAGTGCTCTATAGAGACTTTTGGTAGGTAGAGTGTTCTATAGAGACTCTTGTTGTGTAGAGTGCTTTACAGTGACTTGTTGGGTAGCTTTCTCTATACTGACTGTTGTTAGGTAGGTGATGTATAGTGACTGTTGTTGGGTATCTTGCTCTATAGTGACTGTTTTTAAGTACGGTGCTGTATAGTGACTGCTGTTGGCTATGGTGCTGTATTGTGACTGATTTTGTGTAGAATGCTCCATAATCACTGTTGATGTGTAGGTGCCCTATACTGATGGTTGTTCTGTAGGTGCTCTAGTATGACTTTTGTTGGGTATGTGCTCAATAGTGACTGTTGTTTGTTAGGTTGCTCTATAGTAAATGCTGCTGGGTAGGTTGCTCTATAGTGAATGTTGTTGGAGTGCTCTATAGTGTCTGTCGTTGGGTGGGGTGATCAATACTGACTGTTGCTGGGTGGGGTGCTTTTTGGTGCCTGTCATTGGGTAGAGTGCTTGAGATACTGACTGTGGTTGGGTAGGTGATCTATAGTGATTGTTGTTGGATATCGTGCTCTATAGTGACTGTTGTTGTGTAGGGTACTCTATAGTGACTTTTGTTGGGTGAGGTGCTCTATAGTGACTGTTGTTGATTACAGTGCCCTATAGGTGACTGTTGTTGGGTATGGTGTACTATAATGACTGTTGTTGGTTAGCTGCTCTATACTGACTGTTTCTGGGTAGCAAGATCTATTGTGACTGTTGTTGGGTAAGGTGCTCTATAGTGACCATCACTGGGTAGAGTGCTCTATGGTGACTGTTGCATAATAGAGGGCTCCATAGTGTCTGTTGATGGGTATGTGCTCCATAGTGACTGTTGTTCTGTAGGTGCCCTATAGTGACTGTTGTTTGAAAGGAGCTGCATAGTGACTGTTGTTGGGTAGGGTGCTCTATAGTGACTATTACTTGTAAGGTGCTCCATAATGACTGTTTTTAAGTAGAATGCTCTATAATAAGTGTTCCTAGAAAGCGTGCTCCATAGTGAGTGTTGCTGAATGAAGTGCTCTATACTGACTGTTGCTAGGTCAAGTGCTTTATTACTTTAGTGGTAAAGTGACAGTTTTCTGGTTGGTACTCTATATTGACTGTTGTTGAGTGAGGTGGTCTATAGTGACTTCTTTTTAGTAGGGAGCTCTATAATGACTTTTGTTGGGTAGAGTGCTCCATAGTGACTTTTATTGCATAGGGTGTTCTATAGTGACTGTTGTTGAATAGTGTGTTCTATAGTGATTGTTGTTCAGTATGGTGTTCAATAGTGATTGTTGTGTAGATTGCTCTAAAGTGACTATTTTTGGGTAGGTGCTCTATAGTGATTGTTGTTGGGTAGGTTGCTCTATAGTGACTTTTTTTGAAAACAGTGCTCTATAGTGAATGAGGTTGGGTAGGTTGCTTTATAGTGACGTTTTTGGGTACAGTGCTCTGTAGTAACTTGTTTAGTAGAGTTCTCTATAGTGACTGTTATTGGATAGGGTGCTCTATAGTGACTGTTGTTGGGTAGGGTGCTTTATTGTGACTTTTCTGGGTAGAGTGCTCTATAGTGACTATTCTTGAGTATGGTATTCTATACTGACTGTTGTTGGGTAGGGTGCTTTAGAGTGACTATTGTTGAATAGGTGCTCTATAGTGACTGTTGCTGTGTATGGTACTCCATAGTGGCTGTTGTGTAAGGTGCTCTATACTGACTGTTGCTAAATAGAGTACTCTATAGTGACTGTTGATGGGTAGAGTTCTCTATAGTGGCTGTTGTTGGGTTGGTGCTCTATAGTGACTATTGGTGGGTAGGTGCTTTATAGTGACTGTTGCTGCATAGGGTGCTCTGTAGTGACTGTTGTTGGGTGAGGTGCTCTATGGTGACTGTTGTTGGGTGGAGTGCTCTATAAGTGACTGTTGTTGAGTGAAGTGCTTTATAGAGACTGTTATGTAGAGTAGTTTATAGTGACTGTTTTCTGGGGAGAGTGCTCTACAGTGACTTGTTGGGAAGCTTGCTCTATACTGACTGTTGTTCAGAAGGTGATCTGTAGTGACTTGTTGGGTACATGCTCTATTGTGACTGTTGTTTGTAGAGTGCTCCATAGTGACTGTTGTTGGGTAGGTGACCTATACTGACTGTTTTTGTGTAATGTATGCTATAGTGAATGTTGTTGGGTGGAGTTCTCTGTAGTGTCTTTTGCTGGGTGGGGAGCTCAATACTGACTGTTGCTGTGTGGGGTGCTCTATGGTGACTGTTGTTGGGTAGAGTGCTCTATATAGTGACTGTTGTAGGGTATGTGCTTCACAGTGCCTGTTGTTTGCTAGGGCTCTCTATAGTGACTGTTGTTGGGTTGGGTGCTCTATAGGGACTGTTGTTTGCTGGAGTGCTCTATAGTGACTTTTGGGTGGAGTGCTCTATAGTGAATGTTGTTGGGTAGGGTCCTTTATAGTGACTGATGCTGAGTACGGTGCTCTATAGTGACTCTTGCTGTGTAGGGTTCTCTTCAGTGACTTTTTTGGGTAAGGTACTCAGTAGTGACTGTTGCTTGTTAGGGTGCTCTTTGGTTACTACTGTTGGGTAGGTGCTCTATAGAGTGTTGTTGGGTGGGGTGCTCTACATTGACTGTTGTTGGGTAGGTGATCTATATTCACTCTTAATGGGTAGGATACTCTATGGGGACTCTTGTGTAGAGTGCTCTGTAGTTGCTGTGGCTGGGTAGGGTGCTCTATACTGACTTTTGTTGGGTGGCATGCTTTACACAGACTGTTGCTTTACACAGACACAGCAACAGTCACTATAGAGCACCTACCCAGCAACCATCAGTTTAGAGCACCCCATCAACACACATCACTATACAGCACATACCCAAAAACAGTGACTATAATGCACCCTATCCAGCAAGATTTACTATAGAGCATCTACCCAACAACAGTCACTATAGAGCACCCTAAACAGCAAAAGTTACTATAGAGCACTCTACCAGCAACAGTCACTGTAGAGAACTTCACTCAACAACAGTCAGTATAAAGAACCCTATGCAGCAACAGTCATTATAGAACACCCAACCTAACAATAGTCACTATAAAGCACACTATTAACACGAGTCACTATAGAGCACTCCACCCAGCAACATTCAATAGAGAGCACCATACTCAATAACAGTCACTATAAAGAACCCTACCCAACAACAGTCACTGTAAAGAACTAGACCCAACATCAGTCACCTATAGAGCACTCTACACAACAACAGGCACTATAGATTACTCTACTTAACAACAGTTACTATAGAGCAGTTTATGCAATACCAGTCACTATAGAACACCCTCACCAAGAACAGTCACAACAGAGCACTCTAACCAACAACAGTCACTATAGAGCACCTACCCAACAAAAGTCTATATAGATTACCTGCACAACAACAGACACTATAAAGCACCTACACAACAGCTGTCACTATAGAGCAGCTACCCACCAACAGTCATGATAGAGGACCTACTCAAACACAGTCACTATAAAGCACTCTACCCAACACCCATCACTATTCAACACCATACCAAACAACAGTGACTATAGAGCACACTATTCAACAACTGTCACTATAGAACACCCTATGCAAAAACAGCCACTATGAAACATTCTACCCAACAACAGTCACTATCAAGCACCTACCCAACAACAGTCACTATAAAGCAACCCACCCAAAAACAGTCACTATAGAATACCTACTCTAGAACAGTGACTATAGGGCACTCTACCTAGCAACAGTCACCATAGATAATTTCATCCAGCAACAGTCACTATATGTCACCCTACCCAGCAACAGTCACTATAGAGTACTCTACCTAACAACAGTCACTATAGAGCACCTAAGAAACCACAGTCACTATAGAGCACCAACACAGCGACAGTCAGTATAGATCACCCTACCCAACAACAGTTCATATAGAGCACCTGCCCAACGACAGTCAGTATAGAGCTCTCTACTCATCAACAGTCACTATAGAGCACCCTACTGAACAACAGTATTTATAGAGCACCAACCAAGCAACAGTCACTATAAAGCACCAACCCGGAGACAGTCAGTATTGGTCACCCTACCCAACAACAGTCCATATATAGCACCTGCCCAACAGCAGTCAGTATAAATCTCTCTACTAATAACAGTCACTAAAGAGCACCTTACCAAATAACAGTCACTATAGAGCACCCTACCCAAAAACAGTCACTATAGAGCACCCTACCAACAACAGTAACTATAGAGCACCCTACCTAACAAAAGTCACTATAGAACAAGTACCCAACAACATTCACTATAGAGCACCTACTCACCAACAGTCACTGTAGAGTACCTACTCACCAACAATCACTATGGAGCAGCTACCCAACAACAGGCACTATAGAGCACCTACCCAACAACAGACACTATAGATAACTCTACCCAACCAAGTCACTATAGAACACTCTACCAAAAAGGAGTCACCATGGAGCAACCTATCCAACAAGAGTCTCTGTAGAGCACCTTCCCAACAACAATTACTATAGAGCACCAACCCAACTGTCACTACAGTTCACTCTACACAATAACTATCACTATAGAACACCATACCAAACAATATTCACTATAGGGCACACTATTTAACAACAGTCACTGTAGAGAACCTACCTATGAGCAGTCACTATAGAGCCTTCTAACAAACAACAGTCAATATAGAACACTCTACCAAGCAACAGTCACTGTAGAGCACCCCACCTAGAAACAGTCACTATAATTCACCCTACCCAGCAAGAGTCACTAAAGAGCACCTTTTCAACAGTAATCATTATAGAGCACCCTACCCAAAAATAGTCACAATAGAGCACCCTACCCAACAACAGTCACTATACAGCACCCTATGCAGCAACAGTCAGTACAGAGCACTCTAAAAAGCAACAGTCAATCTAGAGCACCCCACCCATCAACAGTCACTATAGAGAACCCTACCCAACAACAGTCAGTACAGAGCATTCCACCCAACGACAGTCACTGTAGATTACCTACCCAACAACCATCACTATAGAGCCTTCTAAGGAACAACAGTCAGTATAGAGCACTCTACCCAGCAACAGTCACTATAAAGCACCCCACCTAGCAACAATTACTGTAGAGCACTCTATCCAGCAAGAGTCACTAAAAACCACCTATTCAACAATAGTCATAATAGAGCACCCTACCCAAAAACAGTCACTATAGAGCAACCTACCCAGTCACTATAGAGCATGCTAACCAGCAAGAGTCAGTATACAGCACCCTGTGCAGCAACAGTCAGTATAGAGCACTCCACCCAGCAACAGTCACTAGAGAGAACCCTACCCAACAACAGTCACTATAGAGCATTACACTCAATGACAGTCACTATACAGCACCTACACAAGAACAGTCACTATAGAACACTCTATCCAACAACAGACACCATAGAGCATTCTACTGAATAGCAGTCAGTATCTAGAGCCACCTACCCAACAAAAGTCAGTATAGAGCATGCTACCCAACAACTGTCAATATAGAGCACTCTAAACAACGGCCATGATAGAACACTCCACCCAACAAAAGTCACCTATAGAGAACTCTACACAACAACATTCACTATAAGTTACCAAACCGAAAAACAGTCTGTATAGAGCACCATACTCAACAACAGTTACTATAGAGTACTCTATCCAACAACAATCACTTTTAAGCACATACTCAACAACAGTCAGTATCTAGAGCACTCTGCCCAACAACAGTCACTATAGAGCACCCCTCCCATCTAAAGCAGCATTGAGCACTAAACCCAACAACAAACACTATAGAGCACTCCACCCAACAACAGTCTCTATAGCACACACTACACAAAATCAGTAATTGTAGGGCACCCTACCCAGCAACAGTGAGTATAGAGCATCCTACTTAACATCAGTTAATATAGAGCACCCTACCAAACAACAGTCACTATAGAGCTTCTACCCAACAAAAGTCAGTGTAGAGCACCTACCCAACAACAGTCACTAAAGAGCACCTAACCATCAACAATCACTATAGAGCACTCTACCCAACAACAGTTACTATAGAGTACCTCATCCAACAACAGTCACATGGGAACCTCACCCAACAACAGTCACTATGGAGCACCCTACCCAGAAAGAGTCACTACACAGCACCTATTCAACAAAACGCACTATAGAGTATTCTACACAACACCAGTAATTATGGGGCACCATACCCAACAACAGTCACTATAGAGCATGCTATTCAGCAACAGTCAGTATAAAGCACTCTACTCATTAACAGTCATTATTTAGAGCCCTGTACCCAACAACACTCACGGTAAAGGACCTACCAAAAAGCAGTCAATGTAGAACCCTCTACCCAGAAACAGTCACTATAGAGCACTCTATTCCACAAAAGTCACTATAGAGCATTCTACTGAGCAACAGTCAGTATTCAACACACCACCCAAAAACAGACACTATAGAGCACTCCACCCAGAAACAGTCAGTATAGTGCACACTACAGAACAGTTACTATACTGCACCTTACCCAACAACAGTCAGTATAGAGCACATACCAACCAACAGTCACTATTGACCACACTACACAACAACAGTCACTATAGAGCACCTACCCAAAAACTGTCAATATAGAGTACCCTACCCAACAATAGTCACTATGGAGTACCTAAACAATAACAGTCACTATAGGGCACTCTACACAACAACCGTCAATATAGAGAAATCCACCCTACAACAGTCACCTGTAGAGCACTCTACACAAAAGCAGTTACTATAGAGCACCTGAAACAACAACAGTTACTATCGACAAGCTACCCAAAAACAGTGAATATAAAGCACCCTACCCAACAACGGTCACTATAGAGCACCTACCCAACAACAGTAACTATGGAGCACTCTACCCAATGACAGTTACTATTGAGCACCATACCAAACCAGTCTCTGTAGAACACCTATCCAACAACAGCCACTATAGAGCACACTACCCAACAACAGTATCTACAGAGCACTCTACACAACAATAGCCCCTATAGTGCACTCTACACAAGAGTCACTATAGAGAACTCCACTTCAGAACAGTCACTTATAGAGAAATCTACCCAAAAACAGTCACTATAGAGAACCCCAATCAACAACATTCACTATAGAACACCCTATACAACAAGAGTATCAATAGAGCACCTACCCAACAACAGTTACTATACAGCCCTCTAACTAAAAACAGTCACTGTATAGCATCCTACCAACAACAGTCACTATAGAGCACCCTATCCAACAGTCACTATAAAGCACACTATACAACAGCAGTCACTAAAAAGCACCCTACCAAACAACAGTCAATATCTATAGCACTCTACTTAACAACAGTCAGTATAGAGCTACTATGCAACAGCAGTCCCTAAAGAGTACTCAACCAAAAAACAGTAACTGTAGAGCACCCAACTCAAAAACAGACACTATAGAGCACGTATGCAATAACAGTCACTATAGAGCATGCTACCCAGCAACAGTCACTATAGAGCAACCTACCCAACAACAGTCACTATAGAGCACTCTACTCAGCAACACTCACTATAGAGCACTCTACTGAAAACGTCATTATAGAGCACCCTACCCAACCACAGTCACTATAGAGCATGCTACCCAGCAACACTCATTGTAGAGCACCCTACCCATCAACAGTCATTATAGAGCACTCCAGCCAACAACAGTCACTATAGAGCACCTACCGAGTGACACTCATTATAAAGCACTCTACTTAAAAAGAGTCATTATAGAGCACCCTACCCCAAAAGAGTCACTATTAACCATGCTACACAACAACAGTCACTGTACCCAACCCAACAACAGTCAATATGAAGCACTCTAGCTAAAAACACTATAAAGCACCTACCCAACAACAGTCACTACGGAGGATCCTACACAGCAACAGTCACTATACAGCATCTTACTTAACCACAGTAACTATAGAGCATTCCACAAAAAAAAAAACAGTGACTATAAAGCACCCTACCAAACAACAGTCACTATATAGCAACTACCCAAAAACACTCTATATAGAGCACCTACCCAACAACAGTGACTACATAGCATGCTACACAACAACAGTCACTTTAGAGCACTCTACCCAACAACAGTCACTAAAGAGCACTCCACCCAACAACATTCACCTATACATTACTCTACCGAAAAACAGTCTCTATAGAGCTTCTTTCCAACAACAGTCACTATAGAGTACCCTACCCAACAATAGTCACTATAAATTACCAGCCCAAACACAGTCGCTATAGAGAGCCCCACCCCACATCAGTCACTATAGAGCACCCTACCTAACAACAGTCACTATAGAGCACCAACCCAATAACAGTCACTATAGAGTACTCTACCCAAAAATAGTCACTATAGAGTACCTACACAATAACAGTCACTATAAAACACCCAACCCTACAACAGACAGTATAGAGCACTCTACCCAACAACAGTCACTATAGAGCACTCAACCCAGCAAGAATCACCAGAGAGCACCTATCCAAAAAGAGTCACTATAAATCACCCAACCCAGAAACCATTACTATAGAGAACCTATCCAACAACAGTCACTATAGAGCACTCTACCCAGCAATAGTCACTATAGAGCACAACAGCATACAACATTCACCATAGGGCACCCTACCCAACAACAGTCACTATAAAGCTTCTTATTCAACAACAGTCAGTATAGAGCATTCTTCCCAGCAACAGTCACTATAGTACACCCAACCCAGGAATAGTCACTATAGAGAACTCTACAGAACACAAGTCACATTACAGCACCCTACCCAGCAAAAGTCAACATAGAAAACCCTACCCAACAATTGTCACTATAGAGCACTCCATCCAACAACAATTACTATAGAGCCCCTTACCCAAAATGTTACTATAGAACACCCTACCCAAGAAAAGTAAATGTAGAGCACCTACCCAAAAACCATCAACATAGAGCCCTCTAAACAACAAGTCACTATAAAGCACTCTACCCAACAACAGTGACTGCAGAGCACCCTATTCAAGAACAGTCACTATAGAGTTCTCTAATGAACAACACTAATTATAGAGAAACCTACAAAACAACAGTCACCATAAAGCACCTACACAACAACAGGCACTATAGAGCAAACCACCCAACAATAGTCACTCTAATGTACCTACCCAAATACAGTCACTATAGAGCATTATAACCAGCAACATACATTATAGAGCACATCACACAACAACAATCACTACAAAGCAACCTACCCAGTAACAGTCACTATGGAGCACCCTACCCAAGAACAGTCACTATAGAGCACCCTACCCAAGAACAATCACTATAGAACACCCTACCCAACAACAGTCACTATAGAGCCCTCTACCAAACAATAGTCACTATAGAGCACCCTACCCGACAACAGTCATTATAGAGCACTTTACTCAACAACAGTTACTATAGAGCACCCTACACAACAACAGTCACTAAAGAGTGCCTGCACTACAGCAATCACTATAGAGCCCTTTTCCCAGCAACAGTCACTATAGAGCACTCTATGGAACCACAGTCACTTTAGAACACCCTACACAATAGCACTCACTATATAGCACTATACCCAGCAACAGCCACTATTGAGTACTCAACCCATCAACAGTCACTATGAAGCACTCTACCCAACAACATTCAGTATAGAGCATCGTACCCTAGAAAAGTCAGTATAGAGCACTCTACTCAGCAACAGTCAGTATAGAGCTGTCTACCCAAGAACAGTCGGTATAGACCACCATACCCAACAACAGTCAAAATAGAGCAACCTGCCCAATAACAGTCACTATAGAGCACCCTACCCAAAAACAGTCACTATAGAGCACCCTACCCAACAACAGTCACTATAAAGCACTCTACCCAATAACAGTCTGTATAAAGCACCCTACTTAATGACAGTCACTATAGAGAAGCTACCCAAAAACAGTCACTAGAGAGCATCCTAACAAATAACAGTCACTACAGACCCTTTACTTCACAACAGTCACTATAGCACACCTAGCCAACAACAGTAACTTTAGAGCCCTTTACCCAACAACAGTCACTATAGAGCACCCAACACAGCAACAGTCACTATGAAGCACTCTACCCAACAAGAGTCACTATAGAGCACTCTCTTCACAACAAAAGACATTATAGAGTACTGAAACCAGCAACAGTAACCTATAGAGCACACTACCCAACAACAGTCACTATAGAGCACTTGACCCAACAACAGTTTCTATTGAGCACTGTACCCAACAACAGCCACTATAGAGCATCCTACCCAACAGTCACTATAGAGTACCTACACAACAACAGTCACTAAATAGCACTGTACTCAGAAAGAGTCACTATAGAGCACCATACCCAGCAAAAGTTAGTATTGAACACCCTGATTACAACAGTCACTATATAGCAGTCTACCAACAACAGTCACTATAGAGTACCTCCCCAACAGCAGTCACTATAGAGAACCTACCCAACAACAGTCACAATAGAGTGCCACAACAAACATCAGTCACTATATGGCACCCCACGTAATAATGGTCACTATAGAGCAGCCTACCCAACAACAGACATTATAGAGCACTCCACCCAAAAAGAGGCACTATAGAGCACGCTACCCAGCAACAGGATGTTTAGAGCATTCTATCTAACAAAAGTCACTATAGAGCAATCTACCGAACAACAGTTAGAATAGAGCACCCTGCTGAACATTACTCACTGTAGAGCACCTACTCAATAACAGTCACTATAGAGCACCACACCCAAAAGCAAAAACTATTGAATACCTACCCAACCACAGTCACAATAGAGTTCTTTACTCAGCAATTTTTACTATAGAGCACTTCACCAAGCAACAATCAGTCCATAGCACCTTATGCAACAGCAGTCTGTATAGAGCACCCTGCTTAACAACAGCCACCATAAAGCACCCTACAAACAACAGGCAGTATAGAGTGCCTAAACATCAACAGTCACTATAAAGCACCTACCCAACAACAGTCACTATAGAATCTCTACACAACAGTCACTATAGATATCCCTAGCCAGCAACCATCACTATAAATCACCCCACTCAACAGCAGTCACTATAGAGAACCCTCACCAGCTACTGTCACTGTAGAGCACACCATCGAACAATTGTCACTATGGAGCTCTCTACCTAACAAGAGTCACAATAGAAAACCCTACTCAAGAACAGTCAGTATAGAGCATTCTACCCAACCACAGTAATTGTAGAACACTCCACTGTTGTGAACTGAATGCAAGCCCGGGAATCTCTTCCAGTGAGGGGTCCCAAACCTGGAAGAGGGTGTGCGTGAAAAAGAAAGGAGACAGAAAAAGGAGAGGTCTGGAGGACTGGATGGGCTGGGCCCATTCAGCAATTTTATTTGTGCAGTGGGTTTCCTTATATACTTTTTGCTTAAACATCATTACCTCAATGCAGATTATTATTCAAACAGTAAAAGGGACAGAACACTCCTTGGGGGATGATTCTAAGAAACTGTCAAAAGGGAACAAATATTAATGTAAAGAATTAACGGGGAAACAGGTGATGCTGATTATCGATATTGTCAGAACAATCAGTAACTTGGATAACAATCTTTCATTAACTAGAAGTTACAAACTCAGCAGTAAACCATGCATCTCAGAGACAAGGACCACAGGGGAAGTCGCTAGGCTGAAACAATGCCTGGTAAACAAAGTCTTAGATCAGGAGCCAGAAAGGGGAACACAATACCCAATTAACTCATTTCAGCATTCACCTGGCCATTATCTCATTGACCAAGAAGGCTAAGGATAGTGTCCTGCTTAATCATTCTCAATTTCCTTTTTCCTTCCCTTCTTAATTTCCTCTCACTCATAGCTCGACAGCCTCCAGCCAGGGAAAATGTGTAAGAAGTCAAGCTCACCTAATGGCGGAGGCCAAGTTGTTAGCCTCTTGCAGGGGCAGCTCCCACATTATTCCCTCTTTTCTTTGTTTTTAAATGAAGCTCAAATAATTGGAGCTGAAAACGCTGGAGGGTGGAGAACACAAGGCGAAATAGGAATGGTAAGAGAAGGATGAGAAAAAGGACACAAGCACCAACAGCAATCCTGGACGAGAGGGAGGGAAGGTGAAAGCTGGTGAACCAGGAAGACAAAGTGTCAGCAATATCATGGGCGATTGTGTCATCCTCAGGCAGCTCCCAATGAGAAAAATCAATGGCATGAATTTTCTGCTGAAGCTTGAAAACATCTAGGATAAATTTTCATGAGTCCAAATTCCTTGTAAATGGGCCTTAACAAGAGGCCACTGCCATTTAGTGTCATTGTAAGGAGTATTAGTAAGACAAACATATTTATAACCAGCATGGCAACGAAGGGCCAGGCGGTTTTGAATATTATAAAGTTTATCACCAAGAGTAGTAACAGTTTGTTCCAAAGCATTAAGTCTCTCATCAATTTTCTTATCAATATCCATTTGAGTTCCCATTGTAACAGAAATATTCTTTGCAAGATGATTAACATAAGTAGCAGTTTGAACACTGTGAGCAAGTCCAACAGCTGCGGTAGCTGCTGTAGCCATAACAGAAACAACACCAATATTGCTAGCAATGAGAATACCAAGGAAACGTTTAGGGCAGATTATAAGATCACAGACTTGTTGGAAAATAAGAAGGGCTTTTTCATCATACCAGGGTCCAGAAACATTAACAGGTAACATAATATTGGGGGGGCTGGTGTACAAGAAGAAGGGTATGAACAGGAAAAAGGAAGAATCAATGCAGTTGGTAAGAATACAATTTTCACAATAAATGGAATATGAGCCAGAAGCTTGGGTGATGGAAACATTACCAGCAATAATAGCATAAGAAGAAGCAACGCAGAATTGAGTATAAATGGTCTGATTAGCAGCATAAGATAAACTATGGGAACCTGCGCAAACAAAGATAGGAGATAAGGATACAAACAGCTTCCAGAGAGAAGTGTAGGGTTTGCTGGAGAAGGTAGTGTAAATGGGAGTGCTCCAACCACCAGGTGTTTCATAAAGAGCTAAGGCAATGTCAAGAGGATGAGGAAAAGACCAGTCAAATAAGGAGAAACCAGAAGGCAGGGTATAATTAATAGCTTGCTTTTGGTTAGGGAAACAAAACTGCCAGTGTGGGGAAGGATCCAAAGAGGAGTTAGAAGGTCGACAACGCTGGTGCCTAATGAGCGGAAAATGCTGAGCGGAGGAAAAGTCGTAAGTTTCTCTAATTCCCACATGGTTGAGTATCCAATCACGAGAATAAACTGTTTCACCCGGGAAGAGGTCGGAGGGGCCAGAAAAGGTATGAAGTCAGCGAATTCCAAGATCGAAGCAATAAGAACCAGAAATAGAGAGAGGAATAGAAGGAGGGGAATAGGCATTGGCAGAGAAATCGCGATCCCAGATTTTGGAGGCGTAGAAGCACATGGGAGGGGCAGCAGCTTGGGCAGAGTAAGTATAGGTAGCAACCTGAGGAGTAATATGAGAAGAAGAGGGGAAACCAAGGATAGAAGTTTCATTAATGTAGACAGTGAAGGCGGGATCATTCCAGGTAACAGGTCGAAGAAAAGGAGGGTCGGGAACATAAGCCCACATAACACGAGAATCAGGGAGAGGGAAGGCCTGTGCCAAATGACAAAACAATATAGCCATTATAGCAATAAACATAACAGTAGGAGAACGGGATTGTCCGGAAGATGAGACCAGGGCGGCTGCTTCAGCAGTCAGACGGTGCATCTGGGCCCACGTTGGCAGGGGTCTGCCTCGTTGCAGAGTCTGGAAGTTCGCTGATTAAGCTGCTCGGCGAGTCCAGTGGCGGCAGCGAGGCGGGGATGGCGTCAGCCGCAGACGACGAAGACGGGGTATCAGGGCGTTTGCACTGCCTGGTGGAGAATTCATGCTTGACAAGGCATTCAGGAACCCAAATTGGAGAGGGAGCAGACCTGGGAAAAACAGAAACATGTCCTTGTCCCCATATTAGGGCGGGATCTGGACCATGCCACTGATTAGTGAGAGCGTCTTTCCACAAGACCTGGGGATGAGATACATTATTAGGGTGCCAATGACGATCTGCTGCAGAGAGTCCATCAGCATCTAAAGTTAAGAAATTAAGAACATAAACAGCATGTTTAAGCCAAGTGTGAGGGGTTTTATGTAATGAATAAGAAATTGGGCCATGTTTTAATTTATGTAATAAATTCTTTAAAACAGCATGGCTTCTTTCAATGATCCCTTGGCCTTGAGGATTAAAAGGAATGCCTGTACGGTGAGAAATCTGAAAATGAGAGCAAAAAGAAGAGAAAGTTTTGCTGGTATAAGCAGGTCCATTGTCTGTCTTCAGGATCTTAGGTGGGCCAATAATAGAAAAAACGGCTAGGCAATGTGCTACAACATCCTTTACTACTTCCCCAGCATGAGCGGTAGCAACTATAAAATGAGAAAAAGTGTCAATGGAAACATGTACATACTGCAATTTACCAAAAGGGTGAGTAACATCCATCTGATATACATGACCAGCTTGCAGTCCTCGAGGATTTACCCCATAGTGGTGAACAACAGGCAAGTGAGGCAAACAGGCTGTGCATTGTTTAACAATTTGGCGGGCCTGTTCCCTTGTAATCTGAAATTGCAATCGCAGACTGTGAGCATTCTGATGGTGCAAGGCATGGGAAGTCTCGGCCTGCTGTACAGGGGACAGAACAGGAAAAATACATTGAGTGAGTTGATCAGCTTGGGCGTTGCCCTCAGTTAGAAGACCTGGCAGGGAGGAATGGGCTCTGATATGACCATTGGAAAAAGGACGTGATCCGAGGTGAAGTGTCTGCTGTAAAGGGAGCAAAAGATGAATTATAGAAGAGGAGTCAGAAAAGGACAAGGGGGCTGTCTCCAGGTTTTGACCTAAATTAACAACATATTGACTATCAGAGTAAATATTCAAAGGGACATCCCAATTAGTCAAGACACGTTGAACTGCCAGGAGCTCTACGTGCTGAGTGGAGTGTTCTGAGGTCTGAAATGAAAAAGGGTGTGCATTAACAGTGCCTGCAGCAATACCAGAAGAGGAGCCGTCAGTTAAGGCTTAGAATGCTTCAGATAACGGCGACTTTAGGCAGGTCTGTGGGAAAACAAGGAAGTTTTGGGAGTAAAAGTGTAACAATTTATCAGCAGGATAATGGCACAGTATTTGACCTGAAAAGCCAGCAAAGGCTAATTTCCAGGAGTCAGAGAACTGCCAAAGCCACTGTTGCTGAGTGCTAGAATAAGAAACAATGATTTCAGGAGGATCAATACCAAAAAGAGAAAGGGCCCATACACGACCTTTAGCTACTAAAACAGAAACTAATTCAAAGTAAGGGGTTACAACTTTCCCATGGCTGGCAGGGAGATGAAGCCATTCCAAAATACCCTGTTGCCAAAAAATTCCAGTAGGAGTATAAACAGTAGGAAGAACACAATAACACCAGCGGGAGTTGTCCTTAATATGAGAAAGTTTTTGCTGGGACAAGGCATCATGAACTAATTGCAAAGCCACCTTGGCAGGAGCTGTCAAAGAACGAGGGAAAGTTGAACTAGGGGGTCCTTTGAGAATATCAAATAAAGCCTTCAATTGTCCTGTGGTAAGCTTCAAGCTCGGGTGAATCCAGTTAATATCTCCTAAAAATTTCTGAAAGTCATGCAGTGTGGTTAAATTTGCTGTGGAGAAAATAGGAGTCTTAAAGGAAACCTGGTTAGATTCAATAAGCTTTCACAAGTAGTGGTAGGGAGTGGCAGTCTGAACTTTATCTGGTGTGATAACAGGGTTATTTTTTGTCAGACAGGTTTGCAAACATTCAAAGGCTTGATAAAGAAGGGTCTCAGTTAGAGCAGCTAAGAGGAGATCATCCATATAATGTAATAGTTGAATATCAGGGAATTGTTGAGGAACGGGTTGGATGGCTTTAGACACAAAAGTCTGACATAAGGTGGGGCTGTTAGCCATAACTTGAGGCAACACAATCCACTCATACCACTCATACGGTCGATCAAAATTAGTGGAAGGTACGCTAAAAGCAAAACGATGACAATCTGAGGGATGCAAAGGAATGAAAAAGAAACAATCTTTTAAATCAATCACTAACAGTTTCCAAGTCTGAGGCACAAAAATAGGGGAAGGCAGGCCGGGTTGTAAAGGGCCCATGACTTCCATAGTAGCATTAACTTTTCTTAAATCCTGTAAAAGCCTCCATTTACCAGAACGCTTCTTAACAACAGAGATAGGGGAATTCCAAGGACTATTAGTAGGTCTAATATGACCCGCAGAGAGTTGTTCCCGAGCCAACTCATGAGCTGCTGTAATCTTTTCATCAGAGAGGGGCCACTGCTCCACCCACACTGGAGTATCTGATAACCAAGTAATTTTATCAGCATGGGAATCACGGTGACCCCTAGGAAAGATATCCTAGGCCAGAACGGTCAGTTTTCCGGGAAAGGGCAAGAGGCTCAGGATTTCCCTGCAAAGTTTTTCCCAAGCCCTTGCCAGGCAAGTAGCCCTGTTTAGTCATAATGTCAAGAGCAATGGGATTGGTCACCAATTGAGCCCCCATGGCTTCTAAAACATCATGGCCCCAAAGATTGAGTGGGATACCAGGAATTAAATAGGGGCAAAATGAGCCAGAGTGACCCTCATCATCAGTCCATGTTAATAAACTTGCAGATTGCATAGGATTGTTAGTCATTCCTATGCCTTGTAAAGAAGTCATGGCAGTAGTTGTAAGCCATTGAGAAGGCCAATATTTATGGGAAATTACAGGCACATCAACCCCTGTGTCCAGGAGGCCTCTAAATGTTTTGCCATTAATTTTAATGGTATGTTCAGGTCTGGTAGATGAAATGGCTTGAACCCAGTAAGCATAAGAAGAGGAAGGCTCAGGACCTTGGTTACCTATAACTTTAGTTGACAATTGAAAGCCAGCTGAGGTATCAACAGGAATGAGAAGCAGTTGAGCAAAGGACAATTCAGGACTCAGCATAAAAACACCTGTAGGTGACCAAGCAAACACCTTAATTTCTCCCAAGTAATCAGCATTAACAACTCCAGGTAGTACATGTAGACCTTTTAAGGAACAGTTACTATGACCTAAAATAAGATCAATATATCCTGAGGGAAGAGGACCAAAAATGCCCATAGAAATGGCTTGAGGTTCCATCTCAGGGGTTAATACCCGTCAGGCAGTGGGACAGAGGTCAAGTCCTGTGCTGTCCGGTGTTGCTCCGCAGAGTTGAGAAACGGATTTGTGCTTGAACTCAGGATGGGAGCTTGAACATAAGGTGTCCCGATATTTTGAGGGGGCTAGGACCGCCTCCCTGGGAGTTTCCCGACCGCTGAGGAGGGGATTGCCCTGGGCATCATGCTTAGAGCGGCACTCGTTGGCCCAATGGGTACCATGGCGACAACGAGGGCACAAACCTGGTTGACGTGGTTGGGGTGATGGAGTGATAGGAGAAGGAGAAGCAGGAGTAGTATTTGGAGGTGCTGGCAAAGCTAACATCTGAGGCTGTGGAGTAAAAGGAACTTGACACTGTCTAGCCATATTGCCTAGACCGCCACAATGGAAACATTTAAGGGGTGGTCTAGGTTGGTTGGGTCTTTGTTTTAAAAAGGCGGCAATAGGCATTCCTGCTTGGGCAGCCGCGCTAGAGCAAGACTTTGCTGATAAGCAGGTCCGATATCAGCACAGAGGCGAATATAATCAGTTAAGGTACCTTTACATTTAAAGGGCCTCATGGCTGCCTGGCATGCCGTATTAGCATTTTCAAAAGCCGATTGCTTTACCAAAAGAGAGCTAGCCTCATCATTGCCAACCTGGCGTGTAACAGCCTGGAGGAAGTGTGAGACAAACTCCTGAAAAGGCTCATCAGGTCCCTGACGAATTTTAGCAAGCTCCTCTGTCCTAACACTGGATGATGGTAATTGCCTCCAGGCATGAATCGCCAAGGAGGTAATCTGCATGTAAGCCTCAGTAGGGTAGTTTAGCTGGTCGGGTAATTCCGAATGTGCTCATCTCCCCAAAAGCATATCTAGAGTCACTGGGGACTGCAGGCAGCGGTTTTGAATTGATTGATCCAAAGCCACGTCCTCATAATAAGCTTTCCAAAGCAAAAAATCACCACCAGAAAGACAAGCCATAGCAAGATGACCCCAATCACCCGGAGTGAGGGGTACAATGCAAAGGTTATCCAAGATCGTTAAAGTGTAGGGAGCAGTTGGTCCATATTGAGAAAGAGCATCCTTCAAGTCCTTTAAAGTCTTAGGAGGGAGGGGTTCATAATTTCTAACTGGATTATCATCATTGCCTGCAGTTTCAATAATGGGGTATGTAAGGGAAGCTTCAGGGCCCGTAAGTCCTCTGCGAAGGGACATAAGGTCATGAGACAGTGGTGAAATAGGAGAAAGGGGAGTGGATTGCACATGAACTGGAACAGGTGGTCCAAGGTGTTGCGACTGCTGGGTGATAGGAAAACACTGGTGTTGTTGAGAGAGAGCACGGGAGCAAAGTGAAAGTAAATCTTGAAACTGGCGAATTAAATCAGGAGGAAGAGTATGGGTGGAATGACCAGGAGTCAATTGTGCAGGAGGGGAAGAACTGTCCACGACCACTTTGGCTACAGTCTCAAAGTCATCCATAGGCGGAGGCACAGCATAAGAATGATAAGAGCCTCATTCTGCCAAATCAAGGGGATCAGGAGATAGTGGAGGAGGAGAGGCAAAAGCGGCCTCAGGGGTATAAGGCGGGGCTGAGGGAGAACTATGAATAGGACAAAGGGAATCACGCAACTTAGGCAAAACGGAAAGCAAAATATCAGTTTCAGGTAGAGACGCGTTGCAGGTAGAAAAGTGATCAATTTTTTCACCTATAACTTTCCAAGTGTCTTCATCCAAGAATCCACCCTCTGGAATCCATGGACAAAGCTCACGCACTATCTGCACAAATTCCTCAACAGTTTTTAGTTTAATCTCATGACCATGTGACTTAATCATATGTTGCAAAAGCTGTACAAACAATTTATGCTCTTTAGATTCTATTTGCCCCATGTTTTAGTTCAGATTAAAAAGAAATTATTCACTTACTTATGCTGCAGCTTCTCCTCTATAGTTTGTAGGTGTCACGATTGTCCCTCGTGTCCAGGCCCCATGTTTGGGGCGCCAGCTGTTGTAAACTGAACGTGAGCCTGGGAATCTCATCCAGCGAGGGGTCCCAAACCTGGAAGAGGGCGTGCATGGAAAAGAAAGGAGACAGAAAAAGGAGAGGTCTGGAGGACTGGATGGGCTGGGCCCATTCAGCAATTTTATTTGTGCAGTGGGTTTCCTTATATACTTTTTGTCTAAACATCATTACCTCTATGCAGATTATTACTCAAACAATAAAAGGGACAGAAAATTCATTGGGGGTTGATTCTAAAAAACTGTCAAAAGGGAACAAATATTAATGTAAAGGATTAAGGGGGAAACAGGTGATGCTGATTATCGATATTGTCAGAACAATCAGTAAATTGGATAACAATCTTTAATTAACTAGAAGTCACAAACTCATCAGTAAACCGTGCATCTGTGAGAGACAAGGACCACAGGGGAGGTTGCTAGGCTGAAACAATGCCTGGTAAACAAAGTCTTAGTTCAGGAGCCATAAAGGGGAACACAATACCTAATTAACTCACTTCAGCGTTCACCTGGCCATTATCTCATCAGCCAAGAAGGCTGAGGATAGTGTCCTGCTTAATCATTCTCAATTTCCTTTTTCCTTCTCTTCTTAATTTCCTCTCACTCATAGCTTGACAGCCTACAGCCAGGGAAAATGTGTAAGGAGTCAAGCTCACCTAATGGCGGAGGCCAAGTTGTTAGCCTCTTGCAGGGGCGGCTCCCACACTCCACCCAACAACAGTCAGTTACAGAGCACTCTTCTCAGTCGCAGTCACTATAAAGCACTGTACCCAGCAAGAGTCAATATTGAGTACCCAACCCATCAACAATCACTATGAAGCACTCTATCCAAAAACAGTCAGTTATAGAGCACTCTTCACAATCACATTCAATATAGAGAAATGTACCCAACAACAGTCACTATAGAGAACCTACCCAAGAACAGTCACTATAAAACACCCTACCCAAAAACAGTCACTATAGTGTAACCTACCTAGCAACAGTTACTATAGAGCACACTACCCCAATACAGTCACTATAAAGCACTCAACCCAACAACAGTCACTGTAGAGCACCCTACCAAACAACAATCACTATAGATTACCTACCCAACAACAGTCACTATAGAGCACTGTGCTCAGCAAGAGTCACTGTAGAGCACTTCACACAGCAACAATCACTATAAAGCACCATACACAGCAACAGTCAGTATAGAGCATCCTCAATAACAACAGTCACTATATAGAACTCTACCAACAACAGTCATTATTGAGTACTTACCCAACAACAGTCACAAAAGAGCACCCCAAAAAACAACAGTCACGACATAGCACCTCACATAATAATAGTCACTATAGAGCAGCCTACTCAACAACAGTCATTATAGAGCACTCCACCAAACAAGAGTCACTATAGAGCACCCTACCCAGAAACAGGCTGTTTAGAACACCCTACCCAACAACAGTCACCATAAAGAAATCTACCAAACAACAGTCAGTATAGAGCATTCTACCAAACATCACTCACTGTAGAGCACCTACCCAATAACAGTAATTATTGAGCAACCCACTCAAAAACAACCACTACTGAATACTTACCCAACCACAGTCTGTTTAGAATACTCTACTCAGCAAATGTTACTATAGAACACTTCACTCAGCAACAATCAGTATAGAGCACTGTACCCAACAGCAGTCTGTATTGAGCACCCTGCTTAACAATGGTCACTATAGAGCACCCTACACACAACAGTCAATGTAGAGTGCCCACCCATCAACAGTCAGTATAAAGCACCTACCCAACAAGTCACTATAGAAAACTCCACCCCACAACAGTCACCTATAGAGCACTCTAACCAACTACAGTCATTATAGAGGACCCCATAAAAACAGTCACTAAAGACCACCTATCCAACAACAGTCAATATAGAGCCTGGAAACTGGCAACCGTGACTATAGAGCACCCTACCCAGGAACAGTTTTTACAGAGCACCTACCAAACAAGTTACTATAGATAACCCTACCCAGCAGTCATCACTATAGAGCATCCCACACAACAGTCACTATAGAGAACCCCACTCAACTACCGTCACTGTAAAGCACCTCACTCAACAACTGTCACTATAGAGCTCTCTACCCAACAATAGTAACAGTAGATAACCCTACTCAAGAACAGTCAGTATAGAACACCCTACCCAACAACAGTCATTGTAGAACACTCCACCCAACAACAGTCAATATAGAGCAATGCACCCAATAACAGTCACTATAGAGAACGTACCCAAAAATAATCACTATAGAACACCCTACCCAACAACAGTCACTATAGTACACTCTACCTAGCAACAATCACTATAAAGCACACTACCCAAAAACAGTCACTATAGAGCACTCCACCCAACAACAGTCACTATAGCACACCCTAACCAACAACAGTCACAACAGAGCACACTACCCAAGAACAGTCACTATAGAGAACCTTATCCAAAAACAGTCAGTATAGAGCACCTACACAATAGTCACTATAGAGCCCTCTACCCAACAGCAGTCACTATTGAGCACAATACCCAACAAAAGTCACTATAGAGCACTGTAGCCAGAAAGAGTCACTATAGAGGACCTACCCAAAGACAGTCACTATAGAGCATCTACCCAACAAGTGTAACTATAGAGCCATTTACCCAACAACAGTCACGATAGAGCACCCACCTAGCAACAGTCAGTATAGAGCACCATACCGAACAACATTCACTGTAGATCACCCTACCATCAACAGGCGCTATAGAGCACCATACCAAACAGCAGTAACTATGGAGCACCTACCAAACAACTGTCACTATAGATTGCCTACCTAACCACAGTCACTATACAGCACCTACCCAACAACAGTCACTGTAGAGCATCTACCCACCAACAGTCAGTATAAAGTACTCAACCTAGAAATATTTACTATAGAGCACCATACCTAACAATGGTCACTACAGAGCACCCTACACAACAAGAGTCACTACAAAGGACTCTACCCAACAACAGTCATTATAGAACACTCTAAACAACAACAGTCACTATAGAGAATCCACCCCACAAAAGTCACCTATAGAGCACTCTAACCAACAACAGCGAGTATAGAGCCCCGGAGCAACAACAGTCACTATAGACCACCTATCAAACAACAGTCACTATAGAGCTATCTACAGAGCAACCATCACTATAAAGCACCTACCCAACAACCGTCACTGTAGAATACTCTACCCAGCAACAGTAACCATAGAAAACTCCACCTAAAAATAGTCAATACAGAGCACACTACCCAGCAACAGTCACTATAAAGCACCTACCCAACAAAAGTCACTGTAAAGCACCCTATGCAACAGTAACAATAGAGTACCCTACCCAGCAAGTCACTATAGATTACCTTATTCAAAATTCCAACTATTGTGTAGGGTGCTTTATAATGACTTTTATTGATAAAGTGCTCTATACTTACTGTTGTTGAGTAGAATGCTCTATAATGACTGTTGGTAAGTAGGGTGCTCTAGAGTGACTATTGTTTTATAGCGTGCTCTATAGTGACTGTTTCTAAGTAGGGTGCTCTATAGTGACTGTTGTTAAGTGGTGTTCTCTGTAGTGACTGTTGTTGTTTAGGGTATTTTATAGTGACTGTTGCTGGGTATGTACTCTATAGGGACTGTTGTTGCATGGGGTGTTCTATAGTGACAGTTGTTGGGTAGGTGCTCTATAGTGACTGTTCTTGCATAGAATGCTCTACAGTGACTGTTGTTGTGTGAGGTGCTCTATACTGACTGTTGCTAAGTTGGGTGCTCTATAGAGACTGTTGTTGCATAGAGTGCTTTAGATAGTGACTGTTGTTATGTAGGGTGCTCTATAGTTACTGTTGTTGGTTAGAGTGCTCTATAGTGACTGTTATTGGGTAGGGTGCTCAATAATGACTGTTGTTTGGTAGGTATTTTATAGTAAATGTTTTTGCATAAGGTGCTCTATGGTGACTGTTGTTTGTTACCGTGGTCTTTAGTAACAGTTTCTGGGTAGATTGCTTTATAGTGACTGTTGTTGTGTAGGTGCTCTATAGTGATTGTTGTTCGGTAAGTGCTCTTTAGAGAATGTTGTTGGGTAGGTGCTGTATAGTGACTTTTGTTGGGTAGGTGTTCTATAGTGACTGTGGTTTGGTAGGGTGCTCTATAGTGACTGTAGATAATAGGGTGATCTATAGTGAATGTTGTTGGGTACGGTGCTGTCTAGTGACTGTTACTGTGTAGGGTGCTCCACAGTGATTGTTCCAAGGTTATGTGCTCTACAGTGCCTGTTGTTGGGTGGAGTGCTCTATAGTGACTGTTTCGGTGTTGGGTGATATATAGTGACCGTTTCTGGGTAGAAAAGTCTATTGTGACCATTGTTGGGTAGATGATCTACAGTGACTGTTGCTATGTTGGGTTCCATATAGTGACTGTTGTTGGGTAGGTGCTCTACATTGACTGTTGTTGAGTAGGTGTTCTGTAATGACTTTTGGGTAGGGTGCTCATAGTGACTGTTTTCGGATATGGTACTTTATAGAAACTGTTGATGGGTAGAGTGCTCTACAGTGACTGTGGTTTTGTAGGTCCTCTATAGTTACTGTTGTTGGGTGGGGTGCTCTAAAGTGACTGTTGTTGTGTAGGCTTCCCTATAGTGATTGTTTTGTGTAGGGTGCTCTATAGTGACTGTAGTTGAGTAGAAGCTCTATATTGACTGTTGTTAGGTGGGGTGCTTTATATTGACTGCTGGTAGGATGCATTATACTGTGTGTTTTTAAATAAAATGCTCTATAGTGACTTTTGCTGGGAGGGTGCTCAATACTGACTGTTGCTGAGTGAAGTAATTTATAGTGACTGTTGTTGGGTATAGTGCTGTACAGTGACTGATGTTGACAAGAGTGCTCTACAGTGACTGTTGTTTGGTAAAAAATTCTGTGTTTGAAAAGAGTGCTCTATACTGAGTGTTCTTAGGTAGAATTCTCTATAGTGACTGTTGTTGTGTAGAGTGCTCTATAGTGACTGTTGTTGGGTAGAGGGTTCTACAGTAACTTGTTTGATAGGCTGCTATATAGTGACTGTTTTGAATGCAGTGCTCTATACTTACTTTTATTGGGTAGGGTGCTGTATTGTGACTGTGGTTGGGTAGGTGTTCTATAGTAATTGTTTTTGGGGATAGTACTCTGTATTGATTATTGTTGGATAGGTGCTCTATAGTGATTTTTGTTGAGCACGTTGTTTAAAGTGACTGTTCTTGGGTAGGTGCTCTATACTGACTGTTGTTGGGTAGGTGCTCTATAGTGACTGTTGTTGGGTAGGGTGCTCTATAGTGACTGTTGCTAGGTAGGGTGCTTTCTAGTGACAGTTGTTGGGTAGAGGGCTCTAAACTGACTGTTGTTTGGAAGGGTGATTTATAGTAACTCTTGCTAAGTAGAGTGCTGTATAGTGACTGTTGTTAGGTGGGGTGCTTTTTAGTCACTGTTGTTTGGTAGAGTATTCTATAGTAACTGTTGTTGGATAAAGGGCTCTATACTGACTGACTTTTTTGAGTGCTCAATGGTCACTGTTGTTAGGTAGGGTGCTCTTTCGTGACTGCTGCTGGATAGTGTGCTCTCTAGCGACTGTTGCTTGGTAGAGTGCTCTATAGTGAATGTTGCTGGGTAGGGTGTTCTGTAGTAACAGCTGCTGGATAATGTGCTCTATAGTGAGTGTTGTTGGGAGAAGTGCTCTATACTGGCTGCTGCTGGATAGACTGCTCTATAGTGACTGTTGTTGTGTAGGGTTCCCTATAGTGACTGTTGTTGAGTAGGTGCTCAGTTATTACTAGTTTCGAATAGGTGCTTTATAGTGACTGTTGTTGGGTAGGTGCTCTACAGGGAGTGTTGTTGTGTATGGTGCTCTATTGTGACTATTGTTTGATATGATGCTCTATAGTGACTCTCGTTGGGTTGAGTTATGTATAGTAAATGTTTTTGGGTAGGTGATTTTTAGTGACTATTGTTGGGTAGGTGGTCTGTAGTGACTGTTGTTGGGTAGGGTGCTCTATATTGACTGTTGTTCGGTAGGTGCTGTATAGTGACTGTTGTTGGATAGGGTGCTCTCTGCTTACTGTTGTTGGGTAGGTGCTCTATAGTGAGTGTTGTTTGATAGGGTGCTCTGTGCTAACTGTTGTGTGGTAGGGTGCTCTATAGTGGCTGTTCTTGGGTAAGGTGCTCTATAGTGACTGTTGTTGGGTAGATTGCTCTATAGTGACTAATAGTGAGTAGAGGGCTCTACATTGACTGTTTTTGGGTAGGTGGGTGCTATATACTGATTGTTGCTTGGTATGGTGATCTATACTGACTGACGTTTGAAAGAGTGCTCTATAGTGATTGTTGCTGTGTAGAGTGCTCTATAGTGACTGTTACTTGGTAGGTGCTATATAGTGACTTTTGCTGGGTAGGGTGTTTTATAGTGACTGTTTTTGGGTCAGTTCTGTATAATGACTGTTGTTGGTAGGGTGCTCTGAAATGACGGTTTGTGTATAAGTGTTCTATACTGACTGTTGCTGGGTAGGGTGCTGTTTAGTGACTATTGTTGGGTAAGTCCTTTATAGTGCCTGTTGGTTGGTGCTGTATAGTGACTCTTTATGGGTATGATACTGTATAGTGACTGTTGTTGTGTAGAGTGCTCTACAGTGACTGTGAATGGGTAGGGTGCTCTATAGTGACTGTTCTTCAGAAGAGTGCTCTACAGTGACTGTTGTTGGGTAGAGGCCTCTATAGAGACTGTTGTGGAGTAGGTATTCTATACTGACTGTTGTTGAGGAGGGTACATTGTAGTAACTGTTTCTTTGTAGTGTGCTCTGTAGTGACTGACTTTGGGTTGGGTGCTCAATAGTGACTGTTTTTGGGTAAAGTGCTCTATAGGTGACTATTGTTGGGGGGAGTGTTTCATAGTGACTATTGTGTATAGGGCTCTACAGTGACTGTTTTTGCTTAGCATGCCCTATATTGACTGTTGTTGGGTTGGTTATTTATAGCAATTGCTTTTGGGTAAGGTGCTTCAAAATGACTGTTTTTGGGTATTTGCTCTATATTGACTGTTTTTGGGTAGGGTGCCTTATAGGGTCTGTTGTGTGGGTGCTCTATAGTTACTGTTGCTTAATAGTGTGCTGTATAGTGACTGTTGCTGAGTGGATTGCTCTATACTGACCATTGCTGGGTGAAGAGCTTTAAAGTGACTGTTGTTTTGTAGGTATTCTATAGTGACTGTTGTTGAGTGTGGTGCTCTATAGTGACTATTGTTTGGCAGGGTGATCTATAATGACTGTATTTGGATAGAGTGCTCTACAGTGACTCTTGTTTGGTAGAGTGCTCTATAGTGACTGTTGTTGGGTAGAGTGCTCTGTAGTGACTATTTTGGGTAAAGAGCTCCATAGTGACTGTTCTTGGGTATGGTGCTCAATAGTGACAGTTGTTGGGTAGGTGCTAGTGACTTTTGTTGGGAAGGCTGCACATAGTGACTGATATTGAATAGGTGTTTTATAGTGACTGTTGCTAGGTGGGGTGCCCTATAGGGTCTGTGGTTGTGTGGGTGCTCTATGGCATCTGTTGTTGTGTAGGTGCTCTATTGTGACGGTTGCTGGATTGTGTGCTCTATAGTGACTATTGTTGGGTGGATTGATCTATACTGCCTGTTGCTGGGTGGAGTGCTGTAGGGTGACTGTTGTTTGGTAGGTACTCTATAGTGACTGTTGTTGAGTGTGGTGCTCTATAGTGACTGTTGTTGGAAAGGGTGATCTATAATGACTCTTTTGGCATAGGGTTCTTTATAGTGACTTGTTGGATAGAGTGCTCTATACTGAATGTTGTTGGGTAGAGTGCTCTATAGTGACTGTTTCTGAGTAGAGGGCTCTATACTGACCTTTGTTGGGTGGAAAACTCTATAGTAACTGTTGTTGGGTAGGGTTTTTTATAATTACTGTTGTTGAGTAGGTGCTCTGTAGTTAAATTATCTGGGTAGGTTCTCTATAGTGACTGTTGTTGGTAGGGTGCTATATACTGACTGTTGTTGGGTAGCGTGGTGTATAGTGACTGATGCTTGGTAGGTTGCTTTATATTAACTGTTGTTGGTCGGCTTCTCTATAGTGACAGTTGCTGGTTAGGGTGTTCTATAGTGACTGTTGTTGAGTGGGTTGCTCTATAGTGACTGTTGGGTAGGTTCTCTACAGCGACTTTTGTGTAGGTGTTCTATAATGACTGTTGTTTGGAAGGCTGCTCATAGTGACTGTTGTTGGATCGGTGCTCTATAGTAACTGTTGTTGGGTAGAGTGCACTATAGTGACTGCTGTTAAGTGGAGTGCTCTATAGATGATTGTTATTGGGTAGAGTTCTCTATAGTGACTGTTGTTGTGTAGACTGCTCAATAGTGACTGTTTTCGGGTATGGTGCTCTATAGTAACTGTTTTTAGGTTGAGTGCACTATAGTGACTGTTGTTGGTTAGGTGCTCTATAGTGACTCTTGCTGTGTGGAATGCTTTACAGTGACTGTGGTGAGTGAGGTGCTGTATAGTGATGGTTGCTGGGTAGAGTGCTCTATGTTGACTGTTGTTGAGTACGGTCTCTATAGTGACTGTGGCTGCTTAGTGTGCTCTATAGTGACTGCTGTTGCCTAGGTGCCCTATGCTGACTGTTGTTGGGTAGATGCTTTATTGTGACAGTTGTTGGGTATGGTGCTCTATAGAGACTGCTGTTGGGTGAAGTGCTCTATATTGACTGTTGTTGAGTAGAGTGCTCTATCGTGACTGTTGCTGGGTAGGTTGTTCTATAGTGACTGTTGCTGGGGAGCATGCTCTATAGTGACTGTTGCTTGGTAGGGTGCTCTGTAGTGAATGTTGTAAGGTAGGTGCTCTATAGTGATGGTTGCTGGTTAGGTGCTCTTTAGTGACTGTTGTGGATGGAGTGTTCTATAGCACGCATTGCTAGGTAGAGTGCTGTATAGTGACTGATGATGCATACATGGTACATAGTGACTGTTATTGGGTTTGGTTATCTATACTGGCTGTTGGGTATGGTGCTCTATAGTGACTGTTTTGGGGTAGAGTTCTCTGTAGTGACTGTTGCTGGGTAGAGAGCTCTCTAGTGACTGATGTTGGGTATGCGATCTATAGTTACTTTTGCTGGGTAGAGTTCTCTATAGTTACTGTTTTGGTGTAGATGGTCTATGGAGACTTGTTGGGTGGAATGATCTATAGTAACTGTTGTTGTGTAGAGTGCTCTGTAGGTGACTGTTGTTGGGTGGAGTGCTTTATAGTGACTGTTGCTGGGTAGGCTTCTCTGCAGTAACTATTGTTGGGTATGGTGCTCTATAATGATGATTGATGGGTAGAGTGCTCTATAGTGACTCTTGTGGGTAGGGTGTTCTATAGTGATTGGTAGTTGGTAAGGTGCTGTATAATGACTGTTGCTTGGTAGGGTGCTCTATACTGACTGTTGTTGAGTGGGGTTTTCTATAGTGACTGTTACTGGTACAACACTTTATAAAACTGCTGCTGGTTTGGGTGCTCTATACTGACTGTTGGTGGATAGGTGCTTTATTGGGACTGTTGCTGGGTAGGGTGCTTTATAGTGACTGTTTTTGGATAGGTGCTGCATAGTGACTGTTTCTGTTAAGGTGCTCTATTGTGCCTGTTTTTGGGTAGAGTGCTCTATACTGACTGTTGCTGGTTAGGGTGCTCTATAGTGACTAATGGGCATATGCTCCATAATGATAGTTGTTGGGTGGGGTGCTCTACATTGACTGTTGTTAGGTAGGTGCTCTATAGTGCCTCTTGATAGGTGGATTACTCTATAGTGACTTTTGTTGTAAAGAGTGCTCTATAGTGACTGTTACTTGGTAGGATGCTTTATACTGACAGTTTTTGTGTGGCATGCTTTATACAGACTGTTGCTGAGTAGACTGCTCTATAGTGACTGTTGCTGGGGAGGTACTCTATAGTGACTGTTTTTGTGTGGGGTGCTTTATATTGACTGTAGTTAAGTAGGTGATCTACAGTTACTGTTGTTCAGTAGAATACTCTATAGAATCTGTTGTCGGGTATGATGCACTATAGTGATATTTTTGGGTTGAGTTTCCTATAGTGACTCTTGTTGGTTAGAGATCTCTTTAGTGACTGTGGTTTGGTAGGCGCTCTGCAGTGACTGTTGTTGAGTAGGGTACTATAAAATACTTACCCAACAACAGACACTATAGTGCTCCCTACACAACAACACTCAGTATAAAGCATGTATTCAACAACATTCACTATAGCACACTCTGCAAAACAAAAGTCACTATAGAGCACTCCACCCAACAACCCTCACTTATAAGGCACTGCACCCAACAACAGTCAGTACAGAGCACCCTACCCAGCAATAGTCACTATAGAGCACCAACCCAAAAACGGTCACTATAGAACACCATACCCAACAACAGTCAGTATAAAGCACCTTACCCAAAAACAGTCAGTGCAGAGCACCCTACACACCAACAGTTACTATAGAGCACCCTACCAAGCAACAGTCACTATAGAGCACTATATAAAACAATAGTCACTACAGAGCACTCCACCCAGCAACTGTCCCTATAAAGCACCCTGCCCAACAACAGTCAGTATAGTGCACCCTACACAACAACAGTCACTGTAAAGCACCTACCCAACCACAGTCACTATGGAGAACTCCACCCAACAGGAGTCACTACAGAGTACATACCCAAAAACTATAGATACTTCTACAGTACTTATAGAAGACTCTACCCAGAAAGGTTCACTATACAACACTCCACCCACCAACAGTCACTATAGAGCACCCTACACAGCAACAGTCACTATAGAGCACCATATGCAACAACTGTCATGATAGAGCAGCCTACCAACAACAATCAATATAAAGCACCATAACAACAACAGTCACTATAGAGCACCATACTCAACAAGAGTCATTATAAAGTATATCCACAATAGCAGTCACTATAGTGCACCTATTCAAGAACAGTCAATGGGGAGCACCTATTCAACAACAATCACTATAGATCACCTTCCAACAACAGTCACTATACAGAACTCTACCAACAACAATCACTATAGAACACCGAACCCAACAACAGTTACTATAGAGCACACTATTCAACAAAGTCACTATAAAGCACCTACACAACAGCAGTCACTAGAGAGCTCTATACCCAAAAGCAGTCACTATAGAGCACTCTATCCAGCAACAGTCACTATAGAGCACCCTACCCCAGAACAGTCAGTATAAAGCACTGTACCTAACAATAGTCACTCTAGAGCACCTTACTAAAAACAACAACAGTCATTATAGAGCGCTCTACACAAAAATAGTCACTATACAGCATCCTACCCAACAGCAGTCAGTATAGAGCATGATATGCAACAACAGGCACTGTAGAGCACCCTACTCAACAACAGTCACTGCAGAGCGCCTACCCAACAACAGTCACTGTACAACCCTCTACACAACAACCCTCCCTGTAAAGCACTCTACACAATAAGAGTCACTATAGAGCACTTTACACAACAACAGTTACTATCTAGAGCTCTCCAACCAGTGACAGTCACTATAGAGCACTCTACAAAACAACAGTCACTATAGAGCATCCTACTCAACAACAGTCAGTATAGAGCACCTACCCAACAACAGTCACTATTTAGAGCACTCCATCCAACAACAGTCACTATAGAGCACCTACCTAAAAACAGTTACTATAGAGCACTCTACCCAACAACAGTCACTATAGAGCACCGTACTCAACAACAGTCACTATAGAGCATGATACCCAACAACAGTCAGTATAAAGCAGCTACCCAACAACAGTCACTATAGAGCACCCTACCCAAAAATAAACAGTATAGAGCACCTACCCAACAGCAGTCACTCTTTAGAGCACTCCACCAAACAACAGTTACTATAAAGCATATACTCAAAAACAGTTAATATAGAGCACTCTACTCAACAAGGGTGACTATGGAGCACCATACCCAATAAGAGTCACTTTAGAGCACCATGCCCAACAACAGTCAGTTTAGATCACCTTCCCAACAACAATCAGTATAGAGCACTCTACCCAACAACAATCAGTATAGAGCAATCTACTTAACAAGTCAGTATAGAGCATTCCAGAGAGCAGTCAGTATAGAACACTCCACTCGTCAACAGTGACCTATAGAGAACTCTAGCCAACAACAGTCACTATAGAGCACCCAAACAAGAAACAGTCGCTATAGAGAACACCACCCAAAAACAATCAGTATAAGCACCCTACCCAGCAGCAGTCACAATAGAGCACACTACTCAAAAACAGTCACTATAGAGCACCCTACCCAGCAACAGTCACTATAGAGCCCTCTACCAAACAAAATTAACTGTAGAGCACCCAACCCAGAAGCTGTCACTACACAGCATTCTACCCAACAGCAGTCACTATACAGCAGCCTAAACAACAGTCAGTACAGAGCACAATACCCAACAATAATCTCTATAGAGCACCCTGCCCAACAATAGTCAATATACAGCACTCAAGCCAAAAATAATCATTATAGAGCACCCTATCCAACAAAAGTCAGTATAGAGCACCTACCCAACAACAGTCAGTATAGAGCACCCTACCCAACAACAGTCATTATAGATCACCTACCCAACAAATATCACTGTAGAGCCTTCTACTCAGCAACAGTCACTACAGAGCACTCTACTCAGATATTTTCACTATAGAGTACCCTCCCCCACAACAGTCAATATAGAGCACTCCAGCCAACAACTGTCACTATAGAGAACCCTACCCAAAAACAGTCACTAAAGAGCACCTACCCAACAACAGTCACTGCAGAGTTTTCTACCCAATAAAAGTCACTATGGAGAACTCTACACAACAACAGCCACTATGAAGCACTCACCCAAAAACAGTCAATAGAGAACACTTCAGCCAACAAAAGTCACTATAGAGCACCTTACCAGGCAACACACATTATAGAGCTCTCTACCCAAGAACAGTCAATATAGAGCACCCTACCAAAAAACAGTCACTATAGAGCATGCTACCCAACAACACTTACTGTAGAACACCCTACCCAACAACAGTCAATATACAGCACTCCAGCCAACAACAGTCACTATAGAGCAACCTACTCAACAACAGTCACTATAGAGCCCCTACTTAACAAAAATCAGTATATAGCACCTGACACAAAAATTATTATAGAGAACCTACCCAACAACTGTCACTATAGAGCACTATACCCAGCAACAGTCACTATAGAACACTGCATCCAACCACAGTGACAATAGAACACCCTACCCAGCAGCAGTCACTATACTACACCCAACCCAGCAACAGTCACTATAGAGCACCCTATTAAGAACAATCACTATAGAGTTTTCTATGCAAAAACAGTCAGTATGGAGCACCTACCGAATAACAGTCACTATAGAGCACCTACAAAACAGAAGTCACTATATAGCACCTACCCAAGAGCAGTCACTATAGAGCACTCTACATAACAACCGTCATTATACATCAAGGTACCCAACAACAGTCACTATAGAGCACTCTACACAACAGTCACTATAAAGCACTCCACCCTACAACAGTCACCTATAGAGCACTCTACCCAACAACAGACAGTATAGAGCACCACACCATACAACAGTCACCATAGAGTACCTAAACCACAACAGTAACTTTAGAGCTTCCTACACAATAAGAGTCATAACAAAGCAACATAACAAACAACAGTCACTATAAAGCACCTACCCATAAATAGTCACTATAAAGAACTTACCATAAATAATCACTATAGAGCATCTACACAACAGTGACTATAGAGCACCTACCCAATAACAGTCACTATAGAGCACTCTACCCAACAACAGTTAATATAGAGAACGATACCAACAACAGTCACTATGATGAACTTTACCAAACAACATTCACTATATAGCACCTACCGAACAACAGTCACTATTGAGCATCCTACTCACCAACAGTCAGTATAGAGCACGGTACCAACAAAACTATCTATATAGAATTCTACCAAACAACAGTCACTATAGAGCACCTCCCAAACAACAGTCACTATAGAGCACCCTACACAGCAACAGTCACTATAAAGCACTCCACCCAGAGACAGTCACTATAGAGCACTCTACACAACAGTCATTATTAAGAACTCCACCCAACAACAGAAACCTGTCAATCACTCTACACAACAACAGTCACTATAGAGCACTCTACTCAGCAAGAGTCTCTATAGAGCACTGTACCCAACAACAGTCACTATAGAGGACCCTACCCAGCAACAATCAGTATGGAGCACCCCACACAACAACAGACAGTATAGATACCTACCAAACAACAGTCACTATAGGGCACTCTACAAAATAGTCACTATAGAACACTCCAAAAAACAACAGTCACTATAGAGAACCACACACAACAGCAGTCAATAGAGCACTTACTCAACAGCAGTCGCTCTAGAGCATCCTACAAAACAACAATTACAATAGAGAATCTACCTCAAAACCGTCATTATCTAGAGCACTTTACACAAAAGCAGTCAATATAGAGCACCCTACCCAGCAACAGTCAGTATTGAGCACCCCACCAAAAAACAGACACTATAGAGCACTCCAACCAAGCACAATCACTATAGAACACACCACCGAACACCAGTTACTGTAGAGCCACTTAACCAACAACAGTCACTGTATAGCACATACCCAGCCACAGGCATTGTACAGCACATACCCAACAGTCACTATAGAGCACTCTGCCCAACAAGAGTCACTATAGATGACTTACCAAAAAAAGTCCTTATAGAGAAACCTCCCTGACAACCGTCACTATGTTGAACAACAGTCACCACAGAGCACTGTACACAACCACAGTCACTATAGAGTGCTCCACTCAACAACAGTCACTATAGAGCACTGCACCCAACAACAGTCACCTTTAAAGCACTCTACCCAAAAACATTGAGTATAGAGCACCACACCCAACAACAGTCAGTATAGAGAAGCTACAAAACAACAGTCACCATAAAGCACCCTACTCAGCAAAAGTCACTATAGAGCACTCTGCCCAACAACAGTCATTATTAGAGCACCTTACCCAAGAACAGTTACTATAGGGCACACGACTGAACAACACTTACTAAAAAGAACCTATGCAACAGCAGTCACTATAGAGCACCTAGCCAACAACAGTCACAATAGGGCACGTACCAAACAACAGTCACTATGGAGCACTTCATTCAACAACAGAAATACAGGCACACAACACCACACACACAGTGTGCCGTGCAGACACCTTACACAGGCACAACACTCACCACAAATACACAATGCACAGTGAACACAACTCAAAAAGACACACCACTGACCACACACACACTCCACAGTTCACACATATCATGCAAAATTACATCACTCTCCACACAAACACACAAAAACTGCACAGTGCACACACCTTACACAAACACACAACACTCATTATACACACACTGCAGAGTGCACACACCTCACACAGACACACAACAATCACCAAACACAAAATTCACAGTGCAGACACCAAACACAGACATAAGACTTACCACAGACACTGTACAGTGTGCTGACATTACACAGAAATACACCACCCACTGCACACACAATCCAAAGTACAAACAATCCACACAGACAGACACTCACAAAAAACAATTCACACACTCCACTGTGCATACAACTCACACAGACACACACCACTTAATGCACACACTTCACACCCAAACTCCACATAGCTGAAACAAAACAACACACACACACTCTCCACAGTGCACACACCTCACTCAGACACACACCACTCATCACACACACTCAGTGCACAGACCTCACACATACACACAACTCACCACACACATTCCATAGTGCACACACCTTTCACAGGACACCCCGTGCACTAAAAGCACTTCACACAAAATCGACAGTGCACATAACTCAAACATACACCACTCACAACACTCACACACACTCCAGAAAACACACAGCTTACAGAGAAACACAGCACACACCACAAAACTCCACAAACCCACACCAAAATTTACACATATTACACAGAGCAACACCAATCACCTGACAGCCTATCCACAATGCAAACACCTCACATTGTCACACACCAGTCACCACACACACTCGACACACATGTTCAGTGCACACATTTCACACAAATACACACCACTCAGCACACACACTCCACAGTGCACACACGTCACACAAACACACACTGTAGAACACACACAGTGCACAGTACACACACCTCTCACAGACACACACCACATACCATGCACAGAGCTTCAGAGTGCACACACCTCACTCAGACACACAGCACTCACCATACACACACACTCCACAGTGTACACACCTCAGACACACAGCACTCACAACACATACACTTTACACTGAAGACACCTCACACAGACACGAGTGACCACACACTACACAGTAAACACACCTCACACAGAAACACACCACTCACCACACAAACACACACAAGCTGCACAGTGAATGCACCTCACACAAACACACACCACTCACCATACACACACACTACACAGTGCACACACAACACACAGTGAGACAATACTCACCAAACGCAGTCCACAGTGTAGACACCTAAAGCAGACTTACTACTCACAACACACATTATGCAGTGCACTTACCTCACAGTGACACACACTACACACTGCACACAAAATCCAAAGTGCAGACATTTTAAACAGACACACACCACACACCAAACCCACACACTGCACTGTGCACACACATAACTCAAACACACACCACTCACCATACACACACATTGCACAGTGTACACACCTCACACATACACACAAGATTCACCACACACACTCCAAAGTGCAGACACTTGACACAGACACACTCCACTAACACATTATGGAGTGCACACAACTCACACAAACACACCACTCACCCAACACATAACATTCACAGAGCAGACATTTCTTACAGACACCCACCACTCACCAAACATTTACTCCACAGTTCACGCAACTCAGACACACAGAAATCACCACACACACACTCCAGTGTGCACCCACCTCACAATGACACACACCACTTATGACACACACAATCCACGTTGAAGAAACATCATAGAGACACACGAGTGACCACAAATACTACACAGTAAATACATTTCACAAAGAAACACAACACTTAACACACTTCAGGCACACACTCCACATAGCACAAATTTCACACAGACACAAACTCAACACACACAATATCCACAGTGAAAACACCTCCCACAGACACACGCTACTCATCACACACACTCCACAATGCACACACCTCACACATACAGATAATTCACCACACACACACCCTCCACAGTGCACAAACATTACAAAAAGACACACCATGCACTCCACACACAACACAAAATTTACAGTGCACACACATTAAACATACACCAGTCACCACGGTCACATACACTCAAGAGTACACACAACTCACAGAGACACACAGCATACACCACACAAACCCCACAAACACACACCACAATGCACACACATCAAACACCAATCACCTGACTCCTTATCCACAATGAAGACACCTTACACTGTCACTCTCCAGTCATCACACACACTCAACACACACACTCAGTGCACATATTTCACATGAACAGCCACCACTCAGCACACACTCCACAGTGCACACACCTCACACAAACACACACTGTAGGACACACACACTAAATATGCACACACCTCACATGGACAAATACCACTCATCACACAGACTCCACAGTGCACACACCTCAGACACACAGCACTCACCATACACACACACTCAACAGTGCACACACCTCAAACACACACACTACTCACTACAAACACTGTACAGTAAACACACCTCACACAGACACAAGACTTACTGTACACTCTACACAATAAACACACCTCACACAGTCACACAACCCTCACGAGAAACTGATTCTGAAGTGCAGACACCTCACACAGGCACACGACTCACAACATACACACACTGCAGAGTGCACACACCTCACAAAGACACACATCACTGACCATATAAACACTCTTTAGTATAGAGCTCTTTACCCAACAACAGTCACTATAGATCACCCAACTTAGCAACAGTAAATATGGAGCACTTTACCTAACAACAGTCACTATAGGGCACCCTACCCAACAACATTTACTATAGGTCACCCTACCATCAACAATAGCTATAGAGCTTCTACCCAACAACAGTCACTATAGAGAACCTATGCAACAAAAGTATTATTTTTAGGGTGCTCTATAATGACTGCTGTTCAGTAGGGGTTTTATAGTGTCTGTTATTGGTAGGGTGCTCTATGGTGACTGCTGTTAAGTAGGGTGCTCTATAGTGACTGTTGCTGTGTAGGATGCTCTATGGTGATTGTTGCTGGGTAGAGTGCTTTATAGTGACTGTTGTTTGGTAGGTACTCTAGAGTGACTGTTCTTGAGTGGGGTGCTCTATACTGATTGATGTTGGGTAGGTTGTTCCATTGTAACTGTTTTTCTGTAGGTAATCTATGGTGACTTTTGTTAGGTGGGGTGCTTGATAGTGACTCTTGCAGGGTAGAGTGCTCAGTAGTTACTGATATTGGGTAGGTACTCTGTAGTGACAGTTGCTGGGTAGCATACTTTATAGTGACTGTTGTTGGGTAGGGTGCTCTATACTGATTGTTGTTTGGTACGGTGCTATATAGTAATTGTTGTGACGTAGAGTACACTGTAGTGTCTGTTGCTGGGTATGTGAGCTATAGTGACTGTTGTTGATTTGGTGCCCTATAGTGAATGGTGTTTGGGAGTTGCTCTATAGTGACTATATTGGGCAGGTGCTCAGTAGTGACTGTTGTTAGGTAGGGTGCTCTATAGAGACTGTTGTTGGGTGGGGTGCTCTATAATGACTGTGGTTGGGTAGAGTTCTCTAAAGGCAAATATTTTTGGGTGGATTGCTCTATAGTGACTGTTGTTGGGTAGAGTGCTCAATGGTGACTGTTGTTGTGTAGGTGCTGTATAGTGAGAGTTGTTGGGTAGGGTGCTCTATAGTGATTATTATTGGTTAGGTGCTCTATAGTGACTGTTGTTGTGTAGGGTGCTCTATACTGACTGTTGTTGGGTAGGGTACTCTATAGTGACTGTTGCCTGGTAAAAGCTTTATACTGACTATTGTTTCAAAGGGTACTTTATAGTGACATATGTTGGGTCAGTGCTCTATACTGAGTATAGCTGGTTAACGTGCTCTATAGTGACTGCTGTTGGGTGTGGTGCTCCATGTTGACTGTTGCTGCATAGATTACTCTATAGTGAAAGTTGTTTGGTAGGTACTGTATAGTGACGGTTGCTCGGAAGGAAGCTCTATAGTGACTGTTGTTGTAAAGGTGACCTATAGTGACTGTCATTCATTGGGGTACTCTATAATGTCTGTTGTTGGTTAGAGTGCTTTATAAAAGTCTTGTGGGGTAGAGTTCTTTATAATGACTGTTGTGTAGAATGTTTTACAGTGACCGTTGTTGGGTAGAGTCCACTGTAGTGACTGTTGTTGGGTAGGTGCTCTATAGTGACTGTTGTTGGGCGGCTGCTTTATAGTGACTGTTTTTAGGTAGGGTGGTCTATAGTGACTATTGTAAAGTGGAAAGCTCTATATTTACAGTTTTTGGGTAGGTGATCTATAGTGACTGTGGTTTGGTAGAGTTCTTCATACTGACTGTTGTAGCATAAGTGCTCTCTAGTTATTGTTTTTGAGTAGGGTGCTCTATAGTTACTGTAGTTGTGTAGAGTGCTCTGTAGTGACTGTTGTTACATAATTGCTCTATACTGACTGTTGTTGGGTGGAGAACTCCATAGTGACTGTTGTTGGGTATGGTTTTCTATAGTTACTCTTTTTGAGGTAGGGTGCTTTATACTGACTAATGCTGGGTAGGGTGCTCTATATTGACTGTTGTTGGAAAGAGGCCTTAATAGTGACTGTTATTTGTTTGGGTGCTCTATAGTGTTGTTGGGTAGAGTGCTCTAGATAGCGACTTTTGCTGGGTGTGGTGCTCTAAAGTGACTGTTGTGTACACTGTTCTAAATAGTTACTGTTGTTGTGTTATATGCTGTATAGTGACTGTTGTTGGGTAGTGTACTTAATACTGACTGTTGTTGAGTGAAGTGCTCTATACTGACTGTTGCTGTGTAGAGTGCTCTATAGTGACTGTTTTTTGGGTAGGTACTCTGTAATGACTATTTTTGGGTAGAATACTGTATAGTGACGCTTGTTTTGTAGGTGCTCTATTGTGACTGTGGTTGGGTAGTTGCTTTATAGTGACTGTTACTGTGTAGGGTAATCTATAATGACTGTTGTTGAATGGGGTGCTTTATAGTGACTGTTTTTCGTTAGACTGCAATATAGGTGACTGTTGCTGGGTGGAGTGCTTTATAGTGTCTGTTGTTGTTTAGAGTGCTCTAAAGTGACTTTTGTTGGGTATGATGCTGTATAATGATGGTTGTGGCCTTGAGTTTTCTATAGTGACTCTTTTTAAGTAGGTGCCCTATAATGACTGTTATTGGGTAAGAAACTCTATAGGGACTGTTGTTAATAGGGTGCTCTATACTGACTGTTGTTTTGTACAGTGTTCTAAATAGTGACTGTTGTTGGATAGCATGCTCTATAGTGACTGTGGTTTGCTAGTGTGCTTTATAGTGACTTGTTAGGTGGGGTGCTCTATACTGACTGTTGCTGTGTAGAGTGCTCTATGGTGACTGTTGTTGGGTATGTACTCTATAGTGACTATTGTTGGGTAGGACACTCTATAGTGACTGCTGGTGGGTACAGTGCTCTATAGTGACTGTTGTTTGGTAGGTACTCTACAGTGACTGTTGTTGGGTCAGGTGCTGTAGAGTGATTGTTGTTTGGTAGGTGCTCTATAGTGACTGTTGTTGGGTAGGGTGCTCTATAGTGACTGTTGTGGTGTAGGGTGCTCTATAGTGAATGTTGCTGTATAGGTGCTCTATAGTGAGTGTTTTGGGGTAGGGTGCTCTTTAGTGACTGTTGTTGGCTGCAGTGCTCTATATTGGCTGTTGTTGTGTAGGGTGTTCTACAGTGAATGTTGTGTAGCATGCTCTATAGTGACTGTTGTTGGGTAAGGTGTGCTATACTGACTGTTTTTGTGTAGAGTGCTTTATAATAAATGTTGCTTGGTAGAGTGCTTTATACTGACTGTTGTTGCCGGGAGGTCTCTATATTGACTGTTTTATGTAGGGTGCCCTACAGTGACTGTTGTTGTGTAGAGTAGTCTATAGGGACTGTTGTTGTGTAGAGTAGTCTATAGTGACTGTTGTTAAGAAGGGTATTCTATAGTGACTGCTATTCTGTGGAGTGCTCTATAGAAACTATTGTTGGGTAGAGGGCTCTGTAGTGACTATTGTTGAATAGGTGCTCTATAGAGACTGTTGTCATGTAGTGTGCTCTATAGTGACTGTTGTTGGGTGCAGTGTCCCATAGTGGCTGTTGTTGGGTAGGGTGCTTTATACTGACTAATGCTGGGTAGGGTGCTCTATATTGACTGTTTTTGGGAAGAGGGCTCTATAGTAATTTTTTTGGGTATAGTGCTATAAAGTGACTGTTGTTAGGTAAGGTGCTCTATAGTGACTGTTGTTGGGTAGGATGCGCTAAACTGACTGTTGTTGGGCAGAATGCTGTATAGTGACTGTTTTTGGGTAGAGTGCTACATAGTGTCTTTTGCTGGGCAGGGTGCTCTCTAGTGACTGTTGTTTGGTAGGTGCACTATAGTGACAGTTGTTGGGTAGGTGCTCTATAGTGATTGTTGTTTGGTGGGGTGCTCTACAGTGACTGTTGCTTTGTAGAATGCTTTATAATGACTGTTGTTGGGTAGGTGGCGTATAGTGACTGTTAGGTGGGGTGCTGTAAAATTACTGTGCTGGGTAGGTGTTCTATAGTGAGTGTTGTTTGTAGGGTGCTCTACAGTATTTCTTGTTGTGTGGGGTGCTCTGTAGTGACTTGCTGAGGAGGTGCTCCATAGTGACTGTTGCTGTGTATGGTGCTCTACAATGACTGTTGTTGGGTAGGTGCTCTATAGTGACATTGGCTGGATCAAGTGCTGTATAGTTACTGTTGTTTTTTAGATCCTTTATAGTGACTGTTGCTTGGTGGGGTAATCTGTAGTGACACTTGATGGTAAGGTGCACTATGGTGACTGTTTTCTGGCTGTGTGCTCTATAGTGACTGTTGCTGTGTGGGTGCTCTATAGTGAGTGTTGATGGGTAGGTACTCTATACTGACTGTTTTTGGTACAGTGCTCTATAGTGACTTTTGTTAAGCAGGGTGCTGTATACAGACTGTTGCTGGGTAGGTTGCTTTATAGTGATTGTTGCTGGGTGAAGTACTCTATAGTGACCCTTGCTGGGTAGAATATTCTATAGTGACTGTGGTTGGGTAGGTACTCTATAGTGATTGTGGTTGAATGGGGTGCTCTACAGTGACTGTTTTTGGGTAGGTGCTCTATACTGACTGTTGTTGGTAGGGTGCTCTATAGTGACAGTTGTTAAGCAAGGTGCTCTATACAGACTGTTGCTGAGTAAGTTGTTCTATAATGATTGTTGCTGGGTGCAGTGCTATATAGTGACCCTTGCTGAGTAGAGTACTCTATAGTGACTGTGGTTGGGCAGGTACTACATAGTGACTGTTTTTTGGTGGGGTGCTTTATAGTGACTGTTTTTGGATAGCTGCTCTATAGTGAGTGTTGCTGGGTAGAATGCTCTACACTAAGAGTTGTTGGGTAGGGTTTTATAGTGACGTTGTTGAGTGGAGTTGTCTATACTGACTGTTGTTGGGTAGAGTGCTCTATAAAGACTTTTGCTGGGTAGGTGCTCTATAGTGACTGTTAATAGCTAGGTACTTTATATTGACTGTTGTTGATAGGCTGCTTCATACTGACTGTTGTTAAGCAGGGTGCTCTATACACACTGTTGCAGGGTACTGTGCTCTATAGTGATTGTTGCTGTTTGAAGTGCTCTACAGTGACTCTTGCTGAATACAGTGCTCTATAGTGACTGCTGTTTGATTGGTACTGTATAGTGACTGTTGTTGGGTAGGGTGCTACATACTGACTGTTTTTGGTAGGGTGATCTATAATGACTGTTGTTAAGCAGGGTGCCCTATAAAGACTGTTGCTAGGTAGGGTGCTCTATAGTGATTGTTGCTGGGTGAAGTTCTCTATAGTGACTCTTGCTGAGTAGAGTAAACTATAGTGACTGTGGTTGAGTAGGTAGTCTATTGTGACTGCTGTATACAATGCTCTATGGGGAGTGTTATTGTGTAAGGTGCTTTATATTGACTGTTGTAGGGTATGGTTCTATAATGACTGTTTCTGGGTTGGGTGCTTTGTAGTGAGAGTTGTTGGGTAGGTGCTCTGTAGTGATTGTTGCTGGGTAGGGTGCACTATAGTGACTGTTGATGTTTAGAGTTCTCTATAGGTTTTTGTTGTTGGATGAAGTTATCTATAATAACTGTTGTTGTACAGACTGCTCTATAGTGAATGCTGTTGGGTAGAGTGCTCTATAGTGACTCTTGCTGGGTTGGGTGCTCTATAGTGACTGTTATTGGGTAGAATGCTCTATAGTGAATGTTGTTGAATTGGGTGCAGTATAGTGACTGTCTTTTTTGGGGGTGCTCTATAGTGACAGTTGGGTAGTTGCTGAATAGTGACTGCTGTTGGGTAGTTGACCTATAGTGACTGTTTCTTTGTAGCGTGCTCTACAGTGACTGTTGTTGGGTAGGTTCTTTACAGTGACTGTTGCTGGTTTGAGTGCTGTATACTTACTGTTGTGTAGAAACTCTATAGTGACTCTTGTTGAGAGGAATACTCTTTAGTGGCTGTTCATGGTAGGGTGTAGTATAGTGACTGTTTTTTGTTGGGTGCTCTACAGTGAATGTTGTTCTGTAGGTGCTCTATAGTGACAGTTAATGGGTAGGTACTCTATACTGAGTAATGTTGGTAGGGTGCTCTATAGTGACTGTTGTTAAGCAGGGTGCTCTATACAGAGTGAAGCTAAGTAGAAGGCTCTGTAGTGATTGTTGCTGGATGAAGTGCTTTATACTGACCCTTGCTGAGTAGAGCACTGTATAGTGACTGTGGTTGGGTAGGTGCTCTGTAGTGACTATTGCCATGTGAGTTTTTTTATACTGACTGTTTTTGGGTAGGGTTCTATAGTGAATGTTGTTCAGTAGGTGCTCTATAGTGACTGTTGCTGTGTAGGGTGCTCTATAGTGACTGTCGTTGGTTAGGTGCTCTATAGTGACTGTTGTTGGGTAGGTACTCTTAAGTGACTATAGTTAAGTAGTGTACTCTATAGTAACTGTTGTTAGTTTAGGTGCTTTATAGTGACTGTTGTTTAGGGTGCTCTATAGTGACTTTTCCTGGGTGGACTGCTCTATAGTGACTGCAGTGGGGTAAGGTGCTCTATAGTGAGAGTTGTTTAGAGAGCTCTATAGTGATTTTTGTTGCATAGGTGTTCTATAATGACTGTTGGTGGATAGGTGGTAAATAGTGACTGTTGCTGGGTAGGGTGTCCTATAGTAATGTTTGTAAGGTAGGTGCTCTATAGTGACTGCTGTTGGGAAGGTGGTCTATAGTGACTGTTGCTGGGTAGGGTGCTCTATAGTTACTGTTGTTAATAGGGTGTTCTATAGTGACTGTTGTTTGGTTGGGTGCTCTATACTGTCTAGTTTGGTAGAGTGCTTTGGAGTGACTGTTGTTGTGTAGGGTGCTCTATAGTGGCTTTTGCTGGGTAGAGTACTCTATAGTAACTGTTTTTTGAGTAAGTTTTTTATAGTGACTGTTGTTGTGTAGGGGGCTCTATAGTGACTTTTGTTGGCTGGAGTTCCCTATATTGATTGTTGCTGGGTAGGGTGCTGCATATTGATTTTTGTTGTGTCAGTGCTCTATATTGACTGTTGTTGGGGAGGGTGTTCTACATTGACAGTTTTTGGGTAGCTTGCTTTATAGATACTGTTTTTGGGTAGGGTGCTCTATAGTGACGGTTCTTAAGTAGAGGGCTCTATATTGATTGTTGCCTGGTAGGGTGCTCTATAGTGACTGTTATTGGCTGGAGTGCTCTATACTGACTGTTGTTGGGTAGGGTGTTCTACAATAATTGTTGTTGGTTAGTGTGCTCTATACTGACTGTTTTTTGGTAGAGTGATCTATAGTAAGTGTTGCTGGCAAGGGTGCTAAATAGTGACTGTTGGTTAGAGTGCTCTATATTGAATGTTGTTGCCTAGACTGCTCTATAGTTGACTATTGTTTGGTGGAGTGCACTATAGTGACTGTTGTTTAGAGGATTCTATAGTGACTGTTGTTGGGTAGAGTGCTCTATAGTGACTGTCATTGGGTTGGGTGCTCTATAGTGACGGTTTTTGGGTAGGTGTTATATGGTGACTTTTGTTGTAATCGGTACTCAATAGTGACTGATGTTGTGTATGGTGCTCTATAGTGACTGCTGTTGGGAAGACTGCTCTATAGTAACTGTTTTTGGAGTGGTGCTCTCTAGTGATTGCTGTTGGGTGGAGTGCTCTAAATAGTGACTGTTTTTGGGTAGGTGCTCTATAGTTACAGCTGATGGCTGGAGTGCTCTAAATATTGACTGTTGTTTGGCATGTGCTTTATAGTGACTGTTGTAGGGTAGGGTTCTCTAGAGTGACTGTTGATTGTTGGAGTGCTCTATAGTGACTGTTGTTGGGTAAAGTGCTATAGATGGTTATTGTTGTTGGCTAAGGTTCTCTATAGGGACTGTTGTTGGGTAGAGTGCTCTATAGTAACATTTGTCGGGTAGAGGACTCTATAGTGACTGTTGTTGTGCAGGTGATCTACAGTGACTGTTGTTAAATAGGGTGCTCTATGATGACTGTTATTGAGTAGGGTGCTTTTTAGTGACTATTGTTGGGTAGAGTGCTCTTTATTGATTGTTTCTGGGCTGAGGGCTCCACACTGGCTGTGGTTCAGTAGGTGCTCAACAGTGACTGCTGTTGCATAGGGTGCTGTACAGTGATTATTCTTTTGTAGTGTTCTATTCTGACTGTTCTTGTATAGAATGCTCTATGGAGACTGTTGCTGGTTACAGTGCTATATAGTGACTGTGGTTTAATAGAGTGCTCTATGGTGACTTTTGTTGGGTAGGTGTATTATAGTGATTGTTGTTGATTAGGTGCTCTATAGTGACTGTTGTTGGGTAGGTGTTCTATAATGACTGTTGTTGCATAGGTGCTCTATAGTGACTGTGGTTGATTATGGTGCTCTATAGAGACAGTTGTTGGTACAGTGCTTTATAGTGACTGATGTTGGTAGGATGCTCTATAGTGAGTGTTTTTGTGTAGGGTCTTCATGGTGACTGTTGCTGGGTGGAGTCCTCTGTAGTGACTCTTGCCTGGTAGACTGCTCTATAGTGACTGTTTTTGGGTAGGTACTCTATAATGATTGTTGTTGGGTGGGTTGCTCCAAATTGACTATTGTTGGGTACAGTGCTCTATAGTGACTGTTGCTGAGTGGAGTGCTCTCAAGTTACTGTAGTTGGGTGAAGTGCTCTGTAGTGACTGTTGTTGGGTAGAGCTCTCTATAGTGACGCTTGCTGGGTAGGGTGCTCTATAACGACTCTTGCCGGGTGGCATGCTCAGTAGTGACTGTTGTTAGGTAGAGTGCTCTATCATGACTGTTGCTGGGTAGAGTGCTCTATTGTGACTACTGTTGGGTACGTGCTCTGTCGTGACTGTTGCTTGGTAGAGTGCTCTATAGTCTCTGTTGCTGGACGTGGTGCTCTATAGATTCTATTGTTGGGAAGGGTGCTCAATAAGTGGCTGTGGTTGGGTGGAGTGCTCTATAGTGACTGTTGTTGTGTAGAGTGCTCCATAGTCACGGTTGTCACATAAACGGCTCTACAGTGACTGTTTTTGGGTATGTTGCTCTTTACTGACTGTTGTGTAGGTGATCTAAAGTGACTTTTGTTGTTTAGGGTGCTTTATACTGACTGTGTTTGAGTAGGTACTGTTTAATAATTTTACTTGAGTTTGCGCTCTATAGTTACTGTCGTTTGTTGGGGTGCTGTATAATAACTGTTGTTGGGAAGGTTGTGCTATAGTGACTGTTGTTGGGTGAAGTGCTCTAGGTAGTAACTGTTGTTGGGAAGGTTGCGCTATAGTGACGGTTGTTGGATAAAGTGCTCTAGATAGTAACTGTTGTTGGGTAGGTGATCCATATTGATTGTTGTTAGATAGTGTGCTTCATAGTGACTGTTTTTGGATGGGGTGATCTATACTGAAAGTTTGTAGAGTGCTCTATAGGTTACTGTTGTAGGATGCAGTGTTCTATAGTGACTGTTGTGCAGAGTGCAATATAGGGACTGTGATTGGGTATGTGTTCTATAGTGACTGTTACTGGGTAGTATGCTCTATTATGAGTGTTTTTGCGTGGGGTTCTTTATATTGACTGTTGCTGGGCAGAGTGCTCTATAGTGACTGTTGTGGTGTAGAGGGCTTTATAGTGACTGTTGCTGGGTAGGTGCTCTATAGTGATTGTTGTTGGGTAGTTGCTCTATAGCGACTGTTGTTGGCTAGAAGCTCTATAGTGACTGTAGTTAAGTAGGGTGCTCTATAGTGACTGTTGTTGCGACAATGCTCTAAAGTGACTCTTTATAAGTAGGGTGCTCTATAGTGACTGTTGATGGGTGAAGTGGTATATAGTGACTGTTTCTGGGTGAAGTGCTCTATAGTGACTCTTTCTGGGTAGAGTGCTCTATACTGACTGTTGTTTGTTAGGTACTTTATAGTAACTGTTGTTGGGTAGGGTGCTCTAGAGTCACTTTTTTATATAGGTGGTCTATGGTGACTGTTCTTGAGTAGAGTGCTCTATAGTGACACTTCTTGCGTAGGGTGATCTATAGTGATGGTGTTTGTGTAGAGTGCTTTTTGGTGAACTTTTATTGAATAGAAGGCTCTATAGTGACTGTTGTTGGGTAGGATGCTCTATAATGACTGTTGTTGCCTGGAGTGCTCTCAATTGACTATTTTTGAGTAGAGTGCTTTATAGTAATTATTGTTTGGTAACCTTCTCTGCAGTGACTGTTATTGGGTAGGGTGCTCTATAGTGACTGTTGCTGGATAGAGTTCTCTATAGTGAATGTTGCTCTGAAGGGTGCTCTGTACTGTTGTTTGATATAGTTCTGTTTAGTGACTGTTGTTGGGTAGAGTGCTCTATAGTGTCTGTTGCTGGGTAGGGTGTTCCATAGTAACTGTTTATGGGTAGTGTGCTCTATAGTGAATTTTGCTGGGTAGCATGCTATATAGTGAGTGTTGTTGGGTGGGGTGCTCTATAGTGACTGTTGCTGGGTAGGCCTTTTATACTGACTGTTTCAGGGTAGGGTGCTGTATAATGACAGTTGTAAAGTGAGTGTCTACAGTGTCTGTTGTTGGGTGGGGTGCTCTATAGAGACTGTTGCTGGCTAGAGTGCTTGATAGGTGACTGCTGTTGTGTGGAATTCTCTATGGTGACTGTTGTGTACAGGGCTCTATAGTGACTGTTTTTGGGTAGTTTGCCCTATAGTGACTGTTTTGGGGTATGGTGCTTTATAGTGATTGTTGTTGGGTAAATGTTCTATAGTGCCTGTTGTTGTGTATGGTGCTCTATACTGACTGTTGCAGGGTAGGGTGCTCTATATTGACAGTTGTAGGGTAAGTGTCTATAGTGAGTGTTGTTGGGTTGGGTGCTTTATAGTGACTGTTGTTTTCTAAAATGCTCGATAAATGACTGTTGTTGGGTGGAGTTCTATATAGTGACTGTTGTTGAGGAGGGTGATATATAGTGACTGTTGTTAAGTAGAGTGCTCTATAGTGACTGTCGTTGGCTAGAATGTTCCATATAGTGACTGCTGTTGGCTAGAATGCTCGACAGGTGACTGTTGTTTGGTGGAGTTCTCTATAGTGACTTTTGTTGGGTAGAGTTCTTATAGTGACTGTTGTTTGGTAGGAAGCTCTACAATGACTGTTGATGGGTAGGTGCTATACAGTGACTGTTGATGAGTAGGGTGCTCTACAATGACTTTTGGTGGTTTGGAGTGTTCTGCACTGACTGCTCTTTGGTAGGGTGCTCTATACTGACAGTTTTTGGACAGGGTGTTCTACAGTGACTGTTGTTGTGTATGGTGCTCTACAGTGAGTGTTGTTGGGTACAGTGCTCTATAGTGATTTATATTGATTGGGTAGAGTGCTGAATACCAATTCCCTTTAGGTAGGTGCTCTATAGTAACTGTTGTTGGGTAAAGTGCTCTATAGTAACTGTTCTTGGGCAGGTCTTTTATAGTGACTGTTGTTGGGTACGGTGCTCTATAGTGACTGTTGTTTTGCAGAGTGTTCAATAGTGACTGTAGTTAGGTAAAGGGCTTTGCAGTGACTGTTCTTGGGTTGGTGCTCTACAGTGACTGTTGTTGGGTATGGGCCTCTACATACTGACTGTTATTGGGTATGGTGCTCTATGGTGACTCCTGTAGGCCAGAGTGTTATAAAGTAACTGTTTTTGTTTAGACGTCTCTATAGTGACTGTTGTTGAGTAGGTGCTCTATAGTGACTCTTGTTAGGTAGGGTGATTTATTGTGACTGTTTTTGAGTAGGGTACTCTATAATGACTGTTGTTGGGTAGAGTGCTCTATAGTGACTGTGCTGCATAGGATGCTCTATAGTGACTGTTGCAGGGTAGCATGCTCTACAGTGACTGTTGATGGGTAGGGTGCTCTATAGTGACTGTTGTTGTATAGAGTACTCTATAGTGACTATTGTTGAATAGGTGCTCTGTAGTGACAGTTGCAGGGTAGGGTGCTCTATAGTGAGTGTTGTTGCGTGTGGTGCTCACAGTGACTTTTGTTGGAAGTGGTTCTCCATAGCAACTCTTTTTGGGTAGAGTGCTCTATAATGATTGTTGATGGGTTGGTGATTTATTGTGACTGTTGTTGGGTAGGTGCTCTATTCTAATTTTTTTGGATAGAAGCTCTATAGTGACTGTGGTTTGGTAAGGTTCTCTATACTAACTGTCATTTGGTGGGGTGCTTTTTAGTGACTTTGGTTCAGTAGGTTGCTGTATAGTGACTGTAGTTGGGTAGAGTGGTCTATACTGACTCTTCTTGTGGAGGGTGTTCTATAGTGACTTTTGTTGGGTAGAGTGCTTTACTGTGACTGTTGTTGTTTAGGGGGCTCTATAGTGTCTGCTGTTGGGTAGGTGCTTTCCAGTGACTATTGTCGAGAAGGTTGCTCTATACTGACTGTTGTATAGTGACTGTTGTTGGGTAGAGTGCTTTACTGTGACTTGTGTAGGGGACACTATAGTGTCTACTGTTGGGTACAGTGCTTTACAGTGACTATTGTCGAGAAGGTTGCTCTATACTGATTGTTGTTGTGTAGGTGGTCTCTAGTGAATGTTGTTAACTACGGTGCTCTATTGTGACTGTTGTCAGTTAGAGTGCTCTATACTGACTGTTGTTGGGTAGGTGCCCTTTACTGACTGTTGTTGTGTAGGTGCTCTATAGTTACTGTTGCTGGGTAGGGTGCTCTAAAGTGACTGTTGCTGGGTAGTGTGCTCTATAGTGACTATTTTTGTGTAGGTGCTCTATAGTGTCTGTTGTTGGTTAAGGTGCTTTATAGTAACTGTTGTTTGGTAGTGTGTACTATACTGACTGTTCTTGGGTGGAGTGCTCTATAATGTCTGTTATGAGGTGGTTTGCTCAATATTGACTGTTGCTTGTTATGTTGTTCTATGGTGACTGTTGTAGGATAGAGTGTTCTATAGTGACTGTTTCTGGGTCGGGTGCTCTATAGTCACTTTTGCTGGGTAGTGGTTTTTATAGAGACTGTTCTTGGGTAGGGTGCTGTATAGTGACATTTTCTGGGTAGAGAGCTCTACAGTGACTGTTGCTGGGTAGGTGCTCTACCATGACTATTGTTGGGTAGGGGGCTCTAGAGAGTGACTGTTATTGGGTACAATGCTCTATGGTGACTCTTGTTGGTCAGAGTGCTCTATAGTGACTCTTTGATTAGAGGGCTCTGTAGTGACTGTTGGGTAGGCGCTCTATAGTGACTTTTTGTGTAATTGCTCTATATTAACTGTTGTTGTGTGTAGTGTTTTATAGTGACTGTTGCTGAGTAGGGTACTCTAGAGTTACTGTAGCTGAGTAGTGTTCTCTAGAGTGACTGTTGTTGGGAAGAGAACTCTATAGTGACTGTTGCTGCATATTGTGCTATATACTGACTGTTGCTGGGTAGCATGCTCTATAGTTACTTTTGTTGGGTAGGGTGCTCCATAGTGACTGTGGTGTCATAGGGTACTTTATAGTGATTATTGTTGAATAGGTTCTCTCTATTGACTGTTGCTGGTAGGGTGCTCTATAGTGACTGTTGTAGGGTAAGGTGCTCATAGTGACTGTTGTTGGATGCAGTATTCTATAGTAACTGTTGTTGGGTAGCATGGTCTATAGTGACTGTTGATGAGTAGGTGCTCTATAGTGACTGTTGCTGGGTAGGTGCTCTATACTGACTGTTGATAGGTAGGTGATCTGTAGTGACTGTTTTTGTGAAAGTGCTCTATATTGACTGTTGTTGTGTAAAGTGCCTATAAGTGACTGTTCTTGGATAAAGTATTCTGTAGTGACTGTTTTGTAGACTGCTCTATAGTGACTCTTTTTGAATGAAGTGCTCTGTAGTGGCTGCTGATGGGTAGGGGGCTCTAGATACTCACTGTTATTTTGTAGGGTGCTTTATAGTGACTCTGGTTCAGTAGAGTGCTCCATAGTGACTGTTTTTGAGTAGGGGCCTCTGTAGTGACTTTTGATGGGTAAAATACTCTATAGTGACTGTTGCTAAGTGAAGTGCTTTGTACTGACTGTTGCTGGGTGAAAGGCACTATAGTGACTGTATTTTGGTATGTACTTTATAGTGACTGTTGGGTAGAGTGCTCAATAGTGACTGTTTTGTGTAGCATGTTCCATAGTGACTGTTATTGAATAGTGTGCTCTATGATGACTGTTGCTGGGTATGGTGTTCTATAGTGATTGTTGTTTGGTAGAGTGCTCTATAGTGACTGGCTTGGGTAGGTGTTCTATAGTGATTGTTGTTGGATAGATGCTCTATAGTGACTGTTGTTGGGAAGGTTGCTCTATTATTACTCTTTTTGGGTACAGTGCCCTATAATGACCATTGTTGGTTAGATGCTCTATAGTGATTGTTGGTCAGTAGGTGCTCCATATTGTCACATGTTGGGTAGGTGTTCCACAGTGTCTGTTGTTGGATAGGTGTTTTATAGTGACTGTAGTTAGTTAAGTGCAATTTATTGAATGTTGATGGCAGTTTGCTCTATAGTGACTGATATTGAGTAGGGTGCTCTATATTGACTGTTGTTGGGTTAGGGTGCTCTATAGTGACTCTTGTTGGGTACTGTGCTCTATAGTGACTAATTTTTGATAGAGGGCTCTAAAGTGACTGTTACTGTGTAGGTTATATATAGTGACTGTTTTTGGATCAGTGATCTATAGTGACTGTTATTGGGTGGAATGCTGTATAAAGACTGTTGTTGGGTAGGGTGCTCTATAGTGACTGTTGCTGGGTAGGGTGCTCTATCTTGACTGTTGTTGGTTAGAGTGCTCTATAGTGACTTTTGCTGCATAGAGTGCTCTATTCTGACTGTTGCTTGGTAGAGTGCTATATAGTGACTGTTGTTAGATTGGGTGCTCGATAGTTACTGGTGTTCGGTATGGTTCTCTATAGTGACTATTGTTGAATAAGTGCTCTTTGGTGACTCTTTCTGGGTAGGGTGGTCTACAGTGACTGTTGCTGGGTGTGGTGCTCTATAGTGACTGTTGCTTGGTAGAGTGCTATATAGTGACTCTTGTGGAGTTGGGTGCTCTGTAGTGACTGTTGTTAGGTAGGGTGCTCTATAGTGACTATTGTTGAACAAGTGCTTTATAGTGACTGTTTTTGGGTAGGGTGTTCTATACTAAGTGTTGTTAGGTAGAGTTCTCTATAGTGACTGTTTCTTGGTAGGTGCTCTATACAGACAGTTGCTAGGTAGTGTGTACTATAGTAATTGTTGTTGGTAGTTGCTCCATAATGACGGTTGTTGTATAGGGTTCTCTACAGTGATTAATTTTGGGTATGATGCTCTATAGTTCCTGTTGTTGGGTAGAGTGCTCTCAAGTGACTATTGTTTGGTATGGTGCTCTACAGTGATGGTTGATGGGAAGAGTGCTCTATAGTGACTGTTTTTGCATAGGGTGTTCTATAGTGACTCTTTTTGGGTATAGAACTCTTTATGTGACTGTTGATAAGTAGAAAGCTCTAGAGAGACTGCTGCTGAGAAGGTACTCTATACAGAGTGTTTTTTGGTATGGTGCTCTCTACTGAGAATTGTTGGGAAGGTGCTCTATAGTTACGGTTGTTGGGTAGGTGCTCTATGGTGACTGTAGTTCGGTAGGTGCTCTATAGTGAGTGTTGTTAAATATGGTGCTGTACAGTGACTGTTGTGTGTAGGGTGTTCTATAATGACTGTTGGTGGGTAGGGTGGTCTATGGTGACAGGTACTGGGTGGCATGCTCTATAGTGACTGTTTCTAAGTAGTGTATTCTATAGTAACTGTTCTTTTTTTTTTTTTTTTTTTTTTTTTTTTTTATTGCATTATAGGTTTGGGGGTACATGTGCAGAACGAGCAAGATAGTTGCATAGGTACACACATGGCAGTGTGCTTTGCTGCTTTCCTCCCCTTCACCCACACTTGGTATTCATCCCCAGGCTATCCCCCCCAGCCCCCCCCCTGCTGTCCCTCCCCCATTCCCCCCAACAGTCCCCAGTGTATAGTAGACCGCCTCTCTGTGTCCACATGTTCTCATTTTTCTCACCCACCTATGAGCGAGTATATGCGGTATTTCTTTTTCTGTTCTTGTGTCAGTTTGCTGAGAATGATGTTCTCCAGATTCATCCATGTCCCTACAAAGGACACAAACTCATCATTTTTGATTGCTGCATAATATTCCATGGTGTATATGTGCCACATTTTCCCAGTCCAGTCTATCATCGTTGGGCATTTGGGTTGGTTCCAGGTCTTTGCTATTGTAAACAGTGCTGCAATGAACATTCGTGTGCATGTGTCCTTATAGTAGAACGATTTATAATCCTTTGGATAGATACCCAGTAATGGGATTGCTGGGTCAAATGGAATTTCTATTTCTAGGTCCCTGAGGAATCGCCACACTGTCTTCCACAATGGTTGAACTAATTTACACTCCCACCAACAGTGTAAGAGTGTTCCTATTTCTCCACATCCTCTCCAGCATCTGCTGTCTCCAGATTTTTTAATGATCGCCATTCTAACTGGTGTGAGATGGTATCTCAATGTGGTTTTGATTTGCATCTCTCTAATGACCAATGACGATGAGCACTTTTTCATATGTTTGCTGGCCTCATGTATGTCTGCTTTCGTAAAGTTTCTGTTCATATCCTTTGCCCATTTTTGAATGGGCTTGTTTGTTTTTTTCCTGTAAATCTGTTTGAGTTCTTTGTAAATTCTGGATATCAGCCCTTTGTCGGATGCGTAAACTGCAAAGATTTTTTCCCATTCTGATGGTTGCCGATTCACTCTAGTGACTGTTTGTTTTGCTGTGCAGAAGCTGTGGAGTTTGATTAGGTCCCATTTGTCTATTTTGGCTTTTGTTGCCAATGCTTTGGGAGTTTTGTTCATGAAGTCCTTGCCTACTCCTATGTCCTGAATGGTTTTGCCTAGATTTTCTTCTAGGGTTTTTATGGTGTCGGGTCTTACGTTTAAGTCTTTAATCCATCTGGAGTTAATTTTAGTGTAAGGTGTCAGGAAGGGGTCCAATTTCTGCTTTCTGCACATGGCTAGCCAGTTTTCCCAACACCATTTATTAAATAGGGAATCCTTTCCCCATTGCCTGTTTTTGTCTGGTTTATCAAAGATAATATGGTTGTAGATGTGTTGTGTTGCCTCCGATGCCTCTGTTCTGTTCCATTGGTCTATATCTCTGTTTTGGTACCAGTACCATGCTGTTTTGATTACTGTAGCCTTGTAGTATAGTTTGAAGTCTGGTAGCGTGATGCCTCCCGCTGTGTTCTTTTTGCTTAGAATTGACTTGGCTATGCGGGCTCTTTTTTGGTTCCATATGAATTTCATGGTGGTTTTTTCCAGTTCTGTGAAGAAATTCAATGGTAGTTTGATGGGGATAGCATTGATTGTGTAAATTACTTTGGGCAGTATAGCCATTTTCACGATATTGATTCTTCCTAACCACGAACATGGAATGTTTCTCCATCTGTTTGTGTCCTCTCTTATTTCATTGAGCAGTTGTTTGTAGTTTTCCTTAAAGAGGTCCCTTACATTCCTAGTGAGTTGTATTCCTAGGTATTTTATTTTCTTTGTAGCAATTGTGAATGGCAGTTCATTCTTGATTTGGTTCTCTTTAAGTCTGTTATTGGTGTATAGGAATGCTTGTGATTTTTGCACATTGATTTTATATCCTGAGACTTTGCTGAAGTTGCTTATCAGTTGCAGGAGCTTTTGGGCTGAGGTGATGGGGTCTTCTAGGTATACTATCATGTCGTCTGCAAATAGAGACAATTTGGCTTCCACCTTTCCTATTTGAATACCCTTTATTTCTTTTTCTTGCCTGATTGCTCTGGCTAGAACTTCCAGTACTATGTTGAATAGAAGTGGTGAGAGAGGGCATCCTTGTCTAGTGCCAGATTTCAAAGGGAATGCTTCCAGTTTTTGCCCATTAAGTATGATATTGGCTGTTGGTTTGTCATAAATAGCTTTTATTACTTTGAGATATGTTCCATCAATACCAAGTTTATTGAGGGTTTTTAGCATAAAGGGCTGTTGAATTTTGTCAAATGCCTTCTCTGCATCAATTGAGATAATCATGTGGTTTTTGTTTTTGCTTCTGTTTATGTGGTGAATTACATTTATAGACTTGCGTATGTTGAACCAGCCTTGCATCCCCGGGATAAATCCTACTTGATCATGATGGATAAGTTTTTTAATGTGCTGTTGCAATCGGTTTGCCAGTATTTTATTGAAGATTTTTGCATCTATGTTCATCATGGATATTGGCCTGAAGTTTTCTTTTCTTGTTGGGTCTCTGCCAGGTTTTGGTATCAGGATGATGTTGGTCTCATAAAATGATTTGGGAAGGGTTCCCTCTTTTTGGATTATTTGGAATAGTTTCAGAAGGAATGGTACCAGATCCTCTTTGTGTGTCTGGTAGAATTCGGCTGTGAACCCATCTGGACCTGGGCTTTTTTTGTGTGGTAGGCTCTTAATTGCTGCCTCAACTTCAGACCTTGTTATTGGTCTATTCATAGTTTCGGCTTCCTCCTGGTTTAGGCTTGGGAGGACACAGGCATCCAGGAATTTATCCATTTCTTCCTGATTTACTGGTTTATGTGCATAGAGTTGTTTGTAGTATTCTCTGATGATGGTTTGAATTTCTGTGGAATCTGTGGTGATTTCCCCTTTATCGTTTTTTATTGCATCTATTTGGTTGTTCTCTCTCTTCTTTTTTATCAGTCTGGCTAGTGGTCTGTCTATTTTGTTGATCTTTTCGAAAAACCAGCTCTTAGATTTATTGATTTTTTGAAGGGTTTTTCTTGTCTCTATCTCCTTCAGTTCTGCTCTGATCTTAGTTATTTCTTGTCTTCGGCTAGGTTTTGAGCTTTTTTGATCTTGCTCCTCTAGCTCTTTCAATTTTGACGATAGGGTGTCAATTTTGGATCTCTCCACTCTTCTCATGTGGGCACTTATTGCTATATATTTTCCTCTACAGACTGCTTTAAATGTGTCCCAGAGATTCTGGTACGTTGTGTCTTCGTTCTCATTGGTTTCAAAGAACTTCTTTATTTCTGCCTTCATTTCATTGTTTATCCAATCAACATTCAAGAGCCAATTGTTCAGTTTCCATGAAGCTGTGCGGTTCTGAGTTATTTTCTGAATTCTGAGTTCCAACTTGATTGCACTATGGTCTGAGAGACTGTTTGTTATGATTTCAGTTGTTTTGCATTTGCTGAGGAGTGCTTTACTTCCAATTATGTGGTCAATTTTGGAGTAGGTGTGATGTGGTGCTGAGAAGAATGTATATTCTGTGGATTTGGGGTGGAGAGTTCTGTAAATGTCTATCAGGTTTGCTTGTTCCAGGTCTGAGTTCAAGTCCTGGATATCCTTGTTAATTTTCTGTCTGGTTGATCTGTCTGCTATTGACAGTGGAGTGTTAAAGTCTCCCACTATTATTGTGTGGGAGTCTAAGTCCCTTTGTAAGTCATTAAGAACTTGCCTTATATATCTGGGTGCTCCTACATTGGGTCCATATATATTTAGAATCGTTATCTCTTCTTGTTGTATCGATCCTTTTACCATTATGTAATGACCTTCTTTGTCCCTTTTGATCTTTGTTACTTTAAAGTCTATTTTATCAGAGATGAGAATTGCAACTCCTGCTTTTTCTTGCTCTCCATTTGCTTGGTAAATCTTCCTCCATCCCTTTATTTTGAGCCTTTGTGTATCTTTGCATGTGAGGTGGGTTTCCTGGATACAGCACACCGATGGGTTTTGGTTTTTTATCCAATTTGCCAGTCTGTGTCTTTTGATTGGTGCATTTAGCCCATTTACATTCAGGGTTAATATTGTTATGTGTGAATTTGATACTGCCATTTTGATGCTAGCTGGCTGTTTTGCCCGTTGGTTCATGTACATTCTTCATTTTGTTGATGGTCTTTAGCATTTGGTATGCTTTTAGGATGGCTGGAACTGGTTGTTTCTTTCTATGTGTAGTGCCTCTTTCAGGAGCTCTTGTAAAGCAGGCCTAGTGGTGACAAAATCTCTGAGTACTTGCTTGTTCGTGAAGGATTTTATTTTTCGTTCACTTATGAAGCTCAGTTTCGCTGGATATGAAATTCTGGGTTGAAAGCTCTTTTCTTTAAGGATGTTGAATATTGGCCCCCACTCTCTTCTGGCTTGTAGAGTCTCTGCTGAGAGATCTTCTGTGAGTCTGATGGGCTTCCCTTTGTGGGTGACCCGACCTTTCTCTCTGGCTGCCCTTAGTATTTTCTCCTTCGTTTCAACCCTGGTGAATCTGACGATTATGTGCCTTGGGGTTGCTCTTCTTGCAGAGTATCTTTGTGGTGTTCTCTGTATTTCCTGGAGTTGAGTATTGACCTGTCTTGCTAGGTTGGGGAAATTTTCCTGGATAATATCCTGAAGAGTGTTTTCCAGCTTGGATTCATTCTCTTCGTCACATTCTGGTACACCTATCAAACGTAGGTTGGGTCTCTTCACATAGTCCCACATTTCTTGGAGATTTTGTTCATTCCTTTTTGTGCTTTTTTCTTTAATCTTGGTTTCTCGTTTTATTTCATTGAGTTGATCTTCAACTTCTGATATTCTTTCTTCTGCTTGGTCAATTCGGCTGTTGATACTTGTGCATGCTTCGCGAAGTTCTCGTGTTGAGTTTTTCAGCTCCTTCAATTCATTCATATTCCTCTCTAAGTTGTCCATTCTCGTTATCAATTCCTCGAATCTTTTTTCAAATCTTTTTTCAAGGTTCTTAGTTTCTTTGCACTGGTTTAGAACATGTTCCTTTAGCTCACTGAAGTTTCTCATTATCCACTTTCTGAAGTCTGATTCCGTCATTTCGTCACATTCATTCTCTGTCCAGCTTTGTTCCCTTGCTGGTGAGGAGTTTTGGTCCTTTTTTGGAGGTGAGGTGTTTTGGTTTCGGGTGCTTTCCTCCTTTTTGCGCTGGTTTCTTCCCATCTTTATGGATTTATCCGCCTGTTGTCTTAGTAGTGGCTGATTTTTCAATTGGGTCTCTGTGTGGACACTGAGATTGTTGATGATGAAGTATTTCTGTTACTTAGTTTTCCCTCTAATGATCTATCCTCTCTGCTGTATGAGTGCTGAGGTCCACTCCAGGCCCTGCTTGTCTGGGGTATACCTGCAGCAGCCTCTGCGCCTTCACCGAGAGCTGCAATCCTGAGTCACCTCTACGACGCCATCTTGCCTCTATAGTAACTGTTCTTGAGAAGGTACTCAATAGTTACTGATGTTGGGTAACGTGCTCTGTAATGACTATTGTTGGGTGGAGTACTCTATAGTGACTGTTGTTGGTAGGGTTCTCTATTAAAAGATTGCTGTTGTGTGGAGTGTTTTATAGTGACTATTGTGTAGAGTTCTCTATAGTAACTGTTCTTGGGAAACGTGTTCTATGGTGACTGCTTTTGGGTAGGTGCTCTCTATTGACTGTTGTTGGGTTGGTGCACTATAGTGACTGCTGTTGGGTATGTGATCTATAGTGACTGTTGCTGAGTAGCAGGCTCTATTGTGACTGCTGTTTGGTAAGGGGCTCTATAGTGACTGTTGTTGGGTAGATGGCTTTACAGTGACTGTTTATGTGTAGGTAATCCATAGTGACTCTTTTTGGGTAGGTTCCCTATAGTGACTGTTTTTGGGTAGGGTGCTCTATAGTGACTATTATTTGTACAATGATTTATAATAACTGTTGTTAAGTAGGGTTTTCTGTACTGACTGTTGCTTCGTAGGGTGCTTTATCGTGACTGTTGCTGGGTGAAGTTCTCTATAGGGACAGCTTTTTGGTAGGTACTCTATAGTGACTGTTATTGGGTGAGATGCCCTATAGAGACTTTTGTTCGTTAGAATGCTTTATAGTGACTGTTGTTTGGTAGACTGCTCTATAGTGACTGTTTTTGCATAGGATATATTATATTGACTGTTCTTGGTTAGAGTGCTCTATAGTGACAGTGGTTGGGTAGCTAGCTGTATAGTGACTGTGGTTGTGTATAGAGCTCTATAGTGACTGCTGTTGGTTTGGTGCTCTATAGTGACTGTTGTTGGCTAGGGTGCTCTATACTGATTGTTGTTGGGTAGGTGCTTTATACTGACTGTTTTTGGCTACAGTGCTGTATAGTGACTGTTTCTAGGTAAGGTTCTTTATAGTGACTGTCGTCTGGTAGAGTTCTCTATAGTAACTTATTTTGGGTAGGTGCTCTATACTGGCTTGTTGGGTGGAATGCTCTAAATAGTAACTGTTGTTGGATAGGTTCTCTATGCTGACTGTTCTTGGGTAGAGTGCTCTATAGTGACTATTGTTTTATGGAGTGCTCTATAGTGACTCTTCTTGGGTAGAGAGCCCTAGATAGCAACTGTTGTTGGGTAGGGTGCTCCGTAGTGACTGCTGTTAAGTAGAATGCTGTATAGTGACTGTTGTTGGGTAGAGGGCTCTACAGTGACTTTTGTTGGGTAGGCACTTTGCAGTGACTCTTGTTGAGTAGGGTTCTATGTAGTGCCTGTTTTTGGGTATTGTGCTGTATACTGACTGTTCTTTAGTAAGATGTTTTATAGTGACTTGTTCTCTAGAGTACTCTATAGTGACTGTTGTTGGTTAGAAGGCTCTACAGTGACTATTGTTGGGTAGGTGCTCTACAGTGACTGTTGTTTGATAGGGTGCTGTATAGTGACTGTTTTGAGTTAGAGGGTTCTATACTGACTGTTCTTGGGTAGGGTGCTTTATAGTGACTGTTGCTGGGTAGAGTGCTTTATGGTGACAGTTTTTGAGTAGAGGGCTCTATTGTGACTGTTGTTGGGTAGATGCTCTGTAGTGACTTTGTTGAATAGTGGCCTCTGTAGTAACTGTTGCTGGGTACAATTTTCTATAGTGATTTCTGTTGAAAGATTACTCTATGGTGACTGTTGTTGGGTAGGTGCTCTAGAGTGACTTTGTTGAATAGTGTGCTCTAAGTAAGTTTGTTGAATATAGTGTTCTATAGTGATTGCTGTTGGTAAAGTACTCTATAATGTGTGTTGTTGGGTAGGTGCACAATACACATTGTTGTTGAGTAGGTGCTCTATAGTGACAGTTTTTGGTTAGTTGCCATATAGTGACTGTTGTTGGGTAGGTGCTCTATAGTGAATGTTGTTTGGTATGGTGCTCTATACTGACTGTTGTTGATAGGCTGCTCTATAGTGTTTGTTGTTGTTAGGGTGCTCTATTAAGACTGTTGATGGGTAGGATGCAATATAGTGACTGTGTCTGGGTTCAGTGCTCTATAGTGAGTGCTGTTGTGTGGAGTGCTCTATAGTCACATTTGCTGCATAGAGTTCTCTATAGTGACTGTTGTTGGTTAGGCAATCTATTGTGACAGTTATTGGGTGGAGTGCTCAATAGTGACTGTTGGGTGGGTTATAGTGAATGTTGGGGGGTAGCATGTTCTATACTGACTGCTGTTGGGTGCAGTCCTCTATAAGTGACTGTCTTTAGGTGGAGTGCTCTATAGTGACTTTTGTGGTTTAGAGTGCTCTATAGTGACTGTTGTTTAATCAGTGCTTTATAGTAATTGTAGCTGGGTGGGGTGCTCTATAGTGTCTATTTTTGGGTAGATTCTTTATAGTACCCTACTCAGCAGAACTAAATGCAGAGCGCCAATCCAGTATCAGTCACTCTAAAGCCCTCTAACCAACAAAAGTAACTAGAGAAAAATCCAGCCATAAACAGTCACTATAGTGCACCATAACCAAAAAAAAAAGACTTTATAGAGCATTCTACCAAACAATAGTCACTATAGAGGACCTATCCAACAACAGTCACTATAAAGCGCCCCACCTAACAACAGTCAGTATAGAGCACTCTAACCAGCAACAGTCTGTATAAAGCACATCACACAACAACATTCAGTATAGAGCACCCTACCCAGCAACAGTCACTATATAGCAACATACCCAGAAACAGTCACTATAAAGAACACTACCCAACAACAGTTACAATAGACCATCCTACCCAGATAGTCACTGTAGAGCACCTACAAAGCAACCCTCAGTGTAGTACACCTCACCAACAACAGTCACTATACAGCAGCAAACCAAAAAATGTCACTATAGAACACCTAACCAACAACAGTCATTATAGAGAACACTTACCAGCAACACTCACTATAGAGCAGTTTACCCAACAACAGTCACTATAAAGAAACCCACCCAACAACAATCAGTATAGAGAACCCCACCCACCAACTGTCAGTATAGAGAACCCAACCCAAAAACAGTCACTATAAAGCACCCTACCAACCAGAGTTTTATAGAGCATTCTACACAGCAACAGACATTATAGAGCACCATAACCTACTACAGTCACTATAGAGAATCCTACCCAGCAACAGTCACCATAAAGCAATCCACCCAACAACAGTCACCTATAAAGAACTTTATGCATCAACAGTCACTATAGAACACCTAACCAGCAAGTCACTATAGAACACTGTACAAATCAGAAGTCACTATAGAGAATCCTACCCAACAACTGTCACTATAGAGCACCTATACAACAACCATCTGCTTAGAGCAACCCACCAACAACAGTAACTATACAGCATCTACCCAAAAACTGTCACTATAGTGCATCTTACTGACCAACAGTCACTATAGGCCACATACCCAACAATGCTCACTGTAGAGCACCATACCTAGCAGAATAACCATAAAGCACTCTACCCAGCAACAGTCAATATAGAGAACTTCACACAACAGTCACCTATAGAGCACTCTACTCAACCACAGTAACTATGAAACACTACAAAACGACAGTCACTACAGAGCACTCTACAGAAAAATAGTCACTATAGAGCATGCCACCAAACAACAGTCACCTATAGAGAACTCTACCCAACAACAGTAAATTTAGAGCACCCCATGCAACAACAGTCACTATAGAGCACCTACTCAACAACAGTCACAATAGAGCACCCTACCAAGCAACAGTCACTATAGAGCACGTACCCAACATCAGTCACTAGAGAGCACTCTACCTAGAAATGGTCACTATAGAACACCCCAACCACAACAGTCATTTTAGAGCACCCTGCACAGCAACAGTCATTGTAGAGCACCTAACCATCAACAGGCAGTATAGAGCACCTACCCAGCAACAGTCACTATAGAGTACCTACACAACAACAGTTACTATAGAGCAGAATACTCAACAACAGTCAATATGTGCACCCTTCCCAAAAACAGTCACTATATAGCACCTATCCAACAACAGTCACTATAGAGCACCATACACAAAAGCAGTTACTATAGAGCACTCTACCCAAAAATAATCACTATAGAACACCATACTGATCAACAATCACTATAGAGCACACTATTAAACACAGTCACTATAGAGCACCTAACATCAACACTCACTATAGAATACCTACCTAACAACATTCACTATAGTACACTTAACCGAAGAACAGTTATTATAGAGCACCATACCCAATATCACTCACAATGAGCACCCTACACAACAACAGTAACTATATAGCACCTACCCAACAACAGTCAGTATAGAGCACATTGCAGAACTGCAGTCACTATGGAGAACTCTACCCAACAACAGTCACTATAGAGCACTCTACACAACAACAGTCACTAAAGAGAGCCCTTCCCAATAACAATCACCTATAGAGCAGTCTACCAAACAACAGTCACTATAATGCTCCCTACCCAACAACAGTTACTATAAGCACCATATCCAACAACAGTCACTGTAGAGCACCTAACCAAAAAACAGTCACTATAGAGCACCTACCCAACAACAGTCACTGTAGACAAATTACTCAAAAACAGTCACTATATAACACCCTACCCTGCCACAGCCATTATAGGGTACCTACTCAACAAGAGTCACTATAGAGTATTCTACCCAGCAAGAGTCACTATGGAGCACCCCACACAACCACAGTCACTGTAGAGCACCCTAACCAGCAACAGTCACTATAGAGCACCTGACCAACTACAGTCACTATACAGACACCTAGCAAGCAACAGTCACTATACAGCACCCTACACAACAACAGTTTCTATATGGCACCCTACCAACAGCAGTCACTATAGTGCACCTACACAGAAACAGTAACTATAGAGCACCTATTTATCAACAGTCACTATGGAGAACCCCACTCCAAATAAGTCACTATAGAGTAGCCTACCAAGCAACAATCAGTATGGAGTCCTCTATCCAAAAACATTCAGTATAGAGCACTCCACCCAACAACAGTCAGTATAGAGCACTCTACCCAACAAGAGTCACTATAGAGCACTGTATCCAAAAACAGCAGTCATTTTAGAGCATTTTTTCAATCATCAGTCATTATGGAAACCAAAATCAACAACAGTCACTATAGAGTTCCTAACAAACAACAGTCACTATAGAGCACTTCACCGAGCAACAGTCAGTATAAAGCAATCCACACAACAGTCACTGTAGTGCACAATATCCAGCAAAACTCACTATAGAGCACTTACGTCACAACAGACAGTATAGAGTACCCACAAAACAACAGAAACTATAGAGCACCCTATGCAACAACAGTCACAATAGAGCACTTTACCCAATAACAGTCACTAAAGAGAACCCTACAAACAACAGTCACTATAAAGATTTCTACCAAACAACAGTCACTGTAAAGCACCTACCCAACAACTGCCACTTTGAATATTCTACACAAAACAGTCAGTATAAAGAACCTACCCAACAACAGTCACTATAGAGCACTCTAGCCAGCAACAGTCACTATATAGCACTTTACACAATAGTCACTATAAAATTCTCCACACAACAACTGTCATGTATAGAGCATTCTACCAAACAAAAGTCACTATCGAGCACCCCACCAGAAATCAGTCATTCTAGAGCACCCTATCCAACAAAAGTTGCCATAGAGTACCCTCCCCAACAAGAGTCAGTTTAAACACATATTACACAACAGTCACTATAGAGCCCTCTACTCAACAACAGTCACTGTAGAGCATTCTGGTCAACAGCAGTCACTATAGTGCACCCTACCCAGCAACAGTCACTATCTAACATTAAACAACAACAGTAACTATAGAGCACCTACCCAACAACAGTCAGTATAGAGCACATTACACAACAGCAGTCACTATGGAAAACTCTACCCAACAACAGTTACTATAGAGCACTCTACACAACAACAGTCACTAAAGAGAACTCTTCCCAATAACAATCACCTATAGAGCACTTTACCAAACAACAGTCACTATAATGCTCTCTACACAACAACAGTTACTATAAGCACCATACCCAACAACAGTCACTGTAGAGCACCTAACCAAAAAACAGTCACTATAGAGCACCTACCCAACAACAGTCACTGTAGACAAGTTACTCAAAAACAGTCACTATATAACACCCTATCCCGCCACAGTCATTATAGGGTACCTACTCAACAAGAGTCACTATAGAGTATTCTACCCAGCAACAGTCACTATGGAGCACCCCACACAACCACAGTCACTGTAGAGCACCCTAACCAGCAACAGTCACTATACAGCACCTGACCAACAACAGTCACTATACAGACACCTAGCAAGCAACAGTCACTATACAGCATCCTAAACCACAACAGTCTTTATATGGCACCCTACCAACAGCAGTTACTATAGTTCACCTACACAGAAACAGTAACTTTAGAGCACCTATTCAACAACAGCCACTATGGAGAACCCTAGATACTACTATATAGCACCTAACCTTAGTTACTATATAGCACCTAACCAACAGTCACTATAGAGCAACTACCCAACGATAGTCATTAAAGATCACCTACCCAATACAGCCCCTGAAGAGCCTATACAAAATAGCAATCACTAAAGAGCACCTAAACAACAACAGTTACTATAAAGAACTCTACACAAAATCAGTTACTATAGAGTACCACATTCAATAACAGTCACTATGAGCACCCCAATAGACACTATACAGCACATACACAACAACAGTCAGTGTAGAGCACCTACCCAACAACAGTCACTATAAAGCACCCTACCCAGCAACAGTCACTATAAAGAACCTAACCATCAATGGTCACAATAGTACTCTACCCAGCAACAGTCATGATAGAAAACCAAACAACAACAGTCACTACAGAGTTTCTATTCAACAACAGTCAGTATAGATCATCCTACCCAACAACAGTCACTACACAGCACCCTACCCAACAACAGTCATTTTGGAGCACCTTAACAAAAACAGTCACTATAGAGCACCTACCCAAAAAATGTCACCCTAGAGCACCCCATACAACAATCATCACTATAGAGCACCTACCCAACAGTAGTCACCGAAAAGCACCCTATACAGCAACAGTCACTGTAGAGCACCCTACCCAGCAACAGTCACTATAGAGCACCTACCCAGCAACTGACAGTTTAGAGCACCTCACCAACAAAAGTCACTATACAGCACCTACCAATAAAAAGGCACTAAAGAGCACCCTGCAAAGCAACTGTCACTATAGAGAACCTACCCAGCAACAGTTACTATAGAGTACACTACTTAACTGTAGTCACTTAAGAGTACCTACCCAACAACAGTCACTATAAAGCACCCTTCCCAGCAACAGTCACTATAGAGCACCTAACCAACAATGATCACAATACAGTACTCTACCCAGCAACAGTCACGGTTGAACACTGCACACAACCACAGTCACTATAAAGCTTCTACCCGACAACAGTCAATATAGATCACCCTACCCAACAACAGTCACTACACAGCACTCTACCCAACAACAGTCACTTTAGAGCACCTTACCAAAAACAGTCACAATACAGCACCTACCCAAAAATAGTCACTCTAGAGCACTCCAACCAACAACAGTCACTATAGAGCACCTTACACAGCAACAATTGCTACAGAGCACTCTAAGCAACAACAGTCACTATAGAGCATTCTACCAAATAACAGTCACAATAGAGCACATACTCCACAACACTCACTATAAAGCTCTTTACCCAACAACAGTCACTGTAGTGCAATCTTGGAAACAACAGTCACTGTAGAACACTATATTCAACAACCGTCATTATACAACACCTTACCCTACAACAGTAACTATAGAGAACCTACCCAACAACAGTTACTATGTAGTCCTTTTTAAAAAAATAACAGTAACTATAGAGCACTCTAACCTAAAACAGACACTATATAGCACCTTACCCAAGAACAGTCAGTGTAGAGCACTCTAGCCAACAACAGTCACTATAAACCACTCTTTTAAACAAAAGTCACTATAGAGTGCCAACAACAGTCACTGTAGAGCACCTACCCAGCAACTGTCACTATACAAAGCCCAACCCAACAACAGTCACTATAGAGTATCTATTCAACAACAGTCACTATAGTGCACTCTACATAGCAACCATCAGTATAAAGCACACCACCCAACAACATTCAGTAAGGAGAACTCTACTCCACAACAGTCACTGTAGAGCATTTTACACGGCCACAGGCACTATAGAGCACTCTACCCAAAAACAGTCACTATAGAGTTTCCTAACTCTGAAGAGTCACTATAAAGCACATCCCCAACAACAGTCACTCTAGAGCAACCCACCAAAAAACAGTCACTATAGAGCACCTACAAAACAGTAGTCACCAAAGAACACCCTACCATCAACACTCAATGTAAAGCACCCTACCCAGCAACAGTCAATACAGAGCACTCTACCCAAAAACAGTCACTATAGAGTTTCCTAACTCTGAAGAGTCACTATAAAGCACATCCCCAACAACAGTCACTCTAGAGCAACCCACCAAAAAACAGTCACTATAGAGCACCTACAAAACAGTAGTCACCAAAGAACACCCTACCATCAACACTCAATGTAAAGCACCCTACCCAGCAACAGTCACTACAGAGCACTCTTCCCAACAACAGTCACTCTACAGCGCCCTACTTGACAACAGTCACTGTAGAGCACCTACCCAGCAACCATCAGTATAGATCACCCCGCCAAAATCAGTCACTATACAACACCTACCCAAAAACTGTCACTATAGAGCACTCTACTTAACAACAGTCACTATAGAACACCCTACACAACAACAGTCATTGTAGAGCACTCTTCCCAGCAACAGTCACTGTAGATCACCTTACCCAACCACAGTCACTGTAGATTACCTACCAAACAACAATCGCAATAGAGCATTCTACCCAAGAACAGTCTGTATAGAGCACCCCACCTAACAACATTTACTATAGAGCACAATATTCTGCAACAGTTTCTACAAAGTACGCTATCCAGCAAGATTCACTGTAGAGCACTCTACCCAACAACAATCACTATAAAGTACACAATCCAGCAACAGTAACTATAGAGCAACCAACCCAGCAACAGGCACTATAGAGCACCCTACCCAACAAGAGTCACCATAGAACACCCAACATACCAAAGTCACTACAAATTACTTCACACAACCACAGTCACTCTAGAATACCTAACAAAGAAGAGTCACTATACAGCACTCCACCCAGTAACAGTCAGTATAGAGCACCCCACACCACAACAGTCACTATAAAGCACACTATCCTGTTACAGTCCCTATAGAACACCGACCGAACAACAAACACTATAGCACAGTTACAGAACAACAAACACTATAGAGCACCCTATGCAACAACAATCACTATGGACCCCCCCCCGCTTAAAAACAGTCACTATATAGCACCCTTCTAAAAACAGTCACTATAAATAAACCTACACAACAACAGTCACTACAGAGCACCTACTGAACACAGTTACTATAGAGCACCCTATCAAAAACAGTCGCTATAGAAAATCTTACCCAAAAACAGTCACTATAAAGCACCTACTTAACACAGTTAATATAGAGCATCCTCCACAACGACAATCACTATAGAGCACTCCACCAAGCATCAGTCAGTATAGAGCAACCCAACCAACAACAGTCATTATAGAGCTCATTATTTAGCAACAGTTACTACGGAGCAGCTACCAAACAACAGACACTTTAACACACCTACACAACAGACGCAAAAGAGCACCCTACCCAAAATCTGTCACTATAGAGCACACTACCCAACAAGAGTAACTATAGAGCACCCTACCAAAAACATTTACTATAGAGAATCCTACAAAACAACAGTCACTATAAAGTACTTACCCAACCAGAATCACTATAGAGCACCCTACAAACAAGAGTCACTATAGATCACTTTACCCGCTTACAGTCATTATAGGGTACCCTACTTAACAACAGTAATTGTGGAGCACCTACCCAACAACAGTCATTATGGAGCACCCACCCAACATCAGTCAGTATAGAGAAACTTCCCCAAAACAATCAATATAGGGCACCTATCCAACAACATTGACTATAAAGCACTCTGCCAAAATACAGTCACTTTAGAGCACCATACCCAAAAAAGTCACTATAGAGCATGTACCCAAGAAGAGTCACTCTAGAGCACCTACTCAGAAACAGTCACAATAGAGCACTTACTAAACAATATTCACTATAGTGCACCCTACTCAACAACAGTCACTCTAGAGCAGTTTACCAAACAACAGTGAGAATAGAGCCCTCCACCCAAAAACATTCACTATAGAGTGCTCTAGTTAACTACAGTCACCATAGAACACCCTACCCAACAACAGTCACTGTAGAGCTCCCTTTTCAGCAATGGTTACTACAGAGCAACTTACCCAAACACAGTCACTGTAGATTACCTACCAAAGAACAATCACGATAGAGCACTATACTCAGAAAGAGTCATTAGAGAGCACCCCACCCAACAACATTCACTATAGAGCACAATATTCAGCAACAGTCACTACAGAGTACCCTATCCCACAAGATTCACTGTAGAGCACTCTACTGAACAACAATCACTATAAAGCACACTGTCCAGCAACAGTCACTATAGAGCACCCAACCCAGCATCATGCACTGTAGAGCACCCTCCCCAGCAACAGTCACTATAGAACACCAAACACAACAAAAGTCACTAAAGAGCACCCCACCAAACAACAGTCACTCTAGAATACCTAACAAAGAAGAGTCACTATAGAGCACTCCACAAAATAACAGTCCGTATAGAACACCCCACACAACAACAGTCACTATAAAGCACACTATTTAGCTACAGTCTCTATAGAGCACTTACCAAACAACAGACACTTTAGTGCACTTACAGAATGACAGACACTATAGAGCACCCTACCCAACAACAATTACTATAGAGCACTCTACCCAAAAACAGTCACTATAGAGCACCCTAATAAAAACAGTCACCATAGAGAATTCTACCCCAAAACAGTCACTATAGAGCACCTACCTAACACAGTTACTATGGAACACCCTTTACAACAACAGTCACTATAGAGCACTCCACCCAGCAACAGTCATATAAACAACCCACCCAGCAACAGTCATTATAGAGCACATTATCCAGCAACAGTCACTATAGAGCACCTATCTAACACAGTTAATATAGAGCACCCTACCAAAATCATAAACTATAGAAAATCCTACAAAACAACAGTCACTGTAAAGCACCTACCCAACCACAATCACTATAGTGCACCCTACCAACAAGAGTCACTATATACCACTTTACCCAGCGGCAGTCACTATAGAATACCCTACTTAACAACAGTCACTGTAGAGCACCTACACAACAACAGTTACTATAGAGCACCCACCCAACAACTGTTACTATAGAGCACTCTACACATCAACAGTTACCATAGATCACTGTACCCAAAAACAGTCACTATGAGCACCCTATCCAACAACAGTCACTATAGAGAACCCCACCCCACAGTCAGTATAAATCATCCTACCCAGCAACAGTCACTACAGAGCACCCTACTCAACAGTCACTATAGAGCACCCTATCAACAAGAGTCACTCTAGAGCACTCTACCCAGCCACAGTTACTATAGAGGACCATACACGACAACAGTCACTATAGAGATCCCTACCCAACAACTGTCACAATAGAGCACCCTACCCACCAACAGTAACAATAGAGCACCCTATGCAGCAACAATAACTATAGAGCACTCTACCAAAATTCAGTCACTATAATTCACCCTACCCAGCAACAATCACTATAGTAGCACCCTACACAACTGTCACATTGGAGAACTCCACCCAACCACAATCACGATAGAGAACACTACTCAACAACAGTAACTATAGAGCACATATCTAACAACAGTCGCTATAAAGCAACCACCAATCAACAGTCACTATAAAGCACCCTACCAAGAATCAGTCACTATAGAACACCCTAGTTAGCAACAGTGACTATAGAGCACCCTACCCAGCAACAGTCAGTATAGAGGACCCTACCCAACAACAGTCACAATATAGCACACTACCCAGCAAAAGTCACTATAAATTACTTACCCAACAACAGTAAATTTAAATGATTCCACCCAACCAACAGTCACTGCAGAGCCCCTTACCAAGCCACACTGTAGAGCACCCGGTGCAGCAAGTCACTATAGAGTACTGTACCTAACATCAGTCATTATAAATCACCCTACCCAACAGCTGTCATTATAGACCACCCTATGCAACAACAGACACTATAGAGCATCGCACTGAACAACAGTCACTATACAGCACCCTCCCCCACAACAGTCACTGTAGACCACCTCTCCAAGAAAAGTCAGTATAGAGCACACTACCCCAAAACAGTCAATATAGAATACATACCCAAAAACAGTCACTGTAGAGCCCTCTACTCAGCAAAATTCACTACACAGCACATTACTTAACAATAGACTCTATACAGAACCATTTCCACCAACAGTCATTATAGAGCACTCCAGGCAACAACGGTCATTATTGAGCATCTTACCTAACAATGATCACTATAGAGCACCTACCCAACAACAGTCACCATATAGCAGCCTACCCAGAAACAGTCACTATAGAGCACCCTACTTAACAACACTCACTGTAAATCACTCTACACAATAACAGTCAGTATGGAGCACCATACCCAACAATAGTCACTATGGAGTACCCTACCCAACAACAGTCACTATAGTGCACCTACTTAAGAAAAGTCACTATAGAACTCCCTACACAAGAACAGTCATTATAGAGCACTATACCCAACAACAGTCACTATAGAACACTACACAAAATCATTCACTATGGAGCACTCTACCCAACAAAAGGCACTATAGAGCACCCTACAGAACAAAAGTCACTATAGAACACCTTAACCAACAACAGTTACTTTGAGAACCTACCAAAGTAGGTAAAACTGTCACAATAGAGCAGTTTACCCAGCAACAGTCAATATAGAGCACTTCACACAGCAACAGTCACTACAGAACACCCTACCCAGTGACAGTCAGTATAGAGAATTGTACTTTACAACAGTCATTATAGAGGACCATTTAATAATAATTACTGTAGAGGACCCTACCCAACGTCAGTCACTATAGCACTCCTACACAACCACAGTCACTACAGGGCACCTACACAAGAACAGTCACTATGGAGCACCTACCCATTCAGTCAATATAGAGCCCTCTACCCAACCACAGTCACCATAAAGCACTCTACCTAGCAACAGTCACTATAGAGCAGCCTACCCAACACCAGTAACAACAGAGCCTGCTACCCAACAGCAGTCACTATAAAGGACTACCCAACAACAGTGACTATGGTGAACCCTACCAAAAAACAGTGAATATGGAGCACCTACCCAACAACAGTCACTATAGAGAACCCCACCCAACAACATTCTGTATAAAGCACCCTAACCAGCAACAGTCACAATAGAGCATTCTACCCAACAATTGTCACTATAGAGCACCCTACCAACAAGAGTCACTATAGAGCACTCTACCCAGCAACTGATATTATAGAGGACCATACCCAACAACAGTAAGTATAGAAAACTCTACCAAACAACATTCACTATAAAGCACCCCACCCAACAAAAGTCACTTATAGAGCACTCTACCCAGCAACAGTCACTATAAAGCACATACTCAACATCAGTCACTATAGAGCATTCTTTCCAACTTCAGTAAGTATAAAACACTCTACCCAACAGCAGTCACTACAGAGCACTCTACAGAATAATACCCACTGTAGAGCAATCCACCCAACAACAGTCACATATTCATCACTCTAACCAACAACATTCATGATAGAGCTCCTACCCAACCACAGTCACTATATGTAACCTACCTAAAAACTGTCACTATGGATCACCTACCCACCAGCAGTCACTATAGAGCCCTCTACCCAACAGCATTTCCTACAGAGCACTCTACCCAGCAACAGACACTATAGAGCATGCTACACAGCAACAGTCACTATAGAGCAACCTACCACACAACAGTCAGTATAGAGCATGATGTCCAACAATAGTCAGTATAGGGCACCTACACAACAACAGTCACTATCTACAGCACTATACCCAACAGCACTAACTATAAAGCACCCAATCCTGCAGCAGTCAGTATTGAGCTCCCCACCCAACAATAGACACTCTAGAGATCTCCACCAAACATCATTCACTGTAGTGCAGTCTATGCAACAGCAGTTACAATAGAGCACCCTAACCAACAACAATCACTATAGAGCACCTACCCAACAACTGTCATTATAGAGCACCTACCCAAAAACTGTAAGTATAGGGCACTTACACTACAACAGGCATAGAGCACTGTAAACAACAGTCACAACAGAGCCCTATACACAAAAGCAGTCACTATAGAGCACAGTACCCAACAACTATCACAATAGATCACCTACTAAACAACAGTATAGAGCAAGATACCCAACAAGTCACTGTAGATTACTCTACCCAACAACAGTCACTATAGGGCACTCTACACAACAACAGTGTGTTTAGAGCACTTCATGCAACAACGTTCACTTATAGAGCACTGGAATCAACAACAGTAACCATAGAGCACTTCATCTAACAACAGTCACTATAGAGCACCTTACTCAGCAACAGTCAGTACAGAGGAAATATTCAACAATATTCACCATAGAGTAACTTAAAAAACAACAGTCACTAAAGAGCACCCTACCCAACAAAAGTCACTATAGAGCATGCTACCCAGCAGCAGTCACTCTAGAGCACCCTACCCAACCACAGTCACTATAGAGCACTGCACCGAATGACAGTCACCATAGAGCACCTTCCCAACAGAAGTTACTATAGAGCAACCTACACAATAACAGTCAGTATCTAGAGTCCCCTACCTAACAACAGTCACTATAGAGCACCCTACCTAACATTAGTCACTTCAGAGCACTCCACCCTACAACAGTCACTATACAGCATGCTACAAAATAGTCACCATAAAACACTCCAACCAAAAACAGTCACTTATAGATCACTCTACTGAACATCAGTCACTATAGAAAACCCCACACAACAGCAGTCACTATAAAGCACCCTACTCAACATCAGTCGCTATAGTGCACCCTAGAAAACAACAGTCACTATAGACCACCCACCAAAAAGAGATACTATCTAGAGCACTCTACACCAAAACAGTCAACATGGAGCACCCTACCCAGCATCAGGCAGTATTGAGCACTTCACCCAACAAGAGAAACTAGAGAGCATTCCACCCAAGAACAGTCAATAAGGCACACACCACTAAGAAACAGTTAGTATAGAGCACCTTAACCAACAACAGTCACTATAGACCACCTACCCAACAACAGTCAGTATAGAGCAACCTCCCCAACAACAGTCACTGTAGAGCACTCTATGCAACAACAACAGTCACTCTAGAGCACTGTATAAAACCACAGTCACTATAGAATACTTCACCCTACAATAATCTCTTATAGAGCACTCTACCCAACAATAGTGACTTTAGAGTACCCCACTCAACAACAGTAACTATTGAGCACCCTACCCAAAAACAGTCAATATAGTGCACATAACCAACATGAGTCACTATAGAGCACCTACCCAACAAGAGTCACCATACGTCCCTACCCAATAAATTTAGTATAGAACACTCTACCCAACAACAGTCCGTATAGAGCAGCAACTCAAAATCAGTAACTATAGAGTTCTCTACAAAACAACAGTCACTCTACACTATACCTAGCAACAGTCACTATAGAACACCCTATGCAATAACAGTCAGAATAGAGACCGCTACCCAAAAACAGTCACCATAGAGCACCCTACCCAATAACAGTCACCATAGAGCACTCCACCCAACAACAGTCACTGTAGAGCATCCTACCCCAAAAAAGTTACTATAGAGCACACTACCCAACTACAGTCACTATGGAGCACCCACACAAAAATAGTCACTATAGAGCACCCCACCCAACAACAGTCACTATAGAGTACCTACTCAAGAACAGTCACTGTAGACCACTCTACCTAGCAACAGTCAATATAGAGCACCTCACCCAGCAACAGTCACTTTAAAGCACTGTTCCAACAAGAGACACTAAAGAACACCCTACATAAAAACAGTCACTATAGAGCACTCTACATAACAAAAGTCACTATAGAGCACTCTACCCAACAACAGTCACTATAGGGCACTCCACCAAACAACAGTTACTATAGAGCACCCTATCCTAAAACAGTCACGTTAGAGCACACTATACAACAACAGTCACTATAGAGCACCTACCCAACAACAGTCACTTTAGAGCACCCCACCCAACAACAGTCACTATAGAATACCTACTCAAGAAAAGTCACTATAGGACAATCTACCTAGCCACAGACACTATAGAACACCTTACCCAGCAACAGTCACTATAGAGCACCCTACCAACCACAGTCACTATAGAGAACCCTACATAACCACAGTCACTATAGAGCACCTTTCAAACATAAGTTACTATAGAGCCCCTCACCCAACCACAGTCACTACAAAGCACCTAACAAATGACAGTTAGTATTGAGCACTCTACCCAATAACAGTCTGTATAGAGCACCTTCCCAACAACAGTCACTGTAGAGCTCTTTAGCCATAAACAGTCACTATAGGAAACTCGACCCAAAAACAGTAAATATAGAACACCCTACAGAAAACAGTCACTGTAGAGCACCCTACTTAAGAACAGTCACTATAGAACACTGTACCCGAAAATGTTACTTTAGTGCACCCTTACAACAACACTCACTATAGAGCACCTACCCAACAATTGTCATTATAAAGCACCCCACCCAAAAACATCGCTATAAAGTACGTACTCAAAGCAGTCACTATAGAGCACTCTACCTAGCAACAGTCACTATAAAGCACCCTACCCAGCAACAGTCACTACAGAGCACCTATTTAACAATAGTCAATATAGAGTACCGCATTCCACCCAACAACAGTCACTATGTAGCACTGACCCAACATCAATCACTATAGATCACCTACCCAAAAACAGTCCCTATAGAGCTCTAAAGCCAATAACAGTCACCATAAAGCACCTACCCAACAACAGTCATTATAGAGCACTATACCCAGTAAAAGTAACTAAAGATCACCCCAACCAACATGATTCACTATAGAGCACCCTAAACAGTAACAGTCACTAAAGGGCACCTATTCAAGAATAGTCACTATAGATCACATACCACCAAACAACAGTTAGTATACAGCATTGTACCCAACAACAGTCACTGTAGATCAACCTATGCAACAACCATCACTATAGAGCACCTTTCCAAAAACAATCGCTACAGAGTACCTACACAACAACTGTCACTATGGAGCTCTCTGTCCAAAAACAATCACTATAAAACACCATACCCTACAATAGTAACTATAGAGCACACCATTCAAAAACAGTCACTATAAAGCACCTACTGATCAAGAGTCACTATAGAACCCTCTACCCAACTACAGTCACTATAAAGTACTAAACCCAGCAGCAGTCACTAAAGAGCACTCCACCAAACATCATTCACTACAGAGCGCCCTACACAGCAACAGTCACTAAAGAGCACCTATTCAACAATAGTTTGTATAGATCACCCTACCCAGCAACAGTCACTGTGGAGCATGCTACCCAGCAACAGTCAGTATAGAGCATGCTATGCAGCAACAGTCACTATAAAGCACTCTACCCAACAACAGTCACTCTAGATAACCCTATGCAGCAACAGTCATTATAGAGCACACTAAACAGCAAAAGTCACTATGCAGCATTCCACCAAAAACAGTCAGTATAAGGCACTGACACAACAACAGCCACTATAGATCAGCTACCCAACAACAGTCACTTTAGAACCATCTAATCAACAACAATCACTATAGAGCACTCTACCCAACAACAGTCAATAGAGAGCACTCTACCCAACAACAGTCACTATGGAGCATTCCACCCAAAAAAAGTCACTAGAGCACCCTAACTAAAAACCGTCACAATAGAGCACTCTACCCAACAAGAGTCACGAGAGAGCACCCTACACAATAACAGTCAGTATCTGGAGCCCTTTACCCAAAAACAGTCACTTTAGAACACCCTACCCAACAACATGCACTACAGAGCATGCTACCCAACAACAATCACTATAGAGCACTTTAAAGAATACTCACTATAGAACATTCCACCAAAAAATAGTCACTTATAAAGCATTCTATCCAACAACAGTCACTATAGAGAACCCCAGACAACAGCAGTCCCTATAGAACACCTACTCAACAGCAGACACTATAGAGCACACTACCAAAAAATTACTATAGGGCACCTACCCAACAACAGTCACAATAGATTACCTACCTAACAAAAGTCAGTATGGAGCAACCTCACCAACAACAGTCTCTGTAGAGCACTCTAACCAGCAACAGTCACTATAAAGAACTGTACACAACAAGAGCCACTATAGAGCACACCATGCAACAACAGTCGCTATAGAGCACCTACAAAACAAGAATTACTACAGAGTACCTACCCAACAAAATCAGTATAGAGCACCCTACCCAACAACAGTTTGTATAGAGCAACTACCAAACAACAGTCACTATAGAGCACCTACCAAGCAACATTCACTATAGAGCACTCTACCCAACAATAATCACCGTAGAACACAATACCCTACAACAGTCACTATAGAGCACACCATGCCACAGCAGGTACTATAGAGCACCTACTGATCAACAGTCACTATAGATCTCTCTACGCAATTACAGTAAGAATAGAGTACTATAAAGAGCAACAGTCACTATAGAGCATACCACCCAACATTATTCAATATAGAGCACCCTACCCAGCAACAGTCATTACAGAGCACCTATTAAACAATAGTCAGTATAGAGAACCCTACCCAACAACAATCAATATAAAGCACATACCCACCAACAGCAACTTAAGAGCACCTACCCACCAACAGTCACTATAGAGCACCTACCCAACAACAGTCACTATAGAGAACTCTACCCAACAACCATCAAGATAGAGCACCATACCCATCAACAGTCACTATAGAGAAACCTACTTAACAATTGTCACTATAAAGCACCTTTCCAAAAACAATCATTATAGAGCACCTACCCAGCAACAGTCAGTAAAGGGCACCTATTCAACAATAGTCACTATAGAACACACAGCACCGAACAACCATTAGTATACAGCACCTTAACCAACATCAGTCATTATAGAGTGCATACCCAACAAAAGTCACCATAGAGCATCCTGCCCAACAGTCACCATAGAGCATCATATCCACAGCAGTCACTGTGAGCACACCACCCAACAACAGTCAGTATAGAGCACCCTATGAAGAAATAGTCACTATAGATCACTCTTACTAGCAACAGCCACTCAAGAGCACCCTCCGAAGCAACAGTCACTATAGAGCACACTACCCTGCAAAAGTCAGTATACAGCATTCTGCTTAACCAACAATAGTCATTATAGAGCACATACAAAACTAAAGTCACTATAGAGCACCCTGTCCAACAACAGTCACCATAGAGCTCCATACCCAACAACAGTCACTATGAGCACTCTACCCAGCAACAGTCAGTATAGAGCACCCTATGAAGCAATAGTCACTATAGAGCACTCTACCCAACAACAGTCACTCTTGAGCACCCTACCAAGCAACAGTCAATATAGAGCACCCTACCCAGCAAAAGTCAGTATACAGCATTGTACTCAACAATAGTCACTATAGAGCCCCAACCCAATAACTGTCACTATATATCACCTACCCAACAACCATCACTTTAGAGGCTCTACCCAAAAACAGTCACTATAGAGCACTCTGCCCAACAACAGTCACTGTAGAGCACTCTACCCAAAAACAGTCAATATAGAGCATTCTACCCCACAAGAGTCACTATAGAACACCCTACATAATAACAGTCAGTATCTAGAGCTTACAACCCAGCATCAGTCACTGTAGAGCACCCTACTCAATATCACTCACTACTGAGTACTCCACCCAACCACAGTCATTGTAGAGCACTCTACAAAATAGTCACTATAGAACACTCCACAGAACAACAGTTACTTATAGAGCACTCTACTCAAAAAATGTCACTATAGAGCACCTTAGACAACAACAGTCACTACAGAGTACATAACAAAAAACTGTCATCAGAGAGTACTTTACCCAGCAGCAGTCAGTACAGAGCAGTTCACCAAGCAACAGTCACTATAGAGCACCCTACCCAGCAACAGTCATTATAGGGCATAATACTTAAAAACAGTCATAATAGAGCACTGTACATATAATGGTCACTAAAGAGCACCCTACCCCACAATAGTCAGTATAGAGCTCCAACCCGACCACAGTCACTATAAAACACCTACACAAAAACAGTCAATAAGGAGCACCTACACATCAACAGCCACTATAGAGCCCTCTACTCAACAGTCACTATAGAGCACTCTACCTAGCAACAGCCACTATAGAGCACTCTACCCAACACCAGTCACAATAGAGCCTGCTACCCAGCAAGAGTCACTATAGAGCACCTACCCAACAACAGTCACTATAGTGCATCCTATCCAAAAACAGTCAATATAGAGCACCTACCCAGCAACAGTAACTATATAGCACTCTGCAAAACAACAGTCACTATAGAGAACTCTACACAATAGTCACTATAGAACACTCCACCCACCAACAGTCACCTATACTGCACTCTAACCAACAACAGTCACTATAGAGCACCCAACACAACAAGTGTCACTATACAGCACCCTACCCAAGCACAGTCACTATAAAGCAAGTTATGTAACAACAATCACTGTAGAGCACCTACCCAACAAGTGTCACTATCTAGAGCACTCTACCAAACAACAGTGACTATAGAGCACCTCACCCAGCAACAATCAGTATTGAGCACCACACCAAACAACAGACACTATAGAGCACTTTATATAACAATATTCACTATAGTGCACCCTAACCAACAGCAGATACTATAGAGCACCCTAACCAACAGCAAATACTATACAGCACACTAACCAACAACAGTCACTATAGTGCACCTTCCCAACAACTGTCATTATAAATCACTTACCCAAGAAAAGTCTGTATAAGGCAACTACCCAACAATAGTCACTACAGAGCACTCTACTGAACAACAGTCACAATGGAGCAACATATGAAAAAACAGTCACTGTAGAGCACAGTGCTCAACAACAGTCACTATAGATCACCTACCAAAAAACACTCAGTATAGAGCAAGATACCAAACAAGTCAGTGTAGAGCACTCTACCCAACAACAGTCACTATAGAACACTCTAAACAACAACAGTCTTTATGGAGCACTCCACCTAACAACAGTCACTTATAGAGAACTCTACCCAACAACAGGCACCATAGAGCACCCCACACAACAACAGTCACTATAGAGCACACTACATTGCGAGTCAATATAGGGCACCTATTCAACAATAGTCACTATAGAACACCCTACCCAACAACAGTAACTATAGAGCACCCTACCCTGTGACAGTCAATACAAAGCACCTATTCCACAATAGTCACTATAGAGCACTCTACCCAACAATAGTCACGAGAGAACACACTACACAACAACAGTCACTGTAGAGCATGTGACCCAGCAACAATCATTATAGAGCACCATTTGCAGTAGCAGTCACTATAGAACACTCTACCCAACAATATTAACACTAGAGCACCCAACACAACAACAGTTACTCTAGAGCAACCTACCCAACAACAGTCACTATAGAGCACTGCACCCAACATCAGTCACTATAGAACTCTACCCAACAGCAGTTTCTATATAGCATCTACCGAAAAATGGTCACCATAGAGCACTTACCAAACAACAGTCAGTATAGAGCCTTCTACCCCAAAACAGTCACTATAGAGCACTCTACCTAACAACAGTCACCAGTGAGCACCCTACACAATAAGAGTCAGTATCTAGAGCCTTCTTCACAACAAGAGTCACTATAGAGAACCCTACCCAACAACATTCACTACAGACAACTCCACCCAACCACAGTCACCATAGAGTATTCAACAAAAGAGTCACGATAAAACACTCCACCCAACAACAATGTCTTATAGATTACACAACAGTAGTCACTATAGAGAACCCCACACAACACCAGTCACTATAGATCACCCTACTCAACAACAGTCACTATAGAGCACCCTACCAATCAACAGTCACTATGGAGCACCCACCCAAAAACAGTCATTATATAGAGAACTTTACACAAAATGGTCACTATGGAACACCCTACCCAGCAACAGTCAGTATTGATCACCAGGCCAGACAACAGACACTATAGAGCATTCCATCCAAGAAAAATCACTATAGAGCACACCACCAAACGACAGTTACTATAGAGCCCCATAACCAACAACAGTCATTATAGGGCACATACCCAACAACAGTCACTATTTATCACCCTACCCAAAAACAGTCACTATAGATCACATACCCAAAAAGAGTCACTATAGAGCACTTATGTAACAAGGGTCACTATAGAGCACATTCCCAACAAATTCAGTACAGAGCACCCTAGCTAGCAACAGTCCATATAGAGCAACTATTCAACAACAGTCACTATAAAGCTCTCTACCCAACAACAGTCACTATATTGCACCCTACACATCAACAGTCACTATAGGACACCCTATTCAAGAACAGTCACTATAGATCACTGTACCCAACCACAGTCACTATAGAGCACCCTAGCAAACAGCAGTTATTATAGAGCACTCCAACCAACCACAGTCACTATACATTATGCTACCCAAAAACAGTCACTATAGAGCACCCCATGCAACAACAGTCACTATATTTACTCAAAAACAGTGACTCTAGAGCACCCCACCAAAAACCAGTCACTATAGAGCATCCTACCCAACAACAGTCACTATAGGGCAGCTTACCCAACAACAGTCACTCTATAACACATACCAAAATCAGTCACTATAGAGCACCCTACCTAAAACAGTCACTACAGAGCACCTTCCAAACAACAGTCACTATGGAGCTCTCTACATATCAACAGTCACTATGGAGAACTCTACCCAACAACAGTCACTATAGAGCACCCTAACCAACAATAGTCACTATCTAGAGTCCTCTACCGAACAGCATTCACTATAGAGCACCCCACCAAACAACAGACACTTTAGAGCACTCCACCCAACAATATTCACAATAGCGCATCCTATCCAGCAGCAGTTACTATAGAGCACTGACCCCAAAACCGTCACTATAGATTAACCTACCCAACAGCAGTCACTATACAGCACCCTACCTAACAACAGTCACTGTAGAGTGCCCTTCCAACAACAGTCAATATAGAGCACCTACTGAACAACAGTCACTATAGAGCATCCTGCACAAAATGAGTCACTATAGAATACTTACTCAAAAACAGTCACTATACAGCACTCTACCTTGCAATAGTCATTATAGATAACCCCACCCAGAAACAGTCACTATACAGCACCATACCCATCAACAGTATGTATAAAAAGCCTACCCAACAACAGTCACTAAAGATCACCTATTCAACAGTAGTCAGTATACAGCATTCCACCCAGCAACAGTCACTATAGAGAACCTATTCATCAACTGTCACTATAGAGCTCCCTAACCAACCACAGTCACTATAGAGCACCTACCCAACAATAGTAACTATCTAGAGTAATCTACTGAAAAACATTCACAGTAGAGCACCCAACACAGCAACAGACAGTATTGAGCACCCCATCAAACAAAAGACACTTTAGGGCACTCCACCCAACAACATTTATAATAGCACACCTTACCCAACAGTAGTTACTATAGAGCACCTACCCAACAACAGTCACTGTAGAGCCCTCTACCTACCAACAGTTACTATACAGTACCTTCACAACAACAGTCACTACAAACCACTTTACCAAGCAACAATCACTATACAGCACCACACCTAGCAACGTTAACTACCAAGCACCCCACACAGCAACAGTCACTATAGAGCACCTTATATAACAGCAGTCACTATAAAGTACCTAGCCAACAAGAGTCACTATAGACCATCCCACTGATAAACAGTCACTATAGATCAAGCTACACAGCAACTGTCTGTATAGACCACCTACCCAACAACAGTCACTACAGAGCAATGTACCAAACAACAGTCACTATAGAGCACCCTGTGCAGCAACAGTCAATATACACCACCCTACACAGCAAAAGTCAGTATAGAGCACCCTAAATGGCTAGCATCACAATAGAGCACTCTACTTAACAACAGTCACTATAGAGCACCATACACAGCAATAGTCATTATAGAGCACCCTATCAAATAGCAGTCACTATAGAGCACTCCACACAACAACAGTAACTATAGAGCATTCTACTCATCAACAGTCAGCATGAAGCATCTACATAACAACAGTCATGATAGAGCACCTACTCAACAACAGTCACTATTGAGCACCTACCCAAGAACAGTCACAGTATAGTACCCTAACCTGCAGCAGCCACTATACATCCCTCTATTCAAAAATAGTCACTATAGAGCACCTACTCAACAACAGTCACTATAGAGTACCTACCCAAGAACAGTCACCATATAATATCCTAAGCTGCAACAGTCACTATACATCACTCTATTAAAAAGTAGTCACTATAGAGCACCTATCCTACAACAGTCACTATAGAGGAACTCAACAACAGTTACTATAGAGCACCTACCCAACAACAGTCAATATAAAGCACCTACCCAACAACAGTCACTATAGAGCACCAACCCAACAACAGTCTCTATAGAGCACCCTCCACAATAACACTCACTGTAGAGCAAACTACCCAGCAAGTTTCACTATAGAGCACCCTACAAAGCAACAGTCACTATAGAATACACTAAACTACAACAGTCACTATAGAGCACCCTACCCAACAACAGTTAATATAGAGCACCGTAACCAATGAAAGTCAGTGTGGAAAACCCTACACAACAAAAGTCACTTTAGAGCACGTATCGAAAAACAGTCTTTATAGAGCACCCTTTTTAGCACAGTCACAGTCTTGAGTACTCTACAAAACATGTCACTATAAAGCACTTGACCCACCAACAGTTGCTATGGAGCACCTATCCAACAACTGTCACTATAGAGCACCCTCCTCAGCAACAGACAGTATACAGCACTCCACCCAAATACAGTCACTGTAGAGCACCCTACCAAGCAAGAGTCACTATAGAGCACCCTCCCCAACAAAATTTACTGCAGAGTACGCTACCCAGCAGCAGTCACTATAGAGCACTTTACACAACAGTCACTATAGAGCACCAACCCAACAACTGTCACCATAGAGCATCTTGCCAACAATAGTCAGTATAAAGCACCCTACCAAACAACAGTCACCATAGAGCACCTACCCAAGAACAGTCAATATAGAGCACATTCCCAACAACAGTCAGTATAGGACATTCTACCCAGCAACAGTCACTATAGAGCACCCTACACAATGGTCACTATAAAGAACCCTACAAAACAACAGTCACTCTAGAGCATGCTATTCACCAATAGTAAGTATAGAGCACCCTGCACAATAACAGTCACTATAAAGCACCCAACAAAACAAAAGTTACTATAAAGCACATTACCAGCAACAGTCAGTATAGAGCAGCCTACCCAACAACAGTCACCATCTAGCAACCTACCCAGAAACAGTGAGTATAGAGCACCCTTAACAGCAACAGTCACTGTAGTGCACCCTATCCAGCCACAGTCACTATATGGCACCTTACCAAACAACAGTTACTATTGAACACCACACCTAACAACAGTCACTACAGGGAACCCTGCCATACAACAGTCACTATAGTTTACCCTACACAACAGCAGTCACTATAAAGCACTCTACACAACAACATTCACTATAAAAAGACTCCACTGAAGAACAATCACTTATACAGTACTCTACCCATCAAGAGTCACTATACAGCACTCTACCCAAAACAGTCACTACAGAGCATTCTATGCAACAACAGTCACTACAGAGCATGCTACCCAACAACAGTCACTATAGAGCATTACACCAAACAACAGTAATTATAGAGCATTCTATGCAACAAGTCACTAGACAGCACCTACCCAAAACCAGTCACTACACAGCACCCTACCCAACAAGGGTAACTATAGATCAACCTCCTCAACAACAGTCTCTGTAGAGCACCTACCATTCAACAGTCACTATAGAGCACCCTACCCAACAAAAGTCACCATCGAGCACTTCACCTGACAACAGTCACTATAGAGCACTCTACTTAAAAACAGACACCATAGAGCTCCCAGGAACCACAGTCACTATAAAGCAACCTACCCAACAACAGTCACTATAGAGCACCTAACCAACAACAGTCATTACAGTGAACCCTACCAAAGAACAGTCACTATAAAACATCTACCCAACAACAGTCACTATACTTCACTCTACACATCAACAGTTACTATAAAGCACCATACCCAAAAACAGTCATTATGAGCAGCCAACCCAACAAAAGTCACTATAAAGCACTTACCGAACAACAGTCACTAGGGAGCACTCTTATCAACAACACTCAGTATAGAGCACTCTACACAAGAGTTAGTGTAGAGAACTCCACCCAATTATTATCACCTATACAGCACTCTACCCCACAAAGTCACTATAGAGCACGTACCCAACAACTGTCAGTATAGAACACCATACACAGCAACAGCCACTATAGAGCACCTATCCAACAACTCTCACTATAGAATACTCTACCCAGCAATAGTCACCGTAAAGCATCACACCCAACAACAGTCACTATAGACCACCCTATACAGCAACAGTCACTATAGAGCACTCTACCAAACAACAGTCACTACAGAGCACCATACCCAACAACAGTCAGTATAGAACACCCTACAAAACGACAGTCACTATAGAGAACCCCATCCAACAACAGTCACTGTAGAGCACCCTATTGACAACAATCAATATAAAGAATGCTACCCAAAAAAAGTCACTATGTAGCACCTACCCAAGAACTTTCACTATGGGTCACCCTACTCAAAAACAGTCACTCTAAAGAAGCTACCCAACAACACTCACTATAAAGCAGTATAATCAACCACAGTCACTATAGAGCACTCTGCATAATAGTCATTGTGAAACACTCCACCCATCAGTCACTTATAGATCACTCTACCCAACAACAGTCACTTTCAATCACCCCCTGAGCCACACTCATTATAGAGCATCCTAACCAACAACAGTTACTATAGAGCACCCTACCAACAACAGTCACAATAGAGCGCCTACTCCACAACAATCACTATAGAGCCCTCTACCCAACACCAGTCAATGTAGAGCACTCTTGTCAACAACAGTCATTATAGAACACTCTACTCTATAACAGTCATTATGGATCACCATACACCACAGCAGTCCCTATAGAGCACTCCACTTAACAAGAGTCACTGTAAAGCACTACACCCAAAGACTGTCACTATGGAGAACCCCACCGAGCAACAGTCAGGACTGAGCAACCCACCCAACAACAGTCACTATAAAGCACCCAACACAGCAGTGGTCATAATGGATCACCCTACTTAACAACAGACATTATAGAGCACCCTACCAAACAACAATCACAACAGAGCTTGTACCCAACAACAGTCACAATAGAGCTCCTCCTTAAAAACAGATACTATAGAGCATGTACCCAATAACAGTCACTGTGGAGCACCTACCAAACAACTGTCACTATAGAGAACTCCACCAAACAACAGTCACTATGTGCACTTTAGACAACAGTCGCTATAGAGCACCTACCCAGAAACAGTCACAATAGTGTGCTCTAACAAGCAACAGTCACTATAGAGCACCCCACTTAACAACAATCATTATAGAGTACCCTACCAAGCAAAAGTCACTATAGAACACCCTACCCAGACACTGTCACTATACAGCAACCTACTCAACAGCAGCTACTATTGAGCACTCCACTGAACAGCAGTCACTATAAATCACACTACCCAACAACTTTCACTATAGAGCACCTAACCTACAACAGTAAATTTAGAGCACCTACACAACAGTCACTATAAAGCCCTCTATCAAAAAATTGTTACTTCAGAGCACTCTACCCAACAGCAGTCAGTATAGAGCACCCTACCAACAAACAGTCACTATAAAGCAATCTACACAACAGTCACTATTCAGCTCTCTACCCAACAAGAGTCACTATAGAGCACTCTACACAACAACAGTCAGTATCTAGAGAACTCTAACCAAAAACAGTCACTACAGAGCACTCTAACCAGCACCAGTCAGTATAAAGGACTCCACTCAAAAACTGTCATAGATCACCCTACACTGAAACAGTCACTATTGAGCACTCTACCCAACAACAGTCACTATACAGTATCCTTCCCATCAAGAGTCACTATAGAACATTTGCCAAATAACAGTCACTACAGAGCACCGCAGCCAACAACAGTCACCATAGAGCACCTACACAACAGTAGTAACTAAAGAGCACCCTATGTGGCAACAGTCACAGTAGAGCATTGTGCCAAACAACAGTGTATAGAGCACTGCACCCAGAAACAGTAATTATAGAGCACCTACCTAACAATTGTCAGTTTAGAGCACCCCACCAGCAACAATCACTATACAGCACCTACACAAAAACAGCCACTATAGAGTACCTTACAAAGCAACAGACAATATAGAGCATGTATCCAACATCAGTCACTATGGAGCACTCTACCTAGCAATTGTCACTATAAAGCACTCCACCCACAACAGTCACTATAGAGCACCCTTCACAGAAACAGTCTCCATAGAGTACATAACCAACAATAGTCACTATAGATCCCCTACCCAACAACATTTGCTATAGAGCACCATACCAAACAACAGTCACTATGGAGCACTCCACCAACAAGAGTCACTATAGAGCACTGTACACAACAACAGTCAGTATAGAGAACTCCACCCAACAATAATCACCTATAGGGCATTCTACTCAACAACAGTCATTATAGTGCACCCAACAAAACCACAGTCACTGTAAAACCCCTACACAACAACAGTCACTATAAGCACCCTACCCAGCAACAGTCATTATAGCACACCCCACCCAACAACAGTTAATACAGAGCAGACTACCAAGCAATATAGAGCACGCTACCCTGCAACAGTCACTGTAGAACACCCTACACAGCAACAGTCACTATAGAGCACTCTACTCAACAACAATCACTATAGACCACCCTAACCAGAAACAGTCACTATATAACACCATAAACAGCAACAGTCACTACATAACACCCTTCCCAGCAACAGTCACTATAGAGCACCTTGCCCAACAACTGTCACTACAGAGGACTTCACACAACAGTAGTCACTATGTAGCACCCTTTCCAACAACTATCACTTTAGAGCACCTACCCAACAACAGTAAATATAGAGCACCTAAGCAACAACAGTCACTATACAGCACCCTACACACCAACAATAACTATAAGCACCCTTCCCAGCAACAGTCACTATAGAGCACCTTGCCCAACAACTGTCACTACAGAGGACTTCACACAAGAGTAGTCACTATGTAGCACCCTTTCCAACAACTATCACTTTAGAGCACCTACCCAACAACAGTAAATATAGAGCACCTAAGCAACAACAGTCACTATACAGCACCCTACACACCAACAATAACTATAAGCACCATACCCAAGAACAGTAACTATAGAGCACGCTACAAAATAGTCACCATCTAAAGCACTCTACCCAACAACAGTTACGATACAGCCCAAGAATAGTAGCTATAGAGCACCATAGCCAACAACAGTCTCTATGAGGCACCTTACGGAAAAATTGTCAGTTTAGAGCACATACTCAACAACAGTCTCCATAAATCACCCCACCCAACAACAGGCACTATGGAGCACCCAACCCAGCAACAATCACAAGAAAGCACTGTACCCAACAACAGGCACTATAGAATATTCTACCAATCAACTGTAATTATAGAGCACCTACACAAAAATAGTAACTATAGAGCACAACACCTAACAACCATCACGATAGAGCACCTACCCAACAATATTCACAAAAGAGCACACTACCCAGCAACAGTCACTGTATGGCAACTTACCAAGCAACAGTCACTATATAACACTCTACCAAACAACCGTCACTATAGAGCATCATACCTAGCAACAGTCACTATAGAGCACCTACACAACAACCGTCAGTTTAGAGAACTCCACCAACAACAGTAACTATACAGCATGTACCCCAAAACAGTAACTCTAGAGCACCCTATCAATAAACAGTCACTATAGAGCACGAACCAAACAATAGTCACTATAGAGCACCTACCTGGCAACAGTCAATGTAGAGAACCTACACAACAATGGTCACAATAGAGCACCCTACCCAGTAACAGTCACTATAAAGCACCTACCCAACAAAAGTCACTGTAGAGCACCTATCCACCAACAGTCACTACAGAGCACCATACCCAGCAACAGTCACTGTAAAGCACCTAGCCAAGAACAGTCAGTATAGAATACAGTACCAAGCAACAGTCACTATAAAGCACCCTACACCACATCTGTCACTATAGTGCATCCTACCCAACAACAGTCAGAATAGAGCACCCTAAAAACAAGAGTCACTTTAGAGCACTCTACCCAGCACCAGTCATTATAGAGCACCCCACCCAACAACAGTCACTATAGAGCACACAATCCAGCAACAGTTAATACACAGTACCCTACTCAGCAACAGTCACTATAGAACACTCAACCTAACAACAGTCACTATAATGCACACTATCCAGCAACAGTCACGAGAAAGGACCCAGCTTAGCAGCAGTCAGTATAGAGCACCGAACCCAAAAACTGTCAGTATACAATTCTCTACCCATCAACAGTCACCTTAGAGCACCCCACTCAACAACAGTCACTATAGAGTATGTACCAAACAACAATCATTATAAATCACTCTACCCAGCAATAGTCAGTATAGAGAACACCACCCAGCATGTGTCACTATAGAGCACACTATCCAGCAACAGTCACTATAGAGCACCCACACAACAACAGTCACAATAGAGCATTCTACCCAACCACAGTCACTATAGAGCAGCTTACCAAATAACGGTCACTGTAGAGCACCCTACCAACAAGAGTCACTATAGAAAATTCTACCCCACGGCAAGATGGCGTCATAGAAGCGACTCAGGATTGCAGCTCTAAGTGACAGCGTAGAGGGTGAGTCCTAGCCGCATTCTCGGATGGACCTTTTTTGCCCACAGAGCTTTGAAAGTCCCAGGTGTGGGAGAGACACAGGACGCTGGTAAAGCCAGCTAATGTAGCCGGCTCTCGCGGCCGCTTTGGCTGGCGCCACAGTGGGACCTGACACGGAATTCACTGGTCTGGGTGCCTTGTTAAACCGGCAATCTGAGAGTTTGAAGGGCAGATTGGCACGTCCATCTGATTGAACGGGACTTGGACAGTTAGCCAGACCAGGAGTTTTCTGGGAGTTTCCTGGGAAGCGTGATCTGAGCCGGTGAAGTGGGCAGTGGCACGGGAGATTGCACGGATCCCAGTGCCCTATCAGCAGGCTACTGGGGTGCCAGTGAGAGAGTCGACCTTTCAGCTCGTGGAGAGGGAGAGAGAGAGGACGGACTCTGAAGCAGGGAGCTGGGTGATCGGGCTCGGCACATCCCACCCTCATGGGGACAAGCAGGGCGGTGACTGGAGGCGCTTGGGGCTGAGAGTTTTGCTGCCAGCATCTAGGATGGTGCAGCCTGGTGAGGGAGGGGCATCCGCCATTGCTGATGCAATCCGCCCCTACTGAAGTACTGCCCAGGGCTGACACAGCCTGCCGTTGCTGAGGCAACCTGCCATAACAGAGAGACTCAGCCAGGACGGGGGAGCGCTCCACAGCAGAAGGGAGCCCAGCAGCAACAGGGAGGACCCGCGCTAGAAGGTCAGAGCCCCGGCAGGCAAATAGTGAATAGACTGCCACCTAGTGGGGCAGAACAATGCAACAGATACTCATAAAGAAAGCCCCAACTCCCTGAAACAGAGCATCTAAGGGGGGGAAAAAAGGGTGGTGTTTTATGAGTTCTATTTCAGCAGACATAAACAACCTCCCAACAACCTGAATGAACGACGGAGCCCACAGCTCAGCACTGGAGCTCCTATAAAGCACAGACCATCACCTTAAGCAGCTCGCTGACCCCTGTATATCCAAAGAGTCACCCCAAAAAAAGACTAATCAGACTGACAATTGGCGGGCATCATTCTGGAACAAAGACAGCAGAAGAAGAAACTGGTGTCATACCTTCCTGTTCCACAGCTGCTACAGGTATACTCCAGACAAGCAGGGCCTGGAGTGGAACTCAGCACTCATACAGCAGAGGGGCTAGATCATAAGAAGAAAAACTAAGTAACAGAAATACTTCAAAATCAACAATCTCAGCATCCACACAGAGACCCAATTGAAAAATCAGCAACTACTAAGACGACAGGCGGATAAATCCATAAAGATGGGAAGAAACCAGCGCAAAAAGGAGGAAAACACAGGAAACCAAAACACCTCACCTGCTACAAAGGACTAAAACTCCTCACCAGCAAGGGAACCAAGCTGGACGGAGAATGAGTGTGACAAAATGACGGAATCAGACTTCAGAAAGTGGATAATGAGAAACTTCATTGAGCTAAAAGAACATGATCTAAATCAGTGCAAAGAAACTAAGAACCTTGAAAAGAGATTTAAAAAAAGATTCGAGGAATTGATAACAAGAATGGACAACATAGAGAGGATTATGAATGAATTGAAGGAGCTGAAAAACACAACACGAGAACTTCGTGAAGCATGCACAAGTTTCAACAGCCGAATTGACCAAGCAGAAGAAAGAATATCAGAAGTTGAAGATCAACTCAATGAAATAAAACGTGAAACCAAGATTAAAGAGAAAAGCACAAAAAGGAATGAACAAAATTTCTAAGAAATGTGGGACTATGTGAAGAGACCCAACCTACGTTTGATAGGTGTACCAGAATGTGATGAAGAGAATGAATCCAAGCTGGAAAACACTCTTCAGGATATTATCCAGGGAAATTTCCCCAACCTAGCAAGACAGGTCAATACTCAACTCCAGGAAATACAGAGAACACCACAAAGATACTCTGCAAGAAGAGCAACCCCAAGGCAAATAATCGTTAGATTCACCAGGGTTGAAATGAAGGAGAAAATACTAAGGGGAGCCAGAGAGAAAGGTCGGGACACCCACAAAGGGAAGACCATCAGACTCACAGCAGATCACTCGGCAGAGACTCTACAAGCCAGAAGAGAGTGGGGGCCAATATTCAACATACTTAAAGAAAAGAACTTTCAACCCAGAATTTCATATCCAGCCAAACTGAGCTTCATAAATGAAGAAAAAATAAAATCCTTCATGAGCAAGCAAGTACTCAGAGATTTTGTCACCACTAGGCCTGCTTTACAAGAGCTCCTGAAAGAGGCACTACACATAGAAAGAAACAACCAGTACCAGCCATCATAAAAGCATACCAAATGCTAAAGAGCATCAACAAAATGAAGAATGTACATGAACCAACGGGCAAAACAGCCAGCTAGCATCAAAATGGGAGTATCAAATTCACATATAACAATATTAAACCTAAATGTAAATGGGCTAAATGCACCAATCAAAAAACACAGACTGGCAAATTGGATAAAAAACCAAAACCCATCGGTATGCTGTATCCAGGAAACCCACCTCACATGCAAAGATACACGAAGGCTCAAAATAAAAGGATGGAGGAAGATTTACCAAACAAATGGAGAGCAAAAAAAAGCAGGAGTTGCAATTCTCGTCTCTGATAAAATAGACTTTAAAGCAACAAAGATCAAAACGGACAAAGAAGGTCATTACATACTGGTAAAAGGATCAATGCAACAAGAAGAGCTAACGATTCTAAATATATATGGACCCAATGTAGGAGCACCCAGATATATAAGGCAAGTTCTTAAAGAATTACAAGGAGACTTAGACTCCCACAAAATAATAGTGGGAGACTTTAACACTCCACTGTCAATAGCAGATAGATCAACCAGACAGAAAATTAACAAGGATATCCAGGACTTGAACTCAGACCTGGAACAAGCAAACCTGATAGACATTTACAGAACCCTCCACCCCAAATCCACAGAATATACATTCTTCTCAGCACCACATCACACCTACTCCAAAATTGACCACATAATTGGAAGTAAAGCACTCCTCAGCAAATGCAAAACATCGGAAATCATAAAAAACAGTCTCTCAGACCATAGTGCAATCAAGTTAGAACTCAGAATTCAGAAAATAATTCAGAACTGCACAGCTTCATGGAAACTGAACAACTGGCTCTTGAATGTTGATTGCATGAACAATGAAATTAAGGCAGAAATAAAGAAGTTCTTTGAAACCAACGAAAGTGAAGACACAACGTATCAGAATCTCTGGGACACATTTAAAGCAGTCTGTAGAGGAAAATATATAGCAATAAGTGCCCACATGAGAAGAGTGGAGAGATCCAACATTGACACCCTATCGTCAAAATTGAAAGAGCTAGAGGAGCAAGATCAAAAAAGCTAAAAACCTAGCCAAAGACAAGAAATAACTAAGATCAGAGCAGAACTGAAGGAGATAGAGACAAGAAAATCCCTTCAAAAAATCAATAAATCTAAGAGCTGGTTTTTCGAAAAGGTCAACAAAATAGACAGACCACTAGCCAGACTAATAAAAAAGAAAAGAGAGAACAACCAAATAGATGCAATAAAAAACGATAATGGGGAAATCACCACAGATTTCACAGAAATTCAAACTATCATCAGAGAGTATTACAAACAACTCTATGAACATAAACTAGTAAATGAGGAAGAAATGGATAAATTTCTGGACGCTTGTGTCCTCCCAAGCCTAAACCAGGAGGAAGCCGAAACTATGAATAGACCAATAAGAAGGTCTGAAGTTGAGGCAGCAATTAAGAGCCTACCACACAAAAAAAGCTCAGGTCCAGATGGGTTCACAGCCGAATTCTACCAGACACACAAAGGATCTGGTACCATTTCTTCTGAAACTATTCCACAGAATCCAAAAAGAGGGAACCCTTCCCAAATCATTTTATGAGACCAACATCATCCTGATACCAAAACCTGACAGAGACTCAACAAGAAAAGAAAACTTCAGACCAATATCCATGATGAACATAGATGCAAAAATCTTCAATAAAATACTGGCAAACCAATTACAACAGCACATTAAAAAACTTATCCATCATGATCAAGTAGGATTCATCCCGGGGATGCAAGGCTGGTTCAACATACACAAGTCTATAAATGTAATTCACCACATAAACAGAAGCAAAAACAAAAACCACATGATTATCTCAATTGATGCAGAGAAGGCATTTGACAAAATTCAACAGCCCTTTATGCTAAAAACCCTCAATAAACTTAGTATTGATGGAATATATCTCAAAGTAATAAAAGCTATTTACGACAAACCAACAGCCAATATCATACTTAATGGGCAAAAACTGGAAGCATTCCCTTTGAAATCGAGCACTAGACAAGGATGCCCTCTCTCACCACTCCTATTCAACATAGTACTGGAAGTTCTAGCCAGAGCAATCAGGCAAGAAAAAGAAATAAGGGGTATTCAAATAGAAAATGTGGAAGCCAAGTTGTCTCTATTTGCAGACGACATGATAGTATACCTAGAAGACCCCATCACCTCAGCCCAAAAGCTCCTGAAACTGATAAGCAACTTCAGCAAAGTCTCAGGATATAAAATCAATGTGCAAAAATCACAAGCATTCCCATACACCAATAACAGACTTAAAGAGAACCACATCAAGAACGAACTGCCATTCACAATTGCTACAAAGAAAATAAAATACCTAGGAATACAACTCACAAGGAATGTAAGGGACCTTTTTAAGGAAAACTACAAACCACTGCTCAACGAAATAAGAGAGGACACAAACAGATGGAGAAACATTCCATGTTCGTGGTTAGGAAGAATCAATATCATGAAAATGGCTATACTGCCCAAAGTAATTTATACAATCATTGCTATCCCCATCAAACTACCATTGAATTTCTTCACAGAACTGGAAAAAACCACCATGAATTATATATGGAACCAAAAAAGAGCCCGCATAGCCAAGTCAATTCTAAGCAAAAAGAACACAGCGGGAGGCATCACACTACCAGACTTCAAACTATACTACAAGGCTACAGTAATCAAAACAGCATGGTACTGGTACCAAAACAGAGATATAGACCAATGGAACAGAACAGAAGCATTGGAGGCAACACAACATATCTACAACCATATTATCTTTGATAAACCAGACAAAAACTGGCAATGGGGAAAGAATTCCCTATTTAATAAATGGTGTTGCGGAAACTGGCTAGCCATGTGCAGAAAGCAGAAACTGGACCCCTTCCTGACACCTTACACTAAAATTAACTCCAGATGGATTAAAGACTTAAACATAAGACCTGACACCATAAAAACCCTAGAAGAAGATCTAGGCAGAACCATTCAGAACATAGGAGTAGACAAGGACTTCATGAACAAAACACAAAAAGCATTGGCAACAAAAGCCAAAATAGACAAATGGGACCTAATCAAACTCCACAGCTTCTGCACGGCAAAAGAAACCGTCACTAGAGTGAATCGGCAACCATCAGAATGGGAAAAAATCTTTGCAGGTTACACATCTGACAAAGGGCTGATATCCAGAATTTACAAAGAACTCAAACAAATTTACAGGAGAAAAACAAACAAGCCCATTCAAAAATGGGCAAAGGATATGAACAGACACTTTACAAAAGAAGATATACAGGAGGCCAACTAACATATGAAAAAATGCTCATCATCACTGCTCATTAGAGAGATGCAAATCGAAACCACATTGAGATACCATCTCACGCCCATTAGAATGGCGATCATTAAAGAATCTGGAGACAGCAGACGCTGGAGAGGATGTGGAGAAATAGGAACACTCTTACACTGTTGGTGGGAGTGTAAATTAGTTCAACCATTGTGGAAGACAGTGTGGCGATTCCTTCGGGACCTAGAAATAAAAATTCCATTTGACCCAGCAATCCCATTACTGGGTATATATCCAAAGGACTATAAATCGTTCTACTATAAGGACACATGCACACGAATGTTCATTGCAGCACTGTTTACAATAGCAAAGAACTGGAACCAACCCAAATGGCCAACGATGATAGACTGGACTGGGAAAATGTGGCACAAATACACCATGGAATATTATGAAGCAATCAAAAATGATGATTTTGTGTCCTTTGTAAGGACATGGATGAATCTGGAGAACATCATTCTCAGCAAACTGACACAAGAGCAGAAAAAGAAATACCGCATATACTCACTCATAGGTGGGTGAGAAAAATGGGAACACATGGACACAGAGAGGCGGTCTACTATACACTGGGGTCTATTGGGGGGAATGGGGGAGGGACAGCGGGGGGTGGGTAGGGATAGCCTGGGGATGAATGCCACGTGTGTGTGAAGGGGAGGAAGGCAGCAAAACACACTGCCATATGTGTACCTATGCAACTTTCTTGCACGTTCTGCACATGTACCCCAAAACCTATAATGCAATAAAAATTAAAAGAAAAGAAAATTCTACCCCACAACAGTCATTATAGAGCACCTACCCAACAACACTAAATTTAGAGCACCCTACTCAGCAACAGTCACTATAGATTATCCTTCCTAGAAACAGACCCTATAGAGCACACTACCAACAACTGTCACTATAGAACATTCTGCCCATCAACAGTCACCACAGAGCACCCTACCCAACAACTGTAACTAGGAACACCCTACCAAAAACAGTGACTATATATTCCCCTATGCATCAGAAGTCACTATAGATTACCTACTTCACAACAGTCACTTTAGAGTCCTCTACCCAACAACAGTCATTGTAGAGCACTCTTTTCAACACAGTCACTATGGAGCAGGCTATACAAAAACAGTCACTATACAGCACCATACCCAGCAACAGTCACTATAGAGTACTCTACCCCAAAACAGTCACTATATAGTATCCTTCCAATCGACAGTTACTTTACAGCACCTAAGTAGCAACAGTCACTGTTGAGCACGCCATTGAAAGCAGTCACTATAAAGCACCTGCTTAACAATAGTCACTATAGATCACCCTGCACATCAACCCATACCATAGAGCACTTATGCAACAACAGTCACTATAGAGCACTCTACCCTGCAACATTCACTATAGAGCATGCTAACTAACAACAGTCACTATAAGGCATGCTACCGAGCAACAGCCACTATAGAGCACCTACCCAACAACAGTCAGTATAGAGCACTTTACCCAACAACTGTCACAATAGAGCATGCTAAACAGCAACAGTCACAATAAAGCACCCTACCCAGCAACAGTCACTATACAGCACTCTAACCAACATCAGTCAGTAGACATCAAACTACCCAGCAACATTCAGTATAGAGCACCCTTCGTATGAACAGTCACATTGGAGAACTTTTCCCAACAACAGTCACTGTGGAGTACACTACCAGAAAACTGTCACTATTGAGCATGTATCAAACAACAGTCACTATAATGCACCCAAAGAAGAACAGTCACTATAGAGAATTTTACCCAATCAACAGTCAGTAAAGATAACTTACCCAGCAACAGTGTCTACAGAGCACCCTACAAATTAACAGTCACTATAGAGCAGTGTACCCAACATCAGTCACTATAGAGCACCCTACAAATCAACAGTCATTATAGAGCATCTTACTCAATGACCATCAGTATAGAGCACAGCACTTAACAGTCACTAATGAGCACTCTACCAAACAACAGTCACTATAGAACACCTTACCGAAAATTATTCACTATAGAGCATGCTACACAACAGCAGTCACTATAGAGCAATGTACCCAACAACAGTCAGTATAAATAATTCTACCCAACAACAGTCAATATAGGGCAACTACCCCATAACAGTCACTATGGAGCACCTACCAACAATAGCCACTATAGAGTACTCTACCCAACAACATTACTATAGAGTATGGCATCCAAAAACAGTCATTATGTGCACCCTGCCCAACAGTCAGTATAGAGCACCTACCCAAAAAAGGTCACAATGGATTACACTACCGTGCAACAGTAAATATAGAGCATCGCACCCAACAACAGTCAGTATAGAGCACACTACCCAGCAACGGTCACTATAGAGCACCTACCCAAAACAGTCAGTGTTGATCACCATACCCCACAACAGTCACTATAGAGCACCCTACTAAAAAACATTCACTAAAGAACACCCTACCCAGCAACAGTCACTAGAGAGCACTCTACTCAACAACAATCACTATAGAGCACCCTACTCAACAAAAGTCACTATAGAATACCCTACCCAACAACAGTCACGGTAGAGCACCCTACCCAACAACAGTCACTATTGATCACTCCTTCCAACAACATTCAGTATAAATCACACTGCCCAACAACTGTCACTATGGAGTACCTAACTTACAACAGTCACTATAAAGTACCCTACCCAACAACAGTCACTATAGAGCACCCTACCCAACAACAGTCACTATAAAGCACCTACCCAATAGCCATCACTATATAGCACCTACTTAACAACAGTTATTATAGAGCCCTCTACAAAAAATATTTACTATAAAGCACTCTACCTAACAACAGTCACTATAGAGCACCCTACCCAAAAACAGTCACTATAGAGCACTCTACCCATTTACAGTCTCTATCGAGCACTCTAACCATAAAGGGTCACTATAGAGCACCCTACTTTACAACAGTCACTATCTAGAGCACTCTACACAACAGTCAGTATAGAGCACTCAACTTAGAAACAGTCACCATAGAGCACCGTACACAACAAACGACTCTATAGAGCATTCTACCAAACAACTTTCACTACAGAGCACCTACCCGAAAACAGTCACTATAAAGCACTTCACCCAACAACAGTCACCACAGATTACCTACCCAATACCAGTCACTGTAGAGCACTCTAACCCACACCAATCAGTATAAAGCACCCCACCCACCAACAGTAATTATAGAGCACCCTACACAGCAACAGTCACTATAGAGCACCCTAAACAGCAACATCCACTATTGAGCTGCCTCCCCAGCATCAGTCACTATAAAGTATTTTTTTCATCAAGAGTCACTAGGGAGCACCTACCCAACATCAGTCACTATAGAGCACCTACACAAGAGTAGTCACTAAATAGCACCCTATGCAGGAACAGTCATTATAGAGCACATGCCCAACAACCGTCAGTTTAGAGTACCCTACCAACAAAAGTCACTATATAGCAACAACCCAAAAATAGTCACTGTAGCGCACCCTACCCAGCAACAGACAATATAGAGCTCCTACCCAACAACAGTCACCATGGAGGACCATAACCAGCAACAGTCACTATAGAGCACTCTACCCAGCAAAAATTACTGTAGAGAACTCCACCCAGAAACAGTCAGTATAGAGCACCCTACACAACAACAGTCAGTACAAAGCACTGCACAAAACCACAGTCAGTATAGAGCACCCTACCCAACAACTGTTACTCTAGAGCACATACCCAACAACAGTGACTCTAAAGCATGTACCTAACAACAGTCACTATAGAGCACCCTACTCAACAACTGTCAATATAAAAGACCTACCCCAAAACAGTCACTGCAGAGCCCTCTACTCAGCAAAAGGCACTATGGAGCCCTCTTCTTAACAACAGTCACTATTAGATCACCTCACCCAAGAACAGTCACTATACAGCCCACTACCAAACAATACTCACTAAAGAGCACCCACGCAAAAATAGTCATTATAGAGCACCTAGCCAACAACAGTCACTATAGGGCACATACCCAACAACAGTTACTATAGAGCACCCTACCCAACAGCAGTCAGTATACAGCACTCTACTCAAAAACAGTCAATATGGAGCACTTCACCCAACATCAGAAACAGAGTTACACAACACCACACACACATTCTGCAGTGCAGACAGCTCACACAGGCACACCACTCAACACAAACACACAATGCACAGTGAACATACCTCACAAAGACACACACCACTGACCACACATACACTCCACAGTGCACACACATCACACAAACAGACACCACTCATCATACGCACAAAACACATTGCACACACCTCACACAGAAACACACAACTCACCAAACACACAATACACAGTGCGGACACCAAAGACATAAGACTTACCACACATACTACAGAGACACACACCTCACACAGAAACAAAGCCCACTCTACACACAATCCAAAGTGCACACGCTTCACACAGACACACACCACTCACCACACACACTCCACACACACTCCACTGTGCATACACCTCACAAAGACCCACAGTACTTAATACAGACACTTCACCCCCAAACTCCACATAGCACAAACCTCACACAGACCCAAAATTCAACACACACACTCTTCACAGTGCACACACCTCAAACAGACACACAGCACTTATCACACACACACTCCACATTACGTACATTTAACATATACACACAACTCACCACATACCCATCCTCCACAGTGCACACACATTACACTGAGACACCTCATCACTCTAAACACTTCACACAGAATTCACACTGGACATACCAAGTACATACATCACTCACCACATTCAAACACACTCCAGAGTACACACACCTCACAGAGAAACACAGCACGCACCACACAAACACCACAATGCACATCACACAGACAAACACAAATCACTTGACACCTTATCCACAATGCAGACAACTCACACTCACTCACCAGAAACCACACAAACTCAACACACACAGTAAGTGCACACATTTCACACAGACACACACCACTCAGCACACACACTCCACAGTGCACACACCTCACAAAAACATACACTGTAGAACACACACACCTCACAGTGCACACTCCTTACCCAAACACACACTGTAGAACACACACACTACACAGTGCACACACCTCACACAGACACACAGCACTTACCAAACACACACATTTCACAGTGCACACACCTCAGACACACACTACTCACCACACACACACTTTACAATTAAGACACCTCACACAGAGAGAAGACTGACCACACACACCACACTGTAAACACACCTCATACAGGCACACAACACTCACCACACACACATTCTGCAGTGCAGACACCTCACACTGGCAAACCACCAACCACCAACACACACTGCACAGCATGACCATCTCACAAAGACACACATTATTGAACACACACACTCCTCAATGCACACACCTCACATGCAAACACAACACTCACCACATAAACACAATCTGTGCAGTACACACACCTCACCCAAACACACACCACTCATCATACACACCCAACAATGTGCACACACCTCACACAGACAAACACCACTCACCAAACACAAAATCCACAGTGCAGACACTAAACACAAACAGAATTACCACACACTACAGAGTACACTCACCTCACACAGAAACACACCACCCACTGCACACACAATCCAAAGTGCAGACACTCCACACAGACATACACCACTCACCATACACACTCCACATACACTCCACTTAATACATCTCACACAGACCCACACCACTGAATACACACACTTCACACCCAAACTCCACATAGCACACAACTCACAGAGATACAAAATTCAACACACACACACTCCACAGTGCACACACCTCACACAGACACACCACTCATTACACACACACTCCACAGTGCACACACCTCACACATACACACAACTCACCACACACACACTCCACAGTGCACCCACCTTACAGAGAGACATTCCATGCTCTCTAAACACTCCACAAAGAATCCACAGTGCACATACCTCAGAAATACACTACTCACCACAGTAAAACACACTCCAGAGTACACACACCTTACGGAGAAACACAGCATGCAAAACACAAACCCCACTGACACACACCACAATGCACATCACATAAACACCAATTACCTAACTACTTATTTACAATGCAGACAATTTACACTGTTACACACCAGTCACCACACACACTCCACACACACTCAGTGCACATATTTCACACAGACACCACTCAGCACACACACTCCACAGTGCACACACCTCACAGAAACACACACACTACACAGTGTACACACCTCACACAGTCACAGCACTCACCATACACACACTCCACAGTGCACACACTTCAAGCAGACACACAGTACTCACGACACTCACACTTTACAGTAAACACACCACACAGACACACAACACTCATCACACTCACATTCCGAAGTGCAGACAGCTCACACAAGCAAACCACTCTCCACAAACACACACTGCACATTGCACACACCTCACACAGAGTCACAGACCACACACCACGCACACACTTTTCAGTGCACACACCTCAAATGCAAACCCACCACTTACCACACAAACACACGCAAATTGCACAGTCAGTGGACACACATCATACAAACACACACCACTCACCATACACACACACTACACAGTGCACACACCTCACACAGACACACAACACGCACCACACATGCACTCTGAAGAGTGCAGAAACCTCACATAGACATGTCACTCACCACACACACTCGTCAGTGTGCACACACCTCACAGAAACACACAACACTCACTTGACACATGCTTAACAGTGCAAACAACTCACAGGGACACACACCAATAAGCACAGACACACTCCATTGTGCACACACCACACACACACACCACTTACCATGCCCACACACTCCACAGTGCACACATTTTACACAGGCACACACCACTTACCACACAGACTGCAAACTCACACTGCACAGTGCATAATGCTCATACAGACACACATCACTTATCACACACATAGTACACATGCACACACCTCACACAAACACACACACTATGCAGTATACACATCTCACATTGACACACACCAGGCACCACACACACTCCATACACATACTTTACCTTGCACACATTTTAAACCAACACACAGCACTCACACATTAAAGAGTGCACACAACTCACACAGACACACGACTCACCAAACACGCAACACTCCACAGTTAACACATTTCACACAGACACACACCACTCAGCACACACACTCCACAGTGCACACACCTCACACAGACATACACCACATACCATGCACAGAGACTCCACAGTGCACACACCTCACATGGGCACTCACCACTTACCACACACTGCACACTTACACTCCACGGTGCATAACTCTCACACAGACAAACACCACTCATTATATGCATACTACACAGTGCACACATTTCATACAGGCACACACCACTGATGACAAACACACCAGAGTTCAGTCACCTCACACAGACACACAACAGTCACCACACACACTCCACACACATACTCCACAGTGCACACACCTTAAACAGACAAGCAGCACTCACAAATTAGAGTGCACAAAATACACACTGACACACTATTCACCAAACAGATAACACTCCACAGTGCGCACATTTTACACAGACACATACCACTCATCAATCACACACTCCACAGTTCACACAACTTACACAGACACACAACAGTCGCCACACACAAACCCCAGTGTGCATACGCCTCACAATAACACACACCACTTACCACATGCACACTCAACACTGAAGAAACCTCATACAGACACACGACTGACCACAAATACTACACAGTAAATACATTTTACAGAGAAACACAACACTCAAAACAAACACATTCTGCAGTGCAGAAACGTCACACAGGCACACAACTCACAAGAAAAACACACTGCACAGTGAACACTCCTCACAATTACACACACAACTGACCACACCCACTCCACAGTACACACACCTCACACAGAGACACATGACTCACCACATAAACACACACAAACTACACAGTGCACACACCTCACACAGAGACACACCACTCACCAAACACAAAATCCACAGTGCAGACATCAAACACAGAAATACCACTTACCAACACCCAACACAGTGCACTCAGCTCACACAGAAACACACCACCCACTGCACACAGTATGCAAAGTGCAGACACTCCACACAGACAAACACAACTCACCATGCACACTTCATGCAAACTCCACTGTGCATACACCTCACATAGACACACACCACTTAATACACACACTTCACCCACAAACTGCACATAGCACAAACCTCACACAGAAACAAACTCAACACACACACTCTCCACAGTGCACACACTTCTCACAGACACACACCACTCATCACACACAAACTCCACAGTGCAAACACCTCACACATACACAATTCACCAAACACACCCTCCACAGTGCACAAACTTACACAGAGACACACCATGCACACCACACACTTCACACATGATTCATAGTGCACATACCTCTGACGTACACCACTACCCAAACTTACACACACTCCAGAGCACACACACCTCACAAAGACACACAGCATGCAACACAGAAACTTCATCAATGCACACCAAAATGCATACTCTTTGTAGAATCACCAATCACCTGACTTCTTATCCACAATGCAGACACCATATACTTTCACACACCAGTCCCCACACACACTCAACACACACACTGAGTGCTCACATTTCACACAGACACACACCACTCAGCACACACACTCCACAGTGCACACACCTCACACCAACACACACCACTCATGACACACACACTCCACAGGGAAGACACCTCATAAAGAAATGCTGCTAACCAGAAACACTACACAGTGAACAAACAGAGACACAGAACACTCACCACACACACATTCCACAGTGCACACACACCTCACACAGTCACACTACTCACCACAAACTCACACTCCTCAGTGCACACAACTGACACAGACACACACCTCTGACCACACATAGCACAGTGCACACACCACACACAGACACACACCACACAAACACAGACACTGTACTGTGCACACACCTAACCCAACACAAGTCACTCACCATACAAAGAGACTCCACAGTGCACACACCTCACACACACAGCACTCACCACACACACTCTACAGTGCACACACCTTGAACAGACACCACTACTCATGACACACACACTTTTCATTGAGGACACCTAACACAAACACAAGACTGACCACAAAATACACAGTAAACACACCTGACACAGACACACAACACTCACCACACACACATTCTGAACTTCAGACACCTCACACAGGCAGATGACTCAGCAGAAACATATACTGCACATTGTGCACACCTCACACACACCACTGACCACACACACTCTTCAGTGCACACATCTCAAACAAAAACACACAACTCACCACACTCACACATGACACAGTGCACACTCCTTGCACAAATAGACAATACTCACCAAACACACACTCCACAGTGCAAACACCTAACACAGTCATACCACTCACCACACACACTACACAGTGCACTCATCTCACACAGAATCACAGCACTAACTTCACACACAATCCAAAGTGCAGACACTCCACACAGACACCACTCACCACACACATTCCACTTACAATCCACTGTGCACACACTTCACACAGACACACACCACTAATTACACACAAACTCCACAGTGCACACACCTCTCACCAACACATAACACTCACCATGCAAACACCCTCCTCAGTGCACACCTCACACAGACACACACCACACAGTTCATGGACTTGTCACATAATCCACAGTGCACATAACTCAAACATTTAGCACACAACACACAGAAATTACACAACAAACACCTCACAGAGACACACAGCAAGCACCACACAAATTCCACACACACACCACAATGCACACACATCACACAGACACATACCAATTACCTCACACCCTATCTGCAATGCAGACACCTCACACTGTCATACACCTGTGACCACACACAACAAACACCCTCAGTACACACATTTTACACAGACACACACCACTCACGACACACAAACACTCCATAGTTTACACCTCATAGAGAAACACACCACTCACAAAACACACACTCTACAGTGAAAACCCCTCATACAGAACCACTACTGACCACAAACCCTACACACTGAACACACTTAAAAGAGACACAGAACACTCACCACACACACATTTTACACTGCAGACACCTTACACAGGCACACTACTCACAAGAAACACACACACCACTGTGTTCACATCTGACAATGACACACACCTCTGACCACACACACACCGCATTGCACACACCACAAACAGGAACACACCACACACCACACAATAACACAAACTGCACTGTGCACACACATAACTAAAACACACACCACTCACCATACACACACACTACATATTGCACACACCTCACAAAAAGACACAAGATTCACCACACACAGTCCACAGTGCACAAACCTCACACAGAAACACACCAATCATCATACACACACTGCAGAGTGCAAAAACATCACACAAACACAAGTCACTCACCACACACTATTCACAGTTCACACACCTCTCAAATACTCACACAACACACTGCACACACACACTCTACAGTGAACACACCTCACAGGTTTACACACTAATCAGCACACACACACTTTACTGTGCACACATCTCACCCAGTCACACACCAGCTAACAAACATCTTCCACAGTGCACACACCTCATGTAGACACACACCATGCAACATGCACAGTCCAGAGTGCAGACACCTAACACAGACACACACCACTTACCACACACACTGCACACTCACTCTCCATTTTGCATAAATCTCACACAGACACTCAGCACTCATCACACGCATACTACAGTGCTCACACCTCACACAGGCACACACCACTCACCACACACACACTCCAGAGTGCAGACAGATCACACATTCACACACCAGTCAGCACACACACTCCACACACATACTCCAGAGTGCATGCACCTTAAACAGAGATGCACCAGTTACACATTAAAAAGTGCACATAACTCACACAGACACACCACTCACCACAAACATAATACTCCACAGTGTACATTTTACACAGACACACACCACTTATCAAACAAGCAATCCACAGTTCACACAACTCACACAGACACACAGCAGTCACCACACACACACTCCAGAGTCCACACACCTCACAAACACAAAACTGATGACACACACTCTACATTGAAGAAACCTCATACAGACACACGACTGACCATACACACTGCACAGTAAATACATTTCACACAGACACACAATGCTCACCACACACATATTCCGCAGTGCAGACACCTCACACAGGCATAGCACTCACCACAAACACACACTGGCCTGTGAATATACCTCCAAAAGACAAACAACATTGAACAAACACAGACACTCCAAAGGGCAGACACCTCACAGACACACATCACTCACCACACAACCACACACAAACTGCACAGCGCACACACCTTACAAAAACACACACCACTCATTATACACACACACTACAGAGTGCACACACCTCACACAAACTCACACCACTCAACAAACACACAATCCACAGTGCAGACACCAAACACAGACATACCACTTACCACACACACTACACAGTGCAGTCTCCTGACACAGACACACATCACCCACTGCACACACAATCCAAAATGCAGACACTCCACACAGACACACACCACTCACCACACACAATCCACACACACTCCACTGTGCGTACACCTCACACAGACTCAAAACACTTAATACACACATTTCAAGCACACAATGCACGTAGCACAAACATCACACGATCACAAAACTTTACACACACACACTCTTCACATTGCACACACCTCACACAGACACACACTACTCACACACACACTTCACAGTGCACACACCACACATACACACAGCTCACCACACACACAATGTCCACAGTGCACAATCTTACACAGAAACACACCCTGTACCCTCACACTTCACACACAATCCAAAGTGCACATACCTCAGACATACACCACTCACCACTCACACACACTTCAGAGTACACACACCTCACAGAAACACAGAGCATATACCACACAAACTCCACAAAAACACACCACAATGAACACTCATTATGCAGAGAAACAACAATCAACTGACACCTTATCCAATATGCAGACACTTCACAATATCACACCATGGTCACCACACACACTCAACACACACTCAGTGAACACATTTCAACCAGAAACATACCACTCAGCACACACCCTCCACAGTGCACACACCTCAAACAAACACTGAATAACACACACATTACACAGTGCACACACCTCACAAAGACACACCACATGCCATGCACAGAGACTCCATAGTGCACAAACCTCACACAGACACACAGCACTCACCATACACACACACTCCACAGTGCACACACGTCAGACACACACTACTCACATCACACACATTTAACAATGAGGACACCTCACACAGACACAAGACTGACCACAGACACTACACAGTTAACACACCTCACACAGACACACAGGATTCACAACACACATTCCACAGTGCGAAACCTCACATAGTTAAACACCACTCACCACACACACTCTGCACAGTGCAAAAACTTCACAAAAACACAAGTCACTTACAAAACACACTCTTCACATTGCACATACCTCACACAGACACACATAACTCACCACACACACTCCACAGTGCACACACCTCACAGGGACACACACCAATCAGCACACACAACCTCCACCATGCACATATTTTACACAGACACACACCACTTACCATGCACACACCACACACAGAGATACACCATGCAAAACACACACTCAGGAGTGCAGACACCTAGCACAGGCACACATCTCTTACCACACACACTGCACACTCACACCCCACTGTGCATACATCTCACAGATACACACACCACTCATCACATGCATACTACACAGTGCACACACCTCACATGGGAACACACCACTACACACAACAGAGTCCACAGTGCAGACACATCACACAGACACACAGCAGACACCACATACTCCATACGCATAGGCCCCAGTGCTTCACACCTTAAATAGACACACACTACTCACATTAAAGAGTGCACACAACTCACATAGACACACAACTTACCACACACATAACACTCCATACTGCACACCTTTCACACTGACACACACCACTCAACCAACACACACTTCACAGTTCACAATACTCACACAGATACACAGCAGTCAACACACACACTCCATAGTGCCCACACCTTACACACACCCAACTCACAACACACACACTTCACATAGAAGAAACCTCATACAGACACATGACTGATCACACACACTACACAGTAAATACATTTCACACAGACAAACAACACTCACCACACTCATGTTCCACAGTGCAGACACTTCACACAGGCTCACCACTCATCTCAAACACACTGCCCAGTGAACACCCCACAGAGATACACACCACTGACCACAAACACAATCTACAGTGCAGTCACCAAACACAGACATGCCACTTACCACACACACTACACAGTACACTCACCTCACAGACACACACCACCCACTGCACACACAATCCAAATTGCAGACACTACAGAGAGACACACCCCACTCACCACACACACTCCACATACACTCCACAGTGCATTCACCTCACACAGACAAGCACTACTTAATACACATACTTTACACTTACACTCCACATAGCACAAAATTCAGACACAAAACTGAACACACACACACGCTTCACAGTGCACACACCTCACACACACAGAACTCATCACACATACACTCTACAGTGCACAACTCTCAAACATACACACAATGTACCACACACATACCCTCCACAGTGTACACACCTTACACAGAGACACACCATGCACTCCACACACTCCACACACAATCCACAGTGCACATACCTCAGAGATGCACCACTTACAACACTCAAAAACACTCCAGAGTACACACACCTCACAGAGACACACAGCACATGCCACGCAATCTCCACAAACACACACCACAATGCACACACATCACACAGACACACAACAATCACCTCACATCTTAACCACATGCAGGCATTTTTCACTGTCACACAACTGTCACCACACAAAGTCAACACACACTCTCATTGCACACATTTCACACAGACACAAACCACTCAGCACACACACACTCCATGGTGCACAGACCTCACACAAACACAAACTGCAAAACACACACACACTTCAAAATGCACACACCTCACACAGACACACACCTCTCCAGACACTCATACTACAATGTGCACACACCACACAAAGACACACGCCACTGACCACACACATTCCACAGTGCAAACACCTCACAGAGTCACACACCACTTACAACACACACACTCTACAGTGAAGACACCTCACGCAGAAACACTACTGACCACACACAATATACAGTGAACACTCCTAACAGAGACGCAGAACACTCACCACACACATTTCACTTTGCAGACACCTCACACAGGCACACTTCTTACCACACACACTCCACAGTGCACACACATGATACAGACACACATCTCTGACCACACACACTCCACAGGGCACACATTACACACAAACCCACACCACACACCACACAATCACACATACTGCACTATGCACACGCCAAACCAAAACACAAACCACTGACCATACACACACACTACACAGTGCAAACACCACACACAGACACAGAAAATTCACCACAAAAACACTCCACAGTCCAACAACATCATTCAGACACACACTACTCACCACACAGACACTCTGCACATTGCAACACTTCACACAGACACCACTCACTCATCACACCTACTCTTCACAGTGAACACACCTCACACAGACACACACTACTCACTGCACTAACACACTCCACAGTGCACACATTTCACAGGGACAAACACCAATCAGCACAAACACACTCCACTGTGCACACAAGTCATGCAGTCACACATCACTTACCATGCACACTCTCCACAGTGCACACACCTCACACTGACACACATCACACAACACACACTCCAGTGTGCAGACACCTGGCTCAGACACACATCACTTACCACACACCCTGCACGCTCACACTGCACTGTGCATATATCTCACACAGACACACACCACTCATTACATGTGTACTACACAGAGCACACACCTCACACAGCCTCACACCACTCATCAAATGCATACTACACAGTGGACACACCTCACACAGTCACACACTACTCACCACACACTCCACACGGATACTCAAAAGTTTACACATTTTAAACAGACACACACCACTCACAAATTAAAGAGTGCACACAACTTATACAGACACACAGCAGTCAGCACACACTCCATAGAGCACACATATCACACACTCACCACTCACGACACTCACACTTTACTTTGAAGAAACCTCATACAGACACACGAATGGCCACACACACGACACAGTAAATACATTTCACACAGACACACAACACTTACCCCACACAAATTTTGCAATGCAGATACCTCACACAGGCACACCACTCAACACAATCACACACAGTACAGTGAACACACCTCACAAGTCACTATAGAACACCCTACCAATTAGTCAGTGAAGAGCACTCAACCAAACAATAGTCACTACAGAGCCCCTACCCATCAATAGTCACTATAGAGCACTCCACCCAACAACATTCACTACAGAGCTTCCTACCCAAAAATAATATCTATAGAAAACCTAGTCAACAACAGTCACTATGGAGCACCCCACACAATAACAGTCCCTATAGAGAACCTACCCAGCAAAAGTCACTCTTGAGTACCCTACCAACAACAGTCGCTATAAGAAACCCCACATAAGAACAGTCATTATAGATCACCCTCTCCAACATCAGTCACTATAGAGAACTCCATCCAACAACAGTCACTATAAAGCCCTTGACCCAACAACAGTAACTATGGAGCACTCTACCGAACAACAGTCACTATAGACCACTCTACCAAACAACAGTCACTATAGAGCCCTCTCCCCAACAACAGACACTATAGAGCATTTACACTACAAGAGTCCCTATAGAGCATCTGCCCAACAAGAGTCACAATAGAGCCCTTTACCCAAAAACAGTCACTATGGAGCACTCGACCCAACAACAGTCACTATAGAGAACACCACCTAGCAACATTCACTATAAAGAACCCTACCCAGAAACAGTCACTATAGAGCACCCTACCCAAAAACATTCACCATAGATTACCCTACCATCTACATCACTATAAAACACCCTACCTAAAAACGGTCACTATAGAGCACCTACACAACAAGAGTCACTATAGAGCACCTACCTAACAACAGTCACTAAAAAGCACCTACCAAACAAAAGTCACTGAAGAGCACCTATGCAACAACACTCACTATAGAGCACTCTAACGAGAAACAGTTACTATAAAGCATAGTACCCAACAACAGTCACTGTAGAGTACCATACCCAGAAACAGTCACTATAGAATACCCAAAAACAGTCATTATTGCACACCCTACCCAAAAGCACTCAGTATAGAGCACTCTACAAGAAAACAGTCACTATAGAGCACCATAACCAAAAACAGTCACTATGGAGAACCATATATAACAACAGTTACTATCTAGAGCACTCTATGAAACAACAGTCCCTATAGAGCACTAAACGCAGCAACAGTAAGTATAGAGCACACCTCCAAACAATAGTCACTATAGAGCATTCTACCCAACAACAGTCACTATAGAGCATCCTAACTAACAACAGTCACTATAGAGCAACCTACCCAACAACAGTCCTATTAGAGCACCGTACACAACAACAGTCACTACAGAGTACTGTACCCACCAACAGTCACTATAAAGCACCCACCCAATAACAGTCACTCTAGATCACCCAACTTAGCAACAGTCACTATAGAGCACCCTCTTCAACAACAGTTATTATAGAGCACTCTACCCAACATCAGTCACTATAGAGCACCACACCCAACAACAGTCACTATAGAGCACCTTATCAACAAACAGTCACTATAAAGCACCCTAAACAATAGTTGGATTGTTGGATAGGGTGCTTTATAGTGACTTTTTCTAAGTAGGGTGCTCTACAGTGATTGTTGTTGTGTAGGGAGCTTTATAATTACTTTTGTTGGGTAGGTGCTCTATAGTGACTGTTGTTGGGTAGCATGCACTACAGTGACTATTGCTAGGTAGGGTGCTCTCTGGTGACTGTTGCTGGGTAGAGTACTCTATAGTGACGGTTATTGGGTAGGTGCTCTATAGTGACGGTTGCTCAGTAGGAAAATATTTAGTGACTGTTGTTGGATAGGTGGTCTATAGTGACTGTTGTTTGTTAGGGTGCTCTATAATGACTGTTGTTGGTCAGAGTTCTGTATACGTGACTGTTGTGGGGTGAAGTTCTTTATAGTGAAAGTTGTTGTGTAGAGGGTTCTACAGTGAGTGTTATTGGGTTGAGTACATTGTAGTGACAGTTTTTGTGTAGGGTGCTCTACAGTGACTTTTGTTGAGTAGGTGCTCTACAGTGACTGTTTTTCGGGTAGGCGCTCTATAGTAATTATTATGAATTTGGGGTGCTCCATAGTTACTGTTGATGTGTTGAGTGCTCTATATGTGACTGTTGTTGTGTAGAATGCTCTATAGTGACTGTTGTTGGGTAGGGCACCCTATAGTGACTATTGATGGTTAGGTTCTCTACAGTGACTGTTTTTGTGTAAAGTGCTTTATAGTAACTGTTGTTCGGTACAGTTCTGTATAGTAACTGTTGTTATGTAGAGTGCTCTATAATAACTGTTGTTGCATAGGTGCTCTATAGTGACTGTTGTTGGGTAGGGTGCTCTATACTGACTAATGTTGGGTGGAGTTCTCTACAATGACTGTTGTTGAATAGGGTGCTCCATAGTGACAATTGTTGTGTAGAGAACTCTATAGTGACTGTTATTGGGTTTGGTGCTTTATAGTGACTTGTTGTTTAGAGTGCTCTAGAGAGTGACTGTTGCTTAGTGGGGTGCTCTATAGTGACTGTTATTGTGAACAGTGGTCTAAATAGTGACTGTTGTTAGTTAGGGTGCTTTAAATAGTGACTGTTGTTTGGTAGTGTGCTCTGTAGTAATTTTTGGGTAAAGTGCTGTATAGTGACTGTTGTTTGGGAGGGTGCTCTATAGTGATTGTTGTTGGATAGAATGATCCAGATTGTGACTGTTGTTGAGTAGGGTGCTTTACAGTTGGTGTAGTTGTGTGGAGTACTCTATAGTGACTGTTGTTGTGTAGCATGCTTTATAGTAACTGTTGCTGGGTAGGGTGCTCCATGTTGACTGTTGCCGGGATGAGTGTTCTACAGTGACAGTTGTTGGGTAGGGTGCTCTATAGTGACTGTTATTGGTAGGGCGCTCTATACTGACTGTTTTTGGGTAAGGTCCTCAATAGTTACTTACTGGTAGGGGGCTTTATAATGACTGCTAAGTTGTGTAATCTATACTGACCATTGATGGGTGAAGTGCTCTATAGTGACTGCTGCTGGGTGAAGAGCTGTATAGTGACTGTTGCTGGGTAGAGTGCCCTATATATAGTAACTGTTGTTGGATAGGTACTGAAGACTGACTGTTGTTGGGTAAGGTGCTCTATACTTACTGATGATGTGTAGGGTGTTCTGTCATGACTGTTGTTCGGTAGGTACACTGCAGTGACTGTTGGGTGGGGTGCTCTATAATGATTGTTGCTGGGTAGGGTGCTCTGTGGTGACTGTTATAGGGTAGGTGCTCTGTAGTGACTGTTGTTAACTAGCATGCTTTATAGTGACTGTTTTTGGGTGGGGTGCTCTCTAGTGACTGTTGCTGGGTACAGTGCTCTATAGTGACTGTTGCTGGGTACAGTGCTCTATAGTGAGTGTTGTTGGTTAAGAGCTCTATAGTGACTATTGTTGGGTAGCAGACTCCATAGTGACTGTTGTTGGGTAGGGTGCTCTATCGTGACTGTTGTTGGGTAGGGTGCTCTACAGTGACTGTTGTTGTGTAGGGTACTCAATAATTACTGTTGTTGGGTATTGTACTCAATAGTAAATTTTGCTAGGTAGAGTGCTCTATAGTTAATGCTGTTCGGTAGGTGCTCTATAGTCACTGTTGCTGATTAGTTGATCTATAGTAAATGCTATTTGTTAGGTGCTCTATAGTGACTGTTGTTGGGCAGGTGCTTTATAGTGACTATTGCTGAGTAGGGTGCTCTACATTAAGTGTTGTTAGATTGAGGGCTCCATAGTGACTTTTGTTGTGTAGTTGCTATATAGTGACAGTTGTTGGGTAAGTGCTCTATAGTGACTGTTGTGGATGCAGTTGTCTGTAATGACTGTTGTTGGGTACAGTGATGTATAGTGACTTTTCTTTCGTAGGGTGCTTTAGAGTGAATGTTGTTGGTTAGAGTGCTCTGGATAGTGACTGTTGTTGGGTGAAATGTTCTATAATGACTGTTGTGTAGAGTGCCCCATAGTGATTTCGGTTGGGTAGAGTGCTCTATAGTGACTGTTGTTGGGTAGATACTCTATATTGACTGTTGTTGGGTAGGGTGCTTTATAGTGACTGTTGCTGTGTAGGTGCTGTATAATGACTGTTGCTCTGTAGCATACTATTTCCTTACTGTTTTGGGTAGAGTGCTTTGTAGTGACTGTTGTTGGGTAGAGTGCTCTATAGTGACTGTTGTTGGTTAGAGGGCTTTATAATGACTGTTGCTCAGTAGGTGCTGTATAGTGACTTTTCTTGGGTACGTGATTTACACTGACTGTTGCATAGGAGCTCTATAGTTACTGTTGTTTTCTACAGTGCTCTATAGTGACTGTTATTTGTAGGGTGATCTATAGTGACTGTTGTTAAATAGGGTGCTCTACACTGACTCTCTCTCTGTAGGGTGTTCTATAGTGACTGTTTCTGAATGAAGTGCTCTACAGTGACTGTTGCTGGCTAGAGTGCTCTAGAGTGACTCTTCTTGTGTAAGGTGTTCTGTAGTGAATATAGGATAGAGTGCTTTATCGTGACTCTTGTTGCGTAGAGGGCTGTATAGTGACCATTTTTGGGTAGGTGCTGTATAGAGACTTTTGTTTGGTATGGAGCTCTATAGTGACTCTTTTTGTGTAGGGTGCTCTATACTGACTGGTGTTGGGTAGAGTGCTCTTTAGTGACTGTTTTGGGTAGGGTGCTCTGCAGTTACTATTGTGGGTTGGTTGTTGTATAGTGACTGTGGTTGTATAGAGTGCTTTATCGTGACTCTTGTTCCATGGAGAACTGTATAGTGATTGTTGTTGTGTAGGTGCTCTATAGTGACTGCTGTTGGCTGGAGTGTTCTAAATATTGACTGTATTTTGTTAGGTGCTCTATAGTGTGTGTTGTTGATGTGTAGGGTGCTCTAGAGTGAAGGTTGTTGGTAGGGTACTCTATAGTTACTGTTGATGGGTAGGGTGCTATATAGTGACTGTTTTTGGTTGGGGTGCTCCATGGTGACTGTTGTTTTGTAGAATGCTCCATAGGGGACTGTTGTGGGGTGGAGTTCTCTATAGTGACTGTTGTACAGAGTGCTCTTTACTGACTTTTGTTGCATAAAGTGCACTATTATGACTGTTCTTTCATAGGGTGCTCTACAGTGACTCTTCTTGAGTAGGTGCTCTATAAGGACTGTTGTTGTGTAGGATGCTCTGTAATGACTGTTTTTGAATGTGGTGCTCAATAGTAACAGTTGCTGGTAGAGTGCTTTATAGTGACTGTTTTTGGGTGGGTGCTCTATAGTGACAGTTGTTGGGTATGTGATCTACAGTGAATAATGTTTGGTAGGTGCTCCGTAGTGACTGTTGTTTGGCAGGTGCTCTATAGTGACTGTTGCTGGGTACGGTGCTCTATACTGACTGTTGTTTGGTAGCTGGTCTATACTGATGGGTGTTGGTTGCTGTGCTCTATACTAACTGTTGTTTGGTAGACTGCTATATAGGTGACTGTTGTGTGGTGAACTTCTCTATAGTGACTGTGGTTGTGTAGAGTGCTCTATAGTGACTGTTGTTGGGTAAAGAGCTCTATAGCAACTGCTGTTGTGCAGGTGCTCCATAGTGGCTTTTGTTATGTAGTTTGCTCTATAGTAACTCTTGTTGGGTAGGGTGCTTTATAGTGAATGTTGTTGGTTAGAATGGCCTATAGTTACTGTTGCTGGGTAAGGTGCTCTATAGTGACTGTTTATGGGTAGTGTGCTCTATAGTGACTGTTGCTGGGTAGGGTGGTTTCTAGTGAATGCTCTTGGGTGGGGTGCTCTATAGTGACTGTTCCTAAATAGGGAGCTCTATAGTGAATGTTATTGGCTAGGTGCTCTATATTGACTGTTGCTCAGTAGGGTGTTCTAAGGTGACAGTTGTCGGATTGGTCTTCTATAGTGACTCTCGTTGGGTGAGATGCTTTAGAGGTGATTGTTTTTTGTTGGAGTGCTCTGTCGTGACTGTTATGTAGGGGGCTCTATAATGACTGTTGTTGAACAGGTGCTCTATAGTGACTTTTGCTAAGTATGATGCTCTATAGTGACTGTTGCTAGATATGGTGCTGTGTAATGACTGTTTTTGAATAAAGTGCTCTAGTAACTGTTGTTGGGTATGTGCTCTATAGTGACTGTTGTTTGGTAGAGTGCTCTATAGTGACTGTTGTTTGGTAGAGTGCTCTAGATAGTGACTGTTGTTGGGTAGGGTGCTTGATAGTGACTGTTGCTGGGTAGAGTGCCCTATAGTGACTGGTGTTGTGTAGAGGGCTATACAGTGACTGTCAAATAGGTGCTCTACAGTGACTGTTGTTGGGTAGGGTACTCTATAATGACTGTTGTAGGTTTGAGTGTTCTATAATGAATGTTCTTGGGTATGGTGATTTATAGTGACTGATGTTGGGTACAGAGATCTATAGTGACTGTTGTTGGGTTGGTGCTCTACAGCTACTGTTGAACAGAATGCTCTATAGTGACTGTTGTTGGGTACAGTGCTCTATAGTGACAGTTGGGTACCATGTTCTATAGTGACTATCATTGTGTAGGTGCTTTATAGTGACTGCTATTGGGTAGAGGCTCTATGTTGACTGTTGTTGAATAGAGGGCTCTAGACAGTGACAGTTGTTGGGTAGAGTGCTCTATAGTGACTGTTGTAGGGTAGAGTGCCCTACAGTAACTGGTGTTGGGTAGAGAGACCTACAGTGACTGTCCTTGGGTAGAGAGCTCTACAGTTACTGTTGTTAGGTAGGTGCTCTATAGTGACTATTGTTGGGTAGGGTACTTTATAATGACAGTTGTTGGATTGAGTGTGCTTTAATGACTGTTCTTGGGTAGGGTGATGTATAGTGACTGAGGTTGGGTAAAGAGCTCTATAGTAACTTTGGTTGGGTTGGTATTTTACAGTAACTGTTGTTGAAAATAATGCTCTATACTGACTGTTGTTGGGCACAGTGCTCTATAGTGACAGTTGTTGGGTACCATGTCCTATATTGACTATCGTTGTGTAGGTGCTTTATAGTGATTGCTATTGGGTAGGGGCTCTATGGTGACTGTTGTTCAATAGAATGCTCTTGGTAGTGACTGTTGTTGGGTAGGGTGCTCTATAGTGACCGTTGTAGGGTAGACTGCCTTTTACTGACTGGTGTTGGGTAGAGGGCCCTACAGTGATGGTTCTTTGGTAGAGTGCTCTACAGTGACTCTTGTTGGTTAGGTGCTCTACAGTGACTGTTGTTGGGTAGGGTACTCTATAATGACTGTTGCTGGTTTGAGTGTTCTATAATGACAGTTCTTGGGTACTGTGCTCTATAGTGATTAATGTTGGGTACAGAGATCTATAGTGACTTGTTGGGTTGGTGTTCTACAGTGACTGTTGTTGAACAGAATGCTCTATAGTGACTGTTGTTGGGTACAGTGCTCTATAGTGACAGTTGTTGACAGTTCTACAGTGACTCTTGGTGGGTAGGTGCTTTATAGTGATTGGTATTGGATAGGTGCTCTATAGTGATTGTTGTTGAGTACATGCTCTATAGTGTCTGCTGTTGGTTGGGGTGATCAATACTGACTGTTGCTGGATATGGTGCTCTATACTGACTATTGTTGGGTAACATGCTCTAGACAGTGATTGTTGTTGAGTAGGTGCTCTACTATAGTGATTGTTTTAAAATAGGGTGCTCTATAGTTACTGTTGTTGGGTGGGGTAATCTATAGTCACTGTTGTTGGGTGGGGTGCTCTTTAGTGACTGTTGTTGTGTAGAGTGCTCTATGTGTGAAGGTTGTTGGGTGAAGTGTTCTATACTGACTATTGTGTAGAGTAATCTACAGTGACTTTCGGTGAACAGAGTGCTCTACAATGACTGTTGTTAAGTAGGAACTCTATATTGACTGTTTTTTGGTAGAGTGCTCTATAGTCACTGTTGTTGGGTAGGTGCTGTAGAGTGACTGTGTAGCATACTCTATGATGACTGTGGTTGTGTGGGGTGCCTTATTGTGACTGTTGCTGGGTAGAGTTCTTTATAGTGACTGTTGTTGGGTAGACAGACTTATAGTGACTGTGGCTGGGTAGGTGCTGTATAATGACTTTTCTTGGGTATGTAATCTATAGTGACTCTTGTTGGGTCAGAGCTCTATAGTGACTGTTGTTTTGTAGAGTGTTCTATACTGACTGTTTTTGCAGTGTGCTCTATAGTCACTGTTGTTAAGTAGGGTGCTCTATACTGACTGTTCCTGGGTAGGGTGTTCTATAGTGACTGTTGCTGGGTGAAGTGCTCTATAGTGACTGTTGCTGGGTAGAGTACTCTATAGTGATGGTTGTTTTGTAAGTACTTTTTAGTGACCATTATTGGGTGGGGTGCTCTTTAGTGGCTTTTGATGGGTAGGATGCTCTATAGTGACTGTTGTTGAATAGAGTGCTTTATAGTGACTCTTCTTGCATAGGGTTTTCTATAGTGACAGTTGTTGTGTAGAGTGCTTTATAGTGACTGTATTTGAGTAGGATGCTCTATACTGACTCTTGTTGGGTAGAGTGTTTTGTTGTGACTGTTTCTGGTAGGGTGACCTATAGTAGCTTTTCCTGGGTGGGGTGCTCTAAAGTGACATTGCTGGGTTGGGTGTTCTATAGCGAATGTTGTGTATGTTCTCTATGGTGACTGTTGTTGGGTTGGGTTCTCTATAGTGACTGTTGATGCATAGCGTGCTAAGTAGAAACTCTTTTTGGGTAGGGGGCTCTATGGTGACTGTCGTAAAATAGACTGCTCTATAGTGACTGTTGCAAAGTAGGGTGCTCTATCTTGACTGTTTCTGGGTACTGTGCTCTATAGTGACTGATGGTTAATAGCATACTTTATAGTGAGTGTTTTTGGGTGGGTTGCTCTATAGTGACTGTTGCTGGGTAGGTGCTGTATGCTGACTGTTGCAGGGTAGGTAGCTATATACTGACAGTTTTGGGGTAAGTTCTCTATAGTGACTGTTGATATGTGGGGTGCTTTATAGTGGCAGTTGTTGGCTAGAGTGCTATATAGGTAAACGTTGTTGAGTGGAGGTCACTAGAGTGACTGTTGTGAAGAGGGCTATATAGTTACTGTTGTTGGGTAGAGTATTCTATACTGACTGTTGTTGAGTAGGGTGCTCTATAGTGACGTTTGTTAGGTAGGAGCTCTTTAGTGACTTTTCTTGTGAACAGTAATCAGTAGTGACTGTTGTTGCATACATTGCTCTATAGTGACTTTTGTCGGGTATACTTCTTTAGAGTAACTGTTTTTGGGTAGGTGATCTAGAGTGACTGTTGTTGGCTGGAGAGCTCTAAATATTGACTGTTGTTTGGTAGGTGCTCTATAGTGACTGTTGTTGGGTAGGGTACTCTATACTGACTGTTGTTCGGTAGAATGCTCTATAGTGACTTTTGTTGCATAGAGGACTCCTCAGTGACTGTTGTTTTTAGGTGATCTACAGTGACTGTTGTTGAGTAGGGTGCTCTATATTAACTGTTTTTGGGTAGAGTGTTTTGTACTGACTGTTCTTGGTTAGGGTGCTCTATAGTGACTATTGTTAAGTAGAGTGCTTGATAGTGATTGTTGTTGAGTTGAAGGCTCTACAGTCACTGTTGTTAAGTAGGTTCTCTACCGTGACTGCTGTTGGTTAGGTTGCTATATAGTGACTCTTGTTGAGTAGAGTGTTCTATTTTGACTCTTCTTGAGTAAAATGCTCTATAGTAACTGTTACTGGGTACAGTGAACTATACTAACTGTTGTTGGGTTGGTGCTCTATAGTGACTGTTCTTGGGTAAGGGGCTCTATAGTGGCTCTTGCTGGATAAGTGCTATAGTGACTGTTTTTTCTAGAGGCTCTATAGTGACTGTTGTTGGGTAGGTGTTTTATAGTGTCTATTGTTACGTAGAGTGCTCTATAGTGACGGACGTTGGGTACAGTGTTCTAATGTGACAGTTGTTGGGTAGAGTGCTCTATGATGGCTGTTGTTGGATAGGTGCAATATTTTGATTGTTGTTGGTTAGGTGTTTTATAGTGAGTGGTGTTGGGTAGGTGCTCTATAATGACTGTTGTTGCTAGGTGCTATATAGTGACTGTGGTTGTGTATGGTTCTCTATAGTGACTGTTGGTATGGTGCTTTGTAGGGACTGATATTGTTAGCGTGCTCTATTGTTAGTGTTTTCGGGTAGGGTGCTCTATGGTGACTCTTGTTGGGTGGAGAGGGCTGTATAGTGACTGTTGTTGGAAAGGTGCTGTATAGTGACTGATGTTGAATAGGGTGCTTTATAGTGACTGTTTTTGGGTAGGGTGCTCTATACTGACTGTTTTGGTGTAGGTACTCTATAATAAATGTTGTTGGGTGGTGTGCTCCACAGTGACTGTTGTTGGGTAAAGTGCTCTATAGTGACTGTTGCTGGGTGGAGTGCTCCATAGTGACTGTTGTTGGGTAGGGTTTCCTATACTTACTGTTGTTGTGTAATGTGCTCTTGATACTCATTTTTATTGTGTAGGGTGCTCTTTAGTGACAGTTGATGGGTAGAGTGCTCTATAGTGACTGTTGTTTGGTAGGTGCTCTATAGTGACTCTTTTTGGGTAGATGCTTTATTGTTACTGTTTTTTGGTGGAGTGCTCTATAGTGACTTGTTGGGTAGGGTGCTGTATAGTGATGGTTGCTTTGTAGGGTGCTCTAGAGTGAATGTTTTTGGGTAGAGTGCAGTATGGTGACTGTTGCTGGGTAGTGTGCTCTATAATGACAGTTGCTGGGTAGTGTGCTTGATAGTGACTGTTGATGGGTAGGGTGCTCTCTCATGACTATTGTTCTGTAGGGTGCTCTATAGTGACTATTGTTGGGTAGGTGCTTTGTAGTGACCATTGCTTGGTAGGGTGCTCTATAGTCACTGTTGTTGGGTGTGGTGATCCATAGTTTCTGTCTTTGCGTAGAGTGCTCTATAAGTGGCTGTTTTTGGGTGGAGTGCTCCAAAAAGTCTCTTGCTGTGTAGAGTGTTCTATAGTTACTGTTGTCGGGTAGAGAGCTCTACAGTGACTGTTGTTGCATATCTTGCTCTATACTGACTGTCGATGGGTAGGTGATCTATAGCGACTGTTGTTGGTTAGGGTGCTTTATAGTGACTGTTCCTGGGTAGAGTGCAGTATAGTAACTGTTGCTGGGTAGGTGCCCAATACTGACATTTGTTGAGAAGGTATGGTATAATGACAGTTGTTGTGTAGGTGTTTTATAATGAGTGTTGTTGGTTAGGGTGCTCTATAGTAACTGATGTTGGGTAGGGTATGCTATAGTTACTGTTGTTTGGTGGAGTGCTCTGAATATTGACTGCTGTTGGGTAGGTTCTTTGTAGTGATTGTTGTTAGATAGGGGTCTCAATAGTGACTTTTGTTTGGTGGGGTACCCTATAGTGACTGTTTTTGGGTAGAGTGCTCTATGAGTGTTTTTTGGTGCAGTGTTCTATAGTGACTATTGTGCAGAGTGCCATATAGTGATTGTGGTTGAGTAGTTGCTCTATATAGACTGTTGCTGGGTAGGGTGCTCTATAATAACTGTTGTTGGGTAGGTGCTCTATAGTGACTGTTGCTGGGTAGCATGCACTATCACGACAGTTTTTAATTGGGGTGGTTTATACTGACTGTTGCTGGGTATAGTGCTCTATAGTGACTGTTGTTGGGTAGAGGGATTTATAGTGACTGATGCTGGGTAGATGCTGTATAGTGACTGTTGATGTGTAGGTGCTCTATAGTGACTGTTTTTGGGTAGGAACTCTATAGTGACTGTTGTTGGTAGGATGGTCTATAATGACTAGCTGTTAAGTAGGGTGCTCTATACTGACTGTTCCTGGGTAATGTGCTTTTTACTGTTTCTGTTTGAAGTGCTCTATAGAGACTGTTTCTGGATAGAGTGTACTATAGTGACTGTATTTTGGTAGGTACTCTATAGTGACTGTTGTTGAATTGGGTGCTCAAAAGTGACTTTTCTTCGGTAGGTGGTGTATAGTGACTCTTCTTGAGTAGAGTGCTCTATAGTGACCCTGCTTGTGTAGGGTGTTTTATAGTGACTGTGGTTGGGTAGAGTGCTTTATGGTGACTGTTGTTGGATAAAGGGCTCTATAGTGACTGCTGTTGGGTAGGTGCTCAATAGTGACTGTTGTGCGGTAAGGTGCTCTATAGTGACTGTTATTGGGTAGGGTTCTCTATACTGACTGTTGTTGGGTAGAGTGCTTTATACTGAATGTTTCTGGGGAGGGTGCAATATTTTGAATGTTGCTGAGTGGGGTGGTCTATTGTGACTGTTGTTGGGTAGGTGCTCTATAGTGACTCTTGCTAGTTAGGATGCTTCATAGTGACTCTTGTTTTCTGGAGTGCTCTATATTGACTGTTTCTGTGTAGGGTGCTCTACAGTGACTATTTTTGGGTAGCAGGCTCTTTAGTGACTGGTATTGCATAGAGTTTTCTATAGTGACTTGCTGAAAAGGGTGCTGCATAGTGACTTTTCTGGGTAGAGTGCTCTACAGTGACTGTTGTTTGGTAGAGTGCTGTATAGTAACTATTGTTAGGTAGAGGGTTCTATAGTTACTATTGTTGGGTAGGTGATCTACAGTGACAATTGAGTAGGAGATTCATTGTGACGGTTGCCAAGTAGAGTGCTCTATACTGACTGTTTTATGGTAGGGTTCTCTATAGTGACTCTTGTTCGGTAAGTGCTCTATAATGACTGTTGTTTTTTGGGGTGGTCTATAAGTACAGTTGTTGGCTAGAGTGCTCCAAAAGTGACTGTTGTTGGGTGCAGTGCTCTATAGTGACTGCTGTGTACAGGGCTCTATAGTGATTGTTGTTGGAAAGAATGCTCTACAAAGACTGTTTTTGAGTAAAGTGCTCTATAGTGATTGCTGTTGGGTAGGTGCTCAATAGTGTGTTTTGTTCAGTACGGTGCTCTATAGTGACTGTTGTTGGGCATGGTGCTCCATTGTGACTGTTGTTGGGTAGACTGCTCTAGATTCGCTGTTTTAGGGTACGGGCTTTATAGTGACGGTTGTTGGGTAAAGTGCTATAAATAATGAATGTTTTGATTAGGTGATCTATAATGACTGTTTTTTTTAAAAAAAAGCTGTATAGTGACTGTTGTCTGGAGGACTGCTCTATAGTGACTGTTGTTGTGTAGAGTGCTCTATATAGTGACTGTTGTTGGGTAGGGTGTTCTACAGTGACTGTTGTATGGTAGAGGGCTCTTCAGTGACTGCTGTTGGGTTGGTGCTGTACAGTGACTGTTGTTGTTTAGAGTGCTCTATATAGTGACTGTTGTTGGGTAGGGTGTTCTATAGTGACTCTTGTTGGGCAGAGTGCTCTACAGTGACTGTTGTATGGTAGAGGGCTCTTCAGTGACTGCTGTTGGGTTGGTGCTGTACAGTGACTGTTGATGAATAGGGTGCTCTATAGTGACTGTTGTTTTGTATAATGCTCTTCAGTGACTGTTGTTGTGTAGAGGTATATACAGTGACTGTTGTTGGGTAAAGTGCTCTATACTGACTATTCTTTGGTAGGGTGCTCTATAGTTACTGTTGTTGGGTAGAGTGCTCTATAGTGACTGTTGTTGTGTAGGTGCTCTACAGTGACTGATCTTAAATAGTGTGCTTTATAGTGACTGTTTTGGGTACAGGGCTCTATAGTGACACTTGTTCGGTAGAGTTCCCTATAGTGAGTGTTGTTAGGTAGATGATCTATAGTGATTGCAGTTGCATAGGTGCTCTATAGTTACTGTTTTTTGTTGGTTATATATTGTGAGAGTTGTGGGGCATATGCTCTATAGTGACTCTTTTTGGGTATGATGCTCTATAATGACTGTTGTTGGTAGGGTGCTCTATAGTGACTCTTGCTGGGTAGGGTGCTCTATAGTGACTGTTGTGGGGTAGGGTGCTCTATAGTGACTCTTGCTGGGTAGGGTGCTCTATAGTGACTGTTGTTGGGTGGAGTGCTCCATAGTGACTCTTACTGAATAGAGTGCTCTATAGTGGCTGTTGTTGTATAGGTACTCTATAGTGACTGTTGTTGTTTGGAGTGCTCCATGGTGACTTATACTGGGTAGAGTGATCTATAGTGACTGTTGTTGGGTAGTTACTTTACAATGACTGTTGTTGGGTAGGGTGCTCCATAGTAACTGTGGTTGGGTAGGTGCTGTATAGTGCCTGTTGTTGAGTAGGGTGCTCTATAGTGACTGTTGTTGGGTATGGTGCTCTATTGTGACGTTTTTTGACTAGAGCACCCTACAGTGACTGTTGTTGGGTAGGTATTATATACTGACTGTTGTTGTGTAGGTGCTCTACAATGACTATTGTTGGCTAGGTGCTCTATAGTGACTGTTGTTGGGTAGGGTGCTCTATAGAGACTGTTTTTCGGTGGAAAGTTCTATCGGGGCTGTTATTGGGTAAAGTGCTGTATACTTACCATTGTTGGGTAGGTGCTCTATAGTGACTGTTTTAGGGAAGAGGGCTCTATAATGACTGCTGTTGAGCAGGTGCTCTATAGTAACTGTTGTTGAATAGTGTGCTCTATAGTGACTGTTGTTGGTTAGGGTGCTTTATACTGACTGTTGTTGGGTAGAGTGCTTTATAGTGTATGTTGCTGGGCAGGGATCCCTATAGTGACTGTTGCTGGGTAGCATGCTCTATAGTGACTGTTGTTGGCTGGAGTGCTCTATATTGAAAGTTTTAATGTAAAGTGCTCTACAGTGACTATTGATTGGTAGTGGGCTCTGTAGTGACTGCTATTAGGTAAAGTTTTTTATAGTGATTGTTGCTGGGAATAGTGCACTATAGTGACTGTTGGTGGGTAGAGTGCTTTCTAGTGACTGTTGTTTGGTAGAATGTTCTATAGTGACTGTTGTTGAGTAAGGTGCTCTATAGTGACTGTTTCTGGGTACTGTGTTTCCTAGTGACTCTTGCGGGGTAGCACATTTTACTGTGAGTGTCATTGGGTGTGGTGCTCTTTCGTCACTGTTGCTGGGTAAATGCCCTATACTGAATGTTGCAGGGTAAGGTTCTCTATAGTGACAGTTTTTGGGTAAGTGATCTATACTGACTGTTGTTTTGTGGGGTGCTGCATAGTGATTGTTGTTGGCTAGAGTACTTGATAAGTGACTGTTGTTGGGTGGATGCTTTATAGTGTCTGTTGGATACAGGGGTCTATAGTAACTGTTGATTGGTAGAGTGCTCTATAGTGACAGTTTTTGGGTAGGTGCTCTATAGTGATAGTTTTTGGGTAGGTGCTCAATACTGCCTGTTATTTTGTATGGTGCTCTTTTGTGACTGTTTTTGGGTAAAGTGCTTTAAATAGTAAATATTGTTGGGTGGGTAATCTATAGTAACTGTTGTTTAGTAAGGTGCTGTACAGTGACTTTTGTATGGTGGAGTACTCTATAGTGACTGTTGTTGTGTACAGTGCTCTATATACTGACTGTTGTTGGGTAGGGTGCTCTATAGTGACTGTTGTTGCATAGAGTGCTCTATAGTTACTTCTGTTGGGTAGAGAGCTCTACAGTGATTGTTGCTGGGTAGGTGCTTTACAGTGACTGGTGTTGAATAGCGTGCTCTATAGTGACTCTTGATGGGTCAAGTGCTCCACACTGACTGTACTTGAGTAGGGTGCTCTATAGTGACTGTTGTTGTGTAGAATGCTCTATAGTGACTGTTGTGTGTTAGAGAACTGTATAGTGACTGTTGTTGTGTAGGTGCTCTGTAGTGTCTCTTGTTGCACAGTGTGCTCTATAGTGACTGTTGTTGGGTACAGTGCTCTATAGTGACAGTTGTTGGGTAGAGTTTTCTATAGTGACTGTTGGGTAGATGCTCTATAGTGATTGCTTTTTTGTAGAGCGCTCTACAGTGACTGTTGTAAGTTAGGTGCCCTATAATGACTATTGTTGGGTAGGTGCTCTATAATGCCTAATGTTGAGTAGGTCTTCTATAGTGACGGTTTTTGCATAGGGTGCTCTTTAGTAACTCTTGTTGGGTAGGGTGCGCTATAGTGACTGTTTTATCATGGAGTGCTCTATAGTATCTCTTGGTTGGGGTGCTCGATACTGAATGTTGCTGGGTGGGGTGCTCTGTAATGAGTGTTGTTCAATAGATACTCTATAAAGGCATTTTGGCTGGTGTGCTCTATTGTGACTGGTGTTTGCTAGAGTGCTCTATAGATGACTGTTTTTGGGTGGAGTGCTGTATAGTGACTGTTTTGTATAGGGCTCTATAGTGACTGTTGCCGGGTAAAGTGCTCTATACTTACTCTTGTTGGGTAGAATGCTCTCTAAAAAGAGTATTTATGTAGGTTCTCTATAGTGACAGTTGTTTGGCAGATTGTTCTATAGTGACCCTTTTTGGGTAGGTGCTCTATAGTTACTGTTGCTAGATAGAATGATTGGTAGTGAGTGTTGTTGGGCAGACTGCCCTATAGTGACGGTTGCTGGGTAGGGTACTCTATAGTCACTGTTGCTGGTTAGGGTGCTTTATTGTGACTGTTGTTGGGTAGAGTGCTTCATAGTTACTGATGTTCAGTAGGGTTCTCTATAGTTACTGTTTCAGGTTTGTGTGCTCTATGAAGACTGTTGCTGTGTAGAGTTCTTTATAGTGACTTTTGTTGGGTGGGGTGCTCTATAGACACTGTTGCTAGGTAGGGTGCTATATAGTTGCTGGTTTTGGGTAGAGGGCTCTACATAGTGACTGTTGTTGGGTGGGGTGCTCTATAGTGACTGTTGTTAGGTAGGTTGCTCTATAGATACTGTTAAGTAGGTGTTCTATTGTGACCTTTTTGTAGGGTGTTCTATAGTAACTATTGTTGGGTAGGTGCTTCATAGTGACTGTTGTTGGGAAGGGTGTTCTATAGAGTCTATAGTTAAGCAGGTGCTCCATAGTGACTGTTGCTAGGTAGGGTGCTCTATAAATGACTGTTGTTGAATAGAGTGTTTTATAGTGACTGTTGTGTAGAGTGCTCTATAGTGGCTGTTGTTGGGTAGAGTACTTTATAGTTACTCTTGTTGGGAAGGGTGCTTTATAGTGACTGTTGTTGGGTATGTGATCTATAGTGACATTTTTTGGGTTGGGTGTTCTATATTAAATGGTGTTGAATAGAGTGCTCTCTAGGTGATATTTGTTGGGTGAAGTGTTTTATATTTAATATTCTGTGGACTACTCCATAGTGACTGTTGTTGGATAAAGTGCTCCATAGTGACTTTTGTTAGGTAGATGGCTCTTGTTACTGACGGTTATTGGGTAGGATGCTCTATAGTGACTGTTGTTGGATAGGGGTCTCTAAATACTGACTGTTATTAATAGGGTGTTCTTTATTGATTGTTGTTGGGCAGAGTGCGCTATAGTGACTGTTACTCAGTAGGTACTCTATAGTGACTGTCATTGGGAGAAATGCTCTATAGTGACTGCTGTTGGGTAGGGTGCACTATAGTGACTGTTTCTGGGTGGGGTGCTCTGGAGACACTGTTGTTGGGTAGAGTGATCTATAGTGAATGTTGCTGCATTTTGTACTCTATGCTGACTGATTCTGGGCAGCGTGCTCTATAGTACTGTTGTTGGGTAGGTTGCTCTGTAGTGACTGTTGCTGGGTCAGGTGCTTTATAGTGACTGTTGCTGGATTGAGCGCTCTACAGTGACTGTGGTTCGGTAGAAGGCTCTATAGTGACTGTTGATGGTAGGTGCTCTATAGTGACTGTTGTGGAATAACGTGCTCCATCATGACTCTTGTTGGGTATGGTGTTCTATAGTGATTGTTGTGTAGAGTGCTCTATAGTGACTGTTGGTGGGTAGGTGCTCTATATTGATTGTTTTGGGGTTGGTGCAATATAGTGACTGTTCTTGCATAGGTTGCTGTATAGTGACTCTTGCTGGTTACAGTGCTCTATAGTGACTGTTGTTGGGTAAAGTTCTCTATAGTGAGTGTTTTTGATTCTGTGCTCTATAGTGACTGTTGGTGAGAAGGTGCTCTATAGTGACAGTTGATGGGTTGGTGTTCTCCAGTGTCTTTTGTTAGGCTGCTCCTCTATAGTGACTGTTGTTAGGTAGGAAGCTCTATACTGACTGTTGTTGGCAGGGTACTCTATAATGACTGCTGTTGGGTAAGGGTGATCTATAGTGACTGTTCTTGGGTAGGGTGCTCTACAGTGACTTTTGTTGGGTGGAATGCTCTATAGTGACTGTTTTTAGGTAGGGTGCAGTATAGTGACTGTTGTTGGGTAGAGTGCTCTATAGTGATTGTTGTTGTGCAGAGTGCTCTATAGTGACTTTTGTGGGGTAGAGGGCTATAAAGTGGCTGTTGTTGCATAGGTGATTTATAGTAAATGTTGTTGGGTCTGTCCTATATACTGACTGTGGTTGGGTGAAATGCTGTATACTTATAGTTTTTGTGTAGGGTGCTCTGTAGTGACTGTTGCTGAATAGGGTGCTCTAGAGTGACTGTTGTTGGGTAGTGTCCTCTATAGTGACTTTGCTGGGTAGGGTACTCTACAGTGATTATTGATTTGTGGAGTGCTCTATAGTAATTGTTGTTGGATAGGGTGCTCTATAATAACAGTTTTTGGGTAGGGCATTCCATAGTGACTGTTGTTGGGTAGAGTTTTCTATAGTGACTGTTAATGGGTAGGGAGCTCTATACTGACTGTTGTTTGAAAGGTGTTCTATATGGACTGTTGTTGGGTTGGGGCACCCATAGACACTGTGGTTGGTTAAGGTGCTCTATAGTGACTGTTGTTGGGTAGAATTTTCTATATTTACTGTTGTTGGGTAAGTTTTCTATAGTGATTGTTGCTGGGTAGGTGCTCTATAGTGACAGATGTTGGGTAGGTGCTCTATGGTGCCTGCTGTTGGGTAGATGCTCTATAGTGACTGTTGTCAGGTAGGGTGATCTATACTGACAGTTGTTGTGTAGGTGCTCTATAGTGACACTTGTTGGGTAGGTGCTCTATAGTGACTGTTTTCCTGTAGGTTCTCTATAGTGACTGTTGTTTGGTAGAATGCTCTATGGTGACTATTGTTGGTAACATGCTCTATACTGACTGTTGCTGGGTAGGGTGCTCCATAGTCACTGTTGCTGCGTGGGATGCTCTATAGTGACTGTTGTTGGGTAGCATGGTGTATAGTTATTGTTGTTGAGTATGGTGCTTAAGAGTGACTGTTGTTGGATAGGCTGCTCTATAGTTACTATTGTTAAATAGGTGCTCTCTTCTTTCTGTTGCTGGTTAGGGTGCTTTATAGTGACTGTTATTATGTGGGGTGATCTATGGTGACTCTTGTTGGGTAGTGCTCTAAAAGTGACTGTTGTTGTGTGGAGTGCTCTACAGTGACTTGCTGGGTAGCTTGTTCTATACTGACAGTTGTTCGGTAGGTGATCAACAGTGACTGCTGTTTGGTATGGTGCTTGTAGTGACTGTTGTGGGTATGATGCTCTATTGTGACTGTTGCTGTGTAGAGTGCTCCATAGTGACAATTTTTGGGTAGGTGCCCTATACTGACTGTTGTTGGGTAGGTGCTCTATAGTGACTGTTGTTAAGTAGGTGCTCTATAGTGACTGTGATTGGAGTGCTCTATAGTAACTGCTGTTGCGTAGGGTGCGCTATAGTGAATGTTCTTGGGTGGAGTGCTGTATTCTGTCTGTTGTTCGGTGGGGTGCTCACTACTGATTGTTGCCAAGTGGGTTGCTTTATGGTGACTGTTTTTGTGTAGGAGCTCCATAGTGTCTGTTGTGTTGAATAGGTGCTCTATAGTGAGTGTTGTTGCTTAGAGTGCTCCATAGTAACTGCTGTTGTGTAGGGTGCACTATAGTGAATGTTGTTGGGAGGAGAGCTCTATAGTGTTTCTTGTCAGATGAAATGCTCAATACTAAATGTTGCTGGGTGGAATGCTTTATAGTCACTGTTGATGGGTAGGTGCTCTACAGTTTCCATTGTTGGGTACATGCTCTATAGTGACTGTTGTTAAGTAGGGTGCTCTATAGTGACTTTTGTTTGTATGGTGTTCTGTAGTGAAAATTGTGTTGCATGCTCTGTAGTTACTGTTGCTGGGTATGGTGCTCCATATTGACTGTTGTTGGTTAGAGTGCTTTACAGTGACTGCTGATGGGTAGGGTGATTTATAGTGAACTGTTGTTAAGTTGGGTGCTCTATAGTGACTGCTGCAGGGTAGGGTGCTGTATAGTGACTGTTGCTGGGTAGAGGAATCTGGATATTGACTGCTGTTGGGTGGGGTGCTTTATAGTGACTGTTGCTGGGTAGAGTGCTGTATAGTGACTGTGGTTTGGTAGAGGGTTCTAGATAGTGACTGTGGTTGGCTAGAGTGCTCTATAAGTTACTAATTTTGGGTGGAGTGCTCTATAGTGACTCTTGTTGGGTAAATTGCTTTATAAAGATTGTTGTTAAGTAGGTGCTCTAAAGTGACTGTTGTTGGGCAGGGTGTTCTATAGTGACTATTTTTGGGTAGGTGATCTATAGTAACTGTTTCTGGTTAAGGTGCTCTATAGTGTCTGTTGTTGGATGGGGTCCTTTATAGTTACTGTTGTTGGGTAGGTGTTCTATAGCGACTGTTGTTGGGTAGTTGCTCTATAGTGATTGTTCTTGTGTAGGTGCTCTATAGTGACTGATATTAGGTAGGGTGCTCTAAAGTGACTGTTTCTTGGTAGGGTGCTCTATAGTGACTGGTAATAGGTGGGGTGCCCTATATTGACTATTGTTGTGTATAGTGCTCTATAGTGACTGTTTTTGGGTAGAGTACTCTACAGTAAATGTTGTTAGGGAGGTTGCTCTGTACTGACAGTTGTAGGATAGTTAGTCTATGGTGACTGTTTGGGCTAGGTGCTCTATAGTGACAGTTGTGGGTACAGTGCTCTATTGTAACTGTTGTTGGGTAGAGTACTCTATAGTGACTGTTGTTGGGTAGGTTCCCTATACTGACTGTTGTTGGGTAGGTGCTCTATAATGACTGTTGTTAGGTAGGTGCTCTGTAGTGACTGTTGTATTGTAGAGTTCTCCATAGTGACTGTTGCTGAGTAGGGTGCTCTATACTAACTGTTGCCAGGTAGCATACTCTATAGTGAATGTTGTTGTGTGGAGTGCTTTATAGTGTCTGCTGTTGGGTGGGATGCTCACCATTCACTGTTGCTGGGTTGGTTGCTCAATGGTGACTGTTGTTGGGTAGAGTGTTTTATGTAGTGACTCTTGTTGGGTAGGTGCTCTATAGTGCCTGTAGTTGGGTAGTGTGCTCTATATTTACAGTTGTTGAGTAGGTTGCTCTATACTGACAGTTGATTGTCAGGGTGCTCTATAGAAACTGTTGTTGGGTGGGGTGCTCCATGGTGACTGTTTTTGGGTAACATGCTCCATATAGTGACTGTTGTGGTTTAGGTGCTCTATAGTGCCTGTTTTTGGGTAGGGTGCTCTATAGTGACTGTTATTGTGTCGGGTGCTCTATGAAAACTGTTGCTGGGTGCAGTACCCTTTAGTGACTGTTGTTGGTTGGAATGCTTTGTAGTGACTGTTGTTTGGTAGGGAGCTCTATAGTGACTTCTGTGTAGGGTGCTCTATAGCAACTGTTGCTGTGTAGGGTGCTCTACAGTGACTGTTTTTGGGTAAGGTGCTCTATAGTGACTGTTGCTGGCTGGATGTTTTATAGTGACTATTGTTGGCTAGGTGCTCTATAGTAACTTTTGCTCGGTAGGTTAGTCTATATTGACTGTTGTTGGGTGCAGGGCTGTATAAGTGACTGTTGTTGGGTGGAATGCTTTATAGTAAATGTTGTTTAATAGGTGCTTTACGTTGACTGTTGTTGGGTAGGGTGCTCTATACTGTCTGTTGTTGGCTAAGTACTCTATAGTACCCTACTCAACAACAGTCACTGCAGAGTGCTTACCCAACAACAGTCTCAGTAGGGCCCTATACCCAACAACAGTCACTAGAAAAACCTCCATCCAAGTACAGCCACTATAGTGCACCATACCCAGCAAAAAACTTTATATGGCATTCTACCAAACAACAGTCACTACAGAGCACCTGCTCAACAACAGTCTCTATAAAGCACTCCACCCAGAAAGAGTCATTATAGAGTACCTCCAAAACAACTGTCACTATAGATCACTCTACCCAGCAACAGTGTGAATAAAGCATGCCACACAACAACAGTCAGTATAGAGCACACTACATATCAACAGTCACTATAGAGCACCCTACCCAGCAACAGTACTACAAAGCACTATACGCCAAAACAGTCACTATATGGCACACTTCCCTGCAAGGGTCACTGTAGAGCACATACCCAGCAACCATCAGTTTAGAACACTCAACCAACAATCATCACTATACAACATCTAACCAAAAACTGACAGTATAAAGCACCCTACCCAGCAAAAGTCACTATAGAGCACCTACAACATTCACTATAGAGCACTCTACCCAGCAACAGTCAGTATAAAGCACCATACCCAACAACATTCAGTGTAGAGCACCTACACAAAAACAGTCAGTTTAGAGCAGCCCAATAACAAGGGTCACTACACAGCACCTACCCAAAAACGGTCACCATGGAGCACCTTACCCAGCAAAAGTCACTGTAGAGCACTTACCAACAACAGTCACTATAGATCACCTCAACTAATATCAGTCACCATCAAGCACAATACCCAGAAACAGTCACTATAGAGCACCTACCCAACAACAGTGACTATAGAGCACTTTACCTAAAGGCAGTCACTATAGAGCACTCTACCCAACAAGAGTCACTATAGACCACCCTACAAAATAAGAGTCAGTATCTAGAGCCCCCTATGCAACAACAGTCACAATAGAGCACTCTACCTAGCAACAGTCACAAGAGAGCACAATACGCAGATACATGATACAGCTGCAATACACAACATCAGTCACTGAAGATGACCCAACCCAGTAACAATCACTATAGAGCACCCTACTCGACAACAATTACATTGGAGAAATCCAGCTAAAAACAGTCACTATAGAGTTCACTACCCAACAACAGTCACTATTTGGCTCATATCCCACAACAGTCACTATAAACACCCAGCCAGCTACAGTCACTATAGAGCACTTTACCCAAAAACAGTCAGTATAGAGTACAAACCCAACAACAGTCACTATAGAGCACCCTACCCAGCATCAGTCACTATAAAGCACCTACCCAACAATAGTTACTATAGATGATTCTACCAGAAAACAGTGACTATTTAGCTCTCTACCCAGCAACAGTGACTATAGAGCACCCTACCTAGCAACAGTCACTATAGAGCACTCTATCCAACATCAGGCACTATAGAGAACCCTACTTAACAACAGTCACTATACGGAATTCTACCCAACTAACAGTGAGTATAGAGAACTTTATCCAGAAACAGTGACTATAGAGCACCCTACCCAGCAACAGTTACTATAGAGCACTTTACCCAACAGCAGTCACTATAGAGCACTTTTCTCAGTAACAGTCATTATAGATCACCCTAAAAACAACAGTCACTATAAAGCACCCAACACAGCAACAGTCACTACAGACTACCCCACCCAACAACAGTCAGTAGAGAATACCAACCAAACAATTGTCACTATAGAGCAATACACCCAGGAACAGTCAGTATAGACCACCCCACCCAATGACAGTCACTATTGAGCACCTACCAAACAACAGACACTATAGTGCATCTATAGAAAAACAGACACTATAGATCACCCTAACCAACAACAGTCACTATAGAGCACTTTACCCAACAACAGTCACTATAGAGCACACTTTTCAACAACATTCACTATAGAGCTCTCTACCAAACAACAGTCACTATAGAGCACTATAACAACAAAAGTCAACATAGAGCATTCTACCTAAATACAGTCATTATGAAGCTTCTATCCAACAAAAGCTACTATAGAGCACCTACTCAAAATCCATTACTATAGAGCCTTTACCAAATATCAATCACTATAGATCACATACCCAACTAAAGTCAGCATAAAGCATTCTACCCAACAACAGGTACTATAGAGTACCACATCCCACAGCTGTCACTATGAGCATCATACACAACAGTCCCTATATAGCAACTATGCAACAACAGTCACTGTAGAGCACCTACCCAACAACAGTCACTATATATTACTTTACCCAGCAACAGTCACTATAGGGCACCTATGCTTTAACAGCCACAATAGATTACCCTACCCAGCAACAGTCACTTTAGTTCACCACACTCAACTGTCACTGTAGAGCACCCTACACAGCAACAGTCACTATCAAGCACCTAGCAAACTACTGTCAGCATAGATCACCCTACCCAACAACAATCACTATAGAGCTTCATACCCAACAACAATCACTATAGAGCACCCTATGAAAAACAGTCACTATAGACAATTCTTCCCAAAAAGTGTTACTATAGAGCACCTACCCAGGAACAGTTACTATAAAGCACTCTGCCCAAAAACAGTCACTCTAAAGGACCTACAAAACAACAGTCATTATAGAGCACTCTAACCAACAACAGTCACTATAGGGCACTCTGCACAATAGTCACTGTCAAACAGTCTACCCAACAACAGTCACCTATAGAGCACTATACCCAAAAACAGTTACTATAGAGTACCCTACTCAACAATAGTCACTACAGAGCATCCTACCTAACAGCAGTCACTATAGAGCACCCTACCCAAAAACAGTCACTATGGAGCATTTACCCAACAACAGTCACTATAGATTCCTCTGCAAAAAAACAGTCATTATAGAGCACTCTACCCAACAACAGTCAGTATAGAGCACCCTACACAATAGCAGTCATTATAGAGTACTCTACCCAACAACAGTAAGTATAGAGCACTCTACCTAACAACAGTCACTATAGAACACCTACCCAACAAGTCACTATAGAGCCCTCTACAAAAAAGTCACTATATAGCACTCTATCCAACAACAGTCACAATTGAGCACCCTACCTAAAAACAGTCAGTACTGAGCACTCTACCTAACAAAAGTAAGTACAGAGACCTCTACCCAACAACAGTCACTATAGAGAACACTACCCAACAACCGTTACCATCTTGAGCACTCTACACATCAAAAGTTACTATAGAGAACTCCACCCAGCAACAGTCACTATAGTGCACCATACCCAACAACAAACTCTATAAAGCATTCCATTGAGCAAGTCACTATAGAGCACATACCCAACAACAGTAACTGTAATGTGCCCCACACTACAACAGTCATTATGAAGTACCTACCAAACAAGAGCTACTATAAAACGCTCTACTCAGCAACATTCAGTAAAAAGCATACCACCCAACAACATTCAGTATAGAGCACCCTACCCAGCAACAGTCACAGTAAATCACCCTACCTAGTCACATTCCGCATAGAGCACTCTACCAAACAACAGTCACTATAGAATATCCTACCTATTAAAAGTCACTATAGAGAACCAACCCTACAAAAGTAACTCGAGAGCACCCCACCCAAAAACAGTCACTATAGAGCACTTACCCAACATTAGTCATGAAAAAGCACCCTACCGAGCAACAGTCCATGTAGGGTGCCCTACACAGTTACAGTCACTGTAGAGCAATCTACCCTACAACTGTCACTATAGAGCACACTACCCAGCAACAGTCACTGTAGAGCACCTAATCAGCAACCATTAGTTTAAAGCACCCCACCAAAAATAGTCACTATAGAGCACCTACTTAAAAACAGTCACTATAGAGCACCATACTCAGCAAATGTCATCATAGAGCACGTACCCCAAAAATGTCACTATGGATCACTCTATGCAACAACAATCACTATAGAGCACCTACCCAACAACAGTCACTATACAGCTCTCTAACCAACAACAGTCTCTATAGAGAATGCTACACAGTAGTCACTATGAAACTCTCCACCAAACAACAGTCATTTATAGAGCACTCTACACAAGATCAGTCACTATCGAGCACACCACTTAACAACAGTCACTATCGACCACCCTACCCAACAATAGTCACAATAGAGCACATACTCCACAACAGTCACTATAGAGCCCTCTACCCAACAGCAGTCACTGTAGAGCACTTTTGTAGACAACAGTCACTGTAGAGCACTATACTCGACAACAGTCACTATACCACACCCAACCCAGAAAGTCATTATTGAGCACCCCATGCAGCTGCAATCACTATAGAGCACATACCCAACAGTAGTCACCAAAGAGCATCCTACACAGAAACAGTCACTGTAGAGCACCCTATTCAGCATCAGTCAAAATAGAGCTGTCTACCCAACAACAGAAACTATAGAGCACCCTACACAGCAACAGTAACTATAGAGCATGAACCTAGGTACCGTTAGTTTAGAGAACCCCAACAGTCACTATAAAGCACCTACACAAAAAACAGTCATTAAGGAGCACCAAACCCAGTAAATGACACTATAGAGCACCTACTACTTAACAACAGTAACTATAGAGCAAACAACAAACTCTATAGAGCACCAACCCAACAAGAGTCACTATAGAGCATTCTAAACCACAACAGTCACTATAGAGCACTCTACACAATAGACACTATGAAACACTCCACCCAAACACAGTCACCCATAGAGCACTCTACCCAAGGTCATTCACTATCGAACACCCCACCCAACAACAGTCACTATGAAGTGCCCTACCAAACAACAGTCACTCTAGAGTACTCTTGTTCACAACAGTCACTGTAGAACACTATATCCAACAACAGTCACTATTCAGCACCCAAAGCAGCAACAGTCACTATTGAGCACTCCACACATAGCAGTCACTATATATCACCCTACTTAACAACACACACTATAGAGCACACTACCAACAACAGTCAATATAGATCATCCTACATAACAACAGTCACTATAGTGCCCCTACTCAACAACAGTAACTATAGAGCACCTACCCAAACAGTCACTACAGAGCATCTACCCAATGTCAATCACAATGGAGTACCAACACAAAAACCGTCAATATAGAGCACCCTACCCAACAACAGTTACTATAGAGTATTGTATCCAACAAGAGTCACTATGAGCACCCTATCCAACAGTCACTCTACTGCACCTACCCAGCAACAGTCACTATAGAACACTCTGGTCAACAACAATTACTGTAGAGCACCTTACCCTACAAAAGTCAGTATAGAGTACCCTACATAGCAACAGTCCCTATAGAGCACATACACAAGAAAAGTTACTATAGAGCCCCTACCCAAAAACAGTCAGTATAGAACACCCTACCCAATAACAGTCACTGTAGAGCACCCCATTTTACAACAGTTACTATAGAATACCTACCAAAGAACAATTACTATAAAGCACCCTACCCAAAAACAGTCACTCAAAAGAACCTACCAAACAGGATGAGATCCAAGATGGCTGATTGCTAACAGCTCGGGATTGTAGCTCCCAGTGAAAGCTCAGAAAACGTGAGGACATCACACTTTCAGAGGAATTTTCATCACTCACGGACCAGAAGATTTCCAGTGGAGGAGTCCCGCGGGTCGCCAGTGCGACTTTTGTGGCCAGCACAGTGGTTTTGTCGTCGCTTCGGCATGGCAGCTCTTCGTGCACAGTAAACGGGACTGGTTCCACCACTGACTGGTGTTTGGAGCTCCGAGAAGGCAGAGCCGCTTGTTGCGGACTCAAGAAGGAAGCCAAACCAGAGATTCCCAGGCAGAAGAGCACCATCAATCTTATCGCTGCTGTTTTGGCTGGCACAGAGGGTTGCTTGGATTCCAGCACTGGGAATCAATAAATTGGACGTCCACTCAAGAACCTAATCAGACAGGCGCTAATTTTAAAGACAACAGATGAATAAAATCACAATAAAGGGAAAAAACAGCCTAAAAAGGCCGAGAATACCGAAAATCAGAACCCCTTTTCCTCTACAGGAGATAGAAATTCCTCATCAGCAATGGAACAAGCCCTGATGGAAACGGACTGTGTTCCATTATCTGAAGTAGGCTTCAAAAGGTGGATGATAAAAAATTTTGGGGAGTTGAAAGAACTTGTTCTAACCCAATGTAAAGAAACTAAGAACTTTGAAAAAAGGTTTGATGAAAGGTTAAAAAGAATGGACAATATAGAGAGGAATATAAACGAACTAACGGAGTTGAAAAATACAACACAAGAACTTAGTGAAATATGCACAAGTTTGAATAGCCGAATTGATCAAGCAGAAGAAAGGATATCAGAGGTCGAAGACCAATTTAATGAAATAAAACGAGAATACAAGAATAGAGAAAAAAGATAAAAAGGAAGGAGCAAAGTATCCAAGAAATATGGGACTATGTGAAAATACCTAATCTACGTTTGATAGGTGTACCTGAATGTGATGGAGAGAATGAATCCAAGCTGGAAAATACTCTTCAGGATATTATCCAGGAGAATTTTTCCAATCTAGCAAAGCAGGATACTATTCAACCTCAGGCAATACAGAGAACACCACAAAGATATTCCTTAAGAAGAGCAACCCCAAGGCACATAATCGTTAGATTCACCAGGGTGGAAATGAAGGAGAAAATACTAAGGGCAGCCAGAGAGAAAGGTCAGGTTACCCAAAAAGGGAAGCCTATTGGACTTACAACAGATCTCTCAGCAGAAATCCTACAAGCCAGAAGAGAGTGGGGGCCAATATTTAACATGCTTAAAGAACAAAACTTAAAGCCCAGAATCTCATATTCTGCCAAACTATGCTTCACAATTGAAGGAAAAATAAAATCTTTTATGAACAAGCAAGTACTCAGAGATTTTATTACCACCAGGCCTGCTTTACAAAAACTTCTGAAAGAAGCATTACACAAGAAAGGAACAACCAGTATTAGCCTTTCTAAAAATATACCAAAAAGTAAAGAGCATCAACATAAAGAAGAATTTGCATCAACGAAAGGATAAAATAGCCAGTTAATATCAAATGGCAATAATCCTAAATATAAATCGGCTAAATCCCCCAATCAAAAGATACAGCCAAAACCTAATGGTATACTACATCCAGACCCATTTTATATCCAAAGATACACAAAGACTAAAAACAAAGGGTTGGAGAAATATTTACCAACCAAATGGAGAGCAAAGATAAATAAATAAACAAAAAGGAGTTGCAATTCATGCATTTGATAAAACAGATTTCAAAGCAACAAAGACAGAGTGGTATAAGGATCAATGCATCCTAACACCCAGATACATAAGACCCATAAAGAGATTTAGACTCAGTGAGACAGAAAATTAATAAGAATATCCATAATTTGAACTCAGATCTGGAACAAGTAAACTTAATAAGTACTTATAGAGCTCTCAACTTTAGATACATAAAATATACATTCTCCACTTTAAATACACAAAATATTGATCGACCATTATTAATACCCATTCATAGAATAAAGCATTATTCCTGTTCTCTCTCCCTCTTTTTATTCCTCTCTTTTCCTCTCCTTCTTAAAAAAAGATCTTCTTCACAGCAGGACTTAATTCTAAACTTCCCTGGAAATCTGCTAAATCTCAATACAGATCACCAAGACCAGTCATTATTGGTTCAAGCTTATGCTAGTCAAGAGGTTAAAAGCAATTACTTACAAGGAAAAACAACTACTGTAACCCAAACATAACCTGTAAATAATGACAACTCCTCACAATTTTAGATTTTACCCTGCAGTTTCCAATCAGTTCCTACTCTTCCCTCTCCACTCTCCTCCTCCCTCTTCACCCTCCTCCTCAAAAAAAATCATTGTTAGATGACAAAGAAAATATCAATAATTCCCACAAAGTAGAAATATTATAAACCACATCTCTAATCACAGTACACTAAAACTAGAATTTGTTGATAAAGAAAAAAAAAACTTCCATTAAAATAAAAAAATACCTACCAAACAAAACTCACTATAGAGCACTCTAACCAACAACAGTTACTATACAGCACTCTGCACAATAGCAACTGTGAAACACTTCACCAAACAACAGTCACCAATAGAACACTCTACATAATAACAGTCACTATTGAGCACCCCACTCAACACTATAGAGCAACCTACCCAACAACAGTCACTATCTAGAGTACTCTAATCAACAACAGTCACTATAAACAACTCCACCAAACAGTCATGATAGTGCACCATACCCAACAACAGACTCTATAGAGCATTCCACCAACAGTCATATAGAGCACCTACCCAAAACCAGTCTCTGTAAAGCACCCCACACAACAACAGTCACTATAGAATACCTATGCAACAAGGGTCACTAAAGAGCATTCTACCAAGAAACACTCATTATAGAGCACTCTATCTAACAACAGTCACTATAGTGCACTCTACCCAAAAACAGTCACTATAGAGCACTTCTCCAGCAGCAGTCACTATAGAGCACCCTACCCAAGGACAGTCACTCTAGAGCACTCTACCCAACAACATTTACTATAGAGCACTCTACCCAACAACAGTCACTATCTAGGGCACTCTACCCAACAACAGTCACTGTAGATAATCCACCCAACAACAGTCACTATAGTGCACCACACAGAATAAAACTCTGTAGAGCCTTCTACCGAGCAACAGTCACTATAGAGCACCAACCAAACTTCAGTCAATATAAAGCTTTCCACCAAAAAAACAATCACTATAGAGTACCTACCCAGCAACAGTCAGTATCGAGCAACTTACCCAATAAGAGTAACTATAGAGCATGCCACCCAAAAAAATTCAATATAGAGGACGCTTCCGAGCAACACTCACAATAGAACACCCTACTTAACCACAGTGAGTATAGAGCACCTACCCAGCAACTGTAAGTTTAGAGCACCCCACCAACAACAGTCACTATAGAACACCCTATGCAAAAACAGTCACTATGGAGTACTCTACAAAACAACAATCACTATAGAGCACCGTAACGGAAAAAAGCAACTAAAGAGCACCTTAACCAACAACAGTCACTATAGAGTACCTACCAAAATACTGTTACTATGAAGCACTTTACCCAGAAACAGTCAGTATAGAGCACTTCACCCAGCAAAAGTCACCATAGAGCACCCTACCCAGCAACAGTCAGTATAGAGCACCCTACTCAACAACAGTCATTATAGAGCACCATACACATAATAGTCACTATAAAGCACCCTACCCCAAAACAGCCACTATAGCGCTTCTACCCAATGACAGTCACTAAAGGACACCTACTTAAAAACAGTCACTGTGGAGCACCTACATATCAACAGTCACTATAGAGCCCTCTTCAACAAAAGTCACTATAGAAAACCCTACCCAACACCAGTCACAATAGAGCTCACAACCCAGCAACAGTCACTATAGAGTACCTACCCAACAACATTCACTATAGTGCACACTACAAAAAAGCAGTAAATATAAAGCACCTACCCAACAGTCACTATAGTGCACCCTACAAAAAAACAGTCAATATAGATCACCTACCCAACAACAGTCACAGTAAAGCACTCTGCACAACAACAATCACTATGGAGTACCCTACATGATAGTCACTATAGGACACTCCACCTAAAAACTGTCACATATAGAGCACTCTAGACAACAAAAGTCACTATAAAGCACCCAATGCAACAACAGTCACTATAGAGCCCCCTACCCAGCAACAGTCACTGTAGAGCACCATATACAAAAACAATCACTATAGAACACCTACCTAACAACAGTCACTATCTAGAGCACTCTATCCAACAACAGTCACTATAGACCTCTCCACCCAGGAACACTCAGTTTTGAGTACCCCAACCAACAACAGACAGTATAGAGCACTCCACGCAACAACATTCAATACAGTGCACCCTACCAAACAGGAGGTACTATAGATCAACCTAACCAACAACAGTCACTATAGAGCACCTACAAAAAACTGTCGTTATAGAGAACTTACCCAACAACAGTCAGTATATGCTACCTATTCAACAAGAGTATAGAGCACTGTAGTCAACAACAGTCACAATAGAATACCGTACCCAATAAAAGTCATCATAGAGCATCATACCCAAAAACAGTCACTTTAGATCACCTACTGAACAACAGTCAATATAGAGCAAGCTATGCAACAAGTCACTGTAGAACACTATACCTAGCAACAGTCACTATAGAGCACCTACACAACAACAGTCACTGTAGATTACCATACCAAACCACAGTCGCTATAGAAAAACCCACACAACAGTCACTTTAGAGCAACTTACTAAGCAACAGTCACTATAAAGCATTGTACCCAACAACAGTAACTATAAAGCACCATACCAAACATCAGTCACTATAGAGCACCCTACACAGCAACAGTGACTATAGTGCATTCTATGCTTCAAGAGTCACTATACAGAACACTGCCAAACAACAGTCACTATACGGCACACTACCCAACCACACTTTCTATTGGACACCCCACGAAACAACAGTCACTATGCACCATGTTACCAGACAACAGTCACTATAAAGCACCATACACAACAGCAGTAACTATGGAGCACTCTACCCAACAACAGTCATTATAGAGCACCCTTTCCAATAACAGTCACTACAGAGCACTCTATGAAACAACAGTCACTATACAGCATGCTACCCAACAACAGTCATTATAGACCATTCCACAAAACAACAGTCATTATGGAGCACCCTACTCTACAAGAGTCACTATAGAGCAACTTACCCAAAAAGAGTCACTATAGAACACCTACTCAACAACAGTCAGTATACAGCAACACACCCAAAAACAATCAGTATACAGCACCTAACCCAATAACCCTCACTATAGCACACCATACCCAGCAACAGTCACTATAGAGCAACCTAACCAGAAACTGTCACTATAGAGCACCCTACTTAACAACAGACACTATAGAGCTTCCTTCAAACAACAGTCACTACAGAGCAACCTACCCAACAACAGTCACTATAGAGCACCTACCCAAAAACAATTACTATAGTGCACTCTGCCCAGCAACAGTTACTATAGAGCACAGTACCCAAAAACAGTCACTAGAAGTACCCTACACAAAAACAGTCACTATAGAGCACCTACCCAACAACATTCACAATAGAGTACCCTACACAACAACAGTCACTATAGAGCAATCTACCCAAAAACAGTCATTTTAGAGCACTCCACAAAACAACACTCACTATAGAAGACTTCACTTAATAACAATCACCTATAGAGCACTCTACCTTACAACAGTCACTATTCAGCACCAACCCAGCAACAGTCAGTATAGAGCACCCTACCCAGCAAAGCCACTATACAGCATCTACACAACAACAGTCAATATAGACTACTCTACCAAGCAACATCCAGTATAGAGCACCCCACCCAGCAATAATCACTATAGAGCATTCTACCAAGCAACAGTCACTATAGAGCACTCTACCAAACAGACACTATTGAGCACCCAAACAAGTCACTATAGAGCACCCTATGTATCAACAGTCACTGTAGAGTACCAACCCACCAACAGTTGGAGCACCTATTCAACCAACTCTAGAGCACCTACCCAAAGAAAGTCACTATAGAGAACCTACTGAACAACGATTACTAAAGAGCACCTACCGAACAACTTTCCCTATACAGCACTCTACCAAACCACAGTCACTACAGAGCACTGTACCCAACAGTCACTACAGAAAACCTACCCAACAACAGTCACTATAGACAATCACACCCAACAATCATCACTGTAGAGTACCTATGAAACAAGAATCACTATAGAGCACTGTACCAAGGAACAGTCAGTATAGGCACACCACCCTAAAATAGTCACAATAGAGCACCCTACTAAACAACAGTCAGTATAGAACATACTATCTAGCAACAGTCACTATACCACACCTCCCCAAGAACAGACACTGTAGAGCACCTACACAACAGACACTATAGAGCAACCAACACAACAACAGTCACTATAGAGCCACCTACACAACCACAGTCACTATAGCGCTCCCTACCAACAACATTCAATATAAAGAATGCTACCCAACAAAAGTCACTATAGAGCACCTACCCAAGAACAGGCACTATAGAGCACCATACTCAAAAACAGTCACTCTAAAGAACTTACCCAACAACAATCACTATAGAGCACTATAACGAACAACAATAACTATAGAGCACTCTGCATAATAGTCACTATGAAACACTCCAGCCAACAACAGTCACCTATAGAGCACTCTATGTACAACAGTAACTATCGAGCACCCCATTGAACACAACTCATTATAGAACACCCTAACCGACAACAGTTACTATAGAGCACATTACCCAACAACAGTCACAATAGAGCACCTACTTCACAATATTCACTATAAAGCCCTCTACACAACAACAGTCACTATAGAGAACTCTACCCAACAACAATCACTGTAGAGTACTATATCCAACAACAGTCATTATAGAGAACACAACCCAGCAACAGTCATTACTGGGCACCCCACATAGCAACAGTCAGTATAGAGTACCCAACACAGTAACAGTCACTATAGACCATCCTACTTAACAACAGATGCTATTGAGCACCCTAAAAACAACAGTCAATAGAGAGCATTCTACTGAACAAGAGTCATTATAGAGCACCTTTTTAACAACTGTAACTATATGGAGCACCTACCCAACATCAGTCACTATAGAGCAGTCTAACCAAAAACAGTTACTACAGAGTACTGCATTTAACAACAGTCATAATGTGCAGCCAACCCAAAAGTCACTATAACGCACATACCCAACAATGGTCACAATAGAGTACTCTGCCTAGAAACAGTCAGCATAGAGCACCGCACCCCACAACAATCACTATAGTGTATTGTACACAGCAACAGTCAGTATAGAGCACCTACTCAACAACAGTCAGTATAGATTACCCTACCCAGCAACAGTCACTATAGAGCACTCTACACAACAATCACTATAGAGCATTCTACCAAGCAACAGTCACTATAAAACACCCTATCCAGCAATAATCACTATAGAGCACCCTAACCAACACAGTCACTATTGAGCACTTCACCCAACAGCAGTCACTATAAAGCACACTACCGCATAACTGTCACTGTAGAGCACCTAACCTACAACAGCCACTGTAGAACACCTATGTTACAACAGTCACTATAGAAAGCCCTACCCAACAACAGTCACTATGGAACACCCTACACAACAACAGTTAGTATAATGCAGCTACCCAACAACAATCACGTTAGAGCCTTCTACAAAAAACTTGTGACTATGGAGCACTCTACCCAACAACATTCACCATAGAGCACCATACTCAAGCACTGTCACTTTAGAGTACTTTAGCCAGCAACAGTCACTATTTAGAGCACTCTACCCAACAACAGTCACTGCAGAGCACTCCACACAACAACAGTCATCATAGAGCACCACTCACAGCAACAGACTTTATAGAGCATTCTACCAAACAACAGTCACTATAGAGAACCTACCCAACAACAGTCACCATAAAGCAACCCACCCAACAACCGTCACTACAGAATACCTACCCAACACCTGTTACTATAGAGCCATCTAACCAGCACCAGTCAGTATAAAGCACCCCACCCAACAACAGTCATTAGGGAGCACCCTATTCTGTAACTGTCACTAAGGAGCACCCTACCCAGCAACAGTCACTATAGAGCATTCTAGCCAACAACAGTCACTACAGATTATCCTGCCCATCTAGGGTCACTATAGAGCACCTACAAAACAACAGTCACTATAGAGTTCCCCTGCCAAATACAGTCACTATAGAGCATTTTTCCAACAGTAGTCACAAAAGTGCACCCTACGCAGCAACAGTCACTCTAGAGGACTCTACACAACAACAGTCTATATAGCAGCATACCCAGCAACAGTCACTATAGAGCACCTACCCAACAACCATCAGTTTAGAGCACCTGACCAACAGTCACTACACAGCACTTTCCCAAAAAGAGTCACTGAAGAGCACCCTACCCAGCAGCAGACAATATAGATCCCCTACCCAACAACATTAACTATGGAGGACCCTACCCAGCAACAGTCACTATAAAGCACTCTACTCTGGAAGAGTCACTTTAGAAAATCCCTCTCAAAAACAGTCAGTAGAGAGCACCCTACAAAGCAACAGTCATTGTAGAGCACCATATCCAACAACAGTCACTATAGAGAACCCTACAAAAAAGTAGTCACTATAAACACTCCACCCAAAAAGAGTCACCTATGGAACACTCTACACAACAGCAATTACTATGGAGCTCTCTACACAACAACAGCTTCTAAAAATTCTTGACGCAACAACAGTCACCTAAATAGTAGTATACTAAACCAGAGTCATAAAGCACCCCACCCAACAGCAGTCACAATAGAACACCTACCCAACAAAAGCCACTATAAAGCACCCTACAAAAAACTTGTGACTATGGAGCACTCTATAGGGTGCACTTTTCTGACTACTGGTGGAAAAATGCTCTATAGTGACTGTTTTTGGCTAGGGTACTCTATAGTGACTGTTGTTTGGTAGGTGCTACCCAGCAATTGTCACTACACAGCACTTATCCCACAACAGACACTATAAAGCACACATCCCAGCAATAGGCCATATAGAGCAACTAACCAACAAGAGTCACTATAGAGCACCATACCCAAAAACAGTAATTATAGAGGATCCTAACCAACAACAGTCACCATAGAGCACACTACCCAGCAAAAGTGACTATAGAGCACCCTAAGCAGTAATAGTCACTATAGAGCACTCTACCTAACATCAGTCAATATAGAGTACTCTAGCCAGCCACAGTCACTACTGAGCACTGCATGCAACAATAGTCAGTAACAAGCACAGCACCAAACAGTCACTATAGAGCATTCTACCCAACAACAGTCACTGTAGAGCACATATCCAACAAGAGTGACTATAAAGAACCCACCCAACAACAGTCACTATAAAGCACTCTACCGAAAAACAGCCAATACAGAGGACCTACCCAACAACAGTCACTGTAGATCCCTCTAATCAGCTAAAGTCACAGTAGAGCACTCTATTCAACAACAGTCACTATTAGAGCACATTACCCAAGAACAGTCACTATAGATCATTCGACCCAACAACACTCACTAAACAGCACCTACACAGCAACAGTTACTATGGAGCACCTAGTCAACAACAGTCACTATAGGGCACATACCCAACAACAGTCACTACAGAGCACCCTACACAACCACAGTCAGTATACAGCATTCTACCCAACAACAGTCAGTATATAGCACACTACCCAACAACAGTCACTATAGAGCGCTTTACCCAACAACAGACACACAGGCACACAACACCACACATATTCTGCAGTGCAGACACCTTAAACAGGCACACCACTCACCACAAACACAGACTGCACAGTGAACACACCTCACAAAGAAACACACCACTGACTGTACACACACTCCACTGTGCACACGCCTCACACAGACACACGCCACTAACCACAAAAAAACACAAACTGCACAGTGCACGCACCTCACACATACACATACCACTCATCATATACACACACTACACAGTTCACACAGCTCACACAGACACCCACAACTCACAAAACACACTATCCACAGTGCAGACACCAAACAGACACATTCCACTTACCACACAACTCCATAGTGCACTCACATCACACAGACACACACCATTTACTTCACACACAATCAAAAGTACAAACACTCCACTCAGACACACACCACTCAACACACAAACCACACACAATACACTGTGCATACACCTTACACAGACACACATCACTTAACACACACACTTCAAGCACACACTCCACATAGCCCAAACCTCACACAGGCACAAAACTCAATATCAACACACTCTCCACTGTTCACACACATCACATATACACACAACTCACCACACACACATTCTATAGTGCACACAACTAACAAAGGGACACTGCATGCACTCCACACACTTTACACACAATCCACAGTTCACATATTTCAGACATACACAACTCACCACACTGACACACACTCCAGAGTGCACACACCTCACAAGATACACAGCAGGCACCACGCAAACTCCACAAACTCACGCCACAATGCACACACATCACACAAACACCAATCACCTGACACCTTACCCACAATGCAGACGCCTCACATTGTCACCCATTATTTACCACACACAATCAACACACACTCAGTGCAAACATTTTACACAGATACACCACCCAGCACACACACTTCAGAGTGCACACATCTCACACAAATGCACACTGTAGAACACAAACACACCACCCAGCACACACACTTCAGAGTGCACACATCTCACACAAACGCACACTGTAGAACACAAACACACCACCCAGCACACACACTTCAGAGTGCACACATCTCACACAAACGCACACTGTAGAACACAAACACACCACCCAGCACACACACTTCAGAGTGCACACATCTCACACAAACGCACACTGTAGAACACAAACACACAACCCAGCACACACACTTCAGAGTGCACACATCTCACACACACACTGTAGAACACAAACACACTCCACAGTGCACGCTCCTCACACAGACACACAGCACTCACCATACACACACACTCCACTGTGCACACATCTCAAACAGACAGACACTACTCACGACTCACACACTTTAGAGTGAAGACACCTCAAAGAGTCACAAGACTGACCACACAGTACACAGTAAACACACCAAACACAGACACACAACACTCACCACACACACATTACACAAAGCAGACACCTCACACAGGCACGTGACATGAGAAACAGACATTGCAGTGTGCACACCTTACAAAGACACACACCACTGACCACACACACTCCTCAGTACACACACATCACACAGAAACACACCACTGACCACACAAACAGACAAACTGCACAGTGAACACACCTCACACAAACATATGGCAGTCTTTTATAAAAAAATGTTTATTGCATTATAGGATTTGGAGTACATGTGCAGAACGTGCAAGATAGTTGCATAGGTACACACATGGCAGTGTTTTGCTGCCTTCCTCCTCTTCACCCACACTTGGAATTTATCCCCAGACTATCCCTCCCAATTCCCCCTGCGTTGTCCCTCCCCCATTCCCTCCAATTGACCCCAGTGTGTAGTAGACCCCCTCCCTGTGACCATGTGTTCTCATTTTTCTCACCCGTCTATGAGTGAGAATATGCAGTATTTCTTTTTCTGTTCTTGTGTCCATTGTCTGAGAATGATGTTCTCCAGATTAATCCATAACCTTACAAAGAACAAAATCTCAACATTTTTGATTACTTCATAGTATTCCATGCTGTATATGTGCCACATTTTCCCAGTTCAGTCTATCATCGATGAGCATTTGGCTTGGTTCCAGGTCTTTGCTATTGTAAACAGTGCTGCAATGAACGTTCGTGTGCATGTGTCCTTATACTAGAACGATTTATAGTCCTTTGAATATATACCCAGTAATGGGATTGCTGGGTCAAATGGAAATTTTATTTCTAGGTCCTTGAGGAATCGCCACACTGTCTTCCACAATGGTTGATCTAATTTACACTCCCACCAACAGTGTAAGAGTGTTCCTATTTCTCCACATCCTCTCCAGCATCTGCTGTCTCCAGATGTTTTAATGATCGCCATTCTAACTGGAGTGAGATGGTATCTCAATGTGGTTTTGATTTGCATCTCTCTACTGACCAGTGATGATGAGCATTTTTTCATGTGTTTGTTGGCTTCACGTATGTCTTCTTTTGTAAAGTGTCTGTTCATATTCTTTGCCCACTTTTAAATGGGGTTGTTTTATTTCCTGTAAATCTGTTTGAGTTTTTTGTAAATTCTGGATATCAGCCCTTTGTCAGATACGTAAACTGCAAAGACTTTTTCCCATTGTGATGGTTGCCTATTTACTCTAGTGACTGTTTCTTTTGCCGTGCAGAAGCTATAAAGTTTGATTAGGTTCCATTTGTCTATTTTGGCTGTTGTTGCAGTGCTTTTGGTGTTTTGGTCAAGAAGTCCTTGCCTACTCCTATGTCCTGAACGGTTTTGCCTAGATTTTCTTCTAGGGTTTTTATGGTGTCAGGTCTTATGTTTAAGTCTTCAATCCATCTGGAGTTAATTTTAGTGTAAGGTGTCAGGAAGGAGTCCAGATTCTGCTTTGTGCACATGGCTAGCCAGTTTTCCCAACACCATTTATTAAACAGGGAATTCTTTCCCCATTGTTTGTTTTTGTTTGGTTTATCAAAGATTATATGGTTATAGATATGTTGTGTTGCCTCCTATGCTTCTGTTCTGTTCCATTGGTCTATATCTCTGTTTTGGTAACAGTACCATGCTGTTTTGATCACTGTAGCCTTGTAGTATAGTTTGAAGTCTGGTAGTGTGATGCCTCCTGCTGTGTTCTTTTTGCTTAGAATTGACTTGGCTATGTGGGCTCTTTTTTGGTTCCATATGAAGTTCATGGTGGTTTTTCCAGTTCTGTGAAGAAATTCAATGGTAGTTTGATGGGAATAGCATTGATTGTGTAAATTACCTTGGGCAGAATAGACATTTTCACGATATTGATTCTTCCTAACCACGAACATGGAATATTTCTCCATCTGTTTGGGTCCTCTCTTATTTCGTTGAGCAGTGGTTTGTAGTTTTCCTTAAAGAGGTCCCTTATGTTCCTTGTGAGCTGTATTCCTAGGTATTTTATTTTCTTTGTAGCAATTGTGAATGGCAGTTCGTTCTTGACTTGGTTGTCTTTAAGTCTGTTATTGGTGTATAGGAATGCTTGTGATTTTTGCACATTGATTTTATATCCTGAGACTTTGCTGAAGTTGCTTATCAGTTTCAGGAGTTTCTGGGCTGAGGTGATGGGGTCTTCTAGGTATACTATCATGTTGTCTGCAAATTGAAACAATTTGGCTTCCACCTTTCTTATTTGAATGCCCTTTATTTTCTTTTTCTTGCCTAATTGCTCTGGCTAGAACTTCCAGTATTATGTTGAATAGGAGTGGTGAGAGAGGGCATCCTTGTCTAGTGCCGGATTTCAAAGGGAATGCTTCCTGTTTTTGCCCATTAAGTATGACATTGGCTGTTGGTTTGTCATAAATAGCTTTTATTACTTTGAGATATGTTTCATCAATACCAAGATTATTGAGGGTTTTTAGCATAAAGGGCTGTTGAATTTTGTCAAATGTCTTCTATGTGTCAATTGAGATAATCATGTGGTTTTTGTTTTTGCTTCTGTTTATGTGGTGAATTACATTTATAGACTTGCATATGTTGAACCAGCCTTGAATCCCCGGAATGAATCCTACTTGGGCATGATGGATAAGTTTTATAATGTGCTGTTGCAATCGGTTTGCCAGTATTTTCTTGAAGATTTTTTCATCTATGTTCATCATGGATATTGGCCTGAAGTTTTCTTTTCTTGTTGAGTCTCTGCCATGTTTTCATATCAGGATGATGTTGGTCTCATAAAATAATCTGGGAAGGGTTTCCTCTTTTTCAGTTATTTGGAATAGTTTCAGAAGGAATGGTACCAGCTCCTCTTTGTGTGTCTGGTAGAATTCGGCTGTGAATCCATCTGGACCTGGGCTTTTTTAGGTGGTAGGCTCTTAATTGCTGCCTCAACTTCAGACCTTGTTATTGGTCTATTCCTAGTTTTGGCTTCCTCCTGGTTTTGGCTTGTGAGGACACAGTTGTCCAGGAATTTATCCATTTCTTCCTGGTTGACTAGTTTATGTGCAGAGTTGTTTGTAGTATTCTCTGATGATGGTTTGAATTTCTGTGGAATCTGTGGTGATCTCCCCATTATTGTTTTTTATTGCATCTATTTGTTTGTTCTCTCTTTTCTTTTTTATCAGTCTGGCTAGTGGTCTGTTTTGTTGAACTTTTTAAAAAAAACAGCTCTTGGGTTTATTGATTTTTTGAAGGGTTTTTCTTGTCTCTATCTTCTTTGGTTCTGCTCTGATCTTAGTTATTTCTTGTTTTCAGCTAGGTTTTGAGCTCTTTTGATCTTGCTCCTCTAGCTATTTCGGTTTTTACAATAGGGTTTCAATTTTGGATTTCTTTACTCTTCCCATGTGGACACTTATTGCTATATATTTATCCCTACAGACTGTTTTAAATGTGTTCCAGAGATTCTGGTACGTTGTGTCTTCATTCTCATTGGTTTTGAAAAACTTCTTTATTTCTGCCTTCATTTCATTGTTTATCCAATCAACATTCAAGAGCCAGTTGTTCAGTTTCCGTGAAGCTGTGCGGTTCTAAGTTATTTTCTGAATTCTGAATTCCAACTTGATTGCACTATGGTCTGAGAGACCGTTTGTTATGATTTCAGTTGTTTTGCATTTGCTGAGGAGTGCTTTACTTCCAATTATGTGGTCCGTTTTGGAGTAGGTGTAATGTGGTGCTGAGAAGAATGTATGTTCTGTGGATTTGTGGTGGAGACTTCTGTAAATGTCTATCAGGTTTGCTTGTTCCAGGTCTGAGTTCAAGTCCTGGATATCCTTGTTAATTTTCTATCTGGTTGATCGGTCTGATATTGACAGTGGAGTGTTAAAGTCTCCCACTATTATTGTGTGGGAGTTTAAGTCTCTTTTTAAGTCATTAAGAACTTGCCTTATATATCTGGGTGCTCCTACATTGGGTCCATATATATTTAGAATCGTTAGCTCTTCTTGTTGTATCGATCCTTTTACCATTATGTAATGAGCTTCTTTACCCCTTTTGATCTTTGTTGCTTTAAAGTCTATTTTATCAGAGATGAGAATCACAAATCCTGCTTTTTATTTTTGCTCTCCATTTGTTTGGTAAATCTTCCTCCATCCCTTTATTTTGAGCCTTTGTGTATCCTTGCATGTGAGGTGGGTTTCCTGGATACAGCACACAGATGGGTTTTGGTTGTTTATCCAATTTGCCAGTCTGTGTCTTTTGGTCAGTGGATTTAGCCCATTTACATTTAGGGTTAATATTGTTTTGTGTGAATTTGATACTGCCATTTTGATACGATATGGCTTTTTTACCCATTGGTTCACGTAGTTTCTTCATTTTGTTGATGCGCTTTAGCATTTTGTATGCTTTTAGAATGGCTGGTACTGGTTGTTTCTTTCTATGTGTAGTGCGTCTTTCAGGAGCTTTTGTAAAGCGGGCCTAGTGGTGACAAAATCTCTGAGTACTTGCTTGTTCATGAAGGATTTTATTTTTTTTTCACTTATGATGCTCAGTTTGGCTGGATATGAAATTCTGGGTTGAAAGTTCTCTTCTTTAAGGATGTTGAATATTGGCCCCCACTCTCTTCTGGCTTGTAGAGTCTCTGCTGAGAGATCTGCTGTGAGTTTAATGGACTTCCCTTTGTGGTTGACCCAACCTTTCTCTCTGGCTGTTCTTAGTATTTTTCTCCACATTTCAACCCTGGTGAATCTGACGATTACATGCCTTGGGGTTGCTCTTCTTGCAGAGTATCTTTGTGGTGTTCTCTGTATTTCCTGGAGTTGAGTATTGACCTGTCTTGCTAGGTTGGGGAAATTTTCTTGGATAATATCCTGAAGAGAATTTTTCAGCTTGGATTCATTCTCTTCGTCACATTCTGGTACACCTATCAAACATAGGTTGGGTCTCTTCACATAGTCCCACATTTCTTGGAGATTTTGTTCATTTCTTTTTGTGCTTTTTTCTCTAATCTTGGTTTCTCGTTTTATTTCATTAAGTTGATCCTCAAATTCTGATATTCTTTCTTATGCTTGGTCAATTTGGCTGTTGAACCTTGTGCATGCTTCGTGAAGTTTTCATGTTGTGTTTTTCAGTTCCTTCAATTCATTCATATTCCTCACTAAGTTGTCCATTCTTTTTATCATTTCATCGAATCATTTTTCAAAGTCCTTAATTTCTTTGCACTGATTTAAAACTTGTTCTTTTAGCTCACTAAAGTTTCTTATTATCGACCTTCTGAAGTCTGATTCCGTCATTTCATCACACTCATTTCCGTCCAGCTTTGTTCCCTTGCTGGTGAGGAGTTTTGTTCCTTTGTAGGAGGTGAGGTGTTTTGGTTTCGGGTGTTTTTCTTTTTTTTTTTGCACTGGTTTCTTTCCATCTTTATGAATTTATCCACCTGTTGTCTTAGTAGTTGCTGATTTTTCAACTCCAGACCCTGCTTATCTGGGGTACACCTGTAGAAGCTCTGGAATAATGAGGGATGCTACCAGTTTCTTCTTCTGCTATCTTTGTTCCAGAATAATGCCTGCCAAATGTCAGTCTGACTAGTCCTTTTTTGGGGTGACTCTTTGGATATACAGGGGTCAGGGAGCTGCTTGAGGAGATGGTCTGTGCTTTATAGGAACTCCAGTGCTGAGCTGTGAGCTCCATTGTTTATTCAGTGTTGTTGGGAGGATGTGTTTATGTCTGCTGCAGCAAAACTCATAAAACCCCACCTTTTTGTCCCCTTAGATGCTCTGTCTCAGGAAGTTGGGGCTTTCTTTATGAGTATCTGTTGCACTGTCCTGCCCAGCTATGAGGTAGTCTAGTCACTATTTGCCTGCCAAGGCTTTGTTCTGCTAGCGTGGGTCCACCCTGCTGCTGCAGGGCTCTGTTCTTCTGTGGTGCACTCCACCCTGCTGGCAGAGTCTCTCTGTTATGGCAGGTTGCCTTGGCAATGGCAGGCTGCATCAGCACTGGGTGGTACTTCAGTAGGGGCAGATTGCATCTGTAGGGGTGGACGCCCCTCCCCCACCGGGCTGCACCATCCTAGATTCAAGATTCAACTGTGCTGGCAGCAAAACTCTCAGCCCCATGTGCCTCCAATCACTGGCCTGCTTGTCCCGTGAGGGTGGGACCTGCTGAGCCTGATCACCCAGCTTCCTGCCTCAGAGTCCGTCCTCTCTCTCTCTCTCTCTTCCTCTCCCCAAGCTGAACGGTCGACTTTCTCACTGGCTCCCCAGTAGTCTGCTGATAGGGCACTGGGATCCACGTGATCTTCTGTGCCACTGCCCACTGCGCCAGCTCAGATCACGTTTCCCAGGAATCTTCTGGTCTGGCTCATTGTCAAAGTCCCGTTCAATTAGATGGACATGCCAATCTTCCCTTCCAAATCCCAGATTGCCAGTTTAACAGGGAACCCAGACCAGTGAGTTTTGTGCCGGGTTCTGCTGCACTGTGGTGGCGCATGAGCCGGCTGTGGTGGCATCCCATGTCTCTCCCACATCTGGGACTTTCAACGTTCTGTGGGCAAAAAAGGTCCATCCAAGAATGCGGCTAGGACTCACCCTCTGTGCCTTCACTGAGAGCTGCAATCCTGAGTCACCTCTACGATGCCATATTGGAAGATCTCCTGATTTATTTTTTGACAATACCTTTTAACATTCAGGCACAGTGGCTCACAGCAGCCTGTCATTCATTCGCCTCAAAAATCAAGGCAGGTGGATCACGAGAAGTTGCCATTTTGAGTCCCTCCCAACCAATATTGTAAAATCCTGTCTTTAAAACAAAAACACAATTTGGGTTGGGCTCCACGGCTCAAGCCTGTTGTCCCAGCACAAAGAATGCTGGGGCAGGCGGATCCTGAAGTCACAGGTTCAAGACTGGCCTCAAAAGACACAGTGTAGTCCCACTCCCTGGACCTGGTGTTGTAGACACCTGCAACCCCAGCTACTTGAATGGCATTGGGATGACAATCACTTGAGCTTAAAAGGCAGGTGTTGCAATAAGCAAAGATCACTCTGTTGCACTCCAGCCTTGGTGACAAGGTGAAAACTCTACATAATCACATATGGCAGTCTTAATACACACACACTACAGAGTGCACACACCATGCACAGATAGACAATATTCACAAAACACACACTCCACAGTGCAGACACCTAGCACAGACACACACCACTTACCACACACACTGCACATGTACACTCCACTGTGCATACATCTCACACAGACACACACCACTCATCAAACGCATACCACACAGTAAACACAACTCACAGAGACACACCACTAACCACACACATAACTTTCCACAGTGCACACATTTCACGCATACACACACCACTCACCAAACGCACACTCCACAGTTCACACAACTCACACAGACACGCAGCTGTCACCACACACAGTCCATTGTGCACACATTTCACACACACACCACTCACGACAAACACAGTCCACATTGAAGAAACCTTATACAGACACACGACTGACCACTCACACTATGCATAAATACATTTCACACAGACACACAATACTCACCACACACACATATTCTGCAATGCAGACAGCTCATACAGGCACACCACTCAACACAGACACCCACTGCACAGTGAACACACCCCACCAAGACACACACCACTGACCACACACACTCCACAGTGCAAAAACCTCACAGAGAAACACCACTCATCACACAAACACACACAAACTGCACAGTGCACACGCCTCAAGCAAACACATGCCACTCACCATATACACACACTTCACAGTGTACATCCCTTACACAGATACACTCCACATACCTTGCACACACTCTCCAATGTGCACACACCTCACACAGACACAGCACAGAACACACACACACTCCAGAGTTCAGATACCTAGCCCAGACACACACCACTTACAATGCACACTGCACACTCACACTCCACTGTGCATACACCTCACACAGATACACACCACTCATCACACACCTACTACACAGTCCACACACTTCACACAGGCACACATCATGCAACACACACTCCAGATTGCAGACACCTAGCACAGACACACACCACTTACCACACACACTGCACACTCACACTCCACTGTGCATATATCTCACACAAACACACACCCCTCATCAAACACATACTACACTGTGTACACACCTCACACTGCTACAGAGCACTCACCACATACACACTGCACAGTACACTCACCTCAAACAGACACACCACCCACTGCACACACAATCCAAAATGCAGACACTTCACACAGACAGACATCACTCATCATACACACTCCACTGTGCATACAACTCACACAGTCACACACCACTTAATACACACACTTTATGAACTCACTCCACATAGAACAAACTCACACAGACACAAAACTCAATGCATAGACACTATCCACAGTGCACACACCTCACAGAGAAACACACCACTCATCATACACATTCCACAGTGCACACATCTTACACAAACACACACTGTAGAGCATTCACAGACACTCCACAGTGCAGACAACTTACAGACATACACCACATACCATGCACAGAGACTCTACAGTGCACACACCTCACACACACAGCACTCACCATACAAACACCCTCTACAGTGCACACAGCTCAAACAGCACACACTACTCAAGACACACAAACTTTACACTAAAGACACCTCACAAAGACACAGAACACCCACCACACACACATTCTGCAGTGCAGACGTCTCATAAAACACATGACTCACCAGAAACACACACTGCACAGTGGTCATACCTCACACACACACACTCCACTGACCATACATACACTTCTCAGTGCAAACACCACACACAGACACATACCACACACCACACAAACACACACTGTGCACACACCAAACCCAACCACACACAACTCAACATAAACACACACTACACAGTGCACACACCTCACACAGACACACACCATGCACCACACACACTCTGCACAGTGCACAAAGCTAAAACAAACACACATCACTTACTTCACACACTGCATAGTGCAAAAACCCCATACAGACACAAGTCACTCACCACACACACTCTTCACAGTGCACACACCTCACACAGACACACACTACAAATGACACACATGCTTTACAGTGAAGTCACCTCACACAGACACAAGACTGATCACACACACTACACAGTAAAAACACCTCACATGAACACACAACACCCACCACACAAACATTCCACAGTGCACATCTTACACAGGCTCACACCACTCACCAAGCACACACTCCAATGTTCATGCAACTCACACAGACACAGAAGTCACCACACACACATACTATAGTGCATAAAACTTAAACACACACACCACTTGTGACAAACACACTCCAGGTTGAAGACACCTCATTCAGACACACAAATGACCACACAAACTACACAATAAATACATTTTTCTAAGACAAACAACACTGAGCACACATGCATTCCACAGTGCAGACACCTCACACAGGCACACCACTCACCACAAACACACACAGCACAGTGAACAAACCTCACAAAGTCACTATAAAGCCCCCTACCAATAACTGTCATTAAAGAGCACTTCACCCAAAAACAGTCACTAAACATCACCTACACAACAACATTCACTATAGAACACCCTTTGCAGTAACAGTCACCATAGAGCATCCCACCCAACAACAGTCAGTATATCACATCTTACCCAAAAACCTCCCTATAGAGCATCTACCCAACAACAGTCACCATAGAGCACCCCAGCCAATAACATTCAGTATAGAGCACATACCGAACAACAGTCACTATAGACACCCTACCCAAAAACAGTCGCTATAGAGAACCTAACCCAACAACAGTAATTATATAGCACCACATGCAACACCTGTCATTATAAAGCACTCCACTTAACAACAGTCTTTATAGAGCCCTTGACCCAAAAATAGTCACAAAAAAGCACTCTACCAAACAACAGTCACTATATATCACTCTACCCAACAGTCACTATAGAGCCTTCTCCCCAAAAACAGACACTATAGAGCACCTACACCACAAGAGTCACTATAGAGCATCTACTTAACAAGAGTCACTATAGAGCTCTTTACCCAAAAACAGTAACCTTAAGGCATTAAACCCAAAAACAGTCACTATAGAGCACTCCACCTAGCAGCAGTCACTATGGAGAACTCTACCCAGCAACAGTCACTATAGAGCACCCTACCAAACAACATTCACTATAGATTACCTTACCATCAACATTTGCTATAGAGCACCCTGCCAAACAATAGTAACTATAGAGCACCTACCCAACAAACGTCACTATAGAGCGCTCTTCCCAGAAACAGTTACTATAGAGCATTGTACCCAACAACAGTCACTATGGAGCACCCTACCCAAAAACAGTCACTATAGAGCACCTAACAAACAACAGTCATTATAGACCACCCTACCAAACAACAGTCACTATAGAGCACTCTATGCAACAACTGTCACTATAGAGCATTCTACCCAACAACATTCACTACAATGTACCCTACATGAAAACAGTCACTATCTAGAGTTCTCTGTTCAGCAACAGTCCCTATAGAGCACCACATTCAGCAACAGTCATTATCAATCACCCCACCCAACAACAGTCACTGTAGAGCAATCAACCCAAACACAGTCAATATAGAACACCAATCCAAAAACAGTCACTATAGAGCAACCCACAGAATAGTCGCTCTAAAGCACCCCACCCAACAACAGTCACTATAAAACACCTTACTTTGCAACAGTCACTATAGAGCATGCTACTCAAAAACAGTCACTATAGAGCACCCTACCTAACAACAGTCACTTAAAAACACCCTACAAAGCAACAATCACGATAGAGAACCCTTTTCAATGACAGTCACTAGAAAGCACTCCACCCAAAATATTCTCTATAGTGCACATACCCAACAACTGACACTATAGAGCACCAAGACAACAAAAGACACTATAGAGAACCCTACCAAACCACAATCACTAGAGTATCCAATGCAACAACAGTCACTATAGTGCACTCCACCACAAAACAGTCACTATAGAGCTTCTACTCATCAACAGACACTATAGAGCATTCTACCCCACAACAGTCACTTTAGAGCACTTTACCCTACAACAGTTACTATAGATCATTCTACACAACAAAAGTCAGTATAGAGCACCCTAACAAACAACAGTCAGTATAAAGCACCCTACACAAAAACAGTCATTATAGAGCACTCTTCACAACAACGGTCAGTTTAGAGCACTCCACAAGCAGCAGTAGCAATACAGCACCTACCCAAAACAGTCACTATAGAGCACCTTTCTCAGAAACAGTCACTATAGAGCATGTACCTAAAAACAGTCACTATAAATCACTTACCCAACAATAGTCACTAAAGAGCACCCTACACAGCAACTGTCACTGTAGAGCACCCTTCCCAGAAAAAGTCACTATAGAGCACTTTACCAATCAATTGTCACTATAGAGCACCCTACACAGAAATAGTCACTATAGAGCACCTACAAAACAACCATTGGCTTAGCACACTCCATGAACAACGAGTAACTATGCAGCACTTGCCCAAAAACAGTAACTGTAAAGCACCCTATCCAGCAACATTCACTATAGAGCACATACACAACAACAATCACTATAGAACACCGTACTCAAATATGATCACTATAGAACACGCTATTCAACAACAGTCACTATAGAGCACCTACCACCAACAGTCACTAAAGAGCACCTACCCAACAACAGTCACTGATGTATACTCAACCCAACAACAGTGACTATAGAGCACCTACCCAACAAAAGTCACTGTAGAGTACCCTACTCAACAAGAGTCAGTATAGAAAACTATACCCAAAAAAGTCATTATAGAGCACCCTTACCAACAACAGTCAATATAGAGCACACAAATTAACAACAGTTCCTATAGAGTACTTCTTAAAAATCAGTCACTGTACATCACTCCACCCAGCCACAGTCAATATAGAGCAATCCACACAACAGCAAGTATAGAGCACCTACTAAGAAACAGACATTATAGAGCACCCACACAACAACAGACACTATAGAGCACCCTACACAACACCAGTTACTATACTGCCCCATACCCAATAACAGTCATTATAGAGCAGCCTGTGAACAACAGTCGCTATAGAGAATCCTACCCAACAACAGTCACTATAGAGCACCTACCCAGCAACTGTCACTATAGAGCACTCTACTTAAAAAGAGTCACTCTAAAGAATGTACCCAACAACTGTCATTACAGAGCATTCTAACCAAAAAACAGTCACTATAGAGAATTCTACAAAATAGTGACTATAAAACACTTCACGCAACAACAGTCACCTATAGAACACTTTAGACTATAACATTCACTATGGAGCACTTCATCCAAAGTCAGTCATCATAGAGCACACAACTGAACAAAAGTTACTATAGAGTAACCTCCCCAACAACAGTTAGTATAAAGCACCTACTCCACAATGGTCACTATAGAGCCCTCTACCCAACAACAGTAACTGTAGAGCACTGTTGTCAACAACAGTCACTATAGAGCATTCTACCAAGGAACAGTCACTATAGAGCTCTCTACCCAACAACAGTCACTATACAGTACCTTACCCATTAACAGCCTCTATAGAGCACCTAACAGTCACTATAGAGCACCTACCAGTAACAGTCACTGTAGAGCATTCTACCCAGTAGTCAGTAAAGAGCACCCTTTCCAGTAACAGTCACTGTAGAGCATTCTACCCAGCAACAGTCACTGTAGAGCACTCTACCCAACAACAGTCACTATAGAGCACCCTACACAGAAACAGTCAGTATAGAGCAACTACACAACAACCGTCAGTTTAGAGCACCCCACCAACAATAATAACGATACAGCACCTACCCAAAAACAGTCACTACAGAGCACCCTGCCAAGCAACAGTCACTATACAGCATGTACCCAACAACATATAAAGCACCTACCCAACTACAGCCACTAAAAAGCACCCTAGCCAGCAACTTTCACTGTAGAGCACCTTACACAGCAACAGTCACAATAGAGCACTCTACCTATCAACTGTCACTATGGAGCACTGTACCCAGCAACTGTCACTAGAGAGTACCTACACAACCGTCAGCTAAGCACACCCCATCAACAATAGTAACTATGCAGCACATACCCAAAAACAGTAACTACAAACACCCTACCCAGCAACATTCACTATAGAGCACATACCTAACAACAGTCACCAGAGAGCACTTAACCCAGCAACAGTCACTATTGAGCACTCTACTTAACAACAATAACTATAGAATACTGTACTCAACAACAATCCCTATTGAGCACACAATTCAACAACAGTCACTATAGAGCACCTACCACGAAAAGTCACTATAGAGCACCTGCCCAACAACAGTCACTATCATGTACTCAACCCAAAATCAGTTACTATAGAGCATGATACCCAACAACACTCACTATGAGGACCCTACCCTATAAGAGCAACTATAGTGCACCTACATAACAACTGTCAGTATAAAGCATATTACACAACAACAGCCACTATGTAGCACTCTACCCAACAACAGTCACTGTAGAGCACCTGACACAAAAACAGTTACTATAGAGAAATTTATCAAATAACAATCACCTATAGAGCACTCTACAAAACAGCAGTTACTATAATTCACCCTACAAAGCAACAGTCACTATTGAGCACTCTACCTAACAACAATCACTATAGATCACCATAATCAACAACAGTCACTATAGAGCACACTATTCAACAACAGTCACTATAGAGCACCTACCACCAACAGTCACTATAGAGCACCTAACCACAACAGTCACTATAGTGTACTGAACCCAACAACAGTTACTATAGAGCACCATACACAACAATGCTCAATATGAGAACCCTACACAACAACTGTCAGTATAGAGCATATTACCCAATAACAGTCACTATGGAGCACTCTATCTAACAACAGTCACTACAGAGCACCTACATAAAAATAGTCACTGTAAGGAACGTACCCAACAACTGTCAGTATAAAGCAATCTAACCAACAACAGTCACTGTAAAAAACGTACCCAACAACTCTCAGTATAGAGCATTCTAACCAAAGACAGTCACTATAGAGAACTCTACACAATAGTCACTATAAAACACTCCACCCAACAACAGTCACCTATAGAGCACTCTAGACAACAACATTCACTATGGAGCACTTCAACCAAAATCAGTCACAATAGAGCACCCAACCAAACAACAGTTACTATAGAGTAACCTCACAAACAAGAGTAAATATAGAGCACCTATTCCACAAGAGACACTATAGAGACCTCTACCCAGCAACAGTAACTGTAGAGCACTCTTTTCAACACAGTCACTATAGAGCACCCTACAAAGAAACAGTCACTATAGAGCACTCTACCCAAAAACAGTCACTTTAGAGTACCTTATCCATTAGCAGCCACTATAGAGCACCTAACAGTCACCATAGAGCACCTACCCAACAATAGTCAGTAAAGAGCATTCTTCCCAGTAACAGTCACTGTAGAGCACCCTACCCAGAAACAGTCACTATAGAGCACTCTATCCAACAAAAGTCACTATAGAGCACCCTACACAACACAGTCAGTATAGAGCACAAACAACAATGGTCAGTTTAGAGCACCCCACCAACAATGGTAACTTTACAGCACCTACCCAAAACCAGTCACTATAGAGCAGCCTACCCAGAAACAGTCACTATACATCATGTACCCAACAACTGTCACTAAAAATCACCTATCCAACAATAACTACTAAAGAGCACCCTACACAGCAACTGTCACTGTAGAGCACCCTACTCAGCAACAGTCACTATAGAGCACTCTACCCATCAACTGTCACTATAGAGCACCCTACCCAGCAAGTCACTATACAGCACCTACACAACAACTGTCAGCTTAGCGCACCCCATCAACAACAGTAACTATGCAGCACCTACCCCAAAACAGTAACAATAAAGCACCCTACCCAGCAACATTCACTATGGAGCACATACCCTACAACAGACACTATAGAGCACCCTATTCAACAACAGACACTGTAGAGCACTCCACCCAACAACATTCTCTAGAGTGCACCCTACACAACAACAGTCACCATAGAGCACCCAACACCACAACAGTCAATACAGAGCACCCTACACAGCAACAGTCAGCACAGAGCATGTATTCAACAATAGATACTATAGAGCACCCTACTTAACAACAGTCACTAGAGAGCACCTTACCCAAAAACAGTCACTATGGAGTATGCTACCCAGCAACAGTCACTATAGAGCACTCTATGTAGAAATAGTTATAATAGTTCACTTTTTCACCAACAGTCACTATAGAGCACCAATCCAACAACAGACACTATAGAGAACTCTACCCAACAACAGTGACTGTAGAACACTCTATTAAGCAACAGTCAGTATAGAGCACACCACCCAGTAACAGTCACTATACAATAACATACACTGCAACAGTCAGTAAAGAGCACCTATTTAACTCTAGTCACTATAGAGCACCCTACCCAACAACAATCACTATAAAACTTCATAAACAAGAACAGTCACTATAGAGCACTCTACACAACAAAAGTCACTATAGAGCACCCTATCTAACAAGAGTCACTATAGAGTACCCTAACCAGCAACACTCACTATGAAGCACCCTGCCAACAACAGTCACTATAGAGAACCCTTTCTAACAATGGTCACTATAGAGCACCTGCTCAAAAACAGCCACTATGGAGCACCTACCCAAGTACTGTTACTATAGAACAAATACCCAACAACTGTCACAATACAGCACCTACCCAACAACAATCACTAGAGAGAACTCTACACAATAACAGTCACTATAGAGAACTGTACCCAAAATAGTCACTATAAAGCAACTTACCCAACCACAGTCACTATAGAGCACCTACCCAAAAATTGTCACTATAGGTCACTCTACCCAACAGCAATCACTATTGAACACAGTACCCAACCACAGTCACTATAGAGCACACTATTCAACAAGAGTCACTATAAAACACCCTATGCTAAAAGAGTCACTATGGTGCACTCTACCCATAAGCAGTCACTATAGAGCTTTCTACTGAAAAAAATCACTATAAACCACCTCAGCCGACAACAGTCACTATAGAGTACCTACAAAAATGTCAGTATAGAGCACTTTACACACCAACAGTCAGTATAGAGGACTTCTTCCAGAAACACTCACTATGGAGCACCCTACACAGCAACACTCAGTATAGAGCACCCTACTTAACAACAGCCATTGTAGAGCACCGTACAATAATAGTCACTATACAGCACCATACTCAACATCAGTCCCTATACAGCATCTTCCAAACATCAGTCACTATAGGGCACCTACCCAGCAACAGTCACTACGAAGTACATACCAATCAACAGTCACTACAGAGCCGTCTACCCAAAAACAGTCGCTATAGAGCACTCTACCCAGCAACAGTCACTATGGAGCACCCTACTCAACACCAGTCACAAAAGAGGCTGCTACCAAGCAACAGTCACTATAGAGGATATACCCAACAACAGTCATTATAGTGCTCCCTACCCAACAACAGTCAGCTATACAGCAGTGTAACTACGAACAATGACTATACAGCACTCCACACATTAACAGTCACCATAGAGTACCCTATGCAACAACAGTCACTATAGAGCATGATATCCAACAACAATCACTATGGAGCATCTACCCCACAACAGTCAGTATCTAGAGAACTTTACCCAACAACAGTCACTATAGAGCACCTCACTTAGCAACTGTTAGTATTGAGCATCCCACCCAATGACAGACACTATAGAGCACTCCACACAACAATATTCACTATAGCAGATGCTACCCAACAGCAGATATTATAAAGCCTCCTAACAAACAACAGTCACTATAGAGCACATACACAACAAAACTCATAATAAAGAACCTACGCAAAAACAGTCAGTAAAGGACACCTACACAACAGTCACTATGGAGCGCTCAACCCAACGATATTCTCAGTACAGCACCGTACCCAACAACAGTCACTGCAGAGCACCATACCCAAAAACAGTAACGATATTGCACCATACCCTACATCAGTCACTATATATCACCTACCAAACAACAGTCAGTATAGAGCAAGCTACACAACAAGTCACTGTAGAGCACTGTACACAGCTAGAGTCTCTATAGAGCCCTCTCCCCAATAACAGCCTCTATAGAGCACTCCACCCAACAAGTCACTTATAAAGCACTCTACCCAACAACAGTCACTATAGAGAAACCCACTCAATAACTGTCACTATAGAGCACCTACCCAACAACAGTCACTATGGAGCCCTCTACCCAAAAACAGTCACTATATAGCACTCTACACAAGAGTCATCATTGAACACCCTACAAAATAACAGTGAGTATCTAGAGACCCCTACCCAATGACAGTCACTATAGAGAACACTACCCAACAACAGTAACTACAGAGCACTCCACCCAAACCAGTCACTATAGAGCACTCTACACAATAGTCAATATAGATCACTCCACCCAACAACAGTCTTTTATGGAGCACTATACTCAACAACAGTTACTATAGAGAACCCCACAAAACAGCAGTCACTATAGAATACCCTACTCAACAAGAGTCTCTATAGGGCACCCTATCAAACCACCATTACTATAGTTTACCTACCCAACAACAGTAACTATCTAGAGCACTCAACCAAATAACAGTAACTACAGAGAACCCTTCCAAGCAACAGTCAGTATTGAGCACTTAAATCAAAACAGACACTATAGAGCACTCCACCAAAGAACAGCCACTATAGCACACTCTACCCAACAACCGTTACTACAGACACCTTAACCAACAACAGTATCTATAGAGAACATACTCAACAACATTCACTATAAAGCACCCTATGCAACAACAGTCACAATAGAGCACATACCCAACGACAGCCACTATAGAGCACCCCACGCAACAACAGTCTTTATAAAGTACCTACTCAGAAAAAGTCACTATAGAGCACTCTACCTAGCAACAGTCACTAAGAGCACCCCACCAAACAACAGTCACTATAGAGTACCCTACCTAACAACAGTCAATATAGAGTACTATACACAATTATAGCCACTATAGAGCACTACAGCAAACAAAAATCACTCATAGAGCACTCTACACAACAATAGTTACTAGAGTGCACCCCACCCAGCAACAGTCACTATAAAGCACCCTACCCAGCAACAGTAACTATAGAGCACCTACCCAAAAATAGTCACTATAGAACACCCTGCCAAACAACAGTAACTATGAAGCACCTACTTAACAACAGTCTCTAGAGAGCAACCTACCCAACAACAGCCACTATAAAGCACTCTACACAACAACAGTCACCATAGAGCTCTCTACACAATAGTTACTATAGAGCACTCCACACAACAACAGTGATCTATGGTGCACACTAGACAACAACAGTCAGGAAAGATCACCCCAACCAACAACAGTCACTATAAAGCACCTACTAAACAGCAGTCATTATAGAGCACTCCACCCAGCAAAAGACAGTATTGAGCACCCCACTTAACAACAGACACTATAGAACACTCCACCAAACAACAGTCACTATAGCGCACCCTACCCAACAACAGTTACTATAGAGGACCCTATGTAACAACAGTCACTATAGAGCAACTACTCAACAATAGTCATTATAGAGCACCTACCCCAAAACCGTCAGTATAGGGCACCTACCCAACAACAGTAACTGTAAAGCGCTCTACACAACAAATGTAACAAGAAAGCATCATACTCAACAACAGACACTATAAAGCACCATACAAAACAACAGTCACTATAGAGTACTCTACACAACAACAGTCAGTATAGAGGACTCCACCCAAAAACTGTCATTTATAGAGCACTCTACCTAAAAATGATCAATTTAGAGCTCACTCAAAAACAGTCACAATAAAGCACCCAATTCAGCAACAGTCACTATAGAGCACCTACCCAACGATAGTCACTACAGAACACCCTACAAAACAACAGTCACTATAGTTCACCATAAAAAACAACAATTACTATAGAACAACCTACCCAACAACAGTAACTATAGAGCACTGCACCCAACAAAAGTCACTATAGAGCACCTTACCCCACAACAGTCACTATAAAGCACACAACCAAACAACAGATGCTATAGATCACCCTGCCATCAACAGTCACTATAGAGCACCTACACACCAGCTGTCACTATAGAGCACCTACCCAACAACAGTTACTATAGAGAATTCTGCCCAACAGCAGTCACTATAGAGCACTGTACAAAACAAAAGTCACTATAAAGAAACCTACCCAACAACAGTCACAATAAAGCACCCACCTATCAACAATCACTATGGAGCACCTACTGAACAACACTCACTATAGAGCACTCTACCCAAAAACAATCACCATGGAACACTGTACAAAACAACAATCACTATAGAGCACACTATTCAACAACAGTAAGTATAGAGGACTTTGTAGGGTTTGTGGTCACTGGTGTTTCTGTATGAAATGTGTGCACTGTGGAGTGTGTGTGTCATAATCGGTGTGTGTCTGAGTGTGCACTGTGGAGTGTGTGTTTGTGGTTGGTGGTGTGCCTGTGTGAGGTGTCTGCACTGCAGAATATGTGTGGTGTATGCTCTGTGTCTCTGTTAGGTATGTTCACTATGTAGCATTTGTGGTAATTGGTATGTCTGTGTTTGGTATCTGCACTGTGGTTTGTGTGTTTGGTGAGTGGTGTGTGTCTGTGTGAGATGTGTGAACTGTGTAGTGTGTGTATGCTGAGTGGTGTGTTTTTGTGTGAGATGTGTGCACTGTGCAGATTGTATGGTGAGTGGTGTGTGTCTGTGTGAGGTGTGTGCACTGTGGAGTGTGTTTGTGTTCATTTATGTGTGTTTTTTGAGGCACGTTCACTGTGCAGTGTGTGTTGTGAGTGGTGTGACTGTGTGAGGTGTCTGCACTGCAGAATGTGTGTGGTGAGTGTGCTGTGATTGTGTGAAATGTACTTAGTGTGTAGTGTGTCTTCAGTTGTGTGTCTGTATGAAAATTCTTCAATGCATGGTGTGTGGGTAGTGAGTGTTGTGTGTGTGAGGTGTGTGCACTATGGCGTGTGTGTCATAAATGCCATGTGTCTGTGTAAGTTTTGTGAACTGTTGGGTGTGTGTTTGGTGAGTGGTGTGTGTGAGGTTTGTTTACTATGAAGTTTGTGTGTGATGAGTGGTGTGTGTTCGTGTGAGATTTGTGAAATGTGGAGAGTGTGTACGTGGTGAGATTTGAGTTTGTGTGATGTGTGTGCTTTGTTGACCGTGTGTGTTAAATGTGTGTATTAAGTGGTGTGTGTCTCTGTTAGGGGCGTTGACACTGGAGTGTGTGTGGACTGTGTGTGGTGAGTGGTGTGTGTCTGTGTGGAGTGTCTGCAATTTGGATTGTGTGTGCTGTGTGTGGTGTGTGTCTGTTTGAGGTTAGTGCACTGTGTAGTGTGTGTGGTGAGTGATATGTTTGTGTTAGGTGTCTGAACTGTGCAGTGTGTGTTTTTTGAGTATCATCCCTGTGTGTGGTGTGTGCACTGTGTAGTGTGTGTGTATAGTGACTGGTGTGAGTTTGTGTGATGTGTTTGCACAGTGGAGTGTGAATGTGATGAGTGGTGTGTGTTTCTGTGAGACGTGTGCACAGTGGAGAGTGTGTGTGCTGAAATTTTTTTCTGTGTGAGGTTTGTGCTATGTGGAGTGTGTGGGTGAAAAGTGTGTATTAAGTGGTGTGTGTCTGTGTTAGGTGTATGCAGTGTGGAGTTTGGGTTGAGAGTGTGTGGTGAGTTGTATGTGTCTGTGTGGAAGGTCTGAACTTTGGATTCTGTTTGCAGTGGGTGATGTGTGTCTGTGTGAGGTCAGTGCACTTTGTAGTGTGTGTGGTAAGTGGTATATTAGTGTTTGGTGACTGCACTGTAAATTGTGTGTTTAGTGAGTGGCATGTGTCTGTTTGAAGAGTGTGCACTTTGTAGTGTGTGTATGGTGAGTGGTGTGTGTTTCTGTGAGGTGTGAGTGCTGTGCAGTTGGTGTGTGTTAATGTGGTGAGTGGTCTCTGTCTGCGTGAGGTGTGAGCACTGTGGAGTGTGTGTGTATGGTGAGTGGCGTGTGTTTGTGGGAGGTGTGTTTACTGAGCAGTTTGTGTGTTTTTGTGTTGTGAGGGGTGTGTTTCTGTGTGTGGTGTGTGCACTGAGGAGTGTGTGTGGTCATTGGTCTGTCTTTGTGATTTGTGCATACATTGCAGTGGGTTTTTGGTGAGTTGTGTGCCTGTGTGAGGTGTCTGCACAGCAGAATGTTTGTGTGGTGAGTGTTTTGTGTTTATGTGAGCTGTGTTTGCAGTGTAGTGTGTGTGGTCAGTCTTGTGCCTGTGTGAGGTGTCTTCACTGTAAAGTGTGTGTGTCGTGAGTAGTGTGTGTCTGTTTGAGGTGTGTGTGAACTGTGAAGTGTGTGTGTGGTGAGTGTTGTGTGTGTGAGATGTCTGTACTGTTTAATGTGTGTGATGAGTGTTCTGTATCACTTTTAGGTGTGTACATTGTGTAGTGTTTGTGGTCAGTAATGTTTCTCTATGAAATATGCACACTGTGGAGTGTGTGTGTCATGAGTGCTGTGTGTCTGTGTGAGGTATGTGCACTGTGGAGTGTGTGTTTGTGGTTGGTGGTGTGTTGTGTGAGGTGTCTGCACTGTGGAATGTGTGTGGTGCGTGTTCTCTTTCTCTGTTAGGTGTGTTCACTATGTAGTATGTGTGGTAAGTGGTATGTCTGTGTTTGGTGTCTGTACTGTGGTTTGTGTGTTTGGAGAGTTGTGTGTGTCTGTGTAAGATATGTGTAGTGTGTACTGTGTGTGTATGCTGAGTGGTGTGTGTTTGTGTGAGATGTGTGCACTGTGTAGATTGTGTGTGTTTGTGTGGTGAGTGGTGTGTGTCTGTGTGAGGTGTGTGAACTGTGAAGTGTGTGTGGTGAGTGTTGTGTGTCTGTGTGAGGTTTCTCTACTGTTTAATTTGTGTGATGAGTGTTCTGTATCTCTTTTAGGTGTGTACATTGTGTAGTGTTTGTGGTCAGTAATGTTTCTGTATGAAATATGCACACTGTGGAGTGTGTGTCATGAGTGCTGTGTGTCTGTGTGAGGTATGTGCCCTGTGGAGTGTGTTTGTGGTTGGTGGTGTGTTGTGTGAGGTGTCTGCACTGTGGAATGTGTGTGGTGGGTGTTCTCTTTTTCTGTTAGGTGTGTTCACTATGTAGTATGTGTGGTAAGTGGTGTGTCTGTGTTTGGTGTCTGTACTGTGGTTTGTGTGTTTGGAGAGTTGTGTGTGCCTGTGTTAGATATGTGTAGTGTGTAGTGTGTGTTTATGCTGAGTGGTGTGTGTTTGTGTGAGATGTGTGCACTGTGCAGATTGTGTGTGTTTGTGTGGTGAGTGGTGTGTAACTGTGTGAGGTGTGTGCACTGTGGAGTGTGTGGTTAACAGTGTGTGTTTTGAAAGGCGTGTTCACTGTGCAGTGTGTATGGTGAGTGGTGTGACTGTGTGTGGTTTCTGCACTGCAAAATATATGTGGTGAGTGTGGTGTGTCTGTGTGAAATGTACTTACTGTATAGTGTGTGGTCAGTCGTGTGTCTGTATAAAGTTTCTTCAATACAAAGTGTGTGTGTAGTGAGTGTTGTGTGTGTAAGGTGTGTGCACTATGGTGTGTGTGTGTCATGACTACTGTGTGTCTGTGTGAGTTTTGTGAATCGTAAAATGCGTGTTTGGTGAGTGGTGTGAGTGTGTGTGAGGTTTGTTCACTATGGAGTTTGTGTGTAATGAGTGGTGTTTGTGTGAGGTGTGTGCACTGTGGAGAGTGTGTGCATGGTGAGATTTGAGTTTGTGTGATGTGTGTGCTCTGCTGTGTGTGCATTAAATGTGTGTGTTAAGTAATGTGTTTCTGTTAGGTGTGTTGACACTGGAGTGTGTCTGCAGTGTGCATAGTGAGTGGTGTGTGTCTGTGTGGAGTGTCTGCACTTTGGATTGTGTGTGCTGTAAGTGGTGTGTTTCTGTGTGAGATGAGTGCAATGTGTAGTGTTCATGGTGAGTGGTATGTCTGTGTTAGGTGTCTTCACTGTGGAGTGTGTGTTTGTTGAGCATTATTTGTCTGTGGTGTGTGCACTGTGTAGTGTGTGTATGTTGACTGGTGTGTTTGTGTGAGTTGTATGCACAGTGGATTGTGTATGTAATGAGTTGTGTGTGTTCTTGTGAGACGTGTGCACAGTGGAGAGTGTGTGTGTTGAGGTTTGTGTCTGTGACGTTTGTGCTACATGGAGTGTGTGGGTGAAAAGTGTGTATTAAGTGGTGTGTGTCTGTGTAATGTGTATGCAGTGTGGAGTGTGTGTTGAGTGTGTGTGTTCAGTGGTATGTGTCTGTGTGAAAGATCTGAACTTTGGATTGTTTGCAGTGGGTGATGTGTGTCTGTGTATGGTGAGTGCAGTTTGTAGTTTGTGTGGTAAGTGACATATCTGCGTTTGGTGTCTGCACTGTTTATTGTGTGTTTGGGGAGTGGTGTGTGTTTGTGTGAGGAGTGTGCACTGTGTGGTGTGTTTGTATGATGAGTGGTGTGTGTGTATGATGAGTGGTGTGTGTTTCTATGAGGTGTGTGCACTGTAAAGTTTGTGTGTGTTTGTGTGGTGAGGGGTGTGTTCCTGTGTGTGGTGTGTACACTGAGGAGTGTGTGTGTTGTCAGTTTTGTGTTTCTTTGTGATGTGTGCACGCTTTGCAGTGGGTTTATGTTGAGTCGTGTGCCTGTGTTAGGTGTCTGCACAGTCAAATAATTGTGTGGTGAGTGCTTTATGTCTGTGTGAGGTGTGTTTACTGTGTAATGTGTGGTCACCCTTGTTTTTGTGTGAGTTGTTTTCACTCTAATGTGTGTGTGTCGTGAGTATTGTGTGTTTGTTTGAGGTGTGTGAAAAGAGAATTGCGTGTGTGGTGAGTGCTCTGTGTCTGTGTGTGGTGTCTGCACTGTTTAATTTGTGTGGTGAATGTTCTGTATCTCTTTTACGTGTGTACACTGTGTAAAGTTTGTGGTCACTGGTGTTTCTGTATAAAATGTGAGCACTGTGGAGTGTGTGTGTCATGAGCGATGTGTGTCTCTGTTAGTTATTTGCACTGTGGAGTGTGTGTTTGTGGTTGGTGGTGTGCCTGTGGGAGGTATCTGCACTGTGAAATGTGTGCAGTGTTTGTTCTGTATCTCTGTTAAATGTGTTCACTATGTAGTATGTGTGGTAAGTGGTATGTCTGTGGCTGGTGTCTGCACAGTTGTTTGTGTGATTGGTGAGTGGTGTGTTTCTGTGTGAAATGTGTGCACTGTGTAGTTTGTGTGTATGCTTAGTGGTGTGTTTTTGTGTGAGATGTGTGCACTGTGCAGATTGTGTGTGTTTGTGTTGAGTGATAAGTGTCTGTGTAAGGTGTGTGCACTTTGGAGTGAGTGTGGTCAGTTGTGTTTGTTTTGTGAGGCATGTTCACAGTGCCATGTGTGTGTGGTGAGTGCTGTGACTGCGTGGTGTCTGCATTGTAGAATGTGTGTGGTGTGTTTGTGGAAAATGTACTTACTCTGTAGTGTGTGGTCAGTCATGTGTCTGTATGAAGTTTCTTCAATATGGAGTGTGTGTGCAGTGAGTGTTTTTTGTTTGAGATGTGTGCACTATGGCGTGTGTGTTGTGACTACTGTGTGTCTGCTTGCATTTTGTGAACCATGGAGTGCGTGTTTGATGACTGATGTGAGTCTGTGAGAGGTTTTTCACTATGGAGTTTGTGTGTGATGAGTGGTGTGTGTTTGTGTGAGGTGTGTGCACTGCAGAGGTTGTGTGTGTGGTGAGTTTTGAGTTTTTGTAATGTGTGTGCTCTTTTTAGTGCGTGTGTTAAAAGTGTGTATTAATTGGTGTGTGTCTGTTAGGTGTGTTTCCACTGAAGTGTGTGTAAAGTGTGCATGATGAGTGGTGTGTGTCTGTGTGGAGTGTCTGCACTTTGGATTGTGTGTGCTGTGGGTGGTGTCTGTCTGTGTGAGGAGAGTGCACTGTGTAGTGTGTGTGATGAGTGGTATGTCTGTGTTAAGTTTCTGCACTGTGGAGTGTGTTTGTTGAGTATTATCTATCTGTGTGTGGTGTGTGCACTGTGTAGTGTGTGCGTATGTTGACTGGTGTGTGTTTGTGTGAGGTGTGTGCACTGTGGAGTGTATATGTGATGAAATGCGTGTGTTCCTGTGAGACGTATGCAGAGTGGAGAGTGTGTGTTTTGAGGTTTGTGTTTGTGTAAGGTTTGTGCTATGTAGAGTGTGTGGATAAAAAGTTTGTATTAAGTGGTGTGTGTGAGGTGTATGCACAGTGGAGTGTTTCTTGAGTGTGTGTGTTGACTGGTATGTGTCTGAATGGAAGGTCTGAACTTTGGATTGTGTTTTCAGTGGGTGATGGGTGTCTGAGGTGAGTGCACTGTGTAGTGTGTATATTGTGAGTGGTGTGTGTTTCTGTGAGGTGTGTGCACTGTGGAGTGTATATTTGATGAGTGGTGTGTGTTCCTGTGAGACGTGTGCAGAGTGGAGAGTGTGTGTGTTGAGGTTTTTGTCTGTGTGAGGTTTGTGCTGCGTGCAGTGCATGGGTGAAAATTGTGTATTAAGTTCTGTGTGTCTGTGTGAGTTGTATGCACAGTGGTGTGTGTGTTGAGTGCCTGTGGTTAGTGGTATGTGTTTGTGTGGAAGGTCTGAACTTTGAATTGTGTTGGCAGTGGTTGATGTGTGTCTGTGTAAGCTGAATGCACTGTGTAGTGTGTGTGGTAAGAGGTATATTTTTGTTTGGTGTCATCACTGTGGATTGTGTGTTTGGCGAGTGGTGTGTGCCTTTGTGGGGAGTGTGCACTGTATAGTGTGTGTATGGTGAGTGGCGTGTGTTTCCATGAAATGTGTGCGCTGTGCATTTCCGTGAAATGTGTGCACTGTATCTCTTTTAGATGTGCACACTGTGTAGTGTTTGTGGTTACTTTTGTTTCTGTATGAAATGTGCACACTGTAGTATGTGTGTCATAAGTGGTGCGTGTTGGTGTGAGGTATATGCGCTGTGTCTCTGTGAGGTGTGAGCACTGTGGAATGTGTGTGTATGGTGAGTTGTGTGTGTTTGTGGAGGTGTGTTCACTGTGAAGTTTGTGTGTGTTTTGTGGTGAGGGGTGTGTTTCTGTGTGTGGTGTGTACCGAGGAATGTGCTTGTTGTCAGTGGTGTGTGTCTTTGTGATATGTGTGCACTTTGCAGTAGGTTTCTGGTGAGTCATATGCCTGTGTGAGGTGTCTGCACTGTGGAATATTTGTGTGGTGAGTGCTTTGTGTTTGTGTGAGGTGTGCTTACTGTGTATTGTGTTTGGTCAGTCTTATGTCTGTGTGAAGTGTCTTCACTGTAAAGTGTTTGTGGTGAGCAGTGTGTGTCTGTTTGAGGTGTGTAAACAGTGGAGTGTGTGTATGGTGAGTGCTGTGAGTCTGTGTGAGGTGTCTGCATTGTTTAATGTGTGTGGTGAGTGTTCTGTATCTCTTTTAGATGTGCACACTGTGTAGTGTTTGTGGTTACCTTTGTTTTTGTATGAAATGTGCACACTGTAGTGTGTGTGTCATGAGTGGTGTGTGTTGGTGTGAGGTATATGCACTGCAGAGCGTGGGTTTTTGGTTGGTAGTTTGCCTGTGTAAAATGTCTGCACTGTGGAATATGTGTGGTGTGTGTTTTGTGTCTGTCAGCTGTGTTCACTATGTAGTATGTGTGATAAATCGTATGTCTTTGTTTTCTGTCTGCACTATTGTTTGTGTGTTCCATGAGTGGTGTGTGTCTGTGTGAGATGTGTGCACTGTGTAGTGTGTGTGTATGCTTAGTCGTGTGTGTTTGTGTGAGATGTGTGCACTGTGCAGATTGTGTGTTTTTGTGTGGTGAGTGGTGTGTGTCTGTGTGAGGTGTGTGCACTGTGGAGTGTGTGTGGTCAGTGGTGTGTGTTTTGTGAGGCATGTTCACTGTGCATTGTGGGTGTGTGGTGAATGATGTGACTGTGTGAGGTGTCTGCACTGCAGAATGTGTGTGGTGAGTGTGGTTTGTCTGTGTGAAATGAACTTACTTTGTAGTGTGTTGTCAGTTGTGTGTCTGTATGAAGTTTCTTCAATACAAAGTGTGTGGTTAGTGAGTCTTGTTTGTGTGCATTGTGTGCACTATGGTGTGTGTGGTGACTACTGTTTGCATTTGTGCATTTTGTGAACTGTGGAGTGCGTGTTTAGTGAGAGATGTGAGTCTGTGTGGGGTTTGTTTACTATGGCGTTTGTGTGTGATGAGTGATGTGTGTGCAGTGTGTGCACTGTGGAGAGTGCATGCATGGTGAAATTTGAGTTTGTGTGATGTGTGTGCTCTTTTGAGTTTGTGTGTTAAATGTGTGTATTAAGTGGTGTGTGTCTCGGTTAGGTGTGTTCACACTATAGTGTGTGTGGAGCATGCATGGAGTGGTGTGTGTATGTGTGGTGTCTGCATGGTGTGTCTGCACTTTGGATTGTGTGCGCTGTGAGTGCTGTCTGTGTGAGGTGAGTGCACTGTGTAGTGTGTGTGGTGACTGGTATGTCTTTGATGTCTGCACTGTGGAGTGTGTGATTGTTGAGTATTATCTGTGTGTTTTGTGTGCAGTGTGTTATGTGTTTGTATGATGACTGGTGTGTGTTTATGTGAGGTGTGTGCACTATGGAGTGTGCATGTGATGAGTGGTGTGTGTTTCCATGAGATGTGTGCACAGTGGAGTGTGTGTGTGTTGAGGATTGTGTCTGTGTGAGCTTTGTGCTACATGGAGCATGTGGGTAAAAAGTGTGTATTAAGTGGTGTGTGTCTGTGTGAGGTGTATGCACAGTAGAGTGTGTGTTGAGTGTGAGTGGTGAGTGGTATGTGTCTGTGTAGAAGGTCTGAACTATGGATAGTGTTTGCAGTGGGTGATGTGTGTCTGTGTGAGATGAGTGCACTGTGTAGTGTGTGTGGTAAATGGTATATCTGTGTTTGGTGTCTGCACTGTGGATTGTGAGTTTGGTGAGTGGTGTGTGTCTCTGTGAGGAGTGTGCACTGTGTAGTTTTTGTGTATGTTCTGTGGTGTGTGTTTGTGTGAGTTGTGTGCACTGTGCAGTTTGTATGTGTTTGTGAGTTGAGGGGAATGTTTCTATGTGTGGTATGTGCACTAAGGAGTGTGTGTGGTCAGTGGCGTGTGTTTTTGTAATGTGTGCACACTATTCAGCGGGTTCTGGTGAGTCAAATACCTGTGTGAGGTGTCTGCACTGTGGATTGTTTGTGTGGTGATTGCTTTGTGTTTGTGTGAGGTGTGTTTATTGTGTAGTGTGTGTGGTCAGGCTTGTGTCTGTGTGAGGTGTCTTCACTATAATGTGTGTGTGTCGTGAGAAGTGTGTGTCTTTTTGAGGTGTGTGAACTGCAGAGTGTGTGTGTATAGTGAGTACTGTGTGTCTGTGAGAGGTGTCTGCACAGTTTAATGTGTGTGGTGTTCTGTATCTCTTTTAGGTGTGTACACTCTGTAGTGTTTGTGGTCACTAGTTTTTCTGTATGAAATGTGCACACTGTGAAGTGTGTGTCATAAGTGGTGTGTGTCAGTGTGAGGTATGTGCACTGTCAAGTGTGTGTTTGTGGTTGGTGGTGTCCCTGTGTGAGATGTGTGCACTGCAGAATATGTGTGGTGTGTGCTCTGTGTCTCTGTTAGGTATGTTCACTATGTAGCATTTGTGGTAATTGGTATGTCTGTGTTTGGTGTCTGCACTGTGGTTTCTGTGTTTGGTGTCTGCACTGTGGTTTGTGTGTTTGGTAAGTGGTGTGTGTCTGTGTGAGATGTGTGAACTGTGTAGTGTGTGTATGCTGAGTGGTGTGTTTTTGTGTGAGATGTGTGCACTGTGCAGATTGTGTGTTTTTTGTGGTGAGTGGTGTGTGTCCGTGTGAGGTGTGTGCACTGTGGAGTGTGTTTGTGTTCATTTCTGTGTGTTTTGTGAGGCACGTTCACTGTGCAGTGTGTGTGTTGTGAGTGGTGTGACTGTGTGAGGTGTCTGCACTGCAAAATGTGTGTGTGGTGAGTGTGCTGTGTTTGTGTGAAAGGTACTTACTGTGTAGTGTGTCTTCAGTCATGTGTCTGTATGAAAATTCTTTAATGCATAGTATGTGGGTAGTGAGTGTTGTATGTGTGAGGTGTGTGCACTATGGTGTGTGTATCATAAATACTGTGTGAGTTTTGTGAACTGTTGGGTGCATGTTTGGTGAATGATGTGTGTGTGAGGTTTGTTTGCTATGGAGTTTGTGTGTGATGAGTGGTGTGTGTTCGTGTGAGGTTTGTGAAATGTGGAGAGTGTGTGCGTGGTGAGATTTGAGTTTGTGATGTGTGTGCTTTGTTGACTGTGTGTGTTAAATGTGTGTATTAAGTGGTGTGTGTCTCTGTTAGGGGTGTTGACACTAGAGTGTGTATAGACTGTGTGTGGTGAGTGGTGTGTGTCTGTGTGAAGTGTCTGCACTTTGGATTGTGTGTGCTGTGTGTGGTGTGTGTCTGAGGTTAGTGCACTGTGTAGTGTGTGTAATGAGTGATATGTTTGTGTTAGGTGTCTGGACTGTGCAGTGTGTGTTTCTTGAGTATTATCCCTGTGTGTGGTGTGTGCACTGTGTACTGTGTGTGTATGGTGACTGGTGTGAGTTTGTGTAAAGTGTGTGCACAGTGGAGTGTGAATGTGACGAGTGGTGTGTGTTTCTGTGAGATGTGTGCACAGTAAAGAATGTGTGTGTGTGGAACTTTGTGTCTGTGTGATGTTTGTGCTATGTGTAGTGTGTGAGTGTAAAGTGTGTATTAAGTGGTGTGTGTGTGTAAGGTGTATGTAGAGTGGAGTGTGGGTTGAGTTTGTGTGGTGGGTGGTATGTGTCTGTGTGGAAGATCTGAACTTTGGATTGTGTTTGCAGTGGGTGATATGTTGCTGTGTGAGGTTAGTGCATTTTGTAGTGTGTGTGGTAAGTGGTATATCAGTGTTTGGTGTCTGCACTGTGGATTGTGTATTTGGTGAGTAGTGTGTATCTGTGTGAGGAGTTTGCAGTGTGTAGTGTGTGTGGTGAGTGGTGTGTGTTTCTGTGAAGTGTTTGCTCTGTGCAGTTTGTGTGTGTTGTGTGGTGAGTGGTCTGTGTCTGTGTGAAGTGTGAGCACTGTGGAGTGTGTGTGTTTGTGTTGTTAGGAGTGTGTTTCTGTGTGTGGTGTGTGCACTGGGGACTGTGTGTGGTCAGTGGACTGTGTCTTTGTGATTCATGAGCACTTTGCAGTGGGTTTCTGATGGTCGTGTGCCTGTGTGAGGTGTCTGCAATGTGGAATCCTTGTGTGGTGAGTGCTTTGTGTTTGTGTCAGGTGTATTTGCTTTGTAGTGTGTGTGGTCAGTCTTGTGTTTGTGTGAGGTGTCTTCACTGTAAAGTGTGTGTGTCGTGAAAAGTGTGTGCTTCTTTGAGGTGTGTAAATTGTGGAGTGTGTGAATGGTGAGTGCTGTGTGTCTGTGTGAGGTGTCTGCACTGTTTAATGTGTGTGGCGAGTGTTCTGTATCTTTTTTATGTGTGTACACTCTGTAGTGTTTGTGGTCACTAGTGTTTCTGTATAAAATGTTTACACTGTGGAGTGTGTGTGTCATCAGTGCTGTGTGTCTGTGTGAGTTATGTGCACTGTGGAGTGTGTGTTTGTTGTTAGTGTGCCAGTGTGAGGTGTCTGCACTGTGGAATGTGTGTGGTGTGTGTCCTGTGTCTCTATTAGGTGTGTTCAGTATGTAGTATGTGTGGTAAGTGATATGTTTGTGTTTGGTGTCTGCACTGTGGTTTGTGTTTTTGGTGAGTTGTGTTTGTCTGTTTAAGATATGTGTACTGTGTAGTGTGTGTGTATGGTGAGTGGTGTGTGTTTGTGTAAGATGTGTGCAATGTGCAGATTGTGTGTGTTTGTGTGGTGATTGGTGTGTGTGTGTAAAGTGTGTGCACTGTGGAGTGTGTGTGGTCAATGGTGTGTGTTTTGTGAGGCACGTTCACTGTGCAGTGTGTGTGGTGAGTGGTGTTACTGTGTGTGGTGTCTGCACTTTGAAATGTGTGTTTGTTGAGTGTGTTGTGTCTGCGTGAAATGTACTTATTTTATAGTGTGTGGTCAGTCGTATGTGTGTATGATGTTTCTTCAATGTGTAGTGTGAGTAGTGAGTGTTGTGTGTGTGAGGTGTGTGCACTATGGTGTGTGTGTCATGACTACTGTGTGTGTGAGTTTTGTGAACTGTAGAATGCGTGTTTCGTGAGTGGTGTATGTGTGAGGTTTTTTCACTATGAAGTTTGTGAGTGATGAGTGGTGTGTGTTTGAGGTCTGTGCACTGCAGAGACTGAGATCTGAGTTTGTGTGATGTGTGTGCTCTGTTGAGTGTGTGTGTTAAATGTGTGTATTAAGTGGTGTGTGTCTCTTTTAATTGTGTTGACACTGGAGTGTGTGTGGAGTGTGCGTGGTGAGTGGTGTGTGTCTGCGTGGAGTATCTGCACTTTGGATTGTGTGTGCTGTGAGTGGTGTGGGTCTGTGTGAGATGAGTGCACTGTGTAGTGTGTGTGGTAAGTGGTATGTCAGTTTTAGGTGTCTGCACTGTGGAGTGTGTGTTTGTTGAGTATTATCTGTCTGTGTGTGGTGTGTGCACTGTGTAGTGTGTGTGTATGTTGACTGGTGTGAGTTTGTGTGAGGTGTGTGCACAGTGGAGTGTGTATGTGATGAGTTGTGTGTGTTCCTGTGAGACGTGTGCACAGTGGAAACTTTGTGTGTGTTGAGGTTTTTGTCTGTGTAAGGTTTGTGCTATGAGGAGTGTGGGTGAAAAGTGTGTATTAAGTGGTGTGTGTCTGTGTAATATTTATGCAGTGTGGAGTATGTGTTGAGTGTTTGCAGTGAGTGGTATGTGTCTGTGTGAAAGGTCTGAACTTTGGACTGTGTTTGCAGTGGGTGATGTGTCTCTGTATGAGGTCAGTGCACTGTGTAGTGTGTGTGGTAAGTGGTATATCTGTGTTTGGTGTCTGCACTGTGGATTGTGTGTTTGGTGAGTGGTGTGTGTGTGAAGAGTGTGCACTGTGTAGTGTGTGTGTATGTTGAGTGGTGTGTGTTTCTGTGAGGTGTGTGCACTCTGCAGTTTGTGTGTGTTTGTCTGGTAAGTGGTTTGTGTCTGTGTGAGGTGTGAGCACTGTGGAGGGTGTTTGTATGGTGAGTGGTGTGTTTGTGTGATGTGTGTGCACTGTGCAGTTTGTGTGTGTTTGTGTAATGAGGTGTTTGTTTTTGTGTGTGGTGTGTGCACTGAGAAGTGTGTGTGGTCAGTGGTGTGTGTCTTGATGTGTGCACACTTTGCAGTGGGTTTCTGTTGAGTCATGTGCCTGTGTGAGGTGTCTGCACTGTGGAATGTTTCTGTGGTGAGGCCTTTGTCTTTGTGTGAGTTGTGTTTGCTGTGTATTGTGTGTGGTCACTCTTGTGTCTGTTTGAGTTTTCTACACTGTAGAGTGTGCATGTCGTGAGTAGTGTGTGTCAGTTTGAGGTGTGTAAAATCTGGAGTGTGTGTGTATTGTGAGTGCTGTGTGTCTGTGTAAAATATCTTCACTGTTTAATGTGTGGTGTTATGTATCTCTTTTAGGTGTGTACACTGTGTAGGGTTTGTGGTCACAACTGTTTCTGTATGAAATGTACACACTGTGGATTGTGTGTGTTGTGAGTGGTGTTTGTCTGTGTGAGGTACGTGCACTGTGAAGTGTGGGTTTGTGGTTGATGGTGTGCCTGTGTGAGGTGTCTGCACTGAGGAATGTGTGTGGTGTGTGTCTCTGTTAGGTGTGTTCACAATGTAGTATGTGTGGTAAGTGGTATGTCTGTGTTTGGTTTCTGCACTTTGTTTTTTGTGTTTGGTGAGTGGTGTGTTTCTGTGTGAGATGTTTGCACTGTGTAGTGTGTGTGTATGCTGTGTGGTGTGTATTTGAGATGTTCACACTGTGCAGATTGTGTGTGTTTTTGTGGTGAGTGGTATGTCTCTGTTATGTGCCTGCACTTTGGAGTGTGTGTTTCTTGAGTATTATCTCTGTGTGTGGTGTGTGCACTGTTTTGTGTGGGTATGGTGACTGGTGTGTACTTGTGTGAAGTGTGTGCACTGGGGAGTGTGTATGTGATGAGTGGTGTGTGTTTCCATTAAAGGTGTGCACAGTGGAGTGTGTGTGTGTCGAGGTTTGTGTCTGTGTAAATATTGTGCTACATGGAGGGTGTGAGTGAAAAGTTGGTATTAAGTTGTGTGTGTCTCTGTGTGTTGTATGCACAGAAGAGTGTGTGATGAGTGTGTGTGGTGAGTGGTATATGTCTTTGTGGAAGGTCTGAACTTTGGATTGTGTTTGCAGTGGGTGATGTGTGTGTTTAAGTTGAGTGCACTGTGTAGTGTGTGTGTATGATGAGTGGTGTGAGATTCTGTGAGGTGTGTGAACTGTGGAGTGTATATGTAATAAGTGGTGTGTGTCTGTGTGTTGTGTGTGCACTTTAAATTGTGTGTGCTCTGAGTGGTGTGTGTGTGTGGTGATTGCTATGTGTAGTGTGTGTGGTGAGTGGTATATCTGTGTTAGGGGTTTGTGCTTTGGAGTGTTCATTTGTTGAGTATTATCTGTCTGTGTGTGTTGTCTGCACTGTGTAATGTGTTTGTATGGTGACTGGCATGTGTTTGTTTGAGGTGTGTGCACTGTGGAGTGTGTATGTGATGAGTGGTGTGTGTTTCTGTGAGATGTGTGCAAAGTGTAGAGTGTGTGTGGGTTATTTGCGTCTGTGTGAGGTTTGTGTTACATGGAGTGTGTGGATAAAAAGTGTGTATTAAGTGGTGTGTGTCTGTGTGAGGTGTATGAACAGTAGAGTGTGTGTTGAGTGTGTGTGGTGAGTGGTATGTGACTGTGTGACAGGTCTGAACTTTGGATACTGCTTTTATTGGGTGATGTGTGTCTGTGTGCGGTGAGTGCACTGTGTAATGTGTGTGCTAAGTGGTATATTTGTGTTTGGTGTCTGCACTGTGGATTGTGTGTTTGGTGAGTGATGTGTGTTTTTGTGGAGTGTGTACTGTGTAATGTGTGTGTATGGTGAGTGGTGTGTGCTTCTGAGAGCTGTGGGTGCTGTGCAGTTTGTGTGTGTTTGTGTGGACAGTGGTCTGTGTCTGAGTGAGGTGTGAGCACTCTGAAGCATGTGTGTAGTGTTAGTGGTGTGTTTATGTAAGGTGTCTGTGCTGTGTAGTTTGTGTGTGTGGTGAATGATCTGTGTTTCTGTGAAGTGTGAGCACTGTGGAGTGTGTATGTATTGTGAGTGGTGTGTTTTTTTGTGAGGTGGGTGCACTGTGCAGTTTGTGTGTGTTTGTGTGGTGAGTGGTCTGTGTCTGTGTGATGTGTGAGAACTGTGCAGTGTGTGTGTAAGTTGAGTGGTGTGTGTTTGTGTGAGGTGTGTGCACGGTGTAGTTTGTGTGTGTTTGTGTGGTGAGTGGTCTGTGTCTGTGATGTGTGAGAACTTTGCTGTGTGTGTGTAAGATGAGTGGTGTGTGTTTTGTTAGATGTGTGCACTGTGCAGTTTGTGTGTGTTTGTGCTGTGAGGGGTGTTTCTGTGTGGTGTGGGTGCACTGAGGAGTGTGTGTGTCTTTGTGATATGTGCGCACTTTGCAGTTGGTTTCTGATGAGTCGTGAGTCTGTGTAAGTTGTCTACACTGTGGAATATTAGTGTGGTGAGTGCTTTTTATTTGTGTGAGGTGCATTTACTGTGTAGTGTGTGTGGTCAGTCTTGTGTCTGTGTGAGGTGTTTCACTGTAAATTGTGTGTGTCGTGAGTAGTTTGTGTCTGAGGTGTGTGAACTGTGGAGTGTGTGGGTATGGTGAGTGCTGTGTGTCTGTGTGAGGTGTTTGCACAGTGGAATGTGTGTGGTGTGTGTTCTGTGTCTCTGTTAGGTGTGTTCACTATGTAGTATGTGTGTTAAGTGGTATGACTGTGTTTGGTGTCTGCACTGTGGTTTGTATGTTTGTTGATTGGTGTGTGTCTGTGTGAGATGTGTGCACTCTGAAGTGTGTGTGTGGTTAGTGGTGTGTGATTTGTGAGGCACGTTTACTTTGCAGTGTGTATGGTGAATGTCGTGACTGTGTGAAGTGCCTGCACTGCAGAATGTGTGTGTGATTAGTGTGGTATGTCTGTGTGAAATGTACTTAATGTGTAGTGTGTGGTCAGTCGTGTGTCTGTATAAAGTTTCTTCAACTCAGAGTGTGTGTGTAGTGAGTGGTGTGTGAGAGGTGTGTGCACTAAGATGGGTGTCATGTCTACTGTGTGTCTGCGTCTGTTGTGTGAATATTGAAGTGCATGTTTGGTGAGTGGTGTGAGTCTGTGTGGGGTTTGTTCACTATGGAGTTTGTGTGTGATTAGTGGTGTGTGTTTGTGTGGATGTGTGTGCGCTGTAGAAACTCCGTGCATAATGAGATTTGAGTTTGTGTGATGTGTGTGCTCTGTTGAGTGTGTGAGTAAAATGTGTGTATTAAGTGGTGTGTGTCTCTTTTAAACATGTTCACACTGGAGTGTGTGTGGAGTGTGTGTGGTGAGTGTTGTGTGTCTGTCTAGAGTGTCTGCACTTTGGGTTGTGTGTGCTGTGAGTGGTGTGTGTCTGTGTGAGCTGAGTACACTCTGTAGTGTGTGTGGTAAGTGGTATGTCTGTGTTAGGTGTCTGCACTGTGGAGTGTGTGTTGTTTGAGTATTATTTTGTCTGTGGTGTGTTCACAGTGTAGTGTGTGTGTATGGTGACTAATTTGAGTTTGTGTGAGGTGTGTGCACTGTGGTATGTGTATGTGATGAGTGGTGTATATTCCTGTGACATGTGTGCACCATGAAGAGTGTGTGTGTTGATGTTTGTGTCTGTGTGAGTTTTGTGGGTGAAAAGTGTGTATTAAGTGGTGTGTATCTGTGTGAGGTGTATGCACAGTTGAGTGTGTGTTGAGTGTGTGTGGTGAGGGTATGTGTCTGTTTGAAAGGTGTAAACTTTGGATTGTGTTTGCAAAGGGTGATGTGAGTCTGGGCTAGGTGAGTGCACTGTGTAGTGTGTGTGGTAAGTGGTATATCTGTGTTTGGAGTTTACACTGTGGATTGTGTGTTTGGTGAGTGGTGTGTGTCTGTGTGTGGAGTGTACACTGTGTAGTGTGTGTGTATGGTGAGTGGTGTGTGTTTCTCTGAGGTGTGTGCACTGTGCAGTTTGTGTGTGTTTGTGTGGTCAGTGTTCTGTGTCTGTGTAAGGTGTGAGAACTGTGGAGTGTGTGTGTTTGGTTAGTGGTGTGTGTATGTGTGAGGTGTGTGCACTGTATAGTTTGTGTAATATTGTGTGGTGAGGGGTGTGTTTCTGTCTGTTGTGTGTGTACTGAGGAGTGTAAGTGTAGTCAGGGGTGTGTGTCTTTGTAATGTGTACACACTTTGCAGTGGGTTTCTGGTGAGTCGTGTGCCTGTGTGGGTTGTCTGCACTGCAGAATGTTTGTTGGGTGAGTGCTTTGTGTTTATGTGAGGTGCGTTTACTGTGTAGTGCATGTGGTTCGTCTTGTGTCTGTGTAAGGTGTTTTCACAATAAAGTGTGTGTGTCGTGAGTATTGTGTTTCGGTTTGAGGTGTGTGAACTGTGAAGTGTGTGTATCATGTCTGCTGTGTGTCTGTGTAAGGTGTCTGCACTGTTTAATGTGTGTAGATTTTGTTATGTATCTCATTTAGGTGTGTACACTGTGTAGTGTTTGTGGTCACTAGTGTTTCTGTATGAAATCTGCACACTGTGGAGTGTGTGTCACAAGTGGTGTGTGTCTGTGTGAGGTTTGTGCACTGTGGAGTGTATGTTTGTTGTTGTTGATTTGCCTGTGTGAGGTGTCTGTACAGTGAAATGTGTGTGGTGTGTGTTCTGTGTCTCTGTTTGGTGTGTTCACTATGTAGTATGTGTGGTAAGTGGTATGTCTGTTTGGTGTCTGCACTGTGATTTGTGTGTCTGTTGAGTGGTATATGCCTGTGTGAGATGTGTTCACTGTGAAGATTCTGTGTTTTTGTGTGGTAAGTAGTGTGTGTCTGTGTGAAGTGTGTGCACAGTGGAATGTGTGTTTGGTCAGTGGTGTGTGTTTTGTGCGGTGTGTTCACTGTGGTGTGTGTGTGGCGAGTGGTGTGACTGTGTGAGGTGTCTGCACTGCAGAAAGTGTGTCTGGTAGGTGTGGTGTGTTGGTGTAAAATGTACTTACTGTGTAGTGTGTGGTCTGTCTGTGTGAAGTTTCTTCAATGTGAAGTGTGTGCAAAGTGAGTGTTGTGTGTGTTAGGTGTGTGCACAATGTTGTGTGTGTGTCATGACTACTGTGTGTCTGTGTGAGTTGTGTAAATTGTGGAGTGCATGATTGTTGAGTGGTGTGAGGCTGTGTGGGGTTTGTTCACTATGGAGTTTGTGTGTGATGAGTGGCATGTGTTTGTGTGAGGTGTGTGCACTGCAGAGAGTGCACACGTGGTGAGATTTAAGTTTGTGTAATGTGTGTGCTCTGTTGAGTGTGTGCATTAAATGTGTGTATTAATTGGTGTTTCTCTGTTAGGTGTCTTCACACTGGTGTGTGTTTGGAGAGTGCATAGTGAGTGGTGTGTTTCTGTGTGGAGTGTCTGCTTTTGAATTGTGTGTGCTGAGTGGTGTGTGTCTGTGTGAGGTGAGTGCACTGTGTAGTGTGTGTGGTGAGTGGTATGCCTGTGTTAGTTGTCTGCACTTTGGAGTGTGTTTTTCTTGAGTATTATCTGTCAGTGTGGGGTGTTTTCACTGTGTAGTGTGTGTGTATGGTGACTGGTTTGTGATTGTGTGAGGTCTGTGCACTGTGGAGTGTGTATGGGATTAGTGGTGTGTGTTCCTGCAAGATGTGTGCACAGTGGAGAGTGTGTGTGTTTGTGTGGTGAGTGGTGTGTTTCCGTGTGTGGTGTGTACACTGAGGAGGGTTTGTGTTGTCAGTGGTGTGTATCTTTGTGATGTGTGCATACTTTTATGTGGGTTTTGGTGAGTCTTGTGCCTGTGTGAGGTGTCTGCATTATGTAATATGTGCGTGGTAGGTGTTGTCTGTTTCTGTGAGCTGTGTTTTTTTGGTGTGTATGGTCATTTTTGTCTGTGTAAGGGGTCTTCACTGCAAAGTGTGTGTGTTGTGGGTAGTGTGTGTCTCTGTGAGGTGTGTTCACTCTGGAGTTTCTGTGCATGGTATTTTGTGTCTGTCTGTGTGTGGTGTGGGCACTGTGTAGTGTGTGTATTGTGACTTGTGTGTGTTTGTGTGAGTAGTGTGCACAGTGCACTTTGTGTGTATTTCTATGGTAAGTGGTGTCTTTCTGTGTGAGGTGTGTGCACTGAGGAGTGTGCATGGTCAGTGGTGTGCGTTTTTGTGAGGTGTGCACACTCTGTAGTTTCTGATTCTGGTGAGTAGTTTGCCTGTGTGAGGTGTCTGCAGTACATAGTATGTGCGTCGTAGGTGTTGTCTTTCTCTGTGAGGTGTGTTTTTCTTGTAGTGTGTGTGTTCAGTCTTGTGTCTTCACTGCAAAGTGTGTGTATCACGAGTAGTGTGTGGCTGTGTGAGGTGTGTTCACTGTGGAGTCTCTGTGCATGGTATGTTGTGTCTGTCTGTGTGAGGTGTGTGCACTCTGAAGTGTGCGTGTTCAACAGAGTGTGATTGAGTGAGGTTTTTGCACTGTGAAGTGCTTGTGCTGAGTGGTGTGTGTCTGTGTAAAATGTGTGCACTGTGTGTGCATTGAGTGTGTGTGGTGAATGGTGTGTGACAGTGTGAGGTGTCTTCATTGTAAATAAGATGTCAGGTGATTGGTGTTTGTCTGTATAATGTGCGTGTTTTATGTTTTGTGATTGCACAGTTTGTTTGGTGTGTGCTGTGTGTCCCTGTGAGGTGTGTGTACACTGAAATGTTTGTGAGTGTGGTGAGTGGTGTATTTCTGAGATATGTGCACTGTGGATTGTGAGTGGAGTGTGTGACGAGCATGGTGTGTCTCTGTAAGGTGTGTGCACTGTGGAGGTTGTGTGTGGTGAGTTGTGTGTATGTGTGATGTATGTGTACTGTAAAGTATGTATGTAATAAGTAGTGTGTGTTCCTGTGAGACGTGTGCACAGTTGAAAGAGTGTGTGTATTGATTTTTGTGTCTGTGTGAAGTTTGTGATACGTGGAGTGTGTAAGTAGAAAGTGTGTCTGTATGAGGGTTGTGCTACATGGAGTGTGTAAGTAAAAAGTGTGTATTAAGTGGTTTGTGTCTCTGTAAAGTGTGTGCACAGTGGAGTTTATGCTGAGTTTGTGTGGTGTGTGGTATGTGTCTGTGTGGAAGGTCTGAACTTTGGATTGTGTTTGAAGTGGGTTATGTGTGTCTGTTAGGTGAGTGCACTGTGTAGTGTGTGTGATGAGTGGTATGTCTCTGTTAGCTGTCTGCACTGTGCAGTGTGATTTTGGTGAGTATTATCTCTGTGTGTGTTGTGTGCAATTAGTGTGTCTGTATGGTGACTGGTAAGTGTTTATGTGAGGTGTGTGTACTGTGAAGTGTGTATGTGATGGGTGGTGTGTGTTCCTGTGAGACGTGTGCACTGTGGAAAGTGTGTGTGTTGAGGTTTGTGTCTGTGTGAGGTTTGTGCTACGTGGAGTGTGTGGGTTAAAAGTCTGTATTAAGTGCTGTGTGTCCGTATAAGGTGTAGGCACAGTGGAGTGTGTGTTGAGTGATATGTGTCTGTGTAAAAGGTCTGAACTTTGGATTGTGTTTGCATTGGGTGATGTGTGTCCATGTGAGGTGATTGCACTGGGTAGTGTGTGTGGTAAGTGGTGTATCTGTGTTTGGTTTCTGCATTGTGGTTTGTGTGTTTGGTGAGTGGTGTATGTCTGTGTGAGATGTGTGCACTGTGTAGTGTGTGTGTAGGCTGAGTGGTGTGTGTTTGTGTGAGATGTGTGCACTGTGCTGATTGTGTGTGTTGGTGTGGTTAGTGGTGTGTGTCTGTGTGAGGTGTGTGCACTGTGGAGTGTGTGTGTGGTCAAGGGTGTGTGTTTTGTGAGGCACGTCCACTGTGCACTGTGTGTGTCATGAGTGGTGTGATGGTATGATGTTTCTGCACTGTAAAAAAGTGTGTTGATTGTGGTGTGTCTGTGTTAAATGTACTTACTGTGTGGTATGTGGTCAGCCGTGTGTCTGCGTGAGGTTTCTTCAATGTGGAGTGTGTGTGTAGTGAGTGGTGTGTGAGTTGTGTGCAATATGGTGTGTGTGTGTTGTGACACTGTGTCTGTGTGAGTTGTGTAAACTGTGGCATGCGTGTTTGGTGAGTGGTGTGACTCTCTGTGAGTTGTGTGCACTGTGAAGTGTTATGCATGAGGTGAATAGTGTCAGTGTGAGTTGTGTGCACCCTTCAATGTGTGAGTTGTGCTTGTCTGTTTAACGTGTGTGCACTGTGAAATATGTGTGTGAGGTGTGTGTGGTTACTGATGGGTGTCTGTGGGAGGTGTCTGCACTGTGTAGTATGCATGTGATGAGTAGTGTTTGTGTAAGATTTATGGAGAGTGGAGTGTGAGCGTGAAGTGTGTGTAGTAAGTGGTGTGTGTTTGTTCAAGGTATCTGAACTGTGGAGTGTGTGTGGTTACTTGTGGGTGTCTGTGTGAGGTGTCTCCACTGTGTAGTATGCATTTGATGAGTAGTGTTTGTGTAAGATTTATGCACAGTGGAATGTGAGTGTGCAGTGTGTGTGGTATGTGGTGTCTATGTGTTCAAGATGTCTGAACTGTGGAGTGTGTGTGTTGCATGTCGTGTGTTTGTGTAAGGTGTGTGCATGGTGGAGAGTAGGTGTGTGGTAAGTGTGTGTCTGTGTGAGGTGTCTGCATGCTGGTGTTTGTGAGCTGATTGGTGTGTGTCTCTGTGAGGTTTGTGCACTGTGAAGTGTGTGTGGTAAGTGGTGTGTGTCTTTGTGAGATGTATGCACTTGGGAGTGTTTGTGGTGAGTGGTGTGTGTCTGTGTGAAATGTGTGTTCTGAGTGTACGTGTTGACTGTGTGTGGTGACTGGTGTGTGACAGTCTAAGGTGCCTGAATTGTGGATAGGGTGTAAAATGATTGGAGTGTGTTTGTGTGATGTGTGTGCATTGTGGTGTGTATGTGCACAATTTGTGTGGTGCATAATGAATGTCTCTGTGAGGTGTGTGCTCTAGAATTTCTGTGTGATGAGTGGTGTGTGTCTGAGGTATGTGCACAGTGGATTATGTGTAAACTCCGTGAACTGCTTGGTGCATGTTTGTGTGTGAGGGGCGTGCACTGCTGAGAGAGTGTGTGTGCTGAGGTTTGTGTGTGTTTGATGTGTGTGTTATGTGGAGTGTTGGTGCTAAGTGTGTGTAAAAAGTGTGTGTCTGTGTGAGGTGTGTGCACAGGGGAGTGTGTGTGATGTGTGTGGTGAGTGTTGCATGTCTGTTGTAGTGTCTGCAATTTGGATTGTTTGTGCAGTGACTGGTGTGTATTTGTGTGAGCTAAGTGTACTGTGTAGTGTGTATGGTGACTGGTATGTCTGTGTTAGGTGTCTGCACTCTGGAGTGTGTGTTTGGTAAGTATTGTCTGTCTGTGTATGTGTTGTGTGCACTGTGTAGTGTGTGTGTATGGTGAGTAGTGTGCATTTGTGTGAGGTGTTTGCACTGTGCAGTTTGTGGGTGTTTGTGTAGTGAAAGGTGTGTGTCTGTGTGAGCTGTGTGCCTTGTGCAGTTTGTGTGTGTTGGTGTGGTGTGTAGTGTGTGTCTCTGTGAGGTGCATGCAATGTGGAGTTTGTGTTGTCAGTGGTGTGTGTCTTTGTGAGGTGGGTTTTTTGTGCACTGTGTGTTTCTCGTGAGTGGTGTGCCTGGGTCAGGTGTCTGCACTGTGGAAGGAGTTTCTGTTGAGTTTTGTGTGTTTGTGTGAAATGCATTTACTGTATGTTTTGTGTTGTCCATCTCGTTTCTGTATGAGGTATTTTAATGTGTGGTATGTTTTTTTGTGAGTGGGGTGTGGGTGAGGTGTGTGCACTGTGGAGTCTGTGTGGTGACTGCTTTGTGTCTGCGTGAATTCTGTGAACTGTGAAATGTGTGCTTGTTGAGTGGTGTGTGTCTATGTGAAATGTGTGCACTATGGAGTGTTATGTGTGTGGTGAGTTTTGTGTCTGTGTGAGTTGTGTGCACTCTAACGTGTGAATGGTGTGTGTCTTTTTAAAGTGTGTTCACTGTAGAGTTTGTCTGTGGAGTGTGTGGTGACTGGTGTGTGTCTGTGTGTGGTTTCTGCACTGTGGAGTGTGTGTGTCTGGTGAATGGTGTGTGCCTGTGTCAGGTGTGTTCACTGTGTAGTATGCATGTGATAAATGGTATGTGTCTGTGTGAGATGTATGCACAGTAGAGTGTGAGTGTTCAGTGTGTTTGGTAAGTGGTGCATGTCTGTACTAGGTGTCTGCCCACAGGAGTGTGTGTGTTTGTTTGAAGTGTGTGCACAGTGGAAAGTGTGTATGTGTTAACTGTTGTGTGTCTGCATGAGGTGTGTGCATGATGAAGTGTGTGTGTGCCAAATTTTATTCTTCCTGTGAGGTGTGTGCACTGTGGAGTGTTTGTGTTCAGTGAGTGGTGTGTTTCTGTGTACAGTGTGTGCACTGTGAATAGTGCATGTCATGAGGGGCTTGTGTTTGTGTGAGGTTTATGCATGGTGGAGTGTGTGTGGTGAATCTTGTGTGTCATTGTGAGTTGTGTGCACTGTGTGGCTTGTGCACTGTGCAATGGGTGTGTATGGTGAGTGGTGTTTTTGTTTGGGTTATATGTGTGCACAGTTTTTTGATTTTATGGTGTGTTATGTGCATCTGTGTCAGGTGTGTGCACTGTGGAGTGTGCCTTTGTGGTGACGAGTGTGTCTGTGTGAAGGGTCTGCACTTTATATTGTGTGTGTGGTGAATCTTGTGTGTCTTTGTGAGGTGAGTGCACTGTGTAGTCTGTGTGGTGAGTGGTATGTCTCTGTTAGGTGTCTGCATTGTGTAGTGTGTGTTTGATGAGTATTATTTGTGTGTGGTGTGTGCACTGTGTAGTGTGTATGTAAGGTGAGTGGTGTGTGTTTTGGTTAGGTATGGGAACAGTGCGGTGTGTGTGTTTTTATGGTGTGTGATGTGTGTCTGTTTGCGGTAAGTGCAATGTGGTGTGTGTGTGATGGTGGTCAAAGCTGTGTGTTTATGTCAGGAGTGTGCACTGTGAAGTGTGTTTGTGGTGAGTAGTGTGTTTTTGGGAGGTGTCTTCACTGTGAAATGTGTGTGTGGTGAATGTTCTAAGTGTCTGTTAGGTTTGCTCACTGTGTAGTGTGAGTGTTCAGTAGTGTTTCTTTATGAGGTGTATTCACTGTGGAGTGTGTGTGTCGTGACTGGTGTGTGTTTTTGTGAGGTGTTTGTAGTGTGGAGTGTGTGTGTGGTAAGTGGTGTGTGTCTTTTTGAGGTGTGTGAACAGTGTAATATGTGTGACAGAAGAGTTGTGTGTGTCTCCTTGAAATGTGTGCACTGTGGAGTGTGTGTTTTTGTTCTGCAGTGTGTTTGTGTGAGGTCTGTGCACCATGGAGCTAGTGTGGTAAGTGGTGTGTGTCTGTGTGAATTATGTGCACTGAGTGTGTGTGGTAACTGGTGTGTGACAGTGTGAGTTGCCTGCATTATGGATAATTTCTGAGGTGATTGATGTGTGTCTGTGTGATATGTGTGCTTTGTGGTGTGTGTGTAAAAATTTTGTGGTGCATGCTCTGTGTCTCTGTGAAGTGCATGTCGTGGAATTTTTGTGTGATGAGTGGTGTGTTTCTGAGATATGTGCACTGTGAATTATGTGTGGAATTTGTAGACTGCATGGTGTGTGTCTTTGTGAGGTGTATGCACTGTGAAAAATTTGTGTTTGGTGAGTGGTGTGTGTCTGTTTGAGGTGTATGCATTGTCGAATAGGTGTGTGATGTGTGGTCTGTGTTTCCGTGAGGTGTGTGCACTGTGGAGAGCGTGTGTTTGGTGAGTTTTGAGTCTGTTTGATGAGTGTGCTCTGTGGAGTGCATGCATTGTTTGTGTATTGAGTGGTGTGTGCCTGTGTGAGGTGTGTGCACACTGGAGTGTTTGTGGAGTGTGTGTGGTGAGTGGTGTGTGTGTGTGGAGTGTCTGCACTTTGGATTATATGTGTGGTGAGTGCACTTTGTAGTCTGTGTGGTGACTGGTATATCTCTGTTAGGTGTCTGCATTGTAGAGTGTGAGTTTGGTAAGTATTGTTTGTCTGTGTTTGGTGTATGCAACGTGTAGTGTGTGTCTATGGTGAGTGCTGTGCGTTTGTGAGAGGTGAGTGCACTGTGCAGTTTGTGTGTGTTTGTGTCGTGAGTAGGGTGTGTCTGTGTGAGGTATGTGCTGTGTAGAGTGTATGTGTTGTCAGTAATGTGTGTCTTTGTGAAGTGTGTTTAATGTGCAGTGTGTGTTTGTGGTGAGTGGTTTGTCTTTGTGAGGTGTCTACACAATAAAATGTGTGTTTGGTGAGTGTTGTGTTTCTGTGTGAAATGTATATACTGAGTAGTGTATGTGGTCAGTTGTGTGTCTGCATGAGGTCTCCTCAATGTGGAGTGTGTTTGTCGTGACTGGTGTCTGTGTGGGGTGTGTGCACAATGGAGACTGTGTGTGGTGGCTGCTGTGTGTCTGTGTGAGTTGTGTAAAATGTGCAGTGTGTGTTTTGTGAGTGGTGTGTGTGTAAAATGTGTGCACTGTGGAGTGTGTGTTTGGTGAGTGTCGGGTGCCTGTGTAAAATGTGTGTACTGCAGAATTTGTGTGTGGTGTGTTGTCTGTCTGTGTGAGGTGTGTTTACTGTGTAGTGTGCATGGTGAGTCTTGTGTCTGTGTGAGATATCTTCATCCTGAAGTGTGTTGGTCGTTAGTAGTGTGTGTCTGTTTGACGTGTGTGCACTGTGGAGTGTGTGTGTATGGTGAGTGCTGTGTATCTGTGTGAAATGTATGCACTGTGAAGTCTCCTTGCATGGCATGTGGTGTGTGTCTGTGTGAGATGTGCACAGTCTGTAGTGTGTGTTCTACAGTGTGTGTTTGTGTGAGGTGTGTGCACTGTTGAGCGTGTGTGCAGAGTGGTGTGTGTCTGTCAGAAATGTGTGCATTGGGTGTGTGTGTTTAGTGTGTGGTGACTTGTGTTACAGTGTGAGGTGTCAGCATTGTGGATAAGCTGTCAGGTGATTGGCATTTGTGTAATGTGTGTGCATTTTGCTGTGTGTTTGTGGAGTTTGTGTGATGGGTGTTGTGTGTCTCTGTTAGGTGTGTGTACTCTGGAGATTGTGTGAGTATGGTGAGTGGTGTATGTCTGAGGTATGTGCACTGTGCATTGTGTGTGAAGTGTGTGGACTCCATAAAGTGTTTTCGTGTAAGGTGTGTGCACTGTTGAGGGTGGAGACATGGTGAGTTGTGTGTATGTTAGAGGTGTGTGCACTGTTAAGTGTGTGTGTGATGATTGGTGTGTGTCTGTGTAAAGTGTGTGCACTGTGGAGAGTGTGTGTGTTGAGTTTTCTGTCTGTGTGAAATTTGCGCTATTTGAAGTTTGTTCGTGAGGTGTGTATTAAGTGCTGTGTGTCTGTGTGAGGTCTATGCAGAGTTCAATGTTTGTGGAGTGTGTGTGGTGAGTGGAGTGTGTCTGTTTGAAGTGTCTGCACTTTGGAATGTGTGTACAGTGGGTGGTGTGTGTCTGTGTGAGGTGAGTGAACTGTGTAGTGTGTGTGGTAATTGGTATGTCTGTGTTTGGTGTCCACACTAAGTATTGTGTGTTGAATGAGTGGTGTGTGTCGGTGTGAGGTGTGTGCACTGTGTAGTGTGTTTATGATGAGTGGTGTGTTTTTGTGCAAAATGTGTGCACTACACAGATTGTGTTTGTTTGTGTGGTGAGTGCTGTGTGTCTTTGTGAGGTGTGTGCACTCTGAGGTGTGTGTGTATAATGAGTGGTGTGTGTTTGTGCAAAATGTGTGCACTATGCAGATTGTGTTTGTTTCTGTGGTGAGTACTGTGTGTTTTGTGAGGTGTGTGTAATGTGGAGTGTGTGTGTAGTCAGTTGTGTGTCTTCGTGAGGTGTGTTTACTGTGCAGTGTGTTTGTGGTTTGTTTTGTGCCTGTGTGAGGTGTCTGCACTGTGAAATGTCTGTGTGGTCTTGTGTGCCTGTGTGTCTGTTGTTGGGTTAAGTGCTCTATAGTGACTGTGGTAGAATAGGGTGCTCTATACTGACTGTTGTTGGGTAGGGTGCTCTATAGTGTCTGTTGTTGGGTAGGGTGCTCTAGGGTGACTGTTGTTGGGTAGGTGCTCTATGGTGACTCTTAATGGGTATGATACTCTATAGTGGATGTTGTTTTGTAGAGTGCTCTACAGTGACTGTTGCTTGGTAGAATGCTCTATAGTTACCCTGGCTGGGTATGATGCTCTGTACTGAATGTTGTTAGGTAGAGTGCTCTATCGTGTCTGTTGTTAATAAGAGTGCTCTATAGTGACTACTTTGGGGTAGGGTGCTCGATAGTGACTGTTGTTGGGTAGAGTGCATTATAGTGACTGTGTTAAGTAGATGCTCTATAGATACTGTTTTTGGGTAGGTGCTCTATAGTGACTGTTATTGGGTAAGTGCTTTATAGTGACCATTGTTGCATACAGTGCTCTATAGACACTGTTGTTCATTACAGTGCTCTATAGTGAATGTTGTTGAATAGTTGCTCTACAGTGACAGTGGTTTGGTAGGTTCTCTATAGTGACTGATGCTGGGTAGGTGCTCTATAGTGACTGTTTTTGGGTAGGTGCTCTAAAGTAATTGTTGCTGCATAGATTGCTCTATAGTGACAGTGGTTGGTAGGCTGCTATACAGTGAGTTTTTTGGTATGGTGCTCTGTAGTGACTGTTTCTTGTTAGGGTCTTCTATAGTGACTGTTGTAAGTAGGGTGCTCAATAGTGAATCTTGTTGGGTAGAGTGCTCTATAGGTGAATGTTGTTGGGTGGAGTGCTGTATAGTGACTTTTTTTGTAGGGTTTTCTCTAGTGAGTGTTGTTGGGTACTCTATAATGTCTGTTGCTGGGTAGAGTGCTCTACAGTGGATCTTGTTGGTAGGGTGCTCTATAGTGACTGTTGATGTCTAGGGTGCTCTATAATGACTGTTTCTGGTTAGGGTGCTTTATACTGACTGTTGTTGGGTGGGGTTCTCTATAATGACTGTTGATTTGTAGAATGCTCTATAGTGACTGTTACTGGCATGGTACTCTAGAGTGACTGTTGTTGGGTAGGTGCTTTATAGTGACTGTTGCTGGGTAGGGTACTGTATAGTGACTGTTTCGGGTAGGTGCTGTATAGTGAGTGTCCTTGGTGGTGTGCTCTAAATTGACGTTTGAAGTATAAATGCTCTTTGGTGACTGTTGTGGGGTAGGGTGCTGTAGAGTGACTGTTGTTGGTTACAGTGCTCTATAGTGGCTGTTGCTGGGTATGGTGCTCTACAGTGACTGTTACTGGGTATGGTGCTCTTTGGTGACTACTGTTGGGTAGGTGTCCTATAGTGACTGTTGTCAGGTGGGATGCTCAAAAGTGATTGTTGTTGAGTAGGTGATCTATAGTGAGGTACTTTAGATAGAGTGCTCTTGAAATGTATGATACTCTATGGTGACTGTTGTCGGGTAGTGTGCTCTAAAGTCACTGTGTCTAGGTACAGTGCTCTATAGTGACTGTTGTTGGGTAGGTGCTCTATATTGAAGGTTGCTGGGCAGGGTGAACTATTGTGACTCTTTTTGGGTATGAGCTGTATAGTGACTGATTTTGGAGAAGTGCTCTAAACTGACAGTGGCTGGGTAGGTGCTCTGTAGAGACTGTTGCGGGGTAGGGTGCTCTATAGTGACTTTTTTTGTAGACTGCTCTACAGTGACTGTTGCTGGGTATAATGCTCTACAGTGACTGTTGCTGGGTAGGGTGCTCCTTGGTGCCTATTGTTGCGTGGGTGCTCTATAGTGACTGTTGTTGGGTAGGTGCTCTATAGTGACTCTTGATGAGTAGGATACTCTATAGTGAGTATTGTTTTGTAGAGTGCTCTATAGTTACTGTGGCTGGGTAGAATGCTCTATAGTGACATTGGCTGTTTATGGTGCTCTATATTGAATGTTGTTGGGTGGCATGCTCTATAGTGACTGTTGTGGGTTAGGGTGCTCTGTAGTGACTGTTCTTGAGTATGGTGCTCTATGATGACCTTTTTTTGGTAGAGTGCTGTATATTGACTTTTTTTGTAGAGGGCTCTATAGTGACTGTTGTTGGGTAGCTGCTCTATAGTGACTGTTGATTAGTAGAATACTCTATAGTGCCTGTTGTTGAGTAGAGTGCTCTATAGTGACTGTTGATGTGTCAGGTGCTGTATAGTGACTGTTGTCAGTGGGATGCTCTGTAGTGACTTGCTGAGTAGAGTGCTTTCTAGTGATGGTTGCTGGGTAGAATGCTCATCGTGACTGTTTTTGGGTAGGTGTTTTACAATGACTGTTGTAGAGTGGGGTGCACTAAAATGACTGTTGCTGAGTAGAGTGTCCTATACATAATTTTTGTTGGGTGGTGTTCTCAATACTGAATGTTGTCGTGCAGAGTACTCTATATGGAATATTGTTGGGTAGAGTGCTCTACTATGACTGTTGTAGGGTATGGTGCTCTATAGTGACTGTTGTGTATGTGCTGTATAGTGACTGTTGTTTGGAAGGGTGAAAATAGTAACTGTTTTGGGGTATGTTGCTTTATAATAACTGTTGTTAAGTACAGCACTCTTTAATGACTGTTGTTGAATAGGTGCTTTATAGTGACTGGGTAGGTGCTGTATAGTGACTGTTGTTGGGTAGGTGCCCCATAGTGACTGTTATTTCTTAGGTGCTCTATAGTGACTGTTGCTGTGCAGGGTGCTATATACTGACTCTTGTGGGTGGGGAGCTCTATAGTGAGCATTGTTAGGTAAAGTGCTTTATAGGGACTAATTTTGGGTATGTGTTATATAGTGACTGTTGCTGGGTATGCTGCTCTATAGTGACTGTTGTTGGGTAGGTACTCTATAGTGACTGTTGTTGGGTAGAGTGCTCTATAGTTGACTGTTGTTGTGTGGAGTGCTCTATAACAGCTGTTGTTTTGTAAAGTGCTCTAAAGCGACTGCCGTTGGTTAGAGTGCTGTATAGCTACTGTGGTTGTAAATAGTGCTTTACAGGTGACTGTTTTTGTGTGTGGTTCTCTATATTCACTGTCGCTAAGAAGAGTGCTCTATAGTGACTATGCTGTGTAGGGTGCTCTACACTGAGATTTTTTGGGTACATGCTCTTTAGTGTCTATTGTTTGGTAGGTGCTCTATAGTGAATGTGAGGGATGGCTTGCTCTATAGTGACTGTTGCTGGGTAAGGTTCTCTATAGTGACTGTTCTTGGGTTGGTGCTTTATGGTGCCTTTTGTTGGGTGAAGTGCTCTATAGTGACTTTTGTTGGGTAGAGTGCTCTATAGGTGACTTTTATTGAGTGGAGTGCCTTATAGTGGCTATTGTTTGTAGGGTGCTCTATAGTGACTGTTGTTAGGTAGAGGGCTTTAGCGTGGCTGTTGTTGTGTAAAGTGCTCTGTAGGTGATTGATGTTTGGTGGAGGGCTTCATAGTGACTGTTGTTGGTTCAGGTACTTTATAGTGACTGTTGTTGGGTATGGTGCTCTATAAAGGCTGTCACTGGGTAGAGTGCTTTATAGTGACTCTGATGAATAGAAGGCTCTATGGTGACTGTTGCTGGTAGAGTGCTCTATAGTGACTGTTGCTAGTTAGGGTGCTCTATAGTGACAGTTGTAGGGTAGCTCTATAGTGACTGCTGCTGTGTAGGGTGACTTATAATGACTGTTTTTTTGGAGGTGCTGTATAGTGATGTTTGCCTGTGAGGTGCTCTTTGGTGACTACTGTTGGGTAGATAATCTATAGTGACTGTTGTTAGGTGGGGTGCTCTAGAGTGACTGTTGTTTTGTAGGTGCTCTATAGTGACTCTTGATTGGTAGGATACTCAATATTGAATGTTGTTTTGTATAGTGTTCTATAGTGACTGTGGCTGGGTAGGATGCTCTATAGTGACAGTGGCTGGTAGAGTAATCTAAAATGAATGTTTTTGGGTGGTTTGGTCTATAGTAACTGTTGTTAGGTAGATTGCTCTATAGTGACTGTTCTTGGGTAGGTGTTCTATAGTGATTGCTTTGTGTAGAGTGTTCTATAGTGAGTGTTTTTCTCTATAGTGACTGTGGTTATGTAGATGCTCTGTAATGACTGTTTGGCAGTGTTCTATAGTGAGTATTGTTGGGTAGGTGCTCTATAGTGACTGTCTTTTGGTAGAATTTTCTATAGTCACTGTTTTTGTAGAGTGCTCTATAATGACTGTTGTAGCATAGGGTGCTCTATAGTGACTGTTGTTGGGTATGGCGATCTATACTATTGTTGGGTAGGTGCGCTATAGTGTCTGTTGCTGTATAGGGAGATGAATAGTGACTGTCATTGGGTGGAGTGCTCTATAGTGACTGTTGCTGGGTAGCATACTCTATGTTGGCAGTTGTGTAGGTGCTTTGTAGGGACTATTGCTAAGTAGGGTGGTATATAGTGACTGTTGTTGGGTAAGTGCTCTATAGTGACTGTTGCATAGGGTCCTCAGAGTGACTGTTGTTGGATGCAGAACTCTACAGTAACTATTGCTATGTAGTGTGCTCTATAGTGACGGTTGTTTTGTAGAGTGGTTTACACTGACTGTTGTTTGGTAGAGGGCTCTTAAGTGACTGTTGTTTGGTAGGTGCTCTATAGTGACTGTCATTGGGTAGGGAGCTCTATAGTCACTGTTGTTTGCCAGGGTGCTTTATAATAACCGTTGTTGTGTAGGTGCTCTATAGTGACTGTAATTTAGCAGGTGCTCTATGGTGACTGATGTTGGATAGGGTGCTCTATAGTGCTTGTTATTATGTGGAGAGCTCCATAGTGACTGTTGTAGGGTAGGGTGCTCTAAAGTGACAGTTGCTGAATAAGGTGCACTATCGTGACTGTTGCTGGGTATGTGCTTTATCATGACTGTATTTGGGTAGGTGCTCTATTGTGACTGTTGTTGGATAGGGTGCCCTATAGTGACTCTTGTTGGGTAGAGTGCTCTATAGTGCTTGTTACTGAACAGTGTACTCTATAGTGACTGTTGCTCAGTAGGGTGCTCCATTTTGACAGTTGTTGTGTGGTGAGCTCTATACAGTATGATGCTGCGTATAGTGCTCTACAGTGACAAATGTTGGGTAGGTACTCTAAATTTACTGTTGTTGGGTGGGGCGCTCTATAGTGACTGTTGTTTGGTAGAGTGCTCTATAATGACTGTTGTGTAGGGTCCTCCATAGTGACTGTTTTTGGTAGAATTCTTTATAGTCACTGTTGTTGGGTAGGTTCTCTATAGTGCCTGCTGCTGGGTAGTGTGCTCTATATTGACTGTCATTGGGTAGGAGCTCTACAGTGACTGTTGTTTTTGTGGTGTTCTGTATACTCACCATTGTTTTGTAAAGTGCTCTACATGTGATTGTTGTTAGATGGAGTTTTCTACAGCGACTGTTGTTGCATAGAGTGCTTTATAGTGGCTGGTGTTGTGTAGAGTGCTCTATAGTGACAGTTGTTGGGTAGTGTGCTCTATAGTGATTGCTGTTGCATAAGTGTTTTATTGTGAATGTTTTTGTGTTGGGTGCTCATAGTGACAGTGTTGGGTATGCTGCTATATAGCAACTGTTGTTTGGTAGAGTGCTCTATGGTGACTGTTGTTTGGTAGGTGCACTATAGTGACTGTTTATTTGTAGGTTTTTTATAGTGACTTTTGTTGCATAGGCGCTCTTTAGTGACTGTTTGGGAGAGGTCTCTATAGTGACTCTCATAGGTAGAATTCTTTATAATGACTGTTGTTAAGTAGGTTGCTCTATAGTGATGGTTGATGTATAGCATGCTCTATAGAAATTCTTGTTGGGTAGGATGCTCCATAGTGACTGTTTTTTTGTGGGGTGCTGTATACTGAATATTGCTTGATGGAGTGCTCTATATTGATGGTTGTTGGGTGGATTCTCAATAGTGACTGTTTTGGGGTTGGGTGCTCTCTTCTGACTGTTGTTGGGTAGGTGCCCTATACTGTCTTTTGTTGGGTAGAGTGCTCTATACTGACTGTAGTTTGGTAGGATGCTTTATAGTGACTGTTGTTAAGTGTAGTGCTCAATAATGACATTTGTTGCATAGGGTGTTTTATAGTAACTGTTGTTGGATACATTTCTCTATAGTGAATGTTGGGTATGGTGCTATTCAGTGACTGTTTTGGGGTAGTGATCTATATTGACTGTTGCTGGATAGGGTGCTCTATAATGACATATTCTGGGGAGAATTCTTTATAGTGAGTGTTATTGGTAGGGTGATCTATAGGGTGCACTATAGTGACTATTGCCTGGTAGAGTCCTCTATATTGCCTGTTGTTGAGTAGAGTGTTCTATAGTGACTGTCAATTGGTAGGTGCTTCATAGTGACTGTTGGTGGGTAGGTGCCCAATACTGACTGTTGTTGGGTATGGTGCTCTATAGAGCCTGTTTTTGGATAGGTGCTCTATAGTGACTGTTGCTAAGTGGAGTGTCTTATACTGACTGTTTTCAGGTAGGTGTTCTATAGTGGCTGTTGTAGGGTAGGGTGGGCTAAAGTGAAGGTTGTTGGGTGGAGTGCTTGATAGCGCCTGTTTTTGGATGAGGTGTTCAATACTGAATGTTGCTGAGTCAGGTCTTCTATAGTGACTGTTGTTGGGTAGACAGCGCTAGGTATTGACTGTTATTGGGTAAGTGATCCATTGTGATTGTTGTTGGATATAGTGTGCTATAGTGACTGTTGTTGAGTACAGTGTTCTACAATGACTGTTTTTGGTTAGAGTGCTCTATAGCTGACTGTTGTTGGGTATGGTGCAGTATCATGAACGTTGTTGAATTGGTGCTCTAGAGTGACTGTTGCTGGGTAGCAGGCTCTATTTTGACTGGTGTCAGGTAGAATGAGCTATAGTGACTATTGCCTGGTAGAGTGCTCTACATTGCCTGTTGTTGATTAGAGGGTTCTATAGTGACTGTCAATGGCTAGGTGCTTTATAGTGACTGTTTTTGGATAGGTGCCCTATACAGACTGTTGTTTGGTAGGAGCTCTATAGTGACTGTTGTTTGGTAGGGTGCTCTATACTGACTATTATGTGTACAGTGCTCTACAATGAGTGTTGTTAAGTAGGGTGCTCTATATTGACTCTTTCTTTGTAGGGTGCTCTATAATGAGTGTTTCTGGGTGAAGTACTCTTTACTGACTATTTCTGAATAAAGTGCTCTACAGTGAGAGTTTCTGGTAGGTATTCTATAGTGACTGATGCTAAGTGAGGTGGTCTATTGTGACTTTTGTTTGGTAGTATGCTCTATACAGACTGTTGTTGGGTAGAGTGCTCCATAGTTACTGTTTTGCATAGGTTGATTTTTGGTGACTGTTGTTGAATAATGTTCTCTATAGTGACTGTTGTTGAGCACAGTGTTTAATAGTGATTGTTGTTGGGTAAAGTACTCTATAGTGACTGTTTTTGAATAGGTGTTCTTTTTTTACAGCTTGTTGTATTTTAATGTATACTCAAGCTACAAGATGATTGCATTTAACATTTAACATTGTTATAAATAAAGACACAGCAGATCAATCATTAAGGTGTTCTATAGTGATTGTTTGTGTGTAGTGCTCTACAGTGACTGCTGTGAAGTAGGTAGCTCTATAATGAATTTTTTGAGTACAGCGCTTTATAGTGACTGTTGTTGGGTAGAGTTCTATATAGCGATTTCTGTTGGGTAGGTGCTCTATTGTAACTGTAGTTGGATAGGTACTCTATAGTGACAGTTGTTGGGTATGTGCTCTATAGTGTCTCTTGTTTGGCAGCTGCTCTACAGTGACTGATGTTAGGTAGAGTGGTCTATAGTGACTGTTGTTTGCAGGGTGCTCAATAGTGACTGTAGTTGGGTAGGGTGCTCTGTAGTAAATTTTGTTGGGTAGAGTGCTCTGTAGTGAGTGTTCTTGGGTTGGGTGATCTATAGTGACTGTTGTGTATAGTGCTCTTTAGTGACTGTTGTTGAGTAAAGTGCTATATAGTTGTTGTTGAGTAAAGTGCTATATAGTTATTGTTGTTGGGTAAAGGGCTCTAATGTGACTGTTGTTGTGTAGGTGATTTATAGTAAATTTTGTTGTGGAGGTGCTCTATACTGACTATTGTTGGGTGGAATGCTGTAGAGTGACTGTTGTTCAGTAGGGTGCTTTATAGTGATAGTTGCAGCGTAGTGTGCTCTATAGTGACTATTGTTGGAAAAAGTTCTCTAAAGTGACTGTTGTTGCATAGGGTGTTCTATACTGATAGTTGCTGTGTAGCATGCTTTATAGTGACTGTTGTTGGGTAGCAAGCTCTACAGTGACTATTGTCGGGTAGTGTGCTCTATAGTGACTATTGTTGAATAGGTGCTTTTTAGTGACTGTTGCCGTGTATTGTGCTTCATAGTGACTGTTGTTAAGTGGTGTGCCTCTATACTGACTGTTGCTGAATAAAGAGCTCTGCAGTGATTGTTGATTGGTAGAGGAATCTACAGTAACTCTTTTGGGTAGAGTTCTCTATAGTGACTCTTGTTGGGTTTGTGCTATATAGTGACTGTTGGTGTTAAGGTGCTTTATAGTGACTGTTGCTGCATAGGGTGCTCAATAATGACTGTTGCTATGTAGCGTGCTTCATAGTGACTGTTGTGTAGGGTGCTCTATAGTGATTGTTATTTTGTAGGGTGTTTCATAGTGACTATTGTTGAATAGGTGCCCTTTACTGACTGTTGCTTGTATGTTGCTCTGTAGTGACTGCTTTTGGGTGAAGTGGCTTATGGTGACTGTTGTTAGGTAGAGTGATCCCTAAGTATCCTTTATTGGGTGGAGTGTAGAGTGCTTTATAGTGACTGTTGTTTGAGAGAGTGCTTTACAGTTACTTCTTGAATAGCTTGCTCTATAATAACTGTTGTTAAGTAAGTAATTTATAGTGACTGTTGTTGAGTACAGTGCTCTATTGTGACTGTTGTTGGTAAGAGTGCTACACCATAACTCTTGTTGTTTAGGTGACCTAAAATGACTGTTGTTGGTTAAGTGCTTTACATTGACTGTTGTTGGTTAGGGTGCTCTATAGTAACTGCTGTTGAGTAAGGTGCACTATAGTAAATGTTGTTGGGTGGAGTGCTTTATTATGTCTGTTGTTGGGTGGATTGTTCAATTCTGACTGTAGCTGGGTTGAGTGTTCTATTGTGGCCGTTGTTGGGTAGAGTGCTCTATTTAGTGACTATTGTTGTGTAGGTATTCTATAGTGCCTGTTGAGTAGAAGGCTCTATGGTGACTGTTGTAGGGTAGGATGCTCTATAAGGACTGTTGATGGGTTGAGTGCTCCATAGTGATTGTTTTTGGGTAGTGTGCTCTATAGTGACTGCTGCTGGGTAGGGTACTCTATAGTGACTGTTGCTGTGTATTGTGCTCTAAGGTTACTGTTTTTGGATAAGGTGCTCCAGAGTGACTGTTGTTGGGTAGGGTGTTTTATAGTGACTATTGTTGGGTACGTGTTCTGTAGTGCCTGTTTCTGAATAGGGTGTTCTATACTGACTGTTGTTGGGTGCAGTGCTGTATAAGTGACGGTTTGGTGGAGTGTTTTATACTGACTGTTGCTGTGTAGAGTGCTTTATAGTGACTGTTGTTAAATAGGTGATTTACATTGACTGTTGTTGAGTAGGGTGCTCTACACGGACTGTTGTTGGGTTGAGTGCTCTGTAGTGATTGTTGTTGGGTAGGATGCTCTATAGTGATTGATGCTGGGTAGGGTGCTCTATAGTGACTGTTGCTTTGTACTGTGCTCTAAGGTGACTGTTTTTGGGTAAGGTGCTCCATAGTGACTGTTGTTAGGTAGGGTGTTCTATAGTGACTGTTGTTGGGTAGGTGTTCTGCAGTGCCTGTTTCTGCATAGGGTACTCTATACTGACTGTTTTTGGGTGCAGTGCTGTATAAGTGACTGTTGTTTGGTGGAGTGCTTTATACTGACTGTTGCTGTGTAGAGTGCTCTATAGTGACTGTTGTTGAATAGGTGATTTACATTGACTGTTGTTGGGTAGGGTGCTCTATAGTGTCTGTTGTTGGGTAGGTACTCTATAGTACCCACCCAACAACAGTCATGACACTGCACCTACCCAATAACAGTCTCTGTGGGAACTTTACCCAACAACAGGCACTAGATAAAACTTCACTCACGAATAGTCAATGTAGTGCACCATACCCAACAACAGACTCTATAGGGCATTATACGAAACAACAGTCACTTTCAAGCTTCTACCCAACAACAGTCACAATAAAGCATCCCACCCAACTGCAGTCACTATAAAGTACTTTCCCAACAGCAGTCACTATAGAGCAATCGACCCAGCAACAGTCTGTATAAAGCACACCACCAAACAACAGTCAGTACAGAGCACCCTACAGAGCAACAGTCACTATAGAGTGCCCAAACCAGCAACAGTCACTATAAAGCACTCTATCCAACAAGAGTCACTATGGAGTATTCTACCCTTCAAGAGTCACTATAGAGCACCTACCCAACAACAGTCAATTTAGATCACCCCAACCAATAATAGTCTCTATACAGCACCTACCCAACAGTAGTAACCAAAAACCACTCTATGCAGCAACAGTCACTGGAGATCACCCTACCCAGAAACAGTCATTGTAGAGCACTCTTTCCAAAACAGTCATAATAGAGCATCCTAACCTGCAACAGTCACTATAGAAAACCTACCCAGCAACTGTCAGTTTACAGCATTTTGCCAACAACCGTCACTAGAAATCACCTACCCAAAACCAGTCACCATAAAGCACCCTACCCATCAACAGTCACTATAGAGCACCTACCCAACAACAGTCACTATAGAGCACCCTACCCAGCAATAGTTAATATAGAGGACTTTACCAACAACAGTCAGTATAAAGAACCTGACCCAACCACAGTCAGTATAGAGCACCCTACCCAGCAACAGTCACTTGATATTATGTACCCCACAACAGTCACAATAGAGCACCACATTTAGAAACAGTCACTATAGAGAACTTTACTCAATATCAGTCACTATAGACCAACCTACCCAGCAGCAGTCACTATAGAGCACCCTACACAACAACAGCAAAAACAGAGCACCTCACCCAATAACAGTCACTATAGAGTACACTACCCAACAACAGTCACTATAGAGCACCCACCCAACACAGACACTTTAGAACACATACCCAACAACAGTCACAATAAACCGCCATATTCAACAAAAGTCACCATAGAACACCCCACTAACACTAGTTACTAGAGTGTACCTACCCAACAAACTGTCACTCTAGAGCACTTCCTACAGCAACAGTTACTATGGAGTAACCTACCCAGAAATATTCAGTATAGGGCATTCTACTTAAAACAGTCAGTATAGAACACCCACCAATAACAGTCACTATAGATTCCTATACCAAACAACAATCACTATAGAGCACTGACACAACTACAGTCACCATCTAGAGCACTCTACCCAAAAACAGTCACTAGATAGCACTGTACCCAACAACAGTCACTACAGAGCACCCTAACCAAGAACAAACAGCATAGACCACTTTACAAAACGACAGTCACTATTATGCACCCTACTCAACAACAGTCATCGTAGAGCACCTACCCAACAACAGTCATTATAGATCATCCTACCCACTAACAGTCATGATTGAGTATTGAACCCAATAGTCACTATAGAGCACCCTAATCAACAACAATCAGTATAGAGCAATACTTAATAACAGTAACTATCTTAAGGACTCTACTTAACATGTCACTAAGAAACACACCACCCAGCAACCGTCAATAATGAGCAACCCACACAACAAAAGACAGTATAGAGCACTCCATGCAAAAACAGGCACTATAGTGCACGTACACAACAACAATCACTATAGAGCACCTACACAACAACAGTAAATATAGAATACCCAAAAACAATTCCTATAGAACACTGCACTTAACACAGTTACTATAGATCACACTATTCAACAACAGTCACTATCTAGCACCTACCCAAAAATAGTCACTATAGAGCCCTCTACAAAAAACAGTCACTATAAAGCATTGTACCCAACAACAGTCAGTATAGGGCACTCTACCCAACAACAGTAACTATAGAGCAGTTTACCCAAACATAGTCACTGTCTAGAGCTCTCTACACAACAACAGTCACTATAGAGCACTCCACCAAACAACAGTAAGTATAGAGCACCCTACAAAACAATCTGTATAGAGCACCTATGCAAGAACAGTCACTATTTATAGCAATCCACCCAACAACTGTCACTATAGAACTCCTACACATAAACAGTTACTATAGAGCACTCTACCCAATGACACTCACTATAGAGCACCGTACCCTACAACAGTCACTTCAGAGAACCATACACAAAACAGTCGGTATAGAGCTCTTTCCAAACAGCAGTAAGAATAAAGCATTTTACCCAGCAACAGTAAATGTTGAGCCCTCTACACAACAACAGTCAGTTAAGAGCTTGAAACACATCAGTCATTATAGAGCACTCCATTCAACAAGAGTCACCTAAAGAGCACTTTTGCCAACAACCAGTCACTATATAGCACTGTACTCTGAAACAGTCACTATGGATTACCCCACCCATTAAACGTCTTTATAGAGTACCAATGTAAAACAATCACTATACAGCACTCTATGCAGCAAGAGTCACTACAGAGCACTTCACCTAACAACAGTCACCATAGAGCACCCTACAAAAGAACACTCACTATAAGGCACTTTACCAACAACAGTCACTATAGAGCACCATGCACAACCACAGTCACCATAGAGCACCTATGCTACAACAGTCATTATAGAGCATCTTCTCAACAACAGCCACTATAGAGAACCTAACCAACAACCATCCCTATAATGCAACTAACCAACAATTATCACTGTAGAGCACTCTACCCAATAAGTCACCATAAATCACTGTACACAAGAACAGTCAGTATAGAGCACTGTATTCAACAATAGTGACTATAAAGCACCTACTCAACAACAGTCACCATAGAGCACCCTACCCAACAACAGTCATTATAGAGCACCATATACAACAATAGACACTGTAGAGCACCAACTTAACAGCAGTCACTATACAGCACTGTAACCAACAAGAGTCACTGTAAGGAACCCTACCAAAGAATAGTCAGTATAGAACACTCTACCAAACAACAGTTATTATAGAGCACCCTAGACAACAACAGTCACTGTGGAGCACCCACACAACAACAATTATTGTAGAGCCCTCTATCCAACAACATTTAGTATAGAGACCTTTACAAAAATATGGTCACTATAGAGCACCCTACACAAGAAAATTCAGTATAAAGCACTCTTCCCAACTTCAGTCAGTAGAGAACACCGTACTCAACAACAGTCACTGCAGATAACCTACCCAAAGAAAGGCACTGTGGGGCCCTCCAATTAACAACAGTCACTATGGAGCATTCTACCCAACAATAATCACTATAGAGCACCCTAACCAACAATAGTCACTATATAGAGCACTCTACCCAACTACAGTCACTATAGAGTGCCTACCCTACAATTGTCTCTATTTAGAGAACTCCAGCCAAAAACAGTCTTTATAGAGCACCTACCCAACAGCACTTATTATAGAGCACTCTACCCAAAAACAGTCAATAAAGAGCACCGTACTTAACAACAGTCACTACAGAGCACAGTACCCAACAACAGTCACTATAGAGCACCTACCCAAAAACAGTCACTATAAAGCACCCTACCTAACAATAGTCACTATACAGCAGGCTACCCAACAACAGTCACTATAGAGCCCTCTACAGAACAGTCAAAATAGAGCACTCTTTGCAACAACAGTCACTATAGAGCCCTCTACACAACAACAGTCACTAAAGAAAACTCCACCCCACAACAATAATTAATAGAGCACTCTACCCAACAACAGTCATTATAGAGCACCTAACCATCAACAGTCACTATACAGCACTCTACACAACAGTTACTATAGAGTACCAAATTCAACAAGAGATACTATAAGCACCCCACCAAACAAAAGTCACAATAGAGCACCCTACCCAACAACAGTCACTACAGAGCATCTATTCAACAATAGTTACTATAGAATACCCTATGCAGCAACAGTCACTATAGAGCACTCTACCCAGCAACAGTCACTATAAGGCATGCTACCCAGCAACAGACACTATAGAACACCCTATGCAACAACAGTCACTCTAAAGCACCCTACTTAATAGCAGTCGTTATATAGAGCCCCTTTCATAACAACAGTCACGGTGGAGCACCTACCCAACAACACTCAGTGTGGAACCTTTTACCCAGCAACAGCCAGTGTAGACAACTCTACACAACAAAAGGCACTATTGAGCATCTTAACGAGCAACAGTGAGTGGAGAACACCCTATCCAGAAACAGTCCCTAAGGAGCACTCTATTCGGCAACAGTCACTATAAAGCACCTTCCCAGAAACAGTCAGTATTGAGCAACCAACCCAACAGTAGACACTATAGAGCACTTCACCCAAGAACAGTCAGTATAGTGCACACAACCAAACAACAGTTACTATACAGCACCTTAACCAAAAACAGTCAGTATAAAACAAATACCTAAAAAAGGCACTATAGGGCAACCTAGCCCACAACAGTCACTATAGAGCACTCCATTGAAAAACAGTCACTATAGACTACATCCTAAAGAACTGTCACTATGGAGAACTCTACGTAGCAACAGTCACTATAGAGCACATATCCAATAACAGTCACTAAAAATCAACCACACAACAACAGTCACTATAAAGCACCCTACCCAAGAACAGTCAGTATAGAGCACCTACCCAAAAACACTCACTATAGAGCACCTTGCTCAGCAACAGTCACTATAGATCACCTACCCAACAATATTTACTATAGAGAATTCTATTCAAAAACAGTCATTATAGAGCTCTTTACCCCGCAGTATTGACTATATAGCACACTACCCAGCAACAGTCACTATAGAGCACCCTACCTAACAATAGTCACTATAGAGGTTTCTACCCAACTAACAGTCACTATAGAGCACCCTACACAGCAACAGTGACTGTAGAGCACCCTACCAAGCAAAAGTCACTAAAGAGCACTCTACCTAACAACAGTCAGTATGGAGCACCCTATCCAAGAACAGTCACTATAGAGCACCTACCCAACATCAGTCACTATAGTGCACCCTACACAACAACAGTAACTATAGAGCACCTACCCAACAACAGTCACTGTAGAGCCTTCTACTCAGCAACAGTCATTATAGAACACACTACCCAACAATAGACACTATAGAGTACCCTCCCCAATGACAGTCAATATAGAGCACTCCAGGCAACAACAGTCATTATAGAGCACCCTAACTTACAACAGTCAGTATAGAGCACCTACCGAACAACAGTAACTACAGAGCACCTACCCAACAAGATTAACTATAGAACACCTATCAATAACAGTCAGTATAGACACCCTACCCATCAACAGTCCGTATAGAGCACCTTCCCAACAACAGTCACTATACAGCTCTCTACCCATCAACAGTCACTATAGAGAACTCTACTCAACAACATTCACTATAGTGTATCCTACCCAACAACAGTCACTATAAAGCATACTACCCAAAAAAAGTCAACATAAATCACTTGACCCAAAAACAGTCACTATGAAGCACCCCACCCAAAAACAGTCACTATACAGTACCTACCAAAGAACAGTCATTATAGACCAGTCTACCTAGCAACAGTCACTATAGAGCTTCTACCAAACAACAGTCACTATAAAGCATTCTACCCAACAGCTGTCATTATAGAGCACCCTACCCAAAAATAGTCACTATAGAGCACTCTACCCAACAACAGTCAGTATAGATCACTTTACAAAACTATCACTATAAAGCACTCCACCCAACAACAGTTACCCCTGGAGCACTCTACCCAACAACAGTCACTATAAAGCACCTCACCCAAAAACAGTTAGTATAGAGCACCTACACAGCAACAGTAACTATAAAGCAGCCTACTTAGAAAATGTCACTATATAACACCTACTTAACAACAGTCACTATAGAGCACAATAACCAGCAACAGTCACTACAGAGGACCCCACGGAACAGCAGTTACTATAGAGCACCCTACCCAGCAACAGTCATTATAAATTACTTACTGAACAAAGATCACTATGCAGCATCCTACTCAATGACACTCACTATAGAGCACCCTACTCAACAACAGCCACTATAGAGCACTATACCATAAAACAGTCACTATAGAGCATCCTAACAAACAACAGTCACTATGGAGACCTTTACCCTGCAACAGTCACTATAGGGCAGTCTACCTAACAACTGTCACTCTAGAGGATCTTACCCAGCAACAGTCACTATTGATAACCATACCCAACAAGAGTCACTATAGAGCAACCTACCCAAAATCAGTTACTATAGAGCACCCGCCCCACAACCATCACTATATAGCAGCTACCCAACAATAGTCACTATAGAGCCCTCTAACCACAAACGATTACTATAGAACACTGTATCCAATAGCAGTCTCTATAGAGCACACTATTTAACAATAGTCACAATAGAGTACCTACAAATCAACAGTCACTGTACAGTTCTCTACCCAACAACTGTCACTATAGTGCACCCTACCCAACAACAATTACTAAAGAGCATGCTACCCAACAAAAGTCAGTATAAATCACCAGTCCCAACAACAATCACTATGAAGCATCACACCAAAAAACAGTCACTATGTACTACCTACACAAGAACAGTTACTATAAACCTATCTACCTAGCAAAAGTCACCATACAGCTCCTACCGAACATCAGTTACTATAGAGCACCCTACCCAACAACTGTCAGTATAGAGCACCCTACCCAACAACAGTCACTATAGAGCACTCTACCCGACAACAGTCACTATAGATCACTCTACAAGAAACAGTCACTATAGAGCACTCCACCCAACAACAGACACTATAGAGCACCACAGCCATCAATAGTATACAGCACCTACCCAACATCTGTAACTATAGAGCAGCCTACTTATAAACCATCATTATATAACACCTACCCAACAACACTCAGTAGAGCACACCCTAAATAGCAACAGTCACTACAGAGGACCCCACCAAACAGCAGTCACTATAGAGCACCCTACTAAGCAACAGTCATTGTTTTTTTTTTAATTTTTATTGCATTATAGGTTTTGGAGTACATATGCAGAACGTGCAAGATAGTTGCATAGGTACACACATGGCAGTGTGTTTTTCTGCCTTCCTCCCCCTCACCCACACTTGGTATTCATCCCCAGGCTATCCCCCCAGCAAACCCCGCTCTCCCTACCCCATTTCCCCCAACAGTCCCCAGTGTATAGTAGACCGCATCTCTGTGTCCATGTGTTCTCATTTTTTCTCACCCACCTATGAGTGAGTATATGTAGTATTTCTTTTTCTGTTCTTGTGTCAGTTTGCTGAGAATGATCTTCTCCAAATTCATCCATGTCCTTACAAAGGACACAAACTCATCATTTTTGATTGCTGCATAATATTCCATGGTGTATATGTGCCACATTTTCCCAGTCCAGTCTAGCATCGATGGGCATTTGGGTTGGTTCCAGGTCTTTGCTATTGTAAACAGTGCTGCAATGAACATTCGTGTGCATGTGTCCTTATAGTAGAACAATTTATAGTCTTTTGGATAGATACCCAGTAATGGGATTGCTGGGTCAAATGGAATTTCTATTTCTAGGTCCCTGAGGAATCGCCACACTGTCTTCCACAATGGTTGAACTAATTTACACTCCCACCAACAGTGTAAGAGCGTTTCTATTTCTCCACATCCTCTCCAGCATCTGCTGTCTCCAGATATTTTAATGATCGCCATTCTAACTGGTGTGAGATGATATCTCAATGTGGTTTTGATTTGAATCTCTCTAATGACCAATGATGATGAGCACTTTTTCATATGTTTGTTGGCCTCATGTATGTCTTCTATTGTAAACTTTCTATTCATATCCTTTGCCCATTTTTGAATGGGCTTGTTTGTTTTTTTTCTGTAAATCTGTTTGAGTTCTTTGTAAATTCTGGATATCAGCCCTTTGTCAGATGTGTAAACTGCAAAGAATTTTTCCCATTATGATGGTTGCCGATTCACTCTAGTGACTGTTTCTTTTGCCGTGCAGAAGCTGTGGAGTTTGATTAGGTCCCATTTGTCTATTTTGGCTTTTGTTGCCAATGCTTTTGGTGTTTTGTTCATGAAGTCCTTGCTTACTCCTATGTCCTGAACGGTTTTGCCTAGATTTTCTTCCAGGGTTTTTATGGTGTCAGGTCTTACGTTTAAGTCTTTAATCCATCTGGAGTTAATTTTAGTGTAAGGTGTCAGAAAGGGGTCCAGTTTCTACTTTCTGCACATGGCTAGCCAGTTTTCCCAACACCATTTATTAAATAGGGAATCATTTCCCCATTGCCGGTTTTTGTCTGGTTTATCAAAGATAATATGGTTGTAGATGTGTTGTGTTGCCTCCGATGCTTCCATTCTGTTCCATTGGTCTATATCTCTGTTTTGGTACCAGTACCATGCTGTTTTGATTACCGTAGCCTTGTGGTATAGCTTGAAGACTGGTAGCGTGATGCCTCCCGCTGTGTTCTTTTTGCTTAGAATTGACGTGGCTATGCGGGCTCTTTTTTGGTTCCATATGAAATTCATGCTGGTTTTTTCCAGTTCTGTGAAGAAATTCAATGGTAGTTTGATGGGGATAGCATTGAATGTGTAAATTACTTTGGGCAGTATAGCCATTTTCACAATATTGATTCTTCCTAACCACGAACATGGAATGTCTCTCCATCTATTTGTGTCCTCTCTTATTTCGTTGAGCAGTTGTTTGTAGTTTTCCTTAAAGAGGTCCCTTACATTCCTAGTGAGTTGTATTACTATGTATTTTATTTTCTTTGTAGCAGTTGTGAATGGCAGTTCGTTCTTAATTAGGTTCTTTTTAAGTCTGTTATTGGTGTATAGGAATGCTTGTGATTTTTGCACATTGATTTTATATCCTGAGACTTTGCTGAAGTTGCTTATCAGTTGCAGGAGCTTTTGGGCTGAGGTGATGGGGTCTTCTAGGTATATTATCATGTCGTCTGCAAATAGAGACAATTTGGCTTCCACCTTTCCTATTTGAATACACCTTATTTCTTTTTCTTGCCTGATTGCTCTGGCTACAATTTCCAGTACTATGTTGAATAGAAGTGTCGAGAGAGGGCATCCTTGTCTAGTGCCAGATTTCAAAGGGAGTGCTTCCAGTTTTTGCACATTAAGTATGATATTGGCTGTTGGTTTGTCATAAATAGCTTTTATTACTTTGAGACATGTTCCATCAATACCAAGTTTATTGAGGGTTTTTAGCATAAAGCGCTGTTGAATTTTGTCAAATGCCTTCTCTGCGTCAATTGAGATAATCATGTGGTTTTTGTTTTTGCTTCTGTTTATGTGGTGAATTCCATTTATAGACTTGCGTAGGTTGAACCAGCCTTGCATCCCCGGGATGAATCCTACTTGTTCATGATTGATAAGTTTTTTAATGTGCTGTTGCAGTCGATTTGCCAGTATTTTATTGAAGATTTTTGCATCTATGTTCATCATGGATATTGGCCTGAAGTTTTCTTTTCTTGTTGAGTCTCTGCCAGGTTTTGGTATCAGGATGATGTTGGTCTCATAAAATGATTTGGGAAGGGTTCCCTCTTTTTAAATTATTTGGAATAGTTTCAGAAGAAATGGTACCAGATCCTCCTTGTGTGTCTGGTAGAATTCAGCTGTGAACCCATCTGGACCTGGGCTTTTTTTGTGGTAGTCTCTTAATTGCTGCCTCAACTTCTGACCTTGTTATTGGTCTATTCATAGTTTCGGCTTCCTCCTGGTTTAGCCATGGGAGGACACAGGCTTCCAGGAATTTTTCCATTTCTTCCTGATTTACTAGTTTGTGTGCATAGAGTTGTTTGTAGTATTCTCTGATGATGGTTTGAATTTCTGTGGAATCTGTGATGATTTCCCCTTTATTGTTTTTTATTGCATCTATTTGGTTGTTCTCTCTTTTCTTTTTATTAGTCTGGCTAGTGGTCTATTTTGTTGATCTTTTCAAAAAACCAGCTCTTAGATTTATTGATTTTCTGAAGGGTTTTTCTTGTCTCTATCTCCTTCAGTTCTGCTCTGATCTTAGTTATTTCTTGTCTTTGGCTAGGTTTTGAGCTTTTTTGATCTTGCTCCTCTAGCTCTTTCAATTTTGACGATAGGGTGTCAATTTTGGATCTCTCCACTCTTCTCATGTGGGCACTTATTGCTATATATTTTCCTCTACAGACTGCTTTAAATGTGTCCCAGAGATTCTGGTACATTGTGTCTTCATTCTCGTTGGTTTCAAAGAACTTCTTTATTTCTGTCTTCATTTCATTTTTTATCCAATCAACATTCAAGAGCCAGTTGTTCAGTTTCCATGAAGCTGTGCGGTTCTGAATTATTTTCTGAATTCTGAGTTCCAACTTGATTGCACTATGGTCTGAGAGACTGTTTGTTATGATTTCAGTTGTTTTGCATTTGCTGAGGAGTGCTTTACTTCCAATTATGTGGTTAATTTTGGAGTAGGTTTGATGTGGTGCTGAGAAGAATGTACATTCTGTGGATTTGGAGTGGAGAGTTCTGTAAATGTCTATCAGGTTTGCTTGTTCCAGGTCTGAGTTCAAGTCCTGGATATCCTTGTTAATTTTCTGTCTGGTTGGTCTGTCTGCTATTGACAGTGGAGTGTTAAAGTCTCCCACTATTATTGTGTGGGAGCCTAAGTCTCTTTGTAAGTCGTTAAGAACTTGCCTTATATATCTGGGTGCTCCTACATTGGGTCCATATATATTTAGAATCGTTATCTCTTCTTGTTGTATCGATCCTTTTACCATTATGTAATGACCTTCTTTGTCCCTTTTGATCTTTGTTGCTTTAAAGTCTATTTTATCAGAGATGAGAATTGCAACTCGTGCTGTTTTGCTCTCCATTTGCTTGGTAAATCTTCCTCCATCCTTTTATTTTGAGCCTTTGTGTATCTTTGCGTGTGAGGTGGGTTTCCTGGATACAGCATACTGATGGGTTTTGTTTTTTTATCCAATTTGCCAGTCTGTGTCTTTTGATTGGTGCATTTAGCCCATTTACATTCAGGGTTAATATTGTTATGTGTGAATTTGATACTGCCATTTTGATGCTAGCTGGCTGTTTTGCCCATTGGTTCATGTATGTTCTTCATTCTCTTGATGGTCTTTAGCATTTGGTATGCTTTTAGGATGGCTGAAACTGGTTGTTTCTTTCTATGTGTAGTGCCTCTTTCAGGAGCTCTTGTAAAGCATGCCTAGTGGTGACAAAATCTCTGAGTACTTGCTTGTTCCTGAAGGATTTTATTTTTCCTTCACTTATGAAGCTCAGTTTGGCAGGATATGAAATTCTGGGTTGAAAGCTCTTTTCTTTAAGGATGTTGAATATTGGCCCCCACTCTCTTCTGGCTTGTAGAGTCTCTGCCAAAAGATCTACTGTGAGTCTGATGGGCTTCCCTTTGTGGGTCACCCGACCTTTCTCTCTGGCTGCCCTTAGTATTTTCTCCTTCGTTTCAACCCTGATGAATCTGACGATTATGTGCCTTCGGGTTGCTCTTCTTGCGGAGTATCTTTGTAGTGTTCTTTGTATTTCCTGGAGTTGAGTATTGACCTGTCTTGCTAGGCTGGGGAAATTTTCCTGGATAATATCCTGAAGAGTGTTTTCCAGCTTGGATTCATTCTCTTCGTCACATTCTGGTACACCTATCAAACGTAGGTTGGGTCTCTTCACATAGTCCCACATTTCTTAGAGATTTTGTTCATTCCTTTTTGTACTTTTTTCTTTAATCTTGGTTTCTCGTTTTATTTCATTGAGTTGGTCTTCAACTTCTGATATTCTTTCTTCTGCTTGGTCAATTCGGCTGTTGAAACTTGTGCATGCTTTGCGAAGTTCTCGTGTTGTTTTTCAGCTCCTTCAATTCATTCATATTCCTCTCTAAGTTGTCCATTCTTGTTATCAATTCCTCGAATCTTTTTTCAAATCTTTCTTCAAGGTTCTTAGTTTCTTTTCACTGGTTTAGTACATGTTCCTTTAGCTCAATGAAGTTTCTCATTATCCACTTTCTGAAGTCTGATTCCATCATTTCGTCACATTCATTCTCCGTCCAGCTTTGTTCCCTTGCTGGTGAGGAGTTTTGGTCCTTTTTTGGAGGTGAGGTGTTTTGGTTTCGGGTGTTTTCCTGCTTTTTGCGCTGGTTTCTTCCCACTTTATGGATTTATCCGCCTGTCGTCTTAGTAGTTGCTGATTTTTCAATTGGGTCTCTGTGTGGATGCTGAGATTGTTGATGATGAAGTATTTATGTTACTTAGTTTTCCCTCTAATGGTCTATCCCCTCTGCTGTATGAGTGCTGAGGTCCACTCCAGGCCCTGCTTGTCTGGGCTATACCTGCAGCAGCTGTGGAACAGTCGGGGATGATACCAGTTTCTTCTTCTGTTGTCCTTGTTCCAGAATAATGCCAGCCAAATGTCAGTCTGATTAGTCCTTTTCTGGGGTGACTCCTTGGATATACAGGGGTCAGGGAGCTGCTTGAGGAGACAGTCTGTGCTTCATAGTAGCTCCAGCGCTGAGCTGTGAGCTCCGTTGTTCATTCAGCATTGTTGGGAGGTTGTTTATGTCTGCTGCTATAGAACTCATAAATCACCACCCTTTTTTCCCCCCCTTATATGCTCTGTCTCAGGGAGTTGGGGCTTTCTTTATGAGTATCTATTGCACTGTCCTGCCCCACTAGGCGGCAGTCTATTCACTATTTGCCTGCCTGGGCTCTGACCTGCTAGCGTGGTTCTGCCCTGTTGGTGCTGGGCTCCCTTCTGCAGTGGAGTGCAGAGTCTCTCTGTTATGGCAGGTTGCCTTGGAAACGGCAGGCTGCATCAGTCCTGGTCGGTACTTCAGTGGGGGTGGACTGCATCAGCACTGGTGGACGCCCCTCCCTCACCAGGCTGCACCATCCTAGATGCCGGCAGCAAAACTCTCAGCCCCAAGCATCTCCAGTCATCGCCCTGCTTTTCCCCGTGAGCGTGGGACCCGCCGAGCCTGATCACCCAGCTCCCTGCCTCAGAGTCCATCCTCTCTCTCTCTCTCTTCCTCTCCCCAAGCTGAAAAGTCGACTCTCTCACTCGCGCCCCAGTAGCCTGCCGATAGGGCACTGGGATCCGTGAAATCTCCCGTGCTGCTGCCCACTACCCTGGCTCAGATCATGCTTCCTAGGAAACTCCTGGTCTGGCTCATTGTCCAAGTCCCGTTCAACCAGATGAACATGCCAATCTGCCCTTCCAAATCTCAGATTGCCAGTTTAACAGAGCACCCAGACCAGTGAGTTCAGTGCCGGGTCCCACTGTGGCGCCAGCTGAAGAGGCGGTGGGAACTGGCTGCGTTAGCCAGCTGCGTGTCTCTCCCACACCTGGGACTTTCAACGCTCTGTGGGCAGAAAAGAAACATCCGAGAATGCGGCTAGGACTCACCCTCTGCGCCTTCACTGAGAGCTGCAATCCTGAGTCACCTCTACGACTCCATCTTGCCAATATCCCAGCAACAGTCATTATAGATTACCTACTGAACAAAGGTGACTATGCAGCACCCTACTCAACGACACTCACTATAGAGCACACTACTCAACAACAGCCACTATAGGCACTGTATCATACAACATTAACTATAGAGCACCCTAACAAGCAACAGTCACTATGGAGTACCTTACCCAGCAACAGACACTATAGGGCACTCTGCCTAATAACTCTCACTCTAGAGCACCCTACCCAGTAACAGTCACTATTGAGCATCATACCCAACAACAGTCCCTATAGAGCAACCTACCCAAAATCGTTCACTATAGAGCACCTGCCCAACAACAATCAATATGCAGCACCTACCCAACAGTAGTCACTATAAAGCCCTCTACCCACCAACAATTTTTATAAAACACTGTACCCAATAGTGGTCTCTATAGAGCACACTATTCAACAATAGTCACAATAGAGCACCTACATATCAACAGTCACTATAGAGCTCTCCACTCAACAGTCACTATAGAGCACTCTACCCAGCAACAGTTTCTATAGAGCACTTCACCCCACAACACTCACCATAGAGCACCCTACATTGCCACAGTCACTAAGAAGAACCTACGGAATAAATGGCACTATACAGCACCCTACCCTGCAAAAGTCACTATCTTGAGTTTTTATAAAAATATTCACTGTAGAGCACTCTACCCTACAACAGTCACTATGGAGCTTTTACTCAACAACAGTCACTTTAGAACACCTACCTAACAACTTTCACAATAGAGCATCCCACCCAACTACAATCACGCTAGAGCACCTACAAAGCAACAGTCACTATAGATTACCCTACCCAGCAACAGTCACGAAAAAGCACCCTATCCAACAACAGTCACTTAGAGCACCAACAAAACAAAAGTCTCTATACAGCACCCTACTCAGCCACAGTCACTATAGAGCACCTACTGAACCACATTTACTATCGAGCACCCTACCTAGAAAGAGTAACTATAGAGCACTCTACCCCAAAACAGTCACTATAAAGCACTCTAGACAAAATCGGTCACTATAGAGCCCTCTACCCAACAACAGTTTTTATAGAGCATTCTACCTAACAAAAATAACTATAAAGTTTAGAGTACTATACCCAGACATACTCTGTATAGAGCAACCTACACAACAGCACTCATTATAGAGCACTGCACCAAACAACAGTCACTATAGAGCAGCCTACCCAACAACAGTCACTATAGAGCACATACCCAAGAACAGTGACTATAAAGCACCTACCCAAAAACAGTCAATATAGAGGACCTACCCAGAAACAGTCACTGTAGAGCTCTCTACTCAGCAAAAGTTACCATAGAGCACTCTGCCCAACAACAGTCACTATTAGTGCACCTTACCCAAGAACAGTCACTATAGAGCACATAACCCAACTATACTCACTGAAGAGAACCTACACAACAACAGTCACGATAGATCACCTTGCCAACAACAGTCACTATAGGGCACATACCCAACAACAGTCACTATAGAGCATTCTACCCAACAACAGTCAGTATACAGCACCCTACACAATAACAGTTACTATAGAGCACTTAACCCAGTAACAGACACTCAGGCACACAACATCACACAGACATTCTGCAGTGCAGACACCTTACACAGTCACAACACTGATTACCAACACACACTGCACAGTGAACAAACCTCACAAAAATGCACACCACTGACCACACATACATTCTTCAGTGCACACAACTCACACAGAAACACACCACTAACCACACAACAACACACAAACTGCACAGTGTACACACATCACACAAAAACACACCAGTATTCATATACATTCACTACACATTCCCGACACCATTGACAGACACACAATACTCACCAAACACATACTCCACAGTGCAGAAACCTAACACAGACATACCACTCACCACACACACTACACAGTTTCCTCACCTCACACACACACCACTCAATGCACACACAATCCACATTGCAGACCCTTTACACAGACATGCACCACTAAACACAGACTCTACACACACTCCACTGTGCACACAACTTGCACAGAAACACACCACTCAATACACACACTGAACGCACACACTCCACATAGCACACATATCAAACAAACACAAAACTCATCACACACTCTCCACAGTGCACACACATTACACAGACACACACCATTCAACAAACACACTCCACAGTGCATACACCTCACACATGCACACACCATTCACCACAAACACACTTCACAGAGACACTCAACACGCACCATACAAACTCCACAAACACACACCACAATGCACACACATCAGGCAGACAAAGACCAATCACCTGAAACCTTATTTACAATGCAGACACATCACAGTGTCACACACTAGTCACCACACACACTCAACAAACACACTCAGCACATACATTTTACACAGGAACACACCACTCATTATACACACTTCACAGTGCACACAACTTACAGACACACGCCACATACTTTCACAGACACACTACAGTGCACACATCTCAGACACACACTACTTACTACACACACACTCTGCAATGAAGAAACCTCACACTGACACAAGACTGACCATAAACACTACACAATAAACACACCTCACACTGACACACAACACTCGCCACACACATTCTGCAGTGCAGAACTCACACAGATACACGACTCATCAGAAACACATACTGCACACTGTGCATACCTCACAAAGAAACACACCACTTACCACACAAACACACACAAACTTCACAGAGCACACATCACAAACAAACACACACCACTCCCAATACACACACATTACACAGTGCACACAATACACACAGACAGACAATACTAACCAAACACACACTTTAGAGTGCAGACACCTAACACAGACATAACAGTCACCACACACACTATGCAGTGCACTCATCTCACACAGAAACACACCACTCTGAGCACACACAATCCAAAGTGCAGACACTAGACAGACACACACTACTCAATACAGACATTGAACACACTGAGTGCACACATTTCTCACAGACACACCACTCACCACACCCACTCCTTGTGCACAGACTTCATGCAAACACACACTGCAGACAACACACACAATCCACAGTGCACACATTTTACACAAACACACACAACTCTCCAGACACACACACTCCAAACTGCACACACCTCACACAGACACACACCCCTTATGAAACACACTCCACAGGGAAGACACCTCATACAGAAACACTCCTGACCACACAAACTTCATATTTCCAACACCTGAGACAGAGAACACTAAGCCTGCACACATTCCACAGTGCAGTCACTTCAGACAGTCACATCCGTTACCACAGACACACTTTACATTGCACACACCTGACACAGATGCAAACCTCTGACTGCACACACACTCCACAGTGCACACACCACAGAAGGACACACACTGCACTTTGCACACACCTAACCCAAACAAACACCATTCACGATACACACAGTTTACAGTGCACACACATCACACAGACACACACCACGCAGCACACACACTCCATAGTGCAAACAGCTAACACAGACATACACCACTTACCACACAAACTGCACACTCACACTGCAGTATGCATGCATCTCACAGACAGACAATACTCATAAGACACATACTGCACAGTGCAAACTACTCACACAGGCACACACCACTCACCACACACACTCCACCCACATACTGCACACTGCACACACCTTAAAAAGACATGAACCACTCACACATTAAAGAGTGAACACAACTAAAACAGACACAAAACACTCACCACACACAGATTCCAGAGTGCTCAAACCTCAAACAGGAACACACCACTCACCAAACACACATTCCACAGTTCACACAACACACAGAGACACACAGCAGTCACCACACACACACTTTCTACTGCACACATTTCACACACACTCCACTCATGGCACACAAACTGCACATTGAAGAAATCTCATACAGACACACGAATGATCAGACACACTACCCAGTTAACACATTTTATGCAGACACACAAAACTGACACACACACTGCATAGTAAACACACCACACAAAGACACACACCTCTGATCACACACTTCACAGTACAAAAAACACACAGACACACCACTCATCACACAAACACACACAAACTGCACAGTGCACACACATACAGAAACAGATGCCACTCACCATACACACACATTACACAGTACACACACCTCACACAGACACTCAGCACTCACCAAACACACAATCCACAGTGAAGACACCAAACACAGACATACTCCTTACCACACACACTACACAGTGCACTCACCTCACACAGACACAAACCACCCACTGCACACACAATCCAAAGTCCACACACTGCACACAGACACACACCACTCACCACACACATTCCACACACACTATGCCATGCACACTTCTCATTCAGACAAATAGCACTTACATGCACACACTCTCCACAATGCACACACCTCACACAGACACACACCACGCAACACACACACTCTAGAGTGCAGGCACCTATCAGACACACACCAGTTACCACACACTGCACACTCACACTCCAATGTGCATACATCTCACACAGACACACACTACTGACAAACACACTACTGTGCAGAAACCTCACACAGCACAGAGCAGTCACCACACACGCTCCACACACAATCTCCACAGTGCACACACCTTAAACAGACACAGTTTATTCACACCTTAAAGAGTGCACACAACTCACATAGACACACCACTCACCAAACACATAATACTCCACAGTGCACACATTTTACACAGACACACCACTCACCAAACACACATTCTACAGTTTACACAAGTCACACAGACACACAGAAGTTACCACAGACACACACTCAATAGAGCACACACCTCACACACACACCACTTATGATGCAAACACTCTATATTGAAGAAACCTCATAGAGACACACGACTGGCCACAGACACAACACAGTAAATTAATTAGACAGAGACAAACAACACTCACCACACACACAGTTCACTGTGCAAGACACCTCACACAGTCACACCCCTCACCACAAATTTACACTGCACAGTGAACACACTTCACACAGGCACACACCACTCACCACACACACTCCACAGTGCAGGCACCTCACACAAAACACACCAGTCACCACACACACTCCACACAAATACTCCACAGTGCACACATCTTAAAAAGACATCCAACACTTACTCAATAAAGAGTGCACACAAATCACACAGACACATCACTCACCATACACATAACATGCCACGGTGCACACATTTTACACAAACACACACTACTCACCAAACACACACTCCACAGTGCACACACCTCACACAGACACACACCATGCATGACACACACACTCCATAGTGAAGACACCTTATGCAAAAACACTAGTGACCACACAGACTACACAGTGAATACATCTAATAGGGACACAAAACACTCACCACATACACACTGCATAGTGCAGATACCTCACACAGGCCCACCACTAACCACAAACACACAATCTGCAGTGCACACACCTGAAAGAGAAACACACCAGACACCACACAAACATGCACACTGCACTGTGCACACACATAATGCTAACACACAAAGCTCACCATACACACACTACACAGTTCACACACCTCACACAGACAAAAAGATTCACCACACACACAGTCCACAGTGCACAAATCTCACACAGACACACACCACTCACCACACAGACACTCTGCAGAGTGCAAAAACTTTACACAGTCACGTTATTCACCACACACATTTTACAGTGCAAAAACCTCACACAGACACACACTGTTCACCACGCACACTCCACAGTGCACACACCTGACAGGGACACACACCAATCAGCAACACACACTCCACCATGTGCCTGATTTATGCAGACACACACCTCTTACCACACACACTCTTCACAGTGCACACACTTCACAAAGACACACACCATGTAACACATTTATTCCAGAGTGCAGATATTTAGCACAGACACACACCACTTACCACACAAACTGCAGACTCACACTCCACTGTGCATACATCTCACACAGACATGCACCACACATCACACACATACTACACAGTGCAGACACCTCACACAGACATACACCAGTCAGTACACACTCTCCACACACATACCCCAGAGTGTACACACCTTAAACAGACACACACCACTCACACTTTAAAGAATACACACAACTGACACAGACACACCTCTCACCAGACACATAAGACTCCATCGTGAACACATTTCAGACACACATCACTCACCAAACACACACTCCACAGTTCACACAACTCACACAAACCCACAGCAGTCACCACATAAACACTCCATTTTGCACACCTCACAAACACACCACTCATGACAAACACACTCCACAATGAAGACATCTCACAAAGACACATGACTGACCACACACTACAAGTAAATACATTTTACACAGACACACAACACTCACCACACACGCACTTTGAAGTGCAGACACTTCACACAGGCACAGCACTCACCAGAAACACATACTGCACAGTGAACACACCTCACAAATAAACACACCACTGACCATGCACATACTCCACAGTGCACACACCTTATACAGACACACACCACTCACCAAACAAACCCACACAAAGTGCACAGTGCACACACCTCAAACAAACACACACCACTCATAATACACACGCATTACTCAGTGCACACACCTCACACAGACACACACCACTCACCAAACACACGATGAACTCTGCAGACACCAAACACAGATATACCACTTACCACACACACTACACAGTGCACTCACCTCACACAGACACACACCACACACTGCACACACAATCCAAATTGCAGACACTATGCACAGACACACCACTCACCACACACACTCCACTCACACTCCACTGTGCATACACCTCACACAGACACACACCACTTAATACACCCACTTTACACACACACTTTACATAGTACAAACCTCATACAGACAAAAAACACAAAACACACTCTTGCCAAAGTGCACACATTTACCACAGACACCCTCCACTCATGACACACTCCACAGTGCACACACCTCACACATAAACCAAACTCACCACACACACTTTCTGCACATGGCACACACCTTACAGAGAGACACACCATACACTCCTCACACTCCACACATAATCCACAGTGAACACACATCAGACATACACCACTCACCACACTCACACACACCCGAGTATGCACATTTCACAGAGACACACAGCATGCACCACACAAACTCCACAAACACACACCAATATGCACACACATTACCCAGTATAACATCAATTGCCTGACACCTTATCCACAATGCAGACACCTCACAGTCAGACACCAGTCACCACACACACTGAACACACACACTCAGTTCACACATTTTACACAGACACACACCACTCTGCATTCACACTTCTCAGTGATTACACCTAACACAAACACACTGTAGAACACAAACACTATGCATAGCACACACCTGACACAGACCCACACCACATATTATGCACAAAGACTCCACAATGCACACACATTACACCAAAACACCAAACTTATCATACACACTTTACAGTTCACACACCTCAAACAGACACACACTACTTGTCCCGGCCTGCGGGACAAACAACGGGGACCCTAGGGAGGGAGTGGGGATTGAGAGAGAGACAGGAGACGCGAAGAATGGAGACAAGTCAAGAATCTGATCAAGTCTCGTTTATTAGGCCTAATGCAGCTGCTTATAAACAAGTAAAGGCGGGAAAATCTAAGGGCTAACGTCAGGGGGTAACTATGGTAATGAGACCACTGGCTGATCTTGCAACTCAGCGGCTGGTCTAGCAACTCAGTGGAAAGTAGGATTTAGATAAAGAGGATGTGGGCTCTTAGGCAACAGAGTCACAGGATGGCTGTTAGGTGCTCAAAATGGATACTGCTCCCTACAGGTTCTCCTTTTTATTTTTATTATTTTTGAGTGGCCGATTGCCTATGGGGACCATGCCTGTCTTAAGTCAAGAGACACACCTGCAGTGATGCTTTTACCCTTACCCGTCATAGGGTGCAGGATTCAAGTCCTGGTCCCTGTCTTAGGTGGGAGCACCTTACTGTCAGGCTCTCAGGTTGCCCGTCATTGGCTAACTGGTCCATCTCACTAGGCCATCTCTTAATATCAGAGATGGTAAGTGGTACAGGTCAAGTTTTTACCACAGCCTTGATTCATCTCCATCTCTCTGTCGGCCATTTCCAGCTTATGATAATAAACCTGTAGGGGCTGCATTTTTATGGCATCAATCTGTTGTTTAACAAAAGTCATGACCTTGTTGATGATAAGAGGCCCAATAGTGAGGAGTAGGAGAAAGGCAACAAAAGGACCGAGGAGGGGGAGGAGATAGGGGAGAGGTCCATTTAATCCCCCCCACAGGGGGTTGTCATAGAGTGCTTGTCTTCTTTTAGCCAAGTCTTCTTGTAGACTTTTTATCTTATCTCTAATAACACCAGAATGGTTAGCATAGAAGCAGCACTTCTCGTCTAACACAAGGCACAGTCCTCCCTTTTCAGCGGTGAGCAGATCTAGGCCCTGGCGGTTCTGTAGGACTACTTCGGCTAGGGAGTCAAGTTGGTCTTGAATAACTTGTATGGTGGATGAGAGTAAATCAACATCATTAATTAACTGTAGAGAAAGTTGATGGTAAGAATGTAAGGAATAACCTAAACCTGCAGTTCCTGTGGTAAAGGCAGCAGTAATCCCGAGGGTAGCTAACAAAGGGATGAATTGAACGGCCCTTTTGCTTCTCCCTGCTACAACATCAAAACTAGGAAGGGGAATATGGTCGTCCCCTAAAACTATGCTGGCATCAGGAAATAGGGAAGCTACCATGCAGATTCCCGTCCAATTCTTAGGAAGATAAGAGAAAGCCATGTTGTTTCCACAAACAAAACTTTGTCCAGCAGGGGCATACATGTCAATGGTGGCATTTAAAACCCTAGCACAATTACAAGAGTCTGTGATTGAGCCAACATCAATGTCATAGGAGGTATTCATGAAAGGTCTTTGGTAACAAGTGACATTGACACACAGGCTTGACAAGGGCTGAACTGCAAAAGGGAGATGAAGGGTCCCCTTAGTACTGTAATTGGCAATCGCAGGCAAGGCTAAAGGCATGGGTGTCCCTAGAGGCATGCAGATCCAGCAGTTGTTAGCTAAAGAGGAATTACTGTGTAGGAGGAAACTGTGGACTGCCTTAACAAGGTTTTGGGTTTGGACATCTAGTTCCAATTGGCGAGGCTTAGGTAAGGCTAATGGGTGATAAGATAAAGTAGGAAACAGCATTTTTAATACTTCCTTAACATGATGAGACCTCATCTGGTCATGCAGGCCTCCTCCATCGCTGACACTGATGGTGGGGATGCTTTCCCAACAAATGGGCTGCCCTTTTGGTTCTGGAAAAGGAGCTAAAGCATATTTATAGGTAATACCCAGCGGTGAGCTGGAGGCCCAATCGCCCCCAAAAGAGCCAGATCGGGCATAAGTGATCCAGGTTGTAAAGTAAGTTTTATTATTCCTGGTGCAGGTGGCATATTGCTTATAGCAGCTGTTATGAATGGACTGGTATATTATTGCAGAGCAGTTACAGACTGGTTGGGGAGATCCTGGGGGAATTATTGTTATAGGTGGTTTGGCAACAGATTTATAGCCTGGCTTTTTGTCACTGCCATAAGTAAGGTATGCCGTTTTGGTTATACAGTTGATTTGGCTAGAAAAGGTTGAGGGTGGGGAGGATATAGTACCTAATTTACATTCACAGGGCTCACCATACATGCTCTTCAAAACTTGCTGTACATCATACCGTGCTCCGAATCCGCTGTCAGTCTTGGGTATGAGAGTGGTTATTAAGGATATCAGTACTAGGGTCCACATGCTTCTGAAGAAAAAGAAAAAAGTAGCAATAATCCTCAGGGCTTAGCATATTCCCTGGGAGGGGTTATTATCTTCATATCCTGCTGTTCCTTTACTATCTACTTGTTTTACCAGTCTTTCTGGCAGCCATCTGGCAGAATCTGCTTCTTTTGCATATACACAAACTGATCCTCTTCCCCAAATTAATACGGGGTCAGGCCCATGCCAAGAGCCAGTCATAGGATCTTTCCACATTACAGATGCAAACTTTGTTTGAGTTTCTGCTTGCCAGTGGCGTTCTGCAGCGGAGTGTCCGTCTTTGTCCAGAGTCAAAAAATTAAGTATAAATAGTGAGTGTGCTATGAGGTTTCTGGGGGACCCCTTAATGGGGTACCATACCCCCTTTTTTATTTTTTCAAGGGTAATTTTTAGGGTGAGATGGGTTCTCTCAACTATTCCTTGTCCTTGAGGGTTATAAGGAATGCCAGTTATGTGTTGTATGTTTAATTGGGAGCAGAAACGGGAAAAGGCAGTGCTAGTATATCCTGGCCCATTATCAGTTTTGATTTTTTGTGGACAGCCAAGGGTGGCAAAAGCAGATAGTAAGTGTCCAATGACATGCTTGGTGGCTTCTCCTGTCTGGAGTGTGGCAAATACATATCCACTAAAGGTATCAACAGATACATGAACATACTTAAGGTTGCCAAATTCTGAAATATGGGTTACATCCATTTGCCAGAGTGCATTGGGGACTAGACCCCTAGGGTTAACTCCCAGATGGGGTACAGGTGTGTGTGTAGCACATCGTGTGCATTCCTTAACTATTTGTCTGGCTTGTTCTCTGGTGATGTGATGTAATAATCTAAGAGAGTGAGCATTAAGGTGATGTAGGCTGTGTGTGTGTTGAGCTTGAGTTAATGGATCTTTGGTTTCTGCAGTATATGCATGAAAAATGCGAGTGGCTAAGTCAGCTTGTTGATTGCCTTGTGACAGTGGTCCAGGTAATCCCGAGTGGGCCCGTAAGTGCCCAATAAAGAAAGGATGAGTTCTGTTAACGATGAACTGTTGTAATTGTTTAAATAATACTGCAGCTGAAGAGGTATGTTTAATGATGGGAGCTGTCTCTAAATTAGGTACAGACTGAGTAATGTATGCACTGTCAGTATAAATGTTCAGAGAGTGATTAGGGAAAGCAGAGAACACTGCTATGACTGCTTATAATTCAGTAAGCTGAGCTGAGGATGACTGGGTTTGAAACTGTACAGTATGGCCCTGACTGACATAGGCAGCTATACCTGTGGACGAGCCATCAGTGAACACTACGAGTCCATCAGGAATGGGTTCAGATTTTGTAACTTTTGGGAAAATAAATTCATGTCTGTTTGCAAAGGTAATTAGCTTATTGGGAGGGTAATGGTTATCCAATTGTCCTGAAAAGGAAGCTAATGATATAGGCCAAGCCTCAGTTGTTTGCATAAGCCATTGAACTTGTTCTTTACTGTATGGTTGGACAATTAAAGATGGTTCATAACCAAAATACTCTCTGCCCATAGCTCGACCTTGGATAATCAGAATTGCTACCATGAAGTAGTATGGTTTCAGGATTCTTTTTGGTGTGTTAGGGAGATGCACCCACATTAGTGGTGTGGTTTGCCAAAACACGGCATTGGGTGATAATGAGGTCTGACAAATAATAAATTGGAGTGGCTTATTATAGTCTACAAAGGTAATGGTTTGATGATTGATGGCATGTTCTACAATCTGAATAGCCTGTAGGCCTTCAGAGGTTAGCTCTCAAGGTGACGTGGGGTTTGGGTCTCCATTTAGGATATCATAAAGTGGTTTGAGGTCTGCTTTGCATAGTTTTAAATAAGGTAGAAGCCAATTGATATCTCCCAATAATTTTTGGAAATCATTCAGCGTCTTAAGTTTGTCTAGCCTGAGTTGTACCTTCTGTGTAGTAACTTGATTTCCTTTTAGCTGAAAGCCTAAATATGTGTAGGGATCAGTAAGTTGCACCTTTTCAGGAGCTATTAATAGGCCATGTTGTGTAAGAGATGTCTGTAAAGCCTTAAAACAAGATAAAACATTTTGCCCATCCTTCCCTGCTATAAGAATGTCATCCATGTAATGGATGATATAAATTTCTGTCCAGGTGCTTCTAATAGGTTGAACAGCTGAAGCAACAAAAGATTGGCACAAAGTTGGACTATTAGCCATGCCTTGAGGTAACACTCTCCAGTGATATCTTTTCATAGGTTCCCTAAAATTGGTAGAGGGCACACTGAAGGCAAAACCTTTTTGATCATCTGGATGTAATTGAATGGTAAAGAAACAGTCTTTCAAATCAGTAACTATTTTATAGTAGTCTAAAGGTATGGTGATGGGAGAGGGGAGTCCAGGTTGTAGGGCTCCCATGAGGACCATAGACTTATTGACCTCTCTAAGGTCTTGTAACAATCGCCATTTTCCTGATATATTTCTTATGACAAAGATTGGCGTGTTCCAAAGTGAATTACTAGGCTCTATATGTCCTGCCTGTAACTGTTCCTGTACCAGTTGTTGGGCGGCAGCTAGTTTTTCTGAAGAGAGGGGCCACTGATCAACCCAGACAGGGTCATCAGATCTCCAAGTGATATTGTCTGCATGGGTTACAGGACAGACAGTGACCCCTGTTAAAAATTGCCAAGCCCAGTTCTGTCTGTCTTTGATTTGGTCTGAATGGGGTCTAGGATTCCGTCTTGATTTTTTCCCAGTCCTGTTCCTGGCACATAGCCATTTTTTAGCATTTGAGCCGTAACAATATCATTAGGACTGCCAATGACCATTCCTATTTGAGCCAGCAGGTCCCTGTCCCACAGGTTAAAAGGCAGGCCTGCGACTATATAGGGCTGAATGTGTCCGTGATGTCCCTTCTCATCTTTCCAGGTCAGCAATTTACTGCTTCTTTCTGGATTTCTACTTTGACCAATCCCGGTTAGATGAGTGATTGTAGCCTCTGTAGGCCACGTCTGAGGCCACTGGGTTTTGCTGATGATAGTTACATCAGCCCCGGTATCTACTAACCCAGTAAATTTTTTCTCATCTAACCATAATGTCATCATGGGCTTGCTGGAAGATATCATTTCTGCCCAATAAACATCTGAAGAGCCAAAACCGGCAGCGCCCCTATTCCCTTTGACAGCCTTATTCTTGGTTTTGTGAAGGGGTAAAAGTAGGAGCTGTGCAAATCTTTGTCCTGGGGAAACAGTACTTATCACTCGAGGAGAGGATGCCATAACTTTAATCTCTCCCATATGCTAATTGTCTATCACCCCGGGGAGAACTTGTAAGCCCTGTAGGGTGAGGCTGCTGCGCCCTAGAATAAGTCCAAAAGAGCCCTCGGGTAGAGGCCCAAAGACTCCTGTAGGCAGGGCCTGAACTCCCATCTCAGGTGTTAATACTGTGTGGGAGGTGGAACAGAGGTCCAATCCTGCACTTCCTGCCGTTGCTCGGCAGAGGCTTGAAATTGATTGTTGCTTGGGGGAACAAAGCTGACTGCCCCATAGATCTGTTTTGGTTTGGGGGCCTGGGGCTGGGCCCTCATCCCGTTTCCCTGATGGGGAGAAAGGAGGTTGCACTGGGCATCTTTCTTAGACTTGCACTCATTAGCCCAATGCTTGCCACGCTTACACCGTGGGCATAGGCTAGGGGCTTTTATGTTGAAGGAGGGTTCCTTATCAGTATTGCAATCTCTAGCATAGTGACCACTAGCGCCACATTGAAAGCACTTATTCTTTGACTGATTAGATAGAAATTGCCTCACTGTATAGCCTTGCAAGGCGGCAGCCATAACCAGTCCCTGTTGGTAGGCAGACCCAATGTCTGAGCACAGGCGAATATAGCCCAAGAGATCTGTCTTCTTTTTATAAGGATGAATAGCGGCCTGACAAGCGGTGTTGGCATTTTCAAACGCCAGTTGCTTTACAAAGTCTTGGCCAACCTGTGGATCTCCAAAAATTCTCCCCGCTGCTGTAAGGAGACGGTGAACAAATTCTGAAAACGGCTCATCTGGCCCCTGCTTGATACTAGTAAGAGAGGAGCTGAGATCTCCCTTAGTGGGCAGCTTTCTCCAAGCCTTTGTTCCTGCAGCCTGAATTTGAGCATAAAGTCCAGCATCATACTGCATCTGGGCATCACTAGTGGTGTAATTGCCTTCTCCAACTAACATATCAAAGCTCCAATTGTTGTTAGCCTGTGCATTACGGTGGGCGGTTTCTTTGCAGGACTCATAATACTCAGACTTTCAAAGCAGGAAGTCTCTGCCAGATAAGGTAGCACGGGCTAGAGTTTGCCAATCCCCTGGAGTAAGCCAATTCTCAGCTACTGATTCCAAAATTGCAGTGGTATATGGAGCAGTAGCGCCGTATTTTGCCACAGCAGTCTTTAATTCTTCGATAATTTTGAAATCAAAACCGACATGGTGTCTCCACGCAGCATTATTTTGATCTACAGTTTCGGTGACTGGATAAACATTAGGGTCGCCTGACTCCAATGAAGAGTTAGTTGGAGCGGGCTATCACAGGGCGGTTCCCAGGCGAGGGTTACCGCCAAACAAAGAGGTGGAAGTTTTTGTTTTATTCCTAACCTTCCCTATCTTGATTTTCTCTAACTGCTCAATGAGATCCTGATGTTCTACTTCGAGCCTTATTTGTTGTTTTAAGAAATTAATCTTATCCTGTAGTTCCTTTTGAGGATCATAAATGGGAAATGTCATTGTAGGTGCCGAGAGCGGAGGCCGCGGCCTCTCGGAGGGCCAGTTACCCTTTTTAAATTTGGCTAATTCCTCCTGTACGTCCTCCCAACCTATTCCCTCTTCTATGCCTTCTTCCTCTGAATTATTTGCCCTTTCTATAAGCCACCCTAATAAGCGAGCATGCATCCCACACTTATGTCTAATTTTATCCTTTTGTTTAGAGGGTTTATCTATAGTTTTGGGTAAGCTTTTCTTTTGTGGCTGACAGCTTTCTTCACGAGAGACAAATCTGGATATTTATGCTCCTGGGAGGCGCCCTTTTCAGAGTCACTATCAAAGGACATTAAATCCTGTTCTGGCATAGTTTCTGGAGGGGAGCAAGTCTCTCCGCTAGTTTTTGGAGTCTCAGATTTTTCTTTTTCTCCTTTTAATATAGACTCTCCCTGAGAGACATTAACAACAAGGGGATCTTGACATCTCTGACTTAAAATTTCATCTATTAAATTCCAATATGAAAAGGCAGTCACTGGGACCTTCTCGGGTCCAAAAGTACTATAATAATCTTTCAAGGCATCTCCTACCCTTTTCCATCTTTTTTGATCTATGGTTCCTTCCTGGGGGAACCAGGGGCAGACATCCTTAATATAGTCAAAGTATTTACACAATTGTTTTACTTTCACCTTTACTCCCCGCGCCTTTAAAGCTTTACTTAAACTCTCTACAACCAACTCATGCTGGCTGATTTCCTGTCCCATATTCGCCATCCACTTACCGGAGCGCGAGTTCGTGGCAGGCTCCCACGATGCTCTTTCCTCCGGGTTTTTTGATTCCTCTGTGCCGGCTGATCTCGGTGGCGTCCCTCACGATTTCCTCCTACCAGTCGCCCCGCGTTGGGTGCCAATTTTGTCCCGGCCTGCGGGACAAACAACAGAAACCCTAGGGAGGGAGTGGGGATTGAGAGAGAGACAGGAGACGCGAAGAATGGAGACAAGTCAAGAATCTGATCAAGTCTCGTTTATTAGGCCTAATGCAGCTGCTTATAAACAAGTAAAGGCGGGAAAATCTAAGGGCTAACGTCAGGGGGTAACTATGGTAATGAGACCACCGGCTGATCTTGCAACTCAGCGGGTGATCTAGCAACTCAGCGGAAAGTAGGATTTAGATAAAGAGGATGTGGGCTCTTAGGCAACAGAGTCACAGGATGGCTGTTAGGTGTTCAAAATGGATACTGCTCCCTACAACTACTCATGACACAGTTTACAATGAAGACACCTCACAAGGACTCAAGACTGATGACACACATATTACAGTAAACACGCCTAACAGAGACACAGAACACTCACCACACACATATTCCACATTGCAGACATTTCACACGGACACACTATTCATGACAAACACACACTCCACAGTGCACACACGTGTTACAAATGCATACCTTGGACCACACACACTCCAGAGTGCACACACCACACACAAACATACCACTCTTCATACACACAATACACAATGCACACACCTCACACAGACACAAGTTTTACCACAAACACACTGCAATATGCAGAAACCTCATGCAGACACACACCACTCACCACACACACTGTACAGTTCAAAAACCTCACACAGACACAAATCACTCACCACACACTACTCAGTGCACACACCTTACACACAAACACAACTCACCACACACAAACTCCACAGTGCACATGCCTCACAGGGATTTCCAACAACCAGCACACACACAATCCACCTTGCAAACCTCACACATAGACACACACCATGTACCATGCACACACTCTCCACACTGTACACACCTCATGCAGACACACACCACACAACACACACACTCCAGAGTGCAGACATCTAGCATAAACACACACCACCTACTTCACACATTGCACACTCACACTTCATTGTGCATACATGTTACACAGACACACACCACTCATTACATGCCTACTATAACGTGCACACACCTCACACAGGCACACTGCACTCACCACACACTCCTCAGTGCAAACATTTTACACAAACACACACCAGTCATCACACAAACTCAACACGCATATTCTAGAGTTCCCAGACCTTGAAGAGACACACACCACTCACACATTAAAAAGTACACACAACTCACACAGACACAAAACTCACCACATACATAACACTCCACAATACACACATTTTACACAGACACACACTGGTCACCTAACACACACTCCACAGTTTACACAGATGCACAGCAGTCACCACACACACTTCACCTAGCCCACACATCACACAGAAAAAACTCACCACACAAGCACTCTGCACACTTCACACACCTCACACAAACCCACACCACTCATCAAACAGAAATCCTTCAGTGCAATCACTTCACAGAGATACACACCACTCACCACACATACATTCTCCACAGTGCACACAACTCACACAGACAACCATGCAGTCCACAAACTCCACACCTAATCCACCATAGAGCACTCTACCAAGCAACAGTCACTATAGAGCACCTTACTCAGCAACAACACTAAAGAGCTCCCTTCCCAGCAACAGTCACTACAGAGCACCCTAGCAAGAAGAGTAACTATAAAGCACCCTACCAAACAACAGTCACTATAGAGCACCTATGGAACAACAGTTACTATAAAGCACCTACCCAACAAGTCACTATAAAGCACCCTACACAAAACCAGTCAGTATAGAGCACTCCACCAAAGAACAGTCACTATAAAGCACCCTACCCAACAACAATTAGTATACAGCACGCTACCCAACAAAAGTCACTTTAGAGCACTCTACCAAACAACAATCCTTATAGAACACTATACCGAACCACAGTCACTATAGAGCAGCTACCATCGACAGTAACTATAGAGCCTTCTAACCAATAACATTCAGTATAAAGCACTTTTTCCATCAGCAGTCACTATAAAGCACCTCATCCAGCAACAGTCTCTATAGAGCTCTATACAGAGCAACATTCACAAAAGTGCACCTATTTAACAATATTCATTATAGAACACCCTACCCAAATACTGTAACTATAGAGCACCCTACTGAACAACAGTAAGTATAGAGCAGGCTACTCAGCAACAGTCAGTATAGAGCACCCTATGGAGCAACAGTCATTATAGAGCATTCTAACTAAGAACAGTTTATCTAGAGCACCCCACCAAGCAACAGTCGCTATTCAGCACCCTACCCAACAGAAGTCACTGTAGATTATTTCTCTCAATGGCAGTCAGTATAAAGCACCTACTAAGAAACAGTCTCTATAGAGTACTATACCAAACAACAATCACTATAGAGCAGCCTACGAAATAACAGTCAGTATCTAGAGCCTTCTTTCTAAAAACAGTCACTATAGAGCACCCTATGCAGCAACAGTCAGTAACCTACCCAACAAAAGTCACTATAGACCTTTCCACCCAGCAACAGCCACTATAGACCTCTCTACACTATAGTCACTATAAAACACTCTACCCAACAATAGTCACCTATAGAGCACTCTACCTAACACCATTCACTATAGAGCACCAAACACAAAAACAGTCACTATAGATCACCTACCCAACATGAGTCACTATAGAGAAGCCTTCCCAAAACTGTCACTATATAGCCCTTTACCCAACGACAGTCACTATAAAGCACTCTACACAATAACAGTCACTATAAAGCACTCCACCCAACAACAGTCACTAATAGAGCACTCTACACAACAATAGTCACTACAGGACACCTCACCCAACAACCATCACTATATAGCATTCTAGCCAGCAAACGTAACTATAGAGCACCTACCCAACAATAGTCACTAAAGAACCCCTTGTCAAACAACAGTCATTATAGAGCACCTACTTAACAACAGTCTCTACAGAGCAACCTACCCAACAACAGTAAATATAGAGTCCTCTACACAACAGTCACTATAGAGCACTCCACCCAACAACCATCAACTATAGAGCACTCTAGCCAACAACAGTCATGATAGAGCACCCCAACCAACAGCAACCACTATAGAGCACCTACCATACAGCAGTCATGATAGAGCACTCCACATGGCAAAAGTCAGTATTGAGCATTCCACCCAATTACAGAATCTAGAGCACTCCACCAAACAAAAGTCACTACAGCACACCTTACCTAACAACAGTTACTATAGAAGACTCTATGCAACAGTAACTATACAGCACCTACTCAACAATAGTCATTATAGAGCACCTATGCAAAAATAGTTATTATAGAGCACCTACTCAACAACAGTCAGTGTAGGGCACCTACCCAACAACAGTCACCATAGAGCACTCTACCAAACAAAAGTCACAATAGAGCACCATACCCAACAACAGCCTTTATAGAGCATTCTACCAAACAACAGTCACTGTAGAGCACTCTATGAAACAAGAGTCACCATAGAGCACTCCACCAAACAAATAATTTATAGAACACTCTACCCAAAAACAGTCACTTTAGAGCACCCCACAACACAACAGTCACTATAGAGCACCTGACCCAGCAACAGCCACTCTAGAGCACCTACCCAACAATAGTAACTATAGAGCTCCATTACCAACAACAATCAATATAGGGCACGCTACCCAACAAAAGTTACTACAGAGCACTCCACCCAAAAAAAGTCACTACAGAGCATTCTAACCAACAACAGTCACTATAGAGCACCCAACCAAAGAATAGTCACTATAGATCAACCTGCCAAAAACAGTCACTATAGAGCACTCTACCCAACAATAGTCACTACAGAGCACCTGCCCATTAACAGACACCAAAGAGCACTTACAAAACAACTGTCACAATAGAGCACCTACACACCAACAGTCACTGTGGAGAACCTACCCAACAACAGTTACTATATAGAACTCTGCTTAACAGCAGTCACTATAAAGCAGTTTACTGAACAAGAGTCCCTATGGTGCAACATACCAAGCAACAGTCACTATAGAGAACCTACCCAGAAACAATCACTATAGAGCACCTACCCACCAACAATCACTATAGAGCACCTACTCAACAATAGTCACTATAGAACACCATACACAACAACAGTCACTATAAAGCTCCATAACCAACAACAATCAATATAGAGCAACCAACCCAACAACAGTCACTATAAAGCACTCCATCCAACAAAAGTCACTGCAGAGTACCCTAACCAACAACAGTCACTATAGAGCACCCAATGAAACATCTGTCACTATGGATTGCCCTGCCAACAACAGTCACTATAAAGCACCCTACCTAACAACAGTCACTGTAGAGCACCTGCCCATCAACAGAAACTAAAAGCCACTACCCAACAACTGTCACAAAAGAGCACCTACACACCAACAATCACTATGGAGCACCTACCCAACAACGGTTACTATTGAAAATTTTGCCCAACAACTGTCACTATAGAGCACTGTACTGAACAAGAGTCCCTATAGAGCAACTTACAAAACAACAGTCACTATAGAGCACTGACCCAAAATTAATTATTATAGAGCACCTACCCAACCAAAGTCACTTTACAGGACGCTACCCAAAAATATTTACTATAGAGCACTCTACCCAACAAAAGTCACTATAGAGCACCTACACAACAATAGTCAGTAGAGAGCACCCTACCTACCAACAGTGTGTATAAAGCACGTTCCCTACAACAGTCACTATAGAGAACTCTACCCAGCAACAGTCACTATGAAATACCCTACTCAAAAACTGTCACTATAAAGTACTCTATCCAACAACAGTCACTATAGAGTGCCCTACCCCACAACAGTCACTATAGAGCACTCCACCCAACAACAGTCACTATAGAGCATTTTATCCAACAACAGTCACTATAGAGGACCCTACCCAACAACAGTCATTATGGAGCATGCTACCCAACAACACTCAGTATAGAGTACCCAATGAAGCAACAGTCACTATAGAACACTCTACCTTATAACAGTCATGCTAGAGCACCCTACCCAACAACAGTCACTCTAGACCGCTCTACTCAACCACATTCAGTATAGAACACCATACTAAACAACAATCACTATAGATCACCCTACCCAGCAACAGTCACTATAGAGCATTCTACCCGACAACAGTCACTATAGAGCACCCTATGCAGCAAGTCATTAGAGAGCACCTTTTCAACAATAGTCATTATAGAACACACTACACAAAAAGTAAGCATAGAGCACCCTACCAAAATTAAGTATAGAGAACGCTCTCCAGCAACAGTGAGCATAAAGTATTCTATGGATCAACAGTCACTATATAGCACTCTAACCAACAACACTAACTTTAGAACATTTTACCCAGCACCAGTAACTATTGAGCACCATACTTTACAGCAGTCACTATGGAACATTTCTCCCAATGACAGTCACTATAGAGCATCTACTCTGCAACAGTCACTATAGAGCACTCTACACAACAGTAACTATAGAGCAGCCTACCCAATAACAGTCAGTACCTAGAGCCCCCTACCCAACAACCGTAACTATAGAGCCACCTACCCAACAAAAATTACTATACATCACTCCATTTAACAACAGTCAATATAGAGCACTCTACACAATAGTCACTATAGAACATTTCACCAAACGACAGTCACCTATAGAGCACTCTACACAACAACAATCACTATAGAACACCATACACAACAACAGTCACTATAGAGAACCTATGAACCACAGTCACTATGGAGCCTTCTACCCAACATTAACTGTAGTGCACTCTACCCAGAAACAGTCACTATGGAACACCCTAACCAACAACAGTCACTATATTGCACTTTACCCAGCAAGAGTCACTGTAGAAAACTCTACCCAACAAAAGTCACTATTGAGCACCCTACCCAGGAACAGCAAGTATGGAACACATTACCCAAAAACTGTCAGTATGGTGCACCCTGGCAAAAAATAGTCACAGTAGAGCACCTACCCAAAAACAGTCTCTGTAGAGCCTTCTATCCAACAACAGTCATTATAGAGCACCCTACCCATTAATAGTCACTATAGAACACTCTACTTAACAATAGTCACTCTAGAGCAAATGACCCAACAGCAGTCAGTATAGAACACCCTACACAACAAGAGACACTATAGAACATTCCAAAAAACAAGAGTCACTATAGAGCACCTACTCACCAACAGTCACTATAGAGCTTTCTATCCAACAACAGTCAGTACAGAGCGCCCTACCCAATTACAGTCAAGATCTAGAACCCACTACCAAATGACAGTCACTATAGAGCACCCTACCCAATGACAGTCAGTAACTAGAGCTACCAAACCAACAAAGGTCACTATAGAGCACTCCACACAACAGTCACTATAGGGCACTCTACACAATAGAACAATCCACCCAATAACAGTTACCTATATAGCACTCTACCCAACAACATTCAGCATAGAGCACCCAACCCAAAAAAGGTCACTATAGATCACCTACCCAACAACAGTCGCTATATATCACCCTTCCCAACAACAGTCATTTTAGAACCCTCTACTTAACAACAGTCACTATTGAGCACTCTACACAACAGTCACTATAGAGGACTCTACCCAACAACAGTCACTTATAGAGCATTCTACAAAACAATAGTCACTAAAGAGCACTCAATCCAAAAACAGTCAGCATAGAGAAACCTACCAAACAACATTCACTATAGAGCACATACCCCAAAACAGACACTGTAGAGAACCTACCCAAGAGCAGTCACTATAGAGCACCTACCCAAGAATAGTCACTAGAGAACACCCTGTGAAAAACAGTCACTATAGAGCACCTACTTAACAACAGTCTCTAGAGAGTAACCTGCCCAACAGCAGTCACTATAGAGCACTAACCAAAAACAGTCTTTATAGAGCCCTCTACAGAACAGTCACTACAGAGCACTCCACCAAAAAACAGTCACCTATAGAGCATTCTTGCCAACAAGTGCTACAATAGAGCACCCTAATGAACAACAGTATCTATAGAGCACCTACCTAACAGTAGTCATTAGAGATCACCCCACCAAGCAATAGTCAGTATTAATCACCCCACCCAACAACAGACACTATAAAGCACTCCACTGAACAACTGTCACTATAGCGCACTCTACCCAAAAACAGTTACTATAGAGCATTCTACACAACAACAGTCAGTATAGAGCACCTACCCCAAAACAGTCAATATAGGGCACCCTACCAAAAACAGTGATTATACAGCACTCTATCCAACAACAGTCACTATAGATTTCTGTACGCAACAGTGATTATAAAGCACTCCACGCAACAACAGTCACTTATGGAGCACTCTAGACAACAGCAGTCACTATAGAGCACCCCACACGACAGTCACAATAGAGCACCCCACACAGCAACAGTCACTCTAGAGCACTTACCCCACAACTGTCATTATAGAGCAAACTATGCTGCAACAGACAGTATAGAGCACCTACCCAGCAACAGTAACCATAGAGCACCACAGCCAACAACACTCACTCTAAAGTACGCTACCATGCAACAGTCACTATAGAGCACACTACCTAGAAACCGTCACTATAAAGCACCCTACCTAGCAAAAGTCACTATATAGCATTTTACCCAGCAAGAGTCACTATAGAGCACTCTACCCAACAAAAGTCACCATAGAGCACTCTACCCAACAACATTTACTATAGAGCATTTTTCCCAGCAACAGTCATTATAGAGCACTCTACACAATAACATTCACTACAGAGCCTGCTACACAACAATAGTCAATATAGACCACCCTACACAAAAACAGTCCTTATAGAGCACTCCAGCCAAAAACAGTCACTATACTACATTCTAGCCAACATTAGTCACTATAGAGCACCAACCCCAAAAATGTCAAGATAGACCACCCTACCCATCAACAGTCACTATAGAGCACCTTACCCAGCAATATTGACTATAAAGCAGACTACCCAAAAACAGTCTTTATAGGGCACCCTACCCAACAACAGTCACTATAGAGCACCCTACTCAACAACAGTCACTGTAGAGCACATGCCAAAAAACAGTCACTATAGAGCCCTCCATCCACCAACAGTCACCATAAATTCCTCTACCCAATCATCATCACTATAGAACATTCTACGCAAATAGGTCACTATAGAGCACTCTACACAAGAATATTCACTATAGATTACCTACCGAAAAATAGTATGCACTTCATCCTGCAGACACTGGAGGACAGGTTTAAAGCTATTGGACTTCAGAAGATTGAAGACAGGAGGAAAAAGAACAAAGCACCTTTTCCGAAAAAAGAAAGCAGAGAGAAGTGCAGCCTCGCCACTGATATCAGCGAGGATCTGAAGGAGAAGAAAACAGATGCTGAGCAGCAGGTGTCAGGGTGGACACCCGCACACGTCAGGAAGCAGCTTGCCATTGGCGTTAACGGAGTTACCAGAGCCCTGGAAAGGAGTGAGCTGCTGTTAGTTCTGGTGTGTAAATTTGTCAAGCCTGCCATTATCACCTTACACTTGATTCAGTTAAGCCTCAGCAGAACTGTCCCTTCCTGCCATGTCCCCCACCTTAGCGAGAGAATCACCCCTGTCATAGGCTTAAAATGTGTTCTAGCCTTGGGGTTCAAAAAGAACACCAGTGACTTTGTGGACGAAGTAAAAGCCATCATCCCCAGAGTACCCAGTCTAAGTGTACCATGGCTTCAAGACAGAACTAAAGATGCTGGGGAAGATTTACAGACTGAACCTGTGGAAAGCCAAGACAGAGAGTTTTGGACACTTCATTTGAAGACCTTTGAAAACCTAAGAAAGCTTGCTGAAGGTCGGCGGGCTTCTGTAACATTACAACCCCTTAAAATAAAGAAAGTGATTCCAAACCCTAATAAGATAAGGAAACCACCCAAAAGTAAAAAAGTTACTTCAAAATAATCTTGCATAAACTTGTCATGTCATATAGTTTGTAAAAGGACACCTATGAAGAAGCTTTGAAATTAATAAAATGAGTATAATTACATATAAAAAAAGAATCCTTTGGTCTTGGTTCAGGAAGAGGTTTGATTGAGGCGGTTGAACAAGTTGGAAGGCCCTTTTGTCTACTTGTCTTTAGTAGGAAATATTGCAAATTCCGATGCCTTGATAGCTGCTTCATGGAAACAATATGGCATATGGCAAAGCTGATGTGAGATGGCTTTATTTCAATCCAACCATTATATCTGTGGAAATTCTGACTGTCGCCCTGGATGGGTCTCTGGCGTTGTTCCCCGTTTATGCCATAGTCAAAGAAAAATATTACCGGCATTTCCTGCAGATCACTCTGTGTGTGTGTGAGCTGTACGGCTGCTGGATGACCTTCCTCCCAGAGTGGCTCACCAGAAGCCCCAACCTCAACACCAGCAACTGGCTCTACTGTTGGGTTTACCTGTCTTTTTTTAATGGTGTGTGTGTTCTGATCCCAGGACTGCTACTTTGGCAGTCATGGGTAGAACTCAACAAAATGCATCAGAAAAAAACAAGTTCAGTGAAAAAGCTTCAGTGAAATTTCAAAACCATAAACACCATGAAGAATAGGATTGGGCCCACTCAGAGGATAGGGGTTGGAGGTTTGGGAGTGTGGACTCTGTAGACTGAGGGTGAGTCAGACGTTTTCCCTGCATAGGCTCGTCTTGCTGATATAAGAAGGAAGAGGGAGGGCCCTTTCTTTTTCTCCACACGTCTATGTGGGGTTCCTGAAGAAAGCAGGTGGCCTGTGTTACTTGTGAACGTTGTACCAGGTGTTTTTGTTTGTTTCCTATCCTGCTTGATGACTGAGCTGGAGTGCCCACTGCAAGCAGTAAACTAGTCTGTTGTGGGGTCAAAAAACAAAAACATTCACTACAGAGCCTGCTACACAACAATAGTCAATATAGAGCACCCTACACAAAAAAAGTCCTTATAGAGCACTCCAGGCAAAAACAGTCACTATACTGCATTCTAGCCAACAATAGTCACTATAGAGCACCTACCCAACAAAAGTCAAGATAGACCACCCTACCCATCAACAGTCACTATAGAGCACCTTACCCAGCAATATTGACTATAAAGAAGACTACCCAAAAACAGTCTGTATAGGGCACCCTACCCAACAACAGTCACTATAGAGCACCCTACTCAACAACAGTCACTGTCGAGCACATACCAAAAAACAGTCACTATAGAGCCCTCTATTCAACAACAGTCACCATAAAGCCCTCTACCCAATCATCATCACTATAGAACATTCTATGCAAATAGGTTACTCTAGAACACTCTACACAAGAACATTCACTAATGATTACCTACCAAAAAATAGTCTCTATAGATCATCCTACCCAAAAACAGTCACTATAAAGTACCTACCAAACCACAGTCACTATAGTGCACTCCACCCAGCAACAGTCACTATAAAGCATGCAACCCAGAAACAGTCAGTATAGAGCACCCTAGTTAACAACAGTCATTATAAAGCAACCCAAAACAACAGTCACTATAGTACACTCTACCTAACAACAGTCACTATAGAGCTTCTACACAACAACAGACTATATAGATCCCCTACCCCTCAACAGTCACTTTATAGCACCTACCCAGCAACAGTCAGTATAAAGTACCCCATTCAACAACAGTCACGATAGGGCACGCTACCCAGGAACAGTCACTATTGAGAACCTAACCAACAACAGTCACTATAGAGCACTCTGCACAATAATCACTATAAATCACTGCACCCAACAACAGTCAACTATAAAGCACTCTACCCAAAAAGAGTCACTATAGAGCACTCCATTCAACAGCAGTCACTATCGAGCACCCTAATAAAAATTCCTATAAAGCTCCTACCAAACAACAGTCAATATCCAGAGCAATCCACCCAACAACAGATACTATAGCATACCCTAACCAACAACAGTCACTATAGAGCATCTACCCAAAAAAAGTCATTATACGGTACCTAAACAAAAACTGTCAGTGTAGGACACCTACCCCAAAACAGTCACTATACTGCACTCTAATTAACAACAGTCATTATAGAGCACCCTACCCAACAATCATCACTGTAGATCACCTACCCAACAACAGTCAGTATAAAGCAACATACCCAACAACAGTCATCGTGGAGCCCTTTACCTGACAACAGTGAATATAGAACACTCTACACAACAACAGTCACTATAGTTATCTACTTAACAACAGCCACTTATAGTGCACTCTAAGAACCACACCTAACAACAGTGACTATAGAGCATCCTACCAAGCAACCGTCACTACAGAGCACCCTACACAACAACAGTCACAATAGATTACTCTACCAAAAAGCAGTCATTATTGAGCACAGTACCCAGCAACAGTCACAATAGAGCAACCTACACAGCAACAGTCACTATAGAGACTCTACCCAACAACATTCACTCTAGTGCACCCTACCAAGCAAGTTACTATAGAGCACCCTACTTAGAAACTGTCACTATAGAGCACTTTACCAAACAACAGTAAATATGGAACACCTATGAAACAACAGTCACTATACAGCACCTACCCAACATTAGTCACTATAGAGCATTTTACTCAACAACAGTCACTATAGAACACCTTACCCAACAACAGTCACCATGGAGCACCACATCCAACAACAGTCATTATAGAGTACCTACAAAAAAAGGGTCACTATGGAGCACTCCACACAACATTCACCATAAAGCACCCTACCCAAAAACACTCACTAAAGAACTCCCACCAACATTAGTATCTATAAAGCACCATACCAAGAACAGTCACTATGGAGCACCATACCCAACCTCAGTCATTATAGAGCACCTACACAACAACAGTTATTGTAGAGCACCTCCAAAACAGAAGTCACTTTGGAACACCTAACCAACAACAATCACTATAATGCACCTACCCAACAACAGTCAACATATAGCACTCTACCCAACAACTGTCACTATAGAACACCGTACCCAACATGTGTCACTATAGAGCACCTACACAACAAAAGTCATTATAGATGACCATACCCAGAAACACTCACTATAGAGCATTTTATGCAAAAACAGTCAGAATAGAACACTCCTACCAACAAGAGTCACTATATAGCACCCTTTTTAATAGCAATCACTGTAGAGCACCTACTAACCACACAGTGTAGAGCCCTCAACTCAACAACAATCACTATATAACACTCTACCAAACAATAGCCACTATAGAGCACCCTACTTGAGAACAGTCAGTATAAAGCACTCTACTTAACAACAGTCACTATAGAGCACCCTACCCAAGAATAGTCACTATATATTATTTTACCCAACAAGAATCACTATGTAGAAAACTCTACCCAACAACAGTCACTATAGAGCATTCCGCCACTCAACAGTCACTATAGAGCAACCTACCCAACAACAGTCAGTATAGAGCACCTACCAAAGAGTCAATATTTATAGTTCTCCAGCCAACAAAAGTCACTATTGAGCACATACGCAGAAATAGTCACTATTTAAAGCAATCCACCCAACAACAGTTACTATAGACCACCTACTCAAAAACAGTTACTATAGTACAGTATACCCAAGAAAAGTCACTATGGAGCACCATACACAACATCAGTCACTATTGAGTACCATACACATCAACAGTCACTACAGAGCACCTACCCAACAAAAGTCACTACAGAGCACCCTATCCAACAACATTGAATATAGTGCACTCTACCAAACAACAGTCACTATAGGGCCCCCATACAACAGTCACTATAGTGCACTTTATCCAACAACTTTCACCTATAGAGCACTCTATCCAACAACAGTCACTATGAAGCACTCCACCCAACAACCGTCATTATATAGCTCTTAAACCACAACTGTCACTATTGAGCACCCTACCCTGCAACAGTCACTATAGAGCACCTACCCAGCAACAGTCACTATAGAGCACTACACCCAACAAGTCACTGTAAATTATGCTATTCAGCAACAGTCACTATAGAGAACAGTACCCAGATCAGTCACTATAGAGCATCCTACCAAGCAACAGTCACTATAGAGCACTCTACCCAAAAAGAGTCACAATAGAGCACTCTACTAAACTATAGTTTTACTGAGCACACTGTGCATCAACAGTCACTATAGAGATTCCTACCAAACAACAGTCAATATAGAGAACTCCAGATAACAACAGTCACTATACAGCACCCTACCAATAAACAGCCACTATAGAGCACCCTAATTAGCAAAAGCTACTATAGAGCACCCTACCAAGCAACAGTCTCTACAAAGCTCTTTACACAACAAGAGTCAGTATAAAGTACCCTACCCAAAAACTGTTTCTATAGAGCATCCTATGCAACAATAGTTACTATATAGCACCCTCACAACAACAGTCCTTTACCCAACACTATACAGCCCTCTACCAAACAAGAGTCATTGTAAAGCACTCTACTTAACAACCATCACTACAAAACACCCTACACAAGAAGAGTCACTATAAGGCACTTTACCCAACAACAGTGACTATAGAGTACCTACAAAACAACAGTCACTATAGAGCACTCTACCCAGAAACAGTCACTATAAAGCACTTCACCCAGCTACAGTCACTATAAAACACCCTTTAAAGGAACAGTCACTATGAAACACCCTATTTAACAACAGTCAGTATAGAGAACCCTACTAATAACAGTCACTCTAGAGCACCCTAAAAAACATCATTCACTATAAAACTCCTACCCAACCACAATCACTATGGGTCACATACTGAAGAACAGACACTGTACAGCACCTACCCAGCAACACTCACTATAGAGCCCTCTACCCAACAACAGTAACTATAGAGCACCCAACCCAACAACAGTCACTATCTAAAGCACTCTACCCAACAACATTCACTCTAGAGCATGCTACCAAGAAAAAGTCACTATAGAGCACCCTACACAACAACAGTCACTATAGAGCACTTCACTCAACAACAGTCACTATGGAGCCCTCTATTCAACAACAGTCAGTATAGAGTACTCTACCCAAAAACAGTCACTATAAAGCACCCTACCCAATAACAGTCAAAATATAGAGCCCTCTATGCAACAACACTCACTATAGAGCACCCTACACAACAACAGTAACTACAGAGCACTCCACAAAAAAAACAGTCACTATAGAGCACTACACCCAACAACAGTCAGTACAAAGCATGATACCCAACAAAAGTCACTATGGAGCACTCCACCCAACAAATGTCATTATAGACTACCTACCCAATAACAGTCACTATAAAGCACTCTACCCAGCAAGAGTCACTATAGAGAATTCCACGCAAACATCGTCTCTGTAGATTATCCCACAGAGCATCAGTTACTGGAGAGCACCCTACCCAATAACACTCACTATAGAGCACCTAAAAAAACAGTCTCTAGACAGCACCCCACAAACAACAGTCACTATAGAGCACCATACACAGCCACAGTCACTATACATCACCTACCCAACAACAGTCACTATAGAGCGCTTACCCAACCACTGTCACTATAGAGATCCAACCCAACAACTGTCAATATCCAATAACCCAACTGTTATTGGATAGCACTCTATCCAATAACAATCACTATAAAGCTCATTTCCATCAACAGTCACTATAGAACACTATATCCAACAAGAGTCACTATACAACATTCTGTTCAAAACAGTCACCATAGAGCACCAACTCAACAACAGTCACTATAGAGCACCCTACTCAATAACAATCAGTATCAAACACTCTGAACAAAAATAGTCATTATAGAGAACCCTACCCAGCAACAGTCACTGTAGAGCACCTACCCAATGACAGTCACTTTAGAGCCTTATACCAAACAAAAGTCACTATGAAGCACTCTACCCAAAAATAGTCACTATAAAGCACCTTACTTGAGAAAAGTCAGTATAGAGCACCCTACTTAACAACAGTACTGTAGATCACCTACCAAACAACAGTCACTGTAAAGCCGTGTACTCAAAACTCACTATCAAGCACGGTACCCAAAACAATCACTATCTAGAGCACTCTAGCAAACAACTGTCATTGTAGAGCACTCTACCATAGAACAGTCACTACAGAGCACTTACCCAACAACAGTTAGTATAAAGCACTCTACCCAAGAACAGTAACTACACAGCATTGTACCCTGCAACAGTCACTATAGAGCAGCATTCCCAACAACATTTATCATAGAGCAGCTAACCAACAATAGTCACTATAGAGCCCCCCACAAAGCAGTCACTATAGAGCACTCCACCCAAGAACATTCACCTATACAGCACCCCACTCAACAAGTCACTATGGAGCACCAACCCCACAACTGTAACCTTAGTACACCCTTCTCATCAACAGTCACTATAAAGCACCTACCCAACAACAATCACTATAGAGCTCCCTATCCAGCAACAGTCACTATAGAGCACCCCATGCAACAGCAGTCTCTAGCAACCACCCAACCCAGCAACAGTCTGTATAGAGCACACAACCATAAAACAGTCACTATAGAGCACCTTACCCAGCAACAGTCACTATAGAGCACTCTACCCAAGAACAGTCAGTATAGGACACCTTACCCAACAACAGTCAATATAGAGCACACTGCCCAACAATAGTCACTGTAGAGCACCCCACCCAACAACCGTTAATATAAAGCACTCCAGCCAACAACAGTCACTATAGAACACCATACCAAGCTACACTCATTATGGAGCATTCTACCCAAGAACAGTCAGTATAGAGCATGCTACCCAACAACAGTCACTATAGAGCATGCTACTCAATAGCAGTCACTGAAGAACACCCTACCCAACAACAGTCAATATAGAACACTCCAGAAAACGTCAGTCCCTATAGAGCACCTTACCCAACAATAGTCACTATAGAGTGTCAACCCAACAAAAATCAGAATAGAGCACCCGACCCAAAAACACTCCCTATAGAGTACCTATGCAGCAACTGTCACTACGAAACACTGTACTCAGAAACAGTCACTATAGAACAACCCATTGAACAACAGTCACTATAGAGCACCCTAACCAGCATCAGTCACTATAGGGCACCCAACCAATAACAGTCACTGTAGAGCACCCTATTAACTACTGTCACGATAGAGTGCACTACCCAACAACAGTCACTATATAGCACATACCAAACAACAGTCACTATAGAGCACCTACCTAACAAGAGTCACTATAGACCACATAGGCTACAAGTCACTATAGAGCACTCTAGGCCACAATCGTTGTTATAGAGCACCATATCCAACAACAGTCAAAATAAAGCCTCTACACAACAACAGTTACTATAAAGCACTTCACCCAACAATAGTCACCTATAGAGCAATCTACTCAACAACAGTCATTATAGAGCACCCCACAAACAAGAGTCACCATACAGCACCTATTCAACAAAAGTCACTATGGAGAACCCTACCCAGCAGAAGTCACTATAGACCATCTACCCAACAACAGTCACTACAGAGCACCTACCCAACAACTGTCACTATAGAGCACCCAACCCATAAACAGTCACTATAGAACACCTACCCATCAACAGTCACTATAGAGCACCTTTTCAACAAGAGTCTGTATAGAGCACTCTACACAACAACAGTCACTATGGAGATGTCCACCACACAACAGTCACCTATAGAGCACTCTACCAAACAGAAGTCATTATAGAGTACCCCAACCAACAACAGTCACTATAGACCACGTACCCAACAAGTCACTATAGAGCCCCCTATAGAGCAACCATCACTATAGAACAAGTACCCAACAACCGTTACTATAGAGTACTCTATGCAGCAACAGTCACCATAGAGCACTTCACCTAAAAATATTAAATATTTAGCACGCTACCCAGCAACAGTCACTATAGAGCACCTACCCAACAAAAGTTACTATAAAGCACCCTATGCAAAAACAGTCACTGTAGAGCACTTTACACAGCAAAATTTCCTATAGAGCACCCTATTTAACAACACAACAATTGTTTCGGATGCTGTATAGTGACTGTTTTTCGATAGGATGCTCTATAGTGACTGTTGTTGTGTAGCGTGCTCTATATTGACTGTTGTTGGGTAGAGTGCTCTCTAGTGACTGTGGTTGTGTAGGTGCCCTATACTGACTTTTGACTGTTAGGGTGCTCTATATTGACTGTTGTCGGGTGGAGTGCTCTATAGTAACAGTTTTTGGGTAGGGTGCTTTATAGTGACTGTTGCTAGGTAGAGTACTCAATAGTGACTCTTGTTTGGTAGGGTGCATTATAGTGATGGTTGTTGAGTAGTGTTCTCTATAGTGACTGTTGCTAATAGTGTGCTCTATAGTGACTTTTGTTGGGTGCAATAATTTATAGACACTGCTGTTGGGTAGAGTACTCTATAGTAATTGTTGTTGGGTATGTGCTCTATAGTGACTCTTGTAGGATGGGGTGCTCTATACTTACAGTTTTTGGGTAGGTGCTCTGTAGTGACTGTTTTTGTGTAGGGTGCTCTACAGTGACTGTTGTTGGGTCACGTGCTGTATAATGACTGATGTTGGGTAGGATGCTGTATAGTGACTGTTGTTAAGTAGAATGCTCTATACTGACTGTTGTTTGGTGAAGTGCTCTATACTGACTGTTGCTAAGTTGGGTGCTCTATAGGGACTGTTGTTGCAATGAGTTCTCTATATAATGACTTTCGTTGGGTAGGGTGCTTTATGGTGACTGCTGTTGGGTAGAATGCTCTATACTGACTGTTGTTTGGTAGATTGCTCTATAGTAACTTTTGTTGGGTAGGGTTCTCTATAGTGAATGTTTTTGGGTAGAGTGCTCTATAGTGAGTGTTGTTTGGTAGGGTGCTCAATAATGACTGTTGCTGGGTAGGTATTCTAGAGTGACTTTTATTGGGCAGGGTGCTGTATAGTGACTGTTTTTGGTATGGTGCTCTAGTAACTGTTTCTGGGTAGGGTGCTGTATAGTGACTGTTTTTGGTATGGTGCTCTAGTAACTGTTTCTGGGTAGAGTGCTCTAGAGTGACTGTTGTTCCCTTGATGCTCTTTAGTAACTGTTGTTTGGTAGGTGTTTTATAGTGACTCTTGTGTAGGTGTTCTATAGTGACTGTTTTTCAGCAGGGTGCTCTATAGCGACTGTAGATGGTACTGTGGTCTATAGTTAATGTTGTTGTGTAGGGTGCTCCATAGTGACTGTTGCTAGGTGGGGTGCTCTATAGTGACTGTTGTTGGGTAGAGTGCTCTAAAATGACTGTTGTTAGTAAAGGGATTTATAGTGACTCTTGTTCGGTAGATTCTCTATGGTGACTCTTGTAGTGTAGGTGCTCTATTGCGTCTGTTGTTGGGTCAAGGGCTCTATACTGACAGTTTTTGGGTGGAGTGTTTTATAGTGACTGTTGTTGGGTATTGTGCTCTATAATGAATGTTTTTGGGTGGGATTCATTATAGTGACTGTTGTTTGGTAGGTTTCTCTAAAGTGACGGTTGCAAGGTAGGTGTTCTATAGTGACTTTTATTGGGTGGGTTGCTCTATAGTGACTTTTGTTGTGGAGGTGCTCTTTAGAAACTGTTTTTAGGTAGGGAGCTCCATAGTGACTGTTGTTGGGTTGCGTGCTTTTTAGGGACTGTTACTCCATAAAGTGCTCTACAGTGACTTTTGTTGGTTAGGTGATCTACAGTGACTATGGTTGTGTGGGGTGCTCTTTAGTTACTGTCATTGGTAGGGTGCTTTATAGTGATTTTGAAGGTGTGTTCAGTGTGCTGTGTTTGTTTGTGGTAAGTGGTGTGCCTGTGTGAGGTGTCTTCACTGTGGAATTTGTGTGTGATGAATGTTGTGGGTCTGTGTGAAATGTATTTACTGCTTAGTGTGTGTGGTCATTCGTGTGTGTGTATAAGGTTTTTTCAACGTGGAGTGTGTGTGTTGTAAGTGGTGTGTGTGTGAGGTGTGTGCACTATGCAGTGTGTGGTGACTGCTGTGTGTTTTTGTGAGTTGTGTGAAATCTTGAGTGTGTGTTTGGTGAGTGGTGTGTGTATGTTTGAAATGTGTGCACTGTGGAGTGTTATGTATGTTGTGTGATGTGTGCTTGTATAAGTTGTATGCACTTTTTCATGTGTTACTGGTGCATTTCTGATTAAGGTGTGTGCACTGTGGAGTATGGGTGTCGAGTTTGTGGTGACTGGTGTGTGTCTGTGTGACATGTCTGCACTATGGACTGTGTGAGTTTTGAGTGGTGTTTGCCTGTGTAAGATATATGCAGAGTGGAGTGTGAGTGTGCAGTGTGTGTGGTAATTGGTGTGTTTCTGTACTAGGTGTCTATACTCTGGAGTGTGTGTGTTGTATGGTGTGTTTCAGTGTGAGGTGTGTGCACTGTGGAGAGTGCATGCATGGTAAGTGGTGTGTGTCTTTGTAATGTATGTGCAAAGTAAAGTGTGTGTGTACTGATTGGTGTTTGTCCCTGTGAGTTGTGTGCATTGTGGAGTGTGTGTGTGGTGAGTAGTGTGTTTCTGTGTGAGGTGTGTGTACTGGGAAGAGTTTTTGTGTTGAGTATCTGGTGTCTGTGTGAGGTTTTGCAATGTGCACAGTGTGTCTGTGGTGAGTGGTGTGTGTCTGTGTGAGGTTTGTGCACTGTGGAGTGTGTGTGGTGAATCTTCCAAGTCTGTGTGAGGTTTGTGTACCATGTAGTGTGTGTGTATAATGAGTGGTGTGTGTTTGTGTGAGGTGTGTGCCCTGATCATTTTGTGTGTGTTTCTGTGTTGAGCATTGTGTGTCTTTTTGAAATCCATTTACTGTGTAGTGTGTATTGTCAGTTGTGTGTTTATATGAGGTTTGTTCAATGTGCTGTGTGTGTCATGACTTGTGGGTGGGTGAGGTGTGTGCACTATAAATTGTGTGTGTAATGACTGCTATGTGTCTGTGTGAGTTGTGTGAAACGTGAAGTGTTTGTTTAGTGAGTGGCGTGTGCCTGTATGAGATGTGTGAACTGAAGAATGTATGTGTGGTGAGTGTTGTTTGTCTCTGTGAAATGTATTTACCATGTAGTGTGTGTGGTCCATCGTGTGTGTGTATAAGGTTTCTTTAATGTGGATTGTGTGTGTCCTGAGTGGTGTGTGTTAGATGTTTGCACTGTGGAGTGTGTGTGTGGTGACTGCTGTGTGTCTGTGTGAGTTGTGTAAACTGTGAAGTGTGTTTGGTGCGTGGTTTGTGTCTGTGTAAAATGTGTGCACTGTGGAGTGTTATTTGTGTGGTAAGTGGTGTTTCTGTGTGAGTTTTGTGCACTCTTTAGTGTTTGAGTGGTGGGTTTCTGTTTATGGTGTGTGCACTGTGGTGTATGTGTGTGGAGTGTTTGTGCTTACTGGTGTGTGTCTGTGTGAGGTGTGTGCACTTTGGATTGTGTGAGTGGTGAGTTGTCTGTTTCTTTTTGGGGTGTGTTCACTGTGTAGTATGAGTGTCTGTAGGGTTGTGTGTGTCTGTGTGAGGTGTCTGGACTGTGGAGTGTGTGTTCTACAGTGTGTGTTTTTGTGAGGTCTGTGTAACGTGGAGTGTGTGTGGTGAATGGTGTGTTTCTGTGTGAAATGTGTGCACTGTGTGTGTTCAGTGTGTGTGGTGACTGGTGTGTGAAAATGTGAGGTGCCTATATTGCAGATAGGGTGTGAGGTGATTGGTGTTAGTCTGTGTAATGTGTGTGCATTGTGGTGTGTGTCTGCAAAATTTGCGTGGTTCACGCTGTGTGTCTGTGAGGTGTGTTGTTGAGTTTTTGTGTGATGAGTCATGTGTGTCTGAGGTATGTGAACTGTGAATTATGTATGAAGTCCATGGACTGCATGGTGTGTGTGTGAGACCTCTGCACTGTGGAGAGTGTGAGTGTGATAAGTTTTTGTCTGTGTGAAGTATGTGCTATTTGGAGTTTGTGCATTAAGTGTGTGTAGTGAGTGGTGTGTGACTGTGTGAGGTATGTTCACAGTGCAGTGTGGTGAGTTGTGTGTGCCTGTGTGGAGTGTCTACAATTTGGATTGTGTGTGAAGTGAGTTGTGTGTGTCTGTGTGAGGTGAGTACATTGTGTAGTGTGTGTGGTGAGTGGTATGTCTGTTAGGTGTTTGCACATTGGAGTGTGCATTTTGTGAGTATTGTCTTTCTGTGTGAAATGTGTGCACTGTGAAGAGTGTGTGTGGTGAGTGACATGTGTCTGTGTGAAGTTTTGCACTATTCACAGTGTGTGTAGTGAGTGGTGTGTGTCAGTAGGAGGTTTGTGCACTGTAGAATGTGTGTGTGGTGAATCTTCTGTGTCAGTTTGAGGTGTGTTCACAGTGCAGTGTGTGTATGCTGAGTGATGTTTGTGTGAGGTGTGTTAACTGTGCAGTTTGTGTGTGTTTGTGTGCTGTGTGGTATGTGTGTGAGAGATGGGTGCACTGTGGAGTGTGTGTTTAATCAGTGGTGTGTTTTTGTGAGGCGTGTTCATGGTACAGTGTGTGTTGTGGTGAGTGGTGTGCCTGTGTGAGGTGTCTTCACTGTGGAATGTATGTCTCATGAGATTTTGTGTCTCTGTAAAGTGTATTTACTGTGTAGTGTGTGTGGTAAATTTTGTGTCTGTATGAGATTTCTTCAATTTGGAGTGTGTGTGTCGTGATTGGTGTGTGTAATATGTATGTGCGCTATGGATTGTGTGTGGTAACTGCTGTGTGTCTGTGTGAGTTGTGTAAACTGTGGAGTGTGTGTTTGGCGAGTGGAGTGTGTCTGTGTAAAATTTGTGCACTCTTTAATGTGTTAGTGGTGCATGTCTGTTTAAAGAGTGTGCAATGTCGAGTATGTGTGTAGAGTCTGTGAAGTGATTGGTGTGTGTTTGTGTGACATGTCTGCACTGCATACTATACTTGTGATGAGTGGTGTGTTCCTGTGTGAGATGTATTCACAGGGGAGTGTAAATCTGCATTGTTTGTGGTAAGTGGTGTGCCTCTGTGTTAGGTGTCTTCACTATGAAATTTGTGTGTTGTGTGGTGTGTGCTTTTGTGAAGTATGTGCACTGTGGAGAATGTCTTGCGGTAAGTGGTTTGTTTCTTCATGTGGTGTGTGCAGGATAGAGTGTATGTGTGCTGATATGTGTGTGTCCCTGTGAGGTATATGCACTGTAGAGTGTGTGTGGTGAGTGGTGTAAGTCAGTGTGACATGTGTGCACTGTGAAAAGTGTGTGTTGTGAATGACTTGTATCTCTGTGAGGTTTTTGCACTGTGCAGAGTGTGTGTGGTGAGTGGTGTGTATCTGTTTCAGGTGTGTGCACTGTGTACTGTGTTCATTTGATGTGTGGTGTGTGTCTGAGTGCTGTGTGTGCACTGTGGAGTGTGTGTGTGGTCAGACGTGATTCTTCGTGAGGTGTGTGCACTTTGGTGTGTGTGTTTGTGGTGAGTGGCATGCCTGTGTGAAGTGTCTTCACTGTGGAATTTGTGTATGGTGAGTGTTCTGTGTCTCTGTTAGGTGTGTTCACTTTGTAGTGTGTGTGTTCAGTAGTGTTTCTGTATGACGTGTCTTCACTGTGAAGTGTGTGTGTCATGAGTGGTGTGTGTGTTTGAGGTGTGCACAATGAGGAGTTTGTGTGTGTGGTGAGTTTTGTCTGTCTATGTCAGGTGTGTGCACTGTTTAGTATGTTTGTCTGAAGAGTTGTGTGTGTCTGTGTGAAGTGTGTGCACTGTGAAATGTGTGTTCTTCAGAGCAGGTTTGTGTGAGCTTGTGCACCATGGAGTGTGTTTGTGCTGAGTCATGTTTCTGTGTAAAATGTGTGTACTGAGGGTCTGTTGAGTGTGTGTGTTGACTGGTGTGTGACAGTGTGAGGTGCCTGCAGTGTGGATATGGCATGAGGTGATTGGTGTGTCTGAGAGGTGTGTGCATTGTGGTGTGTGTGTGCAGAATTTGTTTGGTGCATTCTGTGTGACTGTGAAATATGTGTTGTGAGGTTTCTGTGTGATGAGTGGTGTATGTCTGAGGTGTGTGCACTCTGAAATATGTGTGGAGTCCATGAACTGCATGGTGTTTGTCTGCGTGAGGCATGTGCACTATTTAGGGTGTATGTGGAGTGAATGTTGTGTGTCTATGTGAGGTTTGTGTACTGTGGAGTTTGTGTGTGATAAGTGGTGTGTGTCTGTGTGAGGTGTCTGCACTATGGAGAGTGTGTGTGATTAGTTTTGTGTTTGTGTAATGTGTTTGCTATGTGTAGTTTGTGCGTTAAGTATGTATATTGAATGGTGTGTGTTTGTGTGAGGTGTGTGCACAGTGGAGTGTGTGTTAAGTTTGCATAAAGAGTGATGTGTGTCTGTGTAGTGTGTCTGCACTTTGGATTGTGTGTGCAAAGTGTGGTGTGTGTCTGTGTAAAGTGAGTGCACTGTGTAGTGTGTGTGGTGAGTAGTATGACTGTGTTAGGTGTCTGCACAGTGAAGTGTGTTTCCTTGAGTATATTCTGTCTGTGTGTGGTGAATTCACTGTGTAGTGTGTGTATGATGAGTGTTGTGTTTGTGTAAGGTGAGTGCACTGTGCCATTTTTGTGTGGTGAGTGGTGTGTTTCTGTTTGAGGTGTGTGCACAGAGGAATGTGTGTGGTCAGTGGTGTGTGCCTTTGTGAGGTGCACGCACAGTGCATTGTGTGTTTTTGTGAAGGCGTGCCTGTGTGAGGTTTCTTCACTGCAGAATATGTGCATGTTGAGTGTTGTTTGTCTCTGTGAGATGTGTTTACTGTGTAGTGTGTGGTCAGTCTTGTGTCTGTGTGAGATGTCTTCACTGTAAAGTGTGTGTGGTGTGAGTAGTGCTTTTATGTTTGAGTGTGTGTCCTGTGGAGTGTGTGTATGGTGAATGCTCTGTGTCTGTGTGAGGTGTGTGCACTGTGGAGTATCTGTGCATTGTATGTGGTGTGTGTCTGTGAGAGGTGTGTGCACTGTGGAGTGTGTGTGGTGATTGGTGTGTTCCTTTGTGAGGGGTTTGCACTGTGTAGTTATGCTTGTGATGAGTGGTGTGTGTCGATGTAAAATGTGTGCACAATGGAGTATGAGTGTGCAGTGTGTGGTAAGTGGTGTGTTTCTGAGCTAGGTGTCTGCACTCTGGAGTGTGTGTGTTGCATGGTGTGTCTGTGTGGTGTGTGCACTGTGGAAAGTGTGTGCATGGTAAGGGGTGTACATCTTTGTGAGGTGTGTGCACTGTGGAGTGTGTGTGGATTGGTGTGTGTCCCTGTCAGGTGTTAACACTGTCGAGTGTGTGTGGTGAGTGGTGTGTGTTTGTGGGAGGTGCGTGCACTGTAGAGTGTGTGTGGTGAGTGACTTTTGTCTGTGTCAAGTTGTTGCACTGCTCAGAGTGTGTGTGGTGTGTTTCTGTTTGAGGTTTGTGCACTGTGGAGTGTGTGCATGTGGTGAATCTTGTGTGTCTGTGTGAGGTGTCTGCACTGTGTACTCTGTGTATGTTGAGTGGTGTCTGTGTTAAGTGTGTGCACAGGAAAGTGTGTGTGTTTGTGGGATGAGTGGTGTGGGTCTCTAAAATGTGTTCACTGTGTAGTATGCATGTGATGAGTGGTGTGTGTCTTTGTGAGATGTGTGCACTGAGTGTGTGTGTTGAGTGTGTGTGGTGACTGGAGTGTGACAATGTGAAATATCAGCATTGTGGGAAAGTGTCTTGTAATTGGCGTATGTTTGTTTGATTTGTGTGCACTGTGGTGTGTGTGTGAAGTTTGTGTAATGTGTGTTATGTGCCTGTAAATTGTGTGTACTCTGGAGTGTGTGTGAGTGTGGTGAGTGGTGTATGTCTGAGATATGTGCACTGGGGATTGTGTGTGAAGTGTGTGAAGTGCATGGTGTTTTTCTGCATTAGGTGTGAGCACAGTAAAGAGTGTGTGTGTGGTGAGTGGTATGCATTGGTGAGGTGTGTGCACTATGGAGTGTTTGATGACAGGTGTGTGTCTGTGTAAGGTGTGTGCAATGTGGAGTGTGTGTGTGTTGAGTTTTGTATCTGTGTGAGGTGTGTGCTATGTGAAGTGTGTTCATAAAGTATGTGTTTTAAGTGTTGTGTCTCTGTGAATTGTATACACTGTGGAGTGTGTGTGAAGCGTGTGTAGTGAGTGGTGTGTGTGTGCAGTGTCTTCACTTTGGATTGTGTTCAGTGGGTACTGTGTATTTGTGTGAGGTGAGTGCACTGTGTAGTGTGTGTAACTGGTATGTCTGTGCTTTGTGTCTGCACTGTGGATTGTTTGGTGAGTGGCATGTGCCTGTGTGAGTTGTGTGCACTGTGTAGTGAATGGGTATGATGAGTGGTGTGTGTTTTTGTAATGTGTGTGCACTGTGCACTTTGTGTGTGTTTGTGTTGTGAGTGGTGTGTGTCTGTAGAGGGTGTGTGGACAGTGTTTTGTGTTTGCACAGTGGAGTGTGTGGTCAGTGTTTTGTGTGTTTGTGAGGTGTGTTCTCTGTGCAGTGTGTGTGGTGACTAACGACTGTGTGAGATGTCTGCACTGTGGAATGTATGTGGGGTGAGTGTTGTGTGTCTGTGTATAGTATTTACTGTGTAGTGTTTGTGGACAGTCGTGTGTCTGTATGAGGTTTCTTCAATGTAGATGGTGTGTGTCATGAGTGGTGTGTGTGAGGTGTGTGCTCACTGGAGTGTGTGCATGGTTACTGCTGTGTGACTGTGTGAGTTGTGTAAACTGTGCAGTGTGTGTTTTATGAGTGGTGTGTGTAAAATGTGTGCACTGTGAAGTCTTATTTGTGTGGTGAGTGGTGTTTCTGTGTGGGTTGTGGGCACTCTTTAATGTGTGAGTTGTGCACGTGTGTTTAAGGTGTGTGCATTGTGGAGTATATGTGTGTAGAATATGTGGTGACTGGTGTGTGTCTGAGTGGGATGTCTGCACTTTGGACTGTGTGTGTGCTGAGTGGTGTATGCTTGTGTGAGGTGTGTGCACTGTGTGGTGTGTTTGTGAAAAGTGGTGTGTCTCTGTGTGAGATGGATGTTTAGTGGAGTGTGAGTTTGCATTGAGTGTGGTAAATGGTGTGTCTGTGCTTTGTGTCTGCACTCTAGAGTGTGATATGTGTGGTGTGTATCTGTGTGAAATGTGTGCACTGTGAAGTTTGTCCATGTCAAGTTGTGTGTGTCTGCGTGTGGTGTGTGCATGGCAGAGTGTGTGTGTTCTGATTCATCTGTGTCCCTTGAGGTGTGTGCACTGTGGACTGTGTGTGCTGTAAATGGTGTGTGTCTGTGTGGGATGTCTGCACTGTGAAGAGTGTGTCATAAGTGACTTGTGTCTTTGTGAGATTTTTGCAATTTGCAGTGTGTGTGGTGAGTCATGTGTTTCTGTGTAATTTTTGTGCACTGTGGAGTGTGTGCACATGGTGAATCTTGTGTGTCTGTGAAAGCGTGTGCACTGTGTAGTGTGTGTATATAGAGTTGGGCGTTTTTCAGTTAGGTGTTTGCACAGTGCAGTATGTGTGTTTGTGTGGTGTGTGGTGTGTGTCTGTGTGTGCTGTGTGCACTGTGGTTTGTGTGTGGTCAGATTTGTGTGTTTTTCCTGGTGTGTGCACTGTGGAGTGTGTGTTTGTGGTTAGTTGTGTGCCTGTGTGAGTTTTCTGCACTGTGAAATGTGTGTGGTGAGTATTCTGTGTCTCTGTTTGGTGTGTACACTGTGCAGTGTGAGTTTCTGGTGAGTCGTGTGCCTGTGTGAGGTGTCTGCACTGCAGAGTGTGTGTTTGGTGAGTGGTGTGTTTTGTGTGAGGTGTGTGCACTGTGGAATTTGTGGGTGATGAGTGGTGTGTGTCACTGTGAAATGTGTGCAGTGTGGAAAGTGTGCGTGTGGTGAGCTTTGTGTCTGTGAGATGTGTGTGCTATTTGTAGTGTTTGTGGTAAGTGTGTGTATTGAGTGGTGTGTGTCTGTGTGAGGTGTGGGCACAGTGGACAGTGGGTGGTGAGTGGTGTGTGTGTGTGAAGTGTCTGCACTTTAAATTTTGTGTGCAATGTGTGGTATTTGTCTGTGTGAGGTGAGTGCACTGTGAAATGTGTTTGGTGATTCATATCTTTGTGTTAGGTGTCTGCACTGTGGAGTTTTTGTTTGGTGAGTTATGTCTGTCTGTGTACAGTGTGTGCACTGTGTAATGTTTGTGTATGATGAGTGTTGTGTGTTTGTTTGAGGTGTGTGCACTGTGCAGTTTGTGTGTGTTTTTGTGGTGAATGCTGTGTTTTTGTGTGAGGTGTGTGCACTGAGGAGTGTGTGTGGTCAGTGTTGGGTGTCTTTGTGAGGGGTGTGCACTGTTCAGTGTGTGCTTCTCATGAGTCGTGTGCCTGCATGAGGTGTCTGCACTGCAAAATATGTGCATGGTAAGTGTTGTGTGTCTTCATGAGGTGTGTGTACTGAGTAGTGTGTGTGGTCAGTACTGTGTCTGTGTGTGGTGTCTTCATGGTAAAGTGTGAGTGTCATGAGTAGTGTGTGTCTACTTACCGTGTGTGCACAGTGGAGTGTGTGTATGGTAAGTGCTTTATTGTGACTGTTATTGGGTGTTAGCTCTATTGTGACAGTTGTTGTGTAGGTGCTACATAGTGACTGTTGTTAAGTAGGTGCTCTATAGTGCCTGTTGTTGGGTAGGTGCTCTATAGTCACTGTTGTTATGTAGAGTGTTCAAAATGACTGTTACTGGGTAGGGTGCTCTATAGTGACTGTTGTTGTGTAGAGTGCTCTATAGTGACAGTTTTAGGGTTGGTGCTCTATAGTGACTTTTTCAGGTTAGGGTGCTCTATAGTGACTTTTGTTGGGTAGGGGATTTATAGTGACTGTTGTTGGGTAGGATGCTTTATAGTGACTGTATTTTGGAAGGTGCTGCATCATGACTGTTGTAGGGTGGTGTGCTCTGAACTGACTATTCTTGGGTAGGTTCTCTATAGTGTGTATGGTTATGTAGATTGCTCCATAGTGACTTGCTTGGTAGGGTGCTTGACATTCATTGTTCTTGGGCAGGGTGCTCTATAGTGACTGTTGTTGGGTTGATGCTCTATAGTGACTGTTGTTGGGTAGGGTGCTATATAGTGACTATTGTTATGTAGAGTGCTCTATAGTGACTGTTATTGGGTTGGCTGATCTACATTGACTGTTGCTGGTTAGAATGCTCTATAGTGACTGTAGTTAGGTGTGGTGCTCTATACTGACTGTTGCTGGGTAAAGGGTTCTGTAGTGACTGTTGTTGGGTAGAAACTCTATAGATACTGTTGTTGGGTGGAGTGTTGTATAGTTACTGTTGTTGGGTAGATTGCTATAGATAGTAACTGTGGCTGCATAGCGTGCTCTATAGTGACTGTTGTTGGTTAGGGTGTTATTTACTGATTGCTATTGAGTAGTTTGCTTTATCGTGACTGTTGTTAGGTGTGGTGCTTTATAGTGACTGTTGTTCAGGGGAGTGTTCTATAGGTGACTGCTGTTAGATGAAGTGTTCCATAGTGACCGCTGTTTTGTAAAATGCTATATAGAGACTCTTTTTGGTATGTTCTCCGTAGGGACTGTTGTTGGATAAGGTGTTTTATAGTGACAATTTTTGGACAGAGTGCTCTATAGTGACTGTGGTTGGGTAGACTGTTCTATAGACACTGCTGTTGGATAGAGTGCTCTATAGTGACTGTTCTTGGGTATGGTGCTGTATAGTGTCTGTTATTTGGAGGAGTGCTCAATATTGACTGTTGCAGGTTTGGGTGTTTTAGTGACTGTTGTTGGGTAGATTGCTCTTAATATTGAATTTTGTTGGTCACGTGTGTTACTGACTCTTTTTGTTAGGGTGCTCTATAGTGACTGTTGCTGGGTAAAGTGCTCAATAGTTTTTGTTGCTGGGTAGAGTGCTTTAAAGTGACTGTTGTTGGGTAGGTACTTTATAGTGACTGATGTTGGGTAGGGTGCCCTATAGTAATGGTAGTTATGTAGGTGCTCTAAAGTTGCTGTTTTTGTGTGGCATGCTTTATAGTGACTGTTGTTAGGTAGGGTGCTTTATAGGAACTGTTGCTGCTTACAGTGTTCTATAGTGACTGTTGTTGGTTAGAGAAATCTATAGATGTTGGTTAGGGTGCTCTATATAGACTGTTGTTGGGTAGCATAATGTATATTGACTGATGCTGGGTAGGGTGCTCTATAGTAACTGTGTTTGTGTGGGGTGCTCTATACTGACTGTTGTTGGGTAGATTATCTATTCTTACAGTTTTTGGGTGTTTCTCCATACTGACTGTTGTTGGGTAGAGTGCTCTATAGATAAATGTTGTTGTGTGGAGTGCTCCATAGTGACCGTTTTTGGGTAGTGTGCTTTATATTGACTGTTGCTGGGTAGGGTGCTCTATAAGGACTGTTGTTTGGTGGGGTGCTCTATACTGACAGTTGTTGCGTAGAGTGCTCTATCCTGACTGTTGCTGGGTGGAATGCTTTATGGTGACTGATTTTGAGTATTTGCTCTATACTGACTGTTGTTCCGTAGGGTGCTTCATAGAGACTGTTGTTCGTTATGGAGCTCTATAGTGACTGTTCTTGGGTTGAGGGTTCTATAATGACTGTTGTTGGTTAGAGTGCTCTAGATAATGACTGTTTTATGGTAGGGTTATTTATAGTGAATATTCTAGGGTAGAGTGCTCTATAGTGACTGTTGTTGGGTAGATGCTCTACAGTGACTCTTCTTGGGTAGGGTGCTTTATACTAACCGTTGGTTGGTAGGGTGCCATTTAGTGAAAGTTGTTGCATAGGTGCTCAATAAGGACTTGTTTGGTAGGTGCTCTATAGTGACAGTTGTGTAGGGTGCTTTATAGTGACTGCTGTTGGGTGAAGTGCTCGATAGTGACTGCTGCTGATAAAGGTCTCTGTAGTGACTGTTGTTGGGTAGGGTGCTGTATAGTTACTGTGATTGCATAGAGTGCTATAAAAATGAGTGTTGTTGTGTGTGGTTCTCTATATTGACTCTTGCTAACTAGAGTGATCTATAGTTACTCTGCTGGGTAGGGGGCTCTATAGGGAATGTTGTTGTGAACATGCTGTATATTGAATGTTGTTGGGTAAGGTGCTTTATAGTGACTCTTTTTGGGTAAGTGCTGTATAATTATTGTTGTTGGTGGGATGACCTAAACTGACGGTTTTGCATAGGTGCTCTATAGTGACTGTTGTTGGGCAGGGTCCTCTATACTTACTTCTGTTGTGAAGGGTGCTCTATAGTGACTGTTGTTGGTTAGGTGCTCCATAGTGACTGTTTCTGGTTTGGTTGCTCTATAGTTACTCTTGCTGGGTAGAGTGCTCTCCAGTGACTGATGTTGTGTATGTTCTCTATAGTGATTGTTGTTGGGTATAGTGCCCTATATTGTCTCTTCTTGGGTAGGTGTTCTATAGTGACTTTTGTTGTGTAGAGTGCTCTATAGTGACTATTGCTGGGAAGAGGAATTTATAGTGACTGTTTTTGGGTAGGTGCTGTATAGTGACTTGTTGGGTAGAGTGCTCTATAGTGACTAATGTTGGGGAGGTGTTCTACAGTGACTGTTGCTGAGTAGGGTTCTAAATAGTAACTATTGTTTGTTAATTTCTTTATAGTGACTGTTTTGGTTTAAGATGCTCTATAGTGACTATTGACTGGAGTGCTCTATATTGACTTTGGTTGGTACAGTGCTCTATCATGACTGTTGTTTGGTAGGATGGTCAATAGTGACTGCTGCTGGGTAGGGTGCTCTATATTGACTGTTGTTGATTGGGGTTCTCAGTAGTGAATGTTGATGTTAGAGTGCTCCATAATGACTTTTGATGGTTAGGGTGCTCTATAGTGACTGTTGCTGGATAGGGTAATTTATAGTAACTGTTTTTGGGTAGATGCTGTATAGAGACGGTTTGCTGTAAACTGACGGTTGCTGGGTAGGTGCTCTATAGTGACTCTTGATGGGTAGGATTATCTATAGTGATTCTTGTTTGGTTGAGTGCTCTATAGTGACTCTGGCTGGGAAGGGTGCTTTATAGTGATATTTTTAGTGTAGAGTGCTCTATACAAACTGTTGTTTGGTGGTGTGCTTTATACAGACTGTTTCTCGGTAGAGTGCTGTATAGTGACTATTGTTGGGGAGGTACTCTATAGTGACTGTTGTTGGGTGGAATGTTTTATACTGACTGTTGCTGGAGAGGTGCTTTATAGTGACTGTTGTTCGGTAGAATAACATGTAGTCTGTTGTTTGGCATAGTAAACTATAGTGACATTTCTTGAATGGAGTTCTCTCTAGTGACTATTGTTAGGTAGAGATCCCTACACTGACTGTTGTTAGGTAGGTACTCTGCTGAGTCTGTTGTTGAGTAGTGTACTATAGAGTACCTATGCAATGACAGAAAATATAAAGCAGATAAAAACAGTCACTGTAAAGCACCTATTCAGCAATAGTCACTATAGAGCACTCTACACAACAAGAGTCTCTATAGATCACTCCACCAAACAACAGTCACTTATACAGCACTGCACCCAACAGTCAGCGTAGAGCAATCTCCCCAAAAACAGTCACTATAGAGCACCTACACAAAAATTGTCACTATAGAACACCCTACACAACTGTCACTATAGAGCATCTTACCCAAAAACTGTCAGTGTAGAGCATCCTACACAGTAACAGTCACTATAGAGCACCCTACCTAGCAACAGTCACTATAGAACACCCTACTCAAAAACAGTCACTACAAATCACTCTACCCAACAAGAGTCACTATAGAGCACACCACCGAACAACAGTCTGTAAAGAGCACTGTACCCAACAACAGTCAATATGGAGCACCCTACCCAACAACAGGCACTATAGAGCTCCTACACAACAACAGTCACTATATAAAGCATTCCACCCAACAACTTACACTAATGTACTCCTTACTGAATAGAAGTTACTATACAGCAAACTAACCAACAACAGTCATTGTAGAGAACTTACCCAACAACAGTCACTGTAGAGCACTCTATGCAGCAACAGTCACTGTAGGGCACCCTTCCAAACAACAGTCACTATAGATCACCCTACCAACAACTGTCAGTATACAGCACTCTACCTAACAAAAGTCACTATAGAGCTCCTACCCAACAACAGTCACTATAGAGCACATACCCAACAAGAGTCACTACAGAGCAACTACTTACCAAAAGTCACTATAGAGAACCTACCCAAAAACAGACACTATAGAGCCCCTACCCAACAAAATACACAATAGTGAACTCTACCCATCAAAGGTCACTATAGAGTACTGTACCAAAAAAGAATCACTATGGAGCAACCTACCCAACAGTCTCTATAAAGACCTACCCAACAACAATCACAATAAAGCAACAACACAACACCAATCACTATAGAGAACTCTACCCAACAGCAGTCACTATAGAGCACACTATTCAACAACAGTCACTATAGGGCACCTACCCATCAACACTCAGTAGAAAGCCTTCTAACCAACAACAGTCACTATAGAGCACCACACCCAGCCACAGTGACTATAGAGCAATCTACACAACAACAATGACTAAAGAGCACATATTCAACAATAGTCATTATAGAACCCCCTACCCTAAACAGTCACTATAGAGCACCCTAACCAACAACAGTCACTGTAGAGCATGAAACACAACAATCAGTATAGAGTATTCTATGAAGCTACAGTCACTATAGAGCACTCTGCCCAACAACAGTCAGTCAAGAGCACCCTACCCAGCAACAGTCACTATAGAGCAGCCCACCCAACAACAGTCACTATAGAGCATTACACCCAAAGACAGTCACTATATAGCACCTACACAAGAACAATTTCTATAGAACACTCTACTGCACAACAGTCACTGTAGAGCACCCTAACAAATAGCAGTCAGTATCTAGAGCCACCTACCCAGCAAAAGTCATTATAGATTACTCCACTCAATAACAGTCACTATGGAGCACTCTACACAATAGTCACTATAGAATGCTCCACCAAGTAACAGTTACCTATAGAGCAATCTACAAAACAACATTAACTATAGAGCACCAAACCTAAAAAACAGTCTGTATAGAGCCCCTTACTCAACAACAGTCACTATAAAGTACCCTATTTAAGAACAATCACTATTGAGCACCTATCCAACAACAGTCACTATCTAGAACACTGTACCAAACAACAGTCACTATAGAGCACCCTGCTTCGCAAAAGGCAGTATTGAGCACCACACCCAACAACAGAAACTATAGAGCACTCCACCCGACAACAGTCACTGTAATGCACACTGCACGAAATCTGTTATTTTAGAGCACATTAACCAACAACAGTCACTATAAATTACTTACCCAACAACAGTCATTATAGAGAACCTTCCCAACAAGTCAGTATAGGGGAACTACCCAGAAACAGCCACTAATGGGCACTCTATTTACCAGCAGTCACTCTAGAGCACTGTAGACAACAATAGTCACTATAGAGCCTTTTCCCAGCAGCTGTCATTATAGAGCACCTACCCGACCACCATCAATTTAGAGCCCTTTATCCAACAACCGTCAGTATAGAGCACATACACAAAAACAGTCACAGAAGAGCACTTTACCTAGCAACAGTAACTTTAGAGCACTCTATCCAACAACAGCCACTATAGAGCCCTTTACCAAACAACCGTCACTATACAGCACCTACTGAAATACAGTAACTTTAGAGCCCTTTATCCAAAAATGATCCCTATAGAGCATCCTGTTCAACAACAATCACTATAGAACACCCTACCCAAAAACAGTAAGTATATAGCTCTCTACCCAGCAACAGTCACTATATAGCACTTTACACAATGACAGTCACCATAGAGAATTCTAACTACCAACAGTCAGTATAGAGCAACCTATCTAAAAACTGTAACTTAGAGCACCCTACACAACAACAGTCACTATAGAGCACCTACCCAACAACAGTCACTACAGAGCCCTCTACCCAACAACAGTCATTATAAAATACTATACCCAACAACAGTCACTATAGAGCACCTACCCAACAACAGTCACTACAGAGCCCTCTACCCAACAACAGTCATTATAAAATACTATACCCAACAACAGTCACTATAGAGCACTGTACCCAGCAACAGTCACTATAGAGCCTGTACCCAACAACAGTCACTATAGAAAACTCTACCCTCAAACAGTCACTATAGAACAATCTACCCAAGAATAGCCAGTATAGAGCACCCTACCCAACAACAGTCACTATAAAGCACCCTACCCAAAAACAGTCATTGTGGAGAACTCCACCCCACAACACACACCTATAAAGCACCCTACACAACAACAGTCACGATAAACAACTCTACCCAACAAAGTCACTATAGAGCATTCTATGCAAAAACATTCATTATAGAGAACTCCACTCAACAACAAATCTTATAGAGCACTCTAAGCAACAGCAATTGCTATACAGCACTCTACCCAGCAACAGTCACTATAGAACAGTGTACACAACAACAGTCAGTATAGACCACCCTACAAAAAAAAATCATGATAGAGCACACTGCCCAACAACAGTCAGTAAAGAGCACCCTATGAAACAACAGTTAGTATAAAGCACTGTACCCAACAACAGTCTCTATAAAGCACCCTACTTAACAACAGTCACTATAAAGCAGCTACCCAATAACAGTCACTAAAGAGAACCATACCGAACAACAGTCACTATTGACCCTTTACCTAAAAACAGTCACTTATGAAGCACTCTTCCCAACCATAGTCACTAAGGAGCACCCCACCAAACAACAGTCACTATAGAGCACTCTAAACAAGTCACTATAGAGCACTCCACACAATGACAGTCACCTATAAAGCAATTTATTCAAAAACATTCAGTATAGAGCAACACACGAAACAACAATCAGTATGAAGAACCTACCAAACAACAGTCACTATGGAGCATGCTACTCAGGAAAAGTCACTATACAGCACTCTACCCAACAACAGTGACTACTAGAGCACCTTCCCCAACAACACTCACTAAAGAGCACCTATGGAACAACAGTCATTATACAGCACCTAGCCAACACAGTCAGTATAGGACACATACCCAACAACAGTCACTATAAATCACCATTCTCAAAAACAGTCAATATACAGCACCCTACCCAACAGCAGTCACTATAAAGCATTTCACCCAACAACAGAAACACAGGCACACAACACCACACACATTCCATAGTGTGGACACCTCACACAGGCACTAGACTCATTACAAACACACACTGCACAGTGAAAACACCTCAAAGAGACACACACCACTGACCACACACACTCCACAGTACACACTCCTTACACAAACACACACCACTCACCACACAAACACACACAGACTGCACAGTGCACACATCTCACACAAACACACATCACTCATTATACACACACACTACACTGTGCACACACCTCACACAGACACACAGCACTCACCAAACACACAATCTACAGTGCAGACACCAAACACAGGCATAAGACTTACTGTACACACTACAGAGTGTGCTCACCTCACACTAAAACACACCATCCACTGCACACAAAATCCAAAGTGAATACACTTCACGCAGACACACAAAACTCACCAAACACCCTTCACACACACTCCACTGTGCATATAACTCACACAGACACACACCACTTAATACACACACTTCACACTCAAATACCACATAGCACAGAGCTCACATAGGCACAAAACTCAACACACACACTCTCCACAGTGCACACACCTCACAAAGGCACACACCACCCATGACACACACACTCCACAGTGCAGACACCTCACACGTACACACAACACACCACACACACCCTCCATAGTGCATATATATTTCACAAATCACCCCATGCACTAAAAGCACTCCACACAAAATCCACAGTGCACATAGCTCAGACATACACCATGAAACACACTCACACACACTCCAGAGTACACACACCTCACAGAGAATCACAGCACGCACTACACAAACTCCACAAGTACACACTACAATGTACACACATCACACAGATAAACACCAATCACCCGACTGCTCTTCCACAATGCAGACACCTCACACTGTCACATAGCAGTCACCACACACACTTGACACACACACTCACTGCACAAATTACACACAAACACACACCACTCAGCAGACACACTCCACAGTGCACACAACACACACAAAAATGCAATGTAGAACAAACACACACTACACAGTGCACACACCTCACACATACCAACAACATGTACCATACACAGAGACTCCACAGTGCTCACACCTCACACAGACACAGCACTCACCATATGCACACACTTAACTGTGCACACACCTCAAACACACACTACTTATGACACACACTTTACACTGAAGACACGTCACACAGACAAACAGAACTCACCATACACACACTACATAGTAAACGCACATGAAACAGACACACATCATGCACCACACACACTATCCGCTGTGCAGACACCTCACACAGGCACATGACTCACCAGAAAAACACACTGTACAGTGTGCACACCTTACACAGAAACACACCACTCACCACACAAGCACACACAAACTGCACTGTGCACACACCTCACACAAACACACACCACTCAGCATACTCACACACTACACAGTGCATGCACCACACACAGAGAGAAAATACACACCAAACACACACTCCACAGTGTAGAAACCTAACACAGACATACCACTCACCAAACACAGTATGCAGTGCTCTCACTTCACAGAGATACACACTAATCACTGCTCAAAAAATCCAAAGTGCAGACACTCCAGTCACACACTGCACACCAAATAAACATACTGCACTGTGTGCACACCTAACCCAAACACACACCACTCTCCATACACACACTGCACAGTGCACACACCTCACACAGACACACAAGATTCACCACACACACTCCACATTGCACAAGCCTCACATTGACCAACACCAATTGGCACACACACACTCCACTGTGCACACACCTCATGCAGACACACCACTTACCATGCACACACCCTCCAATGTGCACACACCTCACACAGACACACACAGCTTTCAACACACAGTGCACACTCACATTTTATAATGCATGCTTCTAACACGGAGATATGACACTCATCACACACATACTACACAGTTCACACACCTCACACAGGCACACACCACTCACCACAAACACATTTCACAGTGTAGACATCTCACACACACAGTTACACACCAGTCACCACCCACACTCCACACACATAGTTTCCAATACACACACCTTAAACAGACAGGCACCACTCACACATTAAAGAGTGCACAAAACTCACACAGACACACCGGTCACAAAGCACATAACACTGCACAGTGCACACATTTTAAACAGAAACTCACCACTCAACAAAGACACACTCCACAGTTCACACAGCTCAAACAGAAACACAGCATTCACCATACACACCCCAGAGTGCACAAACCTCACACACCCATGACTCACGAAATACACACTCCACATTGAAGAAACCATACAGACACATGACTGACCAACACACTACAAAGTAAATACATTTTACACAGAAATACAACACTCAACACAAACATATTCTACAGTGCAGACACCTCACACAGGCCCATCACTCAATACAAACACACACTGCACAGTGAACACACCTCACAAAGACACAAGCCATTGACCACACACACACTCCATAGTTCACACAACTCACACATACACACTCCACTCATCAAAATCACAATCCTCTCTGCAGATATCAAACATAGACATATCACTTACCACACACTGCAAAGTGCACTCACCTCACACAGACACACACCACCCACTGCACTCACAATCCAACGTGCAGACACTTCACACAAACACCACTCACCACGCACACTCCACACAAACTTCACTGTGCATACATCCCACACAGACACACACCACTTTATACACACACTTCATTCACACACTTCACATAGCATAAACCTCACACAGACACAAACTCAACACACACTCTTAACAGTGCAAATACCTTCCACAAACACACACCACTCTTCACACACTCTCCACAGTGCACACACCTTTCACAGTAACACACCATGCACTCCACACACTCAACACAATATCCACAGTGCACACACCTCAAACATACACCACTCACCACAATCACACACACTCCACAGTACACAGACCTCAGAGACACACACCGCATGCACAACACAAACTCCACAATCACACACCACAATGCACACACATCACACAGACACACACCACTCATGACACACACACTTCAGAGTGAAAAAACCTCATACACAAACATTACTGACCACCCACACTACACAGTGAACACACCTAACAGAGACACAGAACACTCACCACACACATTGCACTGTGCAGACACCTCACACAGGCACACCACTCATCACAAACACACACTCCAGAGTTCACAAACCTGACAGAGACACACACCTCTGACCACACACATATTCCACAGTGGACACAGCACACAGCCACACACCAAAAAAAAACACAAACAAACACACTGCACTGGGCACATACCTAACATAAACACACATTACTCACCATACACACACACTACACGGTGCACACACCTTACATTGACACACAAGATTTACCACACACACAGTCCTCAGTGCATAAAACTCACACAGACACACACCACTGACAGCACACACACTGCACAGTGCAAAAACCTCACACAGACACAAGTCCTCACCACACACACCCCTTACAGTGCACACACCTCACACAGACATACACCACTAACCACACACACACACTCCACAGTGCACACACCTCACAGGGACACTCACCAATCAGCAGACACACACTCCACTGTGCACACACCTCACACAGACTCACTTATCACACATACACTCCACATTGCACACAACTCACACAGACACATATTATGCCACACACACTTCAGAGAGCAGACACCTAGCACAGACACACACCACTTACCACACACACTGCAAACTCTCACTCCATGGTGCATATATCACACACAGAAACACACCACTTATTACACACATACTACACTGTGCACACACCTCACACAGGCACACACCACTTTCCACACAGTCCAAAGTCAATACACCTCACAGTTACACACCAGTCACCAAACACACTCCACACACATACTCTACAGTGCACACACCTTAAAAAGCAAGCACCACTCACAGATCAGAGTGCACAAAATCACACAGACACACTACTTACCACACACATAACATACAGTGCACATATTTTACTCAGACACACCACACACAAAAAATCTCCACAGTTTACACAACTAACACAAACCAAATCAGTCACCACACACACCATCGTGCACACAACTCATACACACAAGACTCATGATACAGACTCCACATTGAAGAAATTTTACACAGACACACGACTGATGACACACACTACACAGTAAATACATTTCACACAGTCAAACAAAACAATAGACACATTGTGCAGTGGAGACACCTCACACAGGCACAACAATCATCACAAACACACACTGCACAATGAACACACCTCACAAAGACACACATCCATGACAACACACACATTCCACAGGGCAGACACCTCACACAGATACACACCACTGACCAAACAAACAAACACAAACTCCACATTGCACACACCTCACACAGACACACACCACTCATTATACACCCACTACATAGTGCACACACTACACACAGACAATACTCACCAAACACACACTCCACAGTTCAGACACCTAACACAAGCATAACACTTACTACACACACTAAACAGTGCACTCACCTCACACAGACACACACCACCCACTGCACACACAATCCAAAGTGCTTACACTTCACAAAGTCACACAACACTCACCACACACTTTCCACTGTACATACACCTTACACAGACACACAGCACTTAATACACACACTTTATGCACACACTCCACATAGCAAAAACATCACACAGACACAAAAGTAAACACAGACACTCTCTACATTGCACACGACTCACACAAACACACACCACTTATCACATACTCCAGTGCACACACCTCATAAAGACACACACAACTTTTCAGCCATTGATACTACACAGTGCACACACCTCACAATGACACACACCATTCACCACACACACACTCCACACTGCACACACCTCACACAGCCACACACCACTTGACACACACACTCCATTGTGAAGACACCTCATACAGAAACACTACTAACCACACACTATATAGTTAACACACCTAACAGAGACAAAGAACACTCACCACAGGCACATTCCACATTGAAGACACCTCAAACAGTTACACCACTCACCACAAATTCACCCTCCACAGTGCAATAACCTGACACAGACACACATCTGTGACCACACACACACTCCACAGTGCACACGCTGCACAAAGACACACACCACAGAAACATACACACTGCACTGTGCACAATTCTAACCCAAACAATCACCACTCATCATAGACACACACTACACAGTGCCCACATTGCATACAGAGAGACAATACATGCCAAACACACAATTCACAGGACAGAAACCTAACACAGACATATGAATCATTACACACACTACACAGTGCACTCACCTAACACAGACACACACCAGTCACCACAGACACAATTCAATATGCACACACTCCAGAGACACACCACTCACCAATCACAGTTCACACACACTCCACTGTACACAAACACCAAAAAGACACACATCACTAAACACACAAACAGCACAGTACACACACCTCACACAGACACACACCACTAAACACACAAACACAAGAAACAGCACAGTGCACACAATTCACATGGACACATACCACTCAACACATACATCGAGAGTGCAGACACCTAGCACAGACACACACCACTTACCACACATACTGCACACTCATACTGCACTGTGCATGATCTCACACAAACACACACCATTTATAACATGCATACTACACAGTGCACACACCTCACACAGGCACACACCTCTCATCACACACACTTCACAGTGCACACACATCATGCATAATCACAGCTCACAACACACACACTCTCCACAGTGCACACACCTTACACAGACCCATTATGATCTCCACACACTCCACACACAATCCACAGTGCACATACCTCAGACATCCACCACTGACCACACTCACACAAACTCCAGTGTACACATATTTAACAGAGATGGACAGCACACACCACACAAACTCCACAAACACACCCCACAATGCATACACGTCACAGACACAAACACTTATTACCTGACACCTTATTCAGAATGCAGACATTTTACACTGTTACACACCAGTAACCACACACATTCAGTACACACATTTTACACTGACATGCCACTCAGAACACATACTGCACAGTGCACACACCTCACACAAGCACACACCATATAACACACACACACTACACAGTGAACAAATCTCTCACAGACACAAATCACTCACCATACACACACAGTCCATAGTGCACACAGCTCAGACACACACTACTCACAACACACTACAGTGAAGTTACCTCACATAGAAACAACACTGACAACACACATTACAGAGTAAACACACCTCACAGACACACACCACGCACCACTCACCACAAAAACACATGAAAACTGCACAGTACACTCACATCACAAAAACACACACGACTCAACATACACACCCACTGCACAGTGCATACACCTCACACAGACACACACCACTCACCAAAACACAATCCACTCTGCAGACATCAAACACAGACATATCACTTATCACACACACTGCAAAGTGCACTCACCTCACACAGACACACACCACCCACTGCACTCACAATCCAACGTGCAGACACTCCACACAGACAAACACCACTCACCACGCACACTCCACACAAACTCCACTGTGCATACAACCCACACAGACACACACCACTCAAAACACACACTTCATGCACACGGTTTACATAGCACAAACCTCACACAGGCACAAAACTCACCACACACACTCCACATTGCACACACATCAACAGACACATACAACTCACACACACACTCCACAGTGCACACACCTCATGCATAGACACCACTCACCACACACACCCTCAACAGTTTACACACTTTACACAGAGACACAACATGAACTCCACACAATCCACACACAATCCACAGTGCACACACCTAAGACATTCACCACTCATTACACTCACACACTACAGAGTACACACATTTGACAGAGCCAAACAGCATGCACCACTCAAACTCCACAAACACACATCACAATGCATACACATCACACAGAAAAGCACTTATCACCTGACACCTTTTCCACAATACAGACACCTCACACTGTCACACACCAGTCACCATACACTCTCAACAAACACACTCAGTGCACATATTTTACACGGACAAACACTGTGCAGTGCACACACCTCACACAAGCATACACTGTAGAACACCCACACTACACTGTGCACACACCTCACACTGACACAAAGCATTCATTATACACACACTCCAAAATACACACACCTCACACAAGCACACAGCACTCACCATACACACACTCCACAGTGCACACAGCGCAGACACACACTATTCACGAGACACACACTTTACAATGAAGACACCTCATACAGATGCAAGACTGACCACACACACTCCACAGTAAACACACCTCACAAAAACACAAAACAGTCACTACATACACATTCCACAGTGAAGACACCTCACACAGGCACACCACTCACCACAAACACATTCCACAGTGCAGACACCTCAGACAGGCACACCACTCACCACAAACACACACTGCACAGTGCACACAAACCTTACAAAACACACACCACTGACCACACATACACTCCTTGATGCACACACCACATACAGAAACACACCACAAACCACACAAACACACACACAGCCTGTGCACACCCCTAACCCAAACACACCACTCATGATAGACATACACTACACAGTGCACACACCTCACAAAGACACAAAAGATTCTCCACACACACAGTCCTCAGTACACAAACCCCACACAGATACACACCACTCACTTTACCCATACTATGCAAAGTGCAAAAACCTCACACAGACACAAGTCATACAACACACACTCTCCTCACAGTGCACCAAGCACCCACTACTCACGACACACACACTTTACAATGAAGACACTTCAAACTGACATAAAATTGACCACACACACTGCACAGTAAACATGCCACACATGGACAAAAAACACTCACCACACACACATTCCACAGTGCCTACACCTCACACAGGCACACACCACTCACCAAGCCCATACTTTGCCATTTATACAACTCACACAGACCCAAAGGAGTCAAAACACACACACTTCAGAGTGCACACACCTCAAACACAAACCACTCATGACTTACACACACCAAGTTGAAGAAACCTCACACAGACACACGAATGACCACACACTATGCAGTAAATACAATTTAAACAGACACACAACACTCACCACACACAAATTCTGCAATGCAGACACCTCACACAGGCATGCCACTTACCACAAACACACAAAGCACAGAGAACACACCGCACAAAGTCACTATAGAGCACCCTACCAATTAGTCACTAAAAAGCTCTTTACTTAACAGTCAGTATAGAGCATCTACCCATCAAGAGTGACTATAAAGTACCCTATGCAGTAACAGTCACTACAGAGCACTCCATCAGACAACAATCACTATAGAGCACCCTACAATAATAAAACATTATAGAGCTTATACCCAACTACAGTCAGTATAGGGCATTCCACCCAATAACAGTCACTATAGGGCACCTTCCATACAGCAGTCACTATAGAGCACCCTACCCAAAAACAGTCAGAACAAAGAACCCCACCAAACAACAGTAACTATAGAGCACCCTACAAAACAGAAGTCACTATAGATCATTCCACAGAAGAACAGTCACTATAGAACCCTTGACCCAACAATAGTCACTATGGAGCACTCTACACAGCAAGAGTCACTATAGAAGTCTCTACCCAACAACAGTCACTATAGAGCTCTTTTGCCAACAACAGACACTATAGAGCGCCTACACTACAAGAGTCACTATAGAGCATCTACCCAACTAAAGTAAGTATAGAGCCCTTTACCCAACAACAGTCACTATAGAGCACCCAACCTAGAAACAGCCACGATGGAGCACCCTACCCAAAACAGTCACTACAGAGCACCCTACCCAACAACATTCACTATAAATCACTCTTCCATCAATAGTAGTTATAGAGCCTCCTGACAAACAGCAGTCACTATAGAGCATCTACCCAACAACCATCACTATAGAGAACCTAGGCAACAACAGTCACTATAAAGTACCAACACAAAAACATCACTATAGAGCATCTACTGAAAAACAGTCACTATAGAGCACTCTACCCAGAAACAGTTACTATAAAGCACAGTACCCAATAACAGTAACAAAAGAGCACCATACCAAAAAACAGTCACTATAGAGCACCAACCCAAAAACAGTCATTATAGAGCACCCTGCCAAACAACAGTCACTATAGAGCACTCTACCCAAAAACAGTCACCATAGAGCATTCTACCCAAAAACAGTCACTACAGAGGACCCTATATAACAACAGTCACTATCTAGAGCACTATATGCAACAACAGTTTCTATAGAGCATCCCACTCAGCGACAGCCATTATAGAGCAACCCACCCAAAAACAGTCTCTATAGATAAATATACCCAACAATAGTCAGTGTAAATAACCTAGCAAATATCAGTCACTATAGAACACCCCACACAACAGTCACCATAAAGCACCCCACACAACAGCAGTCACTATAAAGCACCCTACTTAGCAACAGTCACTATAAAGCTCGCTACTCAACAACAGTATCCATAGAGCACCCTATGTCACTATAAAACACTCTAAACAAAAACAGTAACTATAAAGCAGCCTACCCAGCAACTGTCACTATAGAACACATACTGAACCACAGTCAATATAAAGCACCTACCCAACAACAGTCAGTATGGGGTACTCTACACAGCAAGAATCACCATAGAGCACCCCATCCAACAACAGTCACTATAGAGCACCTACCTGACAACAGTCAGTATAGAGCACCCTACCCAGCAACAGTCACTATACAGCACCTACCCAAAAACAGTCGCTATAGAGCAATCTACACAACAACTGTCACTATAGAGCACATCCCCAACAGTCAATATCTAGAGCACTCTACCAAACAACAGTAAATATAGAATACCCAACCCAACAACAGTCACTATAAAGCACCCTACCCAACAAGAGTCAGTTTAGAGAACCCTACCCAACAACAGTCACTATAAAGCACCCTACCCAACAAGAGTCAGTTTAGAGAACCCTACCCAACAACAGTCACTATAAAGGACTCTACACAACCGTCAATATAGAGCACGCTAAGCAAGAACAATAGTGTAGAGTGCTCTCTAGTGACTGTTGTTTTGGAGGGTGCTCTATAATAACTGGTGCTGGGCAGGGTGCTTTATAGTTACTGTTGTTGCACAGAATGCTTTATAGTGACTTTTGATTGGTAGGTGCTCTATACTGACTTGATGGGTAGCGTGCTCTATAGTGACTATTGTGGGGTAGGGTGCTATAGATAGTGACTGTTGTTTAATAGGGTGTTCTATAATGACTGTTGTTGTTTACAGTGCTTTTTAGGTGACTGTTATGGGGTGGAGTTGTCTATAGTGACTGTTGTTGTGTAGAATGTTCTATAGTGATGGTTGTTTGGAGAGTCTACTGTAGTGAGAGTTGTTGGGTAGGGTGCTCTATAGTGACTGTGGTTGGGTAGGTGCTATATAATAATGGTTTTTGGGTAGGTGTTTGATAGTGACTGTTGTTGGGTAGGATGCTTTAAAATGACTCTTCTTGGCTACGGTGCTTTATACTAACTGTTGTTGGTTTGAGGTGCTCTATAGTGACTGTTGTTGGGTAGGGTGCTGTATACGTGACTGCTGTTCAGTGGATTTTTCTATACTGACTGTTGCTGTGCAGACTGCCCTATAGTGACTGTGGTTGGGTAGAATGCTCTATAGTGACTGTTGTTGGGTCGGGTGCTCTATGGTGACTGTTGTTAAGTAGGTTCTTTATAGTGAGTGTTTTTTGGTAGGGTGCGCTATAGTGACTGTTGTTGGATATAATGCTCTATAATAACTTGTTGGGTAGAGTTCCGTATAGTTTCAGTTGTTGTGTAGATTCTCTATAGTGACTGTTGTTGGTTGGAGGTCTGTATAGTGATGGTTGCTGGGTAGGGTTCTTCATAGTGACTGTTGTTGTGTAGATGGATCTATAGTGACTGTTGTTAAGTACGAAGCTGTATGGTGACTGTTATATGGTGGAATGCTCTATACTGACAGTTGCTAGGTGTGGTGCTCTATAGTGAATATTGTTGGGTAGAGCGCTCTAGATAGTGACTGTTGCTGGCTTAGGTGCTCTATAGTGACTATTCATAAGTACAGTGCTCCAAATAGTGACTGTTGTTTGGTAGGGTGCTCTATAGTGAGTGTTGTTTTGTAGTGTACTCTATAGTAATTTTTGGGTGGAGTGCTCTACATGGTGACTGTCATGGAGTAAGGTGCTTTATACTTACTGATGTTGTGTGGAGGTCTCTATTTTGACTGTTGTTATGTAGAATGCTCTAGAGTAACTGTTGCTGGGTACGGTGCTCTATACTGACTGGTGCTTGGTAGGGTCCTCTGTGGTGAATGTTGCTGGGTGGAGTGTTCTATAGTGACTATTGTTCAGTAGGGTGCTCTACAGTGACTGTTATTGTTGTGGTGCGCTATGGTGATTGCTGTTAAGTAGGGTGCTCTATACTGACTATTGCTAAGTAGAATGTTCTATAGTGACTATTGCTGGGTGAAGTGTTCTATAGTGACTGTTTCTGGGTAAAGTGCTGTTTAGTGACTCTTGTTGGGTAGGTACTAAAAAGTGACTGATTTGGGTGGGGTGCTCTTTACTGAAAGATGTTGGGCAGGGTTTTATATTGTGACTGTTGTTCGGTAGGTACTCTACAGTGACTGTTGCTGGGTGGGGTGCTTGATAGTGACTGTTGCTGGGTAGGGTGCTCTGTAGTGACTTTTACTGGGTAGGTGCTATGTATGACAGTTGCTAAGTAGAGGACTCCATACCTACTTGTAGGGTATGGTGCTCTATAGTAAATGTCATGCAGCAGAGTGCTCTATAGTGGCTGTTGTTGGGTATGTGCTTTATATTGACTGTTGTTGGTAGGAATCTCTATAGTGACTGTTGTTCAGCAAATTGCTCTATAGTGATGGTTGCTTGGGAGAATGATGTATAGTGACTGTTACTAAATGGGGTGCTCTATAGTAACTGTTGTTGGGTAGGTGGTCTATAGTGACTGTTGTAGCTTAGGGTGTTCTAAAATGACTGTTGTTTTGAGGAGAGCTCTATAGTGACTGTTGTTGGGTATGGTGCCCTATAGTGACGGTTGTTGGGTAGAGTGCTGTATAGTGACTGTTTTTGGGTAGGTTGTTCTATAGTGACTCTTTTGTAGAGTTCTTTATAGTGACTGTTGATGGATAGAAAGCCCTATTGTGACTGTTTATTGGAAGGTGCTCTATACGGAGTGTTGTTGGTTAGAATGCTCTGTACTGAGATTCTTTGGGTAGGTCCTCTATACTAATCTTGTTGGGTAGGTGCTCTATAGTGACTGTAGTTCAGTAGGTGCTCCATAGTGACTGTTAGGTAGGATACTGTATAGTAACTGTTGCTGGTAGGGTGCTCAATTGTGACTGTTGCTGTTTATGGTGCTGCCAGTGATTGTTGCAGGGTGATGTGCTCTATAATGACTGTTGCTAAGTACCATGCTCCATAGTGACTGTTCTTGAGTAGGTACTTTAAAATGACTGTTTTCTTTATTTTTATTGCATTATAGGTTTTGGGGTACATGTGCAAAACGTGCAAGATAGTTGCACAGGTACACACATGGCAGAGGGTTTGCTGCCTTCCTCCCCTTCACCCACACTTGGCATTCATCCCCAGGCTATCCCTCCCCAGCCCCCCCGCTGTCCCTCCCCCATTACCCCCAATAGACCCCAGTGTATAGTAGACCACCTCTCTGTATCCACGTGTTCTCATTTTTCTCACCCACCTATGAGTGAGTATATGAGGTATTCCTTTTTCTGTTCTTGTGTCAGTTTGCTGAGAATGATGTTCTCCAGATTCATCCATGTCCCTACAAAGGACACAAACTCATCATTTTTGATTGCTGCATAATATTCCATGGTGTATATGTGCCACATTTTCCCAGTCCAGTCTATCATCGTTGGGCATTTGGGTTGGTTCCAGTTCTTTGCTATTGTAAACAGTGCTGCAATGAACATTCGTGTGCATGTGTCTTTATAGTACAAGGATTTATAGTCCTTTTGATATATCCCCAGTAATGGGATTGCTGGGTCAAATGGAATTTCTATTTCTAGGTCCCTGAGGAATCGCCACACTGTCTTCCACAATGGTTGAACTAACTTACACTCCCACCAACAGTGTAAGAGTGTTCCTATTTCTCCACATCCTCTCCAGCATCTGCTGTCTCCAGATTTTTGAATGATCGCCATTCTAACTGGCGTGAGATGGTATCTCAATGTGGTTTTGATTTGCATCTCTCTAATGACCAGTGATGATGAGCATTTTTTCGTACGTTTGTTGGCCTCACATATGTCTTCTTTTGTAAAGTGTCTGTTCATAACTTTTGCCCATTTTTGAATGGGCTTGTTTGTTTTTTTTTTTTTGTAAATCTGTTTGAGTTCTTTGTAAATTCTGGATATCAGCCCTTTGTCAGATGTGTAAACTGCAAAGATTTTTTCCCATTTTGATGGTTGCCGATTCACTCTAGTGACTGTTTCTTTTGCCCTGCAGAAGCTGTGGAGTTTGATTAGGTCCCATTTGTCTATTTTGGCTTTTGTTGCTAATGCTTTTGGTGTTTTGTTCATGAAGTCCTTGCCTACTCCTATGTCCTGAATGGTTTTGCCTAGATTTTCTATTAGGATTTTTAGGGTGTCAGGTCTTATGTTTAAGTCTTTAATCCGTCTGGAGCTAATTTTAGTGTAAGGTGTCAGGAAGGGGTCCAGTTTCTGCTTTCTGCACATGGCTAGCCAGTTTTCCCAACACCATTTATTAAATAGGGAATCATTTCCCCATTGCTTGTTTTTGTCTGGTTTATCAAAGATAATATGGTTGTAGATATGTTGTGTTGCCTCCGATGTTTCCGTTCTGTTCCATTGGTCTATATCTCTGTTTTGGTACCAGTACCATGCTGTTTTGATTACTGTAGCCTTCTGGTATAGTTAAAAGTCTGCTAGTGTGATGCCTCCCGCTGTGTTCTTTTTGCTTAGAATTGACGTGGCTATGCAGGCTCTTTTTTGGTTCCATATGAAATTCATGGTGGTTTTTTCCAGTTCTGTGAAGAAATTCAATGGTAGTTTGATGGGGATAGCATTGATTGTGTAAATTACTTTGGGCAGTATAGCCATTTTCACGATATTGATTCTTCCTATCCACGAACATGTAATGCTTCTCCATCTGTTTGTGTCCTCTCTTATTTCGTTGAGTAGTGGTTTGTAGTTTTCCTTAAAGAGGTCCCTTACATTCCTAGTGAGTTGTATTCCTAGGTATTTTATTTTCTTTGTAGCAATTGTGAATGGGAGTTCGTTCTTGATTTGCTCCTTTTTAAGTCTGTTATTGGTGTATAGGAATGCTTGTGATTTTTGAACATTGATTTTATATCCTGAGACTTTGCTGAAGTTGCTTATCAGTTGCAGGAGCTTTTGGGCTGTGGTGATGGGGTCGTCTAGGTATACTATCATGTCGTCTGCAAATAGAGACCATTTGGCTTCCACCTTTCCTATTTGAATACCCTTTATTTCTTTTTCTTGCCTGATTGCTCTGGCTAGAACTTTCAGTACTATGTTGAATAGGAGTGGTGAGAGAGGGCATCTTTGCCTCGTGCCAGATTTCAAAGGGAATGCTTCCAGTTTTTGCCCATTAAGTATGATATTGGCTGTTGATTTGTCATAAATAGCTTTTATTACTTTGAGATATGTTCCATCAATACCAAGTTTATTGAGGGTTTTTAGCATAAAGGGCTGTTGAATTTTGTCAAATGCCTTCTCTGCATCAATTGAGATAATCATGTGGTTTTTGTTTTTGCTTCTGTTTATGTGGTGAATTACATTTACAGACTTCCGTATGTTGAACCAGCCTTGTTTCCCCGGGATGAATCCTACTGGATTATGATGGATACGTTTTTTTAATGTGCTGCTGCAATTGGTTTGCCAGTATTTTATTGAAGATTTTTGCATCTATGTTCATCATGGATAATGGCCTGAAGTTTTCTTTTCTTGTTGAGTCTCTGCCAGGTTTTGGTATCAGGATGATGGTGGTCTCATAAAATGAACTGGGAAGGGTTCCTTTTTTTTGGATTCTTTGGGATAGTTTCAGAAGGAATGTTACCAGATCCTCTTTGCGTGTCTGGTAGAATTCAGCTGTGAACCTATCTGGACCTGGGATTTTTTTGTGTGGTAGGCACTTAATTGCTGCCTCAACTTCAGACCTTGCTATTAGTCTATTCATAGTTTTGGCTTCCTCCTGGCTTAGGCTTGGGAGGACACAGGCGTCCAGGAATTTATCCATTTCTTCCTGATTTACTAGTTTATGTGCATAGAGATGTTTGTAGTATTCTCTGATGATGGTTTGAAATTCTGTGGAATCTGTGGTGATTTCCCCATTATCGTTTTTTATTGCATATATTTGGTTGTTCTCTCTTTTCTTTTTTATCAGTCTGGCTAGTGGTCTGTCTATTTTGTTGATCTTTTCGAAAAACCAGCTCTTGGATTTATTGATTTTTTGAAGGGTTTTTTTTGTCTCTATCTCCTTCAGTTCTGCTCTGATCTGAGTTATTTCTTGTCTTCGGCTAGATTTTGAGCTTTTTTGATCTTACTCCTCTAGCTCTTTCAATTTTGACGATAGGGTGTCCATTTTGGATCTCTCCACTCTTCTCATGTGGGCACTTATTGCTATATATTTTCCTCTACAGACTGCTTTAAATGTGTTCCAGAGATTCTGGTATGTTGTGTCTTCATTTCCGTTGGTTTCAAAGAACTTCTTTATTTCTGCCTTCATTTCATTGTTTATCCAATCAACATTCAAGAACCAGTTGTTCAGTTTCCATGAAGCGGTGCGGTTCTGAGTTATTTTCTGAATTCTGAGTTCCAACTTGATTGCACTATGGTCTGAGAGACTGTTTGCTATGATTTCAGTTGTTTTGCATTTGCTGAGGAGTGCTTTACTTCCAATTATGTGATCAATTTTGAAGTAGGTGTGATGTGGTGCTGAGAAGAATGTATATTCTGTGGATTTGGGGTGGAGAGTTCTGTAAATGTCTATCTGGTTTGCTTGTTCCAGGTCTGAGTTCAAGTCCTGGATATTCTTGTTAATTTTCTGTCTGGTTGATCTGTCTGCTATTGACAGTGGAGTGTTAAAGTCTCCCACTATTATTGTGTGGGAGTCTAAGTCTCTTTGTAAGTCATTAAGAACTTGCCTTATATATCTGGGTGCTCCTACATTGGGTCAATATATATTAAGAATCGTTAGCTCTTCTTGTAGTATCGATCCTTTTACCACTATGTAAAGACCTTCTTTGTTCCTTTTGATCTTTGTTGCTTTAAAGTCTATTTTATCAGAGACAAGAATTGCAACTTCTGCTTATTTTTTCCTCTCCATTTGCTTGGTGAATCTTCCTCCATCCTTTTATTTTGAGCCTTTGTGTATCTTTGAGTGTGAGGTGGGTTTACTGCATAGAGCACACCGATGGGTTTTGGTTTTTTATCCAATTTGCCAGTCTGTGTCTTTTGATTGGTGCATTTAGCCCATTTTCATTTATGGTTAATATTGTTATGTGTGAATTTGATACTGCCATTTTGATGGTAGCTGGCTGTTTTGCCCGTTGGTTCATGTACATGCTTCATTTTATTGATGGTCTTTAGCATTTGGCTTGCTTTAAGATGGCTGGTACTGGTTGTTTCTTTCTGTGTGTAGTGCCTCTTTCAGGAGCTCTTGTGAAGCAGGCCTAGTGGTGACTAAATCCCTGAGTACTTGCTTGTTCATGAAGGATTTTATTTTTCCTTCACTTATGAAGCTCAGTTTGGCTGGATATGAAATTCTGCATTGAAAGTTCTTTTCTTTATGGATGTTGAATATTGGCCCCCAGTCTCTTCTGGCTTGTAGAGTCTCTGCTGAGAGAACTGCTGTGAGTCTTATGGGCTTCCCTTTGTGGGTGACCCGACCTTTACCTCTGGCTGCCCATAGTATTTTTTCCTTCATTTCAACCCTGGTGAATCTGACGATTATGTGCCTTGGGGTTGCTCTTCTTGCCGAGTATTTTTGTGGGGTTCTCTGTATTTCCTGGAGTTGAGTATTGACCTGTCTTACTAGGTGGAGGAAATTTTCCTGGATAATATCCTGAAGAGTGTTTTTCAGCTTGGATTCATTCTCTTCATCACATTCTGGTACACCTATCAAGCGTAGGTTGGGTCTCTTCACATAGTCCCACATTTCTTAGAGATTTTCTTCATTCCTTTTTGTGATTTTTTCTTTAATCTTGGTTTCACGGTTTATTTCGCTGAGTTGATCTTCAACTTCTGATATTCTTTCTTCTGCTTGGTCAATTCGGCTGTTGAAACTTGTGCATGCTTTGCCAAGTTCTTGTGTTGTGTTTTCAGCTCCTTCAATTCATTCATATTCCTCTCTAAGTTGTCCAATCTTGTTATCAATTTCTCGAATCTTTTTCAAATCTTTTTTCAAGGTTCTTAGTTTCTTTGCACTGATTTAGAACATGTTTTTTAGCTCACTGAAGTTTCTCATTATCCACTTTCTGAAGTCTGATTCCGTGATTTCGTCACACTCATTTTCCGTCCAGTTTGGTTTTCTTGCTCTTGAGGAGTTTTGTTCCTTTGTAGGAGGTGAGGTGTTTTGGTTTTGGGTGTTTTCCTCCTTTTTGCGCTGGTTTCTTTTCATCTTTATGGATTTATCCGCCTGTCGTCTTAGTAGTTGCTGATTTTTCAATTGGGTCTCTGTGTGGATGCTGAGATTGTTGATGATGAAGTATTTCTGTTACTTAGTTTTCCTTCTTTTTTTTTTTTTTTTTTTTTTTGTTTTATGAAAAGTTTATTGGGACAATGCTCCAAAGAAATCAATTTACAAATGGATACCTCATTTTAAGAATGGATAAGGTAATCTTTTTTTTTTTTAATTTTTATTGCATTATAGGTTTGGGGGTACATGTGCAGAATGAGCAAGATAGTTGCATAGGTACACACATGGCAGTGTGCTTTGCTGCTTTCCTCACCTTCACCCACACTTGGTATTCATCCGCAGGCTATATCCCCATCCCCCCTGCTGTCCCACCCCCATTCCCCCCAACCGTCCCCAGTGTATAGTAGATCGCCTCTCTGTGTCCACGTGTTCTCATTTTTCTCACCCACTTATGAGTGAGTATATGCGGTATTTCTTTTGCTGTTCTTGTGTCAGTTTGATGAGAATGATGTTCTCCAGATTCATCCATGTCCCTAAAAAGGACACAAACTCATCATTTTTGATTGCTGCATAATATTCCATGGTGTATATGTGCCACATTTTCCCAGTCCAGTCTATCATCGTTGGGCATTTGGGTTGGTTTCAGGTCCTTGCTATTGTAAACAGTGCTGCAATGAACATTCGTGTGCATGTGTCCTTATACTAGAACGATTTATAGTCCTTTGGATAGATACCCAGTAATGGGATTGCTGGGTCAAATGGAATTTCTATTTCTAGGTCCCTGAAAAATCGCCACACTGTCTTTCACAACGGTTGAACTAATTTACACTCCCACCAGCAGTGTAAGAGTGTTCCTATTTTTCCACATCCTCTCCAGCATCTGCTGTCTCCAGATTTTTTAATGATCGCCATTCTAACTGGTGTGAGATGGTATCTCAATGTGGTTTTGATTTGCATCTCTCTAATGACCAATGACGATGAGCACTTTTTCATATGTTTGCTGGCCTCATGTATGTCTGCTTTCGTAAAGTTTCTGTTCATATCCTTTGCCCATTTTTGAATGGGCTTGTTTGTTTTTTTCCTGTAAATCTGTTTGAGTTTTTTGTAAATTCTGGATATCAGCCCTTTGTCAGATGCGTAAACTGCAAAGATTTTTTCCGATTCTGATGGTTGCCGATTCACTCTAGTGACTGTTTCTTTTGCCGTGCAGAAGCTGTGGAGTTTGATTAGGTCCCATTTGTCTATTTTGGCTTTTGTTGCCAATGCTTTTGGTGTTTTGTTCATGAAGTCCTTGCCTACTCCTATGTCCTGAATGGTTTTGCCTAGATTTTCTTCTAGGTTTTTTATGGTGTCAGGTCTTACGTTTAAGTCTTTAATCCATCTGGAGTTAATCTTAGTGTAAGGTGTCAGGAAGGGGTCCAGTTTCTGCTTTCTTCACATGGCTAGCCAGTTTTCCCAACACCATTTATTAAATAGGGAATCCTTTCCCCATTGCCTGTTTTTGTCTGGTTTATCAAGGATAATATGGTTGTAGATATGCTGTGTTGCCTCCGATGCCTCTGTTCTGTTCCATTGGTCTATATCTCTGTTTTGGTACCAGTACCATGCTGTTTTGATTACTGTAGCCTTGTAGTATAGTTTGAAGTCTGGTAGCGTGATGCCTCCTGCTGTGTTCTTTTTGCTTAGAATTGACTTGGCTATGCGGGCTCTTTTTTGGTTCCATATGAAATTCATGGTGGTTTTTTCCAGTTCTGTGAAGAAATTCACTGGTAGTTTGATGGGGATAGCATTGATTGTGTAAATTACTTTGGGCAGTATAGCCATTTTCACGATATTGATTCTTTCTAACCACGAACATGGAATGTTTCTCCATCTGTTTGTGTCCTCTCTTATTTCGTTGAGCAGTTGTTTGTAGTTTTCCTTAAAGAGGTCCCTTACATTCCTAGTGAGTTGTATTCCTAGGTATTTTATTTTCTTTGTAGCAATTGTGAATGGCAGTTCGTTCTTAATTTGGTTCCCTTTAAGTCTGTTATTGGTGCATAGGAATGCTTGTGAATTTTGCACATTGATTTTATGTCCTGAGACTTTGCTGAAGTTGCTTATCAGTTGCAGGAGCTTTTGGGCTGAGGTGTTGGGGTCTTCTAGGTATACTAACATGTGATCTGCAAATAGAGACAATTTGGCTTCCAACTTTCCTATTTGAATACCCTTTATTTCTTTTTCTTGCCTGATTGCTCTGGCTAGAACTTCCAGTACTATGTTGAATAGAAGTGGTGCGAGAGGGCATCCTTGTCTAGTGCCGGATTTCAAAGGGAATGCTTCCAGTTTTTGCCCATTAAGTATGATATTGGCTGTTGGTTTGTCGTAAATAGCTTTTATTACTTTGAGATATGTTCCATCAACACCAAGTTTATTGAGGGTTTTTAGCATAAAGGGCTGTTGAATTTTGTCAAATGCCTTCTCTGCGTCAATTGAGATAATCATGTGGTTTTTGTTTTTGCTTCTGTTTATGTGGTGAATTACATTTATAGACTTGCGTATGTTGAACCAGCCTTGCATCCCCGGGATGAATCCTACTTGATCATGATGGATAAGTTTTTTAATGTGCTGTATCTATCGATTTGCCAGTATTTTATAGCAGATTTTTGCATCTCTGTTCATCATGGATATTGGCCTGAAGTTTTCTTTTCTTGTTGAGTCTCTGCCAGGTTTTGGTATCAGGATGATGTTGGTCTCATAAAATAATTTGGGAAGGGTTCTCTGTCTTTGGATTATTTGGAATAATTTCAGAAGGAATGGTACCAGATCCTCTTTGTGTGTCTGGTAGAATTCCGCTGTGAACCCATCTGGACCTGGGCTTTTTTTGTGTGGTATGCTCTTAATTGCTGCCTCAACTTCTGACCTTGTTATTGGTCTATTCCTAGTTTCGGCTTCCTCCTGGTTTAGGCTTGGGAGGACACAGGCGTCCTGGAATTTATCCATTTCTTCCTGATTTACTAGTTTGTGTGCATAGAGTTGTTTGTAGTATTCTCTGATGATGGTTTGAATTTCTGTGGAATCTGTGGTGATTTCCCCTTTATCGTTTTTTATTGCATCTGTTTGGTTGTTCTCTCTTTTCTTTTTTATCAGTCTGGCTAGTGGTCTGTCTATTTTGTTGATCTTTTTAAAAAACCCGCTCTTAAATTTATTGATTTTTTTGAAGTGTTTTTCTTGTCTCTATCTCCTTCAGTTCTGCTCTGATCTTAGTTATTTCTTGTCTTTGTCTAGGTTTTGAGCTTTTTTGATCTTGCTCCTCTAGCTCTTTCAATTTTGACGATAGGGTGTCAATTTTTGATCTCTCCACTCTTCTCATGTGGGCACTTATTGCTATATATTTTCCTCTACAGAATGCTTTAAATGTGTCCCAGAGATTATGGTACGTTGTGTCTTCATTCTCGTTGGTTTCGAAGAACTTCTTTATGTCTGCCTTCATTTCATTGTTTATGCAATCGACATTCAAGAGCCAGTTGTTCCGTTTCCAGAAGCGGTGCGGTTCTGAGTTATTTTCTGAATTCTGAGTTCCAACTTGATTGCACTATGGTCTGAGAGACTGTTTATTATGGTTTCCGTTGTTTTGCATTTGCTGAGGAGTGCTTTACTTCCAATTATGTGGTCAATTTTGGAGTAGGTGTGATGTGGTGCTGAGAAGAATGTACATTCTGTTGATTTGGGGTGGAGAGTTCTGTAAATGTTTATCAGGTTTGCTTGTTCCAGGTCTGAGTTCAAGTCCTGTATATCCTTGTTAATTTTCTGTCTGGTTGATCTGTCTGCGATTGACAGTGGAGTGTTAAAGTCTCCCACTATTATTGTGTGGGAGTCTAAGTCTCTTTCTAAGTCATTAAGAACTTGCCGTATAAATCTGTGTGCTCCTACATTGGGTCCATATATATTTAGAATCGTTAGCTCTTCTTGTTGTATCGATCCTTTTACCATTATGTAATGACCTTCTTTGTTTCTTTTGATATTTGTTGCTTTACATTTGATTTTAACCGAGATGAGAATTGTAACTCCTGCTTCTTTTGCTCTCCATTTGCTTGGTAAATCTTTCTCCATCCTTTTATTTTGAGCCTTTCTGTATCTTTGTGTGTGAAGTGGGTTTCCTGGATACAGCACACTGATGGGTTTTGGTTTTTTATCCACTTTGCCAGTCTGTGTCTTTTGATTGGTGCATTTAGCCAATTTACATTCAGGGATAGTATTGTTATGTGTGAATTTGATACTGCCATTTTGATGCTAGCTGGCTGTTTTGCCCATTGGTTCATATACATTCTTCATTTGATTGATGGTCTTTAGCATTTGGTATGCTTTTAGGATGGCTGGAACTGGTTGTTTCTTTCTATGTTTAATGCCTCTTTTAGGAGATCTTGTAAAGCAGGCCTAGTGGTGACAAAATCTGTGAGTACTTGCTTGTTCGTGAAGGATTTTATTTTTCCTTCACTTATGAATCTCAGTTTGGCTGGATATGAAATTCTGGGTTGAAAGCTCTTTTCTTTAAGGATGTTGAATATTGGCCCCCACTCTCTTCTGGCTTGTAGAGTCTCTGCCGAGAGATCTGCTGTGAGTCTGATGGGCTTCCCTTTGTGGGTGACCCGACCTTTTTCTCTGGCTGCCCTTAGTATTTTCTCCTTCGTTTCAACCCTGGTGAATCTGAAGATTATGTGCCTTGGGGTTGCTCTTCTTGCCGAGTATCTTTGTGGTGTTCTCTGTATTTCCTGGGGTTGAGTATTGACCTGTCTTGCTAGGTTGGGGAAATTTTCCTGCATAATATCCTGACGAGTGTTTTCCAACTTGGATTGGTTCTCTTCGTCACATTCTGGTACACCTATCAAACGTAGGTTGGGTCTGTTCACATAGTCCCACATTTCTTGGAGATTTTGTTCATTCCTTTTTGTACTTTTTTCTTTAATCTTGGTTTCTCGTTTTATTTCATTGAGTTGATCTTCAACTTTTGATATTCTTTCTTCTGCTTGGTCAATTCGGCTGTTGAAACTTGTGCATGCTTCGTGAAGTTCTCGTGTTGTGTTTTTCAGCTCCTTCAATTCATTCATATTCCTCTCTAAGTTGTCCATTCTTGTTATCAATTCCTCGAATCTTTTTTCAAATCTTTTTTCAAGGTTTTTACTTTCTTTGCACTGGTTTAGTACATGTTCCTTTAGCTCACTGAAGTTTCTCATTATCCACTTTCTGAAGTCTGATTCCGTCATTTCGTCACATTCATTCTCCGTCCAGCTTTGTTCCCTTGCTAGTGAGGAGTTTTGGTCGTTTTTTGGAGGTGAGGTGTGTTGGTTTCGGGTGCTTTTCTCCTTTTTACGCTGGTTTTTTCCCATCTTTATGGATTTATCCGCCTGTCGTCTTAGTAGTTGCTGATTTTTCAATTGGGTCTCTGTGTGGATGCTGAGATTGTTGATGATGAAGTATTTCTGTTACATAGTTTTCCCTCTAATAGTCTATCCCCTCTGCTGTATGAGTGCTGAGGTCCACTCCAGGCCCTGCTTTTCTGGGGTGTACCTGCAGCAGCTGCGGAATAGTCGGGCATGATACCAGTTTCTTCTTCTGCTGTCCTTGTTCCAGAATAATGCCAGCCAAATGTCAGTCTGATTAGTTCTTTTCTGGGGTGACTCCGTGGATATACAGGGGTCAGAAAGCTGCTTGAGGAGACAGTCTGTGCTTCATAGGAGCTCCAGTGCTGAGCTGTGAGCTCCGTTGTTCATTCAGCATTGTTTGGAGGTTGTTTATGTCTGCTGCTATAGAACTCATAAAACACCACCCATTTTTCCCCCCCTTATATGCTCTGTCTCAGGGAGTTGGGGCTTTCTTTATGAGTATCTGTTGCACTGTCCTGCCCCACTAGGCAGCAGTCTATTCACTATTTGCCTGCCAGGGCTCTGACCTGCTAGCGTGGGTCCGCCCTGTTCCTGCTGGGCTCCCTTCTGCAGTGGAGTGCAGAGTCTCTCGGTTATGGCAGGTTGCCTCAGCAACGGCAGGCTGCGTCAGTCCTGGGCGGTACTTCAGTGTGGGTGGACTGCGTCAGCAATGGTGGACGCCCCTTTCTCACCAGGCTGCACCGTCCTAGATGCCAGCAGCAAAACTCTCAGCCTCAAGCATCTCCATTCGCTTCCCTTCTTGTCCCCGTGAGCATGGGACCCGCCGAGCCCAATCACCCAGCTCCCTGCCTCAGAGTCCGTCCTCTCTCTCTCTCTCTTCCTCTCCCCAAGCTGAAAGGTCGACTCTCTCACTGGCGCCCCAGTAGCCTGCTGATAGGGCACTGGGATCCGTGCAATCTTTCGTGCCACTGCCCACTACCCTGGCTCAGATCTCGCTTCCAAGGAAACTCCTGGTCTGGCTCATTGTCCAAGTCCCGTTCAATCAGATGAACATGCGAATCTGTCCTTACGAATCTCAGATTGCCAGTTTAACAGGGCACCGAGACCAGTGAGTTCCGCACTGGGTCCTGCTGTGGCACCGGCCAAAGAGGCGGCGGGAGCCGGCTGCGTTAGCCGGCTGCACGTCCCGTGTCTCTCCCACACCTGAAACTTTCAACGCTCTGTGGGCATAAAAGGAACATCCGAGAATTCGGCTAGGACTCACCCTCTGTGCCTTCAATGAGAGCTGCAATCCTGAGTCACCTCTATGACGCCATCTTTCTTTGGGGTGACTCTTTGGATATACAGGGGTCAGGGAGCTGCTTAAGGAGGTGGTCTGTGCTTTATAGGAGCTCCAGTGCTGAGCTGTGAGCTTCGTTGTTCATTCATGGTTGTTGGGAGTTTATGTCTGCTGCAATAGAACTCATAAAACACCACCCTTTTTCTTTTTTCCCTCTTATATGCTCTGTCTCAGGCAGTTGGGGCTTTTTGTATGAGTATCTCTTGCACTGTCCTGCCCCACTAAGTGGCGGTCTATTGACTATTTGCCTCCCGGGGTTCTGACCTGCTAGCGTGGGTCCGCCCTGTTGCTGCTGGGCTCCCTTCTGCTGTGGAGTGCTCCCCCTCTTGGCGGAGTCTCTCTGTTATGGCAGGTTGCCTCAGCAATGGCAGGCTGCGTCAGCCCTGGGCAGTACTTCAGTAGGGGCAGATTGCATCAGCAATGGCAGACGCCCCTCCCTCACCTGGCTGCACTGTCCTAGATGCCAGCAGCAAAACTCTCAGCCCCAGGCACCTCCAGTCGCTGCCCTGCTTGTCCCCGTGAGAGTGGGACCCGCTGAGCCTGATCACCCAACTCCCTGCCTCAGAGTCCATCCTCTCTCTCTCTCTCTCTCCCCCTCTCTGCAAGCTGAAATGTCAACTCTCTCACTGGAGCCCCAGTAGCCTGCTGATAGGGCACTGGGATCCGTGCAATCTCCCATGCTGCTGCCCACTTCACTGGCTCAGATCACGCTTCCCAGGAAACTCCTGGTCTGGCTCACTGTCCAAGTCCCGTTCAATCAGATGGACATGCCAATCTGCCCTTCCAGCTCTCAGATTGCCAGTTTAACAGGGCACCCAGACCAGTGAGTTCCATGCTGGGACCTGCTGAGGCGCCGGCCAAAGCGGCCGCATGAGTTGGCTGCATTAGCCAGCTTTACTAGCGTCCTGTGTCTCTCCCACACCTGGGACTTTCAACACTCTGTGAGCAAAAAAGGTCCATCTGAGAATGCGGCTAGGACTCACTCTGTGCGCCTTCACTGAGAGCTGCAATCCTGAGTTGCTTCTATGACGCCATCTTGAGAGAAAAATGACTGTTCTTGTGTTGGGTGCTCTATCATGACTGTGGTTAGGAGGAGTGCTCTATAGTTACTGTTGTTGGTAGTGTGATCTATAGTAATTCTTGTTGCATAGTGTGCCCTATAGTAACTGTTGATGGGTAGGTTGCTCTATGGTGACTGTTGTCTTCTGGAGTGCCCTATAGTGACTGTTGTTGGGTAGGGTGCTCTATAGTGACTGTTGATATGTATAGTGGTCTATAGTGATTGTTCTTTGTAGGGTGTTGTATAGTTACTCTTTTTTGGTACAGTGCTCTATAATGACTGCTTTTTGGTAGAGAGCTCTACAGCGACTGTTGTTGGGTAGTTTCTCTACAGTGCCTGATGTCAGGGAGGTTGATCTATACTGATTATTGTTGTGTAGATTATCTATAGAGACTGTTGTTTGGAAGGGTGCTTTATAGTGACTGTTGTTGGGTATGTGCTTTATAATGACTGTTTTAGGTTAAGGTGCTCTATAATAACTCTTGTTTTATAGTGTTCACTACAGTGACTCTTCTTGGTTGGAGGTTTCTATAGTGTCTTCTTTAAGGTGTGGTGCTCAATACTGACTGTTGCTGGGTGGGGGGCTCTATAATGACTGTTTTTGGGTAGAGTAATTTAGATAGAGTTTGTTGTTGGGTAGGTGTGTTATAGTGACTGTTGTTTGGTAGGGTTCTCGATAGAAATGATTGTTGAGTACAGTGCTCTATAGTGACTGCTGTTGTGTGGGGTTATTTATACTGACTGTTGTTGGGTAGAGTGCTTTATAAGTGACTGTTGTTGGGTAAAGTGTTCTATAGTGACTACTTTGTAGAGTGCTCTATTGTGACTGTTGTTGGGTGGACTGCTCTGTAGTGTCTGTTGGTGGCTAGGATGCTCTATAGTAACTGTTTTTGGGTAGTGGTTTCTAGTTAAAGACTATTATTGTGTAGGGTGCTCTATAATGACTCTCTTTTGTTAAACAACTCTATAGTGACTGCTTTTGTGTAGAGGGCTGTATAGTGACTGTTGTTGTGTAGGTGACCTATAGTGACTGTTGTTTCATAAGTGCTCTACAGAGACTCTTTTTGGGTGAAGTGCCCTATAGTGACTGTTGTTGGCTGGAGTGCTCTATAGTTACTCTTGTTGGGTAGGGTGCTTTATAGGGTCTCTTGTTGAATGAGTTCTCTATAGTGACTGTTGTTGGGTGGAGTTCTCTGTAGTGACTGTTGTTGGGTAGGGTGCTGTATAGCGAATGTTGTTGGGTTGGATTCTCTATAGTAACTGTTGCTTTGTAGGGTGCTCTACACTGACTGTTTTCAGGTAGTGTTCTATATTGACTTGTTTATGATGTTGTAAGTGACTATAGTTGTGTAAGGTTTTTATAGTGGCTGTTGCTGTGTAGGATGCTCTATACTGACTGTTGAGAAATAGGTGTTTTATAGTGACTTGTTACATATGGTGCTTTGTAGTGTCTGTTGTTGGGGAGGTACTTTATAGTACCCTACTATAAACAGTCACTGCAGAGTGCCTAACCAACAACAGTCACTGTAGAGCCCTCTAACCAACAACAGTATCAAAAGAGAACTCTAGTTATGAACAGTCACTATAGTGCACCATACCCAACAATAGACTCTATGGAGCACTCTACCAAACAACAGTCACTATAGATCAAGTACCAAACAACAGTCAATAAGAAGCACCCCATGTGACAACAGTCACTATAGGGTAACTCTAAACATCAGTTATTTTAGACCACTCTACCCAGAAAGTCTTTATAAAGCATGCCACACAACAACAGTCAGTATAGAGCACCCTAATCATCAACAGTCACTATAGAGCACCTACCCAGCAACTGTTGGCTTAGATCACCACGCCAACAACAGTCACTATTTATTACCTACTCAAAAAGAGTCACTATAGAGCACCCTACATAGCAACATTCACTATAAAGCACCTACACAACAACAGTCACGGTAGAGAATTTTAACCAGGAACAATCACTATGCAGCACTAAAACAGCAATAGTCATTATAGGGAACCCCACCCAACAACAGTCACTTTAGAGCATCATAAACAACAGTCACGATAGAGCACCCTACCAACTAGAGACACTATAGAGCACTCTACCCAGCAACAGTCAACATAGAGCACCATACCCAACAACAGTCACTATGGAGAACCCTACCCAGCAACAGTCACCATAAAGCACTCCAATCAACAACATTCACCCATAGAGCACTCTACCCAACATCAGTCAGTATAAAGCACCTAATCAATAACAGTCACTGTAGAACACTGTACACAGCAGAAGTCACTATAGAGGACCCTACCCAACAACAGTCACTATGGAGCACCTACACAATAACCACCAGTTCAGAGCACCACACCAACAACTGTAACTATAGAGCTCTCTATGCAACAACATTCACTATAAAGCATTCTACACAAAATCAATCACTATAGAGCACCCTACCCAGCAACAGTCACTATAGAACACCCTACACATTAACAGTCTCTGTAGAGCACCCTACCCAGCAACAGTCACTATTGAGCACTCCACCAAACAGCAGTCAGTATAAAGCATACAACCCAACAACTCACTATAGAGCACCTACAAAACAACCATCAATTTAGAGCACCACACCAACAACAGTAACTATACTTCACCTAACCAAAAGCAGTCACTATAGAGCACCCTACCCAGCAAGAGTCACTATAGAGCTCATACCCAACAATGCTCACTATAGAGGATCCTACCCAGCAGAATCACTATAAAGCACTCTACCAAGCAACAGTCAATATAGAGAACCCCACGAAACAACAGTCACCTATAGAGCACTGTACCCAACCACAGTAATTATAAAGCACTGTATCCAACAGCACTCACTATAGAGCACTCTACAGAACAATAGCCACTATAGAGCATTCCACCAAACAACAGTCACTTATAGAGCACTCTACCCAAAAACAGTCACTATAGAGCACCCCACCCAACAACTGTTACTATGAAACACTTACCCAACAGCAGTCACTATAGAGCGCCCCACCCACCACAGTGAGTATATAGCGACCTGCACAGCAAAAGTCACTATAGAGCACCTAACCAACTACAGTCACTATAGAGCACCTACCCAACAACAGTCTCTATATAGCACCTACCCAACAACAGTAACTATAGAGTACTCTTCACAACAACAGTCACTATAAGGAACTACACTTAAAAAAATAACCTATAGGGGACTCTACATATAAACAGTAATTTTAGTGCACCCCACCCTGAAACAGTCACTGTAGAGCAATGAACAAAAATCAGTCACTATGAGCACCCTACCCAGGAACAGTAAATATATAGCACCTACCCAAAAACGGTTACTATAAAGTACTCTAGCAAGCAAGAGTCATTATAGAGCACCCCATCCAACAATAGTAACTACAGAACACCCAACCCAGTAACAGTCATTATAGAACACACTGCCCAGCAACAGTCACTATAGAACACTTTACCCAGCAACAGTTACTATAGAGCACTCTACTCAACAGCTGTCACTATAGATCACTTTACCCAGCAACATCCACTATATAGCACCCTACCCAGCAACAGTCACTATAGAGCACTTACTCAACAGCAATCACTATAAAGCACCCTACCCACAAACTGTCACCATATAGCAACTTAATCCCACCAACAGTCACTATAGAGCACCCTTCTCAACAACAGTCTCTATAAAGCACTTAACCCAATAGTAGTCACTATAGAGCACCCTACCCAACAAATGTTTCTATAGAGCACCAACCCAACAACATTCAGTATAGAGCACCAATGCAACAGCAGTCAATATACAGCAATCTACTGACCAACAGTAACTATAGATCACCCTACTCAACAACAGTGACTATGGAGAACCTACCCAACAACAGTCACTATAAAGACCTCTACAAAAAAGTATAGAGCACTCTACCAAACAACAGTCGCTATAGAGCACCCCACCCAAAATCAGTCACTATAGAGCACCCTACCAAACCACAGGTACTATAGAGTACCCTCCCCAACGACAGTCAGTAAAGTGCACCTACTCCACAACAGTCACTATAGAGACTTGTACTCAGCAACAGTCACTGTAGAGCACTCTTGTTAAAAAACAATCACTATAAAGCACCCTATGCAGCGAGAGTCACTATAGAACACTACCTAAAACAGTCACTACTGAGTATCCTACCCGTCAACAGTCACTATACAGCACCTAAGCTATTGTCACTCTAAAACATCTACCCAACAATAGTCACTAAATAGCACCCTACTTAGTAACAATTTCTGTAGACCACCATACCCTGCAACTGTCAATATAGAGTATTCTACACAACAACAGACACTATAAAGCAGCCTAAGCAGCAACAGTCCCTATAGCGCACCAACACGACAACCATCAGTTTAGAGCACCCTACAAACAACAGTCACTATACAGAACCAACTCAAAAAAGGCACTATAAAGCACCTTATTTAGCAACAGTCACTATAGATCACCTAACCAACAACAGTCACTGTAGAGCACTGACTCAACAACAGTCACTATAGTGCACTCAACCCAACCACAGTTACTATAGAGCCCCATACCCAACAACACTCATTATAAGCACCCTATCCAACAACAGTAACTATAGATCACCTACCCAACAACAGTCAGTATAGAGCAAATTACCCAACAACAGGCACTATGGAACACTCTACCCAACAAGAGTCAGCATATAGCACCCTACCAACAATAGTCACCTTAGAGCAGCTACCCAGATACAGTTACTTTAGAGCATCTACTCAAGAACAGTCACTATAAAGAACCTTACCAAACAAAGTCACTATATAGTACCCTACTTGACGACAGTCAGTATAGAGCCCTCTACTCAAAAACCATCATTATAGAGCACTTTATCTAACAACAGTCCTTATAGAGCACTCTATCCAATAAAAGTCACTATAGAGCAATCCACCCAAAAACAGTCACTATAAAGCACACTATTCTGAAAGAGTCATTATAAAGCACCTACACAAAAAAAAGATACTATAGAGCACCCTACCCAATAACATTCACTATACATCACCCTATTAAGAACCGTCACTATAGAGCATTATACCCAAAAGAGTCACTATAGATTACCTACCCAACAACAGTCAGTATAGAGCAACCTACACATCAACAGTAACTATAGAGCACTCTACCCAATATTAGTCACTATAGTGCATTCTACCATAAACAGTCATTACAAAGAATCCTACCCAAAACAGTCACTACAGAGGACCTAGCAAACAACAGTTACTACAGAGAACCCTAATCAAAAACAGTAACTGTAAAGAACCTAACCAACAACAGTCAGTATAAAGAACTCAAACCAACAACAGTCACTGCAGAGCACTCAGCACAATATTCACTCTGAAACACTCTACTTTATGACAGTCACCTAAAGAGAACTCTACCCAACAAAATTCACTATAGAGCACCCTACAGCAATACAGTCACTATGGAGCACTTTATCTAACAATATTCACTACAGAGCAACCTACCCAAAAACAGTTACTATAGAACACTCTACCAAGAAACAGTCACTATAGAGCATTCTACCTGTGAACAATCACTATAGAACACCCTACCCAACAACAGTTACCATCTAGAGAACTCTACCCAACAAAAGGCATTATAGAAAACTCCACACAACAACAGTAACTTTAAAGTACCTACCCAAAAACAGTCACTATAAAGCACCCCACTCAACAGCAGTCACCAACTAGAGCACTCTACACAACAAAAGTTATAGAAAACTCCAGACAACAAAAGTCACTATGGAGTACCTACACAAAAACAATCATGATAAAGCACTTGACCCAACAGCAGTAACTACAGAGTACCTACTAACAACATTCAGTGTAGAGCACTCTACCCAGCAACAATCACTATAAAGCGAGCCACTCAACAACATTCAGTATAGAGCACCCTATGCAGCAACAGTCACTAGAGAGCACCTACCCAGCCAGAGTCACTGTAGATCACTCTACCCAACAACAGTCAATATAGTATATCCTACATATCAAGAGTTACTATAAAGCACCTACCCAACAACAGTCACTCTAGAGCACTCCACCCAACAACAGTCATTATGGAGCACCTACCCAACAGTAGTCACCAAAGGAGAACCTACCCAGCAATAGTCACTGTACAGCACCCTATTCAGTAACAATCATTACAGAGCACTCTACACAATAGTCACTATAGAGCACCATACCCAGAAACAGTCACTATAGAGCACCTACACAGCAACCATCAGTTTAGAGCACCCCATCAACAGCTGTCAATATACCTCACCTACCCCAAAAATGTCACTATATAGCATCCTGCCCAACAACAGTCACAATAAAGCACCTAACCAACAACAGTCACTAAAAAGCACCCTACCCAGCAACAGTCACCATAGAACACTCTACAAAGCAACCATCAAGTATAAAACACTCTACCCCAAAACAGTCACTATGGAGCCCCCACCCAACAATGGTCACCATAGAAAACCCTATCCAGCAAGAGTCACTATAGATAACGCTACCAGCAACAGTCACTATGGAGCACCATAGCAAGCAACACTCACTATAAAACACCTTAGACAACAACAGTCGCTATATAGCAGCCTACACACAAGTGTAAGTATAAAGCACCCTATGCAACAACAGTCACTATAGAGCACCTACCCAAATTCAGTAACTATAGATCACCTACCCAACAACAGTCACTATAGAGAACATATTCAACTACAGTCACTATGGAGCACCTATCAAAAAACATTCACTATAGAGAACTCTACCAAACAACAGTCACCATGGAGCAATGTACCCCAAAACAGTCACTATAGAGCACCAACCCAAAAACTGTAACTATAGATCACCTACTCAAAAACAGTCACTATAGAGCAACCTACACAACCAAAGTCACTATAAAGCACCCTACCCAATAGCAATCAATGTAGAGGCCTCTACACAAAAACAGTCACTAAAGAGCACTCTACTTAAAAACAGTCACTATAAAGCACCCCACTCAACAGCAGTCAGTATAAAGACCTACTAAACAACAATCACTATAGAGCACTCTACTGAGGAACAGTCATTATAGAACACCACACACAACAGTCACTATTGAGCACACTATTCAGCAACAGTCATTAGAAAGCACTTTACCCAGCAACAGTCACTATAAAGCACTCTACCCTGCAATAGTTACTATAGAGCACACTATCCAGCAACTGTCACTATAGAGAACTTTACCCAGCAACAGTCACTATAGAGCACCATACCCAACAATGGTCACTATAGAGCACCAAACACAGCAACAGTCACTACAAAGCACCCCACCAAATAACAGTCAGTATAGAGCACTCCACCCAACTACAGTCATGATAGAGCACCTACTAAAAAACAGTTACTATAGAGTACTATACCCAATAAAGCTCACTATAGAGCACTCTACCCTACAACAGTCACTATAGAGCACCATACTTAACAACAGTCAGTATAGAGTGCCTAATAAAATACTGTCAGTATAAAGCACCCTTCAAAATAACAGTCACCATAGAGCACTCTAAACAACAACAGTTACTAAAGAGCTCTCTACACAACAGTCAGTATAGAGCACTCCAAAAAACAACAGTAACCTATAGAGTACCCTTGCAAACAAAAGTCACTATAGAGCATTCTACCCAAAAAAGTCACTAGAACACAGTACCCAACACAAGTCACTATGGAGCGCCCAACCCAAAAACAGTTACCATAGAGCACTTAACACAAAAGCACTCACTATAGAGCACTGTACCACCAACACTCACTATAGAGCACCATTCCCAACCACAGTAAGCATAGAGCACTTAGGCAACAACAGTCAATATAAAGCATGTACACAAAATTAGTCACTATAAAGAACCTAACCAAAATCAATCACTGTGATGCACCTACCCAACAACGGTAAATGTAGAGCACTCTATCTAACAACAGTCACTATAAAGCACCATTCCCAACAACTGTCACTCTAGAGCAACCAATTCAAAAACAGTCAGTATAGAGCACTTTCCCAACAACAGTCACTTTAGACCACCCAACCCAACAACAGTCACTAATGATCACCCTATTAAACAATAGTCACCATAGAGCATTGTACCCAACAACTGTCACTATAGAGCACCCTGTTCAACAACAGTCAGTTTAGAACACCTACCCAACAACAGTCACTGTAGAGCACCCAACCCAACAACAGTCACTAAAGAGCACCCTATTAAACAGTAGTCACTATAGAGCACCAACCAAACAACAGTCACTATGGAGCACTGTACCCAACAACAGTCACTATAGAACACCAAACAAAACAACAGTCAGTATAAAACCCTCTACCCCAAAACAGTAATTATTGAGCACCCTACCCAACAACAGTCACTGTAGAGCCCTCAACCCAACAATAGTCACTATAGAGCACTCTACTCAACAAATGTTACTATAGAGCACCCTACCCAACAACAGTCACTATCTTCAGCACTCTACTTAACATTAGTCACTATAGAATGCTCCAACATACAACAGTCACTATAAAGCACCCTAACCAACAAGAGTCACTAAAGAACACCTATGCAAAAACAGTCACTATTTAGTGAACTCTAGCCACAACAGTCTCTATGGAGCACCTACCCAACTACATTTACAATAGAACACTCTACCCAAGAACAGTCACTACAGAGCATCAGACTCAACAGTGGTCACTACAGATCACAGTACCCAAGATCAGTCACTATAGAGCACCAACCCACAACAATCACTACAGAGACCCTTCCCCAAAACAGTCACTATAGAGTACTCTACACAACAACAGTCACAATAGAACCCGCTACAAAACAGTGACAGTAGACCACTCCACCCAACAACAATTAACTATACAGCACCCCACCCAACAAGAGTCACAATATGGCACCTACCCATAACTGTCACTGTTGAACACCCTACCCAGCAGCAGTCACTGTAGAGCACCTACCCAACAGCAGTCACTATAGAGCACCCTATGCAGTAAGAGTTACTATAGAGTACCCCACCCAACATCAGTAACAATAAAATGCCCTATGCAGCAACAGTCACTATAGAACACACTACCTGAAACCAGTCCCTATAGTGCACCTTATCCACCAACAGTTACTATAGAGGACAACAACCAACAACAGTTACTATATAATACCTACCAAACAAAAGTCACTTTAGAGCACTTCACCCAGCAACAGTCAGTATGAAGTACCCCACCCAACAACAGTCACTATAGAACACACTATCCAGCAACAGTCACTATGCACCACCTAGCAAACAACAGACACTATAGCGCACTTATACAACAGTTACTTTAGAGCACCCTACAAATAACAGTCACTATAGAGCATTCTACCCAACAACAGTCACTATAGAACACTGTACCCAAAAACATTTACTATAGATTACACTATTCAATAACAGTCACTATAAAGCACCTACCCAAAAACAGTCACTATTGAGCCCTCTGCCCAAAACAGCCACTATAGAGCACTCTAACCAACCACATTCACTATAGAGCACCCTACACTAGATGAGTCAGTATAGAGCACTCTACTTAGCAAAAGTCACTATAAAGCCAACTATGCAACAGTCAGTGTGGAGCACCCGACCCAACAACAGCCATTATAGAGTACCTACTTAAAAACAGTCACTATAGAGCACCCTGTTCAGCAAAAGTCACTACATAGCAATCCACCCAACAACAGTCACCATAAAGCACCCTACACAAAAACACTCACTATGGAGCACTGAACCAACAGCAGTCACTTTAGATCACTATACACAAAGAGTCAATATAGAGCACCCCAAACAAAAACAGTCACTGTAGACCAGCAAGCCAACAACAGTCACTATAGAGCACCTTACTCAGCAACAGTGAGTAGAGAGCACCTGCCCAAAAACAGTCACTATAGAGCATCTACCAAGCAACATTCACTATAAAGTACTCTACCTAACAACAGATATTATAGAGTACTCTATGCAATAACAGTCACTTTAGTGCTTTCTATGCAACAACAGTCACTATAGAGAACTCCACTCCACAACAATCAATTATAGAGCACTCTACACTACAACAGTTTCTATAGAGCACCCCAAAAAACAACAGTCACTATAGACCAGCTATTCAACAACACTTACTTTGGAGCACCATACCCAGCAACAGTCACTAAAGAACACATACATAACAATGGTCATTACATAGCATTCTACCCAGCAACACTGACCATAGAGCACCTCACCTAAGAACAGTCACTACGGAGTACCCTACCCAGCATCAATCACTATTGAACACTACCAAACAACAGCCATTATAGAGCACTCCACCAAAAAACCATCAGTATAAAGCCCTTACCCAACCACAGTCACTATAGAGCACCCTACCAAGCAACAGTCTTTATACAGGACCTACTCAACAACAGTCATTATAGAGCACCCTACCCAGAAACAGTCACTATAAGCACCTATCAAAAACAGTCACTATATAGCACTCTACCCAGCAACAGTTAGTATAGAGCGCAGTGCCAGCAACAGTCAGTATAGTGCACTCCACCCAATTACAAACATTATAGACCACCCTACACAGCAACAGTCACTATAGAGCACCCTGCCCAACAACAGTCACTATAAAGCACCTACCAAACAACAGTCACTATAAAGCCATCAACAAAAAAACAGTCACTATAGAGCACTTTACCAAAAACAGTCACTATTCAGCACCATACCCAAGAACAGTCACTATAGAGCACTCTACCTTACAGTAGTCACTGTAGAGCCCCAACCCAACAAAAGTCACTTGTCACTATCTAGAGCACTTCACCCAAAAACAGTCACCATAGATTCCTTCATTTAATAACATTTGCTATAGAGAATAAAAATGAACAACAGTCTTTATGGAGCACCACATTGAACAACAGTCAGTAAAGAGCACCTATGCAATAAGAGTTACTATATAGCACCCCACCCAACAACAGTCACTATTGAGCACCCAACCCAGCAACAGTCACTATAGAGCACTCTAAAGAACACCAGTCACTATAGAGTATCCCACCTACCAGTAATCACTATAGAGCACCTATCCAACAACAGTCACTATAGAGCACCACACCCAAAAACAGTCACTATAAAGCACCTACCAATACCCTACCCAGCAACAGTCACTATAGAGCACTCTACCCAACAACCGCAATGACAGTGAACCACACCCAGCAACAGTCTCTAGGGAGCACCTACAGAACAACCATCAGTTTAAAGCACTGCACCAACAACAGTAACTATACAGCACCTATGCAAAACAGTCACGATAGAGCACCCTACTCAGGAACAATCACTATAGAACAAGTACCCAACAATAGTCAGTATACAGCACCCTACCCAGCAACCATCACTATAGAATACTTTAACCAGCAACAGTCACTATAGATACCCCCACCCAACAACAGTCACTATAGAGCACCCTACCCAGCATCAGTCACTATAGAGCATTCTACCAAAAAAGAGTCAATATAGAGCACCCTACCAATAAAAGTCACATTAGAGCACTCTATCCAGCAACACTCATTATAGAGCATTATACCCCAAAATAGTCACTATAAATAACCCTACCCAACAACGGTCACTATAAAGCACTCCATTTTACAACAGTCATCTATAGAGCACTCTACCCAACAACAGTCACTATAAATCAACCCACCCAACACAGTAACTATAGACCTTCTACCTAACAACAGTCACTATACAGCCCAATATCCAGCCACAGTCACTATAATGCACATACCCCAAATCAGTCACAATAGAGCACTCTACCCAGCAACAGTAAATATACAGCACCCCACCCACAACAATCACTAAAGAGCACCTACCCAAAAGCAGTCAGTATATTGCAATTGACCCAACAACAGTTACTATGAGCACTGTACCTAAAAACAATCACTCTGAGCACCCTACCCATCAAAAATTACTATAGAGCACCTACCAAATAGCAGTCAGTATAGAGAACCCTACCCAACAACAGTCACTATGGAGCACTCTACACAACAACAGTCACTATAAAGCACTCTAAACAACAACAGTCACCATAGAGAACTCCACCAAATAACAATCACCTATAGAGCACTGTACCCAACAACAGTCACTATAGTGCACTCTACTTACCAACATTGACTATAGAGAGCCATATCCAACAGCAGTCACTATGAGCACCAAATCAAATATTAGTCATTATAGAGCACCTATACAACAACAGTAACTGTAAAGCAGCTACCTAGAAACAGTCACCATAGAGCACCCTACCAAAGAGAGTCACTATAGAGCCCTCTACCAAGCAACAGTCATTATAGAAAACCATACACAACAAGAGTCACTATAGAGAACTGTATCCAACAACAGTCAATATAAAGCACTTCACTCACAACCGTCACATAGAGAGAACTCTATGCAAAAACAGTCACTATAAAGCACCCTACACAAAAATCGTCACTATAGAGCACCATAACAAGAGTCACTATAGAGCAGTGTATCAAGAGCCACTATACAGCATGCTACCAAGCAAGAGTCACTGTAGAGCACCTTACCCAACAACAGTCACTGCAGAACACCTACCCAACAACAGTCATTATAGAGCACCCAGCCAACAACAGACACTATAGAGAACCTACCCCACAAAAGTCATTATAGAGCACATATTTAAAAACATTAACTATAGAGCACTCTAGCAAACAAGAGACACTATAGCTCACCTACAGAACAACAGACACTATAGAGCACCCTACCCAAAATCAGTCACTATAGAGCACCCTAACCAACAACAGTCACTCTGAAGCATCCTACACACAACAGTCAGTATAGAGACCCCACCCAACAACAGTCACCATAAAGCAATCCACTTAACAACAGTCACTATAGAGCACCCTACCCTAAACTGTCACTATAGATCACCCTACCAAGCAACAGTGACTGTAGAGCACACCGCCAAACCACAGTTACTATAGCGTGAATACCAAAAAACAATCACTATAAAACAGTTCACCCAGGAACAGTCGGTATAGAGCACCCCACACAACAACAGTCACTATAGCCAATATCCAGCAACAGTCACTATATAGCACCCTACCCATCAACAGTCACTATAGAGCATTTTACCCAACAAAAATTACTTTAGAGCACACTATTCGGCAACAGTTACTATAAAGCACCTTACCGAGCAATCGCATTTAACAACAGTCATTATAAAGTACCCTACACAGCAACAGTCACTGAAGAGAACCCTACCCAACAACAGCCACTATAAAGAACTCCACCCAACAACCGTCACCTATAGATCACTGAACACAAAAACAGTCACTATGGAACACCCTAACAACAGTCACTATAGAAAATGGTACCTAACAGCAGTCACAATACAGCAACCTACCCAGCAAAAGTCACAATAGAGTACCCTACGCAACAAGAATCACATTGGTGAACTCCACCCAACAGCAGTCACTAAAGAGTACACTACCCAACAACAGTCACTATATAGCACATATTCAACAACAGTCAGTATAAAGCCACCACCCATCAACAGTCACTACAGAGCACCCTACCTAGAAACAGTCACTATACAGCACCTACACAGCAACCGTCATATTAGAGGACCCCACCAAAAACAGTCACTATACAGCACCAAACCAAAAACATTCACTATAGAGCACCCAATTCAGCAACAGTAACTATACAGCAAGCACCCAACAACACTGAATATAGAGCACCCTACACATCAGAGTCACTGTAGAGCAGTCTACCCAACAAAAGTCAGCATAGAGCACGTACTAAACATGAATCACTATGGAGCACTCTACCCAATAACAGTCACTATAGAGTACTCTACAGAACAATACCCACTATAGAGCACTCGACCCAACAACTGTCACCTATAGAGAACTCTACTTAACAGTAACTATAGAGCACCTGACACAACAGTAACAATAGAGCACCTACCTAACAACAGTCACTTTACAGCATGCTACCACACAACAGTCATTATTGAAAATGTACAAAACAGAAGTAACTATAGTGCACTCTACCTAGCAACACTCACTATAAAGCACCCAACACACAGCAGTCACTATAGAGCACCCTGCACAGCAACAGTCACTATAGAGCACTTAACCAATGAAAGTCACTCTACAGCTTTTACCCAACAGTCACTACACAGCACCTGCTCAACAACAGTCATTATACAACATCTACCCAACAACAGTCATTATAGAGCACTCTACCCAACAACAGTTAATATAGAGCAGCGTACACAACAACAGTCAGTACTAGTACCATACCCTACAGCAGTCACTGTATAGAACTCCACCAAAAAAGTCAGTATGAAGCACCCTACCAAGCAACAGTCACGGTAGAGCACCCTACACAGAAACAGTCACTATAGCGCACCCTTCCAACAATAGTCATTATAGAGCACTCTACCCAGAAACAGTCATTATAGAGGACCATACCCAACAAATGTCACTATAAAGAACCCTACCCTACAACAGTTACTATAGAGCACCCAAAACAACAACATTCACTATAGAGCACCCTACCCCACAACACTCACTATAAAGCACAATATCCAACAACAATCACTATAGGGCACCTACCCACCAACAGTCACTATCTAGAGAACTCTACACAGCAACAGTAACTATAGAGCACACCACCCAACAAAAACCACCAAGAAACACTCAGCATTTAGCACACCAGCCAAAAACAAACAGTATAGGAATCTCCACCCAAAATCATTCACTATAGCGCACCCTACACAAAAACTGTCATTATAGAGCACCTACATGACAACCGTCACTATAGGTCACCTACACAACAACAGACACTATGGAGCAATCTACCCAACAACAGTCACAATAGAGCACAGTACACAAAAACAGTAACTATAGAGCACCATATCAACAACAGTAACTAAAGATCACCTACCAAAAAACAGACAGTATAGAGCAAGGTTCCTAACAAGTCACTGTAGAGCATTCTACCCAGAAAGAGTCACTATTGAGTACTCTACTTAACAAACGTTTGTATAGAGCACTCCACCCCAAAACAGTCACTTATACAGCTCTCCACTTAATAACAGTCACCATAGAGAACCCCACCTAAAAAGTCACTATAAAGCACCCTACTCAACAATAGTCACTGTAGAGCATGCTATGCAAAAACAGTCACTGTAGAGTACCCTACCCCAAAACAGTCACTCTCGAGCTCGCTACCCAGTAACAGTCTCTATAGAGTACCTTATGCAGCAGCAGTCACTATAGAGCACTCTACCCAACAACAGTCAATCTAGAGCACCCTACCCCGAAGTAGTTACTCTAGAGCACCCTACCTAACAACAGTCACTATAGAACACATATAAAACAACAGTCAATATATGACACCTACCCAGCAACAGTCAATATAAAGCCCTTTACCAAAAAACAGTCACTATAGAGCACTTTACTCAACAAGAGTCACTATAAAACACCCTACACAATAACAGTCAGTATCTAGAGCCCCCTACCTAACAACAGTCACTATAGAGCACCCTAGCCAACAACAGTCACTGTAGAGCATTCTACAAAATAGTCACTATATGACACTTTACTTAACAATGGTCACTTATAGATAACTCTGCCTATCAACAGTCAATATAGAGAACCCCACAAAACAGCAGTCATTATAGAGAACCCTACTCAAAAACAGTCACTATAGAGGACCCTACCAAACCACAGTCATTATAAAGCACCCACCCAAAAACAGTCACTATTGAGAGCACTATACCCAAAAATAGTCACTATAGAGCACCCTACCCAGCAACTTTTACTATAAAGCATGTACCCAACATCAATCTTTATAGAGCACTCTACCCAGCAACAGTCACTATAGAGCACCCCACCCACAACAGCAGCTATTAAATGCACTAACCAGCAACAGTGACTTTAGAGCACCATACCCAACAACAGTGCATATAGAGGACCTGCCCAACAACAGTCACTGTACAGCCCTCTTCTCAGCAAAAGTCACTATAGATCACCCTACCCAACAACTGTCACTATAGAGCACTTCACCCAACAACAGACACACAGGAACTCAACACCACACACACATAATGCAGTGCAGACACCTCAAACAGGCACACCACTCACCACAAACACACACTGCACAGTGAACACATCTCACAAAGACACATACCAGTTACCACACACACTCTGCAGTACACACACGTCACACAGACACAAGCCACTCACAACAAAAACACACATAAACTTCCCAGTGCACAGACCTCACAAAACACACATGACTCATCATACACACACACTACACAGTGCATACACCTCACTCAGACACACACCACTCACCAATTACACAATCCACAGTGCAGACAGCAAACACAGACATACCAGTTAATACATACATTAGACAGTACACTCAACTCACAAAGACACGAACTACCCACTGCACATGCAATCCAAAGTGCAGACACTCCACACAGACACACACCACTTAATACACTCAGTTTATGCACACACTCCATATAAAACAAACCTCACACAGACACAAAACTCAATACAAACACACCCTCCACAGTGCACACACCTCACACATGCACACAACTCACCACACACACTCCCTCCACAGTGCACACAACATACACAGAGACAAGTCATGCAGTCCACACACTCCAAACGCAATACAGAGTGCACATACCTCAGATATACACCACTCACCACACTCACACACACTCCAGAGTACACACTCCTCACAGAGACACAGAATACACAATGCAAACTCCATGAACACACACCACAATGCACACAAATTTTACAGAAAAACACCAATCACCTGACACCTTATTCAAAATGCAAACACCTCACACTGTCACACTCCTGTCACCCCACACACTCAACCCACACACTCAGTGCACACATTTTACACAGACACACATCACTCAGCACACACACTCAAAAGTGCACACACCTCACATAAACACACATTATAGAAAACACAAGCACTACACAGTGCACACACCACACACAAACACACACCACACACCACACAAACACACACACTGCACTGTGAACTCATCTAACAAACACATACCAGTCACCATACAAACACACTACACAGTGCAAACACCTCACACAGACACACAAGATTCACCACCCACACACACTCCACAGTGCACAAACATCACAGTCACACACCACTCATTGCACACACATTCTTCATAGTAAAAAAACCTCAAACAGGCACAAGTCACTCACCACACACACTCTTCACAGTGCACACACCTCACACAGACACACAACACTCACTGCACACACATTCCACAGTGCTAACACCTGACAGAAAAACACACCAATCAGCACACACACACTCCATTGTGCACACACCTTATGAAGACACACACCACTTACCATGCACATGCTTTTCATAGTGCAAACACCTTACACAGACACACAACATGCAAAACACACATTCCAGAGTGCAGACACCTGGCACACTCACACATTACTTACTACACACACTCCACTTTGCATACATCTTAAACAGACACACACCATTTATCACATGCATATTACAAAGTGGACACACACAGGCACACACTACTGAACTCACAAACACGCACACTGCACTGTGCACACAACTAACCCAAACACATGCCACTCACCATACACACACACTACACAGTGCAAACACCTCACACAGACACACAAGATTCACCAAATGCACAGACTCCACAATGCACAAACTTCACACAGAAACACACCACTCATCAAACACACTCTGCACAGTGCAAAAACCTCACACAAACACGTCATTCATCACACATTCTTCACAGTGTGCACACCTCACACAGACACACATCACTCACTGCACACAAACCTTAGTGTGCAAACACCTCACATATATGTACACCACTTAACACGCACACACTCTCCACATTGCACACACCTCAGACACACCATGCAACCCAAACACTCCTGTGTGTAGACCCTGAGCAGAGACACACACCACTTACCAAACACTGCACACTCACACTGCACTGTGCATACATCTCACACAAACACACACCACTCATCACATTCATACTACACAGTGCACACACCTCTCATGAACACACACTGCATACTATGCACAGAGACTCCACAGTGCACACACCTCACACAAGCACACAAGACTCATCATACACATACACTCTACAGTGCACACACCTCATAAAGAAACATACTACTTATGACACACACACTTTACAGTGAAGACACCTCACACAGACACAAGATTGACAAGAAACACTACACAATAAACACACTTCACACAGACACACAGCACTCACCATGCACATACTCCGCAGTGCAGACACTTCACACAGGCACATGCCTCACCAGAAACTAAAACTGCACTGTGCACACACCTTACACAGACACACACCACTGACCACACACACCTCTTTGTGCACACACCTCACACAAACACACACCACTCACCGTACACACACATTACACAGTTCATTCACCACACACACAGACATTACTCACAAAACACACTCTCCAAAGTGCAGACTCCTAAGTTCACACAAACTACACAGTGCACTCACTTTAAACAGACACACACCACTCACTGTGCCACAATCCAAAGTGTAGACACTGCACAGACACACACCACTCACCAGACAAACTCAACACACACTCCACTGTACACGCACCTCACAAAGGCACACACCACTTATTATAAATAATGCACACACTTTATATAGCACACACGTTACACAGACACAAAACTTATTATACTCACACTCTCCACAGTGCACACACCTCATACAGACACACCCTTCATAATACACAAACTCCAGAGTACACACACCTCACACAGACACACAACCCTTTCCAAACACACACCCTCCACAGTGCACACACCTCACACAGACACACACCTTGCAGTCCACAGAATCCACTTATAATCCACAGTGCACTTAGCTCAGACACACACCACTCATCACACAGAAACTCCACCAAACACACCTCACAGAGACAAACAGCACACACCCCACAATTTCTGCACACACACATTACAATGCACACACATCACACAGACACACCAATACCCTCACACCCTATCCAAAATCCAGGCACCTTACACTCTCACACACCAGTCACCACACACTCAACACACACTCTCAATGTACATATTTCACACAGACTCAGAACACTCAACACACATGCACTTCATGGTGCACAGACCACACAGAAACAGGCAGTGAAAACACACACATTCCACAGTGCTCACACCTCACACAGACAAACACCTCTTTAGACACACATACTACACAGTGCACACATATTACAGTGACAAACATCACTCATCACACACACACTCTACAGTGCACACACCTCACACTGACACACAACACTCATGACACACACTCAACAGTGAAGACATCTTATGTAGAAACACTACTGACTACACACACTACACAGTGAACACCAAACAGAGTAACAGAACACTCACCACGCACATTCCACAGTGCACACACCTCACACAGGCACACCACTCACTATACAGACTCCACAGTGCACACACCTGACAGAGAAACAAATGTCTGAACACACATACACTCCACAATGCCCACACAACACACAAACACACACCACACACCAAACACACAAACTGCACTCTGCACACATCTAAGCCAAACACACACCAATATCAATACAAACACACCACACAATGCACACACCTCACACAGACACAGAAGATTCACCACACACTTTACAGTGCAAAAACCTCATGCAGACACACACCACTCACCACACACACACTCTGCACAGTGCAAAACTTCACACAGAAACAAATCAGTCTCCACCCACACTCTTCACAGTGCACACACTTTACACAGACACACATCACTTATAACACACACTCCAGAGTGCACACACTTTACAGTAACACACACCAATCAGCACACACACACTCCTTCGTAAACATCCTGTATGAAGACACACACCACTTACTACACACACTCTCCACAGTGGACTCACCTCACACAGACACACACCACGCAACACATTCACTCCAAAGTACACACACCTAACACAGACACACACCACTTACCACACACACTGCCCACTCACACTCCACTGTGCATGCATCTCACACAGACACACACCAGTCATTTTACACACTTTACACACATATTCCACAGTGCACACTCCTTAAACAGACACACACCACTCACACATTATAGAGAGCACACATTTCACACAAAAAACACACCACTCGACAAACACAAACTCCACAGTTTACACAACTCACACAGAAACACAGCAGTCACCAGACACATTCCATAGTGTACACACCTCACACACACACACCACTCATGTTACACACACTCCAAATTGACAAAATCTCATACTGACACAGGACTGACCACAGACACTACACAGTAAATGCATTTCACACAGACACACAAAACTTACCAGGCACACATTCTGCAGTGCAGAAACCACACAGAGACACACCACTTACCACAAACATACACTGCACAGTGAACAAGCCTCACAAAGAAACACTCCACTGACCACACACACACTCCACAGTTCACACACCTCACAGATACACACCTCACCACACAAACACACTCAAACTGCACAGTGAACACACCTCAAACACACCCTTCTTCCCATACACACACTACAGAGTGCACACACCTCAAACAGACACACAGGATTCACAATACACACACTCCATGCTGCACAAACTTCACACGGACACACATCACTCACCACACACACTTTGCACAGTGCAAAAACCTGACACAGACCCAAGTTACTCACCACACACACTCTTCACAGTGCACACACCTCACACAGAAAGACAGTACTCACCAAACACACAGTCCATTGTGCAGATTCTTAAAAGGCATACTACTCGCCACACACTACACAGTGCACTCACTTCACAGACACATACCACTTACCTCACAAACAATCTAATGTGCTGACACTACCCACAGACACACCACTCACCACACACACTCCACACACACTGCACTGTGCACACACCTCACACATACATGCACCATGCAGTCCACAGTCTCCACACATAATACACAATGCACATACCTCAAGCACAAATGGCTCATCACACAGCACAACACAACACACACATCACAGAAACACACAGCATGCACCACACAAATTCCACAGACACACACCACAATGCACACACATCACATCGAGAAACACCAATCACCTCAAACTGTCTCATACCAATCACCACACAAACTCAACACACACACTCAGTGCACACTTTTTACACAGACACACACCACTAACAAAACACATACTCCAGAGTTTACACAACTCATACAGACACACAGCAGTCACCACACACACACTCCATATTGCACACACCTAACACACACACCACTTACGACACACACCCTCTACATTGATAAAACCTCATACAGACACATGACAAACCACACACACTACACAAAAATTACATTTTACAGAGACAATGCTAACCACACACACATTCCTCAGTTCACACACCTCACACAGGCACACACCACTCACCAAACACACCCCACACAGTTTACAGAACTCACACAGACTCATATCATTTCCTTTAACACACACTGCATAGGGCACACACCTCACACACACACAACGCAACACACACACTGCACATTGAAGAAACCTAATACAAACAAATGTCCACACACTTTACATAGTAAATGCATTTTACACAGACACTATGCTCAACACAGAAACACACACAAACTGCTTAGTGCACACACCTCACACAAGTGCACACCACTAACCTTACAAACACACCACATAGTGCACACATCTCACACAGACGCAGATTTACCACACACACACTACACAGTGCACAACTCAGACACACACCAAAAACCACAGACCTACTGTGCACATGGCACAACCTCACACAAACACCAGTAACTCATTATGCACACTCTTCAGGGCACACACCTCACACAGACACACACAACTCAACACACACACACTCCACAGTGCACACACCTCACAGGAACACACACCAATCAGCACACACACACTCCACTGTGCACACATGTCACACAAACACCACTTACCAAGTGCACATTCTCCACAGTGAACACACCTCACAAAGACCCACACCACCCAACAGACACACACCATAATGCAGACACCTAGCACAGACACACAGCAGCCACCACACACACACTCCATAGTGCACACACCTTACACACACACCACCCATGGCACACACACTCCACATTAAAGAAATCTCATAAAAACACACAAATAACCACACATAATACAAAGCAATTACATTTTACACAGAACCACAACACTCACCACAAACAAATTCCACAGTGCATACACCTCACACAGGCACACCACTCACCACAAACAAACACAGCACAGTGAACACACCGCAAAATGTCATTATAGAGCACCCTACCAATAACAGTCACTAAAGAGCACAACAACCAACAATAGTCACTATAGAGCACCTACCCAACAAAAGTCACCATGGAGCACTTTATGAAGTAACAGTCACTATAAAGCACTCCACCCATCAACAGTCACTATAGAGTTTCCTACACAAAAATGTCCCTATAGAGCAACTTCTGAACAACAGTCACTATAGAACACACCACCCAATAACAATCAGTAAATAGCACTAACCCAGCAATAGTCACTCTAAGCAACTTACCAAACAACAGTCGCTATAAAGAACCCCACCCAACAACAGTAACTATAGAGCACTGTAGCCATCAACAGTCACTATAGAGCACTCCACCCAACAACAGTCAGTATAGAACCCTTAACCCAACAAACACTATTTGGCACTCTACCAAACCAGAGTCAATATACAGCACTCTACCCAACAACAGTCACTATAGAGCCCTCTCTCCAAAAACAGACACCATAGAGCATCTACACTACAAGAGTCACTCTATAACATCTTCACAACAAGAGTCACTAAAGATCTCTTTACCCAAAAACAGTCATTATAAAGCACTCCACACAATAACAGTCACTATAGAGCACCCCCTTTAGCAACAGTCACTATGGAGCACCCTATCTTGCAACAGTCACTATAGAGCACCCTACCCAACAACATTCACTATAGATCACCCTACCATCCACAGTCACTATAAAGCAACCTACCAAACAACAGTCACTATAGAGCACCTACACAACAAGGGTCACTATAAAGTACCTACCTGACAACAGTCACTATACAGCTCTTGACCCAGAAACAATTACTATAGAGCACAATACCAAAAACAGTCATTATATAGCACCCTACACAACAACAGTCACTATAGAGCACCCTACCAACAATAGTCAACATTGAGCACTGTACTCAGCAAGAGTCATTATAGAGGATGGTACCCAACAACAGTCACTATAGAGAACCCTACCCAACAAAAGTCACTATAAAGCACTCTACCCAAAAACAGTCACTATAGAGCATCCTACCCAACAACAGTCTCTATAGAGCACCCTCCATAACAGCAGTCACTATTTAGAGAACTATATGCAACAACGGTTTTTATAGAGCACACAACTAAGCAACAGTCAGTATAGAGCACCCCACTTAACAACAGTCATGATAGAGCATTCTACCCAACAACAGTCACTATGAAGCATTCTACCCAACAAGTCACTATAAAGCACCCTACCCAACAAAAGTAACCATAAAGAACCCTACCCAACAACAGTCACTGTAGAGCACATACACCACAACAGTCACTATAGATCACCCCACCCAACAACAGTCACTATAGAGCACGTAGGCAGCAACAGTCACTATAAAGTACCCTACCCAACAGCAATCGCTATAGATCAACTCCCCAACAAGTCACCATAAAGCACCGTACTTAGCATCAGTCAGTAAAGAGCACACTACTCAACAACAGTAACTATAGAGCACCCTACCAAACAACAGTCACTATAGAGCACTCTACCCAACATCAGTCAGTATAGAGCACAACACAAAACAACAGTCAACTACAGAACCGTATCAAAAAACAGTCACTATACAGCATGCTATGCAACTGTTGGTTTGTTGGGTAGGGTGCTCTATAGGGACTTTTGCTGTGTAGGGTGCTCTATAGTGACTGTCGTTGCATATGGTGCTTTATAGTGATGTTTGTTGGGTAGGTGCTATATTTTGACCATTGCTGGGTAGCATGCTTTATAGTGACTATTATTAGGTGGGGTGCTCTCTGGTGACTGTTGCTGGGTAGAGTACTCTATAGTGATGGTTGTTGGATAAGTGCTCTATAGTGACGGTTGCTCGGTATGGTGCTCTGTAGTGACTGTTGTATAGGTGGTCTATAGTGACAGTTGTTGGTTGGTGTGCTCTATAATTATTGTTGTTGCTTAGAGTGCTTTATAGGTGACTCTTTTGGGGTGGAGTTCTCTATAGTGCCTGTTGTTGTGTAGAGTGGTCTATACTGACTGTTGTTGGGTAGAGTCATTTGTACTGACTGTTGATTGGTAGGGTACTCTATGGTAAGAATTGTTCGGTAGTTGCTTTATAGTGACTGATGTTGGATAGGGTGCTCTATAGTGACTGTTGGTTACGGTGCTCTATAGTCACTGTTAATGGGTAGAGTGTTTTATATTAACTAATTTTGGGTAGGTGCTCCATAGTGACTGTTGTAGGTTTGAGATGCTCTATAGTGACTGTTGATAGATAGAGTGCTTTATATGTGACTGTTGTGTGGAGTTCTCTATAGTGACTATTGGTGTGTAGACTGCTCTATAGTGTCTGTTTTGGGATATAATGCTCTATAGTGACTCTTGTAAGGTAGGGTGGTCTTTAGTGACTGTTTTTGGGTAGAGTGCTTTATAGTGACGTTTTTATTAAAGGGCTCTATAGTGACTGTTGTTGGGTAGGTCCTCTTTAGTGACTGTTCTTGTGTAGGGTGCTCTATAGTGACTGTTGTTTGTTAGTGTGCTCTATAAAGACTGTTGTTGAGTAAAGTGCTCTTTGGCGACTGCTGTTGTGTAGGTGCTCTATACTCACTGTCGTTGGTTATTGTGCTCTATAGTGACTGTTGTTGGGTGGAGGACTCTATAGTGACTGTTGCTAGGTAGCATGCTCCATATTGACTGTTGTTGTGTAGTGTGTTTTATAGTGACTGTTGCAATGTATGTTCTGTATAGTAACTGTAGTTGGGTGGGGTGCTCTATAGTGACTGTGGTTGCGAAGAGTGCTCTATAACTTCCTGTTTTTAGGTGGAGTGAACTACACTGACTGTTGTTGGGTAGGGTGCTTTTTACTTACCCTTTCTGGGTAAGGTTCTCTATAATGAGTACTGTTGGGTAGGGAGCTCTATACTGACATTTGCTGGGTAGAGTGCTCTATAGTGATGGTTGATGGGTAAATGCTCTACAGTGACTGTTGCTGTTTAAGGTTCTTTATAGTGACTGTTGTTGGCTGTGGCACTCTATAATGACGGTTGCTGGGTAGGTCGATGTATACTGACTGTTGTTGTGTAGGTGCTCTATATTGATGGTTGCTTGGTACGGGCCTCTATATTGACTATTATTGGATCAGTGGTCTGTTGTGACTGTTGTTTTCTGGGGTGCTCCATAATGACTGTTGATGGTTAAAGTGCTCTATAGGTGACAGTTGTGGGGTGGAGTTCTGCATAGTTACTGTTGTTGTGTAGAGTGTTATATACTGACTTTTGTTAAGAAGGGTCCTCTGTAGTGACTGTTGATGGGTAGGGTGCATTATAGTGACTGTTGTTAGGTAGGTACTCTATAGTGACTATATTTGTGTTGAGTGCTCTATAGTGACTGTTGTTTGGTAGAATGCTATATAGTGATTCTTGTTGGGTACGGTGTGCTATAGAGAATGCTTTTGTGTAGAGTGCTCTATGGTGACTCTTGTTGGTTAGGTGCTCTATAATGACTGTTGTTGGGTATGGTAATCTACAGTGACTGTTTTTCAGTAGGTCATCTATAGTGACCCTTGTTGAGTAGTGTGCTCTATCGTGACTCTTGTTGGTTAGGGTGCTCAATAGTAATTGTTGCTGGGTAGGTTGCTCTATAGTGATTATTGTTGAAGGGGAGCTCTTTACTGACTGTTGCTGTGTATGGTGTTGTATAGTGACTGTTACTGGGTGGAGTGCTCTTTACAGACTGTTGCTTAATAAAGTGCACTATACTGACTGTTGTTGGGTTGAGGTCTCTATAGTGAATGTTGTTGTGTTGGTGCTCTGTAGTGACTGTTGGTGGGTAGGTGCACTATTGTGACTCTTGCTACATAGGGTGCTCTATAGTGACTGTTGTTGGTTAGTGTGCTCTCTAGTGATGATTGTTAAGTAGGGTGCTCTATAGTGTCTATTTTTGAATTGGAGCTCTGTACTGACTGTTGCTGAGTAGGGTGTTCTGCAGTGACTATTGTGAAATTGGGTGCTGTATGGTGACTGTTGTTGTGTATGGTGTGCTATAGTCAATGTTATTGGGTGGAGTGCTCTACAGTGCCTGTTGTTGGGTGTGGTGCCCAATACTGACTGTTCTTGGGTGGGGTGCTCTATGCAGTGACTGTACTAGGGCAGGTGCTTCTTAGTGCCTACTGCTCGATAGGGTGCTATATAGTGACTGTTGTTGTGTAGGGTGCTCTATAGGGACTGTTGTTGGTTGGAGAGCTTTATTATGACTGTTGTTGTTTGTAGTGCTCTATAGTAACTGTTGTTGTGTAAGGGTCTCTATAGTGCCCGTTTCTGTGTAGGGTGCCCTAAAGTGACTGTTTTTGGATAAAGTTTTCTATAGTGATTGCTGTAGGGTAGGGTGTTCTATAGTAACAATTGTTGGGTAGATGCTATACAGTGCCTGTTGCTAAGTAGGGTTATCTATACTGACTGTTGTTGGGTGCAGTTCTGTACAAGTGACTGTTGTTGGGTGAAGTACTTGATAATGACTGTTGCTGTATAGAGTGCTGTATAGTGACTGTTTTTGAATAGGTGCTTTACAGTGACTGTTGTTAGGTAGGGTGCTTTATAGTGTCTGTTGTTGGGTAGTTACTCTATAGTGCCCTACTCAACAACAGTAACTGCAGAGCGCCTACCCAGCAACAATCACTGTTGGGCTCTCTACCTAACAAAAGTCACTAGAGAGAATTCCATTGAAGAACAGTCACTGTAGTGCACCATACTCAAAAAAAGACTCTATAGGGGATTCCACCAAAAAAACAGTCACTATAGAGAACCTACCCCCACGAGTCACTATAAAGTACCCCACCTGACAACAGTCACTATAGAGTAACTCCCAAAAGACACTATAGAACACTTTACCCAGCAACAGTGTGTAAAAATCATGCCACCAGAGGGAGGAGGCAAGATGGCGTCGTAGAGATGACTCAGGATTGCAGCTCTCAGTGAAGGTGCAGAGGATGAGTCCTAGCTGCATTCTCGGATGTTCCTTTTATGCCCACAGAGTGTTGAAAGTCCCAGGTGTGGGAGAGACACGGTATGCTAACGCAGCTGGCGAAAGCAGCCAGCTCCCGCCGCCTCTTAGGCTGGAGCCGCAAGGGGACCCAGCATGGAACTCACTGATCTGGGTGCCCTATTAAACCGGCAATCTGAGATTTGGAAGGGCAGATTGACATGTTCATCTGATTGAACAGGACTTGGACAATGAGCCAGACCAGGAGTTTCCTTGGAAGCGTGATCTGAGCTGGGGTAGTGGGCAGCAGCATGGAGATCGCATGGATCCCAGTGCCCTATTGGCAGGCTACTGGGGTGCCAGTGACAGAGTCGACCTTTCAGCTTGGGGAGAGGAAGAGAGAGAGAGGACGGACTCTGAGGCAGGGAGCTGGGTGATAGGGCTCGGCGGGTCCCATGCTCACAGGGACAAGCAGGGTGGCGACTGGAGATGCTTGGGGCTGAGAGTTTTGCGGCCAGCATCTAGGACGGTACAGCCCAGTGAGGGAGGGGCGTCCACCATTGCTGACGCAGTCCACCACCACTGAAGTACCGCCCAGGACTGACGCAGCCTGCCATTGCTGAGGCAACCTGCCATAACAGAGAGTCTCCACACTCCACAGCAGAAAGGAGCCCAGCAGCAAAAAGGTGGACCCGTGCTAGCAGGTCAGAGCCCAGGCAGGCAAATAGTGAATAGACTGCCACTTAGTGGGGCAGGACAGTGCAACAGATACTCATAAAGAAAGCCCCAACTCCCTGAGACAGAGCATCTAAGGGGGGAAAAAAGTGTGGAGTTTTATGAGTTCTATAGCAGCAGACATAACCTCCCAACAACGCTCAATGAACAACGGAGCTCACAGCTCAGCACTGGAGCTCCTATAAAGCACAGATTGTCTCCTCAAGCAGCTCCCTGACCCCTGTATATCCAAGGAGTCACCCCAGAAAGGGACTAATCAGAATGACATTAGGCTGGCATTATTCTGGAACAAGGACAGCAGAAGAAGAAACTGTTATCATCCCTCACTGTTCTGCAGCTGCTGCAGGTATACCCCAGACAAGCAGGGCCTGGAGTGGACCTCAGCACTCATACAGCTGAGGGGATAGACGATTAAAGGGAAAACTAAGTAACAGAAATACTTCATCATCAATAATCTCAGCGTCCACACAGAGACCCAATTGAAAAATCAGCAACTACTAAGACGACAGGCGGATAAATCCATAAATATGGGAGGAAACCAGCGCAAAAAGGAGGAAAACACCCGAAACCAAAACACCTCACCTCCAAAAATGACCAAAACTCCCCACCAGCAAGGGAACAAAGCTGGACGGAGAATGAATGTGACAAAATGATGGAATCAGATTTCAGAAAGTGAATAATGAGAAACTTCAGTGAGCTAAAAAAACATGTACTAAACCAGTGAAAAGAAACTAAGAACCTTGAAAAAAGATTTGAAAAAAGATTCGAGGAATTGATAACAAGAATGGACAACTTAGAGAGGAATGTGAATGAATTGAAGGAGCTGAAAAACACAACACGAGAACTTCACGAACCATGCACAAGTTTCAACAGCCGAATTGACCAAGCAGAATAAAGAATATCAGAAGCTGAAGATCAACTCAATGAAATAAAACGAGAAACCAAGATTAAAGAAAAAGTACAAAAAGGAATGAACAAAATCTCCAAGAAATGTGGAACTATGTGAAGAGACCCAACCTACGTTTGATAGGTGTACCAGAATGTGACGAAGAGAATGAATCCAAGCTGGAAAACACTCTTCAGGATATTATCCAGGAAAATTTCCCCAACCTAGCAAGACAGGTCAATACTCAACTCCAGGAAATACAGAGAACACCACAAAGATACTCCGCAAGAAGAGCAACCCCAAGGAACATAATCGTCAGATTCACCAGGGTTGAAATGAAGAAGAAAATACTAAGGGCAGTCAGAGAGAAAGGTCGGGTCACCCACAAAGCGAAGCCCATCAGACTCACAGCAGATCTCTCGGCAGAGATTCTACAAGCCAGAAGAGGGTGGGGGCCAATATTCAACATCCTTAAAGAAAAGAACTTTCAACCCAGAATTTCATATCCAGCCAAACTGAGCTTCATAAGTGAAGGAAAAATAAAATCCTTCACGAACAAGTAAGTACTCAGAGATTTTGTCACCACTAGGCCTGCTTTACAAGAGCTCCTGAAAGAGGCACTACACATAGAAAGAAACAACAAGTTCCAGCCATCCTAAAAGCATACCGAATGCTAAAGATCATCAACAAAATGAAGAATGTACATGAACCAATGGGCAAAACAGCCAGCTAGCATCAAAATTGCAGTATCAAATTCACACATAACAATATTAACCCTGAATGTAAATGGGCTAAATGCACCAATCAAGACACAGACTGGCAAATTGGATAAAAAACCAAAACCCATCACTGCGCTGTATCCAGAAAACCCACCTCACATGCAAAGATACACAAAGGCTCAAAATAAAAGGATGGAGGAAGATTTACTAAGCAAATGGAGAGCAAAAAAAAGCAGGAGTTGCAATTCTCATCTCTGATAAAATAGACTTTAAAGCAACAAAGATCAAAAGGGACAAAGAAGGTCATTACATAATGGTAAAAGGATCGATATAACAAGAAGAGCTAATGATTCCAAATATATATGGACCCAATGTAGGAGCACCCAGATATATAAGGCAAGTTCTTAATGACTTACAAAGAGACTTAGACTCCCACACAATAATAGTGGGAGACTTTAACACTCCACTGTCAATAGCAGACAGCTCAACCAGACAGAAAATTAACAAGGATTTCCAGGACTTGAACTCAGACCTGGAACAAGCAAACCTGATAGACATTTACAGAACTCTCCACTCCAAATCCACAGAACATACATTCTTCTCAGCACCACATCACACCTACTCCAAAATTGACCACATAATTAAAAAGAAAGCAATCCTCAGCAAATGCAAAACAACGGAAATCATAACAAACAGTCTCTCAGACCATAGTGCAATCATGTTGGAACTCAGAATTCAGAAAATAACTCAGAACCGCACAGCTTCATGGAAACTGAACAACTGGCTCTTGAATGTTGGTTGGATCAGCAATGAAATGAAGGCAGAAATAAAGAAGTTCTTTGAAACCAACGAGAATGAAGACACAACGTACCAGAATCTCTGGGACACATTTAAAGCAGTCTGTAGAGGAAAATATAAAGCAATAAGTGCCCACATGAGAAGAGTGGAGAGATCAAAAATGGACACCCTATCGTCAAAATTGAAAGAGCTGGAGGAGCAAGATCAAAAAAGCTCAAAACCTAGCCAAAGACCAGAAATAACTAAGATCAGAGCAGAACTGAAGGAGATAGAGACAAGAAAAACCCTTCAAAAAATCAATACGTCTAAGAGCTGGTTTTTTGAAAAGATCAACAAAATAGACAGACCACTAGCCAGACTGATAAAAAAGAAAAGAGAGAACAACCAAATAGATGCAATAAAAAACGATAAAGGGGAAATCACCACAGATTCCACAGAAATTCAAACCATCATCAGAGAATACTACAAACAACTCTATGCACACAAACTAGTAAATCAGGAAGAAATGGATAAATTCCTGGATGCCTGTGTCCTCCCAAGCCTAAACCAGGAGGAAGCCGAAACTATGAATAGACCAATAACAAGGTCAGAAGTTGAGGCAGCAATTAAGAGCATACCACACAAAAAAAGCCCAGGTCCAGATGGGTTCACAGCTGAATTCTACCAGACACACAAAGAGGATCTGGTACCATTCCTTCTGAAACTATTCCAAATAATCCAAAAAGAGGGAACTCTTCCCAAATCATTTTATGAGACCAACATCATCCTGATACCAAAACCTGGCAGAGACTCAACAAGAAAAGAAAAGTTCAGGCCAATATCCATGATGAACATAGATGCAAAAATCTTCAATAAAATACTGGCAAATAGATTGCAACAGCACATTAAAAAGCTTATCCATCATTATCAAGTAGAATCCATTCCAGGGATGCAACGCTGGTTCAACATATGCAAGTCTATAAATGTAATTCACCACATAAACAGAAGCAAAAACAAAAACCACATGATTATCTCAATTGACGCAGAGAAGGCATTTGACAAAATTCAACAGACCTTTATGCTAAAAACCCTCAATAAACTTGGTATTGATGGAACATATCTCAAAGTAATAAAAGCTATTTACGACAAACCAACAGCCAATATCATACTTAATGGGCAAAAACTGGAAGCATTCCCTTTGAAATCCGGCACTAGACAAGGATGCCCTCTCTCACCACTTCTATTCAACATAGTACTGGAAGTTCTAGCCAGAGCAATCAGGCAAGAAAAAGAAATAAAGGGTATTCAAATAGGAAAGGTGGAACCCAAATTGTCTCTATTTGCAGACCACATGATAGTATACCTAGAAGACCCCATCACGTCAGCCCAAAAGCTCCTGCAACTGATAAGCAACTTCAGCAAAGTCTCAGGATATAAAATCAATGTGCAAAAATCACAAGCATACTTATGCACCTATAACAGACTTAAAGGGAACCAAATTAAGAACGAACTGCCATTCACAATTGCTACAAAGAAAATAAAATACCTAGGAATAAAACTCACTAGGAATGTAAGGGACCTCTTTAAGGAAAACTACAAACAACTGCTCAACGAAATAAGAGAGGACACAAACCGATGGAGAAACATTCCATGTTCGTGGTTAGGAAGAATCAATATTGTGAAAATGGCTATACTGCCTAAGTAATTTACACATTCAATGCTATCCCCATCAAACTACCATTGAATTTCTTCACAGAACTGGAAAAAACCACCATGAATTTCATATGAAACCAAAAAAGAGCCCGCATAGCCAAGTCAATTCTAAGCAAAAAGAACACAGCGGGAGGCATCACGCTACCAGACTTCAAACTATACTACAAGGCTACAGTAATCAAAACAGCATGGTACTGGTACCAAAACAGAGATATAAACCAATGGAACAGAACAGAAGCATCGGAGGCAACACAACATATCTACAACCATATTATCTTTGATAAACCAGACAAAAACAGGCAATGGGGAAAGGATTCCCTATTTAATAAATGGTGTTGGAAAAACTGGCTAGCCATGTGCAGAAAGCGGAAACTGGACCCCTTTCTGACACCTTACTGTAAAATTAACTCCAGATGGATTAAAGACTTAAACGTAAGACCTGACACCATAAAAACCCTAGAAGAAAATCTAGGCAAAACCATTCAGGACATAGGAGTAGGCAAGGACTTCATGAACTAAACACCAAAAGCATTGGCAACAAAAGCCAAAATAGACAAATGGGACCTAATCAAACTCCACAGCTTCTGCACGGCAAAAGAAAAAGTCACTAGAGTGAATCGGCAACCATCAGAATGGGAAAAAAATCTTTGCAGTTTACACATCTGACAAAGGGCTGATATCCAGAATTTACAAAGAACTCAAACAGATTTACAGAAAAGAAACAAACAAGCCCATTCAAAAATGGGCAAAGGATATGAACAGAAACTTTACAAAAGAAGACATACATGAGGCCAACAAACATGAAAAAGTGCTCATCATCATTGGTCATTAGAGAGATGCAAATCAAAACTACATTGAGATATCATCTCACACCAGTTAGAATGGCGATCATTAAAAAATCTGGAGACAGCAGATCCTGGAGAGGATGTGGAGAAATAGGAACACTCTTACACTGTTGGTGGGAGTATAAGTTAGTTCAACCATTGTGGAGGACAGTTTGGCGATTCCTCCGGGACCTAGAAATAGAAATTCCATTTGACCCAGCAATCCCATTACTGGGTATCTATCCAAAAGACTATAAATCGTTCTACTATAAGGACACATGCACACGAATGTTCATTGCAGCACTGTTTACAATAGCAAAGACCTGGAACCAACCCAAATGCCCATTGATGATAGACTGGACTGAGAAAATGTGGCGCATATACACCATGGAATATTATGAAGCAATCAAAAATGATGAGTTTGTGTCCTTTGTAAGGACATGAATGAATCTGGGGAACATCATTCTCAGCAAACTGACACAAGAACAGAAAAAGGAATACTGCATATACTCACTCATAGGTGGGTGAGAAAAATGAGAACACATGGACACAGAGAGGCTGTCTACTATACACTGGGGACTGTTGGGGGAAATGTGGGAGGGACAGCGGGGGTGCTGGGGGTGATAGCCTGGGGATGAATACCAAGTGTGGGTGAAGGGGAGGAAGGCAGCAAAACACACTGCCATTTTTGTACCTATGCCACTATCTTGCACGTTCTGCACATGTACCCCGAAACCCATAATGCAATAAAAATTAAAAAAAAAAGAAATTCTCTCCTGTAAAAAAAAAAAATCATGCCACCCAACAACAGTCACTATAGAGCACCCTACCTAACAACAGTTACTATGGAGCATTTCACCCAAGAAGAGTCACTATAGAGTATCCTACTGAACAAGAGTCACTATAATGCACTGACCCAAATACAGTCAATGTAGAGCACCCCGCCCAACAACTGTCTTTATAGGCCACCTTCCCAACAATAGTAACCAAAGAGCACCCTACCGAGTAATAGTCACTGTAGAGCATCCTAAGCATCAACAGTCACTATACAACACTCTACCCAGCCAAAGTCACAATAGAGCACTCTACTCAGCAACAGTCACTGTGGAGCACCTACAGCGCAACCATCAGATTAGAGCACCATACCAACAACCATCATTATGCATCACATACCCAAAAACAGTCACTATAAAACACCCTACACAGCAACGGTCTCTATAGACCACCTACCCAACAACAGTCACTATAGAGCACTCTTACCAGCAACAGTCACTATGGAGGACTCTACCAGCCACATTCAGTATAGAGAACCCCACCCAACAACAGTCAGTATACTGCACCCTACCCAGCAACAGTCACTAAAGAACACCCTACCAACAAGGGTTACTATAGAGCACTCTACCAAGCAACAGTCATTATAGAGTACTCTACTGAACAACAGTCACTGTAGAGACCCTTACACAACAAGAGTCACTATAAAGTACTCCACCAAACAACAGTCTCCTATAGAGCACTCTACACAACAACAGTAACTATAGAGCCCTCTGGCCAACATCACTCACTATAAAGCACTCTACACATCAACAGCCACTGTAAAGCACCCCACACAACAACCGTCAATTATAAAGCACTACACACAACAACTGTCAATATAGAGCACCCAACCCAACAACAGTCACCATAAATCACCTACCCAACAACAGTCACTATAGATCACTTTACCTACCAAAAGTAACTACAGAACACGTACACAACATCAGTCATGACAGAGCACTCTATCCATCAACTCTCACTATAGAGCACCCCACCTACAAAAGTTACTATATAGCACCCTACCCAGCAGCAGTCCGTATAGAACAACTAACCAAAAACAGGCACTATGGAGCACCCTACACAACAAATGTCACTATAGAGAACCCTACCCAACAACAGTCACAAAAGAGCACCTACACAACAACAGTCAGTTTAGAGCACCCCACCTACAACAGTAAATATACAGCACCTGCCCAAAAACAGTCACTATAGAGCACCCTACCTAACAACAGTTGCTATAAAGCATGTACTTCACAACACTCACTATAGAGCCCCCTACCCAACAGTCACTATAGAACACTCTACACAGCAAAAGTCAATATAGAGAAACACAACCAACAACAGTCAGCAATAGAGCACTCTACAAAACCACAGTAACTATACAGCACTCTACTCAACAACAGTCACTATATAGCACTCTACAGAACGATAGTGACTATAGAGCACTCCAACCAACAACAGTCACCTATAGATCACTCTACGCAACAACAGTCACAATAAAGAATGCTACCAACAAGAGTCACTATAGAGCACTCTACACAGCAACAGTCATTATAAAACACCATGCCCAACATCAGTCACTATAGAGCACTTTACCTAGCAATGCTCACTATAGAGTACTCCACCCACAACAGTCACTATAGAGAACCCTGCACAGCAATAGTCACTATAAAGCACCTAACCAAAAACAGTCACAATAGAGCATATACCCAACAATAGTCACTATAGAGCACCTACCCAACAACAGTCACTATAGAGCACCTACTCCACAACCAGTCACTAAAAAGCAGTTTACTCGACAACAGTTATTATAGAGCAGCATACCCAAAAACAGTCACTATGTGCACCGTGCAAAACATCACTCACTATATAGCTCAAACCCAACAACAGTCACTATATAGTGCCATACCCAAAAACATACACTATTGAGCACTCTACACAAAAAGAGTCACTATAGAGCTCTCTGAACACCAAGAGTCAATAGAGAGAACTCCACAAAGCAAAAATTACCTACACAGAACCCTAACAAACAACAGTCATTTTAGTGCTTCCCGCACAACATCAGTCATTATAGAGCACCTACTCTACAACCGTCACTATGAGCATCCTAACCAGCAACAGTCACTATAGAGCACCATGCAACAATGACTACTATAGAGTACTCTACCCATCAAGAGTCATCATAGAGCATTCCACCAAACAGCAGTCACTACAGAGCACCCTACACAGCAACAGTCACTGTAGAGAACTTCACCCAACAGCAGTCAATATAGAGCACGCTACCCAACAACTGTGACTATGGAGCACCTACCCAACAACAGTCAGCATAAAGCTCCTATGAAACAACAGTAACTATACAGCATCTTTTCCAGCAACAGTCACTATAGAACACCCTACCCAAGAACAGTCAGTAAAGAGCACTCTACTCAACAACTGTCACTATACACCACTCTAACCAACAACATTAATTATAGAGCACCCTACCCAACAAAAGTCATTACCTAGAGAATTCTACCGAACAAGAGTCACTATAGAGCCCTCAACCAAAAAAAATTCCCTGTAGAGCACCATAACCAACAACAGTCCCTATGGAGCACCCTACTGAAAAACAGTCAGTATAGAGCACATACTCAAGGACAATCACTATAAAGCACCCTACCCAACAACAGTCTGTATAGAGCAACTACACAACAGCAGTCACTTAAAAGCACCCTGTGCAACAACAGTCACTATGGAGCACCTACTTAACAGTCACTATACAGCACCTTACCCAACATCAGTCACTGTAGGTGACTTTACGAAGAAACAATCACTACAGAGCACCCTGTGCAACAATAGTCACATTGGAAAACTCCACACAACAAAAGTCACTATAGAGCACCCTACTTAACAACAGTCTCTACAGAGCACCCTACCAAAAACAGTTACTATAGGGAATCCTACTTAAAAACAGTCACAATAGAACACATATTCAACAACAGTAACTATAGAGCACTCTAAGCAACAACAGTCACTAAAGAGCACTCTGCACAATAGTCACTGTAAAACACTCCACCCAACAACATTCACCTATAAAGCACTCTACATAATAACAATCACTATTGAGCACCCCACCCAACAACAGTCACTATAGAGCATCCTACCCACCAACAGTCATTATAGAGAACCCTACACAACATTCAATATAGAACACCTACCCAACAAGTCATTATAGAGCCCTCTACCCAATAACAGTCACTATAGAGCACCCTACCCAACAATAATCACTAGAGCACTCTACCCAACAACAGTCACGATCAAAAACTCCACCCAACTGCAGGCACTATGGTGCACCATACTCAACAACAGAATCTATAGAGCATTCTACCTAACGACAGTCACTCTAGAGCCCCTATTAAACAACAGTCACTACAACGCACACCACCCAACAAATGTCACTATAGAGTACCTACCCAACAACAGTCTCTATGGAGCACCCTACAAAGCAACAGTCATTATAGACTATTCCACCCAAAAGCAGTCATTATAGAGCCCTCTACAAGAAAAGTCACTAGAGAGCATTCTACACAGCAGCCGTCACTATAGAGCACACTACCTAAGAACAGTCAGTATATAGCACTCTAAAAAACAACAGTTACTATAGAGGACTCTACACAACAATAGTCACTATGGAGCACACTACCCAGCAACATTCAGTATAGAGCACCCTATGCAGCAGCAGTCAGTATAGTGCACTCTACCCAAACGCAGTCAGTATAGAGCACCCTACACAAAAACACTCAGTATTGATTACCCCACGCAAAATAAGACAGTATAAAGCACTCCATTCAAGAACAGTCACTATAGCACACACTACCAAGAAAACAGTTACTATAGAGCACATTAACCAACAACAGCCACTGTAGAGCACATACTCAACAACAGTCATTATGGAGCACACTACCCAATATCAGTCACTGTATATGACATATTAAACAACAGTCAGTTTAGAGCAACCTCCACCAAAACAGTCACTGTAGAGCATTCTACCCAACAACAGTCACTATAGAGCACTGTACACAACAACATTAATTATAGAGCACTCCAGCCCAACAACAGTCACTTATGAAGTACTCTACCCAACAATATTTACTATAGAGCACCACACCCAACAAAAGTCAGTATAGAGAACCCTACTTAGCAACAGTTCGTATAAAGCAACTACCCAACAATATTCACTGTAGATCTCTCTATCCAACAACAGTCACTATAGAGCACTCTACACAAAAACATTCACTATAGAACAGCCTATTCAAGAAATGTTACTATAGATCACTCTACCAAACAACAGTCACTATAGAGCCTCCTACCCAGAACCAGTCACTATAGAGTACCTACCCAACAACAGCCACTCTGGAGCAACCTAACCCAATACAGTCAATATAGAGCACCCTACCCTACAACAGTAACTATACAGCATTCTACTTAACAACAGTCAAAATAAAGCATGCTACCCAGCAACAGTCATTATAGAAAACTCTACACAAAAACAGTCATTATACAACACCCTAAACAGCAACAGTCACGATAGAGAACCCAACACAATAACAGTCACTGTACAGCAATCCACCACAAACCAGTCACCATTGAGCACCCAACCAAACAACAGTCACTATAGAGCATGTACACAACAGTCACTATAAAGCACAGACAAAACAACAGTCACTATAGAGCATCCCATCCAGCAACAGTCACTATAGAACATCTATAAAACTACAGTCACTATAGAGCACCCTACCGAGCAAGAGTCACGATAGTGCACCCTTTTCAAAAACAGTCACTATACAGCACTCCACCCTACAACAGTCACTATAGAGCACCCTACAGAACAACAGTCACTATAGAGCACCTACCCAACAACAATCACTATAGAGCACCTACCAAATAACAGTCAATATAGAGCTCTCTATCCAACTACAGCCACTCTTGAGCACCCTACCCCAAAACAGTCACTATCTAGAGCACTCTACAAGAAGAGTCACCATAAAGCACTTTAGCCAACAGCAGTGGGTATAGAACACCCTACTTAAAAACAGTCACTACAGAGCATTCTACCAAACAGTAGTAGCTATGGAGCACCCTACCAACAACAGTCATTATAGAGTACCTACTCATCAGTTGTCACTAGAGTACACCACACAACAACAGTCACTGTAGAATACCTACTCAAGAACAGTCACTATAGAACACCCAGCCTAGCAACTGTAACTATAAAGCAGCCCACCCAGCAACAGTCACTATAAAGCACCCTACCCAATAACAGTCTATATAGAGCATTCTACCCAACAACAACAGTAAGTATAGAGCTTCCTATTCAACAAAAGTCACTATAGAGCACCTTAACTAACAACAGTCACTATAGAGCACCTACCCAACAACAGACAGTATAAAGCACATACTCAAAACAGTCACTCTAGAACACCTACTTAACAATGGTCACTATGGAGCATCTACCCAACAGCAGTCACAATACAGAACGCTTCCCAGCAAAAGTCACCATAAAGCACCATACCTTACATAACTCACTATAGAGCAACCTAACCAACAACAGTCACTGTAGGGCACCTACACAAAAACAGTCACTATAGAGCACATACCAGCAACAGTTACTATAGAGCACTCTACCCAACCACAATCACTATTTAACACCATACCCAACAGCAGTCACTATAGAGTACACTATTCAACAGTCAGTATAGAGCAGCAACCCACCAACAGTCACTATAGAGCCCTTCACCCAACAACAGTCACTATAGAGCACTCTACCCAGCAAGAGTCAAAATAGGGCTCCTCACCCAACCACAGTCACTATACAGAACCCTAGCCAGCAGCAGTCACAAAAGAGCACCTATTCAACAATAGTCACTATAGAGCACCCTACCCAGAAACAGTCACTATAGAGCTCTCTACACAGCAACAGACAATATAGAGCCTTTTATCAACAACAGTCACTATGGAGGGCACTACCCAGCAATAGTCACTATAGAGCACTTTATTCAGCAAGAGTCACTTTAGAGAACCCCACTGAACAATAGTTTGTATAGAGCACTGTACTCAACAGTCACTATATAAAACCCTACACAACAGCAATCACTATAAAGCACTCCACCTAAAAACAATCACCTATAGAGCACTCTACACAAAAATAGTCACTAGGAGCACTCTACAGAACAGCAACTGTAAAGTCTCCACCAAACGACAGTCACCAATAGAGTACTGTACCAAACAACAGACATTATAGAGCACCCCACCGAACAACAGTCTCTATAGAGCACCTAACCAATAGCAGTCACTATACAGCATCCTATTCAAAAACAGTCACTATAAAGGACCTACCCATAAACAGTCACTTTGAAGCTCTCTAATCTGCAAAAGTCACTATAGAGCACTCTACCCAACAACATTCACTATTATAACACCTTACCCAAGAACAGTCACTATAGAGCACACAGCCCAGCAACACTCACTAATGAGCACCTATACAACAACAATCACTATTGAGCACCTAGCCAACAACAGTCACTGTAGGGCATATATCCAACAACAGTCACGGTAGAGCACTCTACACTACAGTGACTATAGAGAACTCCACTTAATAACAATCACCTATTGAGCACTCTATCCCACAACAGTCATTATAGGGCATCTACTTAGCAACAGTCAGTATAAAGCACCCTACGCAGCAACAGCCACTATACAGCACCTACACAACAACATAACTAGAGAGTACTTTACCCAGGAGCATTCACTATAGAGCGCCCCACCCAACAACAGTAACTATAGAGCACACTACCCAGCAGCAGTCACTGTAAAGCACCCTACCAACAACAGTCACTATAGATCACCCTACCAAGCAACAGTCACTATGGAGCACCCTATCCAGCAACTCTCAATATAGAGCACATACCCAACAACAGTCACTATATAGCCCTCCCCCAAAAATTGTTACTATAGCGCACTCTACCCAACAACAATCACTATGGAGCACCCTACCAAAGAAGAGTCACTATGCAGCAATCTACCCAACAACAGTCAATATAGAGCACTCTACCCAACAGGAGTCACTATACATCACCCTACCCAACAACAGTCACTTTCTAGAGCACTTTACCAAACAGCAGTCACTATAGAGCACTCCACTCAACAACAGTCATTATAAAGCACCATACACAACAATAGATTCTATAGAGCATTCTACTGAATAACAGTTACTATACAGCACCTACCCAAGAGCAGTCAGTATAAAGCACTCCACCCAAGAATATTTACTATAATGTACCTACCCAACACCAGTCACTATAGAGCACTCTAACCAGCACCAGTCAATATAAAGCACCCCACAAAACAACACTCATTATAGAGCACCCTACCCAGCTATGGTCACTATAGAGCAATCTACTCAAAAACAGTCACTATAGGGTATCCTGCCCATCGAGGTTCACTAAAAATCTTCTACTTAACAACAGTCACTATAGAGCACCCCAGCCAACAGTCACTATGGAGCACCTACCCAACAGTAATCAGTAAAGAGCACCCTATGCAGCAACAGTCGCTGTAGAGCACTTTACCCAACAACAGTCCATAAAGCACCATACCCTGCAACAGTCACTATAGAGCACCTACCTGACAACCATCAGTTTAGAGCAGCCCAAGAACAACAGTCACTATACAGCACCTACCCCAAAACAGTAACTATAAATCACCCTACCCATCAACAGACAATATAGGGTCAATACCCAACAACAGTCACTATGGAGGACCGTACCCAGCAACAGTCACTATAGAACACTCTACCCAGGAATAGTCACTCTAGAGAAACCCACCCAACAACAGTTAGTATAGAGCATTCTTTTTAGCAACAGTCACTGTAGAGCATCCTACCAACAAGGGTCAGTATAGAGCACTCTACTCAGCAACATTTATTATAAAGCACCATACCCTACAACATTCACAGTAGAGAACCATACACAGCAACTCTCACTATAAAGCACTCCACCGAACAACAGTCACCTATACAGAACTCTACACAAGAGTCACTATGGAGCACTTTACACATCAACAGCCAGTATAAAGCCTCCACCAAAAACAGTCACCTATAGAGTACTGGACCAAACCACTGTCATTATAGAGCACCCCATCCAACAACAGTCAGTATAGGGCACCTACCAAACAACAGCCACTATGGAGCACCCTACCTAGCAACAGTCACTATAGAGCACGTACCCAACATCAGTCACTGTAGAGCACTCTACCCAGCAACAGCCAGTATAGAGCACCTTACCCACAACAGCCACTGTAGAGCACACTTTCCAGCAAGTCACTATAGAGCACCTAACCAACAACCGTCAGTATAGAGCACCCCACCTAGCAAGAGTGACTAGAGCACTCTATGAAGCAGCAGTCACTATAGAGCACTCTACCCAACATCAGTCACTACACACTACTCTACCAAGCCACAGTCACTACAAAGCACCTTATGCAACAAGTCAGTATAAAGCATTGCACCAAACATCAGTCACTATAGAGCACCCAACCTAACAACAGTCAGTGTAGAGCGCATACCCAAAAACAGTGAGTATAAAGCACCTACCCAACAACAGTCACTATAAAGCACCCTACCCAACAACAGTCAATATAGAGAACTTACCCAAAAACAGTCACTGTAGAGCCCTCTACTCAGCCAAAGTTACTATAAAGCACTCTACCCACCAACAGTCACTCTTTGAGCACCTTACACAAGAACAGTCAGTATAGAGCACACGACCCAACAACACTCACTAAACAGCACCTTTGTAACAACAGTCAGTATAAATCACCTAGCGAAAAACATTCACTATAGGGCACATACCCTATAACAGTAAATATAAAGCATGCTACCAAACAACAGTCAGTATACAGCACACTATTCAACAGCAGTCACTATAGAGCACTTCACCCAACAACAGCCAGACAAGCACAAAACACTGCACCCACATTTCACAGTGCAGACACCTCACACAGACACACCACTCACCACAAAACACACACTGCACAGTGAACACAACTCACAAAGACACACACTGCTGTACACACACACATTCAGTGCACAAAACTCACAGACACACACCACTCACCACAAAAACACACACAAACTGCAAAGTGCACACACGTCACACAAACACACACACCAGTCATCATACACACACTACATAGTGAACACACCTTACACAGAAACACACCACTCACCACACAATTCACAGTGCAGACACTAAACACAGACATACCACTAACCACACACACTACACAGTGCACTTATTTCACACAGACACTCACAACCCACTCACAGCACACACAATCCAAGGTTGAGACACTCCACACACACACACCACTCACCACACACATTCCAAACACACTCCACAGTGCACACACCTCACACATACACACAACACACCACACACATTCTCCATAGTGCACACACCATACACATAGACACCCCATGCACTCCACACACTCCCCACACAATCCACAGTGCACATACCTCAGACATACACCACTCACCACACTCACACATACTCGAGTACACACACCTCACAGAGACACACAGCATGCACCACACATTCTTTACAAACACACACCACAATGTACACATGATATACAGACAAACACCAATTACCTGACAGCTTATCCACAATGCAGACAACTCACACTGTCACACACCAATCACCACACAGACTCAACACACACACTCAGTTCACACAGTTCACACAGGCACGCAATACTCAGAACACAGACTTCACAGTGCACACATCACACAAATACACACTGTAAACACACACTACACAGGGCACACACCTCACAAAGACACACACCACATGCCATGCACAGAAACTCCACAGTACACACATCTCACACAAAAAAACACTCAACATAAACACACACTCCACAGTGCAAACACCTCAAACAGACACACACCACTATCAACACAAACACTTTATGATGAAGACACCTCACACAGACACAAGACTGACCACATACAATATACAGTAAACACCCCTCACACAAAAAACACCACACACATTTCACAGTGCACACACTTCACAACAGCACCCACCACTCACCAAATGCACACTTCACAGTGAACACATTTTTCACAGACACACACCACTTACCAAACACACACTGCACAGTTCACTCAACTTACAGAAACACACCACAGTCACCACACACAAACTCCATTGTGCACACACCCCAACACACATCAATTATGACACACAAACTGCACATTGAAGAAACCTCATACAGACACATGACTGACCACACCACTACACAGTAATTACATTTCACAGAAACACACAACACTCACCACAAACACGTTCCGCATTGTAGACACCTTACACAGGCAAAGCACTCATCACAAACACACACTGCAAAGTGAACACACCTCAATAAGAAACACAAGACTCACCACAAACACACACTCCACACTGAACACACCTCACACACACACAAAACACTTTCCAAAAAAGACACACTGCACAGTGAACACACCTCACAAAGACACACTACTGATTACACAAACACTCCACAGTGCACACTCCTCACAAAGACACACACCATTCACTACACAAATGCACACAAACTGCACAGTGCACACACCTCACAAAAACACACACCACTCAGTATACCCACACACCACATAGTGCATGCACTTCACACACACACACCACTCACCAAACACACAATTTGCAGTGCAGACACCAAACACAGACATACCACTTACCACACACACAGTGCACTCACCTCACACAGACACACACCACTCACTGCACACAGTGCAAAGTGCAGACACTCCACAAAGACACACCACTTACCAAACAAACTCCCCACACACTCCACCGTTCATACACATCACACAGCACACACCACTTAATACTCATTCTTTACACACACTCCACATATCGCAAACCTCACACAAATACAAATCTCAAAACACACACATTCTCCACAGTGCACACACCTCAAACAGACACACACCACTAATCACACACACTCTACAGTGCACACACATCACACATACGCACAACTCACCACACTCACACATTTTGCAGTGCACACATTTTACACAGAGTCCCCTTATGCAGTTTACACACTCCACACCCAATCCACAGTGCACATACTTCAGACATACACCACTCACCACACACACTACAAAGTACACACTTCTCACAGAGACACACAGCATGCATCACACAAACTCCACAAACACACACCCCAATGCACACACATTACACAAAAAAACACCAATCACGTGACAGCTTATCTGCAATGCTGAAAATTCACATTGCTACACACCAGTTATTACACACAACACACAATCAGTGTACACATTTTATGCAGACACACACAACTTAGCACACACACTCCACAGTGCACACATTACACAATAACACATAGTGTAGAACACACACACTCCACAGTGCACACACCTCACACATACACAAGTCACTCACCACACACTCTTCTCAGAGCACACATTTTACATAGTTACACCAATCTCCACACAGACTGCACAGTGAACACATTTCACAAAGACAAACACAGCTGACCACAAACACACTCCACAGTGCACATACACCACTCACCACACAAACACATGCAAACTGAAGAGTGCACACACTTTACACAAACACACACCACTCACCATAAACACACACTAAACAGTGCACAAACCTCACACAGACACACATTACTCACCAAACACACAATCCACAGAGCAGACACCAAACACAGACATACCACTAACCACACACACTACAGCACATTCTCACCTAGCAAAGACATACACCACACACTGCACACACAATTCAAAGTGAAGACACTCCACACAGTAAAACACCACTCCCCACGCACACTCTACACACACTCCACTGTGCACACACCTTATGCAGACACACACCACTTAGTACACACTTCATGCACACACTTCACATAGCACAAATCTCACACAGGCACAAACTCAACACACACTTTACACAGTGCACACACCTCACATAAACACACACCACTCATCACACATACACTCCACAGTGCACTCACCTCACACATACACAAACCCTCCACAGTGCACACACTTTCAATAGTGCTCACAGCTAACACAGATACACACCATGCACTTCACACACTTTCCACACTATTCATAGTGCACATGCCTGAGACATACACCACTCTCCACTCTCACATGCAGTCGAAAGTACACACACCTCAAAGAGACACTCAACACGCACCAATCTCCATAATCACACACCCCATTGCACATACATCACACAGACAATTACAATCACCTGACACCTTATCAACAATGCAGACACCTCATACTGTCACACGCCAATCACCACACAAACTCAACACACACTGAGTGCACATATTTCACACAGACAAACACCACTCAGAACACACACTACATGGTGCACACAGCTCACACAAGCACATACTGTATTACACATGCACACTTTACAATGCACACACCTCACATAAACACACACTACATACCATGCACAGAAACTCCGCAGTGCACACACCTCAAACAGACACACAGTACTCACCATTCACTCACATTCCACAGTGCACACGCCTCAAACTGACACACACTACTCATGACACACACTTTACAGTAAAGACATTTTACACAGACACAATTGTGACCCCACATACTACACAGTAAACACACCCCACACAGAAACAAAACACTCACCACACACACATTTTGCCATGCAGACACATCACACAGGCACACGACTCACCAGAAACACACACTGCACATTGGGCATACCTCACAAAAACACACACCACTGACCACACACACACTACTCAGTGCACAAACCTCACAATAAAACACACCACTCACCACAGAAACACATACAAACTGCACAGTGCACACACATCACACAAACACACTCCACTCACCATACACATACTATAGAGTGCACATACCACACACAGACAGAAAATACTCACCAAACACATATTGCACAGTTCAGAGAACTTACACACACACTCCACATAGCACACACATCACACAGAAACAAAACTCACCACAGTGCACACACCTCACGGACACACAGCACTTATTACACACAAACTCCACAGTGCACACACCTCACACAGACACACAACACTCACCACACACACACCTCCAGAGTGCATACACTGCAGACACTCACAACGCAGTTCACAAAACCCACACATAATCTGCCATGCACATACCTCAAACACACACCACTCATGACACAGCAACTCCAGAACACCCACTTCACAGAGACACAGAGCACCCACCAAACAACTTCTGCACACACACACCACAATGCACACACATCACACAGACACACACCCATCACCTCACTCCCTATCTATAATGCAGGCACCTCACACTGTCACACACCAGTCACCACACTCACTCAATGTGCCTAATACAAGGTGTTAGCATGGTTGCACTAACCATGGTGCACACACAATGAGTGCACAGATTTTTCACAGAAACATACCACTCGCCACAGAGACTCCATGGTGAGCAGGCCTCACACACACACTGCAGGACACCCATACTCCACAGTGCACACACCTCAAACAGACACACACAACTCTCCAGACACATACTACACAGTGCACACACCTCACAAAGACACACGTAACTCACCACACACACACTTCACACTGCACACACCTCACACAGGCACACACCCCTCAGGACACACACTCCTTAGTAAAGACACCTCATACAGAACAATACTTACCACACACAGTGCACAGTGAACACACCTAACAGAGACAAAAAACACTCACAAAACAGATATTCTCAAGTGCAGACACCTCACACAGCCACACTAGTAACCACAAAAACACACTCCACCATGCACACCCGTGACACAGACACACAGCTCTGACTACACACACTCCACACTGCACACACCACACACAGACACACCACATGCCACAGAAACACACACAGTGCACTGTTCACACACCTAACCAATATCCACATTACTCACCATACACACACACTACACAATGCACACACCTCACACAGACACACAAGATTTACCAAACACACACTCCACTTTGCACAAACCTCACACAGACACAAACAACCCACACAGTCTCTACAGTGCACACACCTCACACAGACCCACACCACTTGTTACACACACACTTTACAGTGCACTCACTTCCACAGTGCTCTCACCTTATAGAGAGACACACCATGCACTCCACACACTCTACAAACCATTCACAGTGCACATATATCAGACATACACCACTCTCAAATCTCACACACACTCCAGAGTACACACACCTCACAGAGACACACTGCATGCACCAAACTCTATAAATACACACCTCAGTGCACACACATAACACAAACACCAATCACCTGATATTTTAATTACTATGCAGACACCTTAGAGTCACACACCAGTCACCACTTAGACTCAACACACACACTCATTGCACACATTTTACACAGACACACACCACTCAGCACACACTCCACAGTGAACACATCTCACACAAGCACACATTGTAGAACACACACACTTTACAATGCACACACCTCACAAAGACACACACCACATATCATGCACAGAGGATCCACAGTGCACACACCTCACAAAGAGACACAGCACTCAACATACACACACACTCCACAGTGCAAACACCTAAAACCGACACACACCACTCACGAAACACACATTTTACATTGAAGACACCTCACACAGACACAAGACTGATCACACACAAGACAGTGAAACACACCTCAAACAGACACACAACACTGACCACACACACTCCAAAGTGCACACACACCACTCAGATACACATCACTCACCACACAAACACACATAAACTGCACAGTGCACACACTTTATACAAAGACACACCACTCACCATACACACACACTAAATACTGCACAAACTTCACACAGACACATGCCACTCACCAAATACACAATCCACAGTGTAGACACCAAACACAGATATAACACTTACCACACACACTACATAGTGCACTCACCAAACACAGACACACAACACCCACTGCACACACAATCCAAAGTGCAGACACTTTACACAGACACACACCACTCACCACAAACTCCACACACGCTCCACTGTGCATACACCACACACAGACACACATCAGTTAATACAAACACCTCATTCACAAACTCCACATACCACAAACCTCACACAGACACAAAACTCAACACACACACTCTCCACAGTGCACACACCTCACACAGACACAAACCAATCATTACACATAACCTCCACAGTGCACACACCACACACATACACACAACTCACCACACACACACCCTTCACAGTGCACACACCATACACAGAGACACACCATGCACTCCACACATAATCCACTGTGCATACACCTCAGACATACATCACTCTCCACTTTCACTTGCACTCCAGAGTACACACATTTCACAGAGACACACAACATGCACCAAACTCCGTAAACACACACCCCAATGCACGCATATCACACAGCCAAACACCAATCACCTGACAGATTATCCATAATGCAGACACGTGACACTGTCACACGCCAGTCACCACACAGACTCAACACACACACTCAGTGCACACATTTTACACAGAGACACACCACTCAGCACACACACTCCACAGTGCACATACGTCACACAAGTACACACTGTAGAACACACACACTTTACAATGCATACACCTCACACAGACACACACCACATACCATGCACAGAGACTACACAATGCACATAACTCACACGGACACACAGCATTCATGATACACACACACTCCACAGTGCATACACCTCAAACTGACACACACTACCCATAAAACGCATTTTACAGTGAAGACACCTCACGTAGACACAAGACTGACCACAAACCATACACAGTAAACGCACCTCACACAGACACACAACATTGACCACACACATTCCACTGTGTAGACACCTCACACAGGCTCACAACTCACCAGAAACCCACACTGCATGGTGCACATCTTCACAAAGACACACACCACTGACCATACACACACTCCTAAGTGCACACAACTCACACTGAAACACACCAGTCACCACAGAAACACAGACTGCACAGTGCACACATGTCACACAAACACACACCACTCACTATGCACACACTGCACAGTTCACACACCACATACAGACAATATTCACCAAACACAGACGGCATAGTGCAGACACCTTACAGACAAACTACTCACCACAGACACTACACAGTGCACTCAATTTACACAGACACACACCACTCACTGCACACACTAAATTGCAGACACTGCACACAGACACACACCTGTCACTGCAAACAAAATCTAAATTGCATATACTGCACACAGAAACACACCACTCACCAAACTCCACACACACTCCACTATGCAGAGACCTTACACAGACACACCACTCACTACACACACTTAATGTACATACTCCACATAGCACACACATCACACTGACACAACACACCACACACACTTTCCACAGTGCACACACCTCACACAGAAACACATCACTCATCACACACAAACTTTATAGTTTGCACTTCTCACACAGACACACACCACTCACCACGAACACACTGCACAGTAAACACCTCACAAAGACACAAAACTGACCACTCACACTCCACAGTGCTCACACCTCACACAGACACACAACAATCACCACACAAACACACACACTAACTGCACCATGAACACGCCTCACAGAAACACACACCACTTACCATACACACACACTACACAGTGCACTCACCTCACACGGACATACAGCACTCATCATACACACACGCTCCACAGTGCTAATACCTCAGACACACACTACTCATGACACACACACTTTCCAGTAAAGATACCTTACACTCACACAAGACTCACCACACCCTACACATAAGCACACCTCAAACAGACACACAACACTCTCCACACACACACTGCAGTGTGGACACCTCACAAAAAACATGACTCACCAGAAACACACATTGAACACTGCACACACCTCACAGAGACAAACACCACTCACCACACACACTTCTTAGTGCACACAGCACACATAGACAGACAATACTCACCAAATACACACTCCACAGTGCAGACACCTAACACAGACATACCACTCACTACACAGTGCACTCACCTCACACAAACACAAACCACTCACTGCACAAATAACCCAAAGTGCTGACACTCCACACACACACCACTCACCACACACACTCCTCACACACTCTGCTGTGCACATGTCTCACACAGACAAACCGCTCAATACACACACTTAACACACACACTCCACATAGCACACACATCACACAGACACAAAACTCTCAACACACACACTCTCTACAGTGCACACATATCACATAGACACATACCACTTATCACACACACACTCCACAGTGCACACACCTCACACAGATGCACACCTGACACCACACTTACACCCTCCACAGTGCACCCACATCACACAGACACGCATCATGCAGTCCACGGACTCCACACATACTCCACAGTGCCCATACCTCAGACACACACCACTCATAACACATAAAGTTCACAGTGCACACACCACTTAGAGACACACACCACTCACCACACAAACATGCACAATCTGCACTGTTCACACAACTCACAAAAAACACACACCACTCACCATACACACACACTACAAAGTTCACACACCTCACCCAGACACACACCACTCACCAACACACAATGAAGAGTGTGGACACCAAACACAGACATACCACTTACCACACACTCTACAAAGTGCACTCACCTCACATAGAAACACACCAACCACTTCACACACAATTCAAAGTGAAGACAATCCACACAGACACACATTATTCACCACACACACACCACTGTGCATACACCTCACACAGACACACACCACTTAATACTCACACTTCACACACACAATCCACCAAGCACAAACCTCAGACACGAAACTCAACAAACACACTCTCCACATTGCACATACCTTACACAAAAACACATTCTTCACACACACTCCACAGTGCACACATCTCACACATACACACAACTCACCAAACACACATCCTCCACAGTGCACACACCTCACACATACACACAACTCACTACACACACACTCTACAGTGCACACACCATACACAAAGACACACTGTGCACTCCACACATTCCTCACACAAACCACAGTGTACATATTTCAGACATACACCACTCACCACACTCACACACACTTCAAAGTATACACACCACACAGGGACACACAGCACGCACCACACAGACTCCATACACACCATAATGCACACACATCACACAGACAAACACCAATCACCTGACACCTTATCCACAGTGCACACTGTCACACAACAGTCACCACACACGCCCAGAGCACACATTTTACACAGACACACAGCACTCACAAAACACAAACTCCACAGTTCAAACAACTCACCCAGACCCACAGCAGTCACCACACACACTCCATAGTGCACACACCTCACACACGCAAATCACGACACACACACTCCACATTGAAGAAACCTCATACAGTCAAACGACTGACCACAAACAGTACACAGTAAATACGTTTCTCACAGACTCACAACACTCACTAAACACACATTTTGCAGTGTGGACACCTCACGCAGGCACACCACTCACCAGAAACACACGCAGCAAAATGAGTACACCTCACAAAGTCACTATAGTGAACCAACCAATAACAGTCACTAAAGAGCACGCCACCCAACAAAGGACACGATAGAGCACTCCACACAAGAACAGTCAGTATAGGGCACCTACCCATCAACAGACGCTATAGAGTACCCCACACAACAGACAGTATAGAGCACCCTACCCAGAAACTGTTACTATAAAGCACCCTACCCAACAACATTCAGTATAGAGCACCCTAAACAACAGTAACTATGGAGTACTCTACACAACAACAGTCACTATGGAGCACTCCACCAAACAACAGTCACTTATAGAGCACTCTATCCAACATCAGTCACCATAGCGCACCACACACAACAACAGTCAGTAAGGAGCACATACCCAAACAGTCACTATAGAACACCCTACCCAGCAACAGTCACCAGAGAGAACCTACCAAACATGAGTCACTACAGAGAATTCTACCCAGCAACAGTCACTATGGAACACTCTACCCAACATCAGTTACTATAGAGCACTCTACCTTGTAACAGCCACTATAGAGCACTTACCCAACAACAGCAGTATAGAGCACCCTTCCCAGCAAGAGTCACTATAGAGCACCCAAACCAACAACAGTCAGTATAGAGCACCCTACTCAGCCACAGTCAGTATACAGAAACTATCCAACAATAGTCACTATAGAGCACTCTACACAACAAAATTTACTACCGAGCAACAATTTTACAACAGTCAACATCTAGAGCACTCTACCAAACAAGAGTAACTATAAAACAACCTACACAACAACAATCACGATAAAGCACCCACCCAACAACAGTCAGTATACAGCACCCTACCCAACAATAGTCACTATTGAGCACTTTACCTAACAATGGTCACTATAGAACACCATATCCATGAAAAGTCTCTAGTGAGCACCCTACCCAATAACAGACAATATACAGCACTCTACACAACAGTCACTATGAAATACCATACCCAAAAAGAGGGAACCCTTCCCAAATCATTTTATGAGACCAACATCATCCTGATACCAAAACCTGGCAGAGACTCAACAAGAAAAGAAAACTTCAGGCCAATATCCATGATGAACATAGATGCAAAAATCTTCAATAAAATACTGGCAAACCGATTGCAACAGCACATTAAAAAACTTATCCATCATGATCAAGTAGGATTTATCCCGGGGATGCAAGGCTGGTTCAACATACGCAAGTCTATAAATGTAATTCACCACATAAACAGAAGCAAAAACAAAAACCACATGATTATCTCAATTGATGCAGAGAAGGCATTTGACAAAATTCAACAGCCCTTTATGCTAAAAACCCTCAATAAACTTGGTATTGATGGAACATATCTCAAAGTAATAAAAGCTATTTATGACAAACCAACAGCCAATATCATACTTAATGGGCAAAAACTGGAAGCATTCCCTTTGAAATCTGGCACTAGACAAGGATGCCCTCTCTCACCACTTCTATTCAACATAGTACTGGAAGTTCTAGCCAGAGCAATCAGGCAAGAAAAAGAAATAAAGGGTATTCAAATAGGAAAGGTGGAAGCCAAATTGTCTCTATTTGCAGACGACATGATAGTATACCTAGAAGACCCCATCACCTCAGCCCAAAAGCTCCTGCAACTGATAAGCAACTTCAGCAAAGTCTCAGGATATAAAATCAATGTGCAAAAATCACAAGCATTCCTATACACCAATAACAGACTTAAAGAGAACCAAATCAAGAACGAACTGCCATTCACAATTGCTACAAAGAAAATAAAATACCTAGGAATACAACTCACTAGGAATGTAAGGGACCTCTTTAAGGAAAACTACAAACAACTGCTCAATGAAATAAGAGAGGACACAAACAGATGGAGAAACATTCCATGTTCGTGGTTAGGAAGAATCAATATCGTGAAAATGGCTATACTGCCCAAAGTAATTTACACAATCAATGCTATCCCCATCAAACTACCATTGAATTTCTTCACAGAACTGGAAAAAACCACCATGAATTTCATATGGAACCAAAAAAGAGCCCGCATAGCCAAGTCAATTCTAAGCAAAAAGAACACAGCGGGAGGCATCACACTACCAGACTTCAAACTATACTACAAGGCTACAGTAATCAAAACAGCATGGTACTGGTACCAAAACAGAGATATAGACCAATGGAACAGAACAGAGGCATCGGAGGCAACACAACACATCTACAACCATATTATCTTTGATAAACCAGACAAAAACAGGCAATGGGGAAAGGATTCCCTATTTAATAAATGGTGTTGGGAAAACTGGCTAGCCATGTGCAGAAAGCAGAAATTGGACCCCTTCCTGACACCTTACACTAAAATTAACTCCAGATGGATTAAAGACTTAAACATAAGACCCGACACCATAAAAACCCTAGAGGAAAATCTAGGCAAAACCATTCAGGACATAGGAGTAGGCAAGGACTTCATGAACAAAACTCCCAAAGCATTGGCAACAAAAGCCAAAATAGACAAATGGGACCTAATCAAACTCCACAGCTTCTGCACAGCAAAACAAACAGTCACTAGAGTGAATCGGCAACCATCAGAATGGGAAAAAATCTTTGCAGTTTACGCATCTGACAAAGGGCTGATATCCAGAATTTACAAAGAACTCAAACAGATTTACAGGAAAAAAACAAACAAGCCCATTCAAAAATGGGCAAAGGATATGAACAGAAACTTTACGAAAGCAGACATACATGAGGCCACCAAACATATGAAAAAGTGCTCATCATCATTGGTCATTAGAGAGATGCAAATCAAAACCACATTGAGATACCATCTCACACCAGTTAGAATGGCGATCATTAAAAAATCTGGAGACAGCAGATGCTGGAGAGGATGTGGAGAAATAGGAACACTCTTACACTGTTGGTGGGAGTGTAAATTAGTTCAACCATTGTGGAAGACAGTGTGGCGATTTCTCAGGGACCTAGAAATAGAAATTCCATTTGACCCAGCAATCCCATTACTGGGTATCTATCCAAAGGATTATAAATCGTTCTACTATAAGGACACATGCACACGAATGTTCATTGCAGCACTGTTTACAATAGCAAAGACCTGGAACCAACCCAAATGCCCAACGATGATAGACTGGACTGGGAAAATGTGGCACATATACACCATGGAATATTATGCAGCAATCAAAAATGATGAGTTTGTGTCCTTTGTAGGGACATGGATGAATCTGGAGAACATCATTCTCAGCAAACTGACACAAGAACAGAAAAAGAAATACCGCATATACTCACTCATAGGTGGGTGAGAAAAATGAGAACACGTGGACACAGAGAGGCGGTCTACTATACACTGGGGACTGTTGGGGGGAATGGGGGAGGGACAGCAGGGGGGGGCTGGGGGGGATAGCCTGGGGATGAATACCAAGTGTGGGTGAAGGGGAGGAAAGCAGCAAAGCACACTGCCATGTGTGTACCTATGCAACTATCTTGCTTGTTCTGCACATGTACCCCCAAACCTATAATGCAATAAAAATTAAAAAAAAAAAAAAAAAAGAAAAAAAAAAAAAAAAAAAAAAAAAAAAAAAAAAGAAATACCATACCCAAAAACAATCACTGTAGAGCACCCTATCAAAACACAGTCACTATAAAGCACCCTACACAATAATGTAGAATGCTTTATAGTGACTGTTGTTGTGTAGTGTTTCCTATAGTGACTTTTGTAGCATAGGGTGCTTTATAGTGACATTTGTTGGGTAGGTGCTCTATAGTGACTGTTGCTGGGAAGCATGCTCTGTAGTGACTATTGTTACATAGGGTGCTCTATGGTGACTGTTGCTGGGTAGAGTACTCTATAGTTACGTTTGGTGAGGAGGTGCTCTATAGTGATGATTGCCCAGTAGGGGGCTCTATAGTGACTGCTGTTAGATAGGTGTTCTATATTAATTGTTGTTGGTTGTTGTGCTACATAATGACTTGGTTAGAGTGCTCTATAGGTGACTGTTGTGGGGTGGAGTTCTCTATAGTGACTGCTGTTGTTTAGAGTGTTCTATATTGACTGTTGGGTAGAGTCCTCTGTAGTGACTGTTGTTGGGTAGGGTGCTCAGTAGTGACTGTTCCTGGGTAGGTACTTAATTGCTACTCTTTATGGATAGGGTGCTCTATAGTGACTACTTTTGGGTGCAGTGCTCTATAGTAACTGTTGTTGGATATAGTGCTCTATGCTGACTGTGAGTTGGTGTTCTATAGTGACTGTTGGTTTGTGGGGCTGTATAGTGAATGTTGATGGGTAGAGTGCTCTATATGTGACTGTTGTTTGGTGGAGTTCTCCATACTGACTATTTTGTAGAGTGCTCTATAGTGACTATTGTTGCATACAGTGCTCTACATAGTGACTGTTGTTTCATAGGGTGCTTCATAGTTACTGTAGCTGGGTACTGAGCTCTACAGTGGTTGTTGGGTGGAGTGCTTTATAGTGTCTATTGTTTGGTAGGGTGCTCTATAGTGACTGTTGTTTTTAGAGTGCCCTAGATTGTGACTGTTGTTGAGTAGGGTGCATAATTGTTACTGTTGTGTGAAGTTTTCTATATTGACTGTTGTTGGGCAGGGTGCTCTATAGCGACTGTTGATAAATAGGGTGCTCTATGATGACTGTTGCAGGATGGAGTGTTCTTTAGTGACTGTTGTTTGTTAGGGTGCTCTGTAGTAAATGTTATTGGTAGCGTGGTCTATAGTGACTGTTTTTGGGTAGGGTGCTCTATAGTGACTGTTATTGGTAGGGTGCTCCATAGTGACGGCTGTTAAGTAGGGTGCTCTATACTGACTGCTGCTGGGTAGGGTGCTCCACAGTGACTGTTGCTTGGTAAAGTGCTCTATAGTGACTGCTGCAGTGTAGAGTGCCCTATAGTGACTGTAGAGTAGGTACTTTAGAGTGACTGTTGTTCAATGAGGTGCTCTTTTTTGACTGATATTGGGTAGTATGTTCTATTGTAACTGTTGTTTGATAGGTACTCTACAGTGATTGTTGTTCGGTTTGACCTTTATAGTGACTGTTGTTTGTTTTTGGGCCTCTATAGTGACTATTGATGGGTTAAGTGCTCTATATGTGACTGTTGATGGGTGGAGTTCTCTACAGTGACTGCTGTTGCGTAGAGTGTTTTATACTATTATTGGATACAATGCTTTATAGTGACTGTTGTTGTGTAGGGTGCTCTATACTGATGGTTGGTGGGTAGGTTGTCTATAGTGATTGTTTTTAGGTAGACTCCTCTATAATGACTTGTTGGGTAGAGTGCTCTATAGTGACTGATATTGAGAGTTTCTCTATAGTGACTGTTGCTGTGTGGAGTGCTCTATAGTGACTGTTGTTGGGTAGGGTTTTCCAAAGTGATTGTTGTTAGGTATGGTGCTGTATATTGACTGTTGTTGCATGCTGTGCTGTATGCTGACTGCTGCTGTGTGGGGTGATCTATAGTGACTACTGTAGTTTAGAGTGCTCTAGGTAGTGACTGCTGCTCTGTGGGTTGCTCTATAGTGACTGTTGTTGGGTACAGTGTTCTAAATAGTGACTGTTGTTGGGTAGCATGCTCTATAGTGACTGTTGTAGGGTAGTGTGCTCTATAATGACTTTTGTTGGGTAGGGTACTCTATAGTTACTGTTTTTAGGTAGAGTTCTCTATAGTTACTGTTGTTGGTTAGGATAATTTATAATAACTGTTGTTGTGTAGACTGTTGTATAATGGTTGTTCTTGGGTAGAATGTTCTATACTTACTGTTATTAAGTAGAGTGCTCTACAGTGACTGTTGTTGGTTGGGGTGCTTTATACTGAAAGATTTTGGGTACAGTACTCTACTGTGACTGTTGTTGGGTAGGTAATTTATGGTGAATATTGTGGGGTTGAAGGCTTTACAGTGACTGTTGTTGCATTGGAGCTCTGCAATGACTGTTGTTGAGTAGAAAGCTATATAGTGCCTGTTGTTTGGTATACTGCTCTATACTGACTGTTCTTGAGTAGGATGCTCTATAGTGACTATTGTTTAGAGTGCTCTATAGTGATTGTTGTTGGGTTAAAAGGTTTACCATGACTGATGTTGGGTAGGTGCTCTTGGGTTACTGTTGTTTTGTAGAATGCTCTATAGTGATTGTTGTTGGTTAGAGTGATCTATACTGACTGTTCTTGGGTGGGGTGCTCTATAGTGACTATTGCTCAATAGAGTGCTCTATAGTGACTGTTTTTGGGTTTAGGGCTCTATAGTGACTGTTGATGGGTAGGTGGTGTATAGAGACTTTGTTTAATAGGGTGCTCTATAGTAACCATTGTGGGTCTGGTGTTCTATTGTGATTGTTATTGGTAGAGTACTTTATGGTCACTGTTGTTGGGTTGGTGCTCTATAGTTACTTTGTTGAATAGCATGCTCTATAGTAACTGTTGTTTGGTATGGTGTTCTATAGTGATTGTTGTTGGTAGGTTATTCTACAGTGACTGTTGTTGGGTAGGTTCTCTATACTAATTGATATTAAGTAGGTGATTTATAGTGACTGTTTTTGAGTAGGTGCTCTACATTGAGTGTTGATGGGTAGGTGCTCTATTCTGACTGTTGTTGGGTATGGTGCTCTATATTGACTGTTGGTACTGTGCTCTATAGTGACTGTTGTTGGCAGGGTGCTCTACTGTGACTCTTGTTGGGTATGGTGCTTTATAGTGAATGTTGCTGCCTTGGGTGCTCTATAGTGACTGTCGTTGAGTGGAGTGCTCTATAGTGAAACTTGATGTGTAGAGTTCTTTATAATGACTGTTTTTGGGTAGTTAATCTATACTGACTGTTATTGGGTGGAGTGCTTTCTAGTGACAGTTGTTGGGTATGTGCTTTATAGTGCCTGTTGTTGGAAAGGGTGATCTATTGTGACTCTTGTAAGGTATTTTGCTATATGGAAACTGTTGTTGGGTGGAATGCTCTATAGTGACTGTTGTTGGGTGGAGTGCTCTGTAGTGACTGTTGTTGTGTAGGGTCCTTTATGGTGACTATTTCTGAGTAGGGTGCTCTATATTGACTGTTGCTGTTTAGGATGCTCTATAGTGACTCTTTTTGGGTAAAGTCCTCTATAGTGACTGTTGTTGGGTAGGGTGTTGGTAGTGACTATAGATGGGTATGTGCTCTATAGTGACTGTTGCTGTGCAGGGTGCTCTATACTGACTGTTGAACCCAACATCCGTCACTATAGAGAACCCTACACAATAACAGTGACTATAGAGCATTTCCCTCAAAAACAGTCACGATAGAACACATTGCAAAACCACAGTCATCACAGAACACTCCACAAAACAACAGTCATCTGTAGAGCACTTTACCCAACAGCAGTCACTATAGAACACTCTACACAACAGTCACCATAGAGCACTATACACAACAACAGCCACTATAAAGCACTCCACTCAACATCAGTATCCTATAGAGCACCTACCCAACAAAAGTTTCTATAAAGCACTCTACCCAACACCAGTTACTATAGAGTACTGCATCTAACAACAGTCACTGTAAGCACTCTACACAATAGTCACTATAGAGCACCTACCCAAAAACATTCATTATAGAGCACCCTACCCAGCAACAGTCAATATAGATTACTTACCCAACAATGGTCACAATAGAGTACTCTACCCAGCAACAGTCACTAAAAAGCAACCAACTTAACAGCAGTCACTACGGAGAGCTCTGCACAGCAACAGTCACTACAGAGCCCCTACCTAACAAAAGTTAGTATAGATCATCCTACTCAACAAAAGTCACTGTACAGAACCCTACCAAAAACAGTCACTATAAAGAATCCCACCCACAAACAGTCTCCATAAAGCAGCTACCCAACAAAAGTTACTATAGCGCACCCTACACATAAACAATAACTCTAAAGAACCTACCCAACAACAGTCAGTATAGAGCACTCAGCACAATAGTTACCATGAAACCCTCTACCCAACAACAGTCACCTATAGAGCACTCTACCCTACAACAGTCACTATCAAACACCCCACCCAACAACAGTCACTATAGAGCATCCTACCCAGCAACAGTCACTATAGAGCACCCTACCCCAAAACAGTCACTATAGAGCACTCATCTGAACAGTCACTATAGAGCACTCTTCCTAACAAATGTTATTATAGAGCACCTAAACAACAGCAGTCAGTATAAAGTACCTACCCAACAATTATTACTATAAAGCACTTTACCCAGCAACAGTCAGTATAAACATGCCACCCAACAACATTCAGTATAGAGCATCTTACCCAACAACATTCACTATAGAGCACCCTACCCAGCCACAGTAACTATGGAGCACTCTACCCAACAACAGTCATTATAGAATATCCTACCTATTAAGAGTAACTATAGAGCACCAACCCAAAAACAGTAGCTATAGAGCACCTTCTCAACAACAGTTTCTATAGAGCACCCTACCTGAAAACAGTCACTATAGAGCACCCCAACCAGCCACAATCACTGTAGAGATCCTATTCAAAAACAGTCACTATAGAGCACCCTACCCAGCAACAGTCACTACAGAGCATCCTACCAGGCAACAGTCACTAAGAGCTCACTACCAACAACAGTCACTATAGAGTATTCTACCCAGCAACAGTCACCATAGAGCATCATACTCAACAACAGTCAATATAGAGCACCCTACCTACAACAGTCAGTATAGATGACACTGAACTACAACAGTGACTATAGATCACCTATGCAAAAATAGTCATTATAGAGCACCTACCAAACAACAGTCACTATAGATCAGCTACCAAACAACTGTCACTATAGAGCACCAACCCCAAAACTGTATCTGTAGAGCATCTACTTAACAACAGTCACTATAAAAAACCCTACCCAAAAACAGTCAATATAAAGCCCTTACAAAACAAGTCAGCATAGAGTCCTCTACCCAAAAACAGTCATTATCAGGCATTCTATCCAAAACAAGTCGGTACAGAGTACCCTACATAAAGCCAGTCACTACAGAGCACCTCAGCCATAAAGAGTCACTATAAAGTACCGACCAATCTACAGTCACTATGAAGTACTCTACTTACCAACAGTCATTATAGAGCACCACACCAAACAACAGGCAGTATATTCTACCCCAAAACAGTAAATATAGAGCACTCTACCCAACAACAATTACTATAGAGCACCCTACCCAAAAACAATCACTATAGAGCACCCTACCTAACATCAGTCACTATAGAGCACCCCATTTAACAAGAGTCACTAGAGGGTACCTAAGAAACCACAGTCAATATAGAACACTAAACCCAGCAATAGAAAGTATTGAGCACCACATCCAAAATCAGTCACTATAGAGCACCCTACCCAAAAAGAGTTACTAAAAGTACTTTCCCCAACAACCATGACTATAGAGCACCTATTTTACAACAGTCAATTTAGAGCCCTCTACCCAACAACAGTCATTGTAAAGCATTCTTGTCAACAACAGTCAGTATACAGCATGCTACCCAAAATCCAACACTATACAGCATTCTACCCATCAAGTCACTACAGAGAACCCTACAAAACAAAAGTCACTATAGAGTATTCTACCCATCAACAGTCACTATGGAGCACCTAAGCAACAACAGTCACTATAAAGCAACCCACTGAAAAACAGTCACTATAGAACACCTACCCAACAATAGTCACTAAAGAGCATTCTACCAAACAACAGTCAGTATAGAGCACATACCCAACAAAAGTCAGTATAGAGCACCTACCCAACAACAGTCACTATAGAGCACTCTACCGAGAAACAGTCCATATAGAGCACCTTCCCCAAAACAGTCACATATAGAGCACTTTATCTCGTGACAGTCACTATAGAGCACCTATCCAACAACAGTCACTATAGAGAACTCCACACAACAATAGTCACATCTAGAGCACTCTACCACACAGCAGTCACTATAGAGCACCAACACAACAACACTCACTATAGAGAACTTTTCCCAACAACAGTCACTATAGAGCACTGTAACTAACAACAGTCCCTATAGAGAAACCTACTCCAAAACAGTCACAATAGAGCACCTACCCAACAACAATCACTACAGAACAGCTACCCATCATCTGTCACTATGGAGCACTCTCCCCAACAATTACTATAGAACACCATATCCAACAAAAGTCACTCTCGAACAACCTACCTAACAAAAGTCAGCATAGATCACCCAACTTAAAAACAGTCACTATACATTATTCCACCCAACAACAGTCACTATAGATAACCTACACAACAACAGTCACTTTAGATTCCTCTACCAAACAACAGTCACTATAGAGAACTGTTTCCAACAGTCACTATGGAGCACTCTATCCAACAAGAGTCAATATAGAGCACTTTACCAAACAGTCACTATTGTACATTTTACCCATGAACAGTCACAATCGTGCCCTCTACCCAACAACAGTCACAATAGAGCACCCTACCTAACAACAGACCGTGGAGAGCTCCTACCCCACAACTGTCACTATAGGGCACCTATATACTAACGGTCACTATAGAGCACATAGCCAAAAACCATCATTACACAGAACTCTACTCAACAAGAGTCCCTATAGTGCACTGTACCCAACAAGAATCACAATAAGCTAACCTACCCAACAACAGTCAGTACAGAGCACCTACCCAACATCAATCACTATAGAGCACCTATCCAATAAAAATCAAAATGCAGCAAAGTACCCAACAACTGTCATTATAGAGCACCTACACAACAACTATCACTATGTAACTCTTTACACAGCAACGGTCAGTATAGAGAAGCTTACCTAGCAAGAATCACCATTAAGTACTCTATGCAACAACAGTCAGAATAGAGCACCCTAACCAACAACAGTTACTATGAAGCACCATCAACAGTCACTATAGAGCCCACTACCAAACAACATTCACTATAAAAAACCATATGCAAAAAGAGTCAATATAGAGCACTCTACCCAAAAACAGTCACTCTAGAGGAATCTATGGAAGAAAATTCACTATAGATTACCCCACCCAATGACAGTCAGTATAAAGTACCTACCAAACAACACTCATCATAGAGCACCCTACTTAGCAACAGTGAGTATGGAGCATCCTACTTAACAACAGTCAGTGTAGACCACCCTATTAAACAACAGTCACTATAGAGATTCTACCCAACAAAAGTTATTATAGAACATCTATTCTATAACAGTCACAATAGAGCAGCTACCCATCAACAGTCACTATAGAGCCATCTACCCAACAACAGTCACTATAGAGTACTGCATTCAACAATCATCACTATGAGCACCACTGCAAACAACAGTAACTGTAGAGTACCCTACCAAGCAACAATTACTACAGAGCATCTATTCAACAATAGTCACTATAGAGTACTCTACCGAACAATAGTCACTATAGAGCACTCTATGCAGCAACAGTCACTACAGAGCACTTGACCCAACAACAGACACTATAGAGCACCTACCCATCATCAGTCACTATAGAACCCTCTATTCAAAATTACTCAGTATAGAGCATCTACCCAAAGCAGTCTCTATAAAACACCCCACCATCAACAGGCACTGTAGGGTACCCACCCAAAAAGAGTCACTATAGTGCATCTTACACATGAACAGTACCTATTGATCACACTACCCGTAAACAATCAATATAAAGCACTGCACCCAACAACAGTCACTATAGAGAACCTGCCCAACATTAGTTACTATAGAGAACCTACACAACAGTCTGTATAGAGCTCTCTAACAAAAACAGTCACTATAAAGCACTCTATTCAACAAGAGTCCCTATAGAGCTCCCTACACAATAACAGTCAGTATCTAGAGCCCCATACCTAACAACAGTCCGTATAGAGCACTCTATCCAACATCAGTCACTACAGAGCACTCAACTCAACATCCCTCACTATAGAGCTCTCTACAAAATACTCACGATAGAACACTCCACTTAACAACAGTCACTTATAGAGCACTCTTCCAAACAACAGTCAGTATAGTTAACCCCACACAACAACAGTCAATATAAAGCACCCTACTCAACAACAGTCGCTATTGAGCACCCTATTAAACAACAGTCACTGTTGAGCACCTACCCGACAACAGTCACTATCTAGAGCACTCTACCAAAATTGGTCACTATAAAGCACTCTACCCAGCAACAGTCATTATTGAGCACAACATCCAACAACAGACACTGTAGTGCACTCCACCTTAGAGCAGTCACTGTACCGCAAACTACCAAACAACAGTTAATATAGAGCACCTTAACAAACAACAGTCACTATAAACCACACAACCAACATCAGTCACTATAGAGCACCCTACCTAACAACAGTCACCATAGAGCACCTACCCAACAGTCACTATAGGGCACTCCATCCAACAGCAATCACTATAAAGTACCTACTCTAGTCAGTATAAAGCAATATACCTAGCAACAGTCACTATAGAGCACCCCCCTGAAAACAGGCAGTATTGAGAACCCCACCCAACAACAAACACTATGGAGACCTCCACACAAGAACAGTAACTGTGGAACACAGTACTGAACAACAGTTACTATAGAATACCTTAACCAACAACCATCACTATAGAGCACATATCTAAGTACAGTTATTATACAGCACCCTTTCTAACAACAGTCACTATAGATCACCTACCAAACAACAGTCAGTATAAAGCAACCTCACTGACAACAGTCACTGCAGAGCACTCTACCCAACAATAGTCATTATAGAGCACTGTACACAACAGTCAACATAAAACACTGTACACAACAACAGTCAACATAAAGCACTCTGCCCAATAACAGTCATTATATACCACCTACACAAAAATAATCATTATAAAGCATCCTACCCAACAACAGTCACTACAGTTCAATGTACGAAAAAACAGTCATTATAAAGTACTGCACCCAAAAACAGTCACTATAGAGCAACTACCAAACAACAGTCACTATAGAGCACCCTACCAAGCAACAGTCAATATAGAACTTCTACCCAAGAAGGGTCACTATAGAACCCTTTATCCAACAACACACACTATAAAGCACTGTACCCAGCAACAGTCACTATGGAGCACACCACCTATCAACAGTCACTATAAAGCACCCAACACAACAAAAGTCACTGTAGAACAGCCTACCAAACAACAGTTACTATAAAGCACCCTACCCAATAACAGTCATGATAGAACACCCTATCCAACCATCGTCACTGTAGGGCAACATTTCAACTATAGTCACTATAGAACCACCTACTGAACAATCACTGTAGAGAACACTACCTAAATGCAGTCATTATAGAGCACCCTACCAATCAACAGTCACTATAGCACTCCATCCTACAGCAGTCACTATAGAGCAACCTACCTTACAACAGCCACTGTAAAAACTCTAACCACCAACAGTCACTAAAGAGCACCCTACCAAAAACAGTCACTATAGAGCACCTAAACAACAACAGTCAGTATAAAGCCCTTTATTTATTCAACAAGAGTCACTATATAGCACTCTACACAACAACAGGGATTATAAAGCACCTTAACCAACAGCAGTCACTATAGAGCACTTCACCCAAAAACAGTCATCATAGAGTACCATAGCCAACAACAGTCACTATGGAGCATTATACCCAACCACAGTGAGTATACAGCACTTCACCCAACAACAGTCACTATAGAGCACACTACCCAACAACAGTGACTATATAGCATGCTATCCAACGACAGTCACTATTTAGAGCACTGTACACAACAACAGTCACTACAGAGCACCCCACCCAGCAAGTCACTATCTAGAGCACTCTATTCAACAATAGTCACTATAGAGCACCCCACAAAGCAACAGTTACTATAGAACACCCCACCCAACATGAGTCACTATACAGAACCGTACATAACAGTCACTATAAAGTACTCCACCTGAAAACAGTCACTATCTAGAAACCTACCAAATAACAGTCACTACGGAGCCCTCTACACAACAAGAGTCACTATTGAGAACGCTATCAAACAATAGTCACTATACAGCACTTCACCCAACAACAGTCACTATAGAGCTACTTATGCAAAATCGGTCACTGTAGAGTACTGTACCCAACAACAGTCACTATAGAGCATTCTAACCAAAAACAGTCACTATAGAGCACTCTACACAACAACAGTCACCACAGATAACTCCACCAAATAACAGTCACATATAGAGCACTCTACCAATCAACAGTCAATATAGAGCTCCACCAACCAACAAGAGTCACTATAGAGCACCAACCCAAAAACAGTCTCTATAGAACACACTTCCCAACCAGTTACTATTGAGCACCGTACCCAGCAACAGTTGGTACAGAGCACCATACCCAACAGCAGTTACTATAAATCACCTACCCAACAACAGTCACTATAGAGCACTTTACGTTATAACAGTCACTACGGAGGACTCTAGCCAACAACAGTCACTATAGAACACTCAACACAACAGTCAGTTTATAAAACTCCAACCAACAACAGTCACCTACAGAGCACTCTAACCAACAACAGTCATTATAGTTTACCCCAAGCAACAACAGTCACTACACACCACCTATCCTAAAACAGTCTCTATAAAGCCTTTTCTGTGCAACCATCACTATATGGCACCTACCAAACAACAGTCAGTATAGAGTACTCTACCCAGCAATGGTCACCATAGAGCACCCCAGGCAACAATAGTCACTATAGAGCACGTTATCCAGCAAGAGTCACTATAAAGCACCTACCCAAAAAAGTCACTATAAAGCACCCTACACAACAACAGTCACTATAGAGCACTTTATGCAGCAAAACTCACTATTGAGCACCCTACCCAACAGTCACTATAGAGCAACCTATACTATTGTGTAGGTGCCCTATAGTGACTGTTCTTAGATACTGTGCTTATAGTTACTGTTGTTGGGTACGGTCTTCTATAGTGACTGTTGGTGGGTCACATGCTCTATGGTGACTGTGGTTGGTTAGGGGCTCTATAGTGACTGTTGTTGGGTAGTGTGCTCTATAGTGAGTGTCGTTAAGTAGGATGCTCTACAGTAACTGTTTTGGGTAGAGTGCAGTATAGTGACTGTTGTTGGGTAGAATGCTCTATAGTGACTGTTTTGTTGAGAGCTCTATACTGACTGTTGCTTAGTGGGGTGTGCTATAGGGACTGTTGTTTTATAGAGTTCTCTAGATTGTGACCTTTGTTATGTGGAGTGCTCTATAGTGACTGTTGTTTTGTAGGGTGCTCTATGGAGACAGTTTTTGGATAGAATGCTCTTTAGTGACTGTTGTTGGCTAGGGTGCTATATAATTACTGTTTTTGGATAGGTTCTCTATAGTGACAGTTTTTGAATAGGGTGCTTTATAGTGACAGTTTTGGGTATGGTGCTCTATAGTGACTGTTGTTGGGTAAGTGCAGTATAGTGACTATTGTTGGATAGGTGCTCTATAGTGAGTGTTGTTGCGTGGGGGCTCTATATTGGCTGTTGTCAGGTAGTTTCTCTATAGTGACTGTTGTTAGGTAGGGTGTTGGATAACGACTGTTGATGGTTTGGTGATCTGTAGTGAATGTTGTTTAGTAGGGTGCTCTATGGTAACTTTTTTTGAATAGGGTGCTTCATATTGACTATTACTAGGTGTGGTGCTCTATAGTGAATGTTGTTGGGTGGAATGCCCTATAGTGACTGTTGTTGGGTAAAGGGCTCTTTGGGTATAGTGTTGGGTATAGTGACTCTTGTTTGGTAGGTGCTTTATAGTGTCTCTTGTAGTGTAGGTGCTCTATAGTGTCTGTTGTTGGGGAGAGGGCTCTATACTGACTGTTATTGGGTAGACTGGTCTATAGTGACTGTTGTTATATAGAGTGCTCCATAGGGACTGTTTTGGGTCAAGGGCTCTAAGGTGACTGTTGTTGGGTGGAGTGCTCTATAGTGACTGTTGTTGGTTAGGGTGCTCTATAGTTACTGTTGTCAGGTGAGGTTATCTATAGCGACTGTTGCTGGTTGGGTTGCTCTATACTGACTGTTGTGTAGGTGCTCTGTAGTTACTGTTATTAAGTGGGGTGCTCTATAGTGACTGTTTCTGTGTATCATGCTTCATAGTGACTGTTGTTGGGTAGGTTCTCTATACTGACTATTTTTGGGTGAGGTGCTCTTTAGTGAGTGTTATTTGTAGGGTGCTCTATATTTACTTTGTGAGGTGTGTTCACTCTACTGTGTGTGTTTGTTTTGAGCGGTGTTTCTGTGTGAGGTGTCTGCACTGCATAATGTGTGTGTGTTGAGTGTTGTGGGTCTGTGTGAAATGTATTTACTGTGTAGTGTGTGTGGTCATTCGTGTGTCTGTATGAGGTTTCTTCAACGTGGGGTGTGTGTGTTGTGAGTGGTGTGTGTTGGAGGTTTGTGCACTATGGAGTGTGTGTGGTGACTGCTGTGTTTCTGTGTAAGTTGTGTAAACTGTGGAGTGTGTTTGGTGAGTGAGGTGTGCCTGTGTGAGATGTGTGCACTGCAAAATGTGTGTGTGGTGAAATTTCTGTGTCCATGTGTGGTGTGTTTGCTGTGTAGTATATGTGGTCAGTTTTGTGTCTTTGAAAAATATCTTCACTGTAAAGTGTGTGTGTCATAATTAGTGTGTGTCTGTGTGAAACGTGTGCAGTGTGAGTAGTTATGAGTTTGGTGAGTGCTGTGTCTGTGTGAGTTGTATGTACTCTTTAATGTGTGATTGGTGTGTGTCTGTTTAAAGTGAGCACCGTGGAGTATGTGTTTGGAGTGTGTGTGGTGACTGGTGTGTGTCTGTGTGAGGTGTCTGTGCTGTGGACTGTGTGTGTGCTGAGTAGTTTCTGCCTGTGTGAGGAGTGTGCACTGTGTAGTATGCATGTGTTCAGTGGTGTGTGTCTGTGTGTGATGTATGCATAGCAAACTGTATGTATGCACTGTGTGTTTTAAGTGGTGTGTGTCTGTGCTAGGTGTCTGCACTCTGGAGTGTTTGTGTTGTGTGGTGTATGTCTGTGTGAACTGTGGAGAGTGTGTGCATGGTAAGTGGTGTGTGTCTGCGTGAGGTGTGTGCACTGTGTGGTATGAGTGTGTGAAGAGTTGTGTGTGTCCCTGTGAAATGTGTAAACTGTAGAGTATGTTTGTGGTGAGTGGTGTGTGTCTGTGGGGTGTGTGCACTGTAGAGTGTGTGTGGTGAGTGATTTTTGTCTGTGTGAGAACTTGCACTGTGCAGAGTGTGTGTGCTTAGTGGTGTGAATCTGCATGAGGTGTCTGCATAAAATGTGTGCATGGTGGAGTGTGTGTGTGCTCATTATTGTGTGTCCCTGTGAGGTACATGTGCTGTGGAGTGTTTGTGTTAGGTTATTGGTGTGTGTGTATAAGGCATGTGCACTGCGGACCGTGTGTTTTGTCTGCGGTGTGTGTCTTTGTAAGATGTGGTCACTGTGCCATGTGTGTTTGAGGTGAGAGGTGTGCCTGTGTGAGGTGTCTGCATTTCAGAATGTTGTGCGTCTGTGTCAGGTGTTTTTACAGTGTAACATTTGTGAAAAGTCTTGTGTCTGTGTGAGGTGTCTTCACTGTAAAATGTGTTTGTCATGAGTAGTGTGTGTCTGAGCTGTGTGCACTGTGGAGTGTGTGTATGGTGACAAATTTGTGCCTGTGTGAGGTGTGTGCACTGCAAAGTCTCTGTGCATGGTATGTCATCTGGGTCTGTGAGAGATGTGTGCACTGTGCAGTGTGTGTTTGTTCTACGGTGTGTGTTTATGTGAGGTGTGTGCACTGTGGAGTTTGTTTGCTGAGTGCTGTGTGTCTGTAAAATACATGCCCTCAATGTGAGTGTTGCGGGTGTGTGGTGACTGGTGTGTGACAGTGTGAGGTGTCTGCATTGTGGATAAGGTTCAGGTTATAGGTGTGCTTCTGTGTGATGTGTGGGCATTGTGGTGTGTTTGTGGAGTTTGTGTGGTGCATGCTGGGTGTCTGTGAGGTGTGTGTACTCTGAAGTGTGTGTGACTGTGATGAATAGTGTATGTCTGATGTATGTGCACTGTGGATTGTGTGTGGAGTGTGTGAGGTGCATGGAGTGTTTCTGCAAAAGGTGTGTGCACTGTGGAGGGTGTGTATTTGATAAGTTGTGTGTGCTTGTGTGAGGTGTGTGCACTGTGGAGTTTGTGTGTGATGAGTTGTGTGTGTCTGTGTGAGGTGTGTGCACTGTGGAGTTTGTGTGTGATGAGTGGTGTGTGTCTGTGTGAGGTGTGTGCACTGTGGAGAGTGTGTGTAGTAAGTTTTATGTCTGTGTGATGTGTGTGCTATGTAGAGTGTGTGCATTAACTATGTGTATTGAGTGGTGTGTGTCTGTGTGAGGTGTATGGACTGAGGAGTGTGTGTGGTGAGTGGTGTGCCTGTGTGAGGTTTGTGCACTGTGTAGTATTCATGTGATGAGTGCTGTGTGTCTGTGTAAGATGTGTGCACAGTAGAGTCTAACTGTGCAGTTTGTATGGTAATTGGTGTGTGTCTGTGCTAGGTGTCTGCACTCTGGGGGCTGTTTGTTAAGTGGTGTGTGTCTGTGTGAGTTTTGTGCACTGTGGAAAGTGTGTGTGTGGTGAGTGGTGCGTGTCTGCATGAGGTGTGTGCACAGTGGAGTGTGTGTGCTGATTGGTGTGTTTCTCTATGAGGTGTGTGCACTGTGGAGTGTGGGTGTGCTTTCAGTGGCGTGTGTCTGTGTGAGGTGTGTGCACTGTGAAGTATTTGTGTGGTGAGTGACTTCTTTCTGTGTCATTATTTTGCACTGTGTAGAGTGTGTGTTTTGTGAGTGGTGTGTGTCTGAGGTGTGTGCACTGTGTAGTGTGTGTGTATGGTAAGTGGTGTGAATTTGGGTTAGATGTGGGCACAGTGCATTGTGTTAGTTTGGTGTGTGATGGTTCTGTGTTTGGTGTTTGCACTGTGGAGTGTGTGTTTTGCTTAGTAGTGTGCCTGTGTGAGGTGTCTGCAACCTGGAATGTGTGTGTGGTGAGTGTTCTGTGTCTCTGTTAGGTGTATTCACTGTGTAGTGTGTGAGTTCAGTAGTGTTTCTGTATGAGGTGTCTTTACTGTGGACTATGTGTCATGAGTGGTGTGTGTGTGAGGTGTCTGCACTGTAAATTGTGTGCGTATGGTGAGTGGTGTGTGTTTTTGTGAGGCATGTGCACTGTGCAGTATGTGTGTCTGGAAAGTTGTGTGTGTCTGTGTGAGGTGTGTGCACTGTGGAGTTTGTGTGTGTTCTGAAGTGTGTGTTTATGTGAGGTTTGTGCACCTTTGAATGTGTGTGGTGAGTGGTGTGTGTGTATAAAATGTGAGCACTGAGTGTGTGTGTTGAGGGTGTGTGGTAACTAATGTGTAAAAATGTGAGGTGTGTGCATTGTGGATAGGGTGTGAGGTGATTGATGTTTGTCTGTGTAATTTGTGTGCATTGTGGTGTGTGTGTAGAATATGTGTGGTGCATACTGTGTGTCTCTGAGAGGTGTGTATTGTGGAGTTTCTATGTGATGAGTGTTGTGTGTCTAAGGAATGTGCACTGTGGATTATGTGTGGAGTCGATGGACTGTGCGTTGTGGATCTGTGTGAGGTGCATGTACTGTGGAGGGTGTTTGTGTGGTAAGTGATGTGTGTCTGTGAGGTGTGTGCACTGTGGAGTTTGTGTGTGATGAGTGGTGTGTGTCTTCATGAGGTGTGTGCACTATGGAGATTGTGTGTGGTTAGTTTTTTGTCATTGGTATGTGTGTGCTATGTGGAGTGTTTGTGTTAAGTGTGTGTATTGAGTGGTTTGTGTCTGTGTGAGGTGTGTGCACTGTGAAGTTTGTGTGTAATGAGTGTTGTGTGTCTGTGTTAGGAGTGTGCACTGTGGAGAGTGTGTGTGGTGAAGAGTGTGTGTCTGTGTGGAATGTCTACACTTTAGATTGCATGTTCAGTTGGTAGTGTGTGTCCGTGTAACAGCAGTGTGTAGTGTGTGTGGTGAGTGATATGTCTGAGTAGGTGTCTGCACTGTGGATTGTGTGTTTGGTGAGTATTGACTGTGTGTGGTGTGTGCACTGTGTAGTGTGTGTGTATGTTGAGTGGTGTGTTTGTGTGAGGTGTGTGCACTGTGCAGCATGTGTGTGATTGTGAGGTGAGTGGAGTGTTTCTATGTGAGGTGTGTGCACTGAGGAGTGTGTGGTCAGCGGTGTGTGTTTCTTTGAGAGGTGTGCATGCAGTGTGTGCTTCTTGGGAGTCATGTGACTGTGTGGGTTGTCTGCCCTGTGACATGAGTGTGTGGTGGGTTTGCTGTGTCTGTGTAAGGTGTGTTCACTGTGTAGTGTGTGGTCCATCTTGTGTCTGTGTGAGGTGTCTTCACTGTAAAGTTTGTATGTCATAAGCCATGTGTGTCTGTGTGTGGGTGTGAACTGAGCAGTGTGTGTGTGATGAGTGCTATGTGTCTGTGTGAGTTGTGTTCACTGTGGAGTCTCTGTGCCTGCTTTGTGGTGTGTTACTGTGTGAGGTGCGTGCACTGTAAAGTGTGTGTGTGTTCTACAGTGTGTGTTTGTGTGAGGAATGTGCACTGTGGAGTGTGTGCTGTGTTGTATGTCTGTGTAAAATGTGTGCACTAAGTGTGTGTGTTGAGTGTGTGGTGACTTGTGAGTTACAGTGTGAGGTGTCTGCATTGTGGATAATATGTCAGCTAATTGATGTATTCTGTGTCATGTGTGTGCATTGTGGTGTGTCTTGTGGAGTTTGTGTCGTGAGCTGTGTGTGTCTGTGTGAAGTGTGTGTACTCTGAAGTGTGTGAGAGTGTTGTGAGTGGGGTATGTCTAAAATATGTGCACCATGGATTGTGTGTGGAGTTCATAGAGTGCATGGTGTGCTTTGTGTAAGAAGTGTGCACTGTGGATGGTGTGTCATGTTGAATTGTGTGTATGTGTGTGGTGTGTGCACTGTGAAGTGTGCGTGATGAGTGGTGTGTGTCTGTGTGAGATTTGTGCACTACAAAAAGTGTTTGTGTTGAATTTTGTGTCTGTGTGAGGTTTGTGTTATGTGGAGTGTGTGTATGTGAAGTGTGTTTATTAAGCTGTATGTCTGTGTGAGATGTGTGCACAGTGGTGTGTGTGTGGAGTTTGTGTGGCGAGTGGTCTGTGTCTCTGTGGAGAGTCTTCACTTTGGATTTTGTGTGCAGTTGGTGGTGTGTGTCTGTGTGAGGTGAGTGAACTGTGTAGTGTGTGTGGTAACCACTATGTTTGTGTTTGGTGTCTGCACTCTTGATTGTGTGTTTGGTGAGTGGTGAGTGTCTGTGTGAGGTGTGTACACTGTGTGGTGTGTGTATGGTGAGTGGTGTGTGTCTGTGTGATGTATATGCACTGTGTAGTGTGTGTGGTCAGTGGTTTGTGTCTTTGTGAGGTGTGTGTACTGCAGAATGTGTGTGTGATGAGTGTTGTGCGTCTGTGTGAGGTGTGTTCACTGTGGAGTGTGTGTTTGTGGTTATTGGGGTGCCTGTGTGAGGTGTCTTTACTGTGGAATGTGTGTGGTGAGTGACCTGTGTCTCTGGTGTGTTTACTACATAGTGTGTGTGTTCAGTAGTGTTTCTGTCTGAGTCTTCATGATCGAGTGTGTGTGTCATGAGTGGTTTGTTTCTGTGTGAGGTGTGTGCAGTCTGGAGTGTGTGTGTTGAGAGGTGTGTTACTGCGTGATGTATGTGCACTGTGCAGTTTGTGTGTGATGAGTTGTGTGGGTCTGTGTGAGGTGTGTGCACTGTGGAGAGTCTGTGTGTGGTGAGTTTTATTTCTTTGTAATGGGTGTGCTATGTGGAGTGTGTGCATTGGGTGTATTGAGTGGTGTGTGTCTTTGTGAGTTGTGTTCACTGTGCAGTGTGTGTTAATGGTGAGTGATTGGCCTGTGTAAGGTGTCTGCACTGTGGAATGTGGGCATGTTGAGTGTTGTGTGTCTGTGTAAAATGTATTTACTGTGTAGTGTTTGTGGTCAGTCATGTGTCTGTATGAGTTTTCTTCAATGTAGATTGTGTGTGTCATGAGTGGTGTGTGTGTGAGGTGTGTGCAGTATGGAGTGCGTGTGTGGTGACTGCCTTGGGTCTGTGTGAGCTGTGTCAACTGTGGACTGTGTGTTTGGAGAATAATGTGTGTCTGTGTGAAATGTGTGCACTGTAGAGTGTTATGTGTGTGGTGAGTTGTGTATCTGTGTGAGTTGTGTGACTCTAATGTGTAAGTGGTGTGTGTCTGTTTAAGGTGTGTATACTGTGAAGTATGTGCATGGAGTGGGTTGTTAGTTCTGTGAGTCTTTGTAAGGTGTGTGCACTGTGTAATATTTGTGTGCTGTGTGGTGTGTGTCTGTGTGAGATGTATGCACATTGGAGTGTTAGTGTGCAGTTTGTGTGGCAAGTGGTGTGTGTCTGTGCTAGGTGTATGCACACTGGGGTGTGTGTGTGCTGATTAATGTGTGTCCCTGTGAGGTGTGTGCACTCTGGAGTGTGTGTGTGCTGAGTGGTGTGTATCTGTGTGGGGTGTGTGCACTGTGAAGAGTGTGTGGTGAGTGATTTGTGTCTGTGTGTGGTTTTTGCACTGAGCATAGTGTGTGTGTAGTGAGTGGAGTGGGTCTGTGTGAGGTTTGTGCATGGTGGAGTGTGTGTGTGGTGAATCTTGTGTGTTTGTGAGGTGTGTGCACTGTGTATTGTGTTTATAGTGAGTGGTGTGTTTTTGGGTTATGTGTGTGCATAGTGTAGTGTGTGTTTGTGAGGTGTGTGGTGTGTGTCTGTGTGAGGTGTGTGTACAGTGGACTGTGTGGAGTTTTTGTGGTGAGTGGTGTGTGCCTGTGTGCAGTGTCTGCACTTTTTATTGTGTTTGTGGTGAGTGGTTTGTGTGTGTGTGAGGTGAGTGCACTGTGTAGTGTGTGTGGTGAGACGAATGTCTGTGTTAGGTTTCTGTACTGTGGAGTGTGTGTTTGGTGAGTATTGTCTGTTTGTGTGTGGTTTGTGCACTGTGTAGAGTGTGTGTATGGTTAGTGGTGTGTTTTTGTGTAAAGTGTGTTCACTGTGCAGTTTGGGTGTGTTTGTGTGGTGAGTGGTGTGTTTCCGTGTGAGGTGTGTGCACTACAGAGTGCGTGTGTGGTGACTGCTGTGTGTCTGTGTGAGTTGTGTGAACTGTGGAGTGTGTCTTTGTCGAGTGGTGTGTGCCTGTGTGAGGTCTATGCACTGGGGAATGCTATGTGTGTTGTAAGTTGTCTGTGTGAATTGTGTGCACTCTTTAATGTGTGAGTGGTGCATGTCTGTTTAAGGTGTGTGCACTGTGGAGAATGCTTTTGGAGTGTGTGTGATTACTGGTGTGTGTCTGTGTGAGGTATCTTCACTGTGGAGTGTGTGTATAATGAGTGGTGTGCTGTTTGATGTGTGTGCACTGTGTAGTATGCGTGTGATGAGGCGTGTGTTTCAGATATATGCAGAGTGGAGTGAGTGTGCAGTGTCTGTGGTAAGTGGTGTGTGTCTGTGCTAGGTGTATGCACTCTGGAATGTGTGTGTTGCATGGTGTGTGTCTTTGTGTGTTGTGTGCACTGTGCAGTGTGTGTGTGGTAAGTGGTGTGTGTCTGTGTGAGGTGTGCATAGCGTGGAGTGTGTGTGCTGATTGGTGTGTGTCCCTGTGAGGTGTGTGTACTGTGGAGTGTGTTTGTGCAGTGAGTGGTGCGTGTCTGTGTGAGTTGTGTGCACTGTGAAGAGTGTGTGAAGAATAACTTTTGTCTGTGTGAGGTTTTTGAACTGTGCAGAGTGTGCATGTGGTGAGTGGTGTATGTCTGTTTGAGGTCTTTGCACTGCAAAGTGTGTGTGAAAAATCTTGTGTGTCTGTGTAAGGTGTGTGCACTGTGTAGTGTGTGTGTATGGTGAATGGTGTGTGTTTGGGTTAGATAAGTGAACAGTGCAGTGTCTGCATTGTTGTAGTGTGTGGTGTGTGTCTGTGTGCTGTGTGTGCACTGTGGAGTATGTGTGGTCAAAGGTGTGTGTCTGCATCAGTGTGTTCACTGTGGACTTAGTGTGTGTTGTCAGTGGTGTGTGTCTTTGTCAGGTGTGTTGACTTTGCAGTGTGCGTTTCTGGTGAGTGGTGTGACTGTGTGAGGTGTCTGCACACCAGAATGTGTGTGTGGTGTGTGGTGTGTGTCTGTGTGAAAGGTATTTACTGTTTAGTGTGCAGTCAGCCGTGGGTCTGTATGAGGTTTCTTCAGTGTGAAATGTGTGTCTCATGAGTGGTGTGTTTGTGAGCTGTGTGAACTCTGGAGTGTGTGTGAGGTGAATGCTGTGTGACTGTGTGAGTTGTGTAAACTGGTGTGTGTGTTTGGTGAATGGTGTGTCTGTGTGAAATGTGTGCAGTGTGGAGTGTCATGTGTGTGGTGAGTGGAGTCTCTATGTGAGTTGTGGAAACTAATGTGTGAGTGATGCATGACTCCTTAAGGTGTGTGCACTGTGAAGTATGTGTGTGGAGTGTGTGTGGTGACTGCTTTGTGTCTCTCTGAAGTGTCTGCACTGTAAGGTTTGTGTGGTGAGTGTTGTGTGCCTGTATGAAGTGTGTGCACTGTGTAGTATGCGTGTGGTAAGTTGTATGTGTCTGTGTGAGATGTATGCACAATGGATTGTGAGTGTGCAGTGTGTGTTTTAAGTGGTGTGTGTCTGTGTTAGGTGTCTGCACTCTGAAGTGTGTGTGTTGAGCGGTGTTTTCTGTGTGAGGTGTGTGCAGTTTGGAGATTGTGTATGTGGTAATTGGTGTGTGTCTGTGTGAGACATGTGAACAATTTAGTTTGTGTTTGCTGATTAGTGTGTGTCCCTGTGAGGTGTTTGCACTTTGGAGGGTGTGTGTGCAGTGAGTGGTGTGTGTCTGTGTGAGGTGTGTGCACAGTGGAGTGTGTGTGGTGTGTGTGATGAGTGGTGTGTGTCTGTGGAGTGTCAGCACTTTGGATCATCTGTGCAGTGATTGCTGTGCTTTTGTGTGAGGTGATTGCACTGTGTAGTGTGTGTGGTAAGTGGTATGTCTGCATTAGGTGTCTGCACTGTGGAGTGTATGTTTGGTGAGTATTGTCTGTGTGTGGTTTGTTCACTGTGTAGTGTGTGTGTATGGTGAGTGGTGTGTGTTTGTGTTAGGTGTGTGCAATGAGCAGTTTGTGTGTGTTTGTTTATTGAATGGTGTTTTTCTGTGTGAAGTGTGTGCACTGAGAAGTGTGTGTGCTGAGTGGTGTGTGTCTCTGTTAAATGTGTGCACTGAGCTGTTTGTTGAGTGTGTGGTGACAGGGGTTTGACAGTGTGAGCTCTCTGCATTGTGGGTAAGGTGTCAGGTGATTGGTGTTTGTGTAATGTGTGTGCATTGTGGTGTGTTTTTGTGGTTTCTCTTTTGCGTGCTGTGTGTCTTTGTGAGGTGTACTCTGGAGTGTGTCTGAGTGTGGTGAGTGGTGTATGTCTGAGATATGTGCACGGTGGATTGGGTGTGGAGTATGTGGAGTGCATGGTGTTTCTTTGTGTATGGTGTGTGCACTGTGGAATAAGTGTTTCTGGTGAGTTGTGTGTACCTAAGAGATGTGTGCACTGTAGAGTGTTTGTGTGATGAGTGGTGTGTGTCTGTGTGAGGTGTATGTACTCTGGATAGTGGGTATGTGTTGAGTTTTGCGTGTGTAAAGTTTGTGCTATGTGGACTGTGTGTGTAAGGTGTGTGTATTGTGTTGTGTGTCTGTCTGAGGTGTACCACCAGTGGAGTGTGTGTGTGTTGAGTGGTGTGTGTCTGTGTGGAGTGTATGCACTTTGGATTGTTTGTGCAGTGGGTTGTTAGTGTCTGTGAGGTGAGTGCACTGTGTAGTGTGTGTGGTAAGTAGTATGTCTGTGTTTGGTTACTGCACTATGGATTGTGTGTTTGGTGGGTGGTGTGTGCCTGTGTGAGGTGTGTTCACTGTACAGTGTGTGTTTTTAGAGCGTGGTTTGCCTGTGTGAGGTGTCTGCACTGCAGAGTGTGTGTTTGGTGCTGTGTGCCTATGTGTCTGCTGTTAGGTGAAGTGCTTTATAGTGATTGGTGTTGGGTAGGGTGCTGTATACTGACTGTTGTTAATTAGGGTGCTTTTTATTTACTATTGTTGTGTATGTGCCCTAAAGTGACTGTTGTTGACTAGGAGATCTACAGTGACTGTTCTTGTGTAGATTCTTTTAAGTGACTGTTGTTGGGTCGTGTGCTCTATAGTAACTGTTGTTAAATAGGGTGCTCTATATTGACTGTTGTTGGGTAGAGTGCTTTATAGTGACTGCTTTGGGTAGAAAGCTCTATAGTAACTGATGTTTTGCAGTTGCTCTATAAGAACTTTTGAATTATAGGGTGCTCAATACTGAATTTTTTGGTATGTGCTTTATAGTGACTGTTGTTTGCTAGGTGCTCTATACTGACTGTTGTTTAGGTGCTCTACAGTGACCGCTGTTTGGTAGGGTGTTTTATAGTGATGGTATTTGGGTAGGATGCTCTATACTGACTATTGTTGGGTGGGGTACACTTTTGTGACTATTGTTGGGTAGAGTGCTGTATAAGTGACTGTTGTTGGGTGGAGTGCTCTACAGAGACTGTTGTTGGGTAGATTTCTCAGTACTGACTGTTGCTAGGTAGAGTGCTCTATAGTGACTGTTCTTGAGTAGGAACTCCATAGTGACTGTTGGGTAGAGTGCTCTATAGTGACTGTTCTTGTATAGGGTGTTCTATCGTGTCTGTTGTTGGTAGGATGCTCTATATTGACTATTGCTCGGTTGGGTGCTCTATAGTGACTTTTGCTATGTAGAATGTTTCATATTGACTGTTCTTGAGTAGGTACTTTATAGTGACTGTTATTAACTGGGGTGCTCTAAAGTGACTGTTGTTAGGTAGGTGCTCTATAGTGACTGTTATTGTGTAGTGTGCTCTATAGTGACTGTTTTCTGGTAGGGTAATCTATAGTGACTGTTGTTGGGTGGAGTGCTCTATAGTGACTGTTGGTGAGTGCAGTGCTCTATAGAGGCTGTTGCTGGGTAGTGTGCTCTATAGTTACTGTTGTTTTTTAGGGTGTTTTATAGTGACTGTTCTTGGTTAGGGTGCTCCATAGTGACTATTATTGAATAGGTGTTTCATACTGACTATTGCTGGGTAGCGTGCTCTATAGTGACTGTTGCTGGGTGGGGTACTGTATGGAGACAGTTGTTGGATAGAGTGCTCTATCAGTGACTATTGTTGGGTGGAGTGGTCTATACAGACAGTTGTTGTGTAGGGTGCTGTATAGTGATTGTTGAGTAGAGTGCTCTACAGTGACTCATTGGATATTTTGCTCTATACTGACTGTTCCATAGGTGATGTATAGTGATTGTTGTTGGGTACAGTGTTCTAAAAGGACTGTTTTTGGGTATGGTGCTCTATTGTGACTGTTGTTGTGTAGAGTGCTCAATATTGACTGTTGTTGGGTAAGTGCTTTATACCGACTGTTGTTGGGTAGGTGCTCTATAAAGAAAGCTTTATGGTATGTGCCCTTCACTGACTGTTTTTGGTTACAGTGCTCTATAGTAACTACTGTTGGGTAGGGTGTGCTATATTGTATGTTTTTGGGTAGAGATTTCTATAGCATCCATTGTTGGGTGGGGTGCTCAATACTGACTGTTGGTGGGTGGAATGCTAGATAGTGACTGTTGTTATGTAGAGTGCTCTAGAGAGTGACTGTTGTTGGGTCAGTGTTGTATAGTGATTGTTTATGGATATCGTGCTCTATAGTAACTGTTTGGGGGTAGAATACTCTATAGTGACTGCTGTTGGTTTGGGTGCTCTATAGTGAAGATTGTTGGTTAGAGTGCTCTATAGGTGACTGTTGTTGGGTGGAGTGTTCTATCGTAACTCTTGTGTTGAGAAGTCTATAGTGACTATTGTTGGGTAGGGTGCTCTATAGTGACTAGTATTTCTATGGTGCTCTATAATGACTGTTGTTAAGTAGGATGCTCTATACAGACTGTTGTTGTTGTGTAGAGTGCTTTATAGTGACTGTTGCTGGGTAGGGTGCTCCATAGTGACTGTTTCTGGGTAGGCTGTTCTATAGTGACTGATGTTGGGTAGGTGCTCTATACTGACTGTTGTTGTGTGAGGTGCTCTATAGTGACCGTTATTGGGTAGAGGGCTGTGTAGGTGACTGTTGTTGAGTGAAGTGCTCTATAATGGGTATTGTTCTGTAGAGTGCTGTATAGGGACTTTTGTTGGGTAGAGTGTTCAATAGTTACTGAAGTTGGATAGAGTACTGTTTAGTGACTGATGTTGAGTATGTGATGAATAAGGACTGTTCCTGGGTTAAGTGGTCTATAGTTACTGCTGTGTAGGGTGCTCTGTAGTAAGTATTGTTGGTGCATTCTCTATAGTTACTGTTGCTGATTAGGGTGCTGTATACTGACTCTTTTTGGGTAGGTGTTGTATATTGACTGTTGTTGGTGGGGTGCTCTAAACTGATGATTGCTCAGTAGGTGCTATATACTTTCTGCTGATGGGTATGGTGCTCTATAATGACTTGTGTAGGTGCTCTTTACTGACTGTTGTTGGGTAGGGTGCTTTATAGTGACTGTTGTTGGGTGGTTGCTTTATAGTGATTGTTGTTGGGTGTTGTACTCTATAGTGACGATTTTTGGGTAAAGTTCTCCAATGGGACTGTTGTTGCAAAGGGTGCTCTATAGTAATTGTTGTTGGGTAGGGTTATATATAGTGACTGATGTTGTGTAGAGTGCTCTACAGTGAGTTGTTTGGTATCTTGCTGTATACTGACTGTAGTTCGGTAAGTGATATATAGTGATTGTTGTTGGGTACTGTGGTCTAGAGTGACAGTTTTTGAATACAGGACCCTATTGTTACTGTTGTTGTGTAGAGTGCTCAATAGTGACTATTGTTGGGTAAGTGCCCTATACTGACTGCTGTTGGTTAGGGGCTCTATAATGACAGCATTTGGGTAGGTGCCCTATATTGACTGTTGTTGGTTATGGTGCTCTTTATTAACTGCTGTGGGGTAGGGTGCACTATAGTAAATGTTTTTGGGTGGAGTTCTCTATAGTGTTTGTTGTTGGGGGGTGTGCTCAATACTGAATGTTGCTTGGTGAAGTGCTCGATAGTGACTGTTGTTGGGTAGAGTGCTTGAGATAGTCACTGTTGTTGGGTAAGTGCCCTATAGTGATTGATTTTGGATATCGTGCTCTATAATTACTCTTGTGGGATAGGGTGTTCTATAGTGACTGTTGTTGGGTTGGTTGCTCTATAGTGACTGTTGGTGGTTAGAGTGCTCCATAAGTGACTGTTGTTGGGTGACGTTTTCTATAGTGACTATTGTTTTGAGTGATCTATAGTGACTGTTATTAGGTAGAGTGCTCTATAGTTACTAAAATTGGGTAGAGTGTTATATAGTTACTGATGTTGAGTAGGTGCAGTATAGTGACTGTTCCTGGGTAGAGTGGTCTATAGTGATTGTTGTGTAGGGGGCTCTATAGTGAGTGTTGTTGGGTGCTTGCTCTATAATTACTGTTGCTGGGTAGTGTGCTGTATAGGGACTGTTTTAGGGTAGGTGCTGTATAGTAGCTGTTGTTGATGGGGTGGTCTAAACTGATGGTTGCTTGTTGGGTGCTATGTAGTGACTGTTGCTGGTTAGGGTGCTCTATACTGACTGTTGTTGTGCAGGTGCTCTACAGACTGTTGCTGGGTAGTGTGCTTTAGTGACTGTTGTTGGGGGTTACTTTATAGTGACTGTTGTGAAGTGTACTTTATAGTGACTGTTGATGGATGGAGTTCTCCAATGAAACTGTTGTTGCACAGGGTGTTTGATAGTAGTTGTTGCTGGGCAGGGTAATCTATAGTGACTGATGTTGGATAGAGTGCATTATAATGACTGTTGCTTTGTAGGGTACTCTACTTTGACTGCTTGGAAGGGTATTCTATTGTGCTTCTTGTGTAGGGTGCTTTGTACTCACTGCTGTTAAGTAGATGCTCTATAATGACTGTTGCTGGGTATGGTAACTTATAGTGACTGTTTTTGTGTAGATACTGTATAGTGACTGTTGTTTGTGGGGTCTTCTAAACTGACGGTTGCTGGGTAGGTGCTCTATAGTGACTGTTGCTTTGTAAGGTGATCTATAGTGACTGTTGCTGGGCAGAGTGCTTTATAGTGACTGTTGCTGGATATGTGCTCTTCAGTGACTGTTTCTGGGTAGGGTGCTCTTGGGTGAGTACTGTTGTGTAGGTGCTCTATAGTGACTGCTGTGGGGTGGAGTGACTGTTGTTTGGTAGGTGTTTTATAGTGAGTCTTGAATGGTAGGATATTCTATCGTGACTGTTGTTGGGTAGAGTCCTCTATAGTGACTATGGCTGGATAAGGTTCTCTATAGTGACTGTTGCTGGGTAGGGTGCTCTATATTGAAGTTTTTTGGCTGGTGTGCTTTACACTAACTGTTGCTGGGTAGAGTGCTCCACAGTGACAGTTTTTGGGTAGGTACTCTATAGTGACTTCTGTTGGGTGGGATTGTTTATAGTTACTGTTTTTGGGTAAGTGCTCTATAGTGACTGTTGTTCGGTAGAATGCTCTATGAAGTCTGTTGTTGTGTATGGTGCACCATAGTGACTGTTGTTGGGTGCAGTTATCTATATTGACTGTCGTTGTGTAGAGTACTCTAGATGGTGACTGTGGTTGGGTAGGGTGCCCTATAGTGACTGTTGTTGGGTAGAGTGCTCTATAGTGACTGTTGTTGGGCAGGTGCATTATAGTGTCTGTTGTTGGGTGCATTTCTCTTTAGTGACTGCTGTGTACAGTGCTCTAGATGGCGACTGTTGCTGGGTAGAATGCTCTATAGTGACTGTTGTTCATAGTGTGTCCCATAGGGTCTGTTGATGGGGAGGATCCTCTATAACGACTGTCACTGGGTCTGGTGCTCTATAGTGACTGTTGTTGGGTAGGTGCTCTACAATGAATTTTCTTAGGAGGGGTTGTCTTTAGTGACTGTTATTGGCTGGAGTCCTCTATACTTGTTGTCACGTGGAGTTCTCTATAGTGACTGTTGTTGTGTAGAGTTCTCTATACTGACTGTTGTGGTGTAGAGTGCTCCATAGAGATTTTTGTTCACTATGGTGTTCTATAGTGGCTCTTGATTTGTAGGTGTTATGTAGTGACTTTTGTTTGATAGGGTGCTTGCAGTGACTGTTCTTGAGGACACTGCTCTATGGCAACTGTTGATGGGTATAGTGCTTCATAGTGACAGTTGTTGGGAAGGTGCTCAATATTGACGGTTGGGTAGGGTGCTCTATACTGACTGCTTGGGGTAGGATTCTCTATAGTGACTTTTGTTGAGTAGGGTGCTTGATAGTGACTGTTGTTTGGTAGAATGCACTATAGGTGACTGTACTTGGGTGAAGTGTTTTACATTGACTATTGTGCAGAGTGCTCTATAGTGAATGTTGTTGCTTAGAATGCCCCATAGTGACTGTTGTTGGGTAGGGTGCTCTATAGTGACTGTTGTTGGGTGGAGTGATCTATATTGACTGTTGTTGAGTATGTGCTCTATAGTGACAGTTGCTGTTTAGGGTGCTCTGTAGTGACTGTTTTTGGGTAAGGTGATCTATAGTGGCTGTTGCTGTGTAGAGTGCTCAATAGTGACTGTTTCTGGGTGAAATGCTTTTTCTGACTGGTTGGCTAGGTGATCTATAGTGACTGCTTTTGGGTACAGTGCTCTATAGTGACTGTTGATAATAGGGTGATAAACAGTGATTCTTATTGTGTAAGGTTCTCTATAGTGATTGTTTTGGGTAGGGTGCTCTATATTGTCTGTTGTTGTGTGAGTGCTCTATAGTGTTTGTTGTTGTGTTGGTGCTCTATAGAGACTTTTGCTGAATAGTGTGCTCTATAGTGATTGTTGTTGGATAGATTGCTCTATACTCTCTCTTGCTGGGTGGAGTGCTGTATAGTGACTGTTGTTTGTCACTATAGATCACTTACCCAACAACAGTCAGTATACAGCACATTACCCTACAACAGTCACTATGTAACACTCTACCCCACAACAGTCACAATTGAACACTCTCCACAACAGTCACTACAAAGAACTCTACCTAAGAACAATCACCTATAGAGCACTGTACAAAACAGCAGTACTCTATAGTGACTGATGTCTAGTGGGATGCTCTTTAGTGACTTTTGTTGGGAAAGGTGCTCTATAGTGACTGTTTTTGGATAGGGTAATCTATAGTGGCTCTTGTTGGGTAGAGTGCTCTATAGAGAATGTTGTTGGGTAGAGTTCTCTATACTGACTATTTTTGGGTAGAAGGTTTCATACTGACTGTTGTTGGGTAGGGTACTCTGTAGTGATAGTTGTTAGGGTTCTTTACAGTGAATGTTGTTGAGTAGGTTCTCTATAGTTACTTATTCTGGGTAGGTGCTCTAAAGTGACTGTCATTGTTAGGGTGCTATATAGTGATTGTTGTTGGGTAGGGTGCTGTATAGTGACTGTTGCTTGGTATAGTACTTTATAATGACTGTTGTTGGGTAGGTACTCTATAGTGACTTTTGTTGGGTAGGGTGCTCATAGTTTATGTTTGGGTATGGTGCTCTATAGTAACTGCTTTTGGGTAGAGTGCATTATACTGACTGCTGTTTGGTACAGTGCTCTATAGGTGATTGTTCATAGGTAGAGTTCTTTATAGTGACTGTTGTGGAGACTGTTCAATTGTGACTGTGGTGGGGTAGAGTGTTACATAGTGACTGTTGTAGGGTAATGTGCTGTATACTGACTGTTGTTGGGTAGGTGATCTATAGTTACTGTTGTTGGGTAGGATAATTACAGTGAGTGTTGTTGGGTATGGTGCTCTATAGTAACTGTTGTTGTGTTGATTGCACTATGGCAACTGTTGTTGGGTAGGTACTTTATAGGGACTGTTGTTGGCTAGGTGCTCTATAGTGACTCTTGCTGCTTAGGGTGCTTTATAGTGGTTTTATTTGTGTTGGTTCTGTATAGTGACTGTTTTTGGTCGGGTGCTTTATACTGACTGTTGCTGTGTAGGGTGCTCTATACTAACTGTTTCTAGGTAGGTGCATTATAGTGACTGTTGTTGGATATGTGCTGTATAGTGACTGTTGCTGAGTAGGGTGCATTATAGTGTCTGTTACTGGATAGGTGCTGTATAGTAACCCTTGCTGGTAAGGTGCTCTAAACTGACAGTTGCTGTTTAGGTACTCTATATTGACTATTGCTGCATAGGTTGCTCTATAATGACTCTTGTTGATTAGAGTGCTCTATAGTGACTGTTGCTGGGTATGGTGCTCTACAGTAACTGTTACTGAAAAAGTGCTCTTTACTGACTATTGTTCGGTAGGTGTTCTATAGTGACTGTTTGTTAGGTGCTCTATAGTGGCTGTTAATTGGTAAGGTATTCTATATTGGCTGTTGCTGGGTAGAGTGCTCTATAGTGACTCTTGCTTAGTAGGGTGGTCTATAGTGACTGTTGTTACAAGAGTGCTCTACAGTTACTGTTGTTGGGTAGAGGGCTCTATAGTGACTTTTGTAAAGTAGGTGCTCTATACTTACTGTTGTTGGGGAGGTTACTCTATAGTAACAGTTTTTGGTTTGGGTGTTCTATCATGACTAATTTCAATTGGGGTGCTCGATAGTGAATATTTTGTGTAGAGTGCTCTATAGGTGACTGTTGTTGGGTGGAGTGCTTCATAGTGACTATTGTGTAGAGTTTTCTATAGTGACGGTTTTTGTTAGAATTCTCTATACTGACAGTTGTTGGGTACGTTTTTAAAATGACTCTTTTTGGGTAGGGTGCTCTATAGTGACTGTCATTGTGTAGGTGCTCTATAGTGACTGTTGTTGGGTATGATTCTCTATAGTGACTGTTGTTGGTAGGGTGTTCTATAGTGACTGTTATTAGGTAGGGTGATCTATAGTGACTGTTGCTACATAGGGTGATCTATAGTGTCTGTTGTTGTGTGGGTGCTCTATACTGTCTGGCTATGTAGATGCTCTATACTTACTGTTGTTGGGTGTATTGCTCTATACTGAATGTTGCTTGGTGGAGTGATCCCTGGTGAATGTTGTTTGGGAGGTACTCTATAGTGACTGTTGTTAATTGGTGTGCTCTATGGTGACTGTTGTTGAAAAGGATGCTCTGTAGTGACTTTTTTTGGGTACAGTGTTCTATACTGACTCTTGTTGAGTAGAGTACTTTACAGTGACTCTTGTTTGTTAGAGTGCTCGACAGTGAATGTTTTTGGTTAAAGGGTTCTATACTGACTGTTCTTGGGTGGCATACTCTATTGTGACTGTTGTTGGGTAATGTTCTTTATAGTGACTGTTGTTGAGTAGGTGTTCTATATTTGCTGTTTTTAGTTAGGTGCTTTATAGTGACTGTTGTTAGTAGGGTGCCATATAGTGACTATTGATGACTAGGGTGCTGTATAATGACTGTTGCTTGGTAGTTTGCTATATAGTGACTGTGGTTGGTCAGGTGCTCCATAGTGACTGTTGCTTGGTATGGTGCTTTATAGTGACTGTTGTTGGGTAGGTTCTTTACAGTGACTCTTTTTGAGAAGGTGAACTATAGTGATTGATATTGGGTGGGGTGCTCATATTGACTGTTTTTTTCAGTGCTCTATAGTAACTGTTGTTGCATAAAGCACATTAAACTCACTGCTGTTGGGTATAGTGCTCTATAGGTGATTGTTATCGGGTAGAGTTCTCTTTACTGACTGTTGTTGTGTGCAGTGCTCTATAGTGACTGTTGTTGGGTAGTGTGCTCCATAGTGACTATTGTTTTATAATATGCTTTATACTGACAGTTGTTGGGTTGGTGTTCTATAGTTCCTGTCATTGGGTATGGTCCTCATAGTTAATGTTGTTGGGTATGGTGCTCTATAGTAACTTTTGTTAAATTCAGTGCATTATAGTAACTGTTGTTGGGTATCTGCTCTACAGTGACTGTTTGTGGTAGGTGCTCTATAGTGACTGTTGTTAGAAAGGGTGCTATATCGTGACTGTTTGTGGTAGGTGCTCTATAGTGACTGTTGTTGAACAGTGTGCTCTATAGTGACTGTTGATGAGTACAATGCTCTATAGTGATTGTTGTTTGATAGAGTGCTCAATTGTGACTGTTGCTGGGTAGGGTGCTCTACAGTGACTATTGTTGGGTATGTGCTCTATAGTGAATGTTGCTGGGTGAAGTCCTCTATAGTTCCTCTTTTTGGGTAGGTGCTGTATAGTTGCTGTTGTTGTTGGGGTGCTCTAAACTGAACTGAGTTGTGTAGATGCTCTATAGTGACTGTTGCTGTGTAGGGTGCTCTATATTGACCATTGTTGGGTAGAGTGCTCTATAGTGACTGTTGATGTTTATGGTGTTCTACAGTGACTGTTGTTGGCTATAGTGCTCTATAGTGACTGTTATTGCATAGCATGCTCCCTAGAGACTTTTCTTGGGTAGGGTGCTTTATAGTCATTGTGTTGAGTAAAGAGTTCTATAGTGACTGTTGTGGGCTAGGGTGCTGTATACTGTGTGTTGTTTGGTAGCGTGCTGTATAGTGATTGGTTTTGAGTAGGGTGTTCTATAGTTACTGTTGTTAAGTAGAGTGCTCTAGATAGTGACTGTTTTTAAATAGGTGCTCGGTAGTGACTGTTCTGTAGAGTGCTCTATAGTGACTGTTGTTGGGTAGGTGCTGTATAATGACTGTTGCTGAGTAGGGTGCTCTATACTGACTGTGGTTAAGTAGGTGTTTTATAGTGACTGTTGAATAGGGTGCTTTATTGTAACTGTTTTTGTGTAGAGTGCTCTATAGTGACTGTTTGTGTGTAGGTGTTCTATAGTGACTGTTGTTGGGTAGGTTCTCTATAGTGACTGCTTTGGGTAGGTGCTCTGAAGTGACTGTTGTTAGGTAGGTGTTCTATACTGACTGCTGTTTGATAGGGTGCTCTACAGCAAATGTAAATGGTAGGGTGATCTATACTGAATGTTGTTGGGTAGGGTGCTATATAGTGAGTGTTGCTGGGTTGGGTGCTCCATAGTAACTGTTGCTAGGTGGGGTGCTCTATAGTGATTGTTGTTGGGCAAAGAGCTCTATAGTGACACTTATTGGGTAGATTCTCCATAGTGACTCTTGTAGTGTAGGTGCTTTATAGTGTCTGTTTTAGGGCAGAGGGTTCTATAGTGACTGTTGTTGGGTAGGGTGCTCTATAGTGACTGTTGTGCAGCGTGCTTCATTGTTACTGTTGTTGGTTGGGGTTCTCTATATCAATTGTTGTTGGGTAGGGTGATTGATAGTGACTGTTCTTGGGTAGGTGCTCTATTGGGATTCTTTTTGGGTAGGGTGCTCTCTAGTGACTCTTGTTGGTAAAGTGCTTTATAGTGACTGTTACTGTATAGGGTGCTTTGTAGTGACTGTTGTTGTGTAGCTGCACTCTAGTTACTGTTTTTTGGTGGGGTGCTCTTTAGTGACTGTTATTGGTATGGTGCTATATAGTGACTTTGTGAGGTGTGTTCACTGTGCTGTGTATGTTTGTGGTTAGTGGTGTTCCTGTGTGAGGTGTCTGCACTGCACAATGTGTGTATGCTGAGTGTTGTGTGTCTGTGTGATAATTATTTACTGTTTAGTGTGTGTGGTCATTCGTGGGTCTGTATGTGGTTCCTTCAATATAACGTTTGTGTGTTGTGAGTGTCGTGTGTGTGAGGTGTGTGCACATTGGAGTGTGTGTGGTGACTGCCATGTGTCTATGTGAGTTGTTTAAATTGTAAAGTATGTGTTTGGCGAGTTGTGTGTGCCTGTGTGGTGTGTGCATTGTGGAATGTGTGTGTGGTGAGTGTTGTGTTTATGTGTCAATTGTGTTTCTTGTGTAGTGTGTGTAATCGCTCTTGTGTCTGTGAGGTGTCTTCACTGTAAAATGTGTGTGTTGTGAGTAGTGTGTGTCTGTTTGAAATGTCTGCACTGTGGAGTATTATGTGTGTGGTAAGTAACATGTCTGTGAGGTGTGTGCACTTTTTAATTTTTAAGTGCTGCATGTCTGTGTGAGATATATGCACAGTGTAATGTGGGTGTGCAGTGTGTGTGGTGACTGGTGTGTGTCTGTGCTAAATGTCTGCACTCTGGAGTGTGTGTTGTGTTGTGTGTGTCTTTGTAAAGTGTGAACTGTGGAGAGTGTGTGCGTGGTAAGTGGTGTGTGTATGCATGAGTTGTGTAAATGGTGGAATTTGTGTGTGCTGATTGATGTGTGTCCCTTTGTGGTGTATACACTGTGGAGTGTGTGTGTGCAGTGAGTGTTGTGTGTCAGTGTGAGGTGTTTGCACTGTGAAGAGTGTGTGTTCTGACTGCCTTGTGTCTGTGGTGAGTGTTGTGTTTATGTGTCAATTGTGTTTCTTGTGTAGTGTGTGTAATCGCTCTTGTGTCTGTGAGGTGTCTTCACTGTAAAATGTGTGTGTTGTGAGTAGTGTGTGTCTGTTTGAAATGTCTGCACTGTGGAGTATTATGTGTGTGGTAAGTAACATGTCTGTGAGGTGTGTGCACTTTTTAATTTTTAAGTGCTGCATGTCTGTGTGAGATATATGCACAGTGTAATGTGGGTGTGCAGTGTGTGTGGTGACTGGTGTGTGTCTGTGCTAAATGTCTGCACTCTGGAGTGTGTGTTGTGTTGTGTGTGTCTTTGTAAAGTGTGAACTGTGGAGAGTGTGTGCATGGTAAGTGGTGTGTGTATGCATGAGTTGTGTAAATGGTGGAATTTGTGTGTGCTGATTGATGTGTGTCCCTTTGTGGTGTATACACTGTGGAGTGTGTGTGTGCAGTGAGTGTTGTGTGTCAGTGTGAGGTGTTTGCACTGTGAAGAGTGTGTGTTCTGACTGCCTTGTGTCTGTGGTGAGTGTTGTGTTTATGTGTCAATTGTGTTTCTTGTGTAGTGTGTGTAATCACTCTTGTGTCTGTGAGGTGTCTTCACTGTAAAATGTGTGTGTTGTGAGTAGTGTGTGTCTGTTTGAAATGTCTGCACTGTGGAGTATTATGTGTGTGGTAAGTAACATGTCTGTGAGGTGTGTGCACTTTTTAATTTTTAAGTGCTGCATCTCTGTGTGAGATGTGTGAGGGTTTTGCACTCTGCAGAGTTTGTGTGTGCTGGGTGGTGCGTGTCTGTGTAAAGTTTGTGCACTCTGGAGTGTTTGTGTGGTGAATCTTGTGTGTCTACGTGAGGTGTGTGCACTGTGTTGTGTGTGTATGGTGAGTGGGGTATGTTTGAGTTAGGTGTGTGCACAGTGCTGTGTGTGTGTTTGAGCAGTGTGGGGTGTGTCTGTGTGCGTTTTGTGCAGTGTGGAGTGTGTGTTTGGTCAGAGGTGTGTGTGTGTCAGGTGTGTGCACTGTGGAGTGTGTGTTTTTGGTAAGTTGTGTGCCTGTGTGAAGTGTCTTCACTGTGGAATGTGTGTATGGTGAGTGTTCAGTGTCTCTGTTAGGTGTGTTCAGTGTGTAGTGTATGTGGTTAGTAGTGTTTTTGTATGACATGCCTTCACGATGGAGTGTGTGTGTCATGAGTGGTGTGTTTCTGTGTGAGGTGTGTGCACTGTGAAGTGTGCTCTGCAGTGTGTTTTTGTGTGAGGTATGTGCACCATGGAGTGTGTGGATCATGAGTGGTGTGTGTCTGTATGAAATGTGTGCACTGAGTGTGTGTGTTGAGAGCGTGTGGTGACTGCTTTGTGACAGTGTGAGGTGCCTGCATTGTCGATATTGTGTGAGGTGATTGGTGTGTGTCTGTGTGATGTGTGTGCATTCTGTTGTGTGCATGCGGAATTTCTGTGGTGTGTGTTGTATGTCTGTGTGATGTGTCTGTTTTGGAGTTTTTGTGTGAAGAGTGGTGTGTGTTTGATGTATGTGCCCTTTGGACTATGCATGGAGTCTGTGGATTGCGTTATGTGTGTTTGTGTGAGGTGTGTGCACTGTGGAGGGTGTGGGTGTGGTGAGTGCTGTGTGTCTGTGTGAGGTGTGTGAGCTGTGGTTTGTGAGTAATAAGTGGTGTGGTCTGTGTGAGGTGTGTGCACTGTGGATAGTGTGTGCATTGAGTTTTGTGTCTGTGTGATATGTGTGCTATGTGGAGAGTGTGTGATAAGTGTGTGTATTGAGTGGTGTGTGTCTGTGTGAGGTGTGTGTGGAGAGTGTTGTGGGTCTGTATGGAATGTCTGCACTTTGAATTGTGTGTGCAATGAGTGTTGTGGGTCTAAATGAGTTGAGTGCACAGTGTAGTGTGCGTGGCTAAAAGTTGTGTGTGTGGTGAATCTTGTATGTCTGTGTGAGGTGAGGTGTGTGCACTGTGTAATGTGTGTGCATGGTGGGTGGTGTATGTTTGGGTTATGGGTGTGCACACTGCAGTGTGTTGGTTTGAGTGGTGTGTGGTGTGTGTCTATGTGCAGTGTGTGCACTATGTTGTGTGTGTGGTCAGAGGTTTGTGTCTGTGTGGGGTTTATCTACCGTAGAGTGTGTGTTGTGGTGAGTGGTGTGCCTTTGTGAGGTGTCTGCACTGTGGAATGTGTATGTGATGAAAGTTCTGTGTCTTTCTTAGGCATGTTGACTGTGTAGTGTGTGTGTACAGTAGTGTTTCTGTATGAGGTGTCTTCACTGTGGAGTGTGTGTGTTGAGTGGTGTGTGTCTTTGTGAGGTGTGTGCACTGTGTAGTATGTGTGTCTAGAGTGTTGTGTGTGTGTGAGATATGTGCACTGTGGAGTGTGTGTTTTTTGCAGTTTGTGTTTGTGTGAGGTCTGTTCACCATGGAGTGTGTGTGTGCTGAGTGGTGTGTGTCTGTGTAAAATGCAAGTTCTCAGTGTGTATGTTCAGTGTGTATGGTGACTGGTGTGTGGCAGTGTAAGATGTCTGCATTGTGGACAGGGTGTGAGGTGATTGGTGTGCATCTCTGAGATGTGTGTGCATTGTGGTGTGTGTATATGGAATTTGTGTGGTGCATGCTGTGTGTCTATGTGAGGTGTGTCTTGTGCAGTTTCTGTGTGATGAGTGGTGTGTGTCTGAGAAATGTGCACTGTGTATTATGTGCGGTGTCCATGGATTGCATTGTGTGTGTCTGTGTGATGTGTGAGCACTGTGGAGGGTGTGTGTGGTGAGTGGTGTGTGACTTTGTGAGATGTGAGCACTGTGGAGTTTGTTTGTGATTAGTGGTGTGTGTCTGTTAGGTGTGGGCACTGTGTAGAGTGTGTGTGTTGAGTTTTGTGTCTTTGTGAGGATTGTGCTATGTGGAGTGTGCACATGAATTGCGTATATTAAGGGGTGTTTGTAAAAAATGCATGAACAGTAAAGTATCTGTAGAGTGTGTGTGGTGAGTGGTTGGTGTTTGTGTGAAGTGCGTGCACTGTGGAGTTTGTGAGTGATAAGTGGTGTGTTTCTGTGTGAGGTGTGTGCACTGTTGAGAGTGTATGTTTGGTGAGTTTTGTGTCTGTGTTCTGTGTGCTATGTGGAGTGTGTGCATTAAATGTGTATATTGAGTTGTGTGTTTGTGTGAGGTGTGTGCACAGGGGAGTATGTGTGGGGAGTTATGTTTGTCTTTGTGGAGTGTCTGCACTTTGCATTGTGTGTGCAGTGAGTGGTTTGTGTCTGTGTGAGGTGAGTGCAGTGTGTAATGTGTGTGGTGAGTGCTATTTGTGTGTTAGGTATCTGCAATGTAAAGTGTGTGTTTGGTGAGTATTGACAGTGTGTGGTGTGTTCACTGTGTAGTTTGTGTGTATGATGAGTGGTCTGTGTTTGTGTGAGGTGTGTGAACTGTGCAGTTTGTGTGTGTTTGTGTGGTGAGTGATGTGTGATTCTGTGAGTTGTGTGCACTGAAGAGTGTGTGTGTGGTCGGTGGTGTGTGTCTTTGTGAGGTGTGTGTACTGTGTAGTTTGGGTTTCTGGTGAGTCCTGTGCCTGTGTGAGGTGTCTTCACTTCAAAAATCTGTGTGTGGTGAATGTTGAGTGTCTGTGTGAGGTGTGTTTACTGAGTAGTGTTTGTGGTCAGTCTTGTGTCTGTGTGAGGTGTCTTCACTGTAAAGTGTGTGTGGTGAGTAGTGTGTCTGTTTGAGTTGTGTGCACTGTGGAGTGTGTGTGTATGGTGAGTGCTGTGTATCTGTGTGCACTGTGTGCACTGTGGCATCTCTGTGCATGGTATGTTTTCTGTGTGTGTGAGGTGTGTGCACTTTGGAATGTGTATGTCCTACAGTGTGTGTTAATGTGAGGTGTGCACACTGTGGAGTTTGTGTGCTTAGTGGTGTGTGTCTGTGTCAAATGTGTGCACTGAGTGTGTGTATTGAGTATCTGTTGTGACTGGCATGGGACAGTGTGTGTTTTCTGCATTGTGGATAAGATGTCAGGTGATTTGTGTTTGTCTGCATGATTTGTGTGCAATATGGTATGTGTTTATAGAGTTTGCGTGGTGCAAGATGTGTGTCTCTGTGAGGTGTGTGTACTCTGGACTATTTGTGAGTGTGGTGAGTGGTGTATGTCTGAGGTGTTTGCACTGTAGATTGGGTGTGAAATGTGTAGCGTGAATGGTGTGTCACTGTGTAAAGTGTGTGCACTGTGGAGAAAGTGTGTGTGATGAGTTGTGTGTATGTATGAGGTGTGTGCACTGTGGAGTGTGTGTGATCAATGGTGTGTGTCTGTGTGAGGTGTTTGCACTGTGGAGAGTGTGTGTTTGTTGAGTTTTGTCTCTGTGAGGTTTGTGCTAGGTGGAGTGTGTGCGTGATGTGTGTCTATTAAGTGTTGTGTGTTTGTGTGAGGTGCATGCACAGTGGATTGTGTGTGGAGTGTGTGGTTAGTGATGTGTGTCTGTGTAGTGTCTGCACTTTTGATTGTGTGTGCAGTGGGTGGTGTGTTTCTTTGTGAGGTGAGTGCACTGTGCAGTGTATGTGGTAAGTGGTAAGTCTGTGGGTTCTGCACTGTGGATTGTGTGTTTGGTGAGTGGTTTGTGTCTGTGTGAGTAGTGGGCACTGTGTACTGTTTGTATAATGAGTGGGGTGTGTTTGTGTAAAGTGTGTGCACTGTGAACTTTGTGTGTGTTTGTGTTGTGAGTGGTTTGTGTCTGTGTGAGTTGTGTGTATGGTGGAGTTCCTTTGGTAAATTGTGTGTGTCTTTCTGAGGTGTGTTTACTGTGCAGTGTGTGTTTCTGATGCGTGGTGGGCCTGTATGAGGCGTCTGCACTGCAGAATTTGTGTGTGGTGTTGTCTGCCTGAGTGTCTGTTGTTGAATGAAGTACTCAATAGTGACTGTTTTTTGGTATGGTGCTGTATACTGACTGTTGTTGGTTAGGGTGCTCTATAGTGACTTTTGTTGGGAATGTGCCCTACAGTGACTGCTGTTGGCTAAATGATCTATAGTGACTGTTGTAGTGTAGGAGCTCTTTAGTGAGTGTTGTTGGGTCGTGTGCTGTACAGTGACTGTTCTTTGGTAAGGTGCTCTAGTAGTGACTGTTATTGGGTAGAGTGCTCTATAGTGACTTTAGCAGGGTAGAGGGCTCTACAGTGACTTTTTTATAGGTCCTCTCTATTGACTGTTGTTTGGTAGAATGCTCTATTGTCAAAGTTTTTGGATAGGGTGCTTTATAGCGACTATTGTTGGGTAGGGTCCTCTATAGTTACTCCTGTTGGGTAGGCTGCTTTATAGTGACTGTTGTTGGTTAGGTGTTCTATAGAGACTGTTGTGGGGTAGTGTGATTAATGGTTTAGGTAGGTACTCTATAATGACTGTTGTTTGTTACAGTGCTCTATAGTTGACTGTTGTTGGGTGGAGACTTTATAGTGGCAGTTATGTAAACTGCACTATAGTGACTGTTGTTTGGTAGAGTGCTCTATAGGTAACTGTTGTTGGGTGGAGTGCTTTATAGTGAATGTTGTGGGGTAGGATTCTCTATACTTACTGTGGTTGGATACAGTCCTCTATGATGACGGTTGCTGGGAAGAGTGCTTTATAGTGACTCTTGTGGGTAGGGTGCTTTATAGTGACTGCTGTTGAGTAGGGTGCTCTATTGTGACTGTTGCTGGGTAGGGTGCGTTATACAGAATGTTGTTGGGTCAGGTTATCTATAGTGACTGTTGCTTGGCAGAATGCTCTATAGTGACTGTTGTTGGGTAGGTACTCTATATTGACTCTTTTGGTAGGGTTCACTACAGTGACTGTAGTTGGGTAATGCTCTATAGTGACTGTTGTGGGGTAGCAAGCTCTGTTGTGACTGGTGTTGGATAGGATGCTCTAAAGTGACTATTGCTAAGTAGAGTGCTTTATAGTGACTGTTGTTGGGTAGAGGGCTTTATAGTGACTGTTGATGAGTAGGTGCTCCATAGTGACTGTTTTGGGTAAGTGTTTTATAGTGACTGTGGTTGGGTAGGAGAGCTATAGTGACTGATGTTGGGTAGGGTGCTCTACAGTGACTATTATTTGTACAGTCCTCTATAATGACTGTTGTAAAGTACAGTCCTCTATACTGGCTGTCACCGGGTAAGGTGCTTTATAGTTACTGTTGCTTGGTGAAATGCTCAATACTGTCCCTTGGTAAACTGCTCTATTGTGACAATTTTTTGGTATAAACTCTATAGTGACTGTTGTTGATTAAGGTGTTCTATAGTGACTTTTGATATGTAGAGTGCTCTATAGTGACTGTTACTGGTTAGAGTGCTCCATAGTGAATTATTTTGTGTAGCGTGTTCTATAGTGACTGTTGTTGCCTAGAGTGCTCTATAGTGATTCTTTGTGGGTAGAGAGCTCTATAGTGACTGTTCTTGGGTATGTGCTTTATAGTGACTATATTGGGTAGGGTGCTCTATAGTGACTGTTGTTGGATAGGGTGCTCTATACTGACTGTTCTTGGGTAGGTGCTCTACAGTGACTGTTGTGTGATGAGGGTGCTGTATAGTGACTGTTAAGTGCCATGCTCTATAGTGACTGTTGTTGCATAGGGTGGTCTATAATGACTGCTGCTGGGTAAGGTGCTCTATAGTGACTGATGTTGGGTACAGAACTCTATAGTGACTTGCTGTCTAGGGTGCTCTACAGTCACTGTTGCTGGGTAGGGGTCTCTGCAGTGAAGGTTGGTTGGGTTGAATTCTTATTAATGACTGTTGTTGGTTAGGTGATCTATAGTGACTTTTGCTGGGTAGGGTGCTATATTGTGACTGTTGTTGTGTAGGGTCCTCTATACTGACTGTTGCTGGGTAGGGTGCTTTATAGTGACTGTTGTTAGATACATGCTCTGTAGTTACTGTTGTGTAGTGCACTCTATAGTGACTGTTGTTTGGTAAAGTTATCCAAAGTGACAGTTGTTGCATAGTGTGCTACTATAGTGATTGTTGCTAGAAAGGCTGACCTATAGTGATTGATGTTGGGTAGAGGGCTCTATAGTTACTGTTGCTTCATGGGGTGCTCTATTGTTACTGTTGGTGGGTACAGTGTTCTATTGTGGCTTTTGTTGGGTAGAATCCTCTATAGTGACTTTGGTTGCATAGGGTGCTTTATAGTTACTATTGTTGGGTACAGTACTCTATAGGTGACTTGTGTTAAATGGAGTGCTTTATAGTGACTGTTGTTGGGTAGGGATCTCTACAGTGATGGTTGTTGTGTATTGTCCTATATACTAACTGTTGCTGGGTATGGTGGTCTAGAGTGAATCTTGTTGGTAGGGTGCTCTATAGTGACTGTTGTTGGGTAGGGTGCTCTACAGTGACTGTTGCAGGGTAGGATGCTTTATACTGACTGTTGGGTGGGGTTCTGTATAGTGACTGTTTTTGGGTAGAGTGCTCTTTGTGACTGTTTTTGGGTATGCCTCTCTATGGTAACTGTTGTTTGGTAGAGTGCCCTGTAGTAATTGTTATTTGGTGAGGGCTCTATAGTAACTGTTGTTGGGTAAGTGCTCTGTAGTGACTGTTGTGTAAGTGCTCTATAGTAACTTTTGTTAGTTAGGTGCTCTATACTGACTGTTGCTGTTCAGGGTACTCTATAGTGACTCTTGTGTGTGGGGTGTTCTATGGTGACTGTTACTAGGTAGAGTGCTCTTTAGTGACTTATATTGGGTACATTTCCAATAGTGACTCTTGCTTGGTAGGGTGCTCTAAAGTGACTGTTGTTGGGTAGGTGCTCTACTGTAACTGTTGTTTTGTGGGGTGCTCTATAGTGACCGTTGTTGGGTAGAGTGCTCTATAGGTGACTGTTGTTGGTTGGAGAGCTCTATAGTGGTTATTGTTCTGTAGAGTAATTTATATTGACTGTTGCTGGGTAGAGTCCTCTATAGTGACTCTGCTGTGTAGGGTGCTCTATAGTCAGTGGTGTTCGGTGCATGCTCTATAGTTACTGTTTCTGGATAGGGTGCTTTATAGTGACGTTTTAGGGGTCAGTGCCATATAGTAACTGTTGCTTGTGGGGTGCTTTAAACTGAAGGTTGCTGGGTAGGTGCTCTATAGTGACAATTGCTGGGTAAGGTGCTCTATAGTGACTGATGTGGGGTAGCTGTTCTATACTGACTGTTGTTCGGTAGAGTAAATGTTGTGTTGTATAGTAACTGTTGTTGGTGGGGTGCTTTAAACTGTCACTTGCTGGGTAGGTGCTCTATAGTGACAGTTGCTGGGTAAGGTGCTCTATACTGACTGTTGTGGAGTAGCTGCTCTATACTGACTGTTGTTTGGTAGAGTGCTTTATAGTGACTTGTTGAGTTGTTAATTTATACTGACTGTTGTTGAATATGTGGCCTATAATGACTATTGTTGAGTAGCGTACTATATAGTGACTGGTGTTGTGTAGGGTGCTCTATAGTGACTGTTGTTGGGTTCAGTGCTCTATAGGTGACTGTTGTTGGATAGAGTGCTTTTTAGTGAATGTTATTGGGTAGGGATCTTTTTAGTGACTCTTGTGGGGTATGGTCCTCTATAATGACTGTTGCTGGATAGAGTGCTCTATAGTGACTCTTGTTGGTAGAATGCTTTATAGTGACTGTTGTTGGGTAGGGTAATCTATAGTGACTGTTGCTGGGTATAATGCCTTATACTGACTGTTGTTTGGTGGGGTTCTTTATAGTGACTGTTGCTGGGTAGAGTGCTCTATAGTGACTGTTGCTGGGTATGGTGCTCTATAGTGACTTTTGTTGTGTAGGTGCTCTATGGTGCCTGTTGCTGAGTAGGGTTCTCAATAGTGATGGTTTTTGTGTAGGTGCTGTATAGTGATTGTTGTTGGTGAAGTGCTCTAAAGTGAGGGTTGCTGGGTAAGTGCTCTATAGTTAATGTTGCTGGATAGGGTGCTCTACAGTGAATGTTGCTGGGTAGGGTGCTCCTTGGTAACTATTTTTGGGTAGGTGCTCTATAGTTACTGTGGTTCAGTGGTGTCCACTAGAGTGACTATTGTTGGGTAAGTGCTTTATAGTGACCCATGATGAGTAGGAAACTCTATAGTGACTGTTGTTGGGTAGAATGCTCTATAGTGACTGTGGCTGGGTAGGGTGCTCTATAGTGACTGTTGGGTAGGGTACTCTTTACTGAATGTTGTTGGGTGGCATGGTTTATGCTAACTGTTGCTGGGTAGAGTGCTCTATAAGGACTGTTTTTAATAGGTACAATATAGTGACTGTTTTAAGGTGGTGTGCTTCATACTGGCTGTTGTAATGTACCTGCTCTACAGTCACTGTTGTTAGGTTCAATGTTCCATATAGTCTGCTGTTGGGTATGGTGCACTACAGTGTCTGTTGTTGGGTGGAGTTCTCTATAGTGACTGTTGCTGGGTTGAGTGCTCTAGATAGTGACTGTTGTTGGATAGGGTGCTCTATAGTGACTGTTGATAGGTAGACTGCTTTATGCTGACTGTTGTGGGGTAGAGTGTTTTATAGTGACTTTTCTTGGGTAGGGTGCTCTGTACTGACTGTTGTTGGGTAGAGTGCTCTATAGTGACTTTTTTATAGATGGCTCAATAGTGATTGTTGTTGGGTAGATGCTCTATAGAGACTGTTGTTGGGTAGAGTGCTCAATTGTGATTGTTGTTGAGGAGAGTGCTCTATAGTGACTTTTCTTGGGTAGGGTGCTCTATACTGACTGTTGTTGGGTAGAGTAGTCTATGAGTGTCTTTTGTGGAAGGCTCTATTGTGACTGTTGGGTAGGTTTTGTATAATGACTGTTGTTGAATAGGGTGTTGTATAGTGACTTATATTGGGTAAAATGCTCTATGATGACTGTTGTTAGGTGGGATGCTAGATAGTTACTGTTGTTGGGTAGAGTGCTCTATAGGTGACTGTTGTTTGCTGGAGTGTTTCACAGTGACTATTGTGCAGAGTGCTCTATAGTGACTGCTGTTGTTAGAGTGCTCTCTAGTGATTGTTGTTGGGTAGGTTCTTTAGGGTGACTGTTGTTGGGTAGAGTGCTCTATGGAAACTTGCATTTGGTAGGTGCTCTATAGTAACTGTTTTTGAATAAAATTCTATATATTGACTGTTTTAGGTAGGTGCTCAATAGTGACTTTTCTTGAGTATGGTGCTCTATAATTACTGTTGTTGGGTAGGGTGATCTATACTGACTGTGTTTTGGTATGTCCTCTATAGTGACTGTTGCTGTGTAGTGTGCCCTATAGTGATTGTTGTTGGGTGAGGTGCTCTATAGTGACTGTTCCTGGGTAGAGTACTCTATTGTGACCGTTTTGGGGTGGTGCTCTATAGTCACTGCTGCTGAGTAGGGTGTTCTACAGTGACTTTTTTGGTAGGTGCTTTACAGTGACTGTTTTAGTGTAGGTGCTCTACAGTGACGATTGCCTAGGGTGCTCAAAGTGACTGTTGTTGCATGCAGTACTCTATGCTAACTGTTGTTGGGTAGAGTGTTTTATATTGACAGTTGTTGGGTAGGTGCTCTATAGTGATTGATATTGGGTAGATGCTCTATAGTGACCATTGGCTTGTTGCTCTATAGTGACAGTTGTTGGGTTGGAGCTCTATAATAACTGTTGTTAGGTAGGATGGTCTATATTGACTGTTGTTACTAGGGTGCTTTATAGTGTCTGCATTTAAGTAGGGTGCCCCATAGTGACTGTTGCTGAGTGTAGTGCTCAATGCTGACTGTTGCTGGGTTGAGTCCTGTATACTGACTAATGTTGACTATAACGTTCCACAGTGACTGTTGTTGACAAGAGTTATTTGCCATGTCTGTTGTTGGGTAAAAAGCTCTACAATTACTGTTGTGGGGTAGGTGGTCTATTGTGACTGGTTTTGGGTAGGATGCTTCATAGTCACAGTAGTCGGGTATGGTGCTCTATAGTGACTGTTGTTGGGTAGAGTGCTCTATAGGTGACTGTTGTGTAGGATTCTCTATAGTGAATGTTTTAGGTAGGGTGCTCTACAGTGACTGTTGTTTTGTAGTGTGCTATATAGTTACAGTTGTTGGGTATGGTGCTGTATACTGTCTGTTGTTGTGTAGGTGCCCTACAGTATCTGTTGTTCAGTAGGTGCTCCATATTGACTTTTGCTGAATAATGTGCTCTATAATGACTGTTTTTGGGTGAGTTGCTATATACTGATTGTTGCTGGGTGTGGTGCTCTATAGTGACTGTTGTTTAGGTTGCTCTATAGTAACTGTGTTAGGTAGGTGCTCTATAGTGACTGTTGTTGGGTAGAATTCTCTATAGTGACTGTTTTGGTAGGGTTCTCTATATTAACTGTGTTGAGTAGGTGCTCTATAGTGACTTATGTTGTGTAAGATTCTCTATAGTGACTGTTTTTGGTGGGGTGAAATATAGTGACTTTGTTGTGTAGAATGCTCTATGTTGTCTGTTATTGGTAAGTGTGCCATAGTGTCTGTTGTTCAGTAGGTGCTCTATATGGACTGTAGCATAATAGTGTGCTTTATAGTGACTGTTGTTGTGTGGGGTGCTCTATACCTACTGTTACTGGGTGGAGTGCTCTATAGTGACTCTTCTTTGTTAGGTATTCTAGAGTGACTGTTTTGGTGTGGGGTGCTTTGTGGTGACTTTTGTTGTGTTTTTTGTTCTAAAGTGACTCTTATTGGGGAGGCTGCTTTACAGTGCGTGTTGTTTGGTTGAGTGTTCTATAGTGACTGTTGCTGGATAGTGTGCTTTATAGTGATTGTTGTTGGGTAGAGTGCTCTACAATAAATCTTGCTGGATAGAATACTCTGTAGTGACTGTTGCTGGATACTATGCTCTCTAGTGAATGTTGTTGGGTGGGGTGCTCTATACTGACTGTTCCTAAGTAGAATGCTCTATCATGTTTGTTGTTTGGTAAATAATTTACAGTGACTGTAGTTGCATAAGGTGCTCTATAGTGACTGTTGCTGGGAAGGGTGCTCTACAGTGACTGTTATTGTGTAGGATATTCTATGTTGACTGTTGTTAACTAGAGTGCTCTATAGTGACTGTTCTTAAGAAGTGTGCCCTATAGTGACAGTTTTGGGGTAGAGAGCTTTATACTCACTGTTGTTTGGTAGGTTGCTCTATCGTGACTGTTGTTGGGTAGGGTGCTCTATAATGACGCTTGTTGGTGGGATGCTGTAAACTGATGGTTTCTGAGTAGGTGCTGTATACTGACTGTTGCTGGGTAATCTATTGTGACTGTTGGTTAGAGTGCTCTATAGTGACTGTTTTTGGGTGGGGTGCTCTAGAGCAACTGTTGTTGGAGACGTGCTCTACAGTGACTCTTGATGGGTAGAAAACTCTATAGTGACTGCATTTTGGTAGAGTAATCTATAGTGCCTATGACTGTGTAGGGTGCTCTATAGTGACTGTTGTGGAGTAGGGTGCTTCTTACTGAATGTTGTTGAATGGCATGCTATATACTGATTGTTGCTATGTAGAGTGCTCTATAGTGACTGAGTAGGCACTCCATAGTGATGATTGTTGTGTCGGGTCCTTTACAGTGACTGTTGCTGGGTAGGTTCTCTATAGTGACTGTTGTTGGGTAGGCACTATAGGGTGACTTTTGTTCATAGAGTGCTCTATAGTGCCTGTTGTTGGTTGGAGTGCTAACACTGACTGTTCTTGGGTAAAGTGCTATATAGTGTCTGTTTTTGGGTAGAGTGCTCGATAGTTACGGATTTTTTTTTTTTTTTTTTTTTTTTTTTTTTTTTTTTCTTTTTTTTTTTTTTTTTTATTTAGTATATTTCTTTTATTTATTTATTTATTTATTTATTTATTTATTTATTTTTTATTGCATTATAGGTTTGGGGGTACATGTGCAGAACGAGCAAGATAGTTGCATAGGTACACACATGGCAGTGTGCTTTGCTGCTTTCCTCCCCTTCACCCACACTTGGTATTCATCCCCAGGCTATCCCCCCCAGCCCCCCCCTGCTGTCCCTCCCCCATTCCCCCCAACAGTCCCCAGTGTATAGTAGACCGCCTCTCTGTGTCCACATGTTCTCATTTTTCTCACCCACCTATGAGCGAGTATATGCGGTATTTCTTTTTCTGTTCTTGTGTCAGTTTGCTGAGAATGATGTTCTCCAGATTCATCCATGTCCCTACAAAGGACACAAACTCATCATTTTTGATTGCTGCATAATATTCCATGGTGTATATGTGCCACATTTTCCCAGTCCAGTCTATCATCGTTGGGCATTTGGGTTGGTTCCAGGTCTTTGCTATTGTAAACAGTGCTGCAATGAACATTCGTGTGCATGTGTCCTTATAGTAGAACGATTTATAATCCTTTGGATAGATACCCAGTAATGGGATTGCTGGGTCAAATGGAATTTCTATTTCTAGGTCCCTGAGGAATCGCCACACTGTCTTCCACAATGGTTGAACTAATTTACACTCCCACCAACAGTGTAAGAGTGTTCCTATTTCTCCACATCCTCTCCAGCATCTGCTGTCTCCAGATTTTTTAATGATCGCCATTCTAACTGGTGTGAGATGGTATCTCAATGTGGTTTTGATTTGCATCTCTCTAATGACCAATGACGATGAGCACTTTTTCATATGTTTGCTGGCCTCATGTAGGTCTGCTTTCGTAAAGTTTCTGTTCATATCCTTTGCCCATTTTTGAATGGGCTTGTTTGTTTTTTTCCTGTAAATCTGTTTGAGTTCTTTGTAAATTCTGGATATCAGCCCTTTGTAGTTACGGATTTTTTAAAGAAAGCTACATAGTGAACTTTTGTTGGGTAGGTGCTCTATAGTGAATATTGTTGGGTCAAGTGCTGTACAGTGACTGATGTTGGGTATAGTGCTCTAGGGTGACTGTTATTTTCAAGATTGCACTACAATGATTGTTGTTGGGTAAAGGACTCTAAAGTGAGTGTTGTGGAGTAGGTGCTCTATTGTGACTGTTATTTGGTAGGGTGCTCTATAGTGACTGTTGTTGCTTAGAGTGCTTTTTAGTGACTGTTGCTGTGTAAGGTGCTCAATAGTGACTGTTGTTAGGTGGGGTGCTTTATAATGACTGTTATTCAGTAGGTGCTCTATACTGACTGTTGTTCAGTAGGGTGCTCCAGACAGACTGTTGTTGGGTATAGTGCTCTATAGTGACTGTTTTTTGCATAAGTGTTCTATAGTGAGTGTTGTAGGTGTGGGGTGCTCTATAGTGACTGTTAATGGGTAGAGTGCTCTATATCTGGCTTTTGTTGGGTGGAGATCCCTATAGTGACTTTTGTTGGGTAAAGTGGTCTATAGTGTGTAGAGTGCTCTATAGGTTACTGTTTATGGGTAGAGTGCTTTATAGTGACTTTTGTTGGGTAGGGTTCTCTCTAGCGACTGTTTCTGGGTACAGACCTCTATAATGACTCTTGCTGGGTATACTGCTCTGTAGTGACTCTTGTTCTAGGGTGCTCTGTAGTGACTCATTGGGTAGAGTGCTCTATATCTGGCTTTTGTTGGGTGAAGATCTCTATAGTGACTGTTGCTGGGTAAAGTGGTCTATAGTGTGTAGAGTGCTCTATAGGTTACTGTTTTTGGGTAGAGTGCTTTATAGTGACTTTTGTTGGGTAGGGTTCTCTATAGCAACTGTTTCTGGGTACAGACCTCTATAATGACTGTTGCTGGGTATACTGCTCTGTAGTGACTCTTGTTCTAGGGTGCTCTATAGTTACTGTTGTTGGGTAAGTGCACTATAGTGACTGTAGCTGAGTAGGGTGTTTTATAGTGACTGTATTTGGGTCGGTGCTGTATAGTTACTGTTGTTGGTGGGGTACTCTAAACTGAGGGTTGCTTTGTAGCTGCTCTACAGAGACTATTGCTGGGTAGGGTGCTCTATTGTAACTGTTGTTGAGTAGTGTGCCTTATAGTGACTGTTGCTGGGTAGGGTGCTCTATAGTGACTGTTGCTGGGTAGGGTGCTCTGCACTGAATGTTGTTGTGTGGCATGCTTTATACAAACTGCTGCTGGGTAGAGTGCTCTATAGTGACTCTTGTTGGGAAGGTACTCTATAGTGACTGTTTTTAGGGAAGGTGCTTTATAGTGACTGTTGTTGGGTAGGTGCTCTATAGTGACTTGTTCAGTAGAATGCTCTATAGAGTCTGTTCTTGGGTATGGTGCACTATAGTGACTGTTGTTGGGTGGAGATCTCTCTAGTGAATGCTGTTGGGTAGAGGACTCTAGAGTGACTGTTGCTGGTTTGGCACTCTGCAGGTAGTTATGTTGAGTAGGGTACTGTAAAGCACCTACCATAAGAGAGACACTATAGAGCACCCTACCCAGCAACAGTAACCATGAAGCACCTATTCAACAACAGTCAGTATAGAGCACTCTGAACCACAACAATAACTATGGAGCACTCCACAGAACAACAGTCACTTATAGAGCACTGCACCCAACAACAGTCACTATAGAGCACCTACCCAACAATAGTCACTGTCAACACCATACACAACAAAAGTCACTACAGAGTACTCCACACAACAACCGTCATTATAGAGCACTCCACCCAACAAGAGTCCCTATAGATCACCCTACCCAACAAGAGTCACTATAGAGCACCCTACCCAAGAACAGGCACTATAGATCACCTATTTAACAACAGTCACTAGGGAGCACTCCACTCAGCAACAGTCACTATGGAGTACCTACCCAACAACAGTCACTATAGAGAACTCTACACAGCAATTGTCACTATAGAGCACTCCACCTAACAGCCCTCACTATAAAGCACCAAACCCAGCAACAGTCACTATATTGCACCCTACTGAACAACAGTCATAATAGAACACCCTAACAACTGACACTATAGAGCATCCTATCAACAACAGTCAATATAGAGCACCATACTGAACTACAGTCACTATAGAGCACCTACCCAACAACAGTCACTATATGGCACCTACCCAAAAACTGTCACTATAGAGCACCTACTCAACAACCATCAGTATAGTGCACCTACCCAAAAACACACACTATAGAATACTCTACCAGCAACAATCACTATTGAACACCATACCCAAAGTTACTCAAGAGCACAATATTCAACAAAGTCACTTTAAAGAACTTACCCAACAACAGTCAGCATAGAGTACTCTACCAACAACAATCACCATAGAATATCTGACCCAACAACAGTTACTATAGAGACCACTATTCAACACTGTCACCATAGAGCAACTACCCAACAACAGTCACTATAGAACTCTCTACTCAAAAAATGTCACTATAGAGCACTCTACCCAGAAACAGTCACCATAGAGCACCCTACCCAAGAACAGTCAGTATAGAACACTCTAACCAACCACAGTCACTATATAGCACTCTACCAAACAACAGTCACTGTAGAGCACCTACTCAAAAATAGTCACTTTAGAGTCTTCTACTCAACAACAGTCACTATAGAGCATGCTACACAACAAAAGTCACTATAGATTATCTTACCCAAAATCAGTCAGTATAGAGCACAATACCCAACAACTTGCACTATTAAAAACCCTTCTTAGCAAAAGTAACTGCAGAGCACCTACCCAACAAAAGTCACTGTAGAGCCCTCTGCCCAACAACAGTCACTATAGAGCACTTCACCAGACAACAGTCACTATAGAGCACTCCACCCAACACTCACTATATTGTACGCTACCCAGCAACAGTCACTATACAGCACACTACCAAGAAACAGTCACTATAGAACAACCTACCCAGCAACAGTCACTATAGAGCACTCTACCAAACAACAGTCACTCTACAGCACTATACCAAACAATAGTCACTACAGAGCACCCTTCTGAGCAACATTCACTATAGAGAACTCTACCCAACAACAGTAACTATAAAGCACCGAACTCAATAACAGTCACTGCAAAGAAGACTACCCAATAATAATTACTATAGAGAACCCTACCAAACAATAGTCAATTGAGAGTGCTCCAGTCAACAACAGTCACTATAGAGCATACTACCCAACAACAGTCACTATAGAGCATTTACCCAACAACAGTCACTATAGAGCTTTCTACCCAACAGTCACCAAAAAGCACTCTTCCCAAACACTGTCACTATAGATCACCCTATGCAAGAAGAGTCACTATAGAGCACTCTATCCAAGAAGAGTTACCATAGACCACCCATATTATAAAAGTGACTATAGACCTCCCTAGCCAACAACAGTCACTATAGAGTACCTAACAAACAACAGTCAGTATTGAGCACTTTACCAAGAAACAGTCACTATAGAGCATTTCATCCAGCAACAGTCACTATAGAGCATTTCATTCAGCAACACTCACTATAGAGCACACTACCCAGGAAAAGTCAGTATAGAGCACCAAACTTATAAATAGTCACTATAGAGCACTGTAGCAAAACAGTCACTATAGAGCACCCTACTTAACAACAGTCACAATAGAGCTCCTACCAATAACAGTCACTAAAGAGCACCTACACAACAACAATCACTATAAAGCACTTACTCAGCAACAGTCACTATAAAGCCCTCTACACAACAGTGACCATAGAGCACGCTACCCAGAAACAGTCACTATAGAACACCTACCCAACCACAGTCACTAGCATTCTGCACAACTGTCACTATAGAGCACCTTTTCCAAAACGAGTCACTATAGAGCACCCTATCTAACAACAATCAATACAGAGCACATACCCAACAAGAGTTACTATGTAGGGCACTCCACCCAACAACACTCACTATAGCACAACCTTCCCAACAACAGTTACTATACAGCACCCCAACCAACAACAGTAACTATAGAGCACAAACCCAAGAACAATCTTTATACAATACCTACCCAACAACAGTCACCTTAGAGCATTCTACCCAACAAAAGTCGCTATAGAGCAGTCTACTCAACAACAGTCACTATAGAGCACTGTAACCAGCAACAGTTACTATAGAGTATCCTACAAAATAACAGTCAGAATAGAACACTCTACTTAAAAAGAGTCACTATATAGCACCCCACCCAACAGCAGTCACTGTTGAGTACCTACTTTACCACAGTTGCTGTGAAGTCCTCAGCACAAAAGCAATCCCTATAGATCACCCTACCTAACAACAGTCACTATAAAGCACTCTACCCAACCACAGTCACTATAAGGCACTCTACCAATAAACAATCACTATAGAGCACACTATCCAGCAACAGTCACTATAGAGCACTTTACCCAGCAACAGACACTACAGAGCACCCTACACAATAACAGTCACAATAGAGCACCTACCCAACAACAGTTACTATAGAACACTTTACCCAACAACAGTCACAAGAGAGCACCCTACTCAGCAACAGTCACTATGGAGCACCTACCCAGCAACTGTCAATCTTCAGTGCCCCACCAACAACAGTCACTATTCAGCACCGACAGAACAACAGTCACTATAGGGCACCCTAACCAGCAACAGTCACTATAGAGCACTTTACATGTAACAGTCACTATAAATAACCTCACCACACAACAGTCGGTATAAAGCACCCTATCCAGCAACAGTCACTATACAGCACCTTATGAACCACCAGTAACTATAGAGCAACTTACCAAGAGTCACTATAAAGCACTCTACCCATCAACCACCATTATAGAGCATCGTACCCAACAACAGTCACTACAGAGGACTCTACCCAACAACAGTCATCTATAGAGAACTCTACCAAACAACAGTCACTAAAGAGTACCCCACCCAACAACAGTCGCCATAGACCATTTACCCAGCAACAGTCACTATAGAGCATGTACCCAACATCAGTCACTAGAAAGCTCTCTACCCAGCAACAGTCAGTACAGAGCACTCTACACCACAACAATCACTATAAAGCACCCTACCCAAAAACAGCCACTATAGAGCACCATACCCAGTAACAGTCTCTATATGGCATGTACACAACATAAGTCACTATACAGCACTCTAATTAGCAATGCCCACTATAGAGCACTTTATCCGCCACAGTCACTATAAAGCACCCTGCACAGCAAAAGTCACTAAAAAGCACCTAACCAGCAACTGTCACTATAGAGCACCTACCCTAAAACAGTCACTATAGAGAACCTACCCAACAATAGTCACTATAGAGCACCTACCCAGCAACAGTCACTAAAGAGCACTCTAAACAACAGTTACTATAGAGCAGTGTACCCAACATCAGTCACTATGTGCACCCTTCCCAACAAAATTTATTATATTGCACCTACCTTACAACAGTCACTATAGAGCACATTATTCAGCAACAGTCACTATACAGCACCTACACAACAACAGACACTATAGAACACCCACACAGCAACAGACTCTATAGGGCACCCTACCCAGCAACAATCACTATAGAGCACCTACCCAAAAACAGTCACTGTAGAGCATCCTACACAAAAGCAGTCAGTATAAAGAACCTACTCAACAACAGTCACTATAGAGCACTCTACCAAATAAGTCACTATATCACATTCTACACAAAAACAGTCATTATTGAGCAACCTTTTCAACAACAGTCACTATAGAGCATTCCACTCAACAACAGTCACTATAGAATACCTACCAAACAACAGTCACTCTAGAGCACTCCACCCAGCAACAGTCATTATAGAGCAATCCACCCAACCACAGTCACTGTAGAGCACACTAGTCAGCAACAGTCACTATAAAGCACCTACACAACAGACCCTATAGGGCACTCTACTCAACAACAGTCAGTATAGAGCACATACCCAAAAACAGTCACTTTAGAGCACCTTACCCAAAAAGAGTCACTATAAAAAACCTACCCAACAACAGTCAGTATAGGGCATTTTAAGCAAAAACAATCACTATAGAGCCATATACACAATAGTCACTATGAAAGACTCCACTCAACAGTAGTCACCTATGAAGCACTCTACCCCATAACAGTCACTGTCGAGTACCCCAAGCAAAATTAGTCACTACATAGAACACTACACAAAAACAGTTACTACAGTGTACCCATCTCAACAGTCAATATAGAGCACCTACTCCACAACAGTCTTCATAAAGCCCTCTACTTAACAACAGTCACTGTAATGCACTCTTGTAATGAACAGTCACTATAGAACATCCTAACTAGTAACAGTCACTGTAGAGCACTCTACACAACAACAGTCACTGTAGAGTATCCTAGCCATGAAGAGTCACTAAAGAGCACCAACCGTCATTATAAAGCACTAACACAATAGTCAATAGAGAGCATTTTACCCAATAACAGTCATTGTAGAGCACCCTACCCAGCAACAGTCACCATAGATCACTCTACCCAACAACAGTTACTATAGAGCACCCTACAAAGCAACAGTCAGTATAGAGCACTTATGCACAAACTGTCATTTTAGAGCACCCTACCAACAGTCACTATATAGAACCAACCCAAAAACAGTCACTATAGAGCAACCTACCAAGAAAAAGTCACAATAAAGCACCTATCGAGCAACAGTCACTATAGAGCACTCTACACAGCAAAAATCACTATAAAGCACTCTTCAAAATGTCAGTCACTATAGATCACCCTACCCAGCAACAATCAGTATAGAACACCCTAAGCAACAACAGTCACTATTGAGAACTTCAAACAACAACAGTCACTAAAAATTACACTACTCATAAACTGTCACTATAGAGTACCTACCCAACAACAGTCACTGTAGAGCCCTTTACTCAGTAATAGTCACTATAGAGCAATCTACCCAACAACAGTCACTATAGAGCACCTTACCCAAGAACACTAAATATAGAGCATGCTACCCCACAACAGTCAGCATAGAGCACTTTATCCAACAGCAGTCACTATAGAGAACCTACCCAACAACAGTCAGCAAAGAGCACCCTATTCAAAAAGAGTCACTATGCAGCACCTACCCAGCAACAGTCAGTATAAAGCACCCTATTCAACAACAGTCACTATAGACCACCTTCCCCACAACAGTCACTAAAAATTATCTACCCAACAATATTTACTATACAGCACTCTACTTAACAACAGTCAGTATAGTGCACAGTACCAAATAGTCACGATAGAGCACCATAACTAACAACACTCACTGTAGAGGACCTACCCAAAAAAGTCACTATAGAGCACCTATTCAAAAACAATAAGTGTTGAGCACCTACTCAACAACAGTAACAATAAAGCACCCTACACAAAAACAGTCATTATAGGGCACCCTACAACACAACAGTCACTATAGAGCACCCCACCCAACAACAGTCACTAGAGAGGACCTACCAAACAACAGTCACTATAGAGCAGTCTTTCCAGCAACTGTCAGTATAGAGTACTTCTCCCAGCAACAGTCACTATAGAGCACATTATTGAGCAACATTTACTACAGAACACCCTACCCAGCAACAGTCACTATAGATTACTTAACAACAGTCACTAAAGATCACACTATCTGGCAGCTATCACGATAGAGCACCCTACTTAAGAGCAGTCAACATTGAGCAGTCAACAAAACATCAGTCAGTATAGAGCCTTTTATTCAACCACAGTTACTATAGAATACTTTATCAAACAACAGTGACTACAAAGCACTCCACACAACAGCAGTCACTGTATGACACCCTATGCAGCAAGAGTCACTCTAATGCACCCTCCCAAACAACAGTCAGTATAAAGCCCTTTACCCAACAGCAGTCACTAGAGAGCACTCTACCTAGCAACAGTCACTATAGAGTTCCCTACCCAACAACAGTTACGAAAAAGAACTTAACAACAGTCACTATAAAGCAAACTAACCAACAACAGTCACTATAGACTACCATACTCTATAGACACTATAGAGAACCATACCCAAAAATAGTCAGTATAGAGTTTTACCCAACAAAATTCACTATCTAGAGCACTGTACCTAACAACAGTCACTATAGAGCACCCCACCAAGCAACAGTCAGTACTGAGCATTCCATGCAACAAAAAACACTATAGAGCACTCCACACAAAACAGTCTTTATAGGGCACCCTACACAACAACAGTTACTGTAGAGCACCTACCCAACAAGAGCCACTTTAAAGCACCTACCCTACATCAGTCAGTATAGAGCACCTACCCAACAACAGTCACTATAGAGCACGTACTCAACAACAATCACTATAGAACACCTACTCAATAATAATCGACATTGAGTACTATACCCAACAACAATCACTATAGAACACCTACCCAACAACAGTTAGTATAGAGCACCTTACCCGATAACAGTCAGTATAGAGCACTCTACCCAACATCAGTCACTGTAGAGCAGCCTACCAAACAACAGTTACTGTAGTACCCTCTACCTAACAACAGTCACTCTAGAGCACTCTTGTCAACATCAGTCACTGTAGAGCACTATACCCAACAACAGCCACTATGAATCACACCACCCAGCAACAGTCAGTATTGAGCATCCTCTCAGCAACAGTCACTATAAAGCACCCTACTTAAAAACAGACAGTATAAAGCACCCAACCAACAAAAGGCAATATAGAGCATCCCACTTAACAACAGACACTATAGAGCTCCTACCCAACTACAGTCACTGTAGAACACCTACACAATATCAGTCACTATAGAGCACCTACCCAACAACAGTCACCATAGAGCACTCTACCCATCGACAGTTACTATATAGTACCACATCATAAAACAGTCACTATGAGCACTTTACACAACAGTCACTATAAAGCACCTACCCAACAGCAGTCAATGTAGATCACCTACCCAACTACAGTCACTATATAGAACCTTACTCAGCAACAGTCACTGTAAAGCATCAACCCAACAACAGTCACAATACGGTTCTCTACTCAGCAACAGTCATTATAGATCACCCAACACAGCGCCAGTAACTATAGAGCACCCTACCTAACAACAGTCATTATAGAGCATTCTACCAAAAACAGTCACTATAGATAATCTGACTCAAAAGCTGTCAATATAGAGTACCTACCCAACAGCAGTTACTATGGAACACCCTACACCAAAACAGTCACTCTAAAGATCTTACCCATAAAAAGTCACTTTAGAGCGCTTTAAGCAACAACAGTTATTAAAGAGCACTCTGCACAAGAGTCACAGTGAAACACTCCACCCAACTACAGTCACCTATAGAGCACTCTACCCAACAATAACTATTGAGCACCCCAACCGACAGTCACTATACAGTATTCTACCCAACATTCACTAGAGAGCACCTTCCAAACAACAGTCACTAAAGAGTCCTCTACAGAAAAACAGTCACTATAGTGCACTCTACCCAAAACAGTAATTATGGAGCACCCTAGCAATGAAAAGTCACTGTAGATCACTCTACCCAACAGTCACTATAGAGCACTCTACTCAGCCGCATACACTATAGAGCACTCTACAAATCAACAGTAACTATAGAGTATCCTACCCATCAAGAGTCACTATAGAACACCTACCCAACCACAGTCACCCTAGAGCATTCCACCCAACAACAGTCACTATAGAACAACAACCCAACAGTAGTCACTAAAGAGCACCCTACCAAGCATCAGTCACTGTAGATCATCCTGCCCAAAAGCAGTCACTATAAAGCACTCTATCCAATAACAGTCACTATAGAACACCCTACCCAGCAACAGTCACCATACAGCATCTACCCAGCAACCATCAGTTTAGAGCACCCCACCAACAACAGCAACTATACAGCCCCTACCCAACAACATTCACTATAGAGCATTCTACACAGTAAGAGTCACTATAGAGCCCTCCACCCAGCAACAGTCACTATAGAATATCCTACCCAACAAGAGTCATTATAGAGCAATTATGCAAAAACCGTCACACTATGAGCACCTACCCAACAGCAGTCACCAAAAAGCACTCTACCCAGCAACAGTAACTTTAGAGCATTTTACCCAGAAACAATCACTATAGAGCATGCTGCAAAGCAAAAGTCTCTAAGGAGCACCTACCCAGCAACCATCAGTTTAGAGCATCTTCACAACAGTCACTATACAGCACCTAGTCAAAAACAGTCACTATAGAGCAGCATACCTGGCAACAGTCACTGTAGAGCATTCTACCAAAAAGGGTCACTATAAAGAATCCTACCCAAATACTGTCACCATACAGCACCTACCAAACAACATTTACTATAGAGCACAACACCCATAAACAGTCACTGTAAAGATCCTACCCAACAACAGTCACTATAGAGCCACTATAAAGCACCCTACACAGCAACTGTCACTATAGAGCACCTAGCCAACAACAGTCACTATGGAGCACCCTACCAAATACAGTCACTATAGAGAATCCTACCCAAAAACTGTCACTATAGAGCACCTACCCAACAACAGTTATTATAGACCACAATTTCCATAAACAGTCACTCTAAAAATCCTACCCAACAGCAGTCACTATAGAGCACTCTACCCAATAAAAGTCACTATAGAACATTCTGAACAATAGTCACTGTGAAACACTCCACCCAACAACTGTCATCTATAGGGCACTCTACCCAACAAAAGTCACTCTCGAGCACCCCACCCAACAACAGTCACTATAGAGCATCCTATTCAACAATTGTCACTTTATGAACACCCTACTTAACAACAGTCACTATAGAGCCCTCTCCAAAAAACAGTCACTATAGAGCATTCTACTCAACAACAGTCACTATAGAGCACCCTACTTGAGAAGAGTCACTATAGAGCACTCTACCCAACAACAATAACTATAGAGCAATGTACCCAACAAAAGTCAGTATAGAGCACCTATTCAACAACAGTCACTATGGAGCCCTGTACAAAAAAAGAAAACAGTCACAGTAGAGCACTCTATACATCAACAGTTACTATATAGCATCATACTCAAAAACAGTCACTATAGAACACTCTACTTACCAACAGTCATTATAGAGCACGCTACCCAACAACAGTCACTATCTATAGCACTCTATTTAACTACAGTCACTATAGAGAGCTCCACCCAACCACAGTAACTATAGTGCAGCATACCAAGCAAAAGACTATAGAGCATTCTACCAAACAACAGACACTATAGAGCACCTACCCAACAACAGTCACTATAAAGCATTTCACCCAACAACAGTATTATAGAGTGCCTACTTAACAACTATCATTATAGAGCACTCTACCCAGCAACATTCAGTATAAAGCTCGCCACTTAACAACATTCAGTAGAGAGCACCCTACCCAGCAACATTCACAAGAGAGCATTCTACCCAGCTACAGTCACTATAGAACACTCTACCCCAAAAAAGGCTGTATATATTATCCTACACATCAAGAGTCACTATAGAGCAGCTACCAAAGAACAATCCTCAAGAGCACCCAACCCAATGAAAGTCACTATAGAGCACCTACCCAACAGTATTTTCCAAATGTACCCTACTGATCAACAGATTTTTAAGCACCCTATCCAGCAACAGTCATTTTAGAGCACTCTACCCAGCAATGATCAGTTTGGAGCACTCCACCAACTACAGTCACTATACAGCACCAACCCAATGACAGTCACTATAGAGCACTCTACACAACAACAGTCATTATAGAGAACTAAACCAATTAACAATCAACTACAGAGCACTCTACCCAATAACAGTCACTTTAAGCATTCTTCTAAACAACAGTCACTAGAGAGCACCTACACAAGAGTCACTTACAGAACCTACCCAAAAACAGTAACTGAAGCTTCCTACCCAGCAACAGTCACTATAGAGCACCTATCCAAGAGCAGTCACTATAGAGTACTCTACCCAGCAACAGTCAGTATAGAGCACCCTAACTAACAACAGTCGCTATAGGGCACCCTATTAAACAACAGTCGCTATAGAGCACCTTATCAACATGAGTCACTATAAAGCACTTTCCCCAGCAAGTCATTATAGAGCACCCCACCCAACAGCAGTCATTATAGAGCACCTATCCAACAACAGTCACTGTAGGGCTCATACACAACAACAGTCACTATAGAGCACCCTACCCAGTAACAGTCAATATACAGCACCCTACCCAACAACAGTCACTATAGAGCACTCCACCCAAGAACAGAAAAAAAGGCACACAACACCACACACACATAACGCAGTTCAAACACCTCTCGCAGGCACACAACTCACTGCAAACATGGACTGCAGAGTGAAACACACCTCAGAAAAACACATACCACTTACCACACACACACACCTCAGTGCACACCTTACACAGACACACAGCACTCACCACACAAACGCACACAAACTGCACAGTGCACACACCACACAAAAACACACAGCACTCAACATACACACACTAATAAGTGCACACACCTCACACAGACACACACCACTCACCAAACACCCAATCCACAGTGAAGACAGCAAACACAGACATATCACTTACCACACACACTGCACAGTGCACTCAACTTACACAGAAACACACCACCCACTGCACACACAATCCAAAGTGCACTTACTTCAGACAGACACACACCAATCACCAAACACATTGCACACACACTCCACTGTGCATACACCTCACACAGACACACACCACTTAATACACACATTTCATGCACACACTCCACATAACACTAACCTCACACAGATGCAAACTCAACACACACACTCTCCACTGTGGACAAATCTCACACAGACCCACACCACTCATCACACACACACTTCACAGAGCACACACCTTGCACATACAGACAACTCACCACACACACTTTCTGCAGTGCAAACACCTGACACAGACACACTTCTGACCACACACCCACACTCCCCAGTGCACACATTGCACACAGACACACATCACACAAACACACTTCACTGTGCACACACCTAACCCAAAAACACACCACTCACCATACACACACATTACACAGTACATACACCACACAGGGCACACACATTACACAGACAAATGAGATTCACCACACACACTACAAAGTGCAAAAACCTTACACAGACACACACCACCCACCACACACACTCTTCACAGTGCAAAAACCTCACACATACAAGTCGCTCACCACACACTCTTCAAAGTGCACACACCTCGCATAGTCACACACCACTAGCCAGACACACAGACTCTACAATGCACACACCTCACAGGGACACACACCAATCTGCACACTCACACTCCACTGTGCATACATCTCACAAAAACACACACTACTCACCACACACAAACTAAACAGTTTACACAACTCACACAGGCACACATCACTCACCAAACACACACTTCACAGTGCAGACACCTCACACAGACACACACGTCATAACACACACTACTCACCACACACAAACTAAACAGTTTACACAACTCACACAGGCACACATCACTCACCAAACACACACTTCACAGTGCAGACACCTCACACAGACACACACGTCAAACACATACCCCGCAGTGCACACAGTTTAAACAGACATGCACTTACACATTAAAGAGAGTACACAACTTTCACAGACACACTACTTATCACACACATAAAACTCCACAGTGCACATATTTCACACAGACACACATCACTCACAAAACACACACTCAACCGTTACAGAACTCACACTGATATACAGCAAACACACACTCCACATTTCACACAACTCACACAGACACACATCTCTCACCACACACGTACACTCCCTAATGAAAACTCCATACCCACAAAACTCATGACACACACACCACATCTAAGAAACCTCATACAGTCACATGACTGACTAGACACAGTACACAGTAAAAACACTAACCACACACATATTTTGCAGTGCAGAGACCTCACACTGGCATGCAACTCACCAGAAACACAAACTGCACAGTACACACAACTCACAAAAACACACACCACTGTCCACACACACTTTTCAGTGCACACACCTCACACATAACACACCACTCACCACACAAACACACAGAAACTGCACAGTGGACCCACCTCACACATACACTCACCACTCATCATACACACACTGGACAGTGCACAGACCTCACAGAGACACACAGCAATCAGCACTGCCACAGTGCACTATGCACCTCTCATGCAGACACCCACCACTTTCCATGCACACACACTCCATAGTACACACACCTCATACAGACACACACCAAGCAACACAAACACTTCAGAGTGCAAACATTTAGCACAGACACACAACACTTACCACACACATTGCACACTCACACCCCACTGTGCTTATATCTCACACAGACACACACCACTCATCACACCCATACTATACAGTGCACACACCTCATATGGGCACACAACACTCACTGCACACACACTCCATAATGCATACACCTAACACAGACAAACACCAGTCACCACTCACATTCCACAGACATACACCACAGTGCACACACCTTAAACAGACATGCACCACTCACACATGAGAGTGCACACAACTCACACAGACACACCACTTACCACATACATAACACTCCACAGGGTACACATTTCACACAGACACACACCACTCACCAAACACGCACTCCACCTTAACAGAACTCACACAGACACACAGCAGTCACCACCCACACACACTCCATGGTGCACAAACTTCACACACACACCAGTCACGACACACACTCTACATTGAAGAAACTTTATATAGACTCCCAACTGACCACACACACTACACAGTAAAAACATTTGACACAGACAGATAACACTCACCACACACATTCTGCATTGCAGACACCTCACACAGGCACACCACTCACCAGAAACACACACTGCAAAGTGAACACTCCTCACAAAGACAAACACCACTGACAACACACAGACACTCCAGAGTGCACTCACCTCACACAGACATACAGCACACACCATACAAACACACACAAACTGCACAGTGCACACACCTCACACAAACACACACCACTCACCATCCACACTCCCTACACAGTGCACATACCTCACAGAGACACACAACACTCACCAAACACAGAATCTACAGTGCAGACACCCAACACAAACATACCACTTACCACACACACTGAAAAGTGCACTTACCTCACAAAGAAACACACCTTCCACTGCACACACAATCCAAATTGCAGACACTTCATACAGACACACACCACTCACCACACACACTCCACACAAACTCCATTTTGCAAACATCTCACATAGTCACACACCACTTAATGCACACTCTTCACACACACACTCCACATAGCACAAACCTCACACATACACACAACTCACCAAACACACACTGCAGTGTAAACACCTTACACCAAGACACACCATTTACTCGACACATTCCACACACAATTCACAGTGCACATACTCACTAGTAGTGAGTGACTTACACCACTCACTACACTCACACACATACCAGAGTACACACACTTTCCAGAGACACACAGCATACACCACACAAAATCTACAAACCCACACCACAATGCACACACATCATAGAGACAAACACCCATCACCTGACAACTTTTCAACCATGCAGACATCTCACACTAAAACATACCAGTCACCAAACACACTCAACACACACACTCGGTTTACACATTTTACACAGACACACACCAATGGGCACAAACTCTCCACAGTGCACACACTTCAAAACAAATACACACTGTAGCACACACACTACACAATGCACACAAATCACACAGACACACACCACATACCATGCACAGAGAATCCACCGTGTACACACCTCATGCAGACACACAGCACTCACCATACACGCACACTCCACAGTGCATAAAACTCAAACAGACACACAGAACTCATGACACACACACTTTAGAGTAAAGACACCTCACACAGACACAAGAGTGACTACACACACTACACAGTAAACACACCTCACACAGACACACAACACTCACCGTGCACAGATTCTGCAGTTCAAAAACATCACACAGGCACACGACACACCAGAAACACACACTGTACATTGTATACACCTCATAATGTCACACACCACTAACCACACACTCCTCAGTGCACACACCTCACACAGAAACACAACACTCAACACACAAACACACAAACCGCACAATGCACACACTTCACCCAAACACAGACAATTCATCATACACACACACTAAACAGTGTTCACACCACACACAGACATTATTCACAAAACACACACTCCACCGTGCAGAAACCTTACACACACATACCACTCACCAAACACACTACACACTGCACTCACCTCACACAGACACAAACCATTGACTGCAAACACAATCTAAAGTACGAACACGTTACACAGACACACACCACTCATCACACACAAACTCCACAGTGCACAGATCTCACGGAGACATACTTCACTCAACACACACATTCTCCTCAGTGCACACACCTCAGACAGAGACACATCACACAGTCCATGGACTCCACACATATTTCACAGTGTACATTCCTCAGACACACACCACTCATCACAAAGAAACTCCACAACACATACCTCACAGAGACACTCAGCATGCACCACACAAATTCTGCACAGACACACCACAATGCACACATTTCACAAACACACACCAATCATCTCACACCTTATCCCCAATGCAGGCACTTCACTCTGTCACACACTAGTCACCACACCCACTCAACACACAAACTCAGTGCACGCATTTTGCACAGACACACACCACTCACCAAACACATTCCATGGTGCCCAGACCTTACACAAACACACATTGCAAAACACACACCTGCACAGTGCACACCACTCACATAGACACACACAACTCTTCAGACACAAATACTACCCTGTGCACAAACCTTACAAAGACAGAAACCACTCACCACACACACACTTCACACTGCACACACGTCACCCAGACACACAGCACTCACGACACACACTACACATTGAAGAAACGTCATACAGACACACGACTGACTACACACACTACACAGTAAATACATTTTACACAAGCAAACAACACTCACCACACACACATTCTGCAGTGAAGACACCTCTCACAGTCACAGCACTCACCACAAGCACACACTGCACAGTAAACACACCTCACAAAAACACACACCACTTACCACACACAGACACTCCACAGTGCACTCACCTCACAGACACACACCACTCACCACACAAACACGCAATAACTGCACAGTGCACACGCATCACACAAACACACACCACTCACCATCCACACACTCTATACAGTGCACACACTTCACACAGACACACACCACTCATCAAACAAAAATTCCACAGTGCAGACACCAAACACAAACATACCATTTAAAACACACACTGCAGTGCGTTCACCTCACAAAAAAACACAACTCTTACTGCACACACAATCGAAAGTGCAGACACTCCACACAGACACACACCACTCACCACACACACTCCACTGTGCATACACCTCACACACACACACCACTGAATATACAGTCTTCATGCACACACTCCACATAGGACAAACCTCACACAAACACAAATCTTAACACAAACTCTCCACAGTGCACACACCTCACACAGACACACACCACTCATTCCACACACACTCCACAGTGCACTCACCTCACATATACACACAACTCACCACACACACCTTAAACAGACACACCATTCTCTCCACACACTCCACAAACAATCCACAGTGCACATACCTTAGACTACATCACTCACCACACTCACACACACTACAGAGTGCACACACCTCCCAGAGACACACAGCATACACCACACAAACTCTACAAACACACACCACAATGCACACACATCACAGAGACATACACCAATCACCTGACACCTTTTCCACCATTTAGACACCTCACACTGAAGCACACCAGTCACCACACACACTCCACACACACACTCAGTGCACACATTTTACACAGACATACACCACTATTCAAACCCACTCCTCAAGGCACACATTTTATACAAATACACACTGTAGCACACACACGCTACACAGTGCACACACTTTACACAGACACACACCACATACCATGCACAGCCTCCACAGTGTACATACCTCACACAGACACACAGCACTCACAATACACACACACTCCACAGTGAACAAAATTCAAACAGGCACACACTACTGATGACACACATACTTTACAGTGAAGATACCTCACACAGACCCGAGTGACCACGCACACTACACAGTAAACACACCTCACTCAGACACACAGCACTCACCACACACATTTCACAGTGCAGACATATCACACGTGCCTACGAATCACCAGAAATACACACTTCACGGTGCACACACCTCACAGAGACACACACCACTGAACACACACACTCCTCAGTGCACACACCTTACCCAAAAACACACCACTCCCCACACAAGTACACACAAACTGCACAGTGGACACATGTCACACAAACACAGACTACTCCCCATACACACACCACACAATGCAAACACACCACACAGACAGTATTCACCAAACACACACTCCACAGTGTAGAAACCTTACACACACACCACTCACCACACACACTACACACTGCACTCACCTCACACAGACACACACCATTCACTGCACACACAATCTAAAGTGCAGACACTTTACACAGACACACCACTCACCACACACACTCCACACACTCTCCACAGTGCACACATCTGACACAGACACACACCACTCACCACACACAAACTTTACAGTGCACACATTTCACGAAGACACACTCCAGTCAACACACACACCCTCCAGAGTGCACATACCTCACACAGAAAAACACCACACAGTCCATGGACCCCACACATAATCCACAGTGCACATACCTTAGACACACATTCTCATCACACCGAAACTCCACAAAACAGAGAGACACACAGCACACACCAGACAAATTTTGCACACACACACCACAATGCACACACATCACACGAACACACACCAATCACCTCACAACCTATCTACTATGCAGGCACCTCACACACCAATCACCTCACAACCTATCCACAATGTAGTCACCTCACACTGTCACACACCAGTCATCACACACACTCAGTGCAAACATTTCAAAGAGACACAGACCACTCACCACACATGCATTCCACAATGCACAAACCTCACACAAACACACTGCAGAGCCCACACACCACAGTGCACACATTTCACACAAACACACACCACTCACCATACACACACAATACACAGTGCACATACCTCACAGAGACACACAACACTCACCAAACACACAATCCACAGTGCAGACACCAGAGACATACCACATACCACACACACTTCACAGTGTACTCACCTCACTCAGAAATGCACCACCCACTGAACACTCAATCCAATGGTGTGTGCAGACACTGCAGACACACACGACTCAAGACACATTCCACACATACTCGACTGTGCATACACCTCACATCAACACACAAGTAGTGACTGCTGTTGAGTAGGGTGCTTCATAGTTACTGTGGTTGTGTGGAGTGCTCTTTACTGACTGTTGTGTGGAAAGCTCTATTGTGACTACTGCTGGGTAGGGTGGTCTACAGTGACTGTGGTGGGTTAGAGTGCACTATAGAGACTGTTGCTGGGAGGGGTGATTCATGGCAACTGTTGCTGGGTGGAGTGTTTTACAGTGAATATTGTTGGGTAGGGTGCATTATAGTAACTGTTATTGGTAGAGTGCTCTATACTGACTGTTGTTGGGTAGGGGGCCCTGTAGTAAATGTTATTGGTAGGGTGCTCTATAGTGACTTCTGTTAAATAGGCTGCTGTATACTGACTGTTGCTGGGTAGGGTGCCCTATAATGACTGTTGCTGAGTGAAGTGTTCTATAGTGACTGTTGCTGGGTAGAGTGCCCAAAGTGACTATTGTTGGGCAGGTACTCTAGAGTAACTGTTGTTGGGTCTGGTGCTCTATACTGACTAATGTTGGGTAGGGTGTTCTATCGTGACTGTTGTTCGTTAGGTACACTACAGTGACTGTTGTAGGTTGGGTGCTATATACTGACTGTTGCTTTGTAGGGTGCTCTTTAGTGACTGTTATTGGGTAGGTGCTCTGTAGTGACTGTTGTTGGGTAGGGTGTTCTATAGTGACTGTTTTTGTGTAGGGAGCTGTAGATACTGACTGTTATTGTGTTGGGTGCTCTGTAGTGAATCTTGTGAGGTAGAGTGCTCTATAGTGACTGCTGTTGTGTGGAGTTCTTTTGAGTGACTGTTGTTTGGTATACAGCTCTATAAGTGACTGTTGTTGAATGGAGTGTTGTAAAGTGACTGTTTTGTAGTTTTCTATAGTGACTGTTGTTGAGGAAAGGGCTCTATAATGACTATTGATGGGTCGGTTTCCTATAGTGACTGTTGTTGAATATTCTGCTCTATAGTCACGGTTGTTGAGTACATTGTTTTATAGTGATTTTTTTGGGGTAGAGTGCTTTATAGTGACTGTTGCTGGTTATGTGCTCCATAGTGATAGTTTTTAAGTAAGTTCTCTATAGTGACTGCAGTTGGCAATGGTGCTCCATAGTGACTGCTTTTGAGTAGAGTTCTGTATAGTGACTGTTGTTGGGTAGTTGCTCTATAAAGATTGATGGTGGGTAGGTTCCCTATAGCGACTCTTTTTGGGTGGAATGCTCTATAGTAACTGTTGTGTAGAGTGCTGTATAGTAACTTTTTTGGGTAGGGTGTTCTATAGTGACAATTGTTGGGTGGAATGCTGTACAGTGGGTTTTGCTGGTTAGGTTGCTCTATAGTGACTGTTGCTGTGTGGGGTGCCCTGGAGTGACTGTTGTTTGTTAGAGTGCTATATAGTGACTGTTGCTGCATAGGGTGCACTGTACTAACTGCTGCTGTGTACCGTACTCCATAGTGACTATTGTTAGGGTGCACTATACAGACTGGTTTTTGGTAGGGTTCCCTATAGTGACTATTGTTGAAAAGGTGTGCTTTTGTGACTGTTGCTGGAAAGAGTGCTCTATACTGATGGTTTTAGTGGGGTGCTCTATAGTGACTGTGGCTGGGTAGGGTGCTCTATAGTGTCTGTGGCTGGGTAGAGTGCTCTATAGTGACTGTAGTTGGATAGAGAGCTCTATAGTGACTATTCATGGGTAGGTGCTCTATAGTTACTGTTGTTGAACACTGTGCTGTATAGTGAGTGTTGTTGGGTAGGTGCTCTTTATTGATTCTTTTTGGGTCGTTGCTCTATAGTGACTGTTGTTGCATATGTTGCTCTATGGTGACTGTTTTTGGGTACAGTGCTCTATGGTGAATGTTGCTGGGCACTGTTCTCTATAGTGACTGTTGTTGGGTAGTTGCTCAATAGTGACTCTTATTAGGTAGGTGCTCTATAGTGACTGTTGCTGTGTAGGTGTTCTATAATGTCTGTTGTTGTGTAGGTGCTCTACAGTGACTGTTGTTGTGTAGAGGGCTCTATACTGCCTTTTCTTTTGTAGGGTGCTCTATAGTGACTGTTTATGGGTAGGGTGCTGTAGAGTGAGTGTTGCTGGTAGGGATGCTGTCTATTTACTGTTGCTATGTAGGGTGCTTTAGAGTGATTGTTCTTGAGTAGGTACTATACAGTGACTGTTGTTGTGTGAGGTGCTCTATAGTGACTGTTGCTGGGTAGGTGCTTTATTTTGACTGTTGTTTGTAGGGAGTGCAATAGTGACCGTTTTTGGGTATGGTGTTCTATACTAACTGTTGTTGGGTGGAGTTCTCCATAGTGACATTAGCTGGGTAGGGTGCTAAATAGTGACTGCTACTAGGTGGAATGCTCTATAGTTACTGTTGCTAGGTAGAGTGTTCTATAGTAACCGTTTTTGAGAAGGTACTCTATAGTGACTGTTCTTGGGTGGGGTGCTCTATAGTGATTGTTGTTGTGTAGGATGCTCAATACTGACTGTTGTTTGGTAGGGTGATCTATAGTTACTCTTTATTCTTAGGGTGCTTTATAGCATGTGTTGTTGAGTAGGGTGCTCTATACTGACTGGTGTTGTGTGGGGTTCTCTATTTTGACTGTTGTTGGGTAGAGTGATCTATAAATGACTGTTGTTGGGTGGAGTGTTCTATAGTGATTATTTTGTAGAGTGCTCTATAGTGACTGTTGTTGAGTGAAGTGCTCTGCAGTGACTGTTGTTGGGTAGGGTGCTCTATAGTGACTTTTGTTGGCTAGACTGCCCTAAGGTGACTGTTTTTGGGTAGAGGGCTCTATACAGACTGTTGTTGTGTAGGTGCTCCTTAGTGACACTCATTGGTTAGGTGCTATATAGTGACTGTTGTGTGCTGTGCTCTATAGTGACTGTTTTCAGTTAGGGGGCTCTAGAGTGACTGTTTCTGGGTAGGTTGCTCTAGATTGACTGTTGTTGGGTAGAGTGCAATATAGTGAATGCTGCTGCATAGGGTGCTTTATAGTGACTGTTGCTGGTTTGCATGCCCTATAGTGACTCTTGTTGGGAATCTGCTCTTTAATGACTGTTGTATGGTGAAGTGCTTTATAGTGATTGTTGTTGGGTAGGGTGCTCTAGAGTGACTATTGCTGGGTAGGGTGCTCAAGAGTGAGTGTTGTTGTGTAGAGTCCTCTACAGTGACTGCTGCTGCATAGGTTGCTTTGTAGTGACTGTTACTGGGTAGCATGCTCTATAGTGACAGTTGATGGGTAGGTGCTCTACAGTGCCTGCTGTTCGGTGGAGTGTTCTATACTGTGGGTTGTCCTGTAGGGTGCTCTACATTGACTCTTGCTAATTGGGGTGCTGAATACTGACTGTTGCTGGGTTGGGTGCTCGATAGTGACTGTGGTTGGGTATAGTGCTCTACAGTGACTGTTGTTGACAAGAGTGCTCTACAGTAACTGTTGTTGGGTAGAGGGCTCCATAGTGACTGTTGTGAAGTTGGTGCTCTATTGTGACTCTTGTTGGTAAGGTGCTCTATATGGACTGTTGTTGGGTGGGGTGCTCAATAGTGACTATTGTTGGGTAGAGTGCTCTACAGGTGATTGTTGCTGGGTGGAGTACTTCATAATGATTATTGTTTATAGTGCTCTATAGTGACTGTTGTTACTTAGAGTGCTCTATAGTAACTATTGTTGGAGAGGTTCTTTAAAGTGACTGTTTTTGGGTATGATGCTTTATGGAAACTGTTGTTGGGTAGGTTCTCTATAATGAGTGTTGTTGGAAAAAATTCTTATAGTAACTGTTTTTAGTAAGCTGCTCTATAGTGACTGTTGTTGGGTAGGGTGCTTTATAGTGTCAGCTTTTGTGTAGGTGTGCTACAGTGTCTGTTGTTCAGTGGGTGCTCCATGGTGACTGTTGCTGTATAGTGTGCTCTATAGTGACTATTGTTGGATGGGGTGCTCTATGCTGACTGTTGCTGGGTGGAGAGCTCTATAGTGACTGTTGTTTGGTACATACTCTATAGTAACTTTTATTTGGTTGGGTGCTCTATAGTGAACGTTATTGGGTAAGAAACTCTATGCTGATTGCTGTTAAGTATGGTGCTCTATATTAACATATGTGGGCTAGGTGCTCCATAGTGACAGTTGTTTGGTATGATTCTCTATAGTGACTATTTTTGTTAGGGTGCTCTATAGTGACTGTTTCTGTGTAGGATGCTCTCTCGTCACTGTTGCTTGGTAAAGAGCTCTATATTGACTCTTTGTGGGTAGAATCCTCTGTAGTAACTGTTGTTGGGTTGGTGCTCTATAGTGACTGTTGCTCGGTAGGGTGCTTTATAGTGACTGTTGTTGGGTTGGTGCTCTACACTAACTGTTTCTGGGTAAAGTGCTTTATAGTAACTGTTGATAAGTGTTTCATTTAAGGTGACTCTTGTTGGATACGTGCTGTATAGTGACTGTTGTTGGGTGCAGTTCTCCAAAGTGATTGTTTTTGTGTAGGGTGCTCTACAGTGATTGTTGTTTTGTAGGGTGCTCTACAGTGATTGTTGCTGGGTAGGGTGACCTGTACTGACTGATGTTGGGTAGAGTGCTCTATAGTGACTGTTGCTGCATAGTGTGCTCTATTGTGACTGTTCCTGGTTATGGTGCTCTATTGTGACTGTTGTTGGGTAGGGTCCTCTGTAGTGACTGTGGTTGGGTAGGGTGCTCTATAGTGACTATTGTTGGGTGCAGTTCTCCAAAGTGACTGTTGTTGTGTAGGGTGCTCTACAGTGATTGTTACTGGGTTGGGTGATCTGTACTGACTGATGTTGGGTAGAGTGCTCTATAGTGACTGTTGCTGCATAGTGTGCTCTATTGTGACTGTTCCTGGTTATGGTGCTCTATTGTGACTGTTTTTGGGTAGGGTCCCCTGTAGTGACTGTGGTTGGGTAGGGTGCTCTATAGTGACTGTTGTGTAGAGTGCTCTATAGGTGACTATTGTTGGGTAGATCCCCTATAGTGACTCTTGTAGTGTAGGTGTTATATAGGGTCTGTTGTTGGGGAGATGAGTCTGTTGCGACTGTTGGGTAGAGTGATCTATAGTGAGAATTTTCTTTAGAGTGCTCCATAGTGACTGTTGTTGCATCAAGGGCTTTATACTGACTGCTGTTGGGTGGAGTGCTCCATATAGACTGTTTTTGGGTAAAATGCTTTATAGTTACTGTTTGTTGGGGTTCTCTATAGCGACTGGTGTTGGGTAGGGTGCATTAGAGTGACTGTTGCTGCGTAGGTGCTTTATATTGACTGTTATTTGTTGGGTAGCTCTATAGTGACTGTTCTTGAGAAGGTAATTTAAAGAGACCGATTTTGGTAGAAAGCTGTACAGTGACTGTTGTAGGGTGGAGTGCTCTATGGTGAATTTATGAGGTGTGTTTACTGTGCTGTGTGTGTTTCTGGTGAGTGGTGTGGCTGTGTGAGGTGTCTGCACTCTAAAATGTGTGTGTAGTGAGTGCAGTTCGTTTGTGTGAAATGTAATTACTGTGGAGTGTGTGTGGTCATTCGTGTGTCTGTATTAAATTTTTTCCATGTAAAGTGTGTGTGTCATAAGTGGTGTGTGTTTTTGTGAGGTGTGTGCACTGTGGAGTGTGTGTATGATGAGTGGAGTGTGTCTTTGTGAGGTGTGTGCACTGTGGAATATATGTGTTCTACAGTGTGTGTTTGTGTAAGGTCTGTGCACCATGTAGTTTGTGTGTGCAGAATGGTGTGTGTCTGTGTAAATTTTGTGCACTGATTGTGAGTGTTGAGATTGTGTGGTCAGTGGTGTTTGACAGTGTGAGGTGCCTGCATTGTGGATAAACTGTGTGGTGATTGTGTGTGTCAGTGTGATGTCTGTGTATTGTGGTGTGTGTGTGCAAAATTTGTGTGGTGCATGCTTTGTGTCTCTGTGAGGTGTGTGTTGTGGAGTTTCTGTGTTATGAGTGGTGTGTGTCTAAAATATGTGCACTGTAGATAATGTGTGGAGTCCATGAAATGCGTGCTATGTGTTTGTGTGAGGTGTGTGCTCTGTTTATGATGTGTATGGTGAGTGGTGTGTGTCTGCGTGAGGTGTGTGCACTGTGCAGTTTGTGTATGATGAGTTGTGTGTGTCTGTGTGTAGTGTGTGCATTGTAAAAAGTTTTTGGTGAGTTTTGTGTCTGTGTGATGTGTGTGTTATGTAAAGCGTGTGTGTTGTGTGTTTATTGTGTGGTGCGTGTCTGTGTGAGGTGTGTGCACAGTAGAGTGTGTGTGGAGTGTTTCTGGTGAGTGGTGTGTGTCTGTGTAAAGTAGCTGAACCTTGGATATTGAGTGCTGTGAGTGGTTTGTGTCTGTGTGTGTTGAGTAGTATGTCAGTGTTAGGTGTCTGCATTGTGGAATGTGCGTTTGGTGAGTATTGTCTGTTTTTGTGTGGTGTGTACACTGTGTAGGGTGTGTGTGTGAGGTGTATGCACAGTGAAGTGTGTGTGAAGTGTGTGTGGTGAGTAGTGGGTGTCTGTGTGTAGTGTCTGCACTATGGATTCTGTGTGCAGTAAGTGGTGTGTGTCTGTGTAAGCTGAGTGCACTGTGCAGTGTGTGTGGTAAGTGGTATGTCTGTCTTCAGTGTCTGCACTGTGGATTGTGTGTTTGCTGAGTGTTGTGAGTCTGTGTGAGGTGTCTTCATTCTGAAGTGTGTGCGTCATGAGTAGTGTGTGTCTATTTGACATGTGTGCACTGTGGAGTATGTGTGTATGGTGAGTGTACTGTGTCCATTTGAGGTGTGTGCACTGTCGAGTTTCTGTTCATGATATGTGGTGTGTGTCTTTGTGAGGTGTGTGCATTTTGTAGTTTGTGTGTTCTACAGTGTGTGTTTGTGTGAGGTGTGTGCACTGTGGATTGTGTGTGCTGAGTGGTGTGTGTTTGTGTAAAATGTATGCACTGAATGTGTCTGTTGAGTGTGTTGTGACTGGTAAGTGACAGTGTGAGATGTCTGGATTGTGGATAAAATGTCAGATGTTTGGTGTTTGTCTGTGTGATGTGTGTGCATTGTGATATGTGTTTGTGGAGTTTGCATAATCCGTGCTGCATGTCTCTGTGAGGTTTCTGTACTCTGGAGTGTTTGTGACTGTGGTGAGTATGGTATGTCTAAGGTTGGTGCACTTTAGATTTAGTGTGGAATGTGTGGTGTGCATGGTGTGTCTCTGTGTAAAGTGTGTGCAGTGTGGAGTGTGTGGTGATTTGTGTGCACTGTGGAGTGTGTGTGTGATGAGTGGTGTTTGTGTTAAGTTGGTGCAATGTGGAGTGTGTGTCATGAGTTTAGTTTCTGTGTTCTGGTTTGTGCTATGTGGAGTGTGTGGGTAAAAAGTGTGTAGTAAGTGGTGTGTGTCTGTGTGAGGTGTATGCCCAGTAAAGTGTGTGCAGTGTGTGTGGTTAGTGGTGTTTGTCTGTAAAGTGTGTGCACTGTGGAGTTTGTGTGTGATGAGTGGTGTGTGTATGTGTGAGGTGTGTGCTCTGTGGAGATTGTCTATTTGGAGAGTGTTGTGTCTGTGTTATGTTTGTGCTATGTGGAGTGTGTGTGTAAAGTGTGTGTATTAAGTGGTGAGTGTCTGTGTGAAGGTATGCTCACTGAGTGTATGTTGAGTGTGTGTGGCGAGTGGTGTTTGTCTGTGTGGAGTTTTGCACTTTGGATTGTGTGTGCGGTGGGTTGTGTGTGTCTGTGTGAAGTGAGTGCACTGTGTAGTGTGTGTGGTAATTGTTACATTTGTGTTTGGTGTCTGCACTTTGGATTGTGTGTTTGGTGAGTGGTGTGCCTCTATATGAGCTGTGTACACTGTGTAGTGTGTTTTTATACAAAGTCGTGTGTGTTTGTGTGTGGTGTGTGCACTGTGAAGTATTTCTGTGTTTGTGTGGTGAGTGGTGTGTGCCTCTGTGAAGTGTGTGCACTCTGGAGTGTGTATGCAGTCAGTGGTGTGTGTCTTTGTGAGGTGTGTTCACTGTGCAGTGTGTGTTTGTGGTGAGGAATGTGCTGTGAGAGGTGTCTTCACTGAGAAATGTGCATGTGGTGTTGTGAGCCTGTGTTTCTGCTGTTGGGTGAAGTGCTCTATAGTGACTGTTGTAGGGTAGGGTGCTGTATACTGACTGTTGTTGGGTAGAATGCTCTATATTGACTGTTTCTGGGTATGTGCCGTATAGTGACGGTTGTTGGCTAGATGCTCTATAGTGACTGTTGTTGAATAGGTGCTCTTTAGTGAGTGTTGTTTGGTCATGTGCTCTATAGTGACTGTGCTTGGGTAAGGTGCTCTAATAGTGACTGTTGTTGGTAGAGTGCTCTATAGTGACTTTTGCAGAATTGAGGGCTCTACTGTGATTGTTTATAAGTACGTTTTCTATATTGACTGTTGTTGGGTAGTATGCTCTATAGTGACTGTTGTTGGGTATGTGTTTTATAGTCACTGTTGTTCGGTATGTGCTCTATACTGAATGTTGTTGCATAGGGTGCTCTACAGTGACTGTTGTTTTGTGCAGTGCTCTATACTAACTGTTGTGCAGGATGCTCTATAGTGACTGGCTGGGCAGAGTACTCTATAGTGACTGATATTGTGTAGACAGTTCCATAGTTACTGTTGATGCATAGGGTGCTCTATAGTCACTGTTGCTAGGTAATGATTGTCGTTTGGTAGGGTCCTCAAAATTTACTGTTGTTGGGCCAAGTGCTCTATAGTGACTGTTGTTGGTTAGGTGCTCTATACTGACTGTTGCTGGGTAGGGTGCTCTATAATGACTGTTGTTTGTTGGGGTTCCTTATACTGATGTGCTGGTTAGAGTGTTCTATACTGATTGGTGTTGGGTAGGTACTCTATGGTGACTGTTGTTGAGTAAGGTGCTTTATAGTGACTGACGTTGGGTAGGAGCTCTATAGTGACTGTTGTTTTGTAGAATGCTCCATAAATTCTGTTGTTGTATATGGTGCTCTATAAAGACTTTTGTTGGGTAGAGTGCTCTAGAGAGTGACTGTTTTTGGGTAGAATGCTCTATAGTGACTCTTGTTGGGTAGGGTGCTCGATACTGACTTCTGTTATTTAGAGTGCTCTATAATGACTATTCTTAAATAGGGTGCTCTGTAGTAACATTTGTTGGGTAGAATGCTCTATAGCAACAATTTTTCTGTGGAGGGCTGTATATTAACAGTTGTTTGGTAGGTGCTTTATAATAACTGTTGTTGGGTACGTGCTCTATAGTGACTGTTGTTGGGTAGGGTGCTCTATAGTCACTGTTGCTGAATAGGGTGCTCTATAGTGTCTTTTGTTGCATAGGAGCTCTATAGTGACTATTGTAGGTTAGGTGCTCTATAGTGACAGTTGTTGGGTAGTGTGCTTTATACTGACTGCTGTTGGGTAGTGGGCTCAATAGCAACAGTTGTTGGATAAGTTGCTTTATACTGACTGTTGCTGAGTAGGGTGTTCCATAGTGACTGTAGCTGGGTAGAGAGCTCTATAGTGACTATTGTATGGTAGTGTGCTCCATGCTGACTGTTAAATAGTGTGCTCTATAGTAACTGTTGTTGGATAGGGTGCTATATATTGACTCTTTGGTAGGGTGCTCTGTAGTGCCTGTTGCTGGGTAGGTTGCTCTGTAGTAAGTCTTTTTGCATAGGGTGCTCTATAGTGACTGCTGTTGGGTAGGGTGCTGTATACTGACTGTTGTTGAATAGGGTGCCCTATACTGACTGTTGTTGGGTTGGGTGCTCTATACTGACTGTTGTTGGGAAGGGTGTTCTATAGTGTCTGTTTTCGGGTAGGTGCTTTATATATAGTGAATCTTGTTACATGGACTGCTTTAACGTGACTGATGTTGTTTAGGGTGGTCTATAGTGACTGTTGTTGGGTAGGGTGTTCTATAGTGTTTGTTGTTGAGGAATGGCTCTATAGTGTCTGTTGTTAGGTAAGTGTTCTATAGTGACTGATGTTGGGTGGAGTGCTTTATAGTGAATGTTATTTGGTAAGATAGTCTATAGTGACCATTGTTGCATAGGTTCCCCTGTAGTGACTCTTGTTGTGTAGGGTGCTCTATAGTGTCTTTTGTTGTGTAGGTTGCTCCATAGTGTGTCTTGTTAGATAGGTGCTCTATATATAGTGACTGTTGTTTTGTGGAGTGCTATAAAGTCTCTGTTGTTGAGAGGTTCTCTAGTTACTCTTACTGGGTAGGGTGCTCTATGGTGACTGTTGTTGGGTAGGGTGCTCTATAGTGACTGTTTTTGGGTAGTGTGCTTTATAGTGACTGTTGTTGGGTAAGGTGCTTTATAGAGACTGTTGTTGGGTAGGTGCTCTATAGTGACTGTTTCTTGGTAGGGTGATCTATAGTGACTGTTTTTGGGTAGGTGATCTACAGTGACTGTGGCTGCACAGGTTGCTCTATAGTGCCTGCTTTTGGGTAGAGTGCTCTATATGTGACTGTTGTTGAGTGGAGTGCTTTATACTGACTGTTGTTGCCTTTAGTTCTCTATAGTGACTGTTGATGGGTATAGTGGTCTATAGTGACTCTTGTTGGGTAGAATTCTCTATAGTGTCTGTTGTTGGGTAGGTGATCAATAGTGACTGTTGTTTGGTAGAGGGCTCTAGATAGTGATTGTTTTTGGATGGGATGCTCTATAGTGACTGTTGTTGGCTAGAGTGCTCTATAAGTGGCTGTTGATTGGTGTAGTGCTTTATAGTGACTGTTTTGTAGAGAGCAATACGGTGACTGCTGTTGGGTAATGTGTTGATAGTTACTGCTGTTGTGTAGGGTGGTATATAGTGACTGTTGTTGGTTGGGGTGCTCTATACTGACTGTTGTGTAGGGTGCTATATAGTGAATGTTGTTGGTTGGGGTGCTCTATAGTGGCTGTTGTTATGTAGGTGGACGATATTGACTGCTGTTGAATAGGTGCTCTATTTGGACTGTTTTGGGTAGGTGCGATATAGTGTCTGCTGTTGGGTAGGGTGCCTTATAGTGACTGTTTTTGGGTGGACTTCTCTATACTGACTGCTGTTGTGTATGTACACTGTAGTGACTGTTTTTTGCTAGGGTGCTCTATAGTCACTCTTGTTGGATGCAGTGCTCTATAATGACTGCTGCTGGGAAGTTTCACTATACTGACTGTTGTTCAATGTGATGCTCTATACTGTCTGTTGTGGGGTAGAGTGATCTATAGGTGACTGTTTTTGGGTGGAGTGCTCTATAGTGACTGTTGTTGTGTAGTTTGCTCTATAGTTACTCTTGTTTGGTAGAGTGCTCTATAGTAATTATTTTAGGGTGGAGTGCTCTATACTGACTGTTGTTGAATAGCTGCTTTATGGTGACTGTTGTTTGGTAGGTGCACTATAGTGACTATTGTTAGGTAGGGTGCTCTATACTGACTGTGGTAGGTAGGGTGCTCTATAGTGACTGCTGTTTGGTAATGTACTCTATAGAGACTATTTCTGTATAGGATGCTCTACAGTGACTGTTTTTAAGTGGGGTGCTTTATGGTGACTGTTGTTGGATAGGGTGCTCCATAGTGAATGTTGTTGAGTAGAGTGCTCTATAGCGTCTAATTTTATGTAGGGTGTTATATAGTGATGGTTGTTGGAAAGATTGCTCAATAGTGACATTTGTTGGGTAGAGAGCACTATAGTGACTTTTGTGTAGGGTACTCTATAATGACTGTTGTCAGGTACAGTACTCAATAGTAACTGTTGTTGAGTAGAGTGTTCTATAGTGATTATTTTTGGGTATGTGCTCTGTAGTGACTGTTGTTGGGTAGGTGATCTATACTAAATGTGTTTTGGTAGGGGTTTTATAGCGACTGTTGCTGAGAAGGTGCTCTATAGTGATTGTTGCTTGATAGGGTGCTCTATTGTGACTTGTTGGGTAGGAGGTCTATAGTGACTGATAGTGGTTGTTGTTCTCTACAGTGACTGTTAGTTTATAGAGTTCTCTATAAGTGACTGCTTTGGGGTGGAGATCTCCATAGTGAATATTGTTGGGTCTGTATTCTATAATGACTATTGAGGGGTATGGTTTTTTATAGTGGTTGTTGTTGTGTAGACTGCTCTTTAGTTACTGTTTTTGGGTAAAGTCCTCTATAATGACTGTTGATATGTAGCGTGCTACATAGTCACAGTTGATGTGTACATGCTAAATAGTGACTGTTGTTGGGTAGGTGCTCCATAGTGACTGTTGCTGGGTAGGGTGCTCTATAGTGCCTGTTCTTTGGTATGGTGCTCTATAGTGACTGTTGGGTAGAGTTCTCTATTCTGACTGTTCATGTGTAGGTGCTCTATATTGACAGTTGTTCGGTAGGTGCTCTATAGTGACTGTTGTTTGGTAGGTGCTCTATAGTGTCTGTTGTTGGGAAGGTGCTCTATAATGGCTGTTGTTAAGTAGGGTACATTATAATGACGGTTGTTGGTATGGTGCTCTATAGTGACTGCTGTGGGATAGGTGCTATATAGTGACTCATGTTGTGTTAATGCTCTATAGTGACTGTTGTTTCATAGATGATATATAGTGACTGTTGTTAGAAAGGTTGCTCTATAGTGACTTGTTAATAGAGTGCTCTATATTGAGTGTATCTTGGTAGAATGTTATTGTGACTGTTGCTCTGTGGGGTTCTCTATAAAGATTGTTGCTAGGTAGAGTGCTTTATAGTGACTAGTATTGGGTACAGAGGTCAATAGTAACTGTTTTTAATAGTTGATCTATGCAATCTGTTGTTGTTTAGGGTGATTCATACTGGCATTTGTTGGGTAGGTTCTCTATAGATACTGTTGTTGGGTGGGTGCTCTAAAATGACTATTGATGGGTAAAGTGCTTTATAAATGACTGTTGTCTCAAAGACCTAGAAATAGAAATTCCATTTGACCCAGCAATCCCATTACTGGGTATATATCCAAAAAACTATAAATCGTTCTACTATAAGGACACATGCACACGAATGTTCATTTCAGCACTGTTTACAATAGCAAAGAACTGGAACCAACCCAAATCCCCATCAATGATAGATTGGACTGAAAAAATGTGGCACATATACACCATGGAATTTTATGCAGCAATCAAAAATGAGGAGTTTGTGTCCTTTGTAAGGACATGAATGAATCTGGAGAACATCATTCTCAGCAATATGACACAAGAACAGAAAAAGAAATACCGCATATTCTCACTCATAGGCGGATGAGAAAAAAGAGAACACATGGACACAGGGAGGGGGTCTACTACACACTGGGGTCTATTGGGGGGAATGGGGGAGGGACAGCGGGGGGCTGTGGAGGGATAGCCTGGGGATAAATGCCAAGTATGGGTGAAGGGGAGGAAAGCAGCAAACACACTGACATGTGTGTACCTATGCAACTATCTTGCACGTTCTGCACATGTACCCCAAAACCTATAATGCAATAAAAATTTTAAAAATTAAAAATAAATAAATAAATAAAATAATTAAAAAAAAAATGACTTGTTGGGCGAGGTGCTCTAGAGTGACAGTTGCTCCATAGGGTGCTCTAGCATGAATGTTGTTGGGTAGAGTGCTCTATACTGACTGTTGCTGCATAGGGTGCTCTATAGTGACTGTTTCTCTGTAGCATGCTTTGTAGTAACTTCTTTTCGATAGGGTGTTACATAGTGACAATTGTTGAGTACGTGCTCTGTACTAATTGTTTCTGGGTAGAATGTTTTATAGTGACTGCTGTTGGTTAGGGTTCTGTATAGTAACTGCTGTTGTGTAGAGTGCTCTATAGTGACTGTAGCTGGGTAGGTGCCCTATAATGACCTTTGTTGGGTACATGCACTAAAATGACTGTTGTGGGGTAGGTGCTCTATAGTGACTGTAGTTGGTTATGGTGCTCTATAGTAAATGATGTTGGGTAGGTTGTGCTATAGTGAATGTTTTTGGGTGTAGTGCTCCATAGTGTCTGCTCTTGGGTGGGGTGCTCTATACGGACTCTTGCTGGGTTGGGTGCTCTATAGTCACTGTTGTTGGATAGACTGCTCTAGATATTGACTGTTGTTTGGTAGGTGCACTATTGTGATTGTTGTTCGATATTGTGCTCTATAGTGGCTGTTGTTGTGTAGGTTGCTCTATAGTTACTGTTGTTGCGTGGGGTGCTCCACAGTGACTGTTGTTGGGTAGGTGCTCTATAGTAACTGTAACTGGGTAGTAAGCTCTATTGTGACTGGTGTTGGACAAGGTGCTCTATAGTGCCTGTTGCCTGGTAGCATGCTCTATAGTGACTGTTGCTGGGTACAGTGCTCTATAGTGACTCTTGTTGGGTTGACGACTTTGTAGTGACTATTGTTGTGTAGGGTGCTCGATACTGACTATTATTTGTACAGTGCTCTATAATGATTGTTAAGTAGGTTGCACTATATTGACTGTTGCCGGGCAGGGTGCTCTGTAGTGACTGTTGCTGGGTGAAGTGCTTTATAAGGACTATTGCTGGGTAGTGTTTTTATTTTTATTTTTATTGCATTATAGGTTTTGGGGTACTTGTGCAGAACGTGCAAGATAGTTGCATAGGCACACACATGGCAGTGTGCTTTGCTGCGTTTCTCCCCTTCACCCACACTTGGCATTCATCCCCAGGTTATCCCTCCCCAGCCCCCCCGCTGTCCCTCCCCCATTCCCCCCAATAGACCCCAGTGTATAGTAGACCGCCTCTCTGTGTCCATGTGTTCTCATTTTTCTCATCCACCTATGAGTGAGTATATGCGGTATTTCTTTTTCTGTTCTTGTGTCAGTTTGCTGAGAATGATGTTCTCCAGATTCATCCATGTCCGGGTAAAGTGTTTTATAGTGAAACTTTATTGGTAGGTACTTTATAGTGACTGTTGTTGGGTAAGGTGTTTATAGAGACTTTTGTTTAAAAGGGTGCACTTTTGTGACTGTTGTTGAGTGAGGTGCTCTATAGAAACTTTTGTTTATTAGGGTGCACTATAGTGATTGTTGTTGGGTAGAGTGCTCCATAGTGACTGTTTTGGCATAGGGTGTTCTATGGTGCTTGTTTTTGAATAGTGTGCTTTTTTGTGACTGTTGTTGGGTATGATATTCTATAGTGATTGTTGTTTAGTAGGGTGCTCTATAGTGCCTTTTGTTGGATAGGTGCTCTATCTTGATTGTTTTAAAGTAAGTTGCTATATAGTGAATCTTGTTGCATACAGTGCTCTATTCTGACTGTTGTTGGGTAGAGTTTACTATCATGACTGTTGTTGAATAGGTGATCTATAGTGACTGTTTTTGGGTAGGTGCTATATAATGACAGTTGTCGGGTAGGTGCTCTAAGGTTTCTGTTGTTGAGCAGATGCTCATAGTGACTGTTGTTGGATAGGGTTCTCTATAGTGACTATAGTTTCTGTTTTTGGGTGGAGTGCTTTATATTGACTGTTGTTGGATAGGCTGCTCTTTACGGACTTTTATTTGGTAGGGTGCTCTATACTAAATTTGTTGAGTAGGTGGTCTATAGTGAATGTTGTTGGGTAGGTGCTCTATAGTAACTGTTGTTGGTTAGGGTGCTCTATAGTGACTATTGTTGGGCACATGCTCTATAGTGACTGTTGGATAAGGTGCTCTATAGTTACTGTTGTCTGGTAGTGTGCGCTATAATGAATGTTTTTTGGTGGAGTGCTCTAGAGTGTCTGTTGTTGGGTGGGGTGCTCATTACTGTTGCTGGATAAAGTGCTCTATAGTGACTCTTCTTGCATAGAATGTTATATAGTGACTGTTGTTTGGTGGGGTGGTCTATGGTAAATATTGTTGGGTAGACTGCTATATAAGTGACCATTGTTGGGTGCAGTGCTCTATGAAGATCGTTGTTTTGTACAGTGCTCTATAGTGACTGTTTTTAGTTAGAGTGCTCCACAGTGACTTGCGTAGGTTTCTCAACATGTACTGTTGTTTGCTAGGTGATCTGTAGTGACTGTTGCTTGGTAGAGGTCTCCAGATAATTACTGTTTTTGGGTGGGGTGCTCTACAGTGACTGTTGTTTGCTAGAGTGCTTGACAGGTAGCTGTTGATGGGTGGAGTGCTCTGTAATGACTGTTGTGTAGAGGGCTGTATAGTGACTGTTTTTGGGTGGAGTGCTCTATAGTTACTGTTGTTGGATAGGGTGCTATATACTGACTGCTTTTTGTTGGGGTGCTCTATAGTGACTTTTTGGGTAGAATGCTATATAGTGACTGTTGTTGTTTGGGGTGTTCTATGGTGACTGTTTTTCATAGAGTGCTCTATACTTGACTATTGTAAGGTGGAGTTCTTTATAGTGACTGTTCTTGTGTGGAGTGCTTTATAATGACTGTTGTTTCATAGAGTGCTCTATTGTGACTGTTGGAAAGATTGCTCTATATTGACTGCTGTGGGATAGGTGTGCTATAGTGACTCTTCTTGTATTGTGTGCTCTATAATGACTGTTTTGGGGAACAATGCTGAACAGTAACTGATGTTAGGTAGAGTAATCTATAGTGACGGTTGTTGGGTAAGTGCTCTATAGAGACTATTGTTGGGTAGGTGATCTATACTGAATGTTGTTTGGTAGGTGCTCTTTAGTGACTGTTGTTGGACAGGTGCTCTACAGTGATTGTTGCTGGGTATAAAGCTCTATAGTGACTGTTGTTAAGTAGCTGGTGTATAGTGACTCTTTTTGGTTGTGGTGCTTTATAGTGACTGTTTTTGTGGAGAGAGTTCCATAGGTGACTGTTGTGGGGTGGCATTTTCTACTAAATGTTTTTGTGTAGAGTGTTTTGTAGTGACTGTTGTTGAGTTGGTATTCTGTCATGACTGTTGTTAAGTAGGCTACTTTATAGTGACTCTTGTTTATAGTGCTCTATAGTGACTGTTGATGTGTAGCGTGCTATATAGTCACAGTAGTTGGGTAGTTGCTTAATAGTGACTGTTGTTAGGTAGGTGCTCCATAGTGACTGTTGTTGCATAGGGTGCTTTATAGTGACTGTTCCTGGGTACAGTGCTTTGTAGTGACTGTTGTGCAGAGTTCTCTATACTGACTGTTCTTGGATAGTGCTCTATAGTGACTGTTGTTGTGTAGGTGCTTTATAGTGTCTGTTTTTAATTATGTGCTCTATAGTGACTGTTGTTAGGTAGGGTGATTTTTAGTAATTGTTGTTGGTAGGATGTTCTATAGTGACTGTTGTCAGATAGGTGCCCTATAGTTACTTCTGTTAGGTAGGTGCTGAATAGTGACTGTTGTTTGGTAGGTGCTCTATAGTGACTGTTGTTAAAAAGGGTGCTCTATAGTAACTGTTGCTGTGTAGGGTGCTCTATTTTGACTGTTGCTGTGTGGGGTGCCCTGTAAAGACTCTTGCTATGTAGAGTGCTCTATCATGACTGTTGTTGGATAGAGAGCTCAATAGTGACTGTTTTCGGGTATTTGCTCTTTATGGGCTGTTGCTGTGCAGGGTTATCCATACTGACTTTTGTTGGGTAGGTGCTCTATAGTGACTTTTGTTGTGTAGGTGCTCTATAGTTACTGTTGTTGGGTGGGGTGTTCTATAGTGACTATTTTTCAGTAGAGTGCTTTATAAGTGACTGTTGTTTGGTGGATTGCTCTATTTTGACTGTTGTTGTGTACAGTGCTCTACAGAGACTTTTGTTGGTTAGAATGCTCTACAGTGACTGTTTTCAGAGAGGTTGTTTTATACTGACTGTTGTTGGGTAGGGTGCTTTATAGTGACTGTTGTTGGTATGTGCTCTATGGTGACTGTTATTAGTTAAGGTGCTCTATAGTAACTATTGTTCAGTAGTGTGCACTATAGTGACTGTTCTTGTGTGGAGTGCTCTAAGGTGTCTGTTGTTTTTTAGTGTGTTCAATACTGACTGTTGATGAGTAGAATTCTATATAGTGACTGCTTTTAGGTAGAGTGCTCTAGATAGTGATGGTTGTTGCATAGGTGCTCTATAGTGATTGCTCTTTGGTAAGGTGCCCTTTAATGACTGTTGTTGAGTGGAATGTTCTGTAGTCACTGCCATTGTTTTGAGTTCTCTATAGTGACTGTTGTAGGGTAGAGATCTTTGTAAGTGACTGTTGTTGGAAGGAATGTTCTATCCAGACTGTTTGGTAGACTTCTCTATGGTGACTGTTGTGTGGAGTGCTCTGTAGTGACTGTTGTTGTGTAGGATGTTTAATAGTGACTGTTGCTGGGTAAGAAACTCTAGAAACTGTTATTCTGTAGGGTGCTATATAGTGACTCTTGTTAGGTAGAGTGCTCAATAATGACTGTTGCTGCATAGGGTGCTATATAGTGACCCTTACTCTGTAGCATACTTTATACTGATGGTTGTTAAGTAGGATGCTCTATAGAGACTATTGTTGTGTAGGGTGCTACATAGTGACTATTGTTGAATAGGTGCTCTGTACTGATTGTTGCTGGGTATGGTGCTCTAAAGTGACTGTTGTTGGTTCGGGTGCTCTATAGCAACTGCTGTTTGTTACAGTGCTTTATAGTGACTGTCATTGGGTAGGTCCCCTATTCTGATTTTTGTTGGGTAGGTGCTCTATAATGACTGTTGTTTTGTAGGTTATCTGTATTGACTGTTGTTGGTTAGGTGGCTTTATAGTAACTGCTGTTAGGGTGCACTGTAGTGGATGATGTTGAGTGGAGTACTCTATAGTGTCTCTTGTTGGGTGGGGTGCTCTATAGTCACTGTTGTTGGGTTGAGTTCCATAGATATTGACTGTTGTTTGGTAGGGGCTCTAGTGTAATTGTTGTTGAATATCATTCTCTATAGTGACTGCTGTTGTGTAGGTTGCCATATAGTGACTGTTGTGGTTAGAGTGTTTTATAGGTGACTGTTTTTTGTGGAGTGGTTTATAGTGACTATTGTGTAGAGTGCTCTATCGTGACTGTTATAGCAAAGAGTGCTCTATAGTGACTGTTGTTGGTTAGGTGCTCTATATTAACTGTTGTTGAGTAGGGTGAACTATAGTGACTGTTGTTGGGTAGGTGCTCTATAGTTACTGTTGATGAGTAGTTGGCTCTATTGTGACTGAAGTTGAGCATTGTCATCTATAATGACTGTTGCTGGGTACAGTGCTCTATAGTGACTATTGTTGGGTTGAGGGCTTTATAGTGACTTTATAGTTGTTGGGTAGGGTGCTCGATACTGACTATTATTGTATGGTGCTCTATAATGACTGCTGTTAAGTAGAATTCTCTATACTGACTGTTGATGGGTAGGGGGCTCTATAGTGACTATTGCTGGGTGAAGTGCCCTATATGGACTATTGCTGGGTAAAGTGCTTTATTGTGACAGTTTTTTTGTAGGTAGTGTATAGTGACTGTTGTTGGGTGAGGTGGTCTATATTGACTTGTTTGGTAGGGTGCACTATGGTGACTGATGTTGGGTAGAGTGCTCTATAGTGACTGTTTTTGCATCGGGTGGTCTATAGTAACTCTTGTTAGGTAGAGTTCTCTATGGTTACTGTTGTTGGGTAGGTGCTTTATAGTGACTGATTTTGAGTATGTTCCCTATAGTTTTTGAATAGTGTGTTTTATTGTGACTGTTGTTGGGTATGATATTTTACAGTGATTGTTGTTGGATAGAGTGATCTATAGTGCCTGTTGTTGGGTAGGTGCTCTATACTAATTGTTTTTTGGTAGGTTGCTCTATAGTGACTCTTGCTGGGTAAAGTCCTCTATAGTAACTGTTGTTGGGTAGGTACTTTATAGTGACTAATTTTGAGTATGTGCCCCATGGTGACTGTTTATTGTAGGGAGCTCTATAGTGACTGAGTGAGGTTTGTGCACAGTGGAGTGTGTGTGTGGTGTATCTTGTGTGTCTGTGTGAGGTGTGTGCTGTGTAGTGTGGGTGTATTGTGAGTGGTGTGTGTTTGTGTAAAGTTTGTGCACTGTGCTGTTTGTGTACGTTTATGTGGTGAGTGGTGTGTGCCTGTGTGAGGTGTGTTCACTGTGCAGTGTGTGTTTGTGTTGAGTGGTGTGCCTGTGCAAAATGTCTGCACTGTAAAATGTGTGTGCAGTGAGTGTTGTTTGTCTGTGTGAAATGTATTTACTGTGTAGTGTGTGTGGTCAGTCATGTGTCTGTATGAGGTTTCTTCTATGTGGAGTGTGTGTGTCCTGAGTGGTGTGTGTCTGAAATGTGTGCACTATGGAGGGTGTATGTGGTGACTGCTTTGTGTCTGTGTGAGTTGTGTGAACTGTGGAGTGTTTGTTCAGTGGTGTGTGTCTTTGTGAAATGTGTGCACTATGGATTTTTATGTGCGTGATGAGTGGTATGTCTGTGGGAGTTGTGTGCACTTGTTAATGTGGGAGTGGTACATGACTCTTTAATGTGTGAGCATTGTGGAGTACGTGTGTGGAGTGTGTGTGGTGACTTCTGTGTGTCTATGTGAGGTGTCTGCACTGTTGAGTGTGTGTGTGGTGTGTGGTGTGTGCCTGTGTGAAATGTGTGCACTGTTTAGTATGCATGTGGTGAGTGGTGTGTGTCTGTGTGAGATGTATGCACAGTGGGGTGTGAGTGTGCAGTGTCTGTGGTAAGGTGTGTGGGTCTGTGTTAGGCATCTGCACTCTGAAATGTGTGTTGTGTGTTGTGTGTCTGTGTGAGGTGAGTGTATGGTGGAGTGTAAGTGTGCTAATTGGTGTGTGTCCCTGTGAGGTGTGTGCACTGTGGGGTCTGTGTTTGAGGTGGATGTCATGTGTCTATGTGAGGTGTGTGCACTGTGAAGAGTGTGTGTGGTGAGTGACTTGTATCTGCGTGAGGTTTATAAACTGTGCAGAGTGTGTGTGTGCTGAGTGGTGTGTGTCTGTGTGGTGTGTTTACTGTGTAGTGTGTGTGCTCAGTCTTGTGTCTCTGTGAGGTGTCTTCACTGTAAATTGTGTGTATCGTGAGTAGTTTGTGTCAGTTTGAGGTGTGTGCACTGTGTAATGTGTGTTTATGATGAGTGGTGTGTGTTTGGGTTAATTGTGTGCACAGTACAGTGTGTTTTTGTGGCATGTGTGGTGTGTGTGGTGTGTGCACTGTGGATTTTGGTGTGTGGTCAGAAGTGTGTGTCTGTGTCAGGTGTGTGCACTGTGGTGTGTGTGTTTGTGGTGAGTAGTGTGCCTGTGTGAAGTAGTCACTTCACAGTGGAATGTCTGTTTTGAGTTTTCTGTGTCTCTGTTAAGTGTGTTAATGGTTTACTGTGTGTAATATGTAGTGTTTCTCTATGAGATGGCTTCACTGTAATGTGTGTATTTGGTGAGTGGAGTGTGTCTGTGTGATGTGTGTGCAGTGTGGAGTGTTTGTGTAATGAGTGCTGTGTGTTTGTTTGAGGTGTGTGCACTGTGCAGTTTTTGTGTGACTGGTGAGTGGTGTGTCTTTGTGAGGTGTGTGCACTGAGCTGTGTATGTGTGATCAGTGGTGTGTGTCTTGTGAGGCGTGTGCACTGTGCAGTGCATGTATCAGGTGAGTCGTGTGCCTTTGGGATGTCTGAACTGTGGAATGTTTGTGTGGTGAGTGTTGTGTGTCTGTGTGAGTTGAGTTTACTGTGTATTGTGTGTGTTCAGTATTGTGGTTGTGTGAGGTGTTTCACTGTAAAGTGTGTGTGTCATGAGAAATGTGTGTCTGATTGAGGTGTGTGCACTGTAAAGTGTGTGTGTATAGTGTGTGCTGTGTGTCTGTGTGAGGTGTGTGCACTGTGGAGTCTCTGTGCATGGTATGTGGCATGTGACTTTGTGAGTTGTGTGCACTGTAAAGTGCATTTGTGTTCTACAGAGGGTTTGTGTAAGGTGTGTGCACTGTGGAGTTAGTGCTGAGTGGTGTGTGTCCGCCTGAAATGTGTGCACTGAGTGTGTGTTGAGTGTGTTTGGTGACGTGTGACAGTGTGAGTTGTTTGCATTGTGGATAAGGTGTCAGGTGGTTTGTGTTTTTCTGTGTGATATGTGTGCATTGTGGTGTGTTTGTGGAGTTTGTGTAGTGTGTGCTGTGTGTCTTAGTGGTGTGTGTGTGCTTTGGAAAGTGTGTGAGTGTGGCGAGTAGTGTATGTCTGAGGTATGTGCACTGTGGATTTCATGTCGAATGTGTGGAGTTCATAATGTGTCTCTGTGTAAGGTGTGAGCACTGTGCTTGGTTTTTGTGTGGTGAGATGTGTGTATGTCATGTGTGTAAACTGTGGAGTGGGTGTGTAATGAGTGGTTTGTGTCTGTTTAAGGTGTGTGCACTGTGGAGAGTGTGTGTTTTGATATTTGTGTGTGTCAGGTTTGTGCTATATGCAGTGTGTTTGTGAAGGGTGTGTATTAAGTGGTGTGTGTCTGTGTGAGGTGTATGCCTATTGGAATGTGTGTAGATGGTGTGTGGTGAGTGTTGTGCATATGTGTGTTGTATCTGCACATTGGATTGTGTGTGAAGTGGATAGTGTGTGTTTGTGTGAAGGGAGTGTCCTGTGTACTGTGTGGTAAGTGGTTTGTCTGTATTTGGTGTCTGCACTGTGGATAGTGTGTTTGTTGCGTGGAGTGTGCCTTTGTGATGTGTGTGCACTATGTAGTGTGTGTGTTTGTTTAGTGGTGTGCTTATGTGCTGTGTGTGTTCTGTGCAGTTTGTGTGTGTTTGTGTGGTGAGTGTCTGTGTGAGGTGTGTGCACTGTAAAGTGTGCGTGTTTTCAGTGGTGTGTGTCTTTATAAAAAGTGTGCACTATGCAGTGGGTGTTTGTGGTGATTGGTATGCCTGTGTGAGGTGTCTGCACTGCAAAATGTGTGTGCAGTTAGTGTTGTGTGCCTTTGTAAAATGAACTTATTGTGTAGAGTTGTCAGTCATGTGTCTGCATTAGGTTTCTTCCAAGTGGAATGTGTGTGCCATGCGTGGTGTGTGTGTAAGGTGTGTGCAATATGGAGAGTGTCTGGTGACTGCCTTGTGTAATCATGGGTTGTGTGAACTGTGGAGTGTGTGTTTGTTGTCTGGTATGCCTGTGTAAAATGTGTGCACTGTGCAGTGTTATGTGTGCAGTGAGTGGTGTGTCTGTGTGAGTTGTGTGCACTCTTTGATGTGTGGGTGTTGCATGTCTGTTTAAAATGTGTGCACTGTGAAGTATGTGTGTGGAGTGTTTGTGGTAACTGTGTGTGTCTGTGTTAGCTGTCTGCACTGTAAAGTGTGTACGTGGAGAGTGGTGTGTGATTGTGTGAGGTGTCAGCACTGTGTAGTATGCATGTGATGAGTGGTGTGTATCTGTGTGAGATGTATGCACAGTGAAGTGTGAGTGTGTAGTGTGTGTTTCGAGGTGTGTGTCTGAGGTGTGTGCACAGTGGAGTTTGTGTGTGTTGAGTGGTGTGTGTTTCTCTTAGGTGTTAGCATTGTAAAGTGTTTGTGTGCAGTGAGTGGTGTGTGTCTGTGTGAGGTTTTTGGACTGTGAAGTGTGTGTGGTGAGTGACTTGTGTCTGTGTGAGGGTTTTGCACTGTGCAGAGTGTGTGTTTAGTGAGTGGTGTTTGGGTTTTCTGCACTGTGGAGTGTGTGCGTGTGGTGAATCTTATGTGTCTGTGAAAGGTTTTTGCATTGTGTAGTGTGTGTGTATGCAAAGTTGGGCGTGTTTGGGTTAGGTGTGTGCACAGTGCAGTGTGTGTGTTTGTGTGGTGTGTGTCTGTGTGTAGTGTGTGCACTGTGGAGTGTGTGTGTTATTAAAGGTGTGTGTCTCAGGTGTGTGCACTGTGGAGTGTTTGTGGTAATTGGTGTGCCAGTGTGAGTTTTCTGCACTGTGAAATGTGTGTGGCGGGAGTTCTCTATGTCTCTGTTAGGTGTGAGCACTGTGCAGTGTGTGTTTTTGGTGAGTTGGGTGCTTGTCTGAGGTGTCTGTGCTGCTTAATGTGTATATGGTGAGTGGTGTCTGTGTGAAGTTTGTGCACTGTGCAGTTTGTGTGTGATAAGTGGTGTGTGTTTTTGTGAGGTATGTGCACGTGAAAAGTGGCTGTTTCTTGAGTTTTTTGTCTGTGTGAGGTTTGTGCTACCTAGAGTTTTTGCGTGAAGTGTGTGTATTAAGTGGTGTGTGTGTGAGATATGTTTTTCCATTGGATTGTGTGTGGAGAGTGTGTAATGAGTGGTGTGTGTTTTTGTAATGTTAGTGCACTGTGTAGTGTGTGTGGTAAGTGGTATGTCTGTGTTTGGTGTCTGCACTATGGATTGTGTGCTTGGTAAGTAGTGTGAGTTTGTGTGAGGTGTGTGTGTTGTGTAGTGTGTGTGTATGTTCAGTGGTGTGCTCTTTGCAGTTTGTGTGTGTTTGTGTGGTGAGTGGTGTGGGTCTGTGTAAAACGGATGCACTGTGGAGTGTGTGTGTTGTCAGTGGTGTGTTTTTATTAGGCGTGTTCATTGTGCATTGTGTGTTTGTGATGAGTGGTGTAACTGTGTGTGATGTCTGCACTGTAAAATGTGTGCGGTGAGTGTTGTGTGTCTGTTAGAATTGTATTCATTGTGTAGTGTATGTGATCAGTCATCTGTCTGTATGAGTTTTTTTTATGTGGAGTGTGTGTATCCTGAGTGGTGTATGCATGTAGTGTGTGCACTCTGCAGAATGTGAGTGGAGACTGCTTTTGTCTGTGTGAGTTGTAAGAAATGTGATGTGTGTTTTGAGTGGTGTGTGTCTGTGTAAAATGTGCGCACTGTGGAGTGCTATATGTGCAGTGAGTGGTATGTCTTTGTGAGTTGTGTGCACTTTTTTATGTGTGAGTGGTGCTTTTCTCTTCAAAGTGTGTGCACTCAGGAATTTGTGTGTGGAGTGTGTGTGGTGACTCATGTGTGAGTGTGTAAAATGTTTGCACTATAAAGTGTGTGTGGAGAGTTTTGTGTGCCTGTGTGAGGTGTGTGCACTGTATGGTATGCATGTGATGAGTGGTGTGTATCTGTATGAAGTGTATGCACAGAGAAGTTTAAGTGTGCAGTGTACATGGTAAGTGGTGTGTTTCTGTGCTAGGTGTCTGCACTCTGGAGAGTGTGTGTGTTGAGTGTTGTGTGTTTGTGTAAGGTGTGTTCACTGTGGACAGAGTGCACCTGGTAAGTGGTAGGTGTAATTGTAAAAATTGTGCATGGTAAAGTGTGTGTGCTGATTGGTGTGTGTTTCTGTGAGGTGTTAGCACAGTAAAGTGTGTGTGCACAGTGAGTGGTGTGTGCTGTGTGAAGTGTGTGAACTTTGAAGAGTATGTGTGCTGTGTGAGTTGTGTCTGTGTGAGGTTTTTGCACTGTGCAGTGTGTGTGGTGAGTGCTGTGTGTCTGTGAGTTTTGTGCACTGTGTAGTATGTTTGTGATGAGTCTTGTGTGTCTGTGTAAGATGTTGGCACAGTGGAGTGTGAGTGTGCATTGTGTGTTGTAAGTGGTGTCTGTGCTAGGTTTCTTCACTCTGGAGTGTGTGTGTTGCATGTTGTGTGTCTGTGTAAAGTTTCTGTACATTGAAAAGCCTGTGCATGTTATGTGGTGTGTGTCTGCATGAGGTGTGTGCATGGTGAAGCGTGTGTGTGCTGATGGTTGTGTTTTGCTGTGATGTGTTAGAACTGTGGAGTGTGTGGGTGTGGTGAGTGGTGTGTGTCTTTGTAAAGTGTGTGCACTGTGAACAGTGTTTGTGGTGAGTGACTTGTGTCTGTGAAAATTTTTGAACTGTACAGAGTGTGTGTGCAGTGAGTGGTGTGTGACAGTGTGAGTTTTGTGCACTGTAAAATGTGTGCATGTGGTGAATCTTGTGTGTCTGTGAGAGTTATGTGCACTGTGCAGTGTGTGTATAAAAAGTAACGTGTGTTTGTGCTGTTTGCACAATTCAGTGTGTGTGTGGTGTGTGCTGTGTGTCTGTGTGTGAAGTGTGCACTCTGAAGTGTGTTTGTGGCCAAAATGTGTGTTTGTTTCAGGTGTGTGACCTGTGGAGTGTGTTTCTGGTGAGTGGTGTGTCAGTGTGAGTTTTCTGCACTGTGGAATGTTTGTGTTGTGAGTATTCTTTGTTTCTGTTAGGTGTGTGCACTGTGCAATGTGTGTTTCTGGTGAGTCAGGTGCATGTGTGTGGTGTCTGCACTGCAAAATGTGTGTGTGGTTTGTGGTGTGTTTCTGAGTGAGGTGTGTGCACTGTGATGTTTCTGTGTGATGAGTGGTGTGAGGTGTGTACACTGTGGAGAGTGTGTGTGGTGAGTTTTGTGTCTTTGTGTTGTGTGTCCTATGTGGAGTGTGTGCATTAAGTGTGTGTATTGAGTGGTGTTTGTCTGTGTGAGGTGTGTGCACAATGGAGTGTGTGTGGTGAGTGGTGTGTGTGGAGTGTCTGCACTTTAAACTGTGTGTGAGATGAGTGGTGTGTGTCTGTGTAAGACGAGTGCACTGTTGAAAGTGTGGTGCGTTTTATATCTTTGTGTTAGGTGTCTGCACTGTGGAGTGTGTGTTTTGTGAGTATTGTCTTACTGTGTGTGGTGTGTGTACTGTGTAGGGTGAGTGTATGGTGAATGGTGTGTTTGTGTGAGGTGTATGCACTGTGAAGTTTGTGTGTGTTTTTTTGGTGAGTGGTGTGTTTTAGTTTGAGGTGTGTTCACTGAGTAGTGTGTGTTTGGTGAGAGGTGTCTTTGTGAGGTGTGCACACTGTAAAGTGTATCTTTCTGGTGAGGTGTGTGCCTGTGTGATGTGTCTGCACTGTGGAATATGTGTGTGTTGGGTAAGATTTGTGTGTCTGTGTGAGGTATGTTTACTGAGTATTGTGTGTGGACAGTCTTGTTTCTGTGTGAGGTATCTTCACGGTAAAGTGTGTGTGTCATGAGTAGTGTGTGTCTGTGGTGTGTGCACTGTGGAGTGTGTGTGGTCAGTCTTGTGTCTGAGTGAGTTGTCTTCAATGTAAAGTGTGTTTCACGTGTTTAGTCTGTGTCTGTTTATGATGTGTGCACAGTGCAGTGTGTGTGGATGGTGAGTGCTGTGTGCCTGTGTGAAGGGTGTGCACTGTTGTAGTCTCTGTGCATGGTATGTGGTGTGTGTCTGTGGGAGGTGTCTGAACTGCAGTATGTGGGTGGTGAGTGGTGTTTGTGTGGAGTGTCTGCACTATGTATTGTGGGTTCTATATGTAGTGTGTCTGTGTTAGTTGAGAGAAATATGTAGTTTGTGGTAAGTGGTATGTCTGTGTTTGGTGTCTGCACTATGGATTGTGTATTTGGTGAGTAGTGCTTGTCTGTGTGAGGTGTGTGTACTGTGAGGCATGTGTGTATGTTGAGTGGTTTGTGTCTGTGTGCACTGTGCAGTTTGTGTGTCTTTGTGTGGTGAGTGGTGTGTGTCTATGTGAGTTGTGTGCACTGTGGAGTGTTTGTGTGGTCAGTGATGTGTGTCTTTGTAAAATGTGTTCACTCTGCAGTGTGTGTTTGTGGTAAGTGGTTGCCTGTGTTAGGTGTCTGCACTGCAGAATGTGTGAGTGGTGAGTGTTGTTTGTCTGTGTGAGATGTATTTACTGTGCAATGTCTGTGGTCAGTCGTGTGTCTGAATGAGGTTTCTTCAATGTGGAGTGCGTGTGTCATAATTGGTGTGTGTGTGAGGTGTGTGCACTATGGAGAGTGTGTGTGGTGACTGCTTTGTTTCTGTGTGTGTTGTGTGAACTGTGGAATGTGTGCTTGTTGAGTGGTGTTGTCTGTGTGAAATGTGTGCACTGTGGATTTTTATGTGTGTGTTAAGTGGTATGTCTGTGTGAGTGGTGTGCACTCTTTGATGTGTGAGTGATGTGTGTCTGTTTAAAATGTGTGCACTGTAGAGTATGTCTGTGCAGTGTGTGTGGTGACTGGTGTGTGTCTGTTTGAGGTGTCCACACTGTAGAGTGTGTGTGTGGAAAGTGGTGTTTTCCTGTGTGAGGTGTGTTTACTGTGAAGTTTGAGTGTGTTTGTGTGATGAGTGGTGTGTATCTGTGTGAGATCGGTGCACAGTGGAGTGTGCCTGTGGTGAGTGGCGTGTATCTGTGTAAAATGTATGCACTCAGTGTGTGTGTTGAGTGTGTGTGGTGACTGGTGTGTGACAGTGTAAGGTGCCTGCATTGTAGATAGAGTGTAAGGTGATCAGTGTGTGTCTGTATAATGTGTATGCATTGTGACGTGTGTGCCAAAGTTGTATAATGCATGCTGCTTGACTCTTTGAGGTGTGTGTTGTGTAGTTTCTGAATGAGGAATAGTGTGGGTCTGAAATATGTGCACTCTGGATCATGTGTGGAGTTTGTAAACATTGTGGTGTGTGGCAGTGTGAGGTGTGTGCACTGTGGAGGGTGTGAAGGTGGTGAGTGGTGTGTGTCTTTTTAAACTGTGTGCATTGTGGAGTTTGTGTGTGACAAGTAATGTGTGTCTGTGTGAGGTGTGTGCATTGTGAAGAGTGTGTGTGATGAGTTTTGTGTCTGTGTAATGTGTGTGCTGTGTGGAGTGTGTGCGTTTCTGTGTGTATTCAGTGGTGTCTGTGTGAGGTGTGTGCACAGTGGAGAGTGTGTGGAGTGTGTGTGCTGAGTGGTGTGTGTGTAGAGTGTTTGCACTTTGGATTGGGTGTGTGATGAGCAATGTGTGTAAGGTGAGTGCACTATGTAGTGTGTGTGGTTAGTGGCATGACTGTGGTAGGTGTCTGCACAGTGGAGTGTGTTTTTAGTGAGTATTGTCTGTCTCTGTGGTGTGTGTACTGCGTACTGTGTGCATATGGTAAGTGGTGTGTGTTTGTGAGAGGTGTGTGCACTGTGCAGTTTGTGAGCATTTGTGTGGTGAGTTGTGTTTGTGTGTGAGGTATGTGCACTGAGGAGTCTGTGTTTGGTCAGTGGTGTGTGTCTTTGTGAGGTGTGCACACTGTGCTGTGTGTGTTTCTGGTGAGTTGTTTCTGTGAGGTGTCCGTACTGCAGAATGTGTGTGTGTTGAGTGTCATGTGTCTGTGTGAGCTGTTTTTACTGTGTAGTGTCTGTGGTCAGTCTTGTGTCTGTAAGAGGTGTCCTCATTGTAAAGTGTGGGTGTCGTGAGTACCGTGTGTCTTCTTGAGGTGTGCACACTGTGGAGTTTGTGTGAATGGTGAGTGCTGGGTGTCTGTGGTGTCTGCATAAGGTGTGTGCACTGTGGTGTCTCCGTGCATGGTATGTGGTGTGTGTCCATGTAAGGTGCATGCACTGTGGAGTGTGTGTGTTCTACAGTGTGTGCTTCTGTGGGGTGTGTGCACTGTCGAGTGTGTGTGCCGAGTGGTTTGTGTCTGTGAAAAGTTTGTGCACTGAGTTTGTATATTGGGTGCGTGTAGTGAATGTTGTGTGATAGTGTGGGGTGTCCGCATTGTGGATAAGCTGTCAGGTGATTGGTGTTTGTCTGTGTAATATGTGTGCATTGTGGTGTGTGTTTGTTGAGTTTGTGTGTAGCGTGCTGTTTTTCTGTGAGGTTTGTTTACTCTGGAGTGTGTTTGAATGCCGTGAGAGGTGTATGCCTAAAGTATGTGCACTCTGGATTGTGTGTGGAGTGTGTGAAATGCATGGTGTGTCTCTATGTAAAGTGTGTGCACTGTAGAAGGTGTGTGTGGTGAGTTGTGTGTATGTGTGAGGTGTGTGCACTGTGGAGAGCGTGTGTGCATTGAGTTTTCTGTCTGAGCTTTGTGCTATGTGGTTTCAGTGTGAACTGTGTATTCAGTGGTGTGTGTCTGTGTGAAGTGTATGCACTGTGGAGTGTGTGTGGAGTGTGTTTGGTGAGTGGTGTCTGTGTGGACTGTCTGCACTTTGGATTGTGTGTGCAGTGGGTGGTGTGTTTCTTTGTGAAGTAAGTGCACTGTGTAGTGTGTGTGGTAAGTCTTATGTCTGTTTTGGTGTCTGCACTTTGGACTGTGTGTTTGGTGAGTGGTGTGTGTCTGTGTAAGCTGTGTACACTGTGTAATGTGTGTGCATAATAACTGGTGTGTTTGTGTGACATGTGTGCACTGTGCAATTAGTGTGTGTTTGTGTGGTGAGTGGTGTGAGTCTCTGTGAAGTGTGTGCACTCTGAAGGTTGTGTGTGGTCAGTAGTGTGTGTCTTTGTGAGGTATGTTCACTGTGCAGTGTGTGTTTGTAGTGAGTGGTGTGCCTGTCTGAGGTGTCTGCACTGAAAAATGTTTGTGTGGTGTTGTGTGCCTGTGTTTCTGTTGTTTTGTGAAGTGCTGTATAGTGACTGTTGTTGGGTATGGTGCTGTATACTGACTGTTGTTAAGTTGGGTGCTCTATATTGACTGCTTTTGGGTATGTGCCTTATAGTGACTGTATCTGCCTTGGTGCTCTATAGTGAATGTTGTTGCATAGGTGCTCTTTAGTGAGTGCTGTTTGGTCGTGTGCTCTATAGTGACTGTTCTTGGGTAAGGTGCACTAATAGTGACTGTTGTTTGGTTGAGTGCTCTATTGTGACTTTTTTTGAGTAGAGGGCTCTAAATTGACTGTTTATGATTTGGTGCTCTACGTTGACTATTGTTGGGTAGTTTGCTCTACAATGACTGTTGTTACGTAGGTACTTTATAGTCAATGTTGTTGTATATGTGCTCTACAGTGACTGTTGTTTGGTATGGTGCTCTATGGTGACTGTAGTTGGTGCAGTGTTCTATCCTGACTGTTGTTGTGTAGGGTGCTCTATAGTGACTGTTGCTAAATAGAGTACTCTACAGTGACTGTTATTAGGTTGACTGCTCTATACTGACAGTTTCTGCATAGAATATTCTATAATCACTGTTTCTGGGTAGGGTTCTCTATACTGACTGTTGTTGTGTACGGTCCTCTATAGTTACTGTTGTTGAATAGGGTTTTCTATAGTGACTGTTGCTGGTTATGTGCTCTATAGTGACTATTGCTGGGTAGTGTGCTCTACAGTGGCTGTTGTGGGTGGGGTGCTTTATACTGACTGTTGTTAAGTAGACTGTTCTAGAGTGACTGATGTTGGGTACATGCTCTATAGTGACTGTTGATGGGTAGGGTACTCTATAGTGGCTGTTGTTATGGAAGTGCTCTATCTTGACTTTGGTTGTGTGAGGTGCTCTATAATGACTGCTCTTCAGTACAGTGCTCTATAGGGGACGGTTGTTGGGTGGAGTGCTTTTTAGTGACTGTGGTTGTGTAGTGTTCTCTATAGTGACTGTTGCTGGGTATGGTTCAATATAATGACTCACTGGGTAGTGCTTTATACTGACTCTTCTTGGTCGGGTGCTCTATACTGAGTGTTGCTGGGTTGGGTGCTCTATACTGACTGTGGTTGGGTGGGTTCCTCTACAGTGACTCTTGATGGGTAGAGTGCTCTATAGTGACTGTTTTGGGGTTGGTGCTGTATAGTGACTTGCTGGTGAAGTTCTCTAAACTGATGCTTGTTGAATATGTTCTCTATAGTGACTGTTGCTGCATACGGTGCTCTATAGACTGTTGTTGGGTAGAGTGCTCTACAGTGACTGATGCTGTAAATGGGGCTCTTTAGTCACTATTGTTAGGTAGGTTCTATATAGAGACTGTTGTTGGCTGGAGTGCTCTATAATGACTGTTGGTTGGTGGTATACTCTAGAGTTACTGTTGTTGGGTAGCTGCTCTATAGTGACTCTTCATAGGAAGGATATTCTATAGTGTCTTTTGTTGGGTATGCTGCTCTGTAGTTACTTCTGCTGAGTAGGGTGCTCCATAGTGACTGTTTCTGGGTAGGGTGCTCTATAATGACTGTTGTTGGGTGGGGTGCTTTATACTGACTGGTGCTGGTTAGAGTGCTCAGTAGTGACTAATGTTGGATAGGCAATCTATGGTGACTGTGGATGGGTGGGGTGCTTTTAATGACTCTTAGTGGGTGGGTGCTCCATAGTGACTGTGGTTAGGTAGAATGCTCTATAAAGTCTGTTGTGGTGTATGGTGCTCTATGGTGACAGTTGTTGGGTGGAGTGCTCTATTGTGACCATTTTTGGGTTGAGTGCTCTATATAGTGACTGTTGTTTGGTAGGGTGTTCTATAGTTACTCTTGTTGGGTGCAGTGCTTGATAGTGACTGTTGTTGTGTACAGTGCTCTAAAGTGACTGTTCTTGGGTAGCATGCTCTATAGTGTCTGTTGTTGGGTGGAATGTTTTATAGTAACTTTTGTTGGGTAGGGTGCTCTATAGTGACTGTTGCCAGGTAGGGTGCTCTAGAGTGACCATTGTTGGGTAGAGTGGTCTACAGTGACTATGGCTGCATAGGGTGCTCTATACAGAATGTTGCTTGGTAGACTGCTATATAGTGACTGTTGTTGGTTATGGTACTCCATAGTTACTGTTGCTGGGTAGGGTGCTCTACACTGACTGTTGTTGGGTGTAGATCTCTATAGTGACTGTTGCAGGATAGAATGCTGCATAGTGACTGTTGTTGCGTATGGTGCTCTATGGTACTGTTGTTGGGTAGAGTGCTCTATAGTGACTCTTGATGGGTAGAGAGCTCTATTTTGACTGTTGTTGGGAAGGTGCTTTATACAAAGTGTTGTTCAGTAGGATGATCTATACTGACTGTTGTCAGGTAGAGTTCTCTATAGTGACTGTTGTTGGGTAAGTGCTCTATAGTGACTGTTGTTAGGTAAGGTGCTCTATATTGATTGTTTTTGGTAGGTGGTTTATAGTGACTGTTGTAGGATAGGGTGCTCTATAGTGACTGTTGTTGTGTAGGGTGCTCTATGGTGACTTGTTGGGTGGAATGCTCTATAGCGACTGTTGGGTATGGTGCTTTATAGTGACGGTTGTTGGATAGAGTGCTTCGTAGTAACTGTTTTTGGGTAGGTTGTTCTTTAGTGACTCTTGTTTGGTAGTTTTCTGTAGTGAATGTTGATAAGTAGAATGCTGTATAGCGACTGTTGTTGGGAAGGTGCTCTATACGGAGTGTTTTTGGGTAGGGTGCTCTGTACTTAGTATTATTTGGTAGGTGGTCTATACTGACTCTTGTTAGATAGGTACTCAGTAGTGACTATAGTATAGTAGCTGCTCTATAGTGACTTTCGTTAGGTAGTGTGCCGTATAATGACTGTTGTTTGTAGGGTGCTCCATAGTGACTGGTGCTGGGTAGCGTGCTTCATAGAGACTGTTGCTGGTTGGCGTGATCTATAGTGACTTTTACTAGGTAATGTGTTCCATAGTAACTGTTTTTTAAAAGGTACTCTATAGTCACTGTTGTGGGTGGATTGCTCTATACTAACTGTTGTTGGGTGGAGTTCTTTATAGTGATTGTTGTTAAGTAAGTGTTCTGTAGTGACTGTTGTTAGGTAAGGTGCTCTATAGTGATTGTTGTTGGGTGTGGTGCTCTATAGTGACTGTTGTTGGGTAGGGTGCTCTATGGTAACTTTTTTGGGAGAAGTACTCTATAGCGACTATTGGGTATGGTGCCCTATAGTGACGGTTGTTGGGTAGAGTGCTCCGTAGTGACTGTTTTTGGGTAGATTGTTCTTTAGTGACTCTTGTTTGGTAGAGCTTTCTGTAGTGAATGTTGATGGGTAGAAAGCTGTGTAGTGACTGTTGTTGAGAAGGTGCTTTATATGGAGTGTTTTTGAGTAGGGTGCTCTGTACTGAGTATTGTTTAGTAGGTGCACTATACTGACTCTTGTTGAATAGGTGCTCTATAGTGACTATAGTACAGTAGCTGCTCTATCGTGACTTTAGATAGGTAGAGTGCTGTATAATGACTGTTGTTTGGGCCGGGTGCGGAGGCTCAAGCCTGTAATCCCAGCACTTTGGGAGGCCGAGGCTGGTGGATCATGAGGTTAAGAGATCGAGACCATCCTGGTCAACATGGTGAAACCCCGTCTCCACTAAAAATACAAAAAATTAGCTGGGCATGGTGGCGCATGCCTGTAATCCCAGCTACTCAGGAGGCTGAGGCAGGAGAATTGCCTGAACCCAGGAGGCGGAGGTTGTGGTGAGCCGAGATCACACCATTGCACTCCAGCCTGGGTAACAAGAGCGAAACTCTGTCTCAAAAAAAAAAAAAACAATGACTGTTGTTTGTAGGGTGCTCCATATTGACTGCTGCTGGGTAGCGTGCTTTATAGTTACTGTTGCTGAGTGGCATAATCTATAGTGACTGTTACTAGGTAACGTGCTCCATGGTAACTGTCTTTTAAAAGGTACTCTATAGTCACTGTTGTAAATGGGTTTCTCTGTACTAAGTGTTGTTGGGTGGAGTTAGTGACTGATGTTGGTATGGTGCTCTATACTGACGGTTTTTGGGTGATGTGCTCTATAGTGACTGTTGTTGGAAAGGGAGCACTATAGTGACTATTGTTGGGTGGAGTGCTCTATAGTGACTGTAGTTGTCTAGGGTGCTCTATAGTGACTGTAGTTGTTTAGGGTGCTCTATAGTGACTATAGTTTGGTAGGTGCTTTATGATGACTGTTGGATAAGGTGCTCTATAGTAATTGTTGTTCCGTAGTGTGCACAACAGTGACTGTTCTAAGTGAAGTGCTCTATAGTGTCTGCAGTTCTCAATACTGACTGTTGTTTTGTGGTGTGCTCTATAGTGACCATTTGTGGTAGAGTGCTTTAAATAGGAAGTGTTGTTGGATAGGTGCTTTATAGTGATTGTTGTTTGGCAGCATGCTTTATAGAAACTGCTGTTGATTAGGGTGCTCTATAGTGACTGCTGTTGTGGGAGATCTATATAGTGACTGTTGTTGGGTAGAGTGCTTTATAAGTGACTGTTGTTGGGTGGACTGTTCTATAGTGACTATTTTGTAGACTGCTCTATAGTGACTGTGTTGGGTGGAGTGCTTTGTAGTGACTCTTGTTGGGTAGGGTGCTCCATAATGATTGTTGTTGTGTAGTTGGCACTAGTTACAGACTATTTTTGTGTAGGTTGCTCTATAGTAAATCTTGCTGGGTACAGAACTGTATAGTGACTGTTTTGGGGTAGAGGACTCTAGTGACTTTTGTTGGGTAGGTGATCTACAGTGAATTTTGTTGTATAGGTGCTCTATACTTACTGTTGTTTGGTGAAGTGCTTCATAGTGACTGTTGCTTGGTAGGGTTCTCTAGAGTTACTGTTGCTGGGTAGAATGCTCTAGAGTCACTGTTGTTTGGAAAAGTGCTCTATAGTGACTGCTGCTGCATAGGGTGCTTTATACTGACTTTTGCTGTGTTGCATGCTCTATAGTGACCATTGTTTGGAAGGGTGCTTTATAGTAACTGTTGTTGGGTAGGCTGCTCTATAGCGACTATGGTTGAATAGGTGCTCTGTACTGACTGTTGCTGGGTATGGTGTTCCACAGTGACTGTTGTTGGGTAAAGTGCTCTATGCTGACTTTTGTTGGGTAGAGTGCTTTATAAGTGACTGTTTTTGGATAAAGTGCTCTGTAGAGACTGTTGTTGTGTAGAGTGCTCTATAGCGACAGTTGTTGTTTAGAGTGCTCTACAGTGACTTTTTGCATAGCTCGCTCTATACTGTTGTTTGGTAGGTGACCTATCCTGACTCTTGTTGGGCATGGTGCTATATTGTGACTGTTTTGGGGCAGAGTGCTCTATAGTGACTCTTGGGTAGGCATCCTATGCTGACTGTTGTTAGTTAGGTGCTCTAAAATAACTTTTGTTGGGAAGGTGCCCTATGTTGACTGTTGTTTTTGAAGGTTCTCTGCAGTAACTCCTGTTGGGTATGGTGAGCCATAGTGAATGTTGCTGGGTGGAGTGCTCTAGAGTGTCTTTTGTTGGGTGGAGTGCTCAATACTGATTGTTGGTGGGTGGGTTTCTCTATAGTGACTGTTGTTTTGTATAGTGCTTTAGATAATGATCATTGTTGGGTAGGTGCTATATAGTGATTGTTGTCAGATATCAAGCTGTATAGTGACTTTTGTTGAGTAGGGTGCTTTATAGTGACTGTTGTTGTGTTGAGTGCTCCATAGTGACTGTTGTTGGTTAGAGTGCTCTATAGGTGACTATTGTTGGTGGAGTGTTCTATAGTGACTATTGTCTAGAGTGCTCTAACTGACTATTTTGTGCACAGTGCTCTATAGTGACTGTTGCTAAGTAAGATCTCTATATTGACTGTTGTTGTGTAGGGTGCACTATAGTGACTGTTGTTGGGTAGATGATCAATGGTGACTGTTGCTGGGTAGTGGGCTCTATTGTGACTGGTATTGGCTATGGTGCTCTATAGTGACTGTTGCTGGGCAGAATGCTCTATTGTGACAGTTGTTGGGTATACAGTTTATAGTGACTAATGATGGATAGGTGCTCCATAGTGATTGTTGTGTAGGTGTGCTATAGTGACTGTTGTTGGCTAGGGTGCTGTACAATGACTATTATTTGTACAGTGCTCTATAATGACTGTGTTAAGTAAAGTCCTCTATACTGATAGTTGCTGGGTAGAGAGCTCTATAGTGACTCTTTCTGGGTGAAGTGCCCTTTACTGACTGTTGCTGGGGGAATTGCTCTATAGTAACAGTTTTTGGTAGGTTCTCTATAGTGACTGTTGTTGGGTGAGTTTTTCTATAGAAAGTTTTGTTCAATAGGGTGCACTATAGTGACTCCTTTAGGGTAGAATGATTCATATTGACTGTTTTTGTGTAGGGTGTTCTATAGTGACTGTTGATGGGTAGAGTGCTCTATAGTGACTCTTGGGTGGGGAGCTCAATTGTGACTGTTGTTGGGTAGGTAGTCTATAGTGACTGTTGTTGCATAGGGTGCTCTATAGTGACTATTGTTGAGTAGAATGCTCTATGTTGATTATTGTTTGGTAGAGTGCTTTATAGTGACTCTTGCTTGGTAGAATTTTTTATATTGACTCTTTCAGTGTAGGCTACTCTATAGTGACTCTTGTTGGAAAAGTGCTCTATAGTGACTCTTTTGGCTAGGGTGCTCTATAAAAATTGTTTTTGGCTGGATTGCTATATATTTACTGTTGGTGGTGTGGGTGCTCTATATTGACTATTGTTTGTTATTGTGCTCTGAAGTGACTGTTGATTGGTAAGCTACTATTTAGTGACTGTTGATGTGGAGAGTGCTGTATAGTGACAGTTGCTGGGTGACGTGCTCTATAGTTAATACTGCTGGGTAGAGTTCTCTATAGTGACTCTTGCTGGGTAGGGTGCTCTAAGGTGACAGTTTCTGGGTAGTGTGCTCTATTGTGACTCTTTCTGGGTTTGGTGCTTTATAGTAACTGTTGTTGGGTTGGGTTCTCTATAGTGACTGTTGCTGGGTAGAATGTTCTATAATGACTGTTGTTGGGTAGGTACTCTATAGTGACTGCTGTTGGGCTGAGTGAACAACAGTGACTGTTGTTGGCTAGTGTTCTCTATAGGTGACTGTTGTTGGGTGGAATGCTCTATATTGACTGTTGTGTAGAGGGCTCTATGGTCACTTCTTGAGTAGAGTGCTACATAGTTATTGTTGTTGGGTAGGGTGCTCTATATTAACTGTTTTTAAGTAGGTGTTCTATACTGAGTGTTGTTGGGTACAGTGCTCTACAGTGACTGTTGTTGGGTATGGTGCTCTACAGTGACTCTTTTTGGGTAGAGTGCTTTATATTAACTGTTTTTTGGTAGGTGCTCTAGAGTGACTGTTGTTGGGTGAAGTGCTCTAGTGACTTTTGTTGGGAAGGAGATCTATACTGATGGTTGTTGTGTATGGTGCTCTATAGTGACAGTTGTTGGGTGGAGTGCTCTTTACTGACTGTTTAGAGGACACTATAGTGACTTGTTGGGTAGAGTGTTCTATAGTGACTGTTGTTGGGTAGGTTGTTCTATACAGACTGTTGTTGGGTAGGTGCTCTATACTGACTGTTATTGGGTAGGGTGCTATATAGTCACTGTTGTTTGGTGGAGCACTGTACGGTAACTGTTGCTTGATAGATAACTCTAGAAAGTAACGATTGTTGGCTATGTTTCTCTATAGTGACTGCTGTTGGGTAGAGTGCATTATAGTGGCTGTTGCTGGATAGAGGGCTCTACAATGACTTTTGTTTGGTAGGCGCTCTGCAGTGAATGTAGTTTAGTAGGGTCCTCTATAGTGCCTGTTTTTGGGTATCATGCTCTATACTGACTGTTCTTGAGTAGGAAGCTTTATAGTGACTTTTGTTATGTAGAGTGCTGTAGAGTGACACTTGTTTAAAAGGCTCTACAGTGACTATTGTTGGGGAGGTGCTCTACAGTGACTGTTTTCGGTAGGATGCTCTATAGTGACTGTTATTGGTTAGAGTGTTTTATACTGACTGTTCTTAGGTAGGGTGCTCCATAGTGACTCTTGCTGGGTAGAATGCTCCATAGTGACAGTTTTGGGTAGAGTGCTCTATAGTGACCGTTGTTGGGTAGAAATTTCCATACCGACTGTTGTTGGGTTATGTGCTCTGTATTGACTGGTGTTGGGTAGGGTGCTCTTAGTGACTGTTGTTGGATAGGTACTCTATGCTGACTGTTGTTGGGTGGAGTGATCCATAGTGGCTGTTGTGAAATAGCTGCTCTATGGTGCCTGCTGTTAGGTAGGGTGTTCTATAGTGACTCTTGTTAGATAGGGTGCTTTACAAAGACTCTTTATGGGTGAAGTGCTCTACAGTGACTATTGTTGAGTGAAGTGCTATGTAGTGACTTTTGTTGGGTATGGTGTTGATAGTGATAATTGTTGTGTAGTTGGCCTATACTGACTGATGCTGTGAAGAATGCTCTATACTGACTGTTTTGAGTGTAGTGCTCTATAAGTGAATTTTGTTGGTTTGAGTGCTTTATAGTGACTGTTGTGGTGTAGAGTGCTCTATAGTGGCTGCTGTTGAATAGGTGCTTTATATTGATTGTTGTTGAGTAGGGTGCTCTATAGTGTCTGTTATTGAGTAGTTGCTTTATAGTAGCCTACTCAACAAAACTCACGCAGAGCACCAACCAAACAATCATCACTCTAGAGCCCTATACCCAACAACAGTCACTAGAGAGAACTCAACCCAGCAACAGTCACTATAGTGCACCATACTCAAAAACGGATTCTTTAGAGCATTCTACAAGACAACAGTCACCATAGAGCACCTACACAACAACAGTCACTATAAAGTATCCCACCCAGCAACAGTCACTATACAGTACCTACCAATAACAGTCACTAAAAATCACTCTACCAATAAACAGTTTGTATAAAGCATGTCACACATCAATATTTAGTACAGAGAACCCTATCCAAAACCAGTCACTATAGAGCACCCTAGCCAGCAACAGTCACTATAGAGCACTCTACCCAACAACAGTCGCAATAGAGCACCCTACCAAGCAGCAGTCACTATAGAGAACCTATGCAGCAACCCTCAGTTTAGATCACACCAGCAACAGTCACTATATAGCACCTACACAAAAAAGTCACTATATAGCACCCTACACAGCAACAATCACTATAGAGCACCTACCCAACACCAGTCACTATACAGAACACTAACCAGCAACAGTCACTATAAAGCAGTTTACCCAGCAACAGTCACTATAGAGAACCCCACCCAACAACAGTCAGGATAAAGAACACTACCCAGCAACAGTCAGTTTAGAGCATTTTACCCAACAACAGTCTCTATAAAGCACCCTAACAAGAATAGTCACTTGAGAGCACTCTACCGGCAACAGTCTTTATAGGGCACCATACCCAACAACAGTCACTGTAGGGAACCCTATCCAGCAAAAATCACCATAAAGCACTTTGCACAACAACAGTAACCTAAAGAGCACTCTACTCAACAAGTCACTATAGACTACACTAACCAACAACAGTCACTATAGAGCACCTAAACACCTATCAGTTTAGAGCACCCTCCCAACAACAATATCTATACAGCACCTATGCAAAAATGTCACTATAGAACACCCTACACAGCAACTGTCACTATAGAGCACATACCCAAAAATGTCAACTATAGAGCACCCTACCTAACAGAGTAAGTATAAAGCACTCTACCCAGGAACACTCAATATAGAGAACCTCACCCAACAACAGTCACCTATAGAGCACTCTACTCAACATCAGTCAGTACAGAGCAATGTACAAAACAATAGCCACTATAGGTGACTCCACCCATCAACAGTCACTTATATAAAACTCTACCCAACAACAGTCACTGTAGAGCATCCAACCAACAACAATCACTATAGAGCACCTATCTAACACCAGCCACTATAGAGCACCCTACCCAGCAATAGTCACTATAGAGCATGTACCCAACATGAGTCACTATAGAGCACTCTACCTATCAATGGTCTCTATAGATCACCAAAATTACAACAGTCACTATAGAGCACAGTGCAGAGAAAGAGTCACTATAAAGGACCTAACCAACCACTGGCACTGTATAGCACCTACCCAACAACAGTCACAATCAAGCACCTATCCTACAACAATCACTATGGAGCACTCTACCAAACAACAGTTACTATAAAGCAGTGTACCCAACAACAGTCATTATTTGCACCCTTCCCCTAAACAGTCACTATATAACATTTACCCAACAACAGTCACCATAGAACACCATACAGAACAGTCGCTATGGAGCAGTCTATCCAATGATCACTACATAAAACTCTACACAACAGTCAGTATAAGTAACTCCACCAAACAAATCACCTATAGTGCACTCTACCCAATAACCAGACATTTTAATGCAAACCTCCTATATGGCACTCTACCCAACAACCAGTCATTTTATTGCAAACCTCCCAACCACAGTCACTGTAGAGCACCTACCCAAAAATGGTCACTATGAGCACTGTACACAGTAATAGTAAATATAGAGAACCTTACAAAAACGGTTTCTATAGAGTACTCTACCCAGCAACAGTCATTATAGAGCACCCCACCCAACAACCATCACTTCAGAGCACCCTACCCAGCAACAGTTACTATAAAGCACGCTGCCTAGCAACAGTCACTATATAAGACTATACGAGGAAACTGTCACTATAGAGCACTCTAGTCAACAACAATCTCTATAGAGCACCCTATCCAGCAACCATAACTCTATAGCAACCAACCCAGCAATAGTCACTATAGGGCACCTTACCCATCAACAGTCACTATAGAGCACTTCACCCAACAGTAGTCATTATAGAGCACCCCACCCTACAACTGCTACTATAGAGCACCTATGCAACAACTCTCCCTATAGAGCACTATCCCCACCATCAATAACTATACAGCACCCTACACAAAAAAAGGTAACTATAGAGAACCTAATCAAAAACAATCACTATAGAGCCATGTAAAAAAAACAGTCCCTATAGAGCACTTTACAGATCAAAAGTTACTATAGAGCACCATACCCAAGAACAGTCACTATAGACCACTCAATACAAAAACAGTCAATACAGTGCACTCTAAAAACAACAGTCACAAAGGAGACTCGCAAGATGGCGTCGTAGAAGCAACTCAGGATTGCAGCTCTCAGTGAAGGTGCAGAGGCTGCTACAGGTATACTCCAGACAAGCAGGGCCTGGAGTGGACCTCAGCACTCATACAGCAGAGGGGCTAGACCATTAGAAGGAAAACTAAGAAACAGAAATACTTCATAATCAACAATCTCAGCGTCCACAAAGAGACCCAATTGAAAAATCAGCAACTACTAGGACGACAGGTGGATAAATCCATAAAGATGGGAAGAAAACAGCGCAAAAAGGAGGAAAACACCCAAACCCAAAACACCTCACCTCCTACAAAGGACCAAAACTCCTCACCAGCAAGGGAAACAAGCTGGACGGAGAATGAGTGTGACGAAATGACGGAATCAGACTTCAGAAAGTGGATAATGAGAAACATCATTGAGCTAAAACAACATGTTCTAAATTAGTGCAAAGAAACTAAGAATCTTGAAAAAAGATTTGAAAAAAGATTCGAGGAATTGAAAACAAGAATGGACAACTTAGAGAAGAATAAGAATGAATTGAAGGAGCTGAAAAACACAACATGAGAACTTCGTGAAGCATTCACAAGTTTCAACAGCCGAATTGACCAAGCAGAAGAAAGAATATCAGAAGTTGAAGATCAACTCAAGAAATAAAACGTGAAACCAAGATTAAAGAAAAAATCACAAAAAGGAATGAACAAAATCTCCAAGAGCTGTGGGACTATGTGAAGATACCCAACTTACGTTTGATAGGTGTACCAGAATGTGATGAAGATAATGAATCCAAGCTGGAAAACACTCTTCAGAATATTATCCAGGAAAATTTCCCCAACCTAGCAAGACAGATCAATACTCAACTCCAGGAAATACAGAGAACACCACAAAGATACTCCGCAAGAAGAGCAACCCCAAGGCACATAATCGTCAGATTCACCAGGGTTGAAATGAAGGAGAAAATACTAAGGGCAGCCAGGGAGAAATGTCGGGACACCCACAAAGGGAAGCCCATCAGACTCACAGCAGATCTCTCGGCAGAGACTCTACAAGCCAGAAGAGAGTGGGGGCCAATATTCAACATCCTTAAAGAAAAGAACTTTCAACCCAGAATTTCATATCCAGCCAAACTGAGCTTCATAAGTGAAGGAAAAATAAAATCCTTCATGAACAAGCAAGTACTCAAAGATTTTGTCACCACTAGGCCTGCTTTACAAGAGCTCCTGAAAGAGGTACTACACATAGAAAGAAACAACCAGTACCAGCCATCCTAAAAGCATACCAAATGCTAAAGACCATCAACAAAATGAAGAATCTACATGTACCAATGGGCAAAACAGCCAGCTAGCATCAAAATGGCAGTACCAAACTCACACATAACAATATTAACCCTAAATGTAAATGGGCTAAATGCACCAATCAAAAGACACAGACTGGCAAATTGGATAAAAAACCAAAACCCATCGGTGTGCTGTATCCAGGAAACCCACCTCACACGCAATGATACACAAAGGCTCAAAATAAAAGGATGAAGGAAGATTTACCAAGCAAATGGAGAGCAAAAAAAAAAGCAGGAGTTGCAATTCTCATCTCTGATAAGGTAGACTTTAAAGCAACAAAGATCAAAAGGGAAAAGGAGGGTCATTACATAATGGTAAAAGGATCGATACAACAAGAGGAGCTAACAATTCTAAATATATATGGACCCAATGCAGGAGCACCCAGATATATAAGGCAAGTTCTTAATGACTTACAAAGAGACGTGGGCTCCCACACAATAATAGTGGGAGACTTTATCACTCCACTGTCAATAGCAGACAGATCAACCAGACAGAAAATTAACAAGGATATCCAGGAATTGAATTCAGACCTGGAACAAGCAAACCTGATAGACATTTACAGAACTCTCCACCCCAAATCCACAGAATATACATTCTTCTCAGCACCACATCACACCTACTCCAAAATTGACCACATAATTGGAAGTAAAGCGCTCCTCAACAAATGCAAAACAACTGAAATCATAACAAACAGTCTCTCAGACCATAGTGCAATCAAGTTGGAACTCAGAATTCAGAAAATAACTCAGAACCACACCGCTTCATGGAAACTGAACAACTGGCTATTGAATGTTGATTGGATAAACAATGAAATGAAGGCAGAAATAAAGAAGTTCTTTGAAACAAAAGAAAATGAAGACACAACGTACCAGAATCTCTGGGACACATTTAAAGCAGTCTGTAGAGGAAAATATATAGCAATAAGTGCCCACATGAGAAGAGTGGAGAGATCCAAAATTGACACCCTATCGTCAAAATTGAAAGAGCTGGAGGAGCAAGATCAAAAAAGCTCAAAACCTAGCCAAAGACAAGAAATAACTAAGATCAGAGCAGAACTGAAGGAGATAGAGACAAGAAAAACCCTTCAAAAAATCAATAAATCTAAGAGCTGGTTTTCTGAAAAGATCAACAAAATAGACCACTAGCCAGACTGATAAAAAAGAAAAGAGAGAACAACCAAATAGATGCAATAAAAAACAATAATGGGGAAATCACCACAGATTCCACAGAAATTCAAACCATCATCAGAGAATACTACAAACAACTCTATGCACATAAACTAGTAAATGAGGAAGAAATGGATAAATTCCTGGACGACTGTGTCCTCCCAATCCTAAACCAGGAGAAAGTCGAAACTATGAAAAGACCAATAAGAAGGTCTGAAGTTGAGGCAGCAATTAAGAGCCTACCACACAAAAAAAGCCCAGGTCCAGATGGGTTCACAGCTGAATTCTAGCAGACACACAAAGAGGATCTGGTACCATTCCTTCTGAAACTATTCCAAATAATCCAAAATGAGGGAACTCTTCCCAAATCATTTTATGAGGCCAACATCATCCTGATACCAAAACCTGACAGAGACTCAACAAGAAAAGAAAACTTCAGGCCAATATCCATGATGAACATAGATGCAAAAATCTTCAATAAAATACTGGCAAACCGATTGGAACAGCACATTAAAAACTTATCCATCATGATCAAGTAGGATTCATCCCGGGGATGCAAGCCTGGCTCAACATACGAAAGTCTATAAATGTAATCCATCACATAAACAGAAGCAAAAAAAAAACCATATGATTATCTCAATTGACGCAGAGAAGGCATTTGACAAAATTCAACAGCCCTTTATGCTAAAAACCCTCAATAAACTTGGTATTGATGGAACATATCTCAAAGTAACAAAAGCTATTTACGACAAACCAACCGCCAATATCATACTTAATGGGCAAAAACTGGAAGCATTTTCTTTAAAATCTGGCACTAGACAAGGATGACCTCTCTCACCACTCCTATTCAACATAGTACTGGAAGTTCTAGCCAGAGCAATCAGGCAAGAAAAAGAAATAAAGGGTATTCAAATAGGAAAGGTGGAAACCAAATTGTCTCTATTTGCAGACGACATGATAGTATACCTAGAAGACCCCATCACCTCAGCCCAAAAGCTCCTGCAACTGATAAGCAACTTCAGCAAAGTCTCAGGATATAAAATCAATGTTCAAAAATCACAAGCATTCCTATACACCAATAACAGACTTAAAGAGAACCAAATTAAGAACGAACTGCCATTCACAATTGCTACAAAGAAAATAAAATACCTAGGAATACAACTCACTAGGAATGTAAGGGACCTCGTTAAGGAAAACTACAAACCACTGCTCAACGAAATAAGAGAGGACACAAACAGATGGAGAAACATTCCATGTTCGTGGTTAGGAAGAATCAATATCGTGAAAATGGCTATACTGCCCAAAGTAATTTACACAATCAATGCTATCCCCATCAAACTACCATTGAATTTCTTCACAGAACTGGAAAAAAACACCATGAATTTCATATGGAACCAAAAAAGAGCTCGCATAGCCAAGTCAGTTCTAAGCAAAGGAACACAGCGGGAGGCATCACACTACCAGACTTCAAACTATACTACAAGGCTACAGTAATCAAAACAGCATGTTACTGGTACCAAAACAGATATATAGACCAATGGAACAGAACAGAAGCATCGGAGGCAACACAACCCATCTAAGGCCAGATTATCTTTGATAAACCAGACAAAAACAAGCAACGTGGAAAGGATTCCCTATTTAATAAATGGTGTTGGGAAAACTGGCTAGCCATGTGCAGAAAGCAGAAACTGGACCCCTTCCTGACACCTTACACTAAAATTAACTCCAGATGGATTAAAGACTTAAACATAAGACCTGACACCATAAAAACCCTAGAAGAAAATCTAGGCAAAACCATTCAGGACATAGGAGTAGGCAAGGACTTCATGAATAAAACACCAAAAGCATTGGCAACAAAAGCCAAAATAGACAAATGGGACCTAATCAAACTCCACAGCTTCTGCATGGCAAAAGAAACAGTCACTAGAGTGAATCAGCAACCATCAGAATGAGAAAAAATCTTTGCAGTTTACACATCAATGGGCTGATATCCAGAATTTACAAAGAACTCAAACAGATTTACAGGAAAAAAACAAACGAGCCCATTCAAAAATGGGCAAAGAATATGAACAGACACTTTACAAAAGAAGACATACATGAGTCCAACAAACATATGAAAAAATGCTCATCATCACTGGTCATTAGAGAGATGCAAATCAAAACCACATTGAGATACCATCTCACACCAGTTAGAATGGCAATCATTAAAAAATCTGGAGACAGCAGATGCTGGAGAGGATGTGGAGAAATAGGAACACTCTTACACTGTTGGTGGGAGTGTAAATTAGTTCAACCATTGTGGAAGACAGTGTGGCGATTTCTCAGGGACCTAGAAATAGAAATTCCATTTGACCCAGCAATCCCATTACTGGGTATATATCCAAAGGACTATAAATCGTTCTACTATAAGGACACGTGCACACGAATGTTCATTGCAGCACTGTTTACAATAGCAAAGAACTGGAACCAACCCAAATGCCCAACGGTGATAGACTGGACTGGGAAAATGTGGCACATATACACCATGGAATATTATGCAGCAATCAAAAATGATGAGTTTGTGTCCTTTGTAAGAACATGGATGAATCTGGAGAACATCATTCTCAGCAAACTGACACAAGAACAGAAAAGGAAATACCGCATATACTCACTCATAGGCGGGTTAGAAAAATGAGAACACATGGACACAGAGAGGCGGTCTACTATACACTGGTGTCTATTGGGGGGAATGAGGGAGGGATGGCGAGGGTGGCTGGGGAGGGATAGCCTGTGGATGAATGCAAAGTGTGGGTGAAGGGGAGGAAGGCAGCAAAACACACTGCCATGTGTGTACCTATGCAACTATCTTGCATGTTCTGCACATGTACCCCAAAACCTATAATGCAATAAAAATTTTAAAAAATACAAAAAAACAACAGTCACTATAGAGCATTTTGTTTAACCACAGTCCATATCTAGAACACTCTACCTAACAAGTCACTATAGAACTCTCCACTTAAGAATGGTTGCTATAGAGCACCATACCCAACAATAGTCCTTATAAATTACTCTACTGAACATGAGACAGTATAGAGTACATGCTCAAAAACAGTCACTATCAAGCACCCCAACTAACAACAGTAAATATACAGAACCCTACCCAGCAGCAGTCACTATAAGTCACTCTATGCAACATCAGTCACTAAGGAGCACCTATCCAAAAACAGTCACTATAGAGCACCACCCACAACAACAGTCACTATAGAGCTCCTACCCATCAATAGTCAGTAAAGAGCAACCAACACATCAAGTGTCACTCTAGAACACCCTACAAAGCAACAGTCACTACAGAGAACCCTACTCAACAAGAGTCACTATAAAGCACCCTACTAACAACAGTCACTATATAAAACCCTAAATAATAACAGTCACTATGAAGGACCCTACCAACCTCAGTCACTATAGAGCACCCCACCAAACAACAGCCAGTATAAAGTACCTGCCAAACAACAGACACTATAGAGAACATACCCAACAACAGTCGCTATAGAGCACCTACACTGTAACAGTAAATATAGAGCACCTACCCAACAGTCACTATAGAGAACTCTAACTAACAACAGTAACTGTAAAGCACTCTACCAAACAACAGTGAGTATAGAGCAACCTACCTATCAACAGTCAGTAAAGAGCACCTAGCCAACAACAATCCCTATAGAGCGCCTACCCAACGACTGTCAATATAGAGCACTCTACCCAACAAAAATCACTATAAAACACCTTACTTATCAACAGTCAGTACAGAGCACCCTTCCAAACAACAGTCACTATACACCATTCCACCCAACAACAGTTACTATAGAGCACTGACCCAACATCAGTCAATATAAATTACCAACCCAACAACAGTCACTTTAGATTCCTCTACTGAACAACTTTCAGTATAGATTAGTTTACCCAACAACAGTCAGTATACAGCTCTCTACAAAACAACAGTCACTATCAGATACCCTACCCACGAACAGTCACTATAGTGCACTCTACTCAACAATAGTCACTATGGAACACCTTACCCAGCAACAGACATTATGAAGCACCTAACCAACAACTGTCACTGCAGAGCACCTATCCAAAAACTGTCAATATAGAGCACCTACCCACCAATAGTCACTAGAGAGCACTGGCCCAACAAGATTCACTATAAAGAACTCTACACAACATCAGTCAATATAGAGCACTGTACCTAACAAAAGTCACAATAGAGCAACCTACCCAACAACGGTCACTGTAGATCAACTACCAAGAACAATCACTATAGAGCATTTACCCAAGGAAAATTACAATGGAGCAACCTACCCAACAACAGTCACTATAGAGCACCTACCCAACAGCAATCACTATGTAGCATCTACCCAACAACAGTCACTGTAGAGCACCCCAACCAACAACAATCACTATAAAACCCTGTACCCAATAAAAGTCACTATAAAGCACCATCCTCAGTAACAATCAGTATAGAGCATTCTACACAGAAAAAGTCACTATAAAGTACTCAACAACAGTCAGAATAGAGCACCCTACACAACAGTCACTATAAAGCACTCTACCCAACAATAGTCACTATAGAACACCCAACACAATAAGAGTCACTAAAGAGCACTGTACACAACAAAAGTCACCATAAAGCACTCTATCCAACAATGGTAAATATAAAGCACTGTACCCAAAATGTCACAGTAAAGCAACCTACCCAACAACAGTCACTATAGAGCACCTAACCACGAACAATCACTATAGAGCACCTAAACAGCAATAGTCACTATAGAGCACTCTAACCAACAATAATTACTATAAAACACCTTACCCAATAACAGTCACTATAGAGTACTGTACTTAGCAACAGTCAGTATAGAGCACCCTACAGAGCAATAGTTACTATAACATACTTTATGCAACAGTCAGAATAGAGCACCTACCCATCAACTGTCACTATAGAGCCCTCTACCCAATAACAGTCACTATAAATCACTCTATCCAACGACAGTCACTATAGAACAGCCAATGCAAGAAGAGTGACTACAGAGCACTGTACACAACAGTCACTATAATGCCCTCTACCCAACAACAGTAAATATAGAGCACTGTACCCAACAAGAGTCACAATAGAGCAACCTACTCAACAACAGTAACTATACAGCACCTACCCAACAACAATCATTATAGAGCACCTACCCAATGAATGTCACAACAGAGCAAGCTACTTAAAAACAGTCACCATAGAGCACCTTCCCAAGAACAATCACCATAGAGCACATACCCAAAAGCAGTCAATATAGAGCATTCTATCCAACAACAATCACGATAGAATGCTGTACCCAATAACAGTCACTATAAAGCACTGTAGCAAGCAACAGTCAGTATAGAACACCCTACCCAACAAGAGTCACAATAATGTACTGTACACAACAACAGTTTGAATAGAGTACCATATCCAACAAAAGTCACTATACAGCACCTACCCATCAACATTCACTATAGAGCCCTGTACCTGACAACAGTCACTATAAAGCACTCTATTCAACAACAGGCACTATAATGCACCCTACCCAGCAACTGTCACTATAGAGCATGAACCCAACTTCAGTCACAATAAACACTCTGCCCAGCAACAGTCACTATAAAGCACACTACCCAGCAACAGTCAGTATAAAGCACTGAACCAACAACAGTCACTATAGAGCACCCTACTCAACAAGTCACTATAGAGTTCTCTACTTAAAAACACTCACTGTAGAGGACCCTACCCAGCAACAGTGACTATAGAGCACCCTACACAACAAGAGTCAATGTGGAAGACCTAGCCCAAAACAGTCACTTTCCAGCCCTCTGCTCAGCAAAAGTCACTATATAGCACTCTACCAAATAATAGTCACTATTAGAGTGCATTACCCAAGAACAGTCACTGTAGAGCACACTACCAAATAACATTCACTAAAGAGCACTTACATAACAGTCACTATAGATCACCAAGTCAACAACAGTCACTATACAGCGCATACCCAACAACAGTAAATATAGAGCACCTACCCAGCAACAGTCAGTATACAGCACCCTACTTTACAACAGTCACTGTAAAACACTTCACCCAAAAACAGACACACAGGCACACAACACCACACACACATTCTGCAGTGCAGACACCTCAGACAGGCACACTATGCACCACAAAAACACACTGCAAATTGAACCCACCTGAAAAAGAGACACAACTCTTAAGAGAAAAAGTTTACAGTACACACACCTCACAGACAAACCACTCACAACACAAACACACAAACTGAACAGTGCACAGACCTCACACAGAAACACACCACTCACCATACACTCACACTACACAGTGCACACATTTTAAAATGACACACACCACCAACTGCACACACAATTCAATGTGCAGACACTCTACACAGACACACGCCACTCACCACACACAATCCACTGTGGGTACACCTCAGACAGACTCACAACACTTACTATGCACAATTCATGCACACACTCCACATAGCACAAACCTCGCAGACACAAAACTCAACACACACACTCTCCACAGTAAACACACCTCAAACAGACTCACACCACTCATCACACACACACTCCACAGTGCACAAACCTTACACATACACACAACTCACCACACACCATCTACATGAGGAACACACCTGACACAGAGACACACAATGCACTCCACATACTCCACACACAATCCACCATGCACGTATCTCAGATATATATCACTCACCACACTCACACAAACTCCACAAGCACACACCACAATGCACACACATCACACAAACTCCAATCTTTTGACATCTTATCCACAGTGCAGACACCTCACACTGTCACACCCAGTCACTGCACACACTCAACACACACATTTCACAGACACCCACCACTCAGCACACACACTCCTTATTGCACACACCTCACCAAGAAACACAGCATTCACCACACAAACTGCATAGTGCACAAACCTTACACAAACACACACTGCTCACTATACAGACACACTAAACAGTGCACACCCTACAGACAGACAGTCAATACTCACCAAACACACACTGTGCAGACATCTAACACAGACATACCACTCACCACACACACTACACAGTGCACTCACCTCACACAAACACACACCACTCACAGCACGCATGATCCATAGTGCTGACACTCCACACAGACACACACCACACACCGCAAAAACACAGAGACTGCACTGTGCCCACATCTAATCTAAAAATACACCATTCCCCATACACACACAATACACAGTGCACACACCTGACACAGACACACAAGATTTACCACACACACTCCACTGTGCACAAAGCTCACACACACACCACTTACCACACACACTCTGCACATCACTGAAACCTCACGCAGACACACGTCACTCTCCACACACTCTTCACAGTGCACAGAACTCACACAGACATACAACATTCACCACACACATAGCGCTGCCCAGTGCATACACCTCACACAGGCACACAGCACTCAACAAACACACACTCCACAGTTCATACAACTCACATAGACACACACTAGTCACTACACACGAACTCCATAGTGCATACACCTCACACAGAAACACACCAGTTACCACACAAACACACCCAAACTGCACAGTGCACACACTTCACACAAACACACACTGCTCATTATAAACACACACTACACAGTGCACACACCATACACAGAGAGAAAATACTCACCAAACACACACTCCACAGTGCAGACAACTAACAAAGTTATAACTCTCACCACACACACTACAAAGTGCAATCACCTCACACAGACACACACCACACAAACAACCCAAAATGCACTCTCCTCACACACCACTCACCACACACACTCCACAGACACTCCACTCTGCACACATGTCACACAAACACTCATCTCTCAATAAATACACTTAACACACACACTCCACTAAGCACAGACATCACACAGACACAAAACTCACAAAGCACACACTCTGCACAGTGTGCACACTTCACACAGACACACACCACTCATCACACACAAACTCCACAGTGCACACACCACACATAGGCACACACCACTCACCTCACACACCATCTATATTGCACATACCTCACAGACACAGACAATGCAGTCCACGGACTCCACACATAACCACAGTGCACATACCTGACACACACCACTAATCACAAAGAAATTTCTCAACACACACCTCACAGAGACAGACAGCACACACCACACTAATTTCACACACACATTACAATGCACACGCATCACACAGACAGATACCAAACATTTGACATCTTATCCACAATGCAGGCACCTCACACTGTCACACACCAGTTACCACACACACTCAACATTTTAGGCAGACATACTACACAGTGAACACACCTCACAAGACACACACCACTTACCACATACACACTTCTAGCTGCACACACTTCAAACAGACACATACGTATTATGATGCACACACACTTTGGAGTGAAAACCCCTCACACATATACACTACTGACCACACAGAGTACACAGTGAACACAAGTAACAGAAACACAGAACACTCACCAAACACATTCCACAGTGCCAACACCTCACACAAGCACACCACTCAAAACAAGCACACACAGTGCAGTGCACACACCTGACACAGACACACACCTTTGAACACACAAAAACACTCTAAAGTGCACAAACAGCACACAGACACACACCACACACCACACAAACACACACTGCACTGTGCACACATGTGACACACCACTCACCATACACAAAGACTACACAGTGTACACACCTCAACCAGACACACAAAATTCACCACACACACTCCACTGTGCACAAACCTAACACAGACACACACCACTCATCACACACACACTCTACACAGTGCAAAAACCTCACACAGACACAAGTCACTCACCACACACACTATTCACAATGCACACACCTCACACAGAAACACATCACTCATGGCACACGCAAACTCCAAACTGCACAAAACTTTTATGGACACATATCAATCAGCACACTCACACTCCACTGTGCACACACATCACAAAGACACACACCACTTACCATGCAGACACTCTCCAGTGCACACACCTCACACAGACACACACCATGCAACACACACACTCCAGTGTGCAGACCCCTAGCACAGACACACACCAATAACAACACACACTGAACACTCTTACTCTTCTGTGCATACATCTTACAAAAATAAACACCACTCAGCACACACACATTCAACAGTGCAGACACCTCACACAGACACACACCAGTCACCACACATACTCCACAGTGCACACACCTTAAGCAAACATGCAGCAGTCACACATTAGAGTGAACAAAACTCACACAGAAACACCACTCACCACAAACAACATTCAACAGTGCACGCATTTCTCACAGACACAAAACACTCACAAAACACACAATCCACAGTTCACACAACTCACACAATAACACATCAGTCACCACAGACATACACTCAATAGTGCACACACCACACACACACCAATTATGACACATGCACCCCACATTGAAGAAACCTCATAGAGACACACAAATGACCACACACACTACACAGTGAATAGATTTTACACAGACAGACAACACTAACCACACACACATCCCACAGTGCAGACATTTCACAAAAGCACACCACTCACCACAAACACACACTGCACAATACACACGTCTCAGAAAGACACACAGCACTTACCACATACACACACTCCATAGTGCACACACCTCACACAGACACACACCACTCAACACAGAAGCACACTCAAACTGCAGTTTTCACACCAGAAACAAATACACACCAATCACAGTGAACACATCTCACACAGACACACACCACTCACCTAACACACAATCCACAGTGCAGATACCAAACACAGACATACCACTTACCACACACTACACAGTGAACTCACCTCACACAGACACACACCACCCAATGCACACAAAATCCAAAGTGCATACACTTTACATAGACAGCACTCACCACACACAATGCACACACACTGCACTGTGCATACACCTCACACAGTTACACACCACTTAATACACACACTTCATGCACAAACTCCACATAGTACAAGCCTCACAAAGACACAAAACAACACACACTCTCCACAGTGCACACACCTCACACAGACGCACACCACTTATCACACACACCCTCCAGAGTTCACACACCTCACAAGGAGACACACCATGCACTCCACAAACTCCACACACAATCCACAGTGCACAAACCACAGACATACACCACTGACCAAACTCACACACACTCCAGAGTACACAAAAATTACAGAGACATACAGTATGCACCACACAATCTTTACACACAACACAATGCACACACATTACACAGTATAACAGCAATCACCTGACACTTTATCCACAATGCAGACACCTTACACTGTCACACACCAGTAACCATGCACACTCAACACGCACACTCAGCCCACACATTTTACACAGATATATATATCACTGAGCACACACACTCCACAGTGCACACACCCCACACAGACACACACAACATACCATGCACAGAGTCCACAGTGAGCACATGTCACACAGACACACAGCTCTCAACATACACCCACACTCCACAGTGCACACACCTCAGACACACATACTTTACTGTAAAGACACTTCACGTAGGCATACCATTCAACACACACACTACACAGTGCACTCACCTCACAGACACTCACCACTCATCACACACAAATTCCACTGTGCACACACATCACAGAGACCCACACGACTCACCACACACACTCCACAGTGCACACATTTTACACAGACATACACCACACAGGCCACAGACTTCACACATAATCCACAGTTCACATACCACAGACAAACAACACTCATTACACATAAATTCCACAACATACACCTCACAGAGACACACAGCATGCACCACACAAATTCCACTCACACACACTGCAATGCACACACATTTCACAGAAAAACAGCAATCAACTAACGTCCTATCCACAATGCAGGCACCCCACACTGTCACACAACAGTCACGAAACACACTGAACACACAGTGCACACAATTTACACAGACACACACCACTAACCACACACACACTCCAAGGTGTACAGAACTCAAACACACACTGCATAACACACACACACTCCACAGTGCACACACCTCACACAGACACACACAACTCTCCAGACACTCATACTACACATTTCACACACCTCACAAAAACACCCATTACTCGCCAAACACAGTCAGTCCACAATGCACACACCTCACACAGACACAGACAAGACATGACACACAAACTCATTCCACAGTAAAGACACTGATATGGAAACACTACTGACCACACACAGTACACAGTGAACACACCTAACAGAGACACAAAACACTCACCACACACACATTCCACACTGCAGACGCCTCACACAGACACAACACTCACAAATATCACATACTCCACAGTGAACACACCTGACAAAGACACATGTTTGACCACAACCACACTCCACAGTTAATGCATCACACACAGACAGACACCACACACCACACAAACAAACACTGCAGTGTGCACACACCTAACACAAACACACACCACTCACCATACACACACACTACACAGTGCATGAATTTTACACAGACACACAAGATTCACTACAAACACTCCACTGTGCACCAAGTTTAAAAAGACAAACACCACTCACCACACACACACTGTGCAAAGTGCAAAAACCTCGCAGAGACACAAATCACTAACCACAAACACTCTTCAAAGTGCACACACCTCACACAGATGCACACCACACACCACACAGATTCCACAGTGCACACATCTCACAAGGACACACACCAATCAGCACACTCACACTCCAGCATGCACATCTCTCACTTGGACACACACCACTTAGTACACACACACTCTCCACAGTGCACACCCCTGACACAGACAAACACCATGCAACAAACACTCCAGATTGCAGACACCTGTCACAGACACACACCACTTACCACACACACTGCACACTCCCACTCCACTGTGCATACATCTCACACAGAAACACACCACTCATCACACGCATACTACACAATGCACACACCTCACACAGGCACACACCACTCACCACACACATTCCAAAGTACAGACACCTCACACAGACACACAGCAGTCACCACACACACTCCACACACATACTCCATAGTGCACACACATTAAATAGACAAGCACCACTCACATATTAAAGAGTGCACACAACTTTCACAGAAACAAAAGTAACCACACACAAAACACACCACTGCACATATTTCACACAGACACACAAAACTCACCAGAAACACACTCCACAATTCACAAAACTCAGACACACATTAGTCACCACACACATACACTTTATAGTGCACACACCACAGACACACCACTAATGACACATGCACTCCACATTGAAGAAACCTCATACAGACCCACGACTGACCACACACACTACACAGTAAGCACACCTCACGCAGTAACACCATACTCACCTCACACACATTCTGCAGTGCAGACATCTCACAAAGGAACAGAAATCACAAGAAATACACAATGCACATTGCTCAAACCTCTGAAAGACACACCACTGACTACACACAGTCCTAGGTGCACAAACCTTACACAGAAATACAGCAATCACCACACAATCATACACAAACTGCACAGTGCCCACACCTCACATAAACACACACCACTCATACACACACACTACAGAGTGCACTCACCTCCCATGGACACACACCACTCACCACACACAATCCAAAGTGCAGACAACTTACACACGCACCACTCACCACACACTCTACACACACACTCCACTGTTCATACACATCACACAGACAGACATGGCTCACCAAAAACACACCTTCCACAGTGCACACAACTCCCACTGACACACAATATGCAGTCCCCGGACTCCACACATAACCTAAAGTGCACATACTTTAGACACAAACCATTAATCATACAGAAACTCCACAACACACACCTCACAGAGACACACAGCACACAAATTTGCACACACACAACACATGCACAGACATCACACAGACACTCACCAATCACCTCACACTATCCACAATGTAGACACCTCACACTGTCACACACCAGTCACCACACACACTCAACACACGCACTCAGTGCACACATCTCACACAAACACAAACCACTCACCACACACATTCCATAATGTAAAGACCTCACAGACACCCACAACTCTCCAGACGCACATACTACACAGTGCACACAGCTTTCAAAGAAACACAGCACTCACTACACCCACACACTGCACCCTGCACACACCTCACACAGACACACACCACTCAAAACACACACTCCACAGTGAAGACACCTCATACAGGAACTCTACTGACCACACACACTACACAGTGAACACAACTAAAAGAGACACCAAGCACTCAACACACACATTTCACAATGTAAACACCTCACACAGGTAGACCACCCACCAAAAACAGACTCCATAGTGCACACACTGTGACACAGACACACAACTCTGACCACACACACACTTCAGAGTGCACACACCACACACAGACACCACATACCACATACAAACACACACTGTACTGTGCACACGCCTAACTTAAACACACACCACTTTCCATACACACACACTGCACAGTGCAAACTCTTAAAAAGACATGCAGGATTCACCACACACTCCACAGTGCACAAACCTCACACAGACACACACCACTCACCAGACTCACACTCTGCCCAGTGCACAAACCTCACACAGACACAAGTCACTCTCCACACACAAACCACAGTGCACACACCTCACAGGGACACACACCAATCAGAACACATACACTCCACTGTGCACACACCTCACACAGACACACACCATGCCACACATTTACTCCAGAGTGCAGACACCTTGCACAGACACACACCATTTACCACATACACTGCACACTCAAAGTACACTCTGCATACATTTCACACAGACATACACCACTCACCAAACGCATAATACACAGTGCAGACACCTCACACAGACACACACCAGTCACTACACCCACTCCACACACATGCTTTACAGTACACACTCTTTAAACCGACATGAACCACTCACACATTAGAGTGCACACAACTCACACAGACACACCACTCACCACACATATAACACTCCACAGTGAACATATTTCACACACACGCCAGTCACCAAACACACACTTCACAGTTTACACAACACACAAAGACACACAGCAGTCACCCCACACACAGTCCATAGTGCACACACCTCACAAACCCACTGCTCATGACACACAAACTCCACAATGAAGAAGTCTTATACAGACAGATGACTGACCACACATACTACACAGTAAATACATTTTACACAGACAAATAACACTCACCACACACATTCTGGAATGCAGACACATCACATAGGCACACCCATTACCACAAACTCACACTGCACAGTGAACACACCTCACAATGTAAGACACCACTGACCAAACACACTCCACATTGCACTCACCTCAAGCAGACACTGAACTCTCCAAACTATGTTGTGCACACACCTCAAAAACCACACATCACTCACCACACACATGCTCCACATTTTACACACATCACACAAACACAGACTGCTCACAACACACAAACAACATAGTGAAGACACCTCATACAGAAACACTACTGATCACACACACCACACAGTGAACAAACCTGACACACACACCACTAACCACACACACTCCACAGACCACACAAAAACACACACTGAACTGTGCACACACCTAACCTCAACACAAACGACTCAGCATACACACACACTACACAGTGCACACACCTTACAGACACAAGTTTCAACACACACACTCCACAGTGCACACACCTCACACAGGCACACACCACTCAACACACACACTCTGGGAACAGTGCAAGAACCTCACACAGACACAAGTCACTCACCACACGCACTCTCCACAGTGCACACACCTCACACAGATACACACCACTCACCACACACTTCACAGTGCACACACCTCAAAGTGACACACACCATTCAGCACACAAACACTCCACAGTGCACACACCTCACACAGACACACACCACTTACCACACACACTCCATAGTGCACACACCTCACACACACACCACTCACGACACATACACTATATTGAAAAAAACCTCATACAGACCCATGACTGACCTTACACACTACACATTAAATACATTTCACACAGACACACAGCACTCACTAAACACATTCCACAGTCCAGACACCTCAAACAGGCACACCACTCGCCACAAACACACACTGCACAGTGAACACACCTCACAAAGTAACTCACTGCTGACCACACACACTCCACAGTGCACATATCTCACACAGACAAACATCACTCACCAAACAGACACACAAAAACTGCACAATGCACACACCTTACACAAACACACACCACTCACCATACACATACCACACATTGCACACATTTTACACAGACACACACCCCACACCAAACACACAATCCCACAGTGTGGACACCCAAAACCGATATAGCACATACCACACGGACTACACAGTGCACTCAACTCAGCCAGACACACACCACAACTAGCACACACAATGCAAAGCACACAGGTGTGTGCTTTACACAGACACCACTTGCTACACACACTACACCCACACTCCTCTGTGCATACACCTCACATGGACACACACCACTTAATATGTGCATTGTATGTACACACACTTTACATAGCACGAACCTCACACAGACTCCAAACTCCAGACACACAATTTCCAGAGTGCACACACCTCACACAGACACACATCACTCATAATAAACAAACTCCATAGTGCACACACCTCACACATACACAGAACTCACCACACACACACCTCCACAGTGCACAATTATTACACAGAGATACACCATGCACTCCACAAACCACACAAATCCACAGTGCACATGCACTCAGACATACACCACTCATTACACTCACACACCCTCCAGAGTACAAACACCTCATAGAGACACACACAGCTCACCACACAATCTCCACAATACACACCACAATGCACAAACATCACACAGAAAATCACCAATTACTTGATACCTTATCCACAATACATACACCTCACACTGTCACACACCAGTCACCACACCACTGAACCACACTCAGTGCACATATTTCACACAGACAAACATCACTCACTACACACAATCCACAGTGCACACACCTCACAAAAGCACACACTATAGAACACACACAATCCACAGTGCACACACCTTACAGAGAAACACACCATATAACTTGCACAGAGACTCCACAGTGCACACATTTCACCAAGACACACAGCCCTCACCATACACACACACTTCATAGTGCACATACCTCAGACACACACTACTGATGACACACATGCTTTACAGTGAAGACAACTCACACAGACACAAGACTGATCACACACACTACACAGTAAACACATCTCACACAGACACACAACACACACATACCACAGTGCAGACACCTCACACAGGCACACCCCAACCACAAACACACACTTCACAAAAACCACACCATCACCACACACACACCCTCCACAGTGCACACACCTCACAGACACACACCATGCAGTCCACTGACTCCACACGTAATACACAGTGCACATACCTCAGACACACACCACTCATCAAACAGAAACTCCACAACACACATTTCAAAGACACACACAGCATGCACCACAGATATTCTACACACACACACCAGAATGCACACATATCACACAGACACACACCACACAAGCACACACCAGAGTGCAAACATCTAGCACTGACACACACCAATCAGCACACAAACCGCACACTCAAACTCCACTCTGCATGCATTACACACAGACACACACCACTCATCACACACATACTACACAGGGCACACACTTCACACTGGCACACAAAACACAACAAACACTCCACAGTGCACACATCTTACAGAGACACACACCAGTCACCACATACATTCCACACATACTTCACAGTGCACACACCTTAAACCGAAATGCACTACTCACACATTAAAGAGTGCACACAACTCACACAGAAACACCACTCACTACTCACATAAAACTCCACAGTGACCACATTTCACACAGACACATATGACTTACCAAACATACACTCCACAGTTTACACAACTAACAAAGACATGGCAGTGACTGCACACACACAATTCATGACACAAACACTCCACCTTGAAAAGTCCTCATACAGACACACAACTGATAACACACTCCACACAGTTAATACATTTTTTACATACACACAACACTCACCACACACATGCTGCAGTGTAGACACCTCACACAGGCACACCACTCACCACAACACACACTGCACAATGATCACACCTCAAAAACACACACACAAATGATCACACAGATGCACTCCACAGTATACACATCTGACACACTCACACACCACTCACTAAACAAACACATGCAAACTGAACAGTGCACACACCATACACACACATTACTTACCATACACACACACTACACAGTGCACACACCTCACACAGACACACACCACTCACTAAACACACAATCCACCATGCAGACACAAAACACAGACATACCACTCACCACACACACTACAGAGTGCACTCACCTCACACAGACACACATCACCCACTACGTGCACAGTCCAAAGTACAGAAACTACACACATACACAGACCACTCACCACACAAACTCCAATGTGCATACACCTCACAATGACACACCACTGAATACACACCTCACATACACAATCCACATAGCACAAACCTCACACAGACACAAAACTCCACACTCACACACTCTTCACAGTGCACACAACTCACACAGACACACACCACTCATTACACACACACTCCACAGTGCACAAGTTTTACACATACACACAACTCACCACACACACAACCTCCACAGTGCATAAACCTTACACAGAGAAATATCATGCACACCACACACCCAACACACAATCCACAGTGCACATAATTTAGACATACACCACTCACCACACTCATACACACTCTAGAGTACACACAACAGGCACCACAAAAGCTCTACAAACACACAGCACAATGCACACACATCACACAGAAAAACACCAATCACCTGACACCTTATACACAATGCAGACACCTCACACTTTTACATGCCAGTCACCACAAACACTCAACACACAGTGCACACATTTCACACAGACACACAACTCTCAGCACACACATTCTAAAGTGCACACACCTCTCACAAACATACACTGTAGAACACACACACAATACACAGTGCACATATTAGATGCAGACACAGCACTCACCATACACACAGTCCACAGTGCACACATTTCAAACAGACACACGCTGCTCATGTCACGCACACTTTACAATGAAGACACCTCATACAAATACAAGACTGAGCACACACACTGCACTGTAAACACACTGCACAAAGACACAGAACACTCACCACACACAGATTCCACAGTGCAGACACTTCACACAGGCACACGACTCACCAGAAACACACACTGCACAGTGCATACACCTCACAAAGACACATAACACTGAACACACACACTCCTCAGGGCACACACCTCACACAGAAACACACCACTCACCAAACAAACACACACAAACTGCACACTGCACACATTTCACACAAACACACACCACTTATCATACACACATGACACAGTGCTCACACCTCACACAGACAGACAATACTCACCAAACACACACTCCATAGTGAAGATACCTAACACAGTCATACCACACACTACACAGTGCACTCAACTCACACAGAAACAAACAACTCACTGCACACACAATCCAAAGTGCAGACACTTCACACAGACATACACCACTCAATACACACTCTTAACACACACACTCTACATAGTACAGATATCACACAGACACAAAACTCACCACACACTCTCCACATTGCACACACCTCAAGCTAGCACATACCACATACCATGCACAGAGAGTCCACAGTGCCCACAACTCACACAGACACACAGCACTCACCATACACACACACTCTACAGTGCACAAACCTCAAACAGACACACACTATTCATGATGCACACAATTTACAGTGAAGACACCTCACACAGACACAAGCCTGACCACACACACTACAGAGTAAACACGCCTCCCAAAGACACACACCACTGACCAAACACACACACTCCACAGTAAACACGCCTCATACACACACACAACTTACCACATACACAATCCACAGTGCACACACCTTACAGGGACACACACCAAACATCACACACACACTCCACCATGCACACACCTCATGCAGACACACACCAATCACCACACACTCACTCGGCACAGTGCAAATCTTCACACAGACACAAGTCATTCACCACGCACACTTTTCACAGTGCTCACACCACTCACATACACATTATTCACCACACACTCTACAGTGCTCACACCTTACAGGGATACAAACAAATCTTCACACACTCATACTATACAGTGCACACACCTAACAGAGGAACACACTACACTCCATTCTCACACTTCACAGTGCACAAACCTCACACAGAAAACCACCACTTACACATTAAAGAGTACACACAGCTCACAAAGTCACACCACTCACCACACACATAACCCTCAACACTGCACACTTTTCACAGTTACACACTACTTACAACACATAATTTACAGTGAATACACATTTCACAGACATAAGACTGACCACACACACTACACAGCAAACAAACAACACATGGACACACAACACCACACAGATTCTGCAGTGCACACACCTCACACAGGCCCAGACCACTCACCAAACACATACTTTACAGTTCACAGAACTCACAAAAACACAGAGCAGTCACCACACACACTCCATAGTGTACACACCTCACACACAAACTACTCACGATGCACACACTTTACATTAAAAAAACCTCATACAGACACATGAATGACCACACACACTACACAGTAGATACATTTTACACAAATTCACAATGTTCACCACACACACATTCCATAGTGCAGACACCTCACACAGTCACACCACCCACCACAAACACACACAGCACAGTGAACACACCTCAAAATGTCACAATAGAGCACCCTACCAATAACAGTCACTAAAGAGCACCCCACCAAACAACAGTCACTATTGAGCACCTACCCAACAACAGTCAGTATAGACTATACTTTGCTGTAACAGTCACTATAAAGCACTCCAAGCAACAACAGTGACTATAGAACATGCTACCCAAAAACAGTTTCCATAGAGCACCTACTGAACAACAGGCATTATAAAGCACCTCAACTAATAACAAACAGTCACTATAGAGAACCCCACCCAACAACAGCCACTATTAAGCACCCTAACAAACTACAGTCACTATGAAAAACTCCACCCAACAACAGTCTCAATAGAGCCCTTGACACAACAAAAGTCACTACGGAGCACTCTACAAAACAACAGTCAGTATACACAACTCTACCCAACAACAGTCAGTATTGAACACTGTTTAGAACAAAAGACAATATAGAGCACCTACAATACAAAAGTTACTATTGAGCACCTACCCAACAAGAGTCACTATACAGCCATTTACTCAACCACAGTCACTATAGAGCACCCCACCCAAAAACAATCACTATAGAGCACACCACATAGCAACAGTCAATATGGAGCACCCTATTTAGAAACAGTCACTATATAGCACCCTACTCAATAACATTCACTATAGATCACCCTACCATCAACAGTCACTATAGAGCACCCTACCAAACAATAGTCACTGTAGAGCACTTACATGACAAAAGTGACTACAGAGCACCTACTCAAAAACAGTCACTGTAGTGCAACTATGCAACAACAGTCACTATAGAGCACTCTATCCAGAAACAGTTACTATAGAGCACCATACCCAATAACAGTCACTATAGAGCACCTACCCAACAACAGTCATTATAGAGCATTCTACCCAACAGCAGCCACTAAAAAGCATTCTACCCAAAAGAGATCACTATAAAGCGCTTTACCCAGAAACAGTTACTATAGATCACCATACCAAACAACAGTCACTATAGAGCACCCTACCCAAAAACAGGGAATATAGACCACCAACCCAACAAAAGTCATAAAGCATTCTACACAACAACAGTCATTAAAGAGCACTCTACCCAAACACAGTCACTATAGAGCATGCTACTTTACAACAGTCACTATAGAGCACCCTAAATAAAACAGTTACTATCTAGAGCATTCTATGCACAACAGTCCCTACAGAGCACCCCACTAAGAAACAGTCAGAATAAAGCACCCCAACAAACAAAAGTCACTATAGAGCATTCTATCCCAAAAGGGTCACTATAGAGCACCCTACCCAACAACAGTCACTATAAGGAATTCTACCCCAAAACAGTCACCATAGATCACCCTACTCAACAATAGTCACTATAGAGCACCCTACCTAACAACAGTCAATATAAAGCACCTACTCAAATATAGTCACTATTGAGCACTCCACCCAACAACAGTCCTTATAGAGCATACCCAACAACAGTCACTATAGAGCACTTTACCCAAAAACATTTGCTATAGAGCACCCCACCCAACAACGGTCACTAGAGAGCACCCTACTTAGCGCCAGTCACTTTAGAGCATGCTACTCAACATCAGTCACTATAGAGCACCCTGCCCAACAACAGTCACTATAAAGAACTCTTTCCAGCAACAGTCACTATAAAACACCATACAAAACAACAGTCACTGTAGAGCTTCCTATCCAGCAAGAATTACTATAGAGCACTTCATTAACAACAGTTAGTAGAGAACACCCTATCCAATGATAGTCACATAGAGCACCCTGCCCAAGAACTGTCACTATAGAGCACTCCAGCCAAATATATTCACTATAGAGCACCTACCCAGCAACCGACACTATAAAGCCAAAACCCAACCAAAAACAAAATAGAGCACCCTACCAAACAACAATCACTATAGAGTACCCTATGCAAAAACAGTCACTATAAAGCACCTACCCAACAACAGTCAGTATAGAGCACCCCAACCAACAACAGTCACTAGAGCACTCTACACAACACCAGTCATTATGGAGCACTCCACCCAACAACGATCACCTAGAGAGCACTCTACCCAACATCAGTCTCTGTACAGAACCACATCCAACAACAGTCAGTAAAAATCACCTACCCAACAAGAGTCACTATAGAGCACCCTACCCAGAAAAAGTCACTGTAGAGCACCTACCCAACAACATTCACTATAGAGAACCCTACCCAACATCAGTCACAATGAAGCACTCTCCTTCATAACAGTCACTATAGAGAACCTACTTATCAACAGGCAGTATAGAGCACCCTAAACAGCAACTGTCATTATGAAGCACCTACCAAACAGCAGCCACTATAAAGTACTCTACCCAGTGACAGCCACTATAAAGCACCCCACCCAACAACAGTCACTATAGAGCACCTGTTCAACAACAGTCAGTATAGAGCACCCTATACGGCAACAGTCAGTATACAGCAACTACACAACAGTCACTATAGAGCACTCTACACAACAGAAGTCACTTCTGAGCATCTACCCAACAACATTCAGTATTTAGAGCACTCTACCCAACAAGAGTGACTATAAAACACCCTACCAAACGAAAATCAGCATAGAGCACCCTACTCAATAACAGTTACTATGAAGAACTCTACCCAACAACAGTCTCTAGAGTGCACCCTACTCAATACCAGTCACTATAGAGTTCTCTACCCAGTGATAGTCACTATAGAGCACCCCACCCCACAACAGTCACTATAAAACACCTACCCAACAACAGTCAGTATAGAGCACCCTACCCAGCAACAGTCAGTATACAGCACCTACCCAACAGCAGTCACTATAGAGCACTCTACACAACAAAAGTCACTACTGAGCATCTACCTAACAACACTCACTATTTAGAGCACTCTACCCAACAAGAGTAACTATAGAACATTCTACCAAACAAAAATTAGTATAGAGCACCCTACCCAATAACAGTCACTACAAAGCACTCTACCCAACAACAGTCTCTAGAGCGCACCCTACTCAATAACAGTCCTTATAGAGCACTCTACCCAACAACAGTCACTATAGAAGACTGTACTTAACAACAGAAACCATAGAGCAACCTATCGAAGAACAGTCACTATAGGGCACCCTACACAATAGTAGGGTGCCCTATAGTGACTGTTGTTAGGTAGGGTGCTTAATAGTGACTTTTACTGTGTAGGGTGCTGTATAGTGACTGTTGTTGCATAGGGTGCTTTGTAGTGTCTTTTCCTGGGTACATGCTTTATAGTGACTGTTGCTGGATAGTGTGCTCTATAGTGCCTATAATTGCCTGGGGTGCTTTTGGATGACTGTTGCTTGTTAGAGTACTCTATACTGACGGTTGATGGGTAGGTGCTTTATAGTGACGTTTGCTCAGTAGAAGGCTCTATAGTGACTGTTGTATAAATGGTGTATAGTGACTGTTGTTGGTTGGGGTGCTCTATAATCATTGTTGTTGGTTAAAGTGCTCTGTAGGTGACTTCTTGAGTGGAGTTCTTATAGTGATGGCTGTTGTGTAGTGTTCTATAGTAACTGTTGTTGGGTAGAGTCCTCTGTAGTGACTGTTGTTGGGTAGGATGCTCTATACTGACGGTTGCTGGGTAGGTGATTATAGTGACTGTTGTGTAGGGTGCTCTATAGTGACAATTTTTGGGTACGGGGTTCTATGGTAACTGTTGTCTGATAGAATGCTCTATAGTGACTGTTTTGGGGTTGGTACTTTATAGTGACTGACTGTTGTTTTTTTGTAGTGATCTATACTGACTGTTTATAGGTAGAGCTCTCTATAGTGACTGTTTTTTGTTAGAATGCTGTATAGTGATTGTTGCTGGGTACCGTGCTCTATAGTGGCTGTTGTTGGGTACAGTGCTCTATAGTAACATGTTTTTTAGAGTGCTCTATACTAACTGTTTTTGCGCATGTACTTTATGGTGACTGTTGTTGAGTGGAGTGCTCTATAGTGACAGCTGTTAAGTTGCATGACCTACAGTGACTGTTGCTGGTTGGGTGCTCTATACTGACTGTTGCATGGTGGGTTGTTTTATACTATTGTTGGGTAGAGTGCTATAGATAGTGGCTGTTTTTTGGTAGGGTGCTCTATAAGGACTGTTGTTGGGTAGTGTGCCCTATAGTGATTGTTTTTCTGTAGAGTGCTCTACAGTGATTGTTGTTGGGTATGGTATTCTATAGTGACTGTTGTTGGATAGGGTACTCTATAGTGACTGTTGTTGGGTTGGGTGCTCCATAGTGAGTGTTGATACGAGGGCTGCACTATAGTGACTGCTGCTGGGTAGAGTGCTCTATTCTGACTTCTGTTGGGTAAAGGGCTCTATAGTGACTCTTCTTGGGTAGATGATCTATAGTGACTGTTGTTTGGCAGGGCGGTGTATAATTACTCTTTTTGGGTAGTGTGCTCTATAATGACTGTTGGATAGGTTGCTCTATAGTAATTGTTGTTTGTAGGGTGCTCTACATTGACTGTTTTTGAGTAGTTTGATTTATAGTGACTGTTGTTGGGTAGGGTTCTCTACAGTGACTGTTATTGTGTGCTTTTTAGTGACTGTTTTGGGTAGGGTTTTCTATAATGACGGTTGTTGGACAGAAGACTCTATAGTGACTGTTGTTAGGTAGGTTTGTCTTTAGTGACTGTTGTTAGGTAGAGTGCCCTATAGCGACTGTTTTTGATTAAAGGGCTCTATAGTGACTATTGTTGGGTAGGTCTCTTATAGTTACTGTTTTGTGGTAGGGTGCTGTATTGTGACTGATGTTGGGTGGCATGCTCTATGACAGATTATGGGTAGAGGGTTCTATAGTGACTGTTGTGTAGGTGCTCTATGGTGACTGTTTTTGCTTAGTGTGCTCTATAGTGACTTTTGTTGGGTGGAGTGCTCTATAGTGACCGTTTTTTGTAGGGTTCTTCATAGTGACTGTTGTTTTGTAAAGCGCTTTAGAGTGACAGTTATCTGGTAGTGTGCTTTATAGTGACTGTTGTTGGGTGGAGTGCTCTGTAGTTACTGTTGTTAAAAAAGGTGCTGCAGAGTGACTGTTGTTGTTTTCAGTGCTCTATACTGTTGCTGGGTGGACTGCTCTACAGTGACTGTCTTTTGATAGAGTGCTCTAGATAGTGACTGTTAGTGCTCTAGATAGTGGGTTGCTCTGTAGTGACTGCTGTTGCCTACAGTGCTCTAAATAGTCACTGATGTTGGGTAGGCAGCTCCATAGTGACTGTACTTGAAAAGTGTGCTCTATAGTGATTGTTTGTAGGAGTGCTCAATAGTGACTGTCGTTTGGTAGGGTGCTTTATAGTGAATGTTTTTGGTAGGGTGTTTTATAGTGACTGTTGGGTAGAGTGCTCTAGATAGTGACTGTTTTTTAGTAGATAGCGTTATTTTTACTGTTGCGTGGAGTTCTCTAGTGTGATTGTTGTTGGTTAGGGTGCTCTGTAGTGACTGTTGCTTGGTAGGGTGCTCTATAGTGACTGTGGTTTGGTAGAGTGTTTTATAGTGACTGTTGCTGGGTCAGGTGCTTTATGGTGACTGTTGTTGGGTGAAGTGAACTCTAGTGAGTCTTTTTTGAGTTTTCTAAAGTGACTGTTGTTGTACATGTGCTCTATAGCAACTGTTTCTGGGTAGGGTGCTCTATAGTAATGGTTGTTGGATAGGTGCTCTATAGTGATGGTTGCTCGATTGGAAGCTCTATAGTGACTGTTGTTGGATAGGTGGTCTATAGTGACTGTTGTTTTTGGGGTGATCTATAATGACTATTGTTGGTTAGATTGCTTTACAGGTCACTGTTGTGGGTTGGAGTCCTCTATACTTACTGCTGTTTTGTAGAGTGTTTCATAGTGACTTGTTGGGTAGGGTGCTGTATAGTGATTGTTGTTGGGTAGGTGCTCTATAGTGGCAGTTGTTTGGCAGGTGTTCTATAATGACTGTTGTTGGGTTGGTGCTGTATAATGACTGTTGTTTGGTTGAATGCTCTATAATGACTTGATAGTAGGGTGATTTATAGTAAATGTTTTTGTGTAGGGTGCTCTAAAGTGAGTGTTGCTGGGAAGGATGATTTATACTGAGTGTTGCTAGGTATGGTGCTCTATAATTACTGTTCTGGGTAGAGTGCTCTATGGTGACTGTTGTTTTTTAGGGTGTTCGATAGTGACTGTCGCTGGGTCAAGTGCTCTATAGTGTTTTTTGTTGCATAGGTGCTCTATAGTGACTGTAGTTGAGTAGGGTACTCTATAGTTACTGTTGTTTGGTGGAGTGCTTTATAGTGACTGCTGTTGGGTAGAGTGCTATAGATAGTAACTTTTACTGGATAGGGTGCCCTCTAATGACTGTTGTTGAATAGTGTGCTCTATATTAACTGTTGGGTATGGTGCTCTACAGTGACTATTGTTCAAAGAATGTTCCACAGTGACTGTTTTTGGCTAGCATGCTCTATAATGACTGTTTTTTGGTAGGATGCTATACACTGACTGTTGATGGGTAGAGTGCTTTATAGTGGTTGTTGCTGGATAGGGTTCTCTATAGTGACTGTTGTTTGGTAGAATGCTCTATAGTGAGTCCTGTTAGGTAGAATGCTCTATCATGACTGTGGTTGGGTGGAATTCTCTAAACTGACTTTTTCTAAGTGGGGTGTTCTTTAGGGAATGTTGCTGCATAGAGTGTTATAAACAGTGACTGTTGTTATGTAGGGTGCTCTATAGTGACAGTTGCTGTATAGTGTGCTCTATAATGACTGTTTCTGGGTGCATTGCTCTACACTAACTGTTGCTGGGAGGAGTCCTCTATAGTGACTGTTGTTTGGGAAGTACTCTATAGTGACTGTTGTTGATTGGGGTACTCTATAATGACTGATGTTGGGGAAAATGCTCTATAGTGACTCTTTTGGGTATGGTGTTCTATAATGACCCTTGTTGGGGAGAGTGCTCTATAGTGACTGTTGTTGGGGAGAGTGCTGTATAGTAAATGCTTTTGAATAGTGGGCTCTATACTGACTGTGGTTGGATAGGGTACTCTAGAGTGACAGTTGTTGGTACTGTTCCTTATAGTGACTGTTGTTGAGTAGGTGCTTTATAGTTACAGTTTCTGGATAGGTGCACTCTAGTGACTGTTGTTGGTAGGGTGTTATATAGTGGCTGTTTTTTTGTAGAGTGCTGTATAGTAACTGCTCCTGGGTAGGGTGGTCTATAGTGACTGTTGTTGGGTGGAGTGATTTATAGTGCCAGTTGCTAAGTTGATTACTCTATAGTGACTATTGTTGGGTAGGTGCCCGATAATGACTGTTGCAGGGTACAGTGCTCCATTGTGACTGTTTCTGGGTAAGTGTTCAACAGTGACTGTTGTTGGGTATGGTGCTCATAGTGACTGTTTTTGTGTATGGTGCTTTATAGTAACTGTTTTTGGGTAGAGTGCATTATAGTGACTGCTGTTGGGTAGAGTACTCTAATAGTGATTGTTATTGGGTAGAGTTCTCTGTAGTGGCTGTTGTTGTGTAGAGTGCTTTATAGTGACTGTGGTTGGGTAGGGTGCTCCATAGTGACTGCTGTTGGGTAATGTGGTCTATACTGACTGTTGTTGAATGGGTGCTGTATACTTTCTGTTGATGGTATGTGCTCTATATTGACTTTTGTTTATTAGTGTGCTATATAGTGATTGTTGCTTGGTATGGTGTTCTATACTGATTGTTTTTGGGTCGAGTGCTCTATAGTGACAGTTTTTGTGTAGGGTGGTCTATAGTGACTGTTGTTGGGTACGTGTTCTATACTGAGTGTTGCTGGGTAGAGTGCTATAGAGTGACTGTGAGTAGTTGCTGTATAGTTACATTTGTTGTTGGGGTGCTCTAAACTGATGGTTGTTTTGTAGGTGCTCTATAGTGACTGTTGCTGGGTAGGAGGCTCTATAGTGATGGTTGCTAAGTAGAGTGCTCTATAGTAACTGTGGTGGTGTAGGGTACTCTACAGTGACAGTTTCTGGGTAGGGTGCACTTTAATTACTATTATTGGGTAAGTGAGTATAGTGACTTTTGTTGGGTAGGTGCTCCATAGTGACTGTTGCTTGGCAATGTCCTCTATAGTGACTGCTTTTGAGTAGGTGGTGTATACTTACTGTTGTTCGTGGGGTGTTCTAAACTGATGGATGTTGTGTAGGTGCTCCACAGTGACTGTTGTTGGGTGGGGTCCTCTATAGAGTGTTCTGTTGCATACAGTGTTCTATAGTGACTGCTGTTAATTAGGTGCTCTATAGTGACTCTTGTTGTGTAGAATGCTTTATTAGTGACTGTTGTTGGGAGGGGTGCTTTATGGTGACTGTTGCTGGGTAAGGTTCTTTATAATAACTGTGGTTGGGTATGGTGCTCTATAATTACTGTTGCTGGTAGTGTGCTCTATAGTGACTCCAGTTGGTAGAATGCTCTATAATTAATGTTGATGGGTAGGGTGCTCTATAGTGACTGTTGCTGGGTAGAATGCTCTACAATTACTGTTTTTAGGTGGGGTTTTCTATAGTGACTGTTGGTGGGTAAAGTACTCTATAGTGAATGTTGCTGGTTAGGGTTCACTATAGTGACTGTTGTTGGGTAGGTGCTGTATAATGACTGTTGTTGGTGGGGTGCTCTAAACTGAGCGTTTTTGGGTAGGTGCTCTATAGTGACTATTGCTGGGAAGGGTGCTCTATTGTGACTGTTGTTGAGTAGAGTGTTGTATAGTGACTGCTGCTGGGTAGGGTGCTCTAAAGTGACTGTTGCTTGTAGGGTGCTCTATACTGACTGATGTTGTGTGGCATGTTTTATACAGACTATGGCTGGGTAGAGTGCTCTATCATGAGAGTTGGGGAGGTACTCTATAGTGACTGTTGTTGTGTGGAATGCTTTATAGTGACTGTTGTTGCATAGGTGCTCTATAGTGACTGTTGTTCGGTAGAATGTTCTATACAGTTTATTGTTGTGTATGGTGCACTATAGTTACTGTTATTGGGTGGAGTTCTCTCTACTGACTGTTGTTGGGTAGAGGGCTCTACAGTGACTGTTGTTGGGTTGGCGCTCTGCAGTGAGTTTTGTTGAGTAGGGTACTATAAAGCACCTACCCAAAAACATACATTAAAGAGCACCCTACACAAGACTTACTATAAAGCACCTATTCAACAACAGTCACTATAGAGCACTGCACCCAACAGCAGTCAGTATAGAACATTCTACTCAGCAACAGTCACTATAAAGCACCTACCTAGCAATAGTCACTATCAACACTAAACCCAACAAAAGTCACTACAAACCACTCCATCCAACAACAGTCACTATAGAGAAATCCAGCCAACAACAGTCCCTATAGAGCACCTTACCCAACAAAAGTCACTATAGAGCACCCTACCAAACAACAGGCACTATAGAGCACCTAACCAACAACAGTCACTATGGAGCACTCCACCAATTAAAGTCACTGTAGAGTACCTACCCAACAACAGTCACTATACAGAACTCTACACAGCAAGTGTCACTATAGAGCACTCCACCCAACAACAGTCACTATAGAGCTCACAACTCAGCAGCAGCCACTATATTGCACCCTACCCAAAAACAGTCATTATAGGGCACTCTAACAACAACCGACACTATAGGAAAACCTAAAAACAACAGTAACTACAAGGCACCATACACAATAACAGTCACTGTAGAGCACCTACCAATCAGCAGTCACCAAAGAGAACTCTACCAACAGTCACTATAGAACATCATACCAAACAAGATTTACTATAGAGCACACTATTCAACAAAGTCACTATAGAGCACCTACCCAACGACAGTAACTATAGAGCCCTCTACCCAAAAACTGTCACTTTAGAGCACTCAACCCAGATAGAGTCACCAAAGAGCACCCTACTCAAGAACTGTCACTATAGAACACTCTAACCAGCAACATTCACTATAGAGCATTCTACCAAACAACAGTCACTGTACAGCACCTACCGAACAATAAACAGTGTAAAGCCTTCTATTCAACAACAGTCACTATAGAGCACTCTACACAGCGACAGTCCCTATACAGCATCCTGCCCAAGAACAGTCAGTACAGAACACAATACCCAACAACAGGCACTAGAGAGCACCATATTCAACAACTGTCACTGTAGATCGCCTACTCAACAAAAGTCACTGTATAACCCTCTACCCAACAATAGCCACTATAAAGAAATTTACCCGGCAGCAATCACTATAGAACATCCTACTGAACAACAGTTACTATCTAGAGCTCTCTATTTAACAACAGTCACTATAGAGTACTCCACCAAACAACAGTCACCATAGAGCACCCTACTCAACAACCATCAGTATAGAGCACCTACCCAACCACAGTCACTATTTAGAGAACTCCATCCAAGAAGTCACTATAAAGCACCTACCCAAAAAGTTACTATAGGGCACTATACCCAACAACACTCACAATACATTACCATAAGAAAGAGCAGTCAGTATAGAGCACCACACCCAACAACAGTCAGTATAGAACACTTACCCAACAACAGTCATTATAGAGCACCCTACCCAACCACAGTCACTATAGAGCACTCTAGCCATCAAATCACTATAGAGCCCTCTAAACAACAGTCAGTAAAGTGCACTCCATCAAACAAGAGTCACTATAGAGCACCATACCCAACAACCATCAGTGTAGAGCACCTACCCAACAACAGTTACTATTTAGAGCACTTTACCAAATTACAGTCACTATGAGCACATACCAAAAAAAGAGTTACTATAAAGGACTCTACTCAACAACTGTCACTTTAGAGTACCATACCCAACAACAGTCTCTATAGAGCACCATATACAAATATATTCAATATAAAACACCTACTTATCAACAGTCAGTATAGAGCACCCTATTCAACAACAGTCACTATAGATCACTCTATCCAACAAGTCACTATAGAGCCCTCTACACAAAAGTCAGTGTAGAGCACTCCACCCAGCAACAATTACCTATAGAAAACTCTAGCCAACATCATTTACTGTAGTTCACCCAACCCAACAAAAGTCACTACAGAGCACATAACCAACACCAGTCACAATAGAGCACACTACCCAGAAACAGTCACTATAGAGCACCCCACCCAGCAACATTCATTATACAGCACTCTACTCAAAAACAGTCATTATATAGCAGCCTAGCCATTAACAGCCACTACAGAGCACACTACCTAACAATAGTAATTATGGAGCACATGCCCCAACAACAGTCAATATAGAGCACTCCTGCCAAAAACAATCATTATAGAGCACCCTACACAACAACAGTCAATATAGAGCACCTACCCTACAACAGTCACTTTAGAGCAGCCTACCCAGGAACAGTCACTAAAGAAAACCCTACCAAGCAAGAGTCACTATAAAGCACTCTACCCAACAACAGTCAATATAGAGCACCTACCCAACAACAGTCAGTATAGAGAACTCTGCCCAAAACAATCACTATAGAGGACTCTACACAATAGTCACTATAAAACACTTCACTGAACAACAGTCACTTATGGAGCACTCCAACTAACAGCAGTCTCTATAGAGAACTCCACAAAACAACAGTCACTATAGAGCACCCAACCCAAAAAGAGTCACTGTAGAGCACAATATCCAACAACAATCACTATTGACCACCTACTGAACAACATTCACTATTTAGAGCACTCTATTCAACAACAGTCACTATAGAGCACCCAACCAGCAAAGGTCAGTATTAAAAATTCTACCAAACAAAAGACAGTATAGAGCACTCCACAGAACAGCATTCACTATGGCACACCCTACACTACAGCAGTTACTATAGAGAAACATAACCAACAAAAGTCACCATAGAGCACATCCCCAACAACAGTCATTATAGAGCACCTACCCAGTAACAGTCAGAATAAAGCACCTACCCAAAAGCATTCACTATAAAAGTCTCTGCCCAACAACAGTCACAATAGATCACCATACCCAACAACAGTCACTATAGAGCACCATACCCTAAAACAGTCACTATAGATCACCTACCAAAAATCAGTCAGTATAGAGCAAGTTACCCAACATGTCAATGTAGAGCACTCTACCCAACTGCATTTGCTTTAGAGCACTCTACACAACAGTTTTTATAGAGTGCTACACCCAACAACAGTCACATATAAAGCACTTTACCCAACAACAGCATAGAGCACCCCACCTATCAACAGTTGCAATAGAGCACCCTAAAGAGCAACAGTTAGTACAGAACACCTATTCAACAATAGTCAATATAGAGAAGCCTATGCAACAAAAGTCACTATAGAGCATTTTACCCAACAACAGTCACTATAGAGCATGCTACACAGCAAGAGTCATTATAGAGTACCCTATGCAGCAGCAATCACTATGGAGCATTCTGCCCTACAACAGTCACTTTAGAGCACCCTATACAGCAACAGTAACTGTAGAGCACTACACCCAACAACAGTCAATATAGAGCACCTACACAACAAGTCACTGTAGATTACCTACACAACAACAGTCACTATAGAGCCCTCTACCCCAAAACAGTTACTATACAGCTCTCTACACAACAAGAGTCATTATAAAGCAGGCTACAAAATAACAGTCTGTAACTAGAGCCCACTACCCCACAACAGTCATAATAGAGCACCCTACCCAAGAACAGTCACTACAAAGCACTCCACACAACAGCAATCTTTATAGAGCACTCTACAAAATAGTCACTATAGAACACTCCACCCAACAACAGTCACTTATAAAGCACTCTACCCAACAACAGTAACTATATAGAACTTCACACAACAGCAGTAACTATTGAGCATTCAACTCAACAACATTCCCTGTAGAGCGCTTTACCAAACAACAATCAATATAAAGCACCAACCAAACAAAAGACCCTATCTGGAGCACTCAACCCAAAAACAGTCACTATAGAGTACCCTGCACAACAACTGTCAGTATTGAGCACCCAACCCAAGAACAGTCACTATAGCACACACTACTGAACAAGTTACTATAGAGCACCTTAACCAAAAACAACAGTAAATATAGAGCACCCTACTCAACAACAGTCACTATAGAGCACTCCAGCCAAAAGCAATCATTATACAGCACCCTACCCAACTACAGTCAATATAGAGTACCTATTCAACAACAGTCACTATACAACAGCCTACCCAGGAACAGTTGCTAAAGAGAACCTACCCAACAACCATCATTATAGTTGACCCTACCCAACAACAGTCACCAAAGAGCACCCTACCAACCACAGTCCCTATAGAGAACTTCACCCAACAACCATCACTAGAGAGAACCCCACATAAAACAATCACTATAAAGCATGCCACTGAGCAACAGTCACTACAGAGAACCCTACCAAGCAACAGTCACTACAGAGCACCCTACAAAAAAAGTCACTATACAGCACCCTGCCTAACAAGTCACTATAGAGCAGCTACCAAACGACAGTCACTATAAGGCACCTACCCATGAGAGTCACTATAGATCACCTACCCAACAATACTCAGTAGAGAGCACAACTATCTAACAACAGTCTGTATAGACCTTTGTATCAAGAGTCACTATGCAGCTTTCTATTCATCAAAAGTTTCTATAGAGAACTGTACCCAACAAGAGTCACTGTAGAACATTCTACCCAAAAACAATCACTATAGAGCACTCTACCCAACAACTTTTACTATAGAGCACTATGCACAACAGTCTCTATAAAGCACTTCACACAACCACAGTCACTATAAAGCACTTTAATAAACAAGAGTCACTATAGAGCACCATACCCAACAACAGTCACTATAGAACATCTAACAACAACAATCACTATAGAACACCCTACCTTGAAACAGTCACTATAGAGCACCTACCCAACAACAGTCACTATAAAGAATTCTACTGAACAAGAGTCATTATAGAGCACCCTACACAAAAACTCATTATAGAGAGCACGTTTCCACCAAATGTCACTATAGAGCTCTCTACCCATCAACAGTCAATATAGAGAGCTCTACCCATGAACAGTCACTATAGACAACTTACCAAAAAGCAGTCACTATAGAACACTTTACCCAACAACAGTCACTATAGAACACCTTACCCAAAACAGTCAATATAAAGCACTCTATTCAACACCAGTCAGTATACTGCACCATACACAACAGCAGCCACTATAGAGCACTCTACTCAGCAACAGTCACTATAGAGCACCACACCCAACAACCGTGACTGTAGAGCACCCTACCCAGGAACAGTCATTAAAGAACTCCACCCAACAATAGTCATTATAGAGTACCGACTCAACAGCAGTCACTCTTGAGCACGCTACTCAACAACAGTCATTATCCAAAGCACTTTACAAGTCACTATAGAGCAACCTACCCAACAACAGTCACTATAGAGTGCCTACCCAACAGTAGTCACTAAAGAGCACCCTAGACAGCAACAGTCACTGTACAGCACTCTACCCAACAACAGTCTATAGAGCACCATATGCAGCAAGAGTCACTATAGAGCAAAAACCCAACCACCCTCAGTGTAGAGCACTTCAGCAACAGTCATTATACAGCACCAACTCAACTACAGTCAATAAATAGCATTCAACCTAGCAACAGACAATATAGATCTTTTACCCAACAACAGTCTCTATGGAGGACCCTATGCAGAAACAGTCATTATGGGGCTCTCAACCCAGCAACAGTCACTGTAGAGAACTGAACTTAACAACAGTCATCATAGAGCAGCCTATGCAGTAACACTCACTACAGAGCACCAAACCCACAAGGGTCAGTATAGAGCACTCTACCTAGAAACAGTCATTATCGAACACCATACCTAACTCCAGTCACTGTAAAGAACCCTACCCAACAACAGTCAATATAAAGAACTCCACCCAAAAACAGTCACCTGTAGAGAACTCTACCCAACATCATTGTAGAGCACTGTACACAGCATCTGCCACTTTAAAGTCTCCACACAACAGTCACATATAGAGCACTGTATCAAACAACAGTCATTATAGAGCACCTCACCCAACAACAGTCAGTATAGAACACATACCCAACAACAGTCAGTATAGAACACATACCCAACAACAGCCACTATAGAGCACCCTAACCAGCAGCACTCACTATAGAGCACATAGCCAACATCAGTAACTATAGAGAACTCTACCCAGCAACAGTCAGTATAGAGCATTCCACCCACAACAGGACTATAGAGCACACTACCCAGCAATAGTCAATGTAGAACAAATAACCAACAACAGTCAATATAGAGCACCCTACCCAAGAACAGTAACTATAGAGGACCCTACCTATCATCAGCCACTATAGAGCACCCTACCCAGCAACAGTGACTATAGATTTCCCTATGCAGCAACAGTCACTATAGAGCACTCTACCCAATATCAGTCACCATAGAGTACTCTACGCAGCCACCGTCACTATAGCGCACTCTACACAACAAAAGTCAGTATAGAGCACTGCACCAAACAACAGTCACTTTAGAACAATTTACCCAACAACAGTCACTATAGAGCACATACCGTAAAACAGTGAATATAAAGCACCTATGCAGAAACAGTCACTATAGAGCATGCTACCCAACAACAGTCAATATAGAAGACCTACCCCAAAACAGTCACTGTAGTGCCCTCTACTTAGCAAAGGTCACTATAGAGCAATCTACCCAACAACAGAAACTATTAGAGCACCTTACTCAAACACAGTCACTATAGAGCACATGACCCAACAACACTCACTAAAGAGCAGTGATGGAACAACAGTCACTATAGAACACAGACCCAACAACAGTCACTGTAGGGCACATACCAAACAACAGTCACCATAGAGCACCCTACTCAACAACAGTTACTATAGAGCACATCACCCAACAACAGAAAGGCAGCCACACAACACCAGACACACATTCTACAATGCAGACAGCTCACTCAGGCACACAACTCACCACAAACACACACTGCACAGTGAACACAACTCACAAAAACACACACCACTGACCGTACACACACTCCGCAGTGCACACACCTCACAGAGACACACACCATTCACCACACATGCTCCACTTTTCACAGACCTCACACAAACACACACTGCAAAAAGCAAACACACTCCACAGTGTGAACACCTCATGCAGACACATAAACTCTCCATACAAAAATACTACACAGTGCAGATACCTCACAAAGACACACACCACTCACCGCACACACACTCCAAAGTGCACACACCACACAGACACACACCACACACCACAAAAATACACACTGCACTGTGAACACACCTAACCAAAACACACATTACTCACAATACACACACACTACACAGTGCACACACTTCTCAAAGAAACAGAAGATTCACCACACAGACAAGCCACAGTGCACAAACCTCACCCAGACACACACTACTCACCTCACACGCACTTTGCACAGTGCAAAACCTCACAGACACAAGTTTCTCAGTGCACACACCTCACACAGACACACACCACTCACCACACACACTCCACAGTGCCGACACCTTCCACACACACCACTAATGAGACACACATTCCACATTGAGGGAAGCTCATACAGACACATGACTTACCACACACACTAAGCCATAAACACATTTCACAAAGACACACAACATTCACCACAAACACATTCCACAGTGCAGACAAACACACAGGCACACCACTCACCACAAACATACACCACACAGTGAACACACCTCAGAAAGACACACACCACTGACCAAACACACACACTCTACAGTGCACACACCTCATACACACCCACCACTGATGACACACCCCCCCACAGTGTACACATTTCACAGGAACACACACCAATCATTACACACATACTCCATCATGCACACACCTCACACAGACACACACCACTCACCACACACACATTCTCCAAAGTGCAAATTTTTACACAGACACAAGTCACTCACCACACACACTCTTCACAGTGCACAAACCTCACACACACAATCCACTCACCACACACACTACAGTGCACACACCTCACAGACACACAGAATTCTTCACAAACTTATACTACACAGTGCACACACCTCATGCATAAACACACCACTTACCACACACACTCCACAGTTCTCTCACTTCACACAGACACACAAGACAACACACACAGTCCAAAGGGCAGACACCTAACACAAACACACACCACTTACCACACAGTGCACACTCACAATCCACCATGCATACATCTCACACAGACACACACCACCTATCACACACATACTACACAGTGCACACCCCTCACACAGGTACACACCACTCACCACACACACAGTACACAGTGCAGACACCTCACACAGACACACATAATTTACCACACACTCCACACACATAGTCCACAGTGCACCCACCTTAAACAGACATGCACTACTCACACATTAAAGAGTACATACAACTCACACAGACACACCACTCACCACACACATAACCCCCCACAGTTCACACGTTTCACACAGACACACACTACTCACAACACATACACTTAACAGTGGCGACCCCTTTGACAGACAGAAGACTGGCTACACACATTACACAGCAAACACACAACACACGGACACACAACACTCACCATCCATATATTTTTCAGTGCACACAACTCACATAGGCACACCCCACTCACCAAACACACTATGAACAGTTTACAGAACTCACTCAGACACACAGCAGTCACCACACACACGAAATAGTGCACACACCTTACACACACACCACTGATGACACACACACTCCATGTTAAAGAAACCTCATACAGACACATGAATGACCACAAACACTACACAGTAAATTCATTTTACACAGACCCACTACACTCACCACACACACATTTTGCAGTGCAGATATCTCACACAGGCACACCACTCACCATAAACACACACAACACAGTGAACAAACCTCAGAAAGTTACTATAGAGCACCATACAAATAACCACTACAGAGCTTCCCACCCAAACACAGTCATTGTAGAGTACCTACCCAACAACAGTCACTATAGAGCACTCTAGGCAGTAACAGTCACTATAAAGCACTCCCCCCAACAGTCACTATAAAGCACCCTACCCAAAAACACTATCAATAAAGCACCTACTCTAAAATAGTCACTATAGAGCACCCCATGCAATTACACTCACTATAGAACACCTACACAACAACAGTCACTATAGAGCACTCCAATCAACAAAAGTCACTATAGAGCCCTTGACCAAACAACAGTCACTATGGAGCACTCTATACAACAACAGTCAGTATGGAGTCCTATCCCCAACAACAGACACTATAGAGCACCTACACTACTAGAGTCACTATAGCACACCTACCCAACAAGGGTCACTATAAAGCCTTTTATTCAACCACAGTCACTATAGAGCACTTCAACCAGCAACAGTCACTATAGAGCCCTTGACCCAAAAACAGTCACTATGGAGCACTCTATACTACAACAGTCACTATAGACCACTTTACAAAACAACAGACACTATAGGGCACTCCACCCAGCAACAGTCACTATAAAGCAACCCATTTAGTAAAAGTCACTATGGATTACCATATTCAGAAACAGTCACTATATAGCACCCTACTCAACAACATTTCATATAGATCACCCTACCATCAACAATCGCTAGAGAGCACCCTACCAAACCGCAGTCACTATAGAGCACCTACCTAATGACAGTCACTATATTGCACCTCCCCAACAACAGTCAATATAGAGCACCTACCAAACAACAGTCACTATACTGCACTTACCCAACAACAGTCACAATAGAACACTATAACCAGAAACAGTTACTATAGAGCACTATACCCAAAATCAGTCAATATAGAGCACCCTACCAAAAACCAGTCATTATAGAGCACCTACCAAACAACAGTAATTACAGAGCACCCTACCCAACAACAGTCACTGAAGAGCAATGTACCAAAAAAAAGTCACTGTAGAGCACGTTACCCAACAACAGGCACTAAAGAGCACCCTACATTACAGCAGTCACTATCTAGAGCACTCTGTACAACAACAGTCCCTATATTGAACCCCATCAAGCAACAATCAGTATAGAGCATGCGACACAACAAGAGTCACCTACCCAACAACAGTCACTATAGAGCACCGTACCCTATAACACTAACAATAGAGCTCCCCACCCAACAACAGTCACTAAAAAACACCCTCCCCAGCCACAGTCACTATAGAGCACTCCACCAACAACAGTAAGTATAGAGCGTTCTACCCAGTAATAGTCACTATAGAGCACCCTAAAAAAAAAAACAGCCAATATAGAGCACTCCACCCAACAACATTTATTATAAAGCACCTAACCAACAATTGAAACTATAGAGCACCAACCCATCAGCAAACAGCATAGAACACCCTACCAAACAACAATCACTATAAGCACCCTATGCAACAACTTTCACTATAGAGCACTCCACCCAGAAACAGTCACTATAAAGCAACTACCCATTAACAGACACTATAGAGCACCCTACCTAACAACAGACACTATAGAGCACCCTACACAACAACAGTCAATATAGAGCACCCTACCAATCAACAGTCAGTATAGAGCACACTAACCAACAACAGTCACTATAGAGCACTCTACACAACAACAGTCACATATAGATCACTCTACCCATCATCAGTCACTATAGAGCACCAAACCCAACAACAGTCAGTAAAGAGCACCTACTCAACAACAGTCACTATAAAGCACCTATCCAAGAACTGACATTATTGAGAACCCTACCCAGCAACCGTCTATATAGAGCACTCTATTCAACATCAGTCACTATGGAGCACTCTACCCCATAACAGTCAGTATACAGCACCTACCCAACAATAGTCAGTATACAGCATCCTACCCAGTAACAGTCACTAAAAAGCACCTACCTAACAAGTCACTATAGATTACTTTACCCAGCAACAGTCCCTATACAGCACCACACCCAACAAAAGTCACTACAGAGCACCTACCCAACAACAGTCAGTATAGAGCACCCTACCCAGCAGAAGTCAGTATAGAGCGCCTACTTGACAACAGTCACTATAGAGCACTCTACACAACAAAAGTCACTACTGAGCACCTACCTTAAAATAGTCACTATCTAGAGCACTCTACCCAACCACAGTAAATATAAAACACCCAACCCAACAACAATCATTATAGACCACACTACCCAACAACAGAGAGTATACATCACCCTACTCAAAAACAGTCATTACAGAGCACTTTACCCAACAACAGTCACTATAGAGTACCCTACAAAAGTACAGTCTGTTGAAAGCACCCTACCCAATAACAGTTGCTATAAAGCACTCTACCCAACATCAGTAACTATAGAATACCGCACCCCACAACAGTAATTTTAGAGCACCCTATCTGAGAACAGTCACTATAGAGCACCCTACACAATAGTGTAGTTTACTGGGTAGGATGCTGTATACTGACTGTTGTTGGGTAGGTGCTGTATACTGACTGTTATGGGGTAGAGTGCTCTAGTTTAGGGTGCTCTATAGTGACTGTGGTTGGGGAGGGTGCTCAATAGAGACTTTTGCTGGGTAGGGTGCTTTATAGTGACTCTTGTTGCATAGGGTGCTTTATAGTGACTTTTGTTAAGTAGGTGCTGTATAGTGACAGTTGCTGGATAGTGTACTCTATAGTGACTATTGTTGCCTGGTGTTCTTTATGGCGATTGTTGCTGGTTAGAGTACTCTATACTGACGGTTGTTGGGTAGGTGCTCTATAGTGACTTTTGCTCGGTAGAGGGCTCTATAGTGATTGTTGTTGGGTAGATCTTCTATAGTGACTGTTGTTGGTTGGGGTGCTCTATAATGACTTGTTGGTTAGAGTGCTCTGTAGGTGACTGTTGGGGGGTGGACTTCTGTATAGTTACTGTTTTTGGGTAGAGTTTTCTGTAGTGACTGTTGTTGGGTAGGGTGCTCTATATTGACTGTTGTTGGGTAGGTGGTTTATAGTGACTGCTGTTGTGTACGATGCTCTATAGTGACTTGTTGGGTACTGTGCTCTATAGTAACTGTTGTTGGTTAGAGTTCTCTATATTGACTTTTTTGGGTTGGTGCTGTATAATGACTATTGTTGGATTGTCGAGCTCTATAGTGAATGTTGATAGGTAGAGTGCTGTATATGTTACTGTTAATTGGTCGAGTTCTCTATGGTGACTGTTGTTATGTAGAGGGCTCTCTAGTGACTGTTATTGTGTAGGGTGCTCTATAGTGATTGTTGTTTGCTGGAGTACTCTATACTATTGTTGGTTATGGTGCTGTATATTGACAGTTGCTGGGTGGGGTTCTTTATACTGACTGTTTCTGTGTGGGGTGCTCTATAGTGACTGTTGTTGGGCAGAGTGCTTTAAATAGTGACTGTTGTTGGGTAGTGTTCCTTATAGTCACTATTGTTAAGTAGTGTGCTCAATAGTGACTGTTGTTGGGTGGAATGTTCTATACTGATTGTTGTAGGGTAAAATGCCCTATAGTGACTCTTGTTGGATAGGGTACTCTATAGTGATTGTTGTTGTTTAGGGTTCTTTATAATGACTGTTGTTGTGTAGAGTGCTATATAGTGACTCTTGTTAAATAAAAAGTTTTATAGTGACTGTTGATGTGTAGGTGCTCTATAGTGACAGTTGATGGTTGGGGTGTTTTATGGTGACTCTTTTTTAGTAGGGTGCTTCCATAGTGACTGTTGTTGTTTGGAGTACTGTATAATGACTGGTGTTGGGTTGCATGCTCTATAGTGACTGTTGTTGGTTGGGGTGATCTATTCTTACTGTTGCAGGGTGGGGTGCTTTATAGTGACTATTGTTGTGTAGAGTGCTATAGATAGAGACTGTTATTTGGTAGGGTGCTCTATAATGATGGTTGTTGTGTAGTGTGCTTTATACTGATTTTTGAGTAGGGTGCTCTATAGTGTCTGTTGTTAAGTAGGGGCTCTATAGTGACTGCTGTTGTGTATGTGCTCCATAGTGACTGTGGTTGGTTAGGGAGCTCTATAGTTACTGTTGTTGGGTAGAGTGCTCTATAGTAACAGATGTTATCTAGTTGTTCTTTTGTGACTGTTGTTGAGTGGAGTGCTCTATAGTGACTGTTGTTGGGTAGGGTTTTCCATAGTGACTTTTGTTGAGTAGAATGCTCTGTAGTGACTGTTATTGGGTAGGGTGCTCTATGGTGGCTCTTGTTGGGTGGAGTACTTTATAGTGACTCTTGTTGTGTATAGTGCTGTATAGTGACTGTTGCTGGGTGAAATCCTTTATACTGACTGTTGCTTTGTGGGGTGCTCTATGGTGACCGTTGTTGGGTAGAGTATGATAGATAGTGACTCTTGCTGGATGGGGTGCTCTATAGTGCCTGTGGTTGTGTACAGTGCTCTAAAGACTTACTGTTCGCTGGGCCATACCCATATCCGCAGCAAGTCTCCAAGGTGAACAGCCTCTGGCATGTTGGAACAATGTGGGTAAGGGAAGTCAGCAAGCCGGATCCGTAACTTCAGGATAAGAATTGGCTCTAAGGGCTGGGTCGGTCGGGCTGGGGTGTGAAGCGGGGCTGGGCATGTGCCATGGCTGGACGAGGAACCGACGCCCCTCCCACGCCTGGGGCACCCCCCTCGTGGCCCTCCCCCACCCCACCCTGCACACCTCCCTCCCCCTCCTGACCCCTCTCTCCCCGTCTCCTCCCCAGGGTCTGCAGGGGGGAAGGGGGATGGGCGGCGGGGGTGGCAGTGGCGGCAGGGCTCCGGCAAGCAAAAACAAAAACCACATGATTATCTCAATTGACGCAGAGAAGGCATTTGACAAAATTCAACAGCCCTTTATGCTAAAAACCCTCAATAAACTTGGTATTGATGGAACATATTTCAAAGTAATAAAAGCTATTTATGACAAACCAACAGCCAATATCATACTTAATGGGCAAAAACTGGAAGCATTCCCTTTGAAATCTGGCACTAGACAAGGATGACCTCTCTCACCACTCCTATTCAACATAGTACTGGAAGTTCTAGCCAGAGCAATCAGGCAAGAAAAAAAAATAAACAGTATTCAAATAGGAAAGGTGGAAGCCAAATTGTCTCTATTTGCAGACGACATGATAGTATACCTAGCAGACCCCATCACCTCAGCCCAAAAGCTCCTGCAACTGATAAGCAACTTCAGCAAAGTCTCAGGATATAAAAGCAATGTTCAAAAATTACAAGCATTCCTATACACCAATAACAGACTTAAAGAGAACCAAATCAAGAACGAACTGCCATTCACAATTGCTAAAAAGAAAATAAAATACCTAGGAATACAACTCACAAGGAATGTAAGGGACCTCTTTAAGGAAAACTACAAACCACTGCTCAACGAAATAAGAGAGGACACAAACAGATGGAGAAACATTCCATGTTCGTGGTTAGTAAGAATCAATATCATGAAAATGGCTATACTGCCCAAAGTAATTTACACAATCAATGCTATCCCCATCAAACTACCATTGAATTTCTTCACAGAACTGGAAAAAGCCACCATGAATTTCATATGGAACCAAAACAGAGCCCGCATAGCCAAGTCAATTCTAAGCAAAAAGAACACAGTGGGAGGCATCACACTACCAGACTTCAAACTATACTACAAGGCTACAGTAATCAAAACAGCATGGTACTGGTACCAAAACAGAGATACAGACCAATGGAACAGAACAGAAGCATCGGTGGCAACACAACCTATCTACGGCCATATGATCTTTGATAAACCAGACAAAAACAAGCAATGGGGAAAGGATTCCCTATTTAATAAATGGTGTTGGGAAAACTGGCTAGCCATGTGCAGAAAGCAGAAACTGGACCCCTTCCTGACACCTTACACTAAAATTAACTCCAGATGGATTAAAGACTTAAACATAAGATCTGACACCATAAAAACCCTAGAAGAAAATCTAGGCAAAACCATTCAGGACATAGGAGTAGGCAAGGACTTCATGAATAAAACACCAAAAGCATTGGCAACAAAAGCCAAAATAGACAAATGGGACCTAATCAAACAGCACAGCTTCTGTACGGCCAAAGAAACAGTCACTAGAGTGAATCGGCAACCATCAGAATGGGAAAAAATCTTTGCAGTTTACACATCAGACAAAGGGCTGATATCCAGAATTTACAAATAACTCAAAGAGATTTACAGGAAAAAAACAAACAAGCCCATTCAAAAATGGACAAAGGATATGAACAGACACTTTACAAAAGAAGACATACATGAGGCCAACAAACACATGAAAAAATGCTCATAATCACTGCTCATTAGAGAGATGCAAATCAAAACCACATTGAGATACCATCTCACGCCAGTTATAATGGCAATCATTAAAAAATCTGGAGACAGCATATGCTGGAGAGGATGTGGAGAAATAGGAACACTCTTACACTGTTGGTGGGAGTGTAAATTAGTTCAACCATTGTGGAAGACAGTTCACATTGTGGTGGTGATTCCTCAGGGACCTAGAAATAGAAATTCCATTTGACCCAGCAATCCCATTACTGGGTATATATCCAAAGGACTATAAATCGTTTTACTTTAAGGACACATGCACACGAATGTTCATTGCAGCACTGTTTACAATAGCAAAGACCTGGAACCAACCCAAATGCCCAACGATAATAGACTGGACTGGGAAAATGTGGCACATATACACCATGGAATATTATGCAGCAATCAAAAATGATGAGTTAGTATCCTTTGTAAGGACATGGATGAATCTGGAGAACATCATTCTCAGCAAACTGACACAAGAACAGAAAAGAAATACCGCATATACTCACTCATAGGCGGGTGAGAAAAATGAGAACATGGACACAGAGAGGCGGTCTACTATACACTGCGGTCTATTGGGGGAAATGGGGGAGGGACGGCGGGGGGGGGCTGGGGAAGGATAGCCTGTGGATGAATGCCAAGTGTGGGTGAAGGGGAGGAAAGCAGCAAAACACACTGCAACGTGTGTACCTATGCAACTATCTTGCACGTTCTGCACATGTACCCCAAAACCTATAATGCAATAAAAATTTAAAAAGTAAATAAAAATAATAATAAAAAATAAATAAAGAGTTACTGTTGTTGGTTAGCGTGCTCTATAGTCACTGTTGTTGGGTAGTGTGCTCCATTGTGACTGTTGTTGGGTGAATTGCTCTATACTGACTGTTGTTGGGTATGGTGCTTTAAACTGACTGTTGTTAGGTAGGGTAATGTACAGTGACTGATTTTGGGTGGAGTGCTCTATAGTGACTGTTGTTGGATAGGGTTCTTTATAATGACTGTTGTGTAGAGTGCTATATAGTGACTCTTGTTGGATAGAGGGCTTTATAGTGATGGTTGTTGTGAAGGTGCTCTTCAGTGACTGTTTATGATAGAACACCCTATAGTTACTATGGTTGGTTGGAGGTCTTTGATGAAAACTGTTGATGGGTAGGGTTCTCTATAGTGACTGTTGTTGGGTTGCATGCTCTATACTGACTGTTGTTGGGTGACATGCTCTATACTGACTGTTTTTGATTAAAGGGTTTATAGTGAATGTTCTTGTGTAGGTTCTCTATAGTTACTGTTTTTGCATAGGGTTCTCTATAGTGACTGTTCTTGGGTAGAGTGTGATATAGTGAAAGTTGTTGGGTAGAGGAATCTAGAGTGACTGTTGTAGTGTAGGTGCTCTATGGTGACTATTGTTAGTTAATGGGCTCTAAAATGACTGATGTTGGGTGGAGTGCTTTATAAAGACTCCTATTGTGTAGGGTTCTTTATAGTGACTGTTGTTTTGTAGATGGCTCTATAGTGATTGTTGTTGGGTAGGTGATCTATAGTAACTGGTGATGTGTAGGGTGCTCTTTAGTGACTGTGGTATAGTAGGGAGCTCGAAAGTGACTGTCATTGGGCAGGGTGCTCTATAGTTAATGTTGTATGATTACATGCTCCACAGTGACTGTTGCTGGGTAGAGTGCTCTTTAGTGACCATTGTAAAGTAGGTGCTCTATGGTGACAGCTTCTGGGTTGGGTGCTCTATACTGACTGTTGTTGGGTTGGTGCTCTATAGTGACTGCTGTTGGGTAGGGTGCTCTATAGTTACTGTTGCTGTGTAGCATGCTGTATACTGACTGTTGTTGGGTAGGGTTCTCTATGGTGAGTGTTGCTCAGTAAGGTGCTGTATAGTGTCTGATGTTGGGTAGAGTGTTCCATAGTGACTGTTGCTGGGTAGGTTGTACTATTGTCACTGTTGCTCCGTAAAATGCTTCATATTGACTGTAGTATTGTAGAGAGATCAAAAGTGACTGTTGCTTGGTAGGGTTCTCTATAGTGACTGTTGTTAGGTTGGGTTCTCTATAGTGACTCTGGTTGGTTAGAGTGCTCTACAGTGACTGGTGTTGGGTAGAGTGCTTCATAGTGACTGTTGTGTAGCATACTATATAGTCACTGTTGTTGGGTAGGTGCTCTACAGTGACTGTGGTTGGGTAGGTGCTCTATATGGACTGTTGTTGGGTAGGCTACTCTACAGTGACTGTCCTTGTGTGTAGTGCTCTATAGTGACTGTGGCTGGGTAAGGTGCTCTATAGTGGCTGTGACTAAGTCGGGTGCTCTATAGTGACTGTTTTGGGGTGAAGTGCTTTATAGTGGCTGTTGTTTTGTAGAGTGATCTATAGTGAGTGTTGTTCCTTATGGTGCTGTTTAATAACCATTGGTGCGTTGAGTGCTCTATAGTGACTGTTGTTGCATAAGTGCTCAATAGTGACTCTCAATTGGTAGGTGCTCTATAGTGACTGTTGTTGGGTAAATGCACTATTTTGACTGTTTTACTGTAGGAAACTCTATAGTGACTGTTGATAATAGGATGCTCTACAGTGACTCTTATGTGGTTGGGTGCTCTATAGTGACTGCTTCTGCATAGGGTGCTCTATTGTTTCTGTTGATGGGTGGGGTGTTCTATACTGACTCTTGCTGGTTACAGTTCTCTATAGTGACTGTTGTTGCGTAGGTAATATTTAGTGATTTTTGTTAGGTAGATAGTTCTATAGTGACGGTTGTTGATTAAAGGGCTCCAAAATAACAGTTGTTCGATAGGTGCTCTATACTAATTATTATCAGTACAGTGCTCTACAATGATGGTTGTTAGGTAGTGTGCTTTATACTGACTGTTTCTGAGTACGATGCTCTGTGGTGACTGTTGTTGGGTGAAGTGCCCTATACTGACTATTGCTGGGAAAAGTGTTCTATAGTGACTGTTTTTGTGTAGAGTGCTCTGGATACTGAGTGTTATTGGGAAGCGTGCTCTATAGTGAACTGCTTTTGTGTGGAGTGCTGTATAGAGTCTTTTCTTTGGTATGGTGCTCTATAGTGATGGTTGTTGGTTACAGTGCTCTATAGTGTTATTAGGTAGGGTGCTCTATAGTGACTGTTGTTGGGTAGAGTGCTCTATAGTGACTGTTGTTGGATAGAGTGCTGTATACTGACTGTTCTTGGGTAGGGGTTCTTTAGTGATTGTTGTTGAATAGAGTGATTTATACTGAAAGTTGTTGGGTAGGAAAACTGTAGTGACTGTTTTTCGGTAGGTGATCTTTAGTGATTCTTATTAGGTAGGGTGCTCTCTAGGGTCTTTTTTGGATAGGGTGCTTTATGGTGACTCTTATTGAATAAAGGTCTCAATAGTGACTGTAATTGTGTAGTTGCTTTCTAGTGACTGCTGTTAGTTAGAATGTGCAATAGTGACTGTTGTTGGATAAAGTGCCCTATAGTGACTGTTTTTTGGTATTATGCTCTATAGTGACTGTTGCTGGGTAGGGTGCTCTATAGTGCCTGTGGTTGAATAGGGGTCTCTATAGTGATTGTTTCTGGGTATAGTACTCTATAATGACTGTTCTTGAATAGAGTGCTCTGTACTGACTGTTGTTATGTAGAGAACTCTATAGTGACCATTTTTGTGTAGAGGGCTCTATGCTGACTATCGTTGGGTAGGTGCTTTTTAGTTACTTTTGTTGGGTAGGGTGCTCTATAGTTGCTGTTTTTGGGTAGGGTGCTCTATAGTGACTGCTGTTGGGTAGAGTGTTTTTATTGACTCTTGTTGGGTAGTTGCTCTATAGTGACTCTTGGGTAGGTGGCCCTATAGCGACTGTTGTTGCTTGGAGTGCTCTATGGTGACTTTTGTTAAGTAGGGTGCTCTATGGTGACTGTTTCTTTTTAGGGCGCTGTACAGTGACTGAGGTTGGGAAGGGTAATCTATAGTGACTGTTGATGGGTAAGGTGCTGTATAGTGAATGTTGTTGGGTAGGTGCTTTATAGTGACTGTTGGTGTGTAGAGGGCTCTACTAGTGACTCTTGTATGGTAGGTGCTCTATACTGACTTTTGCTGGTTAGAGTGCTCTACAGTGACATTTGATGGGTTAGTGCTCTCTAGTGACTATTGTTGGTATGGTTTTCTATGTTGACTCTTTTTGGGCAGGCTGCTCTATAGTGACTTTTGCTGGATAGGGTGCTTTTTAGTGACTCTTGCTAATTGGGTGCTGTATAGTGACTGTGGCTGTCCAGAGTGCTCTATAGTGACTGTTGATGGGTAGAGTGCTCTATAGTGGCTCTTGCTGGGTAGAGTGCTGTATAGTGTCTGTTGTTGTGTAGTGTGCTCTATACTGACTGTGGTTGGATAGGGTGCTTGCTCTATAGTGACTCTTGTGGGGTGGAGTGCTCTATAGTGACTTTTTGTTGGTAGCATGCTCTATAGTGACTGTTGTTGTATAGAGTGCTCTATACTGACTGCTCTTCGGTAGGGGGTTCTATAGTGACTGTTGTTTTGTACAGTGCTCTATAGTGACTGTTGTTGGATAGGGTGCTCTATAGTGACTGTTGTATGGTAGGGTGCTCTATAGTGACTGTTGAGGGGTAGAGTGCTCCATAGTGACTGTCACTGGGTAGAGTACTCTATTGTGACCATTGCTGGGTAGGTGCTATATACTGACTTTTGCTGAGTAGGGTGCTATATAGTGACTGTTGTTTGGCACGTGGTCTTCAGTGACTGTTGTTTGGTGGGTGCCCTATAGTGACTGTTGTGTAGGGTACTCAAAGTGACTGTTGTTGGATGTGGTACTCTATAGTACCTGTTGTTGGGTGGAGTGCTCTATAGTGACTTTTGTTGGGTAGGTGCTCTATAGGTGACTGATGTTTGGTGGAGAACTTTATAGTGGCTGTTGATATGTAGAAATTTCTTTAGTGACTTTTTTTGGGTAGAGTTCTCTTAAGTGACTGTTTTTGGGTAGAGTGCTCTACAGATGACTGTTGTTTGTGGGAGTGCTCTATAGTTGGTTGTTTTGTATGGTGCTCTATAGTGACTGTTGTTGGGTACAGTTCTTTATAATGACTGTTGCTGGGTAGAGTCCTCTATAGTGACTTCTTTTGGTAGGGTGCCATATAGTTCCTGTGGTTGGGTAGGTTGCTCTATAATGACTGTTGTTAGGTAGTTTGCTCTAATTTAATTGTTGTGGGGTAGAGCACTCTATAGTGACTGCTCTTTGGTAGGTGCTGTATAGTGATTATTGCTGGGTAGGGTGCTCTATCGTGACTGTTGTTGAATAGGTGCTCTACAGTGACTGTTGTTGTTTAAGTGATCTAAAGTGACTGTTCTTTTGTAGGGTGCTCATAGTGACTGTTGATGGATACAATGCTCTATGGTAACTGTTATTGGGTAGAGTGAACAATAGTGACTGCTGTTGGGTAGAGTGCTTTAAATGTTTTCTTTATATATATAAAGAACATTTATCAGTGTTCTCTGTACTGACTGTTGTTGTGTAGAGTGCTCTATAGTGACTGTTGTTGGGTAGGATGCTCCAAAGTGACTGTTGTTGAAAATGGTGCTGTCTACTGACAGTTTTTGAGTAGGTGCTACATAGTGACTGTTTTGGGGTAGGTGCTGTATAGCGACTGTTGTTGGTTGGGTGCTTTAAACTGATGGTTACTTGGTAGGTGCTCTATAGTGACTGTTGTTGGGTAGGGTGCTTTATAGTGATTGTTGTTGGGTAGAGTGCTCTATAGTAACTGTTGCTTTGTAGGGTGCTCTAGAGAGATTGTTGCTGGGTAGGATGCTCTTTGATGACTACTGTTATGTAGGTGCTTTCTAGTGACTGTTGCTTTGTAGGGTGCTCAAAAGAGATTGTTTCTGTGTAGCATGCTATTTGGTGACTACTGTTATGTTGGTGCTCTATAGTGACTGTTGTTTGGTGGAAAGGTCTAGAGTGCCTGTTGTTGGGTAGGTGTTCTACAGTGACTTTTGATGTGTAAGATACTCTTTAGTGACAGTTTTTGGGTTTATATCTTTATAGTTACTGTGGCTGGGTTGGGTGCTCTATAGTGACTGTTGCTGGATAGAGTGCTTTCTACTTAATGTTGTTGGGTGGCACGCTCTCAACTGACTGTTGTTGGGTAAGTTACTCTATATTGACTGCTGTTGGGTGTGGTGCTCTATATTGATGGTTTTTTGGTATGTGCTCTATAGTGACTGTTTTTTGGTAGAATGCTCTATAGAGTCTTTTGTTGAGTATGGTGCACTATAGTGATTGTTGTTGGGTGATCATCTCTATAGTGCTTTTGGGTAGAGTGCTCTATATAGTGACTCTTGTCAGGTAGCATGCTCTGTAGTGACTGCTGTTGGGTAGAGTGCTTTATAGTGACTCTTGTTGGGTAGAGTGCTGTATAGTAACAGTTGTTGAGTAGGGTGCTATATAGTGACTCTTGTTGGGTAGACTGCTCTATAGTGACTGTTTTTCGGTAAAGGGCTATGTAGTGACTGTTGTTGGGTAGGTACTCTATAGTGACTTTCGTTGGGAAAAGTTATCTTTAGTGACTGTTGTTGGGTAGAGTGCTCTATATTGACTGTTCTTGAGTAGGGGCTTCATAATGACTGTTGATGGGTAGAGTGCTCTATAGTGACTGCTTTTTGTAAAGGGCTGTATTGTGACAGTTGGGTAGGTGCTCTATGGTGACTACTTTTGGGTAGGATACTTTATAGTGACCGTTGTTGAATGGGGTGCTCAATAGTTACTGTTGTTTGGTAAAGTCCTCTATAGGTGACTGTTGTTGAATGGAGTGTTTCAGAGTGACTATTGTGAAGTTTGCTCTATACTGACTATTGTTGGTGAAAGTGCTCTATAGTGACTTTTGTTGGGTAGGTTCTTTATAGTGCTTGTTTCTGGTTAGGGTGCTCTATAGAAACTGTTGTTGGGTTGGTGCTCTATAGAGACTGTTTTTGGGTAGGATTCTCTATAATGACTGGTTTTGGTAGGGTGCTTGATAATGACTATTTTTGGAAAGAGTGATCTATACAAACTGTTGTTGGGTAGGTTCTCTATAGGGAGTGTTGCTGTGTAGGGAGCTCTTTGGTGACTAGAGTTGGGTAGGTGCTCTATAGTGACTGTTGTATGCTGGGGTTATCTAGAGTGACTGTTGTTGTGTAGGTGCTCAGTAGTGACTCTTGATGGGTAGGATAATCTATAGTGAGTGTTTTTGTGTAGAGTGCTTTATAGTGACTGTTGCTGGGTAAAGTGCTCTATACTGAATGTTGCTGAGTGGTGTGCTTTCTACTGACTGTTGCTGGGTAGAGTGCTCTATAGTGATTGTTGCTAAGTAGGCATTTTATAGTGACTGTTGTTTGGTGGGGTGCTTTATAGTGACTGCTGTTGCATAGGTGCTTTATACTAATTGTTGTTTGGTAGAATGCTCTATATAGTTTTTTGTTGGGTATGGTACACTATAGTGACTGTTCTTTGGTAAAGTTCTCTATAGTGACTATTGTTGGGTAGGGTGCTCTATCATGACTGTTGTTGGGTGAGGTGCTCTACAGTGACTGTAGTTGTGTAGGGTTTTCTATAGTAACTGCCATTGGGTACAGTCCTCTATAACAAATTTTGCTGGGTAGAGTGCTCTATAGGTACTTTTGTTGGTAGGGTGCTCTATAGTTACTGTGGTTGGGTAGGGTGATCAACATTTACTGTAGTTAGGTAGATTCCTCTAATATGATTGTTGCTGGATAGAGTACTCTATAGTGACTGTTCTGAGGTAGGTGGTATATAATGACTATTGCTGGGTAGGGTGCTCTATAGTGACTGATTTTTAGTAGGTGCTCTACGTTGACTGTTGTTGTATAGGTGCTCCATAGTGACCGTTGATTCATAGAATGTTCATAGTGACTGGTTTTGGTTACAGTGTGCTGTAGTAACTGTTGTTGGGTATAGTGCACTATAGTGACTGTAGTTTGGCAGTGTGCTCCATAGGTGGTTGATAATTGGTGAAGTTCTTTGTAGTGACTGTTGTGAAGTAGAGTGCTCTATAGTGACTGTTGTTGGGTGGAGTGCTCCATAGTGACTGTTGTTGGGTAGGGTGCTCTATACTGACTGTTGTTGGTTAGATGCTCTATAGTGACTGTTTTTGGGTAGGTGCTGTATAGTGAATGTTTTTTGTGGGGTGCTCTAAACTGAGAATTTCTTGGTAAGTACTCTATAGTTACTGTTGCTGTGTAGGGTGCTCTACAGTGACTGTTGCTGGGTAGGGTGCTCTATACGTACTGGTGGTGGCTAGAGTTCTCTATGGTGACTGTTCTTGAATAGAGTGCTCTATAGTTACTCTTGTTGGGTAGGGTGCCCTATAGTGTTTGTTTTTGGGTACGTGCTTTATAGTATCCTACTCAACAAAACTCACTGCAGAGCACCAACCCAGCCACAGTCACTGTAGAGACCTCTACCAAACAACAGTCACTAGAGAGAACTCCACTCAATAACAGTCACTACAGTGCACCATACCCAACAACATTCTCTATAGAGCATTCTACAAAACAACAGTCACTATAGAGCACCTATGCAACAACAGTCACTATAAAACACCCCACCCAGAAACAGCCACTATAGAGTACATCCCCAAAGGTCGCTACAGAGCACACTACTCAGCAACAGTCTGTATAAAGCACACCACACAGAAACAGTCAGTATAGAGCACCCTACCCAGCAACAGTATGTATAGAGCACCCTACCCAGCAACAGTATGTATAGAGTGCTCTACCCAGCAACAGTCACTATAGGGGACTTTACACAACAACAGTCACAATAGAGCACCATGACCAGCAACAGTCACTATAGAGTACCTACTCAGCTATTCTCAGTTTAAAGCACCACATTAACAACAGTCATTATACAGCACCTACCCAAAAACAGTCACTTTAGTGCATGCTACTCAGCAACAGTCATTATAGATCACATACCCAACAACGCTCACTGTAGGGCACCCTACCTATCAGAGTAACTATAGAGCACTCTACCCAGCAACAGTCAATATAGAAAACCTCACCCAACAAGAATCATCTGTAGAGCACTCTACTCAATCACAATAACTGTAGATCACTCTACCCAACAACAGTCCCTACAGAGCACTCTACAGAACAATATCCACTATAGAACACTCTACCCAACATCAGTCACCTATAGAACACTCTACTCAACAACAGTCACTATAGAGCACATACCCAACAACACTCACTATAGAGCACCATACCAAGCAACAGTCACTATAGAGCACTCTACCTAGCATCGGTCACTAAATAGCACCCTACCCACAACAGTCACTATAGAGCACCCGGGACAGCAACAATCACTGTAGAGCACCCATGCAGAAACAGTCACTACAGAAAACCTACACAACAAAGGTCAGTTTAGAGCACCCCAACAACAACAGTAACTATACAGCACCTACCCAAAAGCAGTCACTATAGAGCACCCTATTTAGCAACAGTCCCTATACAGCATGTGCCCAATAACAGGCACTATAGAGCACCTACCCAACAATAGTCACTAAAGAGCACCCTACCCAGAAACTGTCCCTGTAGAGCATGCTGCCCAGCAGCAGTCACTATAAAAACTCTACTCAACAACCATCAAAACGGAGCAACCTACTCACCAACAGTCACTATAGAGCACCTACAAAACAACCGTCAGTTTAGAGCGACCCAACAACAACAGTAACTATATAGCAACTACCCAAATACAGTCACTCTACAGCACCCTACCCAGCAACAGTCACTATAGATTATGTAATCAGCAACAGTCACTATAGACCATTCTACCCAGCAGCAGTCACTATAGAGCACTCTACCTAACAACAATCACTATGGAACACTGTATTGAACAACAGTCTCTATAGAGCACACTGTTCAACAACAATCACTATAGAGCACATACCATCAACAGCCACTATAAAGCACCTACCTAACAACAGTCACTATACTGCACTCAACCCAACAACAATTACTATAGAGCATCATACCCAAAAACACTCACTGTGAGCACCCTAGCCAACAACAGTTACTATAGAGAACCTATCCAACAGCTGTCAGTATAGAGCATAGTACAAAACAGCAGTCACTATGGAGCACTCTATGAAAAACGGTCACTATAGAGCACCCTGCACAGCAACAGTCACTGTAGAGCACCAAACCAAAAACAGGCACTAAAGAGCACCTACACAATCACAGTCACTATCGAGCATTTACCCAACAACTATCATTATAGAGCACTCTACCTAACAACAGTTACTATAAAGCAGCATACCCAACAACAGTCACTATGTGCACCCTTTCCAACAACAGTCACTATATAGCACCTACCCAACAACAGTCACTATAGAGCACAATACACAACAACAGTCACTATGAAGCACTCTATACAACAACAGTCACTATAGGGAACTCTACACAACAACAGTCAGTCTTAGGAACTCCATCCAACAAAAATCACCTATAGGGCACTCTAGCCAACAACAGTAATTTTAGTGCACCCCAACAAACAACAGTCACTGAAGAGCATCTACCCAATAACAGTGTCTATGAACACCCTGTCCAGCAACAATCAATAGAGAGCACCCACCTAAAAACGGTTACTATAGAGTATTCTACCCTGCAACAGTCATTATAGAGCACTTCACCCAACAACAGTCACTACAGAGCACTCTACCCAGCAACAGTCAATATAAAGCATGCTGTCCAGCAACAGTCACTATAGAACACTCTATCAAAAAAAGTCACTATAGATCACTCTACTCAAAAACAATTACTATAGAGAACCCTACCAAGCAACAGTCATCAAATAGCACCCTACCCAGCAACAGTCACTATAGAGCACTTTACTCAACCATAATCACTATAAAGCAACCTACCCAGGAAACGTCACTATATAGCATTTTACCCAGCAACATTCACTATAGAGCACCCTACCAAACAACAGTCACTATAGAGCAATTCTCCCAACAGAAGTCACTATAGAACACCCTGCCCAAAAACTGTTAGTATTGATCACCAATCCTAAAGAATATATAAAGCACCTATGCAACAATGGTCACTATACAGCACCCTACCCACCAACAGTAACTATAGAATTTCCTACCCAACAACAGTCACTATACAGAACCATCCCAACAACAGTCATTACAGAGCTGTCTACAAAAATTAGTCACTATAGAGCACTCTAATGAACAACAGTCACTATGGAGCACCTTAACGAAGAACAGTCACTATGGAGCACTCTACCCAACAACAGCCACTGTAGAACTCTCTACCCAACAACAGTCACTATAAAGTACTCTACTCATCAACAGTCACTACAGAGCACTTTTTCCAACAACAGTCTTTATATAGAGCAATCTACCCCACAACAGTCTTTATAGAGCTTATCACCTAAGAACAGTCGCTATAGAGCACCACAACCAACAACAGTGTCTATGGAACACCCTACTGAACATCAGTCCATATAGGCCACATACTTAAAAAGTCAGTATAAAGCCTCCAACACAACAAGAATCCCTACCCAGCAACAGTCAGTATAGACTACCACAACCAATAACAGTCACTATAGAGCACCTACCCAACAAAAATCAGTAAAGAGCACCCTACCAATCAACTGTCACTCTAGAGCACCCTACCAAGCCACAGTTACAATAGAGCACTTTACCCGACACTATACCCATCACTATAGAGCACTTTACCTAGCAACAGTCACTACAGATTATCTACACAACATTCATCAGTTTAGAGCAAGCCACAGTTACTATAGAGCACTTTACCCATCACTATAGAGCACTTTACCTAGCAACAGTCACTACAGATCATCTACACAACATTCATCAGTTTAGAGCACACTACCAACAACAGTAACAATACAGCACCTACTCAAAATCAGTCTCTATAGAGCACACTACCAAGCAACAGTCATTATGTAGCATGTACCCAACAACATTCACCATACAGCACCTGCACCAAAATGGTCACTAAAGAGCACCCCAACCTGCAATTGTCACTTTAGAGGATGCTACAATGCAACAGTCACTACAGAGCACTCTACTCAGCAACCATCAATATAGAGCACCCTTTCCTGCAAGTCACTGTAGAGCACCTACACAACAACCATCAGTTTAGAGCACCACAACAACAGTAACTATACAGCAACTACCCCAAAACAGTCACTCTACAGCACCCTACACAACAATCACAATAGAACATGAACCCAACAAGAGTCACTATAGGCCACCCTACCCAACAACAGTCACTATAAAGCATTCTACCCAACAACAATCAGTATAGAACACCATACTGAACAACAGTCACTATATATCACACTATTCAACAAAAGTCACAATAGAGCACATGCCATCAACAGTCAATATAGAGCACCTACCTCACAACAGTCACTCTAGTGCACTCAACCCAACAACAGTTACTATAAAGCACCATACCCGACAACACTCACTATTAGCACCCTACCCAACAACAGTAACTATAGACCACTTACCCAGCAACTGTCTGTATAGAGTACATTACAAAACAGCAGTCACTATGGAGCACTTTATACAACAGTTACTATAGAGCACTCTACACAACAACAGTCACTACAGAGAACTCTACCTAGTAACAATCACCATTAGAACACTCCACCCAACTGCAATCAATATAATGCATTTTACTCAAATAAGTTACTATAAAGCACCATACTCAACATCAGTCACTATGGTGCACTCTACCCAACAACAGTCACTATAGAGCACTCTACAAAACAACAGTTACTATATAGCACCCTACCCTGCAATAGTCATTATAGGACACCTACCCAAAAACAGTCACTATAGCGTACTCTACTTAGCAAGTCACTATAGAGCACCCTACACAACAACAGTGTCTATAGAGCACCCTACCCAGCAGAAGTCACTATACATCACCCAAAAAACAACAGTCACTATAGAGGATCCTACAAAGCAACAGTCACTATATAGCATCCTAGAAAACAACAGTAACTATATGGCACCCTACCAACAACAGTCCCTAGAGTGCACCTACCCAGAAACTGTAACCATAGAGCACCTACTAAACAACAGTCACTATAAGAAATCCTACCCAATAACAGTCACTATAGAGTACCCTACCCAACAACATTAAGTATAGAGCCCTCTATTCAAAAACATTCACTGTACATCACTCTATCCTGCAAAAATTACTATAGAGCACTCTACTCAACAAGAGTCACTGTAGAGCATTGTACCCAAAAACAGTCACTCTAGAGCATTTTTCCCAGCATTAATCATTATAGAGCACCCAAATCAACAGCAGTCATTATAGAGTATCTCCCAAATTACAGTCACTATAGAGCACTTTACCCAGAAACAGTTAGTGTTAAACAATGTACCCAACAACAGTCACTATAGAGCACACTATCTAGCAACAGGCACTATAGAGCACCTACACAACAACAGACAATATAGAGCACCCACACAACAACAGACAATATAGAGCACCCACACAGCAACACACACTATAGAGGACCATACCCAACAACTGTAACTATAAAGCACCCTACCCAGTAACATTCACTATAGAGCACCCTACCAACAACAGTCAGTATAGTGAATTCTACCCAACAACCATAGAGCACTTACCCAACAATTGTCACTATAGAGCACGCTATCCAGAAACAGTCACTATAGAGAATCAACCAAACAACAGTCAGTATAGGGCTTTCTAACCAGAAACAGTCATGATAGAGCACTCTGCACAATAGTAACTATAAAACACTCCACCCAAAAACTGTCTCTTATAGAGCACTCTACCCAACAGCTGTCAGTATTGAGCAGCGTACCTGAAATCAGTCACTATAGTGCACCCTACCCTACCACAGTTACTATAAAGTATTTTTTCCAAAAACAGTCAGTATAAATCACCTACTACAAAACAGTCAATATAGAGCCCTTTAATCAACAGCAGTAACTGCAGGGCACTCTTGTCAACAACAGTCACTATAGAGCATTCTACCCATCAACGGTCAGTATATCACCTAAAAAACAGTCACTATAAAGCACTGACCCAACAATAGTCACTAAAGAGCACTCTTCCCACAGTCACTATAGTGTTGCCTACCCAGCAACAGTCACTATTGAGCACTCTTGACAACAACTGTCACTATTGAGCACACTATGCAGCAAAAGTCAGTATAGAGCACATACACAACAACCTTCAGTTTAAAGCACCCTACCAACAACAGTCACTATACAGAACCAACCCAATAAAGGTACTATAAAGCACCCTACCTAGCAACAATCACTATACAGCCCCTAACCAACAAAAGTCACTATAGTGCACTCAACCAAACAACAGTTACTATACAGCTCCATACCCAACAAAACTCACTGTGAGCACCCTACCCAACATCAGCAACTGGAAAAAAAACACCTACTTAACTACAGTCAGTATAGAGCACATTACTCAACAAAAGTAACTATGGAGCACCCTACACAACAACAGTCACTGTAGAGAACTCTACCCAATAACAATTACCTATAGAGAACTCTACCAAAAACAGTCACTGTAATGCACTCTATCCAACAGCAGTAATTATAGGGCACCATACTCAACAACAGTCACTATGAGCACATTAACAAAAAACAGTCACTATAAAGCACCTACCAAACAACAGTCACTGTACACAACTTTCCCAACAACAGTCACTAAAGAGCACCCTACCCTGCAGCAGTCATTATAAAGTACATTCTTAACAACAGTCACTATAGATTACTCTCAGAGCAACAGTCACTATTGAGAACCCCATTTAACAACAATCACTAGAGAACCCCCAACCCAGCAGCAGTTTCTGTAAAGCCCCCGACCAACAGCAGTCACTATAGAGCAACCTACCAAAAACAATCAGTATTCAGCACCCTACAGAACAACAATCCCTATATAGCACTCTACCAACAACAGTCACTATGAAACACCTACCCACAAACAGTATGTATAGAACACCTACTCAATAACAGTCACTGTGAAAAACCCTACCCAACAACAGTCACTATAGAGTACCCTACCCAACAACAATCAGTATAGAGCCTTCTACCAATAAACAGTCACTATAGAGCACTCTACCCAACAACAGTAACTATAAAGTCCTCTACCCAACAACAGTCACTATAGAGCACCTACCCAGAAACAGTAGCTATAGAGCACCTACTCAAAAACAGTCACTATAAAGAACCCTACCCAAAAAGAGTCACTATAGAGTACTCTATTCAACAACAGTCAGTATAGAGCCCTTTACCCAGAAGCAGTCACTATAGAGCACTCTACCTAACAACAGTCATTATAGAGCACCATACCCAATGACAGACACTATAGAGCATCCTTACCAATAGCAGTCTTTATAGAGCACCCTAATAAACAACAGTCACTATATGTACCTCTCAAAGATCAATCACTATAAATCACTTCACTCAGCAACAGTCAGTATAGAGTAATGCATCCAACAACTGTCGCAATGGAGCACATTATCTAGCAATAGTCACTACAGAGCACCTACACAACAACAAACAGTATAGAGTACCCACACAACAACAGACACTATAGTGCACCCTACCCAACAACAGTCATTATAAAGAAACTACACAACAGTCAGTAAAGGGCATTCTATGCAAAAACAGTCTCTATAGAGTACTCTACACAATAGTTACTATAAAACACTCCACCCAAGAACTGCCACCTATAGAGCACTTTACCAACAACAGTCACTATTGAGAATCCAACCCGAAATTACTCACTCTAGAGCATCATACGAACAAAAGTTACTACAGAGTAAACTGCCCAACAAGAGTCACTATAGAGCATTGTATTCAAAAACAGTCACTATAGAACATCCTTCCCAATGTCAGTCATTATAGAGCACCACAATCAACAACAGTAACTGTAAAGTACCTCCCAAACAACAGTCACTATAGAGCACTCCAGCCAGCAACAGTCAGTATAGAGCAATTCACTCAACAACAGTCACTATAGAGACTACTATCAAGCAACAGTCACTATAGAGCACATACACAACAACGGAAAGTATAGAGCACCTACCCAGAAACAGTCACTGTAGAGCACCCTACCCAAAGACAGTCATTATTAAGAATCTACCCAATGACAGTCAGTATAGGGTATTCCAACCAGAAACAGTCACTATAGAGCACTCTACACTATAGTCACTATAAAACACTCCACCCAACAACAGTCATGGATACATCACCCTACTCAACAACAGTCACCATAGAGCTCTCCACCCAAGAAAAGTTTCTATTGAGCACCATACCCTACAATAGTCTTTATGGAGCACCCTAATTAACATCGGTCATTATAGAGCACATACTCAACAACAGTCACTATAAAGCTCCCCACCCAACAACAGTCACTATAAAGATCCCTACCCAGAAACAGTCACTATAGAGCACTCTACCTAACAAGAGTCAATATGGAGCACCAACCCAACATCAGTCACTATAGATTACCACAAACAACAACAGTCACTATAGAGCACCTTTTCAACAATAGTCACTAAAGAGCACCATACCAAGCAACGTTTACTGTAGAGCACCCTACCCAGGAAACATCACTATAGAGCACTCTACCCAACTAACATCACTATAGAACACCCTACCCAGCAACAGTCACTATAGAGCCCGTACCAAACAACAGTAACTATAGAGCACTTTTCCCAACAACAGGCACTATAGAGCACTTTTCCCAACAACAGACACTACAGAGCACCCCACTCAACAATATCCACTATAGAGTTTTTACCAAACAACAGTCACTATAGAGTACTCCACCAGCAACAGTAAGTATAGAGCAATCCACCCAACAATTGTCACTATAGAGCACACTATCCAGCAATAGTCACTGTAGAGCACCTACACAACAACAGACAGTATAGTGCACCCACACAAGAAGAGTCACTAAAAAGCACCCTACAGAATAACAGTCACTATATAGCACCCTACCAACAGCATTCACTATAGAGCATCATATCCAAAAGCAGTCACTATAGATCACCTACCCAACAACAGTCTGTATAGAGCAACCTCCACAACAACACTCACTATAGAGCATTCTAAACAAGTCACTATAGAGCACTCTACAGAACAACAATAACTATAGAGCACCCCACTCAAAAGCAGTCACTACAGAGTACCCTAAACAGCAGCAGTCACTATAGAGCACATACCCAGCAACAGTCACTATAGGTCACCCTACACAACAACAGTCACTATCAAGCACCCTACCCAACCACAGTCACTATAGATCATTCTAACATAACAGTCACTACAGAGAATCCTACCCAAAAACCGTCTCTACAGAGCACCTACCCAACAACTGTTATAAAAAATCCTACCCAAAAACAGTCACTCTAAAAATCCTACCCAACAACAGTCACTATATAGCACGTACAAAACAACAGTCATAATAGAGCAACCTTCTTAACAACAGTCACTACAAAGCACTTCACTCAATAATACTCACTATAGAGTATCTACCAAACAACAGTCTCTATGGATCACTCCACCAGCAACAGTCATTATAGAGCACCTACCCAACAACATTCACTATAAAGCACCACATGCAATGACAGTCACTATAGAGTACCTACCAACATCAGCAACTATGGAGCATTCTACCAAGCAAAAGTCAGTATAAACATGCCACATAACAAATTCAGTATACAGCATTCTACCCAGCAACAGTAACTATAGAGCACTCTACCCAGCCACAGTCAGTATAAAGCACTCTACTCAACAACAGTCACTATAGAATATCCTACCCATCAAGAGTCACTATACAGCATTTACCCAAAAACAGTCATTCTAGAGCACCCCACCAAAGAACAGTCACTATGGGGCACCTACCCAACTGTAGTCACCAAAGAGCAACCTACCAAGCAACAGTCACTGTAGAGTCCCCTACCCAGCAACAGTCACTATAGAGCAATCTACCCAATGACAGTCACTATAGAGTACACTACCCAGCAACAGTCACTATAGAGCACCTACCCAGCATCCTACCCAGTTAAGAGCACTCCATCAACAACAGTCACTATAAATCACCTATTCATAAACAGTCACTATAGAGCACCCTACCCAGCAACAGTCACTATAGAGCACCCTACCCATCAACAGTCATTATAGAGCACTCTAGCAGCAACACTGTAGAGAACTTCACCCAACAACAATCAGTATAAAGAACCCTAAGTATCCACTGTCACTATAGAGCACCCTACCAAACAACAGTCACTATAGAGCAACCTACCAACAAGAATCGCTATATAGCAGTCTACCCAGAAACAGTCATTATAGTAAACTATGCCCAGCAACAGTCACTATAGATAATTCTACACAACAACAGACAGTATAAAGCACTCTACCCAACAACAGTCATTTATAGAGCACTGTACCCAACAGCAGTCACTGTAGAGCACCCTACTAAAAACAATCACTATAGAGTACCATACCGAGAAACAGTCAGTATAGAGCATCCAACTTACATCATCAGTATACAGCAACCTATCAAGCAACACTCACTATAAAGCACTCTACCCAAAAACATTCACTATATAGCATAGTACCAACAGGTGTCAGTATAGAGCATTTGATGCAACAACAGTCATTGTAGAGCACCTACACAAAAACAGTCGCTATAGAGCACCTACCCAACAACAGTCACTATAGAGATCCTACCAAACAACAGTCACTATAAAGCATCTATCCAACAGCATTCATTTTAGCGCACTCTACCAAAGAACAATTGCTATAAAGCACTGTACCCAACAACAGTCACTATAGAGCACCTACTCAACCACAGTCACTATAGAGCACCCTATCAACAAGAGGCACTGTAGAACTCCCTACACAGCAGTAGTCAATAGAGAGCAGTCTACCAAAAATCAGTCACTAGAAAGCACTTTACTTAAAATCTTTCACAATAGAGCACCCCACCAAAAAGAAGTCACTATAGAATACCTACCAAACAACAATCACTATGGAGCACTCTACCCTGGAACATTCAGTTTAGAGCACCCCACAAAACAACAGTCACTATAGAGCACACTATCCAGCAACAGTCACTATAAAGCACTTTACACAGCAACAGTCAGTATAGAGCACCCTACACAATAAGAGTCACCATAGAGCACCTACCCAACAACAGTTACTATAGAGCACCCCACCCAACAACAGTCAGTATAGAGTACCCTACCCAATAACAGTCACTACAGACCACCCCAAAAAACAACAGTTTTTACAGAATACCTACCAAACTACAGTCACTATAGAGCACTTTGCCCAGGAACAGTCAGTATAGAGCACCCCACTGAACAACAGTCACTATAGAGCACCCTATCCAGGAATAGTCACTATGAAGCACAAAACGACCAAGAGACACAATAGCACACCTACACAACAACAGACACTATAGAGCACCCTACCCAACCACAGTCACTAGAGAGCACCCTACCCAAAAACAGTTACCATAGGTCACTGTACCCAAAATCTGTTTCTATAGATCACACTATTCAATAACAGTCACTATAAAGCACCGACCCAAAAATAGTCAGTATAAAGCCCTCTACCCGAACAGTCACTATAGACCACTCTACCCAAAAACAGTCACTATAGAGAACCCTACAAATGTAGGGTCAGTATAAAGCACTCTACCTAAAAACAGTCACTATAGAGTACCCTACCAAACAACAGTCACTGTAGAGCCCTCTGCACAACAACATGTACAATAGAGCCCTCTACCCACCAACAGTCACTATAGAGCACCCTACACAACAACATACATTATAGAGCACCCTACAGAACAACAGTCTTTATAAAGAACTGACCCAACATAAGTCACTGTAGATCAGTGCACCAAACAACAGTCACTATAGAGCACTCTACACAACAGTCTCTAAAGAGCCCTCAACCCAGCAACAGTCACCAATGAGCCCTCTACCCAAAAATAGTCATTATAGGTCACCCTGTCTATAAACAATCACTATAGAGCCCCTACCCACATCAGTCACAATAGAGCACTCTACAAAAAGCAGTCACTATAGAGCACTGTACAAAGCAACAGTCATTATAAAGCACTTACTGAACAACAGTCAGTATAGAGCACCTATGCAACAACAGTCACTATACAGCACCCTTCCAACCATCAGTCACTATAGAGCACCTTACAAAACAACAGTCTCTATAAAGCCCTCTATGAAAAAAGAGTCACTATAAAGCCCTCTACAAAAAGGTCACTATTGAGCACTGTACCAACAGCAGTCACTATAGAGCACACTAACCAAGAACAGTCACTATAGAGTGCTCTACCCAACAACAGTCAGTATGGAGCACTCTACTTAAAAACAGTCAATATAGAGCATTCTACCCAACAACAGTCATTATAAGTATCTCCACCCAAGAACAGTCACATACAGAGCACTCTACCCATCAACAGTCACCATAGAGCACCCCAAACCTACAACAGAGCAGTCTACCCGGAACAGCAATTATAGAGCAGCGACCTCCACAACAATCACTATGAGCACCCTATTCAGCAACAGTCACTATAGATCACCTACCCAACAACAGTCACTGTAGAGAACCATACCCAAAAGCAATCACTATGGAGCACTCTACACAACAAAAATCACTATAGAGAACTCTGCACAGCATCAGTCACTATAGAGAACTCCTCTCAACAACAATTACCTATAGAGAACTCTTTCCAACAACAGTCACCCTAAAGCACCCCACCCAACAACAGTCACTGTAGAGCACTTTCCCAGAAACAGTCACTATTGGGCATTCTACCCAGCAATAGTCACTATGGAGCACACTACCAACAACAGTGACTATGAAGCATTCTACTTAGCAACAGTCACCATGGAGCACCCTACCAACAACAGTCAGTATAGAGCATTCTACAACAACAGTTAAAATAGAGCATTTAACCAACAACAGTCACCATAGAGCACCTTCCAAACAACAGTCACTATGGAGCACCCCATACAACAGTTACAATAGAGCACCTATCCAGAAACAGTCACTTCGGAGCACCCTACCCAGCAATAGTCACTATTGGGCACATACCCAACATAAGTCACTATAAAGCACTCTATCAAGAAACAGTCACTATAGAGCACCTCACCCACAACAGTCACTATAGATCACCTGACCCACAACAGTAACTTAGAGCACCCTGCACAGCAACAGTCAGTATAGAGCACCTAAACAACAAAAGTCACTATATAGCACCTACCCAACAACAGTCACTATAGAGCACCTACCCAACAACAGTCACTGTAGAGAAGATACCAAACAACAGTCACTATAGAGCACTCTACACAAAAACAGTCGATATAGAGCAGCCTACCCAGAAAAGTCACTATGAGAACTCTACCCAGCAACAGTCACTAAAGAGCACCCCACCCAACAACAGTCTCTAGAGAGCACCCTATTCCACAACAGTCACTATAAAGCAGAATATCCAACAACAATCACTATGGGGCACATAACCAACAACAGTCACCATCTAGAACACTCTACCCAGCAACAGTCACTATAGAGCACTGCAACAAGCAAGATTCTGTATTGAGCTCCCCACCCAACAACAGATAGTTTAGAGAATTCTACCCAACAAGATTTACTATAACACACCCTACCCAAGAGGAATTACTATAGAGCATTCTATCCAAAAAGAGTCACTATAAAGCACCTACCCAACATCTGTCATTATAGAGCATCTACCCAAAAACAGTCAGTATAGAGCACCTACCCAACAACCGTCATTATAGAGTACTCTATACATCAACAATCACAATAGAGCACACTACACAAAAACAGTCACTATAGTGCTTTGTACCCAACAACAGTCACTATAGATCATCTACTGAACAACAGTCAATATAAAGCAAGATACACAAGTCACTGTAGAGCACTTTACCCAACAACAATCACTATAGAGCACTCTACACAACAGTCTGTATAGAGAATCCTACCAAACAACAGTGAGTTATAAAGCATTCTACCCACCAACAGTCACTGTCTAGAGAACTCTACCCAAAATTATTCACTATAGGGCACCCTACCTAGCAACAGGCAGTATTGAGCACCCCACCCACAACAGGCACTATAGAGCATTCCACCCAAGAACAGTCAATATAGTGCACACCACCAAAAAACAGTTAGTATTGAGCACCTTCATGCACAACAGTCACTATAGAGCACATACCCAAGAACAGTCAATATAGAGTGTTTTACCCAATAGCAGTCATTTTAATCACCTAATGAACAACAGTCAATATACAGCAACCTTCCCACCAACAGTCACTGTAGATCACTCTATCTAAAAAGAGTCACTGTAGAGCACCCCTCAACAACAGAGACTTTAGAGCACTTCACACAACAACAGTCACTATAAATAAAGCACCTACCTAACAGGAGACACTATAGTGCACCCAACGGAACCAAAGACACTATAGAGCATTCTACACAACAACAGTCACTACAGAGCACCCTACCCAATAATGGTCACTATAGAGTACCTTACTGAATAACATTCACTATAAAGCACTCCAACCAACATCAGTCACTATAGAACACTTTCCCAACAGCAGACACTATAGAGCAACTCCTCAACAACAAACACTGTAGAACACCCTACCCAACAACAGTCACTATACATCACCCTAACCAACAACAGTCACTTTAGAGCAATCCATCCAACAAGATTCACTATATATAAAGCACCTACCCGACAACAGACACTACAAAGCACCCTACCCAACAACAGTCAGTATAGAGCACCCTACACAACAACAGTCAGTATAGAACACCCTAGTTAACAGCAGTCACTATAGAGCACCCTCCACAAGAACACTTGCTATAGAGCAGCCTATTCATCAAGAGGCACTATTAGAGCACCCTACAAAGCAACAGTCACTCTAGAGCACACTACTTAACAGCAGTTAGTATAGAGCACCCTACCAAACAATAGTCATTACAGAGCACTCTACTCAACAACAGTAACTTTGAAACACCCTACTCAGCAACAGTCACTATAGAGCAACCTATCCAACAACTGTCGCTATTGAGAACTCCACCAAGCATCCGTCAGTATAAAGCACACTACTCAACCACTGTCATTATAGAGCACCTAACCTACAACAGTCACTATAAAGCGTTTATGCAACAACATGCACTATAGAGCACCTATACAACAACAGTAATGACTGTTGCAGCTACCCAACAACAGTTAGTACAGAGCTCTCCACACAAAAAAATGTTACTATAGAGCACTTTACCCAACAAAAGTCACTATAGAGCACCCTACTGAAGAACAGTCACTAAAGATCACTCTAAACAACAACAGTCACTATAGAGAACCATACCCAACTGGAGTCACTATAGAGCACCCTATCCAACAACAGTCACTATCTAGAGCACTGTACTTAACAGTCACTATAGTGCACTCCACCCAACAAAAGTCACCATAGAGCACCATACACAACAACAGACTCTATGGAGCATTCTACCGAACAACAATCACTATAGGGCACCTACCCTGCACCAGTTGTATAATGCACCCCACCCAATAACAGTCATTATAGAGCATCCTACCCAGCAACAGTCAGTATAGAGCACCCTAATCTGCAGCAGTCACCATAGAGCAGTCTACCCAACAACAGACACTATAGAGTATTCTTCCCATGAAGAGTCACTATAGAGCACCTACCCAAAAATAGTCAGTATAGAGCGCCCCAGCCAACAACAGTCACTATAAAGTATTTACTGTAAAGTCTTCACTAAAGAGCACCCTACACAGCAGCAGTCACTTTGGGGCACTCTACCCAATAACAGTCTATAGAGCACCGTATGCAGCACCAGTCACTATAGAGCACATACCCAACAACTGTCAGCTTAGGGTACCCCACCAAAATCAGTCACTACACAACACCAAACAACAGTCACTATAGAGCACTCTACCCAGCAAGAGTCACTGTAGAAAACCCCACCCAACAACAGTCAGTATAGAACATCCTACCCAGAAAAAGTCACTATAGAGCATCCTACCCACAAGGTTCAGTATAGAGCTCTACCTAGCATCTGTCATTATATTGCACCTTACCCAACAACAGTCACTATAGAGAAAACTACCCAACAACAGTCACTATAGAGCACTCTATCAAACAACAGTCACCTTTAGAGCACTCTACCCAAAAACAGTCAATATAGAGCACTCTCAACATCAGCGACTTTATCTTCTCCACCGAACAACAGTCACCTATATAGCACTGTATTAAACAACAGTCATTATAGAGCATCCCATCCAACAATAGTCACTATAGAGCACCTATCCAAGAGCAGCCACTAGAGGGAACCCTACACAGCAACACTCACTATAGAGCACCTACACAACATCAGTCACTATAAAGCACTCTACCCAACAACAGTCACTATAGAGCACCCCACCCACCACAGCCACTGTAGAGCACACTACCAAGTAATAGTCACTGTAGAGCACCTAACCAACAACAGTCACTATAGAGCATTCTACCCAATATCAGTCACTATAAAGTACTTTACCCAGACAGTCAGTATAGAGCACCCTACACAACAACAGTCAGTATAGAGCACTACACCATACAACAGTCACTACAAAGCACCTACCCAACAACAGTCACTATGGAGCACGCAGCCCAACAGTCAATATAGAGGACCTACTTATAAACAGTCACTATTGAGCCCTCTAATCAGCAAGTCACTGTAGAGCACTCTACTCAACAACAGTCATTATTAGAGCACCTTACCCAATCACAGTCACTATAGAGCACATGACTGAACAACACTCAGTAAAGAACACCTATGCAACAACAGTCACTATAAAGCACCTAGCCGACAAGAGTCAATATAGAGCAGCCTACCCAACAACAGTCAGTATACAGTACCCTACCCAACAGCAGTCACTATAGAGCACTTCACCCAACAGCAGAAACACAGGCACAAAACACCACATGTACATTCCACAGTGCAGACACCTCATACAGGCACACGCCTCACAACAAACACATACTGCACAGTGAACACACCTCACAAAGACACACACCACTGATCACATACACACTCCACAGTGCACACACCTCACAGAGGCACACCCCACTCACCACACAAACACACACAAACTGCACAGTAAACACACCACACACAAACACACACCACTCAGCATAAACACACACTAAAAAGTGTACACACCTTACATAGACACACACCACTCACCAAAGACACAATCCAAAGTGCAGGCACCAAACACAGATATAAGACTTACCTCACACACTACACAATGCACTCACGTCACACACACATCTCCCACTGCACACACAATTAAAAGTGCAAAAATTTTACACAGACCTAAACCACTCACCACACACACTCCACTGAGCATACACCTCACACAGATACACACCACCTAATAAACACACTGTATGCACACAGTCCACATAGCACAAACCTCACAGAGACACAAAACTCATCACACCTCAAACAGACACACACTGTAGAACACACACACATCCTTTACAGTGCACACACCTCACAAAGACAAACCATATACCATGCACAGAGATTTCACAGTGCACACATCTCACACAGACACAGAGCACTCATTATACACAAACATTCCACATTGCACACAACACAAACAGACACAAACTACACACGCAGCACACACTTTACGTTGAAGAAAACTCACACAGACACAAGACTGACCACACACACTAAGAAGTAAACACACCTCCCACAGAAACAGAATACTCACCACACACATATTTCACAGTGCAGACACTTCAAACAGGCACAGAACTCAAAAAAACACACATTGCACAGTGCGTACACCTCACAAAGACACACACAACTAACCACACACACCAGTGACCACACACACTTTAGTGCACACACCTCAAACAGAAACACACCACTCACAACAATAACACACACAAACTTCACAGTGCACATATATTACACAAGCACACATTACTCATTATACACACACGCTACACAGTGCACACACCACACACAGACAATACTCACCAAACACACACTCCACAGTGCAGACAGCGAACACAGAAATACCACTCACCACACATACTACAGAGTGCAGTCACTTCACACAGACACACACCACTCACCTCACAATACATAGTGCAGACACTCCACACACACACACACCACTCACCACACACTTCACACACACTAAATTATGTGCATACCTCACACAGACACACACCACTGAATACCACACAAAACGAACATACTCCACAAAGCACACACCTCACACAGACAAAACACTCACCACACACACAATCTCCACAGTGCACACAACTCACACATACACACACCACTCATCACACACAAACTTCACAGTGCACACACCTCACAAAAACAAACACCACTCACCATATGCAAACCCTTTATAGTGCACACACATTACACAGACACACACCACACAGTCCACGGACTCCACACATAATCCAGAGTGCACATACCTCAGACACACAGCACACATTATACAGAAACTCCACAACACACACCCCACAGAGACAGACAGCATGCAACACACATATTCTACACACAAACACCACAATGCATACACATCACACAGACACACACCAATCACCTCACAACCTAACCATAATGCAGGCACTTCACACACCAGTAGCCACATGCACTCAACACACCCACTCAGTGCACACATTTTAGACATATACACAGCACTCACCCCATGAACACTCCATGGTGCACAGACCTAAAACAACCACACACCACTCACCACACAAACAAACAAACTGCACAGTAAACACACTTCACACAGGCACACACCACTATCCACACACACACTCCACAGTGCAGTCACCTCATACAGTCACACGCCAGTCACCACACACACCGCACACACATAGTCCACAGTGCACACACCTTAAACAGACACACACCTCTCACACATCAGAGTGCACACAACTCACACAGACACACCACTCACTTCACACATAACACTTCACAGAGCACACATTCCACACAGACACACAATACTCATCAAACACACAATCCACAGTTGACACAATTTACACAGAAACAAAGCAGTCACCACACACACTTTTCCATAGTGCAGACACCTCACACACACACCATTCATGACACATACACTCCACATTGAAGAAACCTCATACAGACACACGACTGACCACACCCACTACACAGTAACTACATTTCAAATAGACACACAACTCTCACCGCACACACATTTTGCAGTGCAGACACCTCACTCAGACATGTCACTCTCCACACACTTACTCCACAGTGCACACACCTCACACAGACACACACAACTGACCCCAAAAACGCACACAAACTGCACAGTTTACACAACTCAAACAAAAACACACCACTCACCATATGCACACACTACTCAGTGTACACACCTCACACAGACACACGCCAATCACCAAACACACAATTTACAATGAAGACACCAAAGACATACCACTTACCACATATACTACACAGTGCACTCACCTCACAGAGACACACACAACCCACTGCACACACAATCAAAATGCAGACACTTGACACAGACAAACATTACTCACCACACACACTGCACACACTCCACTGGGCATACACCTCACACAGACACACACCACTTAGCACACACACTTTAAAGTGCACACACCTCACACAAACACACACTGTAGAACACACAAACTACACATTGCACACACCACATAGTGAACACATTTTATACACACACCACTTATGACACGCACACTCCACATTGAAGAAACCTCATACAGATACATGACTGACCACACACACTACACAGTAAATACATTTCATGCAGACACACAACACTCACTGCACTCATTGCAGTCACCTCACATGGGCACATCACTTACCACAAACACTCACTGCACAGTAAACACACCTCAAAAAGACACACACCATTGACCACACACACTTTACAGTACACACTACTAATACAGACATACACCACTCACCACACAAACACACACAAATGGCACAGTGCACACACCTCACACAGAAACACACCACTCACCAAACGCACAATCCACAGTGCAGACACCAAAAAAAATACCACTTACCACACACACTGCATGGTGCACTCACCTCACAGACACACACAACCCACTCCACACAGAATCCATAGTGCAGAAACTAAACAGACACCCACCACTAACCACACACACTCCACAAACACTCCACTGTGCATACACCTCACACACATACATGACTTACCACACGCACACCCTACACAGTGTACACACCACACACAAACAAACAATACTCACAAAACACACACTCCACAGTGCAGACACCTAACACAGACATACCCATCACAACACACACTACACAGTGCACTCACCTCAAACGGATACACACCACTTACCACACTCACAATTCAAAAGGCAGACATTCCACACAGTCACACACCATTCACGACAAACATTCCACACACACTCCAGTGTGCACAAACCTCACACAGACACACACCACTCAATACACACACTTAATGCATGCACTCCACATAGCACACACATCACAGAGACAAAAAACTCACCACACACTATCCACAGTGCACACACTACATGCAGACACACAGCACTCATCACACACAAAGTCTTCAGTGCACACACCTCACACAGACACACACCACTCACCACACAAACACACTAAACTGTGCACACACCTCACACAAACACACACGACGCAGTCCACGGACTCCACACGTTATCCACAGTGCAGATACCTCAGAAACACCCCACTCATCACAAAAAACTTCACAACACACACTTCACAGAGACAGAACGCATGCACAACACATTCTGCACACTCACACCACAATGCACAGAAATCACAAAGACACACACCAATCACCTCACAAACTATTCATAATGCAGGCAACTCACACTGTCACACACCATTCACCACACATACTCAACACACACACTTAGTGTTCACAATTTACACAGACACCACTCTGCACACACACTCCACAGTGCACAGAATTTACACAAACACACACTGTAGAACAAAAACTCCACAGTGCACACACCTCATGTAGACACACAAAACTCTGGAGGCACACGTGCTACACAGTGCACACACCTCACAAAGACACACTCCACTCACTGCAAACACACTCCACAGTACACACACCTCACACAGAAACACACTACTCACGACACAAACAATCCACGTGAAAGAAACCTAATACAGACACACGAATGACCACACACACTACACAGTAAATACATTTAACACAGACAAACAACACTCACCACATACACATTCTGCAATGCAGATATTTTACACAGGCACACCACTCACCAGAAACACACACAGCATGGTAAACACACCTCACAAAGTCACGATAGAGCACACTGCCAATAAGAGTCACTAATAAGCACACCCAACAATAGTCACTTTAGAGCACCTACCCAAGAGCAGTCACTATAGAACACCCTACAGGGTAACAGTAACTATAAAGCACTCCACCCAACAACAGTCACTATACATCTCTCTACCAAAAACAGTTTCTATAGAGCACCTAGTCAAGAACAGTCAGAATAGAGCACCCCACCCAATAACAGTCAATATAGAGCACCTACCCAGCAACAGTCATTCTAGACCACCCTACCAAAAAACAGTCGCTATAGAGGACTACAAGAAACAATAGAAACTGTAGAGCACCCTACCCAAAAACAGTCACTATGAAGCTCTCCACATAACAACAGTCAGTATAGAGCCCTTGACCCAACAACAGTCACTATGGAGCACTCTAAACGAGAACACTCACTATAGATTACTCTACCCAACAAGTCACTATAAAGCCATCTCCCCAACATCAGACACTATAGAGCACCTACACTACAAGAGTCACTACAGAGGATCTACCCAACAAAAGTAGCTATAGAGCTTTACCCAACAACAGTCACTATACAGAACTCCAGCCTACAACAGTCACTATAGAGCACCCACCTATCAACAGTCAATATGGAGCACCCTACCCAGCAACAGTCACTATAAAACACCCTACCCAACAACATTTACTTTAGATCACCCTACCATATACAGTCACTATAGAGCACCATACAGAACAAGAGTCACTATAGAGCACCTACTCAACAAAAGTCACTATAGAGCACCTACCCAAAAACAGTCACTAAAGAGCACCTACAGAACAACAATCAGCATGAAGCACCTACCCAACAACAGCCACTGTAGAGCACTCTACCAAGAAACAGTTACTATAGAGCACCATACCAAAACACAGTCAATAAAGAGCACCCTATTCAAAAACAGTCACTATAGAATACCTACCCAGCAACAGTCATTATAGAGCAACCTTCCAAACAACAGTCACCATAGAGAACTCTACCCAAAAAAAATCACCATTGAGCACCCTACTGAAAAAAGTCATTGTAGAGCACCCTACATAACAACAGTCACTATCCAGAGCAATCTATGCAACAACAGTTTTTATAAAGCACCCAACTCAGCAACAGTCATTATAGAGCACCACACACAACAACACTCACTATAGAACATTCTACCAAACAACAGTCACTATAAAGCATTCTACCCGAGTCACTATGGAGCACCCTACCCAAAAACAGTCACTGTATAGCACCTTACCCAACAAGTCACTATAGAGCACCTACGCAACAACTCTCACTCCAGAGCACCCCACTCAACAACACTCACTATAGAGCACCTACCCAACAACAGTATAAAGTAACCTAACAAAAAACAGTCACCATAGAGCACCACATTCAACAACAGTCACTACAAAGCACCCTACTTAGAAACAGTCACTATAAAGCATGCTACTCAACAACAGTAACTATAAAGCACCCTACTTAGATAGAGTCACTATAGAGCACGCTATTCAATTACAGTCATTATAGAGCACCCTACCCAACAACAGTCACTATAAGGCACCCTACCCAACATCAGTCACTATAGAGCACCATACACATCAACAGTCACTATAGAGCACCCTATCAAAATACAGTCATTATAAAGCACTCTACACAATAGTTGGGTTTTTGGCTAAAGTGCTCTATAGTGACTTTTGGTGGGAAAGGTGCTCTATAGTAACTGTTGTTGCATAGAATGCTTTATAATGACTTTTGTTGGATAGGTTCTCTATAGTGACTGTTGCTGGGTAGTGTGCTCCATAGTGACTATATTTAAATGGGGTGTTTTAAGGTGACTGTTGCTGGGTAGAGTACTATATAGTGATGGTTTTTGGTTAGGTGTTCTATAGTGACAGTTGCTCGGTAGAAAAATCTATAGTGACGATTGTTTGATAGGTGGTCTATAGTGACAGTGGTTGTTTGTTTGCTCTATATTGACTGTTGTTGGTTAGATGCTCTATAGGAGACTATTTTGAAGTGGAGTTCTTTATAGTGACTGTTGTTGTGTAGAGTGTTCTATAGGGACTGTTGTTGGGTAGAGTTCTTTGTACTGACTCTTGTTGCATAGAATTCTCTATAGAGACTGTTGTTGGGTATGATGCTCTATAGTGACTTGTTGGGTACGGTGCTCTATATTAACTGTAAATGAGTAGAGTGCTCTATACTGACTGTTTTTGGGTAGATGCTTTATAGTCACTGTTGTTGGTTTGGTGGGCTCTATAGTGACTCTTGATGGGTAGAGTGCTTTATATGTGACTGTTGTTTGGTGGAGTTCTCTATAGTGATTGTTTTTGTGTAGAGTGCTCTATAGTGACTGTTATTGGGTAAAATGCTCTATAGTGATTGTTGTTTGGTATGGTGTTCTATAGTGACTCTTGTTGGTTAGATTCTTTATAGTGACTGATTTTGGGTAGAGTGCTCTATAGTGACTGTTGTTGGGTACTGTGCTCTACAGTAAATGTTGTTGGGTAGAATGCTCTATAGTGACTGTTTCTGCATAGGTGCTATATAGTGACTCTTGGTGGGTAGGGTGCTCTATAGTGAAAGTTGTTTGGTAGAGTTTACTATAGTGACTGATGTTGCATAATTGCTTTATAGCGACGGTTGTTGGGTGAAGTGCTCTATAGTAACTGTTGTTGGGTAGAATGCTCCATAGTGACTTTTGTTGTTTAGAGGGCTCCATAATAACTGTTATTGGGTATGGTGCTCTATAGTGACTGTTGTTGGGTGGGCTGGTCAATACTGACTGTTGCTTGGTGGGCTGATCAATACTGACTGTTGCTTGGTGGGGTGCTTTATAGTGACTGTTGTTGGGTACAGTGATCTAAATAGTGACAGTTGTTGAATAGGGTGTTCTGTACTGACTGTTATTGAGTAGTGTGCTCTGTAGTGATTTTTTGGTAAAGTGCTGTATAGTGACTGCTGTTTGGTAGGGTGCTCTATAGATAGTGACTGTTGTTGGGTAAAATGCTCCAGATAGTGAGTGGTGACTGCTGTTGAGTAGCATGCATTACAGTTACTGTCATTGTGTGAACTTTTTATAGTGGCTGTTTTTGTGTAGGGTGCTCTATAGTGACTCTTGCTGGGTAGGGTACTCTACAGTGACTGTGGTTAGGTAGAGTGCTCCATAGTGACTGTTGCTGGTAGGGTGCTCCATGGTGACTATTGCTGGGTGGAGTATTCTACAGTGACTGTTGTTGGGTAGAATGCATTATAGGGTAGGGTGCATTATAGTGACTGTTATTGGTAGGGTGTTCTATACTGACTGTGTTTGAGTAGGGTGCCCTATAGTGACTGTTATTGGTAGGGTGCTTTATAGTGACTGCTGTTAAGTAGGGTGCTCTATATGGACTGTTGCTGGGTAGAATGCTCTATGGTTGCTGTTGCTGGGTGAAGTGCTTTGTAGTGACTGTTGCTTAGTAGAGTGCCCTCTAGTGACTGTTGTTGGATAGGTACTCTAGAGTGACTGTTGTTGGGTGAAGTGCTCTATGTTGACTGATGTTGGGTAGGGTGCTCTATTGTGACTGTTGTTCATTAGGCATTCTAAAATGACTGTTGTTGGGTGGGGTGCTCTACAGTGACTGTGGCTGAGTAGGCTGTTCTGTAGTGACTGTTACTGTGTAGGTGCTCTGTAGTGATTGTTGTTGGGTAGTGTGTTGTATAGTGACTTGCTGGGTGGGGTGATCTATAGTGACTGTTGCTGGGTAGAGTGCTCTCTCGTGACAGTTGTTTGGTAGGTGCTCTCTAGTGACTGTTATTGGGTAGGGTGCTCTAGAGTGACTGTCATTGGGTAGGTGCTCCATAATGACTGTTGCTATGCAGGGTGCTCTATAGTGATTTTTGTGAGTGCAGTGCTCTATAGTGAGCATTGCTAAATAGAGTGCTCTATAGTGACTGATTTTGGATATGGTGCTTTATAATGACTGTTGCTGTGTAGAGTGCTCTTCAGTGACTCTTGGTAGCATCCTATATAGTGACTTATTGGAGTGAAGTACTCTTTAGTGACTGTTGTTGGGTAGCATGCTCTATAGGTCACTATTGTTGGGTGAAGTGCTCTATAGTGGCTATTGTTTTGTAGAGTACTCAATATTGACTGTTGTTGTGTAGAGTGCTGTATAGTTACTTTGGTTTTATAGAATGCTCTGTTGGTGACTGTTGTTGGGTGGGGTTCTCTATATTGACTGTTTCTGGATAGAGTGCTCTATAGTGACTCTGCTCGTTAGTGTGGTCTATAGTGAGTGTTGTTGGGTACATGCACTTTAGTGACTGTTGTTTGGTAGGGTTCTCTAGAGTGACTGTTTTGGGTAGGTGCTGTATAGTTACCGTTGTTGGTGGGGTGCTCTAAACTGACGGTTGTTATGTAGGTGCTCTACAGTGACTGTTGTTTGTTAGGTTCTTCTATAGTGACATCTGTTGTGTAGGGTGCTCTATAGTAACTGCTGTTTGTTAGGTGCTCTATAGTGACTGTTGCTGTGTAGTGTGTTTTATAGTGACTGCTGTGTGTAGGGTGCTCTATAGTGACAGTTGATGGGTAGAGTTTTCTCTAGTGAATGTTGTTGTTTACGTGCTCTATATTGACTGGTGCTGGGTAGGGTGCTCTATAGTGACTACCGTTGGGTATGTGCTCTATTGTGACTGATGTTGGGTGGGGTGCTTTATAGTGACTGTTGTTGTGTAGAGTGCTCCATAGGTGATGGTTGTTGGGTGGAGTGCTTTACAGTGACTGTTGTTGGGTGAGGTTCTTTGTAGTGACTCTTGTTGAGTATGGTGCTCTATAATGACTGTTGCTGGGTAGAATGCTCTATAGTGACTCTTGTTGGTAGGGTGCTCTATACTGACTTTTGTTGGGTAGGGTGCTCTATAGTGACTATTGCTCAATACAGTGCTCTATACTGACTGTTGTTGCATGGGGTTCTTTACACTGGATGTTGCTGGCAGAATGCTCTATGGTGACTATTGCTTGTAAGGGTGCTCTACAGACTGGTAGGTGCTCTATGGTGACTGTTGCTACGTAGAGTGCTCTATTGTGACTCTTGTTGGGTAGAGTGCTCTATAGGGACTGTTGCTGGGTATGGTGCTCTACGCTGACCGTTGCTGTGTAGGGTGTGTTTGGTTGCTACTGTTGGGTAGGTGCTCTGTAGAGACTCTTGCTCGGTGAGGTGCTCTACATTGACTGTTGTTGGGTAGGTACTCTATAGTGACTCTTACTGGGTAGGATACTCTATAGTGACTCTTGTTGGGTATGGTGCTCTATAGTGACTGTTCCTGAGTAGGGTACTTTATACTGACTGCTATTGGGTGGCGTGCTTTATACATATTCTTGCTGGGTAGAGTGCCTATAGTGACCTTTTGGGAGAGGTGCTTTATAATGACTGTTGTTGGGTGGGGTGCTTCATAGTGACTGATGTTGGGTAGGTGCTCTATAGTATCTGTTGTTTGGCGGTATGCCCTATAGAGTCTGTTGTTGGGTATGGTACCCTATAGTGACTGTTCATGGGTGAAGTTCTCTCTAGTGATGGTTGTTGGGTAGAGGGCCCAACAGTGACTGTTTTTGGGCAGGCGATCAGCAGTGACTGTTGTTGAGTGGGTACTATAGATTACCTACTCAAAAAAAGACACTATAGAGAAACCTAACCAACAACTGTCACTGCAAAGCACCTATTCAACAACAGTCACTATAGAGCACTCTACACAACAACATTCATTATTGAGTATGCCAGCCAAAAACAGTCACTTATACAGCACTGCACCCAACAACAGTCAATAGAGAGCACCCTACCCAGCAACAGGCACTATAGAGCACCTACCCAACAATTGTCACTATAGAACACCCTACCCAAATAAAGCCACTATACAGCACTTTACCCAAAAACAGTAACTGTAGAGCACCCTACACAGAAAGTCACTATAGAGCACCCTACTGAGCAAGTCACTATAGAGCACCCTACCCAAAAACAGTCACTATAGAGCACTCCACAAAACAACAGTCACTATAGAGCACTCCACCTAATGACACTTTCTATAAAGTTCCCTAGTCAACAACAGTCACTATGGAGCACCCTACCCTACAACAGGCACCGTGGAGCACCTACCCCACAACAGTCAATATATAGAGCACTCTACCTAACAAGTCACCATAGAGCACTTCATGCAGCAACAGTCAGTATTGAGCACCACATTCAACAACAGACAATGTAGAGCACTCCACCCAAAAACATTCACAATAGCACACCTTATACAACAAGAGTCACCATAGAGCATCCCACCCAACAACAGTCACTACAGAGCACCCTACCCAGCAACAGTCAGTAAAGAGTACCTATTCAACAATAGTCACTAGAGAGTACCCTAGCCAACAAGAGTCACTATGGAGCATGCTACCCAGCAGCAGTCACTATAGAGCATCCTATGCAGCAACAGCCAGAATAGAGAACCTATCAACGAATATTCACTATAAAGCATGAACCCGAAAACAGTCACTATTGAGAACTCTACCCAACAACAGTCACTATAGAGCACTGTACCCAAGAAAAGTCACTATAGAGTAACCTACCCAACAGCAGTCACAATAGAGCACGTAACCAAAAACAATCACTATAGAGCACTCTACCCAAAAACAATCACTACAAAACACGGTACCTGAAAACAGTCACTATCAAGCACACTATTAAAAAACATTCACTATAGAACACCCTATGCAAAAACGGTAACTATGGAGCACTCTATTCCACCATCACTACAGAGATTCCTACTGAAATAAAGTCACTATAGACCACCTCACCAAACAGCAGTCACTATAGAGTACCTACCAAAAAAACTCTCACCATAGAGCAGTTTACCCAGAAACAGTCAGTATAGAGCACTTCACCTAGCAACACTCACTTTGGAGAGTCCTACCCAGCAGCAGTTAGCATAGAGCACCCTACTTAACAGCAGTCATTATAGAGCACGGTACAAGTAATAGTCACTATAGAGCATTCTACCCAACAACAGTCACTATAGAGCTTTTTTCAAACAACAGTCGCTACAGAACACTTACACAGCAACAGTTACTATGGAGCACCTACCCATCAACAGTCACTATAAAGTCATCTACTGAGCAACAGTCACTGTAGAGCACTCTACCCAGCAACAGTCCCTATAGAGAACCCTACCCAACACCGGTCACAATAGAGCCCACTACCCAGCAATAGTCAAGAGCAGCTACACAACAACAGTCTTTATAGTGCACCCTACCTAATAACAGTCACCTATAGAGCACTGTAAACAACAACCGTCACTATGGAACACCCCACCAACAGTCACTGTTGTTTGCTCTTTAGGGTACACTATAGTACACCCTACACCACAACAGTCACTATAAAGCACGTTATTCAACAACAATCACTATGGAGCACCTACCCAACAACAGTCACTGTTTAGAGCACACTACTCAACAACAGTCACTATAGAGTACCCCACCCAGCAACACTCAGTATTGAGCAACCCACCCAATGACAGACACTATAGAACACTCAACACAACAACATTCACTATAGCACATTCTACCTAACAGCAGTTACTATAGAGCACCCTGACAAACAACAGTCACTATAGAGCACGTACCCAACAAAACTCATAATAGAGCAACTACACAAAAGCAGTCAGTAGAGGGCACCTACTCAACAACAGTAACTATGGAGCAATCTACCCAACAAAAGTCACAATACAGCACCGTACTTAAAAACAGTCACTATAGAGCAATGTACCCAAAACAGTCATGATAGAGCATCATACACTACAACAGTCACTATAGATCACCTACCAAAAAACAGTTATTATAGAGCAAGCTACCCAACAAGTCTCTGTAGAGCACTCTACACAGCAAGAGTCTCTATAGAGCACTTTACCCAACAACAGTTTCTGTAAAGCACTTCACCCAACAACAGAAACTTATGGAGCAATCTACCCAACAAAATCACCATAGAAAACCCCACCCAACAACAGTCACTATAAAGCACCTACCCAACAACTGTCACTATAGCGCCCTCTACCCAAAAACAGTCATGATAAAGCACTTTACACAAGAGTCACTATTGAGCACTCTACACAATAACAGTCAGTATTTAGAGCTTCCTACCCAACAACAGTCACTATAGAGCACCATACCCAACAGCAGTAACCACAGGGCACTACACACAACAATCACTATAGAGCACTCTACAAAATAATCACTATAGATCACTCCACCAAAAAACAGTCATTTATAGAGCACTATACCCAACAACAGTTACTATAAAGAACCCCACAAAACAGCAGTCACTATAGAGCACCCTACTCAACAAGTTTCTATAGAGCACCCTACCAAACAACAATCACTATAGAGCAAATACCCAACAACGGTCACTATATAGTACCTACAGAACAACAGTCATTATACAGCACCTACTCAAGAAAAGTCACTGTATAGCACTCCACCTAGCAACAGTCACTATAGATCACCCCACCCAGCAACAGTCACTATAGCGTATCCTACCTAACAACAGTCACTATAGAGCACCTACCAAACAACAGCCATTATACAGCACCTAGCCAACAAGAGTCACTATATAGCACCTGCCCAACAATAGTCAGTATAGAGCACCCTGCCCATCAAAAATTTGCATAGAGCATCTTACCAACAACACTCAATATACAGATCTCCACCCATCAATATTCACTATACAGAACTCTACACAACAGCAGTCACTATAGAACACCCTACCCACAAACAATCACTATAGAGCACTCCACACAACAGCAGTCAGTATAGAGCACCCTATTCAACAACAGCCATAATAGAGAACCCTACCCAACAATGGTCACTACAGAGCACCCTGCAAAATGCAGTCACTCTAGGGCACCATACCTAACAACAATCACTATAGAGCACGTTAACAACAACAGACACTTTAGAGCACCCCCCAACATCATTCACTATAATGTACCTACTCAAGAACTGTCACTATAATGCACCCTACCTTGCAAGGCTCACTATAGAGAACCCCACCCATCAACAGTCACTATAGAGCACTCAACCAACAACAGTAACTATAAAGCATTCTACCAAACAGCAGTCACTATAAAGCACCTACCAACCAACATTCACTACAGAGCACCTACCCAACAACAATCACTAAGAGAACTCTACCCACCAACAGTCAATACAGAGCACAGTACCCAACAACAGTCACTATAGAGGGATGTAGCAAACAAGTCAATATAGGGCACCTACCCAACAACAATCACTATACAGCACTCTTCCCAACAACAATCACTATAGAACACTGTACCCAACAACATTTACTGTAGAGCACACTATTCAACAAATGTCACTATAGAGCACCTACCCATCAGCAGTCACTATACAGTTCTCTACTGAACAAGAGTCACTATAGAGCACTCTACCCAGCACCAGTGATTATAGAGCACCCCACGCAACAACAGTCACAATAAAGCACCCTACACAGCAACAGTCACAAAAGAGAATTTATTTAACAATATTCACTATAGAGGTTTCCACACAACAGCAGTCATTATAGAGCATCATAACCAAAAACAATCACTATAGAGCACTATACCCAGCAACATTTACTATCGAGCACCCCATGCAACAACAGTCAATATAGAGCACTCTTTCCAGCAACAGTCACAAAAATGTGCCTATTCAACAATAGTCACTAAAGAACTCCCTACCAAACAAAAGCCAATATGAAGTACCCTATGCAGCAACAGTCACTATAGAGCACTCTATACAACAAAAGTCACTCTAGAGCAACCTACCCTGACAGTCAGTATACAGCATTCCACCTAACAACAGTCACTACAGAGCACCGACCCAACAATAGACACTATAGATCACCTACCCTATAACAGTCACTTTACAGTCTTCTACCCAAACAAGAGTTACAATAAACCACTCTATCCAACTACAGTCACTATAGAGCACACTACTCAACAGTCAGTATAGAATACCCTAACCAAGAACAGTCATTATAGAGCACTCTACCCAACAACAACCACTATAAAGCACCCTACCCAACAACAGTCACTATATAGCACTTCACCAAACAAAAGTCACTATAAAAAAATCCTACCCATTAACAGTGACTAGAGAGAACCCTACACAACAGTCACTAGAGATCACCTTGCCTACAGCAGCCACTATAGGGCATGCTACTTAACAACAGTCAATATAGAGCTCCTGCCCAAGAGCAGACACTATGAAGCAAGTACCCAAAAAGAGTCACTATACAGCAACCTACCCAACATCAGTCACTATAGAGCACCTACTTAACAACAGTCACTATAAAGCACTCTTCAAAACAAAAGTCACTATAGATCACCCTAAACAACAAAAATCACTATCTAGAGCACTCTATCCAACAACAGTCACTATAGAAAACTCCACCAAACAACAGTCACTATAATGCAACATACCCAACAACAGACTTTATAGAGCATTGTACTGAACAACAGTCACTATAGAGCACCTACCCAACAATAGTCATTATAGAGCACTCTACCCAACAACAGTCACTAAAGAGCACTCTACCCAACAACAGTCACTATAGAGCACCTACCCCAAAACAGTCACTATAGAGCCCTCTAAAAAAAACACTCACTATAGAGCACTCAACACAACAGTCACTATAGATGACCCTATCAAAAAACAGTCACTATAGAGCACTCTACAAAACAACCATTAGTATAAAACACTGTACCCAACAGCAGTCAATATAGAGCACTCTACCCAAAAACAGTCACTATAAAGCACCCCACCCTACCACTGTCAGTATAAAGCACCCTACTCAGCAACAGTCACTATAGAACACACTATGCAGAAACAGTCACTATAGAGCACACTACCCAGCAAGAGTCACTATATAGCACTCTACAAACAACAGTCACTATACAGCACCCTACCTAGCAACAGTGACTATAGAGCACCTTACCCAGAAAGAGTCATTGTATGTGCACTTTACACAAAAACAGACACTAGAGGGCACCGCAACCAGCAACAGTCACTACAGAACATGCAACCCAACAATAGTCACTATAGAGCACCCTACCCAACAAAAGTCAATATAAAGCACTTTAGCCAACAACAGTCAGTATACATCACCCTACCCAAAAAAGTCACTATACAGCACCTAAGAAACAATAGTCACTATAGAGCACCTTACCCAACAACTATCAGTATAAAGTATGCTACACAGCAACAGTAACAATAGAGCACCAAACCCAGCAACAGTCACTATTGAGCACTGTACACAACAAAAGTCACTCAAGAGCACCCTACATAATAACAATCATTATCTAGAGCCCTCTACCCAACAACAGCCACGGTAGAGCACCTACCCAACAACAGTCACTTTAGAACCCTCTATCCAGCAACAGTCACTATAGGCAATTCTACTCAACAACAGTCACTATAAAGCATTCTACCCATCAACAGTGAATATAGAGCACCCTACACAGAAAGTCACTATAGAGCACTCTATCCAACAACATTCATTATAGAGCATTCTACCCAGCAACATTTAGTATTGAGCACGCCACTCAACAAAAGAAACTATAGAACACTCCACCTGAGAACAGTCTGTATTGCTCACCATTTCCAACAACAGTCAGTATAGAGCACTGTACCCAACAACAGTCACTATAGATCACCTAACCAAAAACAGTTAGCATTGAGCAATCTTCCCAACTACAGTCACTGTAGAGCACTCTAATCCACAATAGTCACTATAGAGCACTCAACCCAACATCAGTCACTTACAGACCACTCTACCCAACAATAGTCACTATAGAGAATTTAACCCAACAACAGTCACTGTAAAGCACCCTATGCAAAAACAGTCACAATAGAGCACCCTACCCAACAACAGTTCATACAGAACAACTATCCAACAACAGTCATTATAGAGCTCTCTACCCTCAAACAGTCACTATAGAGCACTCTACCAAACAACAGTCACTATAGAACACCCTACCCAACAACAGTCACTATAGAGCACTTAAGGCAAAAACAGTCAATAAGGAGCAGTCCACCCCAAAACAGTAAATATAGAGCACCCTACCAAACAACAGTAACTATACAGCACACTACCCAACAACAGTCACTATAGAGCACTGCACCAAAAAACAGTCACTATAGGGTACCTAATCCAGAACAGTCACCATAGAGTACTCTACCTAGCAACAGTCAATATAAAAAATTTCACCTAGCAACAGTCACTAAAAAGCTCCCTACCTAGTAACAGTCACTATAGAGTGCTTTACCAACAACAGTCACTGTATAGCACCCTACCAAAAAACAATCACTATAGAGCACCTACAGAAAAATAGTCACTATAAAGCACCTATGCAACAAAAGTCACTATAGAGCACTCTACCCAAAATCACTCACTATAGAGCACTCCACCAAACAGTCACTATAGAGCACCCTACCTAACAACAGTCAGTATACAGCACACTACTTAACAACAGTCACTAACAGTCAATCTACAGCACTCTACTCAACAACAATCATTATAGAACACCATACTTAACAACAGTCACTATAGAGCAGCTACCATCAACAGTAACTATAGAGACTTCTAACCAACAAAAGTCAGTATGGAGCACTTTTCCCATCAACAGTCACTATAAAGCACCTCACCCAGCAACAGTCACTATAGACCACCATACGCAGAAAGAGTCACTAAAGTGCAGCTATTCAGCAATAGTCATTATAGAACACCCTAATGAAAAACTGTCACTATAGAGCACTCTACCAAACAACAGTAACTATAAAGCACACTACTCAGCAATAGTCAGCATAAAGCACCCTATGGAGCAACAGTCACTATACACCACCCTTCCTAAAAACAGTCTATCTAAGGCACCCCAAGCAGCAACAGTCACTATTGAGCACCACACCCAACAGCAGTCACTATATATTATTCCACCCAACGACAGTCAGTATAGAGCACCTACTCAGGAACAGTTACTATAGAACACTATACGTAACAACAATCATTATAAAGCAGCCTACCCAATAACAGTCAATATCTAGAGGCCCATACCCAACAACAGTAACTATAGAGCATGCTACCCAATAACAGTCAGTAACCATAGCCACCTACCCAACAAAAGTCACTATAGAGCTTTCAATCCAACAACAGTCACTATAGATCACTCCACCCAACAATAGTCACCTGTTGAGCACTCTACCCAACAACATTCACTATAGAGCACCAAACACAAAAACGGTCACTATACATCACCTACCCAACAGCAGTTACTTTAAAGCAGCCTTCCAAAAAACAGTCACTATACAGCCCTCTACACAATAGTCACTATAGAGCACTCTACACAATAACAGTCACTATAAAGCACTCCACCCAACAACAGTCACATATAGAGTACTCTACACAACAATAGTCACTACAGAGCACCCCACCAAACAATTGTAACTATACAGCATTTTACACAGCAAAGGTAACTATAGAGCTCCTACCCAACCATAGTCACTATAGAACACCTGGCCAAAAATAAGTCAGTATAGAGCACCTACTTAACAACAGTATCTAGAGAGCAACCTACCAAACAAAAGTCACTATTTAGCACTTGACCCAACAACAGTCACTATGGAGCCCTCTACACAACAGTCACTATAAAGCACTCCACCCAACAACCATCAACTATAGAGCACTCTAGCTAACAACAGTCACGATTGAGAACCACAACCAACAACAGCCTCTATAGAGCATTTACTGTACAGCAGTCATTATAGATCACTCCACCTGGCAACAGTCAGTATTGAGCAACCCACCCAATAACAGACTCTAGAGCACTCCACTGAACAACAGTCTCTACAGCACACCTTACACAACAACAGTTAGTATACAGGACCCTATGCAACCACAGTCACTATACAGCACCTACTCAACAATAGTAATTACAGAGCACCTACCCAACAACAGTCAGCATAGGAAACCTAACCAACAACAGTCACTTTAGAGGTCTACTCAATAAAAGTCACAATAGAGAGAGGGGAGGAGGCAAGATGGCGTCATAGAGGCGACTCAGGATTGCAGCTCTCAGTGAAGGCGCAGAGGGTGAGTCCTAGCCGCATTCTCGGATGTTTCTTTTATGCCCACAGAGCGTTGAAAGTCCCAGGTGTGTGAGAGACATGGGACGGTAGTGCACCCGGCGAACGAAGCTGGCTCCTGCCGCCTCTTCAGCCGGCGCCGCAGCGGGACCTGGGGTGGAACTCACTGGTCTGGGTGCCCTGTTAAACCGGCAATCTGAGATTTGGAAGGGCAGATTGGCATGTTCATCTGATTGAACGGGACGTGGACAATGAGCCAGACCAGGAGTTTCCTGGGAAGCGTGATCTGAGCTGGGGTAGTGGGCAGCGGCACGGGAGATCACATGGATCCCAATCCCAGTGCCCTATTGGCAGGCTACTGGGGCGCCAGTGAGAGAGTCGAACTTTCAGCTTGGGGAGAGGAAGAGAGAGAGAGAGAGAGGACGGACTCTGAGGCAGGGAGCTGGGTGATTGGGCTCGGCGGGTCCAACGCTCATGGGGACAAGCAGGGCAGCGACTGGAGGTGATTGGGGCTGAGAGTTTTGCTGCTGGCATCTAGGACGGTGCAGCCCAATGAGGGAGGGGCGTCCACCATTGCTGACGCAGTCCATCCCCACTGAAGTACCGCCCAGGACTGACGCAGCCCACCGTTGCCGAGGCAAACTGCCATAACAGAGAGTCTCCCAGGAGCCGGGAGTGCTCCACAGCAGAGGGAGCCCAGCAGGAATAGGGCGGACCTGCGCTAGCAGGTCAGAGCCCCGGCAGGAAAATTGTGAATAGACTGCCGCCTAGTGGGGCAGGACAGTGCAACAGATACTCATAAAGAAAGCCCCAACTCCCTGAGACAGAGCATCTAAGGGGGGGGAAAAGGGTGGTGTTTTATGAGTTCTATTGCAGCAGACATAAACAACCTCCCAACAACCCTGAATGAACAACGGAGCTCACAGCTCAGCACTGGAGCTCCTATGAAGCACAGACTGTCTCCTCAAGCAGCTCTCTGACCCCTGTATATCCAAGGAGTCACCCCAGAAAAAGACCAATCAGACTGATATTTGGCTGGCATTATTCCGGAACAAGGACAGCAGAAGAAGAAACTGGTATCATCCCTCACTGTTCTGCAGCCGATGCAGGTAAACCCCAGAGAAGCAGGGCCTGGAGTGGACCTCAGCACTCATACAGCAGAGGGGATAGACCATTAGAGGGAAAACTAAGTAACATAAATACTTCATCATGAACAATCTTAGCGTCCACACAGAGACCCAATTGAAAAATCAGCAACTACTAAGACGACAGGCGGATAAATTCATAAAGATGGGAAGAAACCAGCGCAAAAAGAAGGAAAGCACCCGAAACCAAAACACCTCACCTCCAAAAAAGGACCAAAACTCCTCACCAGCAAGGGAACAAAGCTGAAAGGAGAATGAATGTGACGAAATGACAGAATCAGACTTCAGAAAGTGGATAATGAGAAACTTCAGTGAGCTAAAGGAACATGTACTAAACCAGTGGAAAGAAAATAAGAACCTTGAAAAAAAATTTGAAAAAAGATTCGAGGAATTGATAACAAGAATGGACAACTTAGAGAGGAATATGAATGAATTGAAGGAGCTGAAAAACACAACACGAGAACTTCGCGAAGCATACACAAGTTTCAACAGCCGAATTGACCAAGCAAAAGAAAGAATATCAGAAGATGAAGATCAACTCAATGAAATAAAACGAGAAACCAAGATTAAAGAAAAAAGTACGGGGGAGGAGGCAAGATGGCGTCATAGAGGTGACTCAGGATTGCAGCTCTCGGTGAAGTTGCAGAGGCTGCTGCAGGTATACCCCAGACAAGCAGGGCCTGGAGTGGACCTCAGCACTCATAAAGCAGAGAGGATAGATCATTAGAGGGAAAACTAAGTAACAGAAATACTTCATCATCAACAAACTCAGTGTCCACACAGAGACCCATTGAAAAATCAGCCACTACTAAGACGACAGGCGGATAAATCCATAAAGATGGGAAGAAACCAGCGCAAAAAGGAGGAAAGCACCCGAAACCAAAACACCTCACCTCCAAAAAAGGACCAAAACTCCTCACCAGAAAGGGAACAAAGCTGGACGGAGAATGAACGTGAAGAAATGACGGAATCAGACTTCAGAAAGTGGATAATGAGAAACTTCAGTGAGCTAAAGGAACATGTTCTAAACCAGTGCAAAGGAACTAAGAACCTTGAAAAAAGATTTGAAAAAAGATTCGAGGAATTGATAACGAGAATGGACAACTTAGAGAGGAATATGAATGAATTGAAGGAGCTGAAAAACACAACACGAGAAATTCGCGAAGCATGCACAAGTTTCAAGAGCCGAATTGACCAAGCAGAAGAAAGAATATCAGAAGTTGAAGATCAACTCAATGAAATAAAACGAGAAACCAAGATTAAAGAAAAAAGCACAAAAAGGAATGAACAAAATCTCCAAGAAATGTGGGACTATGTGAAGAGACCCAACCTATGTTTGAAAGGTGTACCAGAATGTGACGAAGAGAATGAATCCAAGCTGGAAAACACTCTTCAGGATATTATCCAGGAAAATTTCCCCAACCTAGAAAGACAGGTCAATACTGAACTCCAGGAAATACAGAGAACACCACAAAGATACTCCGCAAGAAGAGCAACCCCAAGGCACATAATCGTCAGATTCACCAAGGTTGAAACCAAGGAGGAAATACTAAGGGCAGCCAGAGAGAAAGGTCGGGTCACCCACAAAGGAAAGCCCATCAGACTCACAGCAGATGTCTCGGCAGAGACTCTACAAACCAGAAGAGAGTGGGGGCCAATATTCAACATCCTTAAAGAAAAGAGCTTTCAACCCAGAATTTCATATCCAGCCAAACTGAGCTTCATAAGTGAAGGAAAAATAAAATTCTTCACGAACAAGCAAGTACTCAGAGATTTTGTCACCACTAGGCCTGCTTTACAAGAGCTCCTGAAAGAGGCACTACACATAGAAAGAAACAACCAGTTCCAGCCATCCTAAAAGCATACCAAATGCTAAAGACCATCAACAAAATGAAGAATGTACATGAACCAACGGGAAAAACAGCCAGCTAGCATCAAAATGGCAGTATCAAATTCACACATAACAATATTAACCCTGAATGTAAATGGGCTAAATGCACCAATCAAAAGACACAGACTGGCAAATTGGATAAAAAACCAAAACCCATCAGTGTGCTGTATCCAGGAAACCCACCTCACACGCAAAGATACACAAAGTCTTAAAATAAAAGGATGGAGGAAGATTCACCAAGCAAATGGAGAGCAAAAGAAAGCAGGACTTGCAATTCTCATCTCTGATAAAATAGACTTTAAAGCAACAAGGATCAAAAGGGACAAAGAAGGTCATTACATAATGGTAAAAGGATCGATACAACAAGAAGAGCTAACGATTCTAAATATATATGGACCCAATGTAGGAGCACCCAGATATATAAGGCTAGTTCTTAATGCCTTACAAAGAGACTTAGACTCGCGCAAAATAATAGTGGGAGACTTTAACACTCCACTGTCAATAGCAGACAGATCAACCAGACTGAAAATTAACAAGGATATCCAGGACTTGAACTCAGACCAGGAACAAGCAAACCTGATAGACATTTACAGAACTCTCCTCCCCAAATCCACAGAATATACATTCTTCTCAGCACCACATCACACCTACTCCAAAATTGAGAACATATTTGGAAGTAAAGCACTCATCAGCAAATGCAAAACAACTGAAATCATAACAAACAGTCTCTCAGACCATAGTGCAATCAAGTTGGAACTCAGAATTCAGAAAATAACTCAGAACCGCACAGCTTCATGGAAACTGAACAACTGGCTCTTGAATGTCGATTGGATAAACAATGAAATGAAGGCAGAAATAAAGAAGTTCTTGGAAACCAACGAGAATGAAGACACAATGTACCAGAATCTCTGGGACACATTTAAAGCAGTCTGTAGAGGAAAATATATAGCAATAAGTGCCCACATGGGAAGAGCGGAGAGGTCCAAAATTGACACCCTATCGTCAAAATTGAAAGAGCTAGAGGAGCAAGATCAAAAAAGCTCAAAACCTAGCCGAAGACAAGAAATAACTAAGAACAGAGAAGAACTGAAGGAGATAGAGACAAGAAAAACCCTTCAAAAAATCAATAAATCCAAGAGCTGGTTTTTCGAAAAGATCAATAAAATAGACAGACCACTAGCCAGACTGATAAAAAAGAAAAAGAGAACAACCAAATAGATGCAATAAAAAACGATAAAGGGGAAATCACCACAGATTCCACAGAAATTCAAACCATCATCAGAGAATACTACAAACAACTCTATGCACACAAACTAGTAAATCAGGAAGAAATGGATAAATTCCCGGACGCCTGTGTTCTTTCAACCCTAAACCAGGAGGAAGCCGAAACTATGAATAGACCAATAACAAGGTCAGAAGTTGAGGCAGCAATTAAGAGCCTACCACACAAAAAAAGCCCAGGTCCAGATGGGTTCACAGCTGAATTCTACCAGACACACAAAGAGGATCTGGTACCATTCCTTCTGAAACTATTCCAAATAATCCAAAAAGAGGGAATCCTTCCCAAATCATTTTATGAGACCAACATCATCCTGATACCAAAACCTGGCAGAGACTCAACAAGAGAAGAAAACTTCAGGCCAATATCCATGATGAACATAGATGCAAAAATCTTTAAGAAAATACTGGCAAATCGATTGCAACAGCACATTAAAAAACTTATCCATCATGATCAAGTAGGATTCATCCTGGGGATGCAAGGCTGGTTCAACATACGCAAGTCTATAAATGTAATTCACCACATAAACAGAAGCAAAAACAAAAACCACATGATTATCTCAATTGACGCAGAGAAGGCATTCGACAAAATTCAACAGCCCTTTATGCTAAAAACCCTCAATAAACTTGGTATTGATGGAACATATCTCAAAGTAATAAAAGCTATTTACGACAAACCAACAGCCAATATCATATTTAATGGGCAATAACTGGAAGCATTCCCTTTGAAATCCGGCACTAGACAAGGATGCCCTCTCTCACCACTTCTATTCAACATAGTACTGGAAGTTCTAGCCAGAGCAATCAGGCAAGAAAAAGAAATAAAGTGTATTCAAATAGGAAAGGTGGAATCCAAATTGTCTGTATTTGCAGACGACATGATAGTATACCTGGAAGACCCCATCATCTCAGCCCAAAAGCTCCTGCAACTGAGAAGCAACTTCAGCAAAGTCTCAGGATATAAAATCAATGTGCAAAAATCACAAGCATTCCTATACACCAATAACAGACTTAAAAAGAACCAAATTAAGAACGAACTGCCATTCACAATTGTTACAAAGAAAATAAAATACCTAGGAATACAACTCACTAGGAATGTAAGGGACCTCTTTAAGGAAAACTACAAACAACTGCTCAACGAAATAAGAGAGGACACAAACAGATGGAGAAACATTCCATGTTCGTGGTTAGGAAGAATCAATATCGTGAAAATGGCTATACTGCCCAAAGTAATTTACACAATCAATGCTATCCCCATCAAACTACCATTGAATTTCTTCACAGAACTGGAAAAAACCACCATGAATTTCATATGGAACCAAAAAAGAGCCCGCATAGCCAAGTCAATTCTAAGCAAAAAGAACACAGCAGGAGGCATCACGCTACCAGACTTTAAACTATACTACAAGGCTACAGTAATCAAAACAGCATGGTACTGGTACCAAAACAGAGATAGAGACCAATGGAACAGAACAGAGGCATCGGAGGCAACACAACACATCTACAACCATATTATCTTTGATAAACCAGACAAAAACAGGCAATGGGGAAAGGATTCCCTATTTAATAAATGGTGTTGGGAAAACTGGCTAGCCATGTGCAGAAAGCAGAAACTGGACCCCTTCCTGACCCCTTACACTAAAATTAACTCCAGATGGATTAAAGACTTAAACGTAAGACCTGACACCATAAAAACCGTAGAAGAAAATTTAGGCAAAACCATTCAGGACATAGGAGTAGGCAAGGACTTCATGAACAAAACACCAAAAGCATTGGCAACAAAAGCCAAAATAGACAAATGGGACCTAATCAAACTCCACAGCTTCTGCACGGCAAACAAACAGTCACTAGAGTGAATCGGCAACCATCAGAATGGGAAAAAATCTTCGCAGTTTACGCATCTGACAAAGGGCTGATATCCAGAATTTACAAAGAACTCAAACAGATTTACAGGAAAGAAACAAACAAGCCCATTCAAAAATGGGCAAAGGATATGAACAGAAACTTTATGAAAGCAGACATACCTGAGGCCAGCAAACATATGAGAAAGTGCTCATCGTCATTGGTCATTAGAGAGATGCAAATCAAAACCACATTGAGATACCATCTCACACCAGTTAGAATGGCGATCATTAAATAATCTGGAGACAGCAGATGCTGGAGAGGATGTGGAGAAATAGGAACACTCTTACACTGTTGGTGAGAGTGTAAATTAGTTCAACCATTGTGGAAGACAGTGTGGCGATTCCTCAGGGACCTAGAAATAGAAATTCCATTTGACCCAGCAATCCCATTACTGGGTATCTATCCAAAGGACTATAAATCGTTCTACTATAAGGACATATGCACACGAATGTTCATTGCAGCACTGTTTACAATAGCAAAGACCTGGAACCAACCCACATGCCCAATGATGATAGACTGGACTGGGAAAATGTGGCACATATACACCATGGAATATTATGCAGCAATCAAAAATGATGAGTTTGTGTCCTTTGTAGGGACATGGATGAATCTGGAGAACATCATTCTCAGCAAACTGACACAAGAATAGAAAAAGAAATACCGCATATACTCACTCATAGGTGGGTGAGAAAAATGAGAACACGTGGACACAGAGAGTCGGTGTACTATACACTGGGGACTGTTGGGGGGAATGGGGGAGGGACAGCAGAGATGGGGCTGGGGGGGTTAGCCGGGGATGAATACCAAGTGTGGGTGAATGGGAGGAAAGCAGCAAAGCACACTGCCATGTGTGTACCTATGCAACTATCTTGCTCGTTCTGCACATGTACCCCAAACCTATAATGCAATAAAAATTAAAAAAAAAAAAGTTCAGAATATTAAAATTAAAAAAAATAAAAGTACAAAAAGGAATTAACAAAATCTCCAAGAAATGTGGGACTATGTGAAGAGACCCAACCTACGTTTGAAAGGTGTACCAGAATGTGACGAAGAGAATGAATCCAAGCTGGAAAACACTCTTCAGTATATTATCCAGGAAAATTTCCCCAACCTAGAAAGACAGGTCAATACTCAACTCCAGGAAATACAGAGAACACCACAAAGATACTCCGCAAGAAGAGCAACCCCAAGGCACATAATCGTCAGATTCACCAGGGTTGAAACCAAGGAGGAAATACTAAGGGCAGCCAGAGAGAAAGGTCGGGTCACCCACAAAGGAAAGCCCATCAGACTCACAGCAGATGTCTCAGCAGAGACTCTACAAACCAGAAGAGAGTGGGGGCCAATATTCAACATCCTTAAAGAAAAGAGCTTTCAACCCAGAATTTCATATCCAGCCAAACTGAGCTTCATAAGTGAAGGAAAAATAAAATTCTTCACGAACAAGCAAGTACTCAGAGATTTTGTCACCACTAGGCCTGCTTTACAAGAGCTCCTGAAAGAGGCACTACACATAGAAAGAAACAACCAGTTCCAGCCATCCTAAAAGCATACCAAATGCTAAAGACCATCAACAAAATGAAGAATGTACATGAACCAACGGGAAAAACAGCCAGCTAGCATCAAAATGGCAATATCAAATTCACTCATAACAATATTAACCCTGAATGTAAATGGGCTAAATGCACCAATCAAAAGACACAGACTGGCAAATTGGATAAAAAACCAAAACCCATCAGTGTGCTGTATCCAGGAAACCCACCTCACACGCAAAGATACACAAAGTCTTAAAATAAAAGGATGGAGGAAGATTCACCAAGCAAATGGAGAGCAAAAGAAAGCAGGACTTGCAATTCTCATCTCTGATAAAATAGACTTTAAAGCAACAAGGATCAAAAGGGACAAAGAAGGTCATTACATAATGGTAAAAGGATCGATACAACAAGAAGAGCTAACGATTCTAAATATATATGGACCCAATGTAGGAGCACCCAGATATATAAGGCTAGTTCTTAATGCCTTACAAAGAGACTTAGACTCGCGCAAAATAATAGTGGGAGACTTTAACACTCCACTGTCAATAGCAGACAGATCAACCAGACTGAAAATTAACAAGGATATCCAGGACTTGAACTCAGACCAGGAACAAGCAAACCTGATAGACATTTACAGAACTCTCCTCCCCAAATCCACAGAATATACATTCTTCTCAGCACCACATCACACCTACTCCAAAATTGAGAACATATTTGGAAGTAAAGCACTCATCAGCAAATGCAAAACAACTGAAATCATAACAAACAGTCTCTCAGACCATAGTGCAATCAAGTTGGAACTCAGAATTCAGAAAATAACTCAGAACCGCACAGCTTCATGGAAACTGAACAACTGGCTCTTGAATGTCGATTGGATAAACAATGAAATGAAGGCAGAAATAAGGAAGTTCTTGGAAACCAACGAGAATGAAGACACAATGTACCAGAATCTCTGGGACACATTTAAAGCAGTCTGTAGAGGAAAATATATAGCAATAAGTGCCCACATGGGAAGAGTGGAGAGGTCCAAAATTGACACCCTATCGTCAAAATTGAAAGAGCTAGAGGAGCAAGATCAAAAAAGCTCAAAACCTAGCCGAAGACAAGAAATAACTAAGAACAGAGAAGAACTGAAGGAGATAGAGACAAGAAAAACCCTTCAAAAAATCAATAAATCCAAGAGCTGGTTTTTCGAAAAGATCAATAAAATAGACAGACCACTAGCCAGACTGATAAAAAAGAAAAAGAGAACAACCAAATAGATGCAATAAAAAACGATAAAGGGGAAATCACCACAGATTCCACAGAAATTCAAACCATCATCAGAGAATACTACAAACAACTCTATGCACACAAACTAGTAAATCAGGAAGAAATGGATAAATTCCCGGACGCCTGTGTTCTTTCAACCCTAAACCAGGAGGAAGCCGAAACTATGAATAGATCAATAACAAGGTCAGAAGTTGAGGCAGCAATTAAGAGCCTACCACACAAAAAAAGCCCAGGTCCAGATGGGTTCACAGCTGAATTCTACCAGACACACAAAGAGGATCTGGTACCATTCCTTCTGAAACTATTCCAAATAATCCAAAAAGAGGGAATCCTTCCCAAATCATTTTATGAGACCAACATCATCCTGATACCAAAACCTGGCAGAGACTCAACAAGAGAAGAAAACTTCAGGCCAATATCCATGATGAACATAGATGCAAAAATCTTTAAGAAAATACTGGCAAATCGATTGCAACAGCACATTAAAAAACTTATCCATCATGATCAAGTAGGATTCATCCTGGGGATGCAAGGCTGGTTCAACATACGCAAGTCTATAAATGTAATTCACCACATAAACAGAAGCAAAAACAAAAACCACATGATTATCTCAATTGACGCAGAGAAGGCATTCGACAAAATTCAACAGCCCTTTATGCTAAAAACCCTCAATAAACTTGGTATTGATGGAACATATCTCAAAGTAATAAAAGCTATTTACGAAAAACCAACAGCCAATATCATATTTAATGGGCAATAACTGGAAGCATTCCCTTTGAAATCCGGCACTAGACAAGGATGCCCTCTCTCACCACTTCTATTCAACATAGTACTGGAAGTTCTAGCCAGAGCAATCAGGCAAGAAAAAGAAATAAAGTGTATTCAAATAGGAAAGGTGGAATCCAAATTGTCTGTATTTGCAGACGACATGATAGTATACCTGGAAGACCCCATCATCTCAGCCCAAAAGCTCCTGCAACTGAGAAGCAACTTCAGCAAAGTCTCAGGATATAAAATCAATGTGCAAAAATCACAAGCATTCCTATACACCAATAACAGACTTAAAAAGAACCAAATTAAGAACGAACTGCCATTCACAATTGTTACAAAGAAAATAAAATACCTAGGAATACAACTCACTAGGAATGTAAGGGACCTCTTTAAGGAAAACTACAAACAACTGCTCAACGAAATAAGAGAGGACACAAACAGATGGAGAAACATTCCATGTTCGTGGTTAGGAAGAATCAATATCGTGAAAATGGCTATACTGCCCAAAGTAATTTACACAATCAATGCTATCCCCATCAAACTACCATTGAATTTCTTCACAGAACTGGAAAAAACCACCATGAATTTCATATGGAACCAAAAAAGAGCCCGCATAGCCAAGTCAATTCTAAGCAAAAAGAACACAGCAGGAGGCATCACGCTACCAGACTTTAAACTATACTACAAGGCTACAGTAATCAAAACAGCATGGTACTGGTACCAAAACAGAGATAGAGACCAATGGAACAGAACAGAGGCATCGGAGGCAACACAACACATCTACAACCATATTATCTTTGATAAACCAGACAAAAACAGGCAATGGGGAAAGGATTGCCTATTTAATAAATGGTGTTGGGAAAACTGGCTAGCCATGTGCAGAAAGCAGAAACTGGACCCCTTCCTGACACCTTACACTAAAATTAACTCCAGATGGATTAAAGACTTAAACGTAAGACCTGACACCATAAAAACCGTAGAAGAAAATTTAGGCAAAACCATTCAGGACATAGGAGTAGGCAAGGACTTCATGAACAAAACACCAAAAGCATTGGCAACAAAAGCCAAAATAGACAAATGGGACCTAATCAAACTCCACAGCTTCTGCACGGCAAACAAACAGTCACTAGAGTGAATCGGCAACCATCAGAATGGGAAAAAATCTTCGCAGTTTACGCATCTGACAAAGGGCTGATATCCAGAATTTACAAAGAACTCAAACAGATTTACAGGAAAGAAACAAACAAGCCCATTCAAAAATGGGCAAAGGATATGAACAGAAACTTTATGAAAGCAGACATACATGAGGCCAGCAAACATATGAGAAAGTGCTCATCGTCATTGGTCATTAGAGAGATGCAAATCAAAACCACATTGAGATACCATCTCACACCAGTTAGAATGGCGATCATTAAATAATCTGGAGACAGCAGATGCTGGAGAGGATGTGGAGAAATAGGAACACTCTTACACTGTTGGTGAGAGTGTAAATTAGTTCAACCATTGTGGAAGACAGTGTGGCGATTCCTCAGGGACCTAGAAATAGAAATTCCATTTGACCCAGCAATCCCATTACTGGGTATCTATCCAAAGGACTATAAATCGTTCTACTATAAGGACATATGCACACGAATGTTCATTGCAGCACTGTTTACAATAGCAAAGACCTGGAACCAACCCACATGCCCAATGATGATAGACTGGACTGGGAAAATGTGGCACATATACACCATGGAATATTATGCAGCAATCAAAAATGATGAGTTTGTGTCCTTTGTAGGGACATGGATGAATCTGGAGAACATCATTCTCAGCAAACTGACACAAGAATAGAAAAAGAAATACCGCATATACTCACTCATAGGTGGGTGAGAAAAATGAGAACACGTGGACACAGAGAGTCGGTGTACTATACACTGGGGACTGTTGGGGGGAATGGGGGAGGGACAGCAGAGATGGGGCTGGGGGGGTTAGCCTGGGGATGAATACCAAGTGTGGGTGAATGAGAGGAAAGCAGCAAAGCACACTGCCATGTGTGTACCTATGCAACTATCTTGCTCGTTCTGCACATGTACCCCAAACCTATAATGCAATAAAAATTAAAAAAAAAAAAGTTCAGAATATTAAAATTAAAAAAAATAAAAGTACAAAAAGGAATTAACAAAATCTCCAAGAAATGTGGGACTATGTGAAGAGACCCAACCTACGTTTGAAAGGTGTACCAGAATGTGACGAAGAGAATGAATCCAAGCTGGAAAACACTCTTCAGTATATTATCCAGGAAAATTTCCCCAACCTAGAAAGACAGGTCAATACTCAACTCCAGGAAATACAGAGAACACCACAAAGATACTCCGCAAGAAGAGCAACCCCAAGGCACATAATCGTCAGATTCACCAGGGTTGAAACCAAGGAGGAAATACTAAGGGCAGCCAGAGAGAAAGGTCGGGTCACCCACAAAGGAAAGCCCATCAGACTCACAGCAGATGTCTCAGCAGAGACTCTACAAACCAGAAGAGAGTGGGGGCCAATATTCAACATCCTTAAAGAAAAGAGCTTTCAACCCAGAATTTCATATCCAGCCAAACTGAGCTTCATAAGTGAAGGAAAAATAAAATTCTTCACGAACAAGCAAGTACTCAGAGATTTTGTCACCACTAGGCCTGCTTTACAAGAGCTCCTGAAAGAGGCACTACACATAGAAAGAAACAACCAGTTCCAGCCATCCTAAAAGCATACCAAATGCTAAAGACCATCAACAAAATGAAGAATGTACATGAACCAACGGGAAAAACAGCCAGCTAGCATCAAAATGGCAATATCAAATTCACTCATAACAATATTAACCCTGAATGTAAATGGGCTAAATGCACCAATCAAAAGACACAGACTGGCAAATTGGATAAAAAACCAAAACCCATCAGTGTGCTGTATCCAGGAAACCCACCTCACACGCAAAGATACACAAAGTCTTAAAATAAAAGGATGGAGGAAGATTCACCAAGCAAATGGAGAGCAAAAGAAAGCAGGACTTGCAATTCTCATCTCTGATAAAATAGACTTTAAAGCAACAAGGATCAAAAGGGACAAAGAAGGTCATTACATAATGGTAAAAGGATCGATACAACAAGAAGAGCTAACGATTCTAAATATATATGGACCCAATGTAGGAGCACCCAGATATATAAGGCTAGTTCTTAATGCCTTACAAAGAGACTTAGACTCGCGCAAAATAATAGTGGGAGACTTTAACACTCCACTGTCAATAGCAGACAGATCAACCAGACTGAAAATTAACAAGGATATCCAGGACTTGAACTCAGACCAGGAACAAGCAAACCTGATAGACATTTACAGAACTCTCCTCCCCAAATCCACAGAATATACATTCTTCTCAGCACCACATCACACCTACTCCAAAATTGAGAACATATTTGGAAGTAAAGCACTCATCAGCAAATGCAAAACAACTGAAATCATAACAAACAGTCTCTCAGACCATAGTGCAATCAAGTTGGAACTCAGAATTCAGAAAATAACTCAGAACCGCACAGCTTCATGGAAACTGAACAACTGGCTCTTGAATGTCGATTGGATAAACAATGAAATGAAGGCAGAAATAAGGAAGTTCTTGGAAACCAACGAGAATGAAGACACAATGTACCAGAATCTCTGGGACACATTTAAAGCAGTCTGTAGAGGAAAATATATAGCAATAAGTGCCCACATGGGAAGAGTGGAGAGGTCCAAAATTGACACCCTATCGTCAAAATTGAAAGAGCTAGAGGAGCAAGATCAAAAAAGCTCAAAACCTAGCCGAAGACAAGAAATAACTAAGAACAGAGAAGAACTGAAGGAGATAGAGACAAGAAAAACCCTTCAAAAAATCAATAAATCCAAGAGCTGGTTTTTCGAAAAGATCAATAAAATAGACAGACCACTAGCCAGACTGATAAAAAAGAAAAAGAGAACAACCAAATAGATGCAATAAAAAACGATAAAGGGGAAATCACCACAGATTCCACAGAAATTCAAACCATCATCAGAGAATACTACAAACAACTCTATGCACACAAACTAGTAAATCAGGAAGAAATGGATAAATTCCCGGACGCCTGTGTTCTTTCAACCCTAAACCAGGAGGAAGCCGAAACTATGAATAGATCAATAACAAGGTCAGAAGTTGAGGCAATAATTAAGAGCCTACCACACAAAAAAAGCCCAGGTCCAGATGGGTTCACAGCTGAATTCTACCAGACACACAAAGAGGATCTGGTACCATTCCTTCTGAAACTATTCCAAATAATCCAAAAAGAGGGAATCCTTCCCAAATCATTTTATGAGACCAACATCATCCTGATACCAAAACCTGGCAGAGACTCAACAAGAGAAGAAAACTTCAGGCCAATATCCATGATGAACATAGATGCAAAAATCTTTAAGAAAATACTGGCAAATCGATTGCAACAGCACATTAAAAAACTTATCCATCATGATCAAGTAGGATTCATCCTGGGGATGCAAGGCTGGTTCAACATACGCAAGTCTATAAATGTAATTCACCACATAAACAGAAGCAAAAACAAAAACCACATGATTATCTCAATTGACGCAGAGAAGGCATTCGACAAAATTCAACAGCCCTTTATGCTAAAAACCCTCAATAAACTTGGTATTGATGGAACATATCTCAAAGTAATAAAAGCTATTTACGAAAAACCAACAGCCAATATCATATTTAATGGGCAATAACTGGAAGCATTCCCTTTGAAATCCGGCACTAGACAAGGATGCCCTCTCTCACCACTTCTATTCAACATAGTACTGGAAGTTCTAGCCAGAGCAATCAGGCAAGAAAAAGAAATAAAGTGTATTCAAATAGGAAAGGTGGAATCCAAATTGTCTGTATTTGCAGACGACATGATAGTATACCTGGAAGACCCCATCATCTCAGCCCAAAAGCTCCTGCAACTGAGAAGCAACTTCAGCAAAGTCTCAGGATATAAAATCAATGTGCAAAAATCACAAGCATTCCTATACACCAATAACAGACTTAAAAAGAACCAAATTAAGAACGAACTGCCATTCACAATTGTTACAAAGAAAATAAAATACCTAGGAATACAACTCACTAGGAATGTAAGGGACCTCTTTAAGGAAAACTACAAACAACTGCTCAACGAAATAAGAGAGGACACAAACAGATGGAGAAACATTCCATGTTCGTGGTTAGGAAGAATCAATATCGTGAAAATGGCTATACTGCCCAAAGTAATTTACACAATCAATGCTATCCCCATCAAACTACCATTGAATTTCTTCACAGAACTGGAAAAAACCACCATGAATTTCATATGGAACCAAAAAAGAGCCCGCATAGCCAAGTCAATTCTAAGCAAAAAGAACACAGCAGGAGGCATCACGCTACCAGACTTTAAACTATACTACAAGGCTACAGTAATCAAAACAGCATGGTACTGGTACCAAAACAGAGATAGAGACCAATGGAACAGAACAGAGGCATCGGAGGCAACACAACACATCTACAACCATATTATCTTTGATAAACCAGACAAAAACAGGCAATGGGGAAAGGATTGCCTATTTAATAAATGGTGTTGGGAAAACTGGCTAGCCATGTGCAGAAAGCAGAAACTGGACCCCTTCCTGACACCTTACACTAAAATTAACTCCAGATGGATTAAAGACTTAAACGTAAGACCTGACACCATAAAAACCGTAGAAGAAAATTTAGGCAAAACCATTCAGGACATAGGAGTAGGCAAGGACTTCATGAACAAAACACCAAAAGCATTGGCAACAAAAGCCAAAATAGACAAATGGGACCTAATCAAACTCCACAGCTTCTGCACGGCAAACAAACAGTCACTAGAGTGAATCGGCAACCATCAGAATGGGAAAAAATCTTCGCAGTTTACGCATCTGACAAAGGGCTGATATCCAGAATTTACAAAGAACTCAAACAGATTTACAGGAAAGAAACAAACAAGCCCATTCAAAAATGGGCAAAGGATATGAACAGAAACTTTATGAAAGCAGACATACATGAGGCCAGCAAACATATGAGAAAGTGCTCATCGTCATTGGTCATTAGAGAGATGCAAATCAAAACCACATTGAGATACCATCTCACACCAGTTAGAATGGCGATCATTAAATAATCTGGAGACAGCAGATGCTGGAGAGGATGTGGAGAAATAGGAACACTCTTACACTGTTGGTGAGAGTGTAAATTAGTTCAACCATTGTGGAAGACAGTGTGGCGATTCCTCAGGGACCTAGAAATAGAAATTCCATTTGACCCAGCAATCCCATTACTGGGTATCTATCCAAAGGACTATAAATCGTTCTACTATAAGGACATATGCACACGAATGTTCATTGCAGCACTGTTTACAATAGCAAAGACCTGGAACCAACCCACATGCCCAATGATGATAGACTGGACTGGGAAAATGTGGCACATATACACCATGGAATATTATGCAGCAATCAAAAATGATGAGTTTGTGTCCTTTGTAGGGACATGGATGAATCTGGAGAACATCATTCTCAGCAAACTGACACAAGAATAGAAAAAGAAATACCGCATATACTCACTCATAGGTGGGTGAGAAAAATGAGAACACGTGGACACAGAGAGTCGGTGTACTATACACTGGGGACTGTTGGGGGGAATGGGGGAGGGACAGCAGAGATGGGGCTGGGGGGGTTAGCCTGGGGATGAATACCAAGTGTGGGTGAATGAGAGGAAAGCAGCAAAGCACACTGCCATGTGTGTACCTATGCAACTATCTTGCTCGTTCTGCACATGTACCCCAAACCTATAATGCAATAAAAATTAAAAAAAAAAAAGTTCAGAATATTAAAATTAAAAAAAATAAAAGTACAAAAAGGAATTAACAAAATCTCCAAGAAATGTGGGACTATGTGAAGAGACCCAACCTACGTTTGAAAGGTGTACCAGAATGTGACGAAGAGAATGAATCCAAGCTGGAAAACACTCTTCAGTATATTATCCAGGAAAATTTCCCCAACCTAGAAAGACAGGTCAATACTCAACTCCAGGAAATACAGAGAACACCACAAAGATACTCCGCAAGAAGAGCAACCCCAAGGCACATAATCGTCAGATTCACCAGGGTTGAAACCAAGGAGGAAATACTAAGGGCAGCCAGAGAGAAAGGTCGGGTCACCCACAAAGGAAAGCCCATCAGACTCACAGCAGATGTCTCAGCAGAGACTCTACAAACCAGAAGAGAGTGGGGGCCAATATTCAACATCCTTAAAGAAAAGAGCTTTCAACCCAGAATTTCATATCCAGCCAAACTGAGCTTCATAAGTGAAGGAAAAATAAAATTCTTCACGAACAAGCAAGTACTCAGAGATTTTGTCACCACTAGGCCTGCTTTACAAGAGCTCCTGAAAGAGGCACTACACATAGAAAGAAACAACCAGTTCCAGCCATCCTAAAAGCATACCAAATGCTAAAGACCATCAACAAAATGAAGAATGTACATGAACCAACGGGAAAAACAGCCAGCTAGCATCAAAATGGCAATATCAAATTCACTCATAACAATATTAACCCTGAATGTAAATGGGCTAAATGCACCAATCAAAAGACACAGACTGGCAAATTGGATAAAAAACCAAAACCCATCAGTGTGCTGTATCCAGGAAACCCACCTCACACGCAAAGATACACAAAGTCTTAAAATAAAAGGATGGAGGAAGATTCACCAAGCAAATGGAGAGCAAAAGAAAGCAGGACTTGCAATTCTCATCTCTGATAAAATAGACTTTAAAGCAACAAGGATCAAAAGGGACAAAGAAGGTCATTACATAATGGTAAAAGGATCGATACAACAAGAAGAGCTAACGATTCTAAATATATATGGACCCAATGTAGGAGCACCCAGATATATAAGGCTAGTTCTTAATGCCTTACAAAGAGACTTAGACTCGCGCAAAATAATAGTGGGAGACTTTAACACTCCACTGTCAATAGCAGACAGATCAACCAGACTGAAAATTAACAAGGATATCCAGGACTTGAACTCAGACCAGGAACAAGCAAACCTGATAGACATTTACAGAACTCTCCTCCCCAAATCCACAGAATATACATTCTTCTCAGCACCACATCACACCTACTCCAAAATTGAGAACATATTTGGAAGTAAAGCACTCATCAGCAAATGCAAAACAACTGAAATCATAACAAACAGTCTCTCAGACCATAGTGCAATCAAGTTGGAACTCAGAATTCAGAAAATAACTCAGAACCGCACAGCTTCATGGAAACTGAACAACTGGCTCTTGAATGTCGATTGGATAAACAATGAAATGAAGGCAGAAATAAGGAAGTTCTTGGAAACCAACGAGAATGAAGACACAATGTACCAGAATCTCTGGGACACATTTAAAGCAGTCTGTAGAGGAAAATATATAGCAATAAGTGCCCACATGGGAAGAGTGGAGAGGTCCAAAATTGACACCCTATCGTCAAAATTGAAAGAGCTAGAGGAGCAAGATCAAAAAAGCTCAAAACCTAGCCGAAGACAAGAAATAACTAAGAACAGAGAAGAACTGAAGGAGATAGAGACAAGAAAAACCCTTCAAAAAATCAATAAATCCAAGAGCTGGTTTTTCGAAAAGATCAATAAAATAGACAGACCACTAGCCAGACTGATAAAAAAGAAAAAGAGAACAACCAAATAGATGCAATAAAAAACGATAAAGGGGAAATCACCACAGATTCCACAGAAATTCAAACCATCATCAGAGAATACTACAAACAACTCTATGCACACAAACTAGTAAATCAGGAAGAAATGGATAAATTCCCGGACGCCTGTGTTCTTTCAACCCTAAACCAGGAGGAAGCCGAAACTATGAATAGATCAATAACAAGGTCAGAAGTTGAGGCAGCAATTAAGAGCCTACCACACAAAAAAAGCCCAGGTCCAGATGGGTTCACAGCTGAATTCTACCAGACACACAAAGAGGATCTGGTACCATTCCTTCTGAAACTATTCCAAATAATCCAAAAAGAGGGAATCCTTCCCAAATCATTTTATGAGACCAACATCATCCTGATACCAAAACCTGGCAGAGACTCAACAAGAGAAGAAAACTTCAGGCCAATATCCATGATGAACATAGATGCAAAAATCTTTAAGAAAATACTGGCAAATCGATTGCAACAGCACATTAAAAAACTTATCCATCATGATCAAGTAGGATTCATCCTGGGGATGCAAGGCTGGTTCAACATACGCAAGTCTATAAATGTAATTCACCACATAAACAGAAGCAAAAACAAAAACCACATGATTATCTCAATTGACGCAGAGAAGGCATTCGACAAAATTCAACAGCCCTTTATGCTAAAAACCCTCAATAAACTTGGTATTGATGGAACATATCTCAAAGTAATAAAAGCTATTTACGAAAAACCAACAGCCAATATCATATTTAATGGGCAATAACTGGAAGCATTCCCTTTGAAATCCGGCACTAGACAAGGATGCCCTCTCTCACCACTTCTATTCAACATAGTACTGGAAGTTCTAGCCAGAGCAATCAGGCAAGAAAAAGAAATAAAGTGTATTCAAATAGGAAAGGTGGAATCCAAATTGTCTGTATTTGCAGACGACATGATAGTATACCTGGAAGACCCCATCATCTCAGCCCAAAAGCTCCTGCAACTGAGAAGCAACTTCAGCAAAGTCTCAGGATATAAAATCAATGTGCAAAAATCACAAGCATTCCTATACACCAATAACAGACTTAAAAAGAACCAAATTAAGAACGAACTGCCATTCACAATTGTTACAAAGAAAATAAAATACCTAGGAATACAACTCACTAGGAATGTAAGGGACCTCTTTAAGGAAAACTACAAACAACTGCTCAACGAAATAAGAGAGGACACAAACAGATGGAGAAACATTCCATGTTCGTGGTTAGGAAGAATCAATATCGTGAAAATGGCTATACTGCCCAAAGTAATTTACACAATCAATGCTATCCCCATCAAACTACCATTGAATTTCTTCACAGAACTGGAAAAAACCACCATGAATTTCATATGGAACCAAAAAAGAGCCCGCATAGCCAAGTCAATTCTAAGCAAAAAGAACACAGCAGGAGGCATCACGCTACCAGACTTTAAACTATACTACAAGGCTACAGTAATCAAAACAGCATGGTACTGGTACCAAAACAGAGATAGAGACCAATGGAACAGAACAGAGGCATCGGAGGCAACACAACACATCTACAACCATATTATCTTTGATAAACCAGACAAAAACAGGCAATGGGGAAAGGATTCCCTATTTAATAAATGGTGTTGGGAAAACTGGCTAGCCATGTGCAGAAAGCAGAAACTGGACCCCTTCCTGACACCTTACACTAAAATTAACTCCAGATGGATTAAAGACTTAAACGTAAGACCTGACACCATAAAAACCGTAGAAGAAAATTTAGGCAAAACCATTCAGGACATAGGAGTAGGCAAGGACTTCATGAACAAAACACCAAAAGCATTGGCAACAAAAGCCAAAATAGACAAATGGGACCTAATCAAACTCCACAGCTTCTGCACGGCAAACAAACAGTCACTAGAGTGAATCGGCAACCATCAGAATGGGAAAAAATCTTCGCAGTTTACGCATCTGACAAAGGGCTGATATCCAGAATTTACAAAGAACTCAAACAGATTTACAGGAAAGAAACAAACAAGCCCATTCAAAAATGGGCAAAGGATATGAACAGAAACTTTATGAAAGCAGACATACATGAGGCCAGCAAACATATGAGAAAGTGCTCATCGTCATTGGTCATTAGAGAGATGCAAATCAAAACCACATTGAGATACCATCTCACACCAGTTAGAATGGCGATCATTAAATAATCTGGAGACAGCAGATGCTGGAGAGGATGTGGAGAAATAGGAACACTCTTACACTGTTGGTGAGAGTGTAAATTAGTTCAACCATTGTGGAAGACAGTGTGGCGATTCCTCAGGGACCTAGAAATAGAAATTCCATTTGACCCAGCAATCCCATTACTGGGTATCTATCCAAAGGACTATAAATCGTTCTACTATAAGGACATATGCACACGAATGTTCATTGCAGCACTGTTTACAATAGCAAAGACCTGGAACCAACCCACATGCCCAATGATGATAGACTGGACTGGGAAAATGTGGCACATATACACCATGGAATATTATGCAGCAATCAAAAATGATGAGTTTGTGTCCTTTGTAGGGACATGGATGAATCTGGAGAACATCATTCTCAGCAAACTGACACAAGAATAGAAAAAGAAATACCGCATATACTCACTCATAGGTGGGTGAGAAAAATGAGAACACGTGGACACAGAGAGTCGGTGTACTATACACTGGGGACTGTTGGGGGGAATGGGGGAGGGACAGCAGAGATGGGGCTGGGGGGGTTAGCCTGGGGATGAATACCAAGTGTGGGTGAATGGGAGGAAAGCAGCAAAGCACACTGCCATGTGTGTACCTATGCAACTATCTTGCTCGTTCTGCACATGTACCCCAAACCTATAATGCAATAAAAATTAAAAAAAAAAAAGTTCAGAATATTAAAATTAAAAAAAATAAAAGTACAAAAAGGAATTAACAAAATCTCCAAGAAATGTGGGACTATGTGAAGAGACCCAACCTACGTTTGAAAGGTGTACCAGAATGTGACGAAGAGAATGAATCCAAGCTGGAAAACACTCTTCAGTATATTATCCAGGAAAATTTCCCCAACCTAGAAAGACAGGTCAATACTCAACTCCAGGAAATACAGAGAACACCACAAAGATACTCCGCAAGAAGAGCAACCCCAAGGCACATAATCGTCAGATTCACCAGGGTTGAAACCAAGGAGGAAATACTAAGGGCAGCCAGAGAGAAAGGTCGGGTCACCCACAAAGGAAAGCCCATCAGACTCACAGCAGATGTCTCAGCAGAGACTCTACAAACCAGAAGAGAGTGGGGGCCAATATTCAACATCCTTAAAGAAAAGAGCTTTCAACCCAGAATTTCATATCCAGCCAAACTGAGCTTCATAAGTGAAGGAAAAATAAAATTCTTCACGAACAAGCAAGTACTCAGAGATTTTGTCACCACTAGGCCTGCTTTACAAGAGCTCCTGAAAGAGGCACTACACATAGAAAGAAACAACCAGTTCCAGCCATCCTAAAAGCATACCAAATGCTAAAGACCATCAACAAAATGAAGAATGTACATGAACCAACGGGAAAAACAGCCAGCTAGCATCAAAATGGCAATATCAAATTCACTCATAACAATATTAACCCTGAATGTAAATGGGCTAAATGCACCAATCAAAAGACACAGACTGGCAAATTGGATAAAAAACCAAAACCCATCAGTGTGCTGTATCCAGGAAACCCACCTCACACGCAAAGATACACAAAGTCTTAAAATAAAAGGATGGAGGAAGATTCACCAAGCAAATGGAGAGCAAAAGAAAGCAGGACTTGCAATTCTCATCTCTGATAAAATAGACTTTAAAGCAACAAGGATCAAAAGGGACAAAGAAGGTCATTACATAATGGTAAAAGGATCGATACAACAAGAAGAGCTAACGATTCTAAATATATATGGACCCAATGTAGGAGCACCCAGATATATAAGGCTAGTTCTTAATGCCTTACAAAGAGACTTAGACTCGCGCAAAATAATAGTGGGAGACTTTAACACTCCACTGTCAATAGCAGACAGATCAACCAGACTGAAAATTAACAAGGATATCCAGGACTTGAACTCAGACCAGGAACAAGCAAACCTGATAGACATTTACAGAACTCTCCTCCCCAAATCCACAGAATATACATTCTTCTCAGCACCACATCACACCTACTCCAAAATTGAGAACATATTTGGAAGTAAAGCACTCATCAGCAAATGCAAAACAACTGAAATCATAACAAACAGTCTCTCAGACCATAGTGCAATCAAGTTGGAACTCAGAATTCAGAAAATAACTCAGAACCGCACAGCTTCATGGAAACTGAACAACTGGCTCTTGAATGTCGATTGGATAAACAATGAAATGAAGGCAGAAATAAGGAAGTTCTTGGAAACCAACGAGAATGAAGACACAATGTACCAGAATCTCTGGGACACATTTAAAGCAGTCTGTAGAGGAAAATATATAGCAATAAGTGCCCACATGGGAAGAGTGGAGAGGTCCAAAATTGACACCCTATCGTCAAAATTGAAAGAGCTAGAGGAGCAAGATCAAAAAAGCTCAAAACCTAGCCGAAGACAAGAAATAACTAAGAACAGAGAAGAACTGAAGGAGATAGAGACAAGAAAAACCCTTCAAAAAATCAATAAATCCAAGAGCTGGTTTTTCGAAAAGATCAATAAAATAGACAGACCACTAGCCAGACTGATAAAAAAGAAAAAGAGAACAACCAAATAGATGCAATAAAAAACGATAAAGGGGAAATCACCACAGATTCCACAGAAATTCAAACCATCATCAGAGAATACTACAAACAACTCTATGCACACAAACTAGTAAATCAGGAAGAAATGGATAAATTCCCGGACGCCTGTGTTCTTTCAACCCTAAACCAGGAGGAAGCCGAAACTATGAATAGACCAATAACAAGGTCAGAAGTTGAGGCAGCAATTAAGAGCCTACCACACAAAAAAAGCCCAGGTCCAGATGGGTTCACAGCTGAATTCTACCAGACACACAAAGAGGATCTGGTACCATTCCTTCTGAAACTATTCCAAATAATCCAAAAAGAGGGAATCCTTCCCAAATCATTTTATGAGACCAACATCATCCTGATACCAAAACCTGGCAGAGACTCAACAAGAGAAGAAAACTTCAGGCCAATATCCATGATGAACATAGATGCAAAAATCTTTAAGAAAATACTGGCAAATCGATTGCAACAGCACATTAAAAAACTTATCCATCATGAAAAAGTAGGATTCATCCCGGGGATGCAAGGCTGGTTCAACATACGCAAGTCTATAAATGTAATTCACCACATAAACAGAAGCAAAAACAAAAACCACATGATTATCTCAATTGACGCAGAGAAGGCATTTGACAAAATTCAACAGCCCTTTATGCTAAAAACCCTCAATAAACTTGGTATTGATGGAACATATCTCAAAGTAATAAAAGCTATTTACGAAAAACCAACAGCCAATATCATATTTAATGGGCAATAACTGGAAGCATTCCCTTTGAAATCCGGCACTAGACAAGGATGCCCTCTCTCACCACTTCTATTCAACATAGTACTGGAAGTTCTAGCCAGAGCAATCAGGCAAGAAAAAGAAATAAAGTGTATTCAAATAGGAAAGGTGGAATCCAAATTGTCTGTATTTGCAGACGACATGATAGTATACCTGGAAGACCCCATCACCTCAGCCCAAAAGTTCCTGCAACTGATAAGCAACTTCAGCAAAGTCTCAGGATATAAAATCAATGTGCAAAAATCACAAGCATTCCTATACACCAATAACAGACTTAAAAAGAACCAAATTAAAAACGAACTGCCATTCACAATTGCTACAAAGAAAATAAAATACCTAGGAATACAACTCACTAGGAATGTAAGGGACCTCTTTAAGGAAAACTACAAACAACTGCTCAACGAAATAAGAGAGGACACAAACAGATGGAGAAACATTCCATGTTCGTGGTTAGGAAGAATCAATATCGTGAAAATGGCTATACTGCCCAAAGTAATTTACACAATCAATGCTATCCCCATCAAACTACCATTGAATTTCTTCACAGAACTGGAAAAACCACCATGAATTTCATATGGAACCAAAAAAGAGCCCGCATAGCCAAGTCAATTCTAAGCAAAAAGAACACAGCAGGAGGCATCACGCTACCAGACTTTAAACTATACTACAAGGCTACAGTAATCAAAACAGCATGGTACTGGTACCAAAACAGAGATAGAGACCAATGAAACAGAACAGAGGCATCGGAGGCAACACAACACATCTACAACCATATTATCTTTGATAAACCAGACAAAAACAGGCAATGGGGAAAGGATTCCCTATTTAATAAATGGTGTTGGGAAAACTGGCTAGCCATGTGCAGAAAGCAGAAACTGGACCCCTTCCTGACACCTTACACTAAAATTAACTCCAGATGGATTAAAGACTTAAACGTAAGACCTGACACCATAAAAACCGTAGAAGAAAATTTAGGCAAAACCATTCAGGACATAGGAGTAGGCAAGGACTTCATGAACAAAACACCAAAAGCATTGGCAACAAAAGCCAAAATAGACAAATGGGACCTAATCAAACTCCACAGCTTCTGCACGGCAAACAAACAGTCACTAGAGTGAATCGGCAACCATCAGAATGGGAAAAAAATCTTCGCAGTTTACGCATCTGACAAAGGGCTGATATCCAGAATTTACAAAGAACTCAAACAGATTTACAGGAAAGAAACAAACAAGCCCATTCAAAAATGGGCAAAGGATATGAACAGAAACTTTATGAAAGCAGACATACCTGAGGCCAGCAAACATATGAGAAAGTGCTCATCGTCATTGGTCATTAGAGAGATGCAAATCAAAACCACATTGAGATACCATCTCACACCAGTTAGAATGGCGATCATTAAATAATCTGGAGACAGCAGATGCTGGAGAGGATGTGGAGAAATAGGAACACTCTTACACTGTTGGTGGGAGTGTAAATTAGTTCAACCATTGTGGAAGACAGTGTGGCGATTCCTCAGGGACCTAGAAATAGAAATTCCATTTGACCCAGCAATCCCATTACTGGGTATCTATCCAAAGGACTATAAATCGTTCTACTATAAGGACACATGCACACGAATGTTCATTGCAGCACTGTTTACAATAGCAAAGACCTGGAACCAACCCAAATGCCCAATGATGATAGACTGGACTGGGAAAATGTGGCACATATACACCATGGAATATTATGCAGCAATCAAAAATGATGAGTTTGTGTCCTTTGTAGGGACATGGATGAATCTGGAGAACATCATTCTCAGCAAACTGACACAAGAACAGAAAAAGAAATACCACATATACTCGCTCATATGTGGGTGAGGAAAATGAGAACACATGGACACAGAGAGGCATTCTACTATACACTGGGGACTGTTGGGGGAAATGGGGGAGGGATAGTGGGTGGGTGTGGGGGGGATTGCCTTGGGATGAATAGCAAGTGTGGGTGAAGTGGAGGAAGGCATCAAAACACACTGCCATGTGTGTACCTATGCAACTTTCATTCACGTTCTGCACATGTACCCCCAATCCTATAATGCAATAAAAATTTTAAAAAAAGAAAAAAATGTCACAATAGAGCACCATACTCAACAACAGTCTCTATAGAGCACCCTACCCACCAACAGTCACTATAGAGCACTTTATGGAACAACAGTCACCATAGAGCTCTCTACACAAGTACAGTAACTATACAGAACTCCAACAAACACGTCATTGATAGAGCACTCTACCCAAATCTAGTCACTTTGTAGCACCCCATTAACAAGGGTCACTGTAGAGCACTGGACTCAGCAACAGTTTCTATAGAGCACCTACCAAACAATATTCACTATAGTACAGCCTACACAACAGTCACTATAGGGCTCCATAATCAACAACAAACAATATAGAGCATCATACCCAATAACAGTCACTATAGAAAACTTCATCCAACAAAAGTCACTACAAAGAACTTTAACCAACAACAGTCACTATAGAGCACCCAACCAAACCACAGTCACTATTGAGCATCCTACCTAATAACAGTCACTATAAAGCACCTGCCCATCAAGGGACACTAAATAGCAACTACCCAACAACTGTCACAATAAATCACCTACACACCAACATCACTATGGAACCGCTACCAAACAACAGTTACTATAGAGAACTCTGCCCACAACAGTCACTATAGAGCACTGTACTCAACAGGAGTCCCTATAGAGCAACCTACCAAACAACAGTCACTATAGATCACCTACCAATAAACAATCACTATACAGCCCCTACCCACCAACAATCACTATAGAGCACCTTACCCAAAAAAGTCACTATAGAGCACCTAAACAACAGCAGTCAGTATAAAGCACCCTACCGAACTTTTTTTCTGGAGCATGTTCCCAACAACAGTCACTATGGAGAACTCTACCCAACCACAGTCACTATGAAATATCCTACCCAAAACTGTCACTATAGAGCCCTCTATCCAACAACAGTCACTAGAGTGACCTACTCACCAACAGTCACTATAGAGCACTCCATGCCACAACAGTCACTCTAGAGCACCCTACCCAACAACAGTCACTATAGGCGATGCTACTGAACAACAGTCACTATGGAGCACACTACCCAGCAACAGTAAGAAAAATGTACCCTATTCAGCAACAGTTACTATAGAGCACTTACCCCATAACAGTCACTCAAGATCACTCTACTCAGCAACAGTCACTATTAAGCACCCTACCCAGAAACAGTCACTATAGATCACCCTGCCCAGCAACAGTCACCATAGACCACCCTACTTAGCAACAGTCACTAAAGAGCACCTTTTCAACAATAGTCATTAGAAAACACACTACACAAAAAAGTCTGTATAGAGCACCCTATCAAACAACAGTAACTATAGAGCACCCTCCCCAATAACAGTCAGCTTAGATCACCATATGAAACAACAGTCACTATATAGCACTCTATTCTACCACATTAACTGTAGAACGTTCCACCCAGCAACAGTCACTATTGAACAATCAACCCAACAGCAATCACTATAAAGCATTTTTTTCAAACGACAGTCACTATAGAGCACCTACTCAGCAACAGTCACTATAGAACACTCTACCAAAAAACAGTCTCTATAGAGCAGCCTACTCAACAACAGTCAGTATCTAGAGCACCCCTACTCAACAGCAATCATTATAGAGCACCCTACTTAATAGCAATCGGTAACTAGAGCAACTTACCCAACAAAAATCACTATACAGCACTCCAACACACATCAATCAATATAGAGCACTCTACAAAATAGTCACTATAGAACACTCCACCCAACAAGAGTCACTATAGGGCACTCTACCCAACAAAAACCACTATAGAACACCATACCCAACAACAGTCACTATAGAGCACACTATTCAACAAAAGTCACTATAGAGAACCTATGATCCACAGTCACTATAGAACTTTTTAGCCAACAACCTTAACTATAGTGTACTCTACCCAGCAACAGTCACTACAGAGCACTCTTTCCAAGAACAGTCACTATTGAACATCCTTCCCAAGAACAGTATATGGAGCACTCTACCCAAAATCTGTCACTACAGAGCACCCTAGCCAACAATATTCACAGTAGAGCACCTACCCAACAACAGTCTCTGTAGAGCCCTCTATCTAAAAACAGTCACTATAGAGCACCCTACCAATAACCGTCACTATAGAACATTGTACTTAACAGTCACTCTAGAGCAACCGACCCAACAACAGCCACTATAGAGCACCCTGCCCAACAAGGGTCACTATAGAGCACTCTAACCAAGACCAGTCATTGTAAAGCACACTACCCAATTACAGTCAGAATCTAAAGCCAGCTACCAAATGACAGTTACCATAGAGCACCCTACACAATAACAGTCAGTAACTAGAGCCACAAGACAATAAAGGTCACTATAGAACACTCCAGACATCAACAGTCATTATTGAGCACTCTATACAATAGTCACTATAGAACTCTCCACACAATAACAGTCACCTATAGAGCACTCTACCCAACAACATTCAGCATAGAGCACCCAACCCAAAATAGGTCACTATAGATCACCTACCCAACAACACTCACTATATAGAACCTTTCTCCAAAGCAGTCATTGTAGAATCGTCTACCCAACAATAGTCACTATAAAGCACTCTACACAACAGTCACTATAGAGGACTCTACCCAACAACAGTCACTTATAGAGCACTCTACACAACATTAGTCACTATAGAGCACTCGACCCAACAAGAGTCAGTATAGAGCCCCTTACTAAATAACATTCACTATAGAGCAAATACCCAAAAGCAGACACTATATAGAATCTACCCAACAACCGTCACTATAGAGCACCTACCGAACAATAGTCACTATAGAACACCCTGCAAAATATAAGTCACTACAGAGCACCTACTTAACAACAGTTTCTAGAGAGTAACCTGCCAAAAAACAGTAACTATAGAGCACTCTAACCAACCACAGTCCCTATAGAGCCCTCTACACAACAGTCACTATAAAGCACTGCACCCAACAACAGTCATTTAGAGAGCATTATTGCCAACAACTGTCAAGATAGAACACCCCAATGAACAACAGTCACTACAGAGCTCTTACCAAAGAGAAGTCATTAGAAAGCACCTTACCCAGCAACAGGGAGTATTGAGCATCCCACCCAACAACAGACCCCATAAAGCACTCCAACGAACAACAGTAACTATAGCGCACTGTACAAAACAACAGTTACTATAGAGCACTCTACAAAAGAACAATCACCTATAGAGCACCCCACCAAACAAGAGTCACTAGAGAGAACCAACCCCACTATTGTAACCTTAAAACACCTTCCTCAGCAACAGTCACTATACAGCACCTACCCATCAACAATCACTATAGAGCTTCTTATCCAGCAACAGTAACTATGGAGCACCCCAAACAACAGCAGTCTCTAGAAACCACCCTTCCCAGCAACAGTCAGTATACAGCACACTACCGAAAAACAGTCATTATAGAGCACCTTACCCAGCAACAGTCACTAGAAAGCACTCTAACCAACAACAGTAACTATAGAGCACCCTACACAGAAACACTCACTATAGAGCACTCTACCCAATAAAAGTAACTATAGAACACCCTACCAACAACAGTCAATATGGAGCATGCTACCCAACAATAGTCACTGTAAATCACCCTACACAACAACAGTCAATATAAAGCATTCCAGCCAAGGACAGTAACTATAAAGCACCATACCAAGCAACACTCATGGATCACTCTACCCAAGAATAGTCAATATAGAGCACCCTACCGAATAATAGTCATTATCAAGCACCAACCCAAAAAAATCAGTATAGGGTACCCGACCCAAAAACACTCACTATAGCATACCTGTCAAACAAATGTCACTATACAGCACTGTACCCAGGAACAGACACTATGGAATATTCCACCAAACAACAGTGAAAATACAGCACCCTAACCAGCAGTAGTCACTCTAAAGCACCCAACCCAACAACAGTCATTATAGAGCACCCTATTAACAAAAGTCATGGAAGAATTTACTACTCAACAACAGTCACTATAGAGCACCTACCAAACAACAGTCACTATAGAGCACCTACCTAATGAGTCACTATAGACCACATACCCAACAACAGTCACTATAGAGCACTCTATACAACAACCATGATTATAGAGCATTGTATCCAACAACAGTCAAAATAGAGCCTCTACACCACAGCCACTATAAAGCACTTTACACCACAGCAGTCACCTGTAGAGCACTCTACCCAACAAAAGCCGTTATAGAGGACCCCACAAACAACAGTCACCATAAAGCACCTTCCAAACAAAAGTCACTATGGAGCACCCTACTCAGAAACAGTCACTATAGATCACCTACCTAACAACAGTCACTACAGAGCACCTACCCAACAACTGTCACTATAGAGCAAACAACCCATCAACAGTAACTATAGAACACCTATCAAACAACAGTCAATATAGAGCACTATACACAAAAACAGTCACTATAGAGCACCCCAACCAACAACAGTAACTATAGACCTGCTACCCAACAACATTCACTATAGAGCACCCTACACAACAGCAGTCAGTATAGAGCACCATACCTGACATGTGTCACTATGCAGCATTCTACCTGGCATCAGTCACCATAAAGAATGCTACCCAAAAAAGTCACTATGGAGCACTCCACCCAAAAACAGTCTTTATAAATCACCCTACCCAGCAACTGTCACTATAGAGCATCATAACCAAAAACAGTCACTATAGTGCACTTCACCCAACAACAGTCACTATACCGCACCCTTTCCAAAAAATGTCACTATAGAGCACCTACACAACAACAGTCACTAAAAAGCTTGCTATCCAACAACAGTCACTATCGAGCACCCTACCCAAAAACAGTCAATATAAATCACCCTACACAACAACAGTCAGTATAGAGCACCTTTCCTACAAAAGTCACTATAGACTCCTCTACCCAACAACTTTCACTATAAAGCACTCTATATCAAACAACAGTCACAATAAAACCACAACCCAAGAACAGTCAGTATAGAGCACTTTACCCAATAAGTCACTATAGAGCACTTCACCCAGTAATAGTCACTATAGAGTACACTACCAAACGGCAGTCACTGTGGAGCACTTTACTCAACAGTCAGTATAAAACACCTACACAACAACAGTCACTATACTGAACACCCCAACCACAGTCACTCTAGAGTATCTACTCAGAGCCATGACTATAGAGTGCTCTGGCCAGAAACAATCACTATAGAGCTCACCATTTAGCAACAGTCACTATAGAGCACCCTTCCCAGCAACAGTAACTATAGAGCACCCCACCCAACAACAGTCAATATAGAGAAACCTAACAACAACTATCACTATAGGGCATCATGCCTAACTACAGTCACAATAGACCACCTACCCCCAAACCGTCACTATAGAGCACTGTACCCAAAAACAGTTACTATAGAGCACTGTTTTTAACAACAGTCACTAAAGGGAATTTTAACCAACAACAGTCAATAGAGAGAACCTACTCAACAACAGTCACTATAGAGCACCCTACCCAACAACAGTCATTATAGAACACTCTTTTCAACCACAGTCACTATAGAGCCCTATATCGAACAACAGTCACTGTAGAGCACCCTACACATAATAGTCTCAAGAAAGCACCCTAACAAACAAGAATCACTATAGATAATCTACCCAACAAAAGTCACTATAGAGCTTTATACCCAACATCTTTCACTATAAAGCATTCTACCCAACACTCACTATAAAATCCCTACACTTGAACAGTCATTATAGAGCACTCTACCCAACAACAGTCACTATAAAGTACTTCAACCAGCAGCAGTCACTATATTCTATGCAAAAACAGTAACTATTGAGCACTCTACCAAACAACAGTCACTATAGAGCACGCTACCCAGCAACAGTCACGGTAGAGCACCTATCCAACAACAGTCACCATAGAGCACCTACCCAACAACAGCTACTATATATCTCGCTACACAACAATTGTCACTATAGAGCACTGTACACAGTCACTATAGAGCACTCTGCACCACAACAGTAACTATAGCGCACTCCACACAATAACAGTCACCTATAGAACCCTCTACCCAATAACAGTCACTGCAGAGCACCTATTCAACAACAGTCACTATAGAGTACCCCACCCAACAATAGTCACTATAGATTATTTACCCAACAACCATTACAGTAGAGTACTCTACACAACAGTCATTACAGAGAACTCCACCCCATAACAGTCACCTGTAGAGCACTCTACATCAAAACAGTCACAAAGAGCACTTGCCCAACAAAGTCACTTTTGATCACCTGCCAAACCACATTCAATATAGTTCACCTACTCAACAACAGTCACTATAGAGCACCTAAACAACAACAGGAACTATAGAACACTCTACCAAACATCAGTTACTTTTGAGCAGCATACCCAAAAACAGTCATTATAGAGCACACTACCCAACAACAGTCTTCATAGAGCACCTACCTAACAACACTCACTATAGAGCAACCTACCCAACAACATTCTATATAGAGCACTCTACACAACAACAGTTTATATAGAGCACCCCAACCAAAATCAATCACTATACAGCACTCAACCCAACAACAGTCATTATAAATCACCTATTCAATAACAGTCACTGTAGAGCACCCTACACAGCAAGAGTCACTATAGAGCACCTACCCAACAACAGTCACTATAGAGCTTCCTTTCCAGCAAAAGTCATTCTAGAGCACTCTACCCAACATCAATCATGATATAGCCTTTTACCCAACAACAGTCACTATAGAGCACATACCCAACAACAGTCTCTTTAGAGCACCTATCTAACGTCAGACACTACAGAGAACCCCAACCAAAAATAGTCACTATATAGCACTCTACCCAACAATAGTCACTATAGAGCAACCCTACAAACAACAATCACTAAATAGCACCCTACCCAACAAAAGTAACTATGGAGCATCTACCCAAGAAAAGTCACTATAGAGTCATCTAACCAACAACAGTCACTATATAGCACTGTACCCAAAAACAGTTGCTATAGAGCACTGTATGCAAGAACAGTCACTATAGAGCACTCTACTCAGGAATAGTCACTATAGAGCACCCTACCCAAAAACAGTCACTATAGAGCACTCAACACAATACCAGTCACTATAGATCACCCTAAACATCAACAGTCACTATAGAGTACCCTACCTTACAACAGTCACTATAGAGCACCTCATCCAATAAGAGTCACTATAGAGCAATGTACCGAGAAACAGTTAGTATCAAGCACTCTACCCAAAACAGTCACTTTAGAGCACCCCACCCAACTACAGTCACTATAGAGAACCTACCTAATAACAGGCACTATAGAACACCCTACCCAAATAGATTTACTATGGAGCACCCTACCTAGCAACAGTAACTATAAAGCACACTACCCAAAAACAGTTACTATAAAGCACTCCACCAGAAAACAGTAACTATAGAGCACCCTAAGCAACAATGGTCAGTATAGAGCACCTACACATCAACAGTCAATAAAGAGCACTCTACCCAACAACAGTCACTATAGAGCACGCTTTCCAACAACAGTCATTATAGAGCACCCTACCCAAGAACAGTCACTAGAGAAAACCTTACCAACAAGAATTACTATACAGCCCTTTAATCAGAACAGTCACTATAGAGCACTCTACCCAAAAACAGTCACTAAAGAACACCCTACCTAACAACAGTCACTATAAAGCATTCTATCCAATGACAGAAATTATAGAGCAGTCTACACAACAAGAGTCACTTTAGAGAACTCCACACAACAATCACATATAGAGCACTCTACCCATCAAGAGTCACTAAAGAGCACCTAAACCTACAACAGTCACTATAGAGCACCTACCCAAAAAACAGACGTTATAGAGCACCCTAACCATTAACAGTTACTATAGAGCACTGTAACAAAAAAGTCACTATAGAGCACCCTACACAACAACAGTCACTATAAAGTCTTTTCTCAACAATAGTCACTATAAAGCATGTTATTCAACAACAGTCACTACAAAGAAATCTACCCAACAACAGTCAGTATAGAACACTCTACACAACAACATTCACTATAGAGAACTCCACCACACAACAGTCACCTATAGAAAACTCTAACAACAGTCATAGAGCACTTCAATCAGCAACAGTCATTATACACCACCTACCCAACAAGTCACTATAGAGCCCTTTACTGAGCAACCATCACTATAGAGCACCTACCCAACAATGGTCACTATAGAGTACTCTACCCAGCAACAGTCACTATAGAGCACCCCACCTGATAATAGTCAATATAGAGGCATGCTACCCAGCAAAAGTCACTATAGACCACCTAACCAACAAAAGTCACTATAAAGCACCCTATGCCATAACAGTCACTGTAGAGCATTCTACCCAGCAAAAGTCCCTATAGAGCACCCTACCCAACAACCCAACAATTGTGTAGGATGCTGTATAGTGACTGTTTTCATTAGGGTTTTTTATAGTGACTGTTTTTGTGTTTCGTGCTCTATACTGATTGATGCTGGGTAGAGAGTCTATAGTGACTGTTGTTGGGTAGGGTTCTTTATAGTGACTGTTATTGAGTACTGTGCTCTATAGTGACTGTTGCTAATAGGGTGCTATATAGTGACTTTTGTTGAGTGGGGTGATTTATGGCCACTGCTTTTTGGTAGGGTACTCTATAGTGATTGTTGTTGGGTATGTGCTCTATAGTGACTGTTGTTGGATGGGGTGCTCTATACTGACTGTTGTTGGGTAGGTGCTCTGTAGTGACCATTGTTGCACAGGGTGCTCTACAGTGACTGTTGTTGGGTAGCATGCTGTATAATGACTGATGTTGGGTAGGATGCTGAATAGTGACTCTTGTTGTGTGGGGTGCTTTATACTGACTGTTGTTGAGTTGGGTGCTATATAAAAACTGTTGTTGCATGGAGTGCTCTAGATAGTGACTGTTGTTGGGTAGGGTGCTCTACAGTGACTGCTGTTAGGTAGAGTGCTCTATACTGACTGTTGTTGGGTAGAGTGCTTTATAGTGACTGTTGTGTATAATGCTTTATAGTGAATGTTTTTGGGTAGAGTGCTCTATAGTGAGTGTTGTTTCATGGGGTGCTCAATAATGACTGTGGTTGGGTATGTATTATATAGTGACATTATGTGTAGGGTGCTGTATAGTGACAATTTTTGGTACAGTGCACTAGTAGCTATTTTTGGTTAGAGTGCTCTATAGGGACTGTTGATGAGTAGTTGCTCTATACTGACTGTTGTTTCGTAGGTGCTCTTTAGTGAATGTTGTTGGGTAGGTGCTATATAGTGACTCTTGTTTGGTAGGTGTTTTATAGTGACTGTTTTTCAGCAATGTGATGTATAATGACTAGATGGTATGGTGATCTATAGTGAATGTTGTTTGGTAGGATGCTCTATAGCGAATGTTGCTGGGTGGTGTGCTCCATAGTGACTGTTGCTAGGTCTGGTGCTCTATAGTGACTGTTGGGTTCAGTGTTCTAAAGCGACTGCTGTTAGTAAAGGGATCTATAGTGACCATTGTTGAATAGATTATCTATAGTGACTCTTGTAGTGTAGGTGCTCTATTGTGTCCATTGTTGGGGAGAAAGCTCTATAGTGACTGTTATTGTGTAGAGTAGTCTACAGTGACTGTGGTTGGGTAGAGTGCTCTATAGTGACTTTTTAAGTCAAGGGCTTTATACTGACTGTTTTTGGGTAAAGTGCTCTATAGTAACTGTTGTTGGGTATGGTTCTCTATAGTGAATGTTGTTTGTTGTGGTTCTATATAGCAACTGTTGTTCAGTATGGTGCTCTTACGTGACTGTTGCTGAGTAGGTGGTCTATAGTAATTGTTATTGGGTGGGGTGCCTATAGTGACTGTTGTTGATGAGGTGTTCTATGGGGACTGTTTTTACATAGGGAGCTTTCTAGTGACTGTTGTTGGATGGAGTGCTTTATAATGACTGTTACTTTTTAGAGTGCTCTATAGTGACTTTTGTTGGGTAGGTAATCTATAGTGACTATTGTGTGAAGTGCTCTTTAGTGACTGTTATTGGTAGGGTGCTCTATAGTGATTTTGTGAGATGTGTTCACAGTGCTGTGTTTGTTTATCTTGAGTGGTGTGCCTGTGTGAGGTGCTTTCACTGAAGAATATGTGTGTGGTGAGTGTTACGGGTTTGTGTGAAATGTATTTACTGCTTTGTGTGTGATCATTCGTGTGTCTGTATGAGGTTTCTTCAATGTGAAATGTGTGTTTCATAAGTGGTGTGTGTGTGAGGCGTGTGCACTATTCAGTGTGTGTGGTGACTGCCGTTTGTCTCTATGAGTTGTGTGAACTCTGGAATGTGTGTTTGGTGAGTGGTTTGTGTCTCTGTGAAATGTGTGCACTGTGGAGTGTTATGTGTGTGGTGACAGGTTTGCCTGTATAAGTTGTATGCACTCTTTAATGTGTGAGTGGTGAGTGTCTGTTTAAGGTGTGTCCACTGTGGAGTATGTGTGTGGTGTGTGTGGTGATTGGTGTGTGTCTGTGTGAGGTGTCTGCACTGTGGAGTGTGTGAGTTTTGAATAGTGTTTGCCTGTGTAAGATGTATGCAGTGTGTGTATGGTGAGTGGTGTGTGTCTGTGTAAGTTTTGTGCACTGTGGAGTGTGTGCATGGTGAATTTTCTGTGTCTGTGTAAGGTGTGTGCACTCTGTAGTTTGTGTGTATGGGGAGTGATGTGTGTTTGTGTTAGGTGTGTGCACGTAGCAGTTTGTGTGTGTTTCTGTGGTGAGCATTGAGTCTGTGTGAAATGCATTTACTTTGTAGTGCATGTGGTCAGTTGTGTGTCTGTATGAGGATTCTTCAATGTGCAGTGTGTGTCGTGAGTGGTGTATGTGTGAGGTGTATGCAATATGTTGTGTGTGATGACTGATATGTGTCTGTGTGAGTTGTGTGAAATGTGGAGTGTGTTTTTGGTGAGTGGTGTGTGCCTGTGTGAGATGTGCAAACTGAGGAATGTGTGTGGTGAGTGTTGTTTGTCTCTGTGAAATGTAGTTACTGTGTAGTGTGTGTGGTCTGTTATGTGTGCATAAGGTTTCTTCAATGTGGAGTGTGTGTGTCCTGAGTGGTGTGTTTGTTACTTGTGTGCACTATGGAGTGTGGGTGGAGACTGCTGTGTGTCTATGTGAGTTGTGTGAACTGTGGAGTGTGTGTTTGGTGAGTGGTTTGTGTCTGCATAAAATATGTGCACTGTGGAGTGTTATGTGTGTGGTGAGTAATGTGTCTGCATGAGATTTTTTTGGCTCATTATTGTGTAAGTGGTGTGTTTGTTTACAGTGTGCTCACTGTGGAGTATGTGTGTAGAGTGTGTGGGCTGACTGGTGTGTGCCTGTGTGAGGTGTGTGCACTTTGGAATGTGTGTGTGGTGATTTCTGTGTGTCTTTGTGGGGTGTGTGCACTGCATAATATGAGTGTCTGAAGGGTTGTGTGTCTGTGTAAAATGTCTGCACTGTGGAGTGTGTGTATTCTACCGTGTGTGTTTGTGTGAGATCTTTGCACCGTGGAGTGTGTGTGGTGAGTGGTGTGTGCCTGTGTAAGGTATGTGCCCAGTGCAGTGTGTGTGGAGTGTGAGTGGTGAGTGGTGTGTGTCTGTGTGGAGTGTCTACAATAAGGATTGTGTGTGAGGTGAGTTGTGTGTGTCTTTGTGAGGTGAGTGCATTGTGTAGTGTGTGTGGTGAGTGGTATGTCTGTTAGGTGTCTACACGTTAAAGTGTGTGGTGAGTATTGTCTTTCTGTCTGAGGTGTGTGCACTGGGAAGAGTGTGTGTGGTGAGTGACATGTGTCTGTGTGAGGTTTTTGCACTGTGCACAATGTGTGTGGTGAGTGGTGTTTGTTTGTGTGAGGTTTCTACACTGTGGAGTGTGTGTGGTGAATCTTTTCTGTCAGTTTGAGGTGTGTGCACTGTGTAGTGTGCATGTATCATGAGTGGTGTGTGTTTGTTTGAGGTGTGTGCACTGTGCAGTTTTGTGTGCTTCTGTGCTAAGTAGTATGTGTGTGAGAAGTGTGTGTGGTCAGTGGCGTGTTTCTTTGTGAAATGTGTTCACTGTGCAGTGTGTGTTTGTGGTGAGTGGTGTGTCTGTGTGAGTTGTCTGCACTGCAAAATGTGAGTGTGTTAAGTTTTCTGTGTCTGTGTGAAAAGTATTTACTGTGTAGTGTGTGTGATCAGTCGTGTGTCTGTATAAGATTTCTTCAATTTAAAGTGTGTGTGTCATGATTGGTGTGTGTGTGAGGTGTGCACTATGATGTTTGTGTGTGGTGACTGCTATGTGTCTGTGTGAGTTGTGTGAACTGTGAAGTGTGTGTTTGGCAAGTGGTGTTGTCTGTGTGAAATGTGTGCACTCTAATGTGTGAGTGGTGCATGTCTAAGGAGTGTGCACTGTGGAATATGTGTGTGGAGTGTTTGAAGTGACTGGTGTGCGTTTGTGTGATGGGTCTGCACTGTGTACTATGATTGTGATGAGTGATGTGTGTCTGTGTGAGATGTATGCACAGTGGAGTGTGAGTGTGCAGTGTGTGGTAAGTGGTGTGCATCAGTGTTAGGTGTCTGCACTCTGGAGTGTGTTTGTTGCATGGAGTGTGTTTGTTAATTGTGTGCACGGTGGAGAGTTTGTGTGTGGTAAATAGTGTGCTTCTTTGTGTGGTTTGTGCACGGTGGAATGTGTGTGTGCTGATTTGTGTGTGTCCATGTGAGGTGTGTAAACTGTAAAGTGTGTGTGAGTGGTTATTGGCGTGTGTCAGTGTTACATCTGTGAACTCTGAATAGTGTGTGGTGAGTGACTATTTTGTGTATGTTTCTGCACTGTGCAGAGTGTGTGTGTGGCTAGTGGTGTGTCTCTGTGTAATGTTTAAGCACTGTGGATTGTGTGGTAAATATTGTGTGTTTGTGTGAGGTTTTTGCACTGTGTAGTGTGTTTGTACTTGAAGTGGTGTGTGTTTGGCTTAAGTGTGTGCACAGTGCAGTGTTTGTATGTTTGGTGTGTGGTGTGTGTCTGTGTGCTGTGTGTGCACTGTGGAGTTTGTGTGTGGTCAGATGTGTATTTCTGTGTCAGGTCTGTGCACATTGGTGTGTGTGTTTGTGGTGAGGGGTGTGCCTGTGTGAGAAGTCTGCACTGTGGAATTTGTGTGTGGTGAGTGTACTGTGTCTCTGTTAGGTGTGTTCACTGTGTAGTGTGTGTGGTCAGTAGTGTTTTAGAATGAGGTGTCTTCATTGTAAAGTGTGTGTGTCATGAGTAGTGTGTGTCAGTGTGAGGTGTGTGCACTGAGTAGTTTGTGTGTGGTGAGTAATGTCTTTCTATGTGAGGTGTGTGTACTGTGTAGTATGTGTGTCTGGAGAGTTGTGTGTGTCTGTGTTAGGTGTGTGCACTGTGGAGTGTGTATGTGTTATTTTGTGCATGTTTGTGTGATTTCTGTGCACTGTGGAGTGCCTGTGTGTTGAGTCGTGTCTCTGTGTAAAATGGGTGCACTGAGTGTTTGTGTTGAGTGTGTGCGGGGATTTGTGTGCATGAGTGTTAGGTGCCTGCATTGTGGATATGGTGTGAGGTGATTGGTGTGTCTGTGTGATGTGTGTGCATTGTGGTGTGTTTGTGTAAAATTTTTTGTGGTACATACTGTGTTTCTGTGAGGTGTGTGTTGTGGAGTTTCTGTTTAGTGAGTAGTGTGTGTTTGAGCTATGTGCACTGTAAATTATGTGTGGAGTTTCTGGACTGCATGGTGTTTGTCTGTGTGAGGTGTGTGCACTGCTTCGGCTGTGTGTGCTGAGTGTTGTGTGTCTATTTGAGATGTGTGTACTGTGGAGTTTGTGTGTGATGAGTGGTGTGTGTCTGTGTGAAGTGTGTGCACTATGGAGAGTGTGTGTGATGAGCTTTGCGTTTGTGTAATGTGTGTGCTATGTGGAGTGTGTGCATTATGTATATATATTGAGTGGTGTGTGTGTGAGGTGTGTGCACAGTGTCATGTGTGTTGAGTTTGTGTGGTGAGTGGTGTGTGTCTGTGTGGAGTGTCAGCACTTTGGATTGTGTGTGCAATGTGTGGTGTATGTCTGTGTGAAGTGAGTGCACTGTGTAGTTTGTGTGGTGAGTAGTATGACTGTGTTAGGTGTTTGCACTGTGGAGTGTGTGTTTTCTTGAGTATTGTCTGTCTGTGTGTGGTGAATGCACTGTGTAGTGTGTGTATGGTAAGTGTTGTGTGTTTTTGAGAGGTGAGTGCACTGTGCAGTTTGTGTGTGTTTGTGTGGTAAGTGGTGTGCTTCTGTGTGATGTGTGTGCACAGAGGAGTGTGTGTGGTCAGTGGTGTGTGTCATTGTGAGGTGTGCATACTGTGCAGTGTGTGTTTCTGGTGAGAGTGTGCCTGTGTGAGGTGTCTGCTCTGCAGAATATGTGTGTTGCAAGTGTTGTGGGTCTCCGTGAGATGTGTTTACTGTGTAATGTGTGTGGTTAGTCTTGTTTCTGTGTGAGGTGTCTTCACTGTAAAGTGTGTGTGTCATGAGTAGTGTGTTTCTGTTTGAGGTTTGTGCACTGTGGAGTGTGTGTGAATGGTGAGTGCTCTGTGTCTTTGTGAGGTGTGTGCACTGTGGAATATGTGTGTGAACTGTGTGTGGTGACTGGTGTGTGTCTGTGTGAGGTGTCTGCAATGTGGAGTGTCTGTGTGTAGAGTGGTGTGTGCCTGTGTGAGGTATGTGAACTGTGTAGTATGCATATGATGAGTGGGGTGTCTGTGTGAAATGTATGCCCAGTAGAGTGTGTGTGCAGTGTGTGGTAAGTGCTGTGTTTCTGTGCAAGGTGTCTGCACTCTGGAGTGTGTGTGTTGCGTGGTGTGTCTGTGTGGTGTGGGCACTGTATTGATTGTGTGTGCGGTAAGTCACATACATCTGCGTGAGGTGTATGCACAGTGGAGTGTGTGTGTGCTGATTGGTGTGTGTCCCTGTAAGGTGTTACCACTGTCAAGTGTGTGTGCAGTGAGTGATGTGTGTCTGTATAAGGTGTGTGCTCTGTGAAGAGTGTGAGTGGTGAGTGGCTTGTGTCTGTGTAAAGTTGTTGCACTGTGCAGAGTGTGTGTGTGGTGGGTGGTATGTTTCCCTTTGAGGTTTGTGCACTGTGGAGTGTGTGCATGTGCTGAATCTTGTGTGTCTGTGTGAGGTGTCTGCACTGTGCAGTGTGTTTGTGTGGTGAGTGGTGTGTGTTTAGGTTAAGTGTTTTCACAGAGCAGTGTGTGTGTTTGTGGGATAAGTGGTGTGTGTCTGTTTGAGTTGTATGCCTTGTGTAGTATGCATGTGATGAGTGGTGTGTGTCTGTGTGAGGTATGTGCGCTGTGTAGTATGCATGTAATGATTGATGTGTCTGTGTGAAATGTATGCACAGTGGAGTGTGAGTGTGCAGTTTGTGGTAAGTGGTGTGTTTTTGTGCAAGGTGTCTGAACTTTGGAGGGTGTGTGTTGTGTGGTGTGTCTATGTGGTGTGTGCACTGTGGAGATTGTGTGCATGGTAAGTCATGTACATCTGCATGAGGTGTGTGCTCTGTGAAGTGTGTGTGCTGATTAGTGTGTTTCCCTGTGAAGTGTTAGAACTGTCAAGTGTGTGTGCAGTGAGTGATTTGTTTCTGTGTAAGGTGTGTGCACTGTGAAGACTGTGTGGTGAGTGGCTCATGTCTGTATGAAGTTGTTGCACTGTGAAGAGTGTGTGTGTGGTGAGTGGTATGTTTCTGTTTGAGGTTTGTGCACTGTGGAGTGTGTGCATGTGCTGAATCTTGTGTGTCTGTGTGAGGTGTCTGCACTGTGTAGTGTGTTTGTGTGGTGAGTAGTGTGTTTTTGGGTTAAGTGTGTTCACAGGGCAGTGTGTGTGTTTGTGGAATGAGTGGTGTGTGTCTGTGTGAGTTCTGTGCACTTTGTAATATGTGTGTGATGAGTGGTGTGTGTCTGTGTAAGACGTGTGCACTGACTGTGTGTTGAGTGTGTGTGGTGACTGCTGTGTGACAATGTGTGGTATCTGCATTGTGGGTAATGTGTCAGGTAATTGCTCTTTGTGTGGGATGAGTGTGCATTGTGGTGTGTGTGGAGTTTGTGTGGTGCATGCTGTGTTTCTTTGTGAGGTTTGTGTACTCTGCGTTTTGTGTTATTGTGGTGAGTGGTGTATGTCTGAGAAATGTGCACTATGTATTGTGTGTGGAATGTCTAAAGTGCATGGTGTGTCCCTGTGTAAAGTGTGTGCACGGTAGAGGGTGTGTGATTGGTGAGTTGTGTGTCTCTGTGAGGTGTGTGTTGTGTGGAATGTGTGTGATTAGTGGTGTGTATTTGTGTGACGTGTGTGCACTGTGGAGAGTATGTGTGTGTTTAGTTTTGTGTCCGTGTGGGGTTTGTGCTATGTGGAGTGTGTGCATAAAATGTGTGTATTAAGTGGTGTGTGTCTGTGTGACGTGTATGCAGAGTGAAATATGTGTGAAGTGTCTGTGGTGAGTGGTGTGTGTCTGCGTGATGTGAGTACACTGTGTAGCATATGTAATAAGCGGTATGTCTGTGTTTGGTGTCTGCAATGTAAATTTTGTGTTTGGTGAGTGGTGTGTTTTCATGTAAGGTGTGTACACTGTGTAGTGTGTGTCTATGTTGAGTGGTGTGTGTTTGTGTGATGTGTGTGCACTGTGCAGTTTGTGTGTGTTTGTGTGGTGAGGGGTGTGTCTGCATGAGGTGTGTGCACTATCGTGTGTGTGGTCAAAGATGTGTGTCTTTGTGAGGTGTGTTCACTGTGCAGTTTGTGATTGTTGTGAGTGTTGTGCCTGTGTGTGGTTTCTGCACTGTGGAATGTGTGTGCAGTGAGTGTTGTATGTCTGTGTCAAATTTATTTACTGTGTAGTGTGTGTGGTTAGTCGTGTGTCTGTATGAGGTTTCTTCTATGTGAAGTGTGTATGTCCTTAGTGGTGTGTGTGTGAGGTGTGTGCATTATGGAGAGTGTGTGTGGTGACTGCTTTGTGTCTATGTGAGTTGTGTGAACCACAAAGTTTGTGTATTTTTAGTGGTGTGTGTCTGTGTGAAATGTGTGAACTGTGGAGTGTTATGTGTGTGGTGAGTGGTGTGTCTGAGTTGTGTGCACTCTTTCATGTGTGAGTGGTGCATGTTTGCTTAAAATGTGTGCACTGTGGAGTATGTATGTGGAGTGTGTGTGGTAACTTGTGTTTCTGTGTGAGGTGTCTGCACTATGTAGGGTGTGTGTGAAGAGTGGTATGTGTCTGTGTGAATTATGTGCACACTGTTGTGTGTGTGTAATGAGTGTTATGTGTCTGTGTAAAATGCATGCTCAGTGGAGTGAGTGTGCAGCATGTGTGGTAAGTGGTGTGTGTCTGTGTAAGGTGTCTGCACTTTGGAGTGTGTGTGTCTCATATTGTGTGTCTCTGTAACGTGTGAGCATGGTAAGTGGTGTGTGTCTGTTTGAGGTGTGTGCATGGTGAAGTGTGTGTGTGCTGATTGTTGTGTGTCACTGTGAGGTGTTAAGACTGTGGAATGTGTGTGTGCAGTGTGTGGTGTGTGTCTGTGTGAGGTGCGTGCAGTGTTAAGAGTGGATGTGGTAAGCGACTTGTGTTTGTGTGAGGTTTTTGCAATGTGCAAAGTGTGTGTGTGGTGAGTGGTGTGTGTCTGTGTGAGTTTTGTGCACTTTGGAGTGTGTGCATGTGGTGAATTATGTGTTTCTTTGTAACGCATGTGCACTGTGGACTTTGCATGGTATATGGTGTGTGTTTTGGTTAGGTGTGTGCACTGTGGAGTGATTTTGTGTTCTGCAGTGTGTGTTTGTGTGAGGTGTGTGCACTGTGAAGTGTGTGTGCCGAGTTGCATGTGTCTGTGTGAAATGTGTGCACTGTGTGTGTTGAGTGCGTGTGGTGACTGGTGTGTGACAGTGTGAAGTGTCTGTATGGTGGATAAGGTTTGAGGTGATTGGTGTGTGTCTGTGTTATGTGTGTGCCTTATGGTTTCTGTGTGCAGAATTTGCATGGTGTGTGCTGTGTGTCTCTTTGAGATGTGTGTACACTGGAGTGTGTGAGTATGGTTAGTGGTGTATGTCTTTGGTATGTACCCTGTAGTTAGTGTTTGGAGTGTGTGGAGTGCACGGTGGACCTACATGTAAGGTGTTTGCACTGTGAAACTTTTGTGGTGAGTTTTGTGTATGTGTAAAATGTGTGCACTGTGTAATGTGTGTGTGATGAGTGGTGTGTGTTTTTGTGAGGTGTGTGCAATGTGGAGAGTGTATGTGTTGAATTTTGTGTCTGTGTGAGGTTTGTGCTATGTAGAGTGTGTGCATAAAATGTGTGTATTAAGTGGTGTGTTTTGTGTCAGTTACATGCACAGTGGAGTCTGTGTGGAGTGTGTGTTGAGTGGTGTTTGTGTGGAATGTCTGCACAATGGAGTGTGTGTGCTGATTGGTGTATGTCACTGTGAGGTGTTAAGACTTTGTGTGTGTGCAATGTGTGGTGTGTGTCTGTGTGAGGTTTGTGCACTTTGAAGAGTAGGTGTGGTTAGCGACTTGTGCTTGTGTGAGGATTTTGCAATGTGCAGAGTGTGTGTGGTGAGTGGTGTGTCTGTGTGAGTTTTGTGCACTTTGGAGTGTGTGCATGTGGTGAATTATATGTGTCTTTGTGATGTGTGTGCACTGTGGACTCTGTGCATGGTATATTGTGTGTGTTTTGGTTAGGTGTGTGCATTGTGGAGTGTGTGTGTTCTGCTGTGTGGGTTTGTGTGAGGTGTGTGCACTGTTGAGTGTGTGTGCTGAGTTGTATGTGTCTGTGTGAAATGTGTGCACTGTGTGTGTTGTGTGCGTGTGGTGACTGGTGTGTGACAGTGTGAAGTGTCTGCATGGTGGATAAGGTGTGAGGTGATTGGTGTGTGTCTCTGTTATGTGTGTGCATTACAGTTTCTGTGTGCAGAATTTGTGTGGTGTGTGGTGTGTGTCTCTGTGATGTGTGTGTCCTCTGAAGTGTGTGAGTATGGGGAGTGGAGTATGTCTTAGGTAGGTACCCTGTGGGTAGTGTTTGGAGTGTGTGGAGTGCATGGAGTGTCTACATGTAAGGTGTGTGCACTGTGGAGGGTGTGTGGTGAGTTTTGTATATGTGTAATATATGTGCACTGTGTAGTGTGTGTGTGATGAGTGGTGTGTGTCTTTTTGAGGTGTGTGCAATGTGGAGAGTGTATGTGTTGAATTTTGTGTCTGTATGAGGTTTGTGATATGTAGAGTGTGTGCATAAAATGTGTGTATTAAGTGGTGTGTTTTTGTTTCAGTTGTATGCACAGTGCAGTCTGTTGAGTGGTGTGTGTCTGTGTGGAGTGTCTGCATTTTGGATTGTGTGTAAAGTGGGTGGTGTGTGTCTGTGTGAGGTGAGTGCTCTGTGTAGTGTGTGTGGTAAGTGTATGTCTGTGTTTGGTGTCTTCACTGTGGATTGTGTGTTTGGTGTGGTGTGTGTGTAAAATACATGCACTGTTGAGTGTTATGTGTGTGGTGAGTGGCGTAATTGTGTGCACTCTCTGATGTGTGAGTGGTGTGTGTCTGTATAAGGTGTTTGCACTGTGGAGTATGTGTGTGGAGTGTGTGTGGTGACTGGTGTGTGACTCTGTGAACTGTTTGCACTGTGGAGTGTGTGTCTGGAGAGTGGTATGTGCCTGTGTGAGGTGTGTGCACTGTGTAGTATGAGTGTGATAAGTGGTGTGTGACTATGTAAGATGTATGCACCATGAAGTATGAGTGTGCAGTGTGTGTGGTAAATGGTGTGTGTCTGTGCTGTGTCTGCACTATGAAGTGTGTGTGTTGTGTGGTGTTTGTGTGATGTGTGTGCACTGTGGAGAATGCATGGTAAGTGGTTTGTATCAGCATGAGGTGTGTGCACTGTGGAGTGTGAGTCTGCTGATCAGTTTGTTTTCCTGTGATTTGTGTGCACTGTCAAGTGTGTGTGTTTCATGAGTGGTGTGTTCCAGTTTGAGGTGTGTGTTTTGTGAAGAGTGCGTGTGGTGAGTGACTTTTGTCTGTGTGAGGCTTCTGCACTGTGCAAAGTGTGTGTGGTGAGTGGTGTGTGTCTGTGTGAGTTTTGTGCACTGTAAGTGTTTGTGTTTGGTTAATCTTGTGTGTCTGCATGTGGGGTGTGCACTGTGTACTGTGTGTATGGTGAGTGGTGTGTGTTTAAATTAGGTGTGTGCACAGTGCAGTGTGTTTGTGTGCTGTGTGGTGTGTCTGTGGGCGGTGTGTGCACTGTGGAGGGTGTGTTTTCTCAGAGTTGTGTTTCTTTGTTAGGAGTGTGCACTGTGGAGTGTGTGTTTGTGGTGATTGGTGAACATGTGTAAGGTGTCTGCACAGTGGAATGTGTGTGTGGTTAGTGTTCTGTGTCTCTGTTAGATGTGTTCACTGTGTAGTGTTTGTGGTCAGTACTCTTTCTGTATGAGGTGTCTTTACTGTGGATTGTGTAGTGAATGGTTTGTGTCTCTGTAGGGTGTGTACAGTGTGGAGTGTGTTTGTGTGTTGAGTAATGTGTGTATTTGTGAGGTGTCTACACTGAGTAGTATGTGTGCCTGGTAAGTTGTGTGTGTCTGTGTGATGTGTGTGCACTGACTGTGTGTGTTGGATGTGTGTCATGACTGGTGTGTGACAGTGTGAGGTGTCTGCATTGTGGATAAGGTGTCAGGTGATTGGTGTTTGTCTATGTGATGTGTGTGCATTGTGGTGTCTGTTTGTAAAGTGTGTGTGGTGCATGTTGTATTTCTCTGTGAGGTGTCTGTTGCAGAATTTCTGTGTGATGAGTGGTGTGTGTCTGAGTTATGTGCACTGTGGATTGTGTGTGGAGTCCGTGGATTGTGTGGTTTGTGTCTGTGTGAGATGTGGGCACTGTGAAGGGTGTGTGTGGTGAGTGTTGTGTGTATGTGTAAAATGTATGCACTGTGGAGTTTGTGTGTGATGAGTGGTGTGTGTGTGTGAGGTGAGTGCACCGGAAGAGTGTGTGTGGTGAGTTTTTTGTCTGTGTGATGTGTGTTCTATGTGAAATGTGTGTGTTAAGGGTGTGTATTGAGTGGTGTGTGTCTGTGTGAGGTGTGTGCACAGTGGAGTGTAAGTGGAGTGTGTGTGGTGAGTGGTGTGTGTTTGTGTGGAATGTCTGCTCTTTGGATTGTGTGTACAGTGAGTGGCGTGTGTCTGTGTGAAATGAGTGCACTGTGTAGTGTGTGTGGTGAGTGGTATGTCTGTGTTAGGTGTCTGCAGTGGAAATTGTGTTTGGTGAGTCTTGTTTGTCTGTGTGTGGTGTGTGCACTTTGTAGTGTGTGTGTATGGTTAGTGGTGTGTCTTTTTGTGAGGTATGTGCACTGTACAGTTTGTATGTTTATGGTGAGTGGTGTGTTTCTGTGTGAGGTGTGTGCACTGAGGAGTGTTTGTGTGTTCAGTGATGAGTGTCTAGTGTGGTGTGTGCATTGTGCAGTGTGTTTCTGCTGAGTCGTGTGCCTGTGTGAAATTTCTGCACTGTGGAATGTGTGTGGTAAGTGTTGTGTGTCTGTGTGAGGTGTGTTTACTGAGTAGTGTGTGTGGTCAGTCTTGTGTCCGTGTGAGGTGTCTTCACTGTAAAATGTGTGGCGTGAGTAGAATGTGTCTGTTGAAGGTGTGTGCACTGTGGAGTGTGTGTTTATGATGAGTGCTGTGTCTGTGAGGTATGTGCACTGTGGTGTCTCTGTGCATGGTATGTGGTGTGTGTCTGTGTTAGGTGTGTGCACGGTAAAGAGTGTGTGTGTTCTACTGTGTGTGTTTCTGTGAGGTGTGTGCATTGTGGAGTGTGTGTTTGTTTAGTGGTGTGTGTTTGTAAAATATGTGCACTGTGGAGTGTTATGTGTGCAGTGAGTGGTGAGTCTGTGTGAGTTGTGTGCAATCCTAAATGTGTGAGTGGTATGTGTTTGTTTAAGGTGTGTGCACTGTGGTGTATGTGTGTGGAGTGTGTGTGGTGACAGGTGTGTGTCTGTGTGAGGTGTCTGCACTGAGGAGTGTCTTTGTGGAGAGTGGTGTGTGCCTGTGTGAGGTATGTGCACAGTGTACTATGTTTGTAATGAGTGATATGTGTCTTTTTGAGATCTATGCACAGTAGAGTGTGAGTCTGCAGTGTGTGTGGTAAGTGGTGTGTTTCTGTGCTACGTGTCTGCACTCTGAAGTGTGTGTGCTGCATATTGTATGTCTCTGTAAGGTGTGTGCACTGTGGACAGTTTTTGCATGGTAAGTGGTGTGTGTCTGCATGAGTTGTGTGCACGGTGGAGTGTGTGTGCTGACTAGTGTGTGTTTCTGTGAGGTGTTAGCACTGTAGAGTGAGTGTGTGTGGTGAGTAATGTGTGTCTCTGTGAGGTGTGTGCACTGTGAAGGGTGTGTGTGGTGAGTGACTTGTGTCTGTGTGAGGTTTTGCACTGTGAAGAGTGTGTGTGGTGAGTGGTTTGTGTGTGGGTTTTGTGCACTTTGAAGTGTGTGCATGTGGTAAATGTTGTGTGTCTGTGTGACATGTGTGCTCTGTGGAGTCTCTGTGCATGGTATGTGTTGTGTGTGTGAGGTGTGTGCAGTGCAGGGTGTGTTTTTGTTCTACAGTGTGTGTTTGTGTGAGGTGTGTGCACTGTGGTGTGTGTGTGCTGAGTGGTGTGTATCTGTGTAAAATGTGTGCACTTAGTGTTTGTGTTGAGCTTGTGTGGTGACTGGTGTGTGACAGTGTGGGGTGTTGGCATTCTGGATAAGATATCTGGTGATTGGTGTTTGTTTGATTTGTGTGCAGTGTGGTGTGTGTTTTTGGAGTTTGTGTGGTGCATGCTGTGTGTCCCTTTGAGGTGTGTGTACTCTGGAGTGTGTGTGACTGTGGTGAGTGGAGTATGTCTGAGGTGTGTGCCCTTTTGATTTTGTTTGGAGTGTGTGGAGTGCATGGTGTGTCTCTGTGTATGGTGTGTGCACTGTGGAGGGTGTGTGTGTGGTGAGTTGTGTGTATGTGTGAGGTGTCTGCACTGTGGAGTGTGTTTGTGGAGGGTGGTGTGTGCCTGTGTGAGGTGTGTTTATTGTGCAGTTTGCATGTGTTTGGTTGGTGAGTGTTGTGTGTCTGTGTCAGGTCTTTGCACCGTGGAGTGTGCATGTGTGTGTGATGAGTGGTGTGTGTCTCTGTAAAATATGTGCACTGAGTGTGTGTGTTGAATGTGTGTGGTGACTGGTGTGTGACAGTATGATGTGCCTGCATTGTGGATAAGGTGTGAGGTGATTGGTGTGTGTCTCTTTTAGGTGTGTGATGTAAAGTTTTTGTATTATGAGTGGTGTGTGTCTGAGGTATGTGCACTCGAGACTATGTGTGAAGTCTGTGGACTGTGTGGTGTGTTTCTGTGTGAGGTGTGTGCACTGTGGAGAATGTAAGTGTAGTATGTGGTGTGTGTCTTTGTGAGGTAGGTGCACTGTGGAGTTTTTTGATAAGTGGTGTGTGTCTGTGTGAGGTGTGTGCACTGTGGAGATTGTGTGTGTCGTGAGTTTTGTGTCTGTGTGAGGTGTGTGCTATGTGGAGTTTGTGCATTTTGTGTGTGTATTCAGTGGGGTGTTTCTGTGTGAGGTGTGTGCACAGTGGAGGGGTGAGGTGAGTGTGTGTGGTGAGTGGTGTGTGTGCAGTGTCTTCACTTTGAACTGTGTGTGCAGTCAATGGTGTGTGTCTGTGTGAGGTGAGTGTACTGTGTAGCATGTGTGGTGAGTGGTATTTCTTTGTTAGGTGTCTGCACAGTGGAGTGTGTATTTGGTGAGGATTGTCTCTCTGTGTGTGGTGTGTGCACTCTGTAGTGTGTGTGTATGGTGAGTTGTGTGTGTTTCTGTGAGGTGTGTGAACTGTGCAGTTTGTATGTGTTTGTGTGGTGAGTGGTGTATTTCTGTGTGAGGTGTGTGCACTAAAAAGTGTGTGTGGTCAGTGGTGTGTGACTTTGTGAGGCATGCACACTGTAAAGTGTGTGTTTCTTGTGAGTCATGTGCTTGTTTGAAGTGTCTGCACTGCGGAATGTGTGTTTGGTGACTGTTGTGTGTATGGGTGAGGTGTGTTTACTGCATAGTGTGTGTGGTCAGTCTGGTGTCTGTGTGAGTTGGCTTCAATGTAAAGTGTGTGTTGCATGTGTAGTGTGTGTGTTTGGAGGTGTGTGCACTGTGGAGTGTGTGTTTATGATAAGTGCCATGTGTCTGTGTGAGACATGTGCACTGTGGAGTGTTTGTGCATGGTATGTGGTGTGTGTCTGTGTGAGTTTTGTGCACCGTGGAGTGTGTGTGTGTTCTATAGTGTGTCTTTGTGTGAGTTGTGTGCACTGTGGATTGTGTGTGCTGAGTGGTGTGTGTCTGTGTGAAATGTGTACACTGAATGTGTGTGTTAAGTCTGTGTATGGACTGGTGTTTGATAGTGACTGTTCTTGGTTAGAGTGCTGTATCGTTTCTGTTTTTGGGTGGGTTGCTCAATACTGACTTTCCTGGGTAGGGTTCTATATAGTGACTGCTTTGGGTAAAGTACTCTAGATAGTGACTGTTTTGAAGTAAATTTTCTATAGTGATTGTTATTTAGTAGGGTTCCCTATAGCGACTGTTGGTCAGTTAGTGCTCTATATTGACTGCTGTTGTGTGGGGTTCTCTATAAAGACTGTGGTTAGGTAGAGTGCTCTATAAGTGACTGTTGTTAAATGGAGTGTTCTATAGTGAATATTTTGTAGAGAGTTCTATGGTGACTGCTGTTGGGTGGATTGCTCTGTAGTGACTGTTGTTGGGTAGGGTGCTCTATAGTGACAGTTGTTGTGTAAAGGACTCTAGATACTGTTATTGTGTAGGGTGCTTTATAGTGACTCTTGTTGGGTGCAGTGCTCTATAGTGACTGTTTTTGGGTAGGGTGCTCTATTGTGACTGTTGTTAAGTGGAGTGCTACTTAGTGATTGTGGTTGGGTAAAATGCTGTGTAGTGACTGTTTTTGGGTAGAGTGCTCTGTAATGACTGTTCTTGGGTAGAGTGCTCTGTAATGACTGTTCTTGGGTAGGGTGTTGTATAAAGACTGCTTTTCAGTAGAGTGCACTATAGTGACTGTTGGGTAAAGGGCTTTAAAGTGACTGTTGTTGGGTAGGATATCTATAGTGACTCTAGTTGGGTCAGTGCTTTATAGTGACTGTTGGGTGGAATGCTGAATAGTGACTTTTGCTGGGTAGGGTGCTCTATAATAAAGGTTGCTCTCTAGGGTCCTCTAGAGTGACTGTTGTTTGGTAGAGTGTTATATGGAGACTCTTGTTGCATAGTGTGCTCTATACTGACTGTTGCCAGGTAACGAGGTCCATAGTGACTGTTGTTGGGTAGGGTGCTCTATACTAATTGTTGCTGGGTAGAGTGCTCCATAGTGACTGGTGTTGGGTATGTGCTCTATAATGACAATTGCTGGATAGAGAGATATAGAGTGATTGTTGTTGGGTGGGGTGCTTTATAGTTACTGTTGCTGGGTAGGGTGCTCTATAGTGACTGTTCTATTGTAGATGCTTTATAGTGACTGTTGCTGAGTAAGGTGCTGTATAGTGACAGTTGCCAGGTAAGATCTTGTATAGTGACTATTGTTGGGTAGGTTCTCTATACTGACTGTTGTTGTGTGTGGTGCTCTATACTGACTGTTGTTGGGCAAACTGCTCTATAGGAGACTGTTGTTGAGTGGAGTGCTCTATAGTGACTGTTGTTTGGTAGGTGCTTTACAGTGACTATTGGTGGGAAAAAATATCTAGAGTGATTGTTATTGTGTGAGGTGCTCTATAGTAACTGTTGCTGGGTAGAGTGCTCTATATTGATTCTTGTTTTGTAGGTGCTCTATAGTGACTATTGTGGGGTAAGTTCTCTATACTGACTGTTTTTGGGTCTGGTTCTCTATACTTACTGTTGTTTGGTAAACTGCTCTATAGGTGACTGTTGTTGGATCGAGTGCTCTATAGTGACAGTTGTTCTTAAAGTGCTCTATAGTGACTGTTGTTGGGTGGGGTACTCTGTATTGACTATTGTTGGTTAGAGTGCCATATAAGTGACTGCTCTTTGATGCAGTGCTTTACAGTGATTGTTGTGTAGAGTGCTCTATAGTGACTCTTGATGAGTAAAGTGCTCTACAGTTACTGTTGTTGGGAAAGTTGCTCTATACTGACTGTTGTTGTGTAGGTCACGAATAGTGACTGTTGTTAGATAGAGGGCTCTATAGTGACTGTTGATGGGTATGTGCTCTATAGTGACTGTTTTTGGGTAGGGTTCCTATAGTGACTGTGGGTGTTTAGAAGCTGTATAGTGACTGTGGTTATGTAAAAGCTCTATACTGATTTTATTAGAAAAGGATGCTCTATAGTGACTATTATTTGTATGGTGCTCTATAATGACTGTTGTTAAGTAGGGTGCTCTATACTGACTGTTGCTGGATAGGGTGCTCTATAGTGACTGTTGCTGGCTGAAGGGCTCTATATTGACTGTAACTGGGTAAAGTGCTCTATAGTGACAGTTTTTTTGTAATTACTCTATAGTGACTGTGTTTGGTTGAGTTGCTCCATGGTGACTGTTATTGCCTAGGGTGTTCTACAGTGACTTCTGTTATGTAAGGTGCTCTATAGTGACTGTTGTCGGGTGGAAAGCTCTATGGTGAGTGTTGTTTGGTAGGTCCTCTATAGTGACCATTGTTGGGTAGGATGCTCTATGGTGACTGTTTCTTGGTAGGGTGCTCTATACTGACTGTTGTTGGGTAGTGTGCTTTATAGTGACTGCTTCCAGATAGGGTGATCTATAGTGACTGTTCCTGGGTAGGCTGCTCTATTTTGACTGTTTTTGGGTAGGTGCTCTATAGTCACTGTTGTTGTGTAGGGTGCTCTATAATGACTGTTGTTGACTGGAGTGCTCTATATTGACTCTTGTTGGGGAGGGTGCTCTATAGTGACTATTGTTGGGTAGTGTGCTCTGTAGTGACTGTTGCTGAGTAGAGGGCTCTGCAGTGACTGTTTTGGGTAATTGCTCTATAGTGTTTGTTGTTTGATAGGGTGCTCTATACTGACTCTTGTTTGTTAGGTGCTCTATAATGACTGCTGCTGGGTAGGGTGCTCTATAGTGACTGAATTTGGGTACAGTGCTCTACAGTGACTGTTGCTAGGTAGGGTGCTCTATACTCACTGTTGATGAGTAGAGCGCTCTATAGTGACTGTTAGTTGGGTAGAATCCTCTATGGTGACTGTTTTGGTGTGGGGTGCTTTATAGTGACTGATGTTGGATAAAGGGCTCTAGAGTGACTGTTGCTGGGAAGTGTGCTGTATAGTAACTGTTGCTGGTTAGAGAGGTTTATAGTGACTGTTTTTGAGTAGAATCCTCTATAGGAACTGTTGTTGGGTAGGTGATTTATAGTGACTATTGATGGGTAGGGTGCTCTATAGTAGCTGTTGTTGTGTAGGTGCCATATACTGACTGTTATTGGGTATGGTGCTTTATAGTGTCTGTTTTTAGATGGTTGCTTTATAGTGACTGTTGGATACGTGCTCCATAGTGACTGTTTTTGAGTAGTGTACTCTATATTGACTGGTGTTGGCTGAAGTTCTCCAATAAGACCGCGGCTACTTAGGGTGGTCTATAGTGATTGTTGCAGGGTAAGATCATCTGTAGTGACTGATGTTGGATAAAGTGCTCTATAGTGACTGTTGCTTCATAGTATGCTCTATTGTGACTGTTGATGGGTAGGGTGCTCTATTGTGACTGTTGTTTTGTAGTGTCCTCTATAGTGAATGTTGTTGGGTAGGGTGCTCTTTAGTGACTGTTGTTAAGTAGAGCACTCCACAGTGACTGTTTTCAGGGAGGTTGCTCTATACTGACTGTTTTTGAGTAGGTCAACTATAGTGACTCTTTTTAGGTAGAAGGCTCTATAGTGACTGATGATGGGTAGGGGCTCCATAGTGACTGTTATTGGGTATGTGCCCTATATTGACTGTGGTTGTGTAAAAAGTCTATATTAATTTTAGTTAAGAAGGGTGCTCTATAGTGACTATTAATTGTACAGTGCTCTATAATAACTTTTATTAAGTAAGGTGCTCTATACTGACTCATGCTGGATAGGGTGCTCTATAGTTACTGTTGCTGGGTGAATGTCTCCATACTGACTGTTGCTGGGTAAAGTGCTCTATAGTGACTGTATTTTGGTAGCTACTCTATAGTGACTGTTTGGTTAATTGCTCTATAGTGATTGTGTTCAGTAGGGTGCACTATAGTGACCAATTTTGGGTAGAGTGCTTCATAGTGACTGTTAATACATAGGGTGTTCTATAGTGACTGCAGTTAAGTAGAGTGCTCTATAGTGACTGCAGTTAATTAGAGTGCTCTATAGTGACTGTTGCTGGGTAGAGAGCTCTATAGTGAATGTTGCTAGGTAGATGTTCTATACTGACTCTTGTTGGGTAGGGTAATCTACAGTGACTGTGTTGGGTAGGGTGCTCTATACTGACTGTTGTTGGGTAGAGTGCTGTATATTGACTGTTGTTGGATAGGTGCTCTATAGTAACAATTGCTGGGTAGGAAGATCTAGAGTGATAGTTGTTGGGTGGAGTGCTCTACAATTACTGTTGCTGGGTAGAGAGCTCCATATTGACTGTTGTTTTGTATTTGCTCTATAGTGACTGTTGTTGGATTTGGTGCTGTATAGTGACGTTGCTGGGTAAGGTGGTATAGTGACTGTTTTGGGGTAGGTTCTCTATACTGACTGTTGTTGAGTGTGGTGCTCTATACTGACTGTTTTTGGGTAGACTGCTCTATAGGTGACTGTTGTTGGGTAGGGGCTCTAGAGTGACTATTGCTGGAAAGAAAGATTTAGAGTGATTGTTGTTGGGTGGGGTCCTCTATAGTTACTGTTGTTGGGTAGAGTTCTCTATAGTGACTTTTATTTGTACATGCTGTATAGTGACTGCTGCTGGGTAAGGTGCTTTATAGTGACTATTGTTGGGTAGGTTCTCTATACTGACTTTTGTTGGGTGTGGTGCTCTACACTGACTGTTGTTGTGTAGAATGCTCTATAGGAGACTGCTGTTGGGTGGAGTGCTCTACAGCGACTGTTGCTTGATAGGGTGCTTTATAGTAACTGTTGCTGAGTAGGGTGCTCTATAGTGACTGTTGTGTAGAATCCTCTATAGTGACTGTTGTTGAGTGTGGTGCTCTATAGTGACTGACGTGTTTTAAAGTGCTCTGGAGTGACACTTGCTGGGTAGTGTGCTCTATAGTGTTGCTGGGAAGAGAGCTCTATAGTGACTGTTTGTGGGTAGAATCCTTCATAGTAACTGTTGTTGGGTAGGTGATCTATAGTGACTGCTGATGGGTAGGGTGCTCCATAGTGACTGTTGCTGGGTAAGTGCTCTATAATGACTGTTATTAGGGTAGGGTGCTTTATAGTGTCTGTTTTTGGGTGGTTAATTTATAGTGACGGTTGTTGGATATGTGCTGTGTAGAGACTGTGTTTTGGTTGTGTACACTATAGTGACTATTGTGTGGAGTTCTCCAATGTGACTGTTTTTTTATAGGGTGCTCTATAGTGTTTACTACTGGGTTGGGTAATTTATAGTGAATGATATTGAGTAGATTTCTCTATAGCGACTGTGGTTGCATAGTGTGCTCTATTGTGACTGATGCTGGGTAGGATGCTCTATTTTGACTGTTGTTGGGTAGTGTTTTCTATAGTAAATGTTGCTGTGTAGGGTGCTCTATAATGACTTCTTGGATAGAGTGCTCTATAGGTGAATATTGTTGGGTGGAGTGCTCTATAGTGAGTGTTGTTGGTTGGGGTTCTCTATAGTGACTATTGTTGGGTAGGGTGCTCTATATTGACTGTTTCTGGGTAGAGTGCTTTATACTGTGTGTTGTTGGGTGGGGTTCTCTATAGTGACTGTTGCTCAGTAGAGTGCTCTATAAAAACTGTTGTTACTTGGGATGTTCTCTACTGACTGCTGTTGTGTATGTGCTCTATAGTGACTGTTGCTGTGTATGGTGCACTATAGAGGCTGTTTTGGGGTAGGTGCTGTATAGTGACTGTTGTTTTTGGGGTGCTCTAAACTGACGGTTGCTAAGTAGGTGCTCTATAGTGACTGTTGCTAGGTAGAGGGCACTGTAGTAACTGTTCAGGTGTAGGAACTCTAAAGTGACTCTTGCTGTGTAGGCTGCTCTAGAGTGACTGTTGTTGGGTAGAGTGCTCTATAGTGATTGCTTCTGCATAGGGTACTTTATACTGACTCTTGCTGGGTATCATATGCCATAGTGACTGTTGTTGGCTAGGGTGCTCTATAGTGACTGTTGTTGTGTAGGGTGCTCTATAGTGACTATAGTTGAATAGGTGCTCTTTAGTGACTGTTGTGTAGGGTGCTCTATAGCAACTGTTGCTGTGTGGGGTGCTCTATAGTGATTGTTGCTGGGTACAATGCTCTATAGTGACAGCTGTTGGGTAGAAGGCCCTATTGTGACTGTTGATAGGTAGGTGTTCTATAGTGACTGTTGTTTAATATTGTGCTCTACAGTGACTGTTGTTTGGTAGGGTGTTCTATTGCTATTGATGTTGGGTAGAGTGCTCTATAGTTACTGTTGTTGGGTAGGTTGCTCTATGGTGACTGTGGTTTGGTACAGTTCTCTATAGTGCCTGTTGTTGGGTAGAGTTCTCTATAGTGACTCTTGGTGTGTAGATGCTCTATAGGGACTGTTGTTGGGAAGGTGCTTTATAGTGTCTGTTGTTGGTTAGGTGCTTTATAGTGACTTTTTTAAGTAGGGTCCTCTATAGTGACTGACTTCAGTAGGTGCTCTATAGTGACTGTTGATCAGAAGGTGCTCTATAATGACTGTTGCTGGGTAGCATGCTATGTAGTGACTGTTGCTAAATTGTGTGCTCTATAGTGACGGTTGTTGGGTGGGGTGCTCTATACTGAAAGTTTCTGGATAGAGTGCTGTATAGTGATTGATGTTTGGTAGGTACTATATAGTGACTCTTGCTTGGTATGGTGCTCTATGGTGACTGTTGTTAATTAGAGTTCTCTATATTGACTGTTTTTGGATAGATGGCTCTATACTGTTGTTGAATAGGGTGCCCCATAGTGACTGTTGTTGGGTAGGTTTCTCTATATTGACAGTTGTTGAGCAAGTGCACTATTGTTCTTTTTGTGGGTAGGTGCTCTATAATGATTGTTGTAGTGTAGGTGCTCCATAGTGATTGTTGTTGGGTACAGTGCTTTATAGTGACTGTTTGTTAAAGTGCTCTATAGAGAAAGTCGGTGGATAGGTGCCCTAAAATGACTGTTTTTGGGTAGGTTCTCTATAGTGACTTTTGTTGGATAAGTACTCTGTAGTGACTGTTGTTGGGTAGGTGCTTTACAATGACTGTTGTTGCATATGGTGCCCTACAGTGACAGTTGTGGGTTGACTGCTATATAGTGACTGTTGTTGGGCAGAGTGCTCTATAGTGACTGTTGCTTGGTAGGGTGCTCTCTAGTGACTATTGTGGTTGCTTGCTCTATAATAACTGTTGCTGTGAAATGTTCTTTATAGTGACTGTTGTTGGGTAGGGTCTTTATAGTGACTGTTTCTTCATAGAATATTGTGACTGTTTTTAAGTAGCTATTCTCTAGTGAGTGTTGCTGGATAGGGTGCTTCATATTGACTGTTGTTGGGTAGGTGCTACACAATGACTGTTGTTAAGTAGGTGTTCTATAGTGACTTGTTGTTTAGGGTACTCATAGTGACTGTTGTTGTGTATGCTGCTCTATAGTTACAGTTGTTGCTTGTAGTGCAGTATAGTGTCTGTTGTTTTGTTGAGTGCTTTAAGGGGGGTGTTATTTGGTGGATTTCTCTATAGTAACTGTTGTTGTGTTGAGTGCTCTAGAGTGACTGTTGTTGGGTAGAGTGCTCCATTGTGATTGTTGTTAGGTATGGTGCTTTATACTGACTCTTGTTGTGTAGGTGCTCTATAGTGACTCTTGTTTAGAGTGTTCTATAGTGACGGTTTTTGGGTAGGTTCTTTATATTGACTGTTGTTTGGTCGCGTGCTACATATTGACTGTGGTGGGGAAGGTTGCTCTATAGTCACTATTGTTCGGTAGAGTGCTCTATAGTGACTGTTCTTGGGTAGAAGACTTTATACTGACTGTTGTAGGTTACAGTGCTCTATAGTGACAGTTGTTGTGTAGATGCTCTATAATTACACCTTTTGGGTAGGTGCTCTATACTGACTGTTGTTGGGTAGGTGCTTTATAGTGACTGTGGTTGGGTAGCATTCACTAGAGTGACTGTTGTTCAGTAAGGTGCTCTATAGTGACTGTTTTGTAGAGTGTTCTATGGTGACTGTTGCTGAGTAAAGGGCTCTACAGTGACTGTTGCTGGGTAGGTGCTTTGTAGTGACTGTGGTTGGGTTGGGTGCTCTATAGTGACTGGTGCTTAGTGCATTGCTCTATAGTGACTGTTGTGTAGGGTACTCTATAATGACTGTTGCTGTGAAGGGTGTTCTATAGTGACTGATGTTGAGTACAGTGCTCTATAGTGTTTATATCTAGGTACGTTGCTCTGCAGTCACTGTTGATGGATAATGTGCTCTATAGTGACTCTTGTTTGGGTAAAATCCTCTTTAATGACTGTTGTTTTGTGGGTGCTTAATAGTGCTGGTTGTTGGATACATGCTCTATAGTGACTGTTGGTGGGTAGTGTACACTATAGTGACTGTTGTTGAGTAAAGTTATCCAATGTGACTGTTGCTGCATAGCATGCTCTATACTGATTGTTGCTGTGTAGGGTGATGTGTAGTGACTGATGTTGGGTAAAGTGATCTATAGTTTCTGTTGCTTTGTACAGTGCTCTATAATGACTGTTTTTGGGTAGTGTGCTCTATAGTGACTGTTGCTGGGTAGCCTGATTTATACTGACTGTTGTTGGGTGGTGTTCTCTATAGTGAGTGTTGCTGGATAGAATGCCCTAAAGTGACTGCTGTTGGGTAGGTGCTCTGCCATGATGGTTGCTAGGTAGAGTGCTCTATACTGACTGTTTTTTAGTAGGTGCTGAATAGTGATGGTTGTTGGTGGAGGGCTTTAACCTTACAGATGCTGATTAGGTGCTCTATGGTGACTGTTGTTGGGTAGGGTGCTTTGTAGTGACTGTTTTGTGTATAGTGCTGTATAGTGACTGTTACTGGGAAAAGTGCTCTATAGTGACTGTTGCTGGGTAATCTATTTTGACTGTTTTTTGGGTAAGTGCTCTATAGTGACTATTAGGTAGGGTGCTTATAGTTACTGTTCTTAGATGTGGTACTCTATTGTAACTGTTGTTGTGTAGAGTGCTCTACAGTGACAGTTGTTGAGTAGGTGCCCTATAGTGATTGATATTGGGCAGATGCTCTATAGTGACTGTTGTTGGGTTGGTGCTTTATATTAACTGTTGTTGAGTAGAAGCCCTAAATTGACTGTTGTTATGTAGGTTGCTCTATAATGTGTGTTGTTATGTAGGGTGCTCTATTGTGACTGTTTCAGGGTGGGGTGCTCAATCCTGACTGTTGCTAGGTTGGGTGCTATATATTGACTGTTGTTGTGTATAGTGCTTTAGAGTGACTGTTGTTGACAAGAGTGCTCTACAGTGACTGTTTTTGGTAAAAGGGCTGTGTACTGACTGTTGTAAATTAGGTGCTCTATTGTGACTGTTGTTTGGTATTGTTCTCTATAGTAACTGTTGACGGGTTGGGTGCTTTATAGTGACTGTTTTTGGGTGGGGTGCTCAATTGTGACTGTTCTTGGGTAGAGTGCTCTATAGATGACTGTGGTTGGGTGGAGTGTTTCATAGTGACTATTGTGTAGAGTGTTCCATAGTAAATTTTGTTTAGCATTCTCTATAGTGACTGTTGTTGGGTAGGTTTTTTAGAGTGACTAATTTTGGGTAGGGTGCTCTCTAGTAACTGTTGCTGGGTAGGTGCACTATAGTGACTGTTGTTCAGTAACTTTCTTTATGTTGAATATTTTTGGTAGGGTGCTCTATAGTGACTGTCATGAGGTAGGGTTTCCTATAGTGTCTGTTGTTTTGAAGGTGCGCTATTATGTCTGTTCGGTATTTGATCTATAGTGACTGTTGCTGGATAGTGTGCTCTGTACTGACTTTTGTTTGGTTCAGTGCTTTATACTGACTCTTGCTGGGTGGAGTGCTCTATAGTTAAAGTTACTTAGTATGTATTCTTTAGTAACTGTTTTTGGTTGGAGTGCTCTATAGTGACTTATTGGGTAGGGTGCTCTATACTGACTTCTGTTAGGTAGGGTGCTCAATACTAACTGTTGTTGGGTAGGTGCTCTAAGGTGACTGTTGTTGGGTAGGGTGCTTTATAGTGCCTGTTGTGGAGGTGTGCTATACTGTCTGTTTTTCAATAGGTGATCTATAGTGAGTGTTGCTGAATAGAATGCTCTATAGTCACTGTTTTCGGGTAGGGTTGTTGATTAGGGTTTACTATAGTGACTTTTTGGGTACGGTATACAATAATGACTGTTTCTGGGTACAGTGCTCTATGGAGACTCTTGTTGGCAGGGTGCTCTATAGTGACTGTGGTTGGATAAGTGGCTCTATAGTGACTGTTGTTGTGTAGAGTGCTCTATAGTGACTGTTGCTGGGTAGATAATTACAGAGTAATTGTTCTTGGGTAGGTATTATATAGTGACTGTTGCTCTGTAGGGTGCTCTCGAGTGACTGTTGTTGAGTAGGTCCTTTACAGTGACTGTTGCTGGGCAAGGGCTTCATAGTGACTGTTGTTGGGTTGGGTGTTAATAGTGACTGTTTTGGGATATGGTACTGTATAGTACCTGTGGTTGGGTAGAGTGCACTATAGTGACTGTTGTTGGTTATAGTGCTTTATAGGGGATTGTTATTTGGTGCAGTTCCTCTATTTACTGTGCTTGTGCAGAATGCTGAATAGTGACTGTTGATGGAAAGAATGCTCCACAGTGACTGTTTTTGGGTAGCTGCTATACAAAAACTATTGCTGGGTAGGTGCTTTATAGTCAATTTGGTTAGGTGGCGTTTTCATAGTGACTGTTGTTGGATACGGTGCTCTATAGTAACTGTTGTTGGGTAGAGTGCACTATAGTGATTGTTGTTGGGGAGAGTGCTCTATAGGTGATTGTTATTCGGTGAAGTTCTGTATACTGACTGTTGTTGTGTAGAAGGCTCTATATTGACTGTTGTTGGGTAGAGTGCTCCATAGTGACTGTTGTTGGGTAGGGTGCTCTATAGTAACAGTTGTTGGGTAGATTGCACTATAGTGATTGTTGTTGGAGAGAGTGCTCTATAGGTGATTTTTATTCGGTGAAGTTCTGTATACTGACTGTTGTGTAAAGGGCTCTATATTGACTGTTTTGGGGTAGAGTGCTCCATAGTGACTGCTGTTGGGTAGGTGCTGTATAGTGACTGTTGGTGGATTGATTGTTCATACTGAGTGTTGCTGGATAAGGTAATGTACTATGACTGTTTTTGGGTGGAGTGATTTGTAGTCACTGTTGTTTGGTAGAGTACTCTATATTGACTGTTGGGTAGAGGGCTCTATACTGACTGTTGTTGGGTAGGGTGCTCAATAGTCACTGTTGCTGGGTAGTGTGCTCTATTATGATTGTTGCTGGAGAGTGTGATCTCTAGTGACTGTTGTTGTATAGAGTGCTCCATTGTGATTGTTGCTAGGTATGGTGTTCCACTGTAACTGTTGCTTGATAGTGTGCTCTATGGTGAATGTTGTTGGGTGTAGTGTTCTATAATGACTGTTGCTGGATAGAGTGCTTGATAGTATTTATTGTTGGGTATGAGATCTATACTTACAGATTTTGGGTAGGTGCTCTATAGTGACTGTTTTTGGGTAGGTGCTGTATAGTGACTGTTGTTGGGTATGGTGTTCTATCATTTCTACTGTTTTGTACAGTCACTACAAAGCACACCACACAACAACAGTCAGTATAGAGCACTTCACACAACAACAGTTTCTATAGAGCACCCTACCAAAAGAGAGTCACTATAGAGCACCCTACATAACAACAGGCACTATAGAGCACCTACACAACTATAGTCTCTACCAACATTATAACCATCAACAGTCACTATAGAACACCTTATCCAAAAACAGCCACTGTAGAGCATGCTACACAGCAAGAGTTATTATAGAGTACCCTACCCAGCAATAGTCACTATACAGCACTCTACCCAACAATGGTAACTACAGATTACTCCACCCTAAAACAGTCAATATAGAGCACTCCACCAAACAACAGTCCCTATAGAGCACCCTACCAACAACAGTCACTATATAGCACCCAAAAAACAACAGTCACTATAGAGCACCATATTTAACAACAGTCACTATAAATAACCTACCCAAAAAAGCGTCACTATAGAGTACTCTACCATCAACAATCACCATAGAACACCATACCAAACAACAGTTACTCTGGAGCACACTACTCAACATAGTCACTGTAGTGCACCTACCCAACAACAGTCACCATAGAATTCTCTACCAACAACAATTACTATATAATATTGTACCCAAAACTGTTACTATAGAGTACACTATTCACTGAAGTCATTATAGTGCAACTACACAACAACAGTCACTATAAAGCCCTCTATTCAGTAAGAAACTATAGAGCACTCTACCTTGCAACTTTTCTGCTGGAAAGTCTACAATCAAGGTGCCGGCAGATTCGGTGTGTGGCTCTCATAGCAACCGTCCAGGTAAACGGTTTTGTATTTTCAAGAAGCATTCAGGAACTCTCAGTGGCATTACTCTAGTGTGCCTTAAATGTGATTTCCTAGCTGATTCTTCTGGCTTAGATTGTATGGCTAAACACTTAAGTCAATGTAAAACTCATTCTTGCCAAGTTATAATAGAGAATGCTGCCCATTGAAATAGATTCCTGCTGTATGGAGTTCGTGCAACCTGGTGCAAGACAAGTTGGAATTTTCTAAGTTCAAAGTTCTGAAGTGTTTTCTCATACAACAGCAGTTAAACAGCCAAGTTCATAACACTAGCTCTCATTATTCAGATCTTTTCAGATTTCAGATGGCACTAGACTCTTATTCCACCTTATCTTTGTGTAAGGTTAACAGATCTTAACATGTTTTTTTCTCCAGTTGGCTCTCTTTACAATATAGAGCACCCTACACAGAATAGTCAGTATAGAGCACTCTAACCAACAACAGTCACTATAGAGCACCCTACCAAACAACAGTCACTGTAGAGCACCTCCCCAACAACAGTAATTATACAGTACCTACCCAACAACAGCCAGTATAGGACACTTATGCAACAGTCACTATACTGCATGCTACCCAACAACAGTCACTATAGATTATCTACCGAACAGTAGTCAGTATAGAGCAACATACCCAACAACAGTCACTGTAAAGCCCTCTACACAAAAACAGTTACTATAGAGCACTCTACACAACAACAGTCCCTATAGAGCACTCCACCAAAAAACAGCCACTTATAGAGAACTGTACCCAACAACACAAAATACAGAGAACCACACACAACCAAAGTGACTAAAGAGCACACTACCAAGAAACCATCACTACAGAGCACATACCCAACACTAGTCACTATATAGCACACCACAAAACAACAGTCACAATATAGCACCCTAAACAACAACAGTCACTATTGAGAATGAAACCCAGCAATAGTCAAAATAGAGCACCCTAACCAGCAACAGTCACCATAGAGCACTTCATCAAACAACATTCAGTCTAGAGCACCCTACCAAGCAACAGTCACTATAAAGCACTCTACCCAACAACAGTCAATATAGAGCACTCCTCCCAACAATCACTATAGAGCACCTTTCCAACAACAGTCACTATAGAGCTCATACCCAACAATAGTCAATATAGAGCCCCCTACAAAACAACAGTCACTATAGAGTACTGTACCCAACAACAGTCACAATACAGCACTATATTCTACAACAGTCACTATCGAGCATCCTTCCCAACAACAGTTATTAGAGAGTACCTACCAAAAAACAGTCTTTATAGAGCACTCTACACAGCAACAGCCACCACAGAGAACTTCACCCAACAACAGTCACATAGAGCATTCTACCAAAAAACACCCACTATAAAGCACCCTACAAACATCAGTTTCTATAGATCACCATACCAATAACTGTCACTACAGAGAACCATACCCAGCCACAGTAACTATAGAGCACCTACACAATGGTTATTATAGAGCACTTACCCAACAATAGTCACAATAGAACACCTAACAAATAACAATCACTATAATGCACCTACCCAACAACAGTCACAATAGAGCACTCTACTCAAAACAGTCACTATAGAACCCCGTATTTAACATCAGTCATTATAGAGCACTCTATTCAACAACAGTCACTATAGGGCACCTACCCAACAGTAGTCAGTATAGGTCACTGTACCCAGCAACAGTCCCTATAGAGCATCCTATGCAAGAAGAGTCAGAATAGAATACTGTACCCAACAAGAGTCATTATATAGTACCTTTTTCAACAGAAGTCACTGTAGAGCATTTATTTTACCACATTTACTGTAGAGCCCTCAACTCAACAACAATCACTATAGTACACTCTACCCAACAATAGTCACTATAGAGCACCCTACCCAAGAACAGTCAGTATAGAGCACTTTACCCAAAAACAGTCACTATAGAGCACCCTACTTAAGAACAGTCACTATAGAGCACCCTACCCTACAGCAGTCACTATGTTGAGCACTCTACTTAACAACAGTCACTATACAGAAGTTCACCAATCAACACTTGCTATAGAGCACCCTGCCCAACAACAGTCATCATAGAGCACCTACCCAAAAACAGTTACTATCGAGCAGTATACCCAAAAATATTCACTATAGAGCACCATATGCAACAACAGTCACTTTTCAGTACTGTACACAACAACAGTCATTATAGAGAACCTACACATCAAATGTCACTACAGAGCACCCTACCCAACAACTGTCTGTATAAAGCACTCTATCCAACAGCAGTCACTATAGAGCCCTCTACACAACAGTCACTATGGTGCACTCCACCCAACAACATTCACCTATAGGGCACTCTAGCCAACAACTGTCATTATAAATACCTTATCCAACAACAGTACCTATAGAGCACTTACACCACAAATGTCAGTATAGAGCACCCTATCCTGAAACAGTCACTATAGAGCACCTACCAAGCAACAGTCACTATAGAGCACCCCTGTTAACAACAGTCACTATAAAGTAGGCTACCAAGCAACAGTCACTATAGAGAATGGTACCCAGAAACAGTCACTATAGAGCACTCTACCCAGAAAAAGTCACTCTAGAGCACTCTACTCAACAACAGTCAATATAGAGCAACCTAATCAACAACAGTTTCTACTAAGCCTGCTATGCCAGAACAGTCATTATGAAGCACTCTACCCAACAACAGTCAATATAGAGCACTCCAGGAAACAACAGTAATTATAAAGCACCCTACCCAAAAACAATCACTATACAGCACGTACTTAACAACAGTCACTATAGAGCATTCTACACAGCAACAGCCACTATAGAGCACCCTACACAGCAAAAGCCAACATAGAGCACTGTACCCAGCAGCAGTCACTAAATCACATCCTACCAAACAACAGTCAGTAGAAAGCACTCTTCTCAAAAACAGTCACTATAGAGCACTGTGCTCAACCACAGTCACTATAGAGCCCTCTATCTAACAACAGTCACTATAGAACATTCTACCCAATAACAGTCCCTTGAGAGGACCCTACCCAACAATAATCACTATAGAGAACCTACACAAAAACAGTCACCATAGAGCCCTCGACCCAACAACTTTCACTATAAAGCACTCTACCCAACAACAGTCACTATAAAACCCCTACCCAAAAACAGTGAGTATAGAGCACTCTATTTTATAACAGTCACTATGAAGCACTCCACCCAGCAACAGTCACTATGGATCACCCTACCCAACAACACTCACTATGGAGCACTCTACCAACCAACAGTCACTATAGAGCACCTACCCAACAACAGTCACTATAGAGAACCCCACACAACAAAAGTCACTATAGAGCACCTACACAGCAACAGTCACTATAGAGCACTCTGGCCAGCAACAGTCAGTATAGAGCACTTCGTTTAGCAACAGTAACTATTGAGCACCCTACCAAACAACTGTCACTATAGAACATTCCAGGCAACAACAGTCAGTATAGAGCACTCCACCCAACAACAGTCACTATAGAACAAAACCCAAAAACAGACAGTATAAAGCACACTATCCAACGACACTCATTATTGACCACTGACCCAACAACAGTCACAATAGATCACCCCACTCAACCATAGTCACTATAGAGTACTTTACTCAGCAAGAGTCAGTATAGAGCACTTTATTTAGCAACAATCACTATAGATTACCCTACCCAACAACTGTCTGTATAAAGCACCCTGCTTAACAACAGTCACTATAGAACACCCTATGAAAAGCAGTCACTACAGAGCACTCTACCCAGCAACAGTCACTATAGAGCTCTTTAACGAACAACAGTCACTATAGAGCACCTACCCAGCAACAGTAAATTTAGTGCCCTTTATTCAGCAGCAGTCACTATAGAGCACGTACCCAATAATAGTCACTAAATATTACTCTACCCAACAACAGTCACTATAGAGCACCTACCCGACAACAGTCACTTTAGAGCCCATTATCCAAAAACCATCACTATATAGCACCCTACTTAACACCAGTAACTAAAATGCATTCTACACAACAACACTCAGTATAGAGTGCCTACCCAATATCAGTCAGTATAGAGCAACCCACATAAAAGCAGTCACTTTAGAGTACCTTCCCAAAAACAGACACTATAGAGCACTCTACCCAGCAACAGTCACTATAGAGCACCCTACCCAGAAACAGTCAGTATAGAGCACCCTACTTAACAGCAGTCACTATAGAGCACACTACCAATGACAGTAACTATAGAGCACCCTACCCAACAACAGTCACTGTAGAACACTCCACACAGCAACAGTCACCATGGAGAACCCTACCAAGCAACAGTCACTATAGAGCATTCTACTCAACCACAGTCACTATAGAGAACCCTACCCAGCAACAGTCACTATAGAGCACCCTACAAAACAACATTCACTATAGAGAACTCCACATAAAAACAGTAACTATAAAGCACCCTGCTCAACAACAGTCACTATCTGGAGTACTCTACACAACTATCACTATAGAGCACTCAACCGAACAACAGTCACTATACAACACTCCACCCAACAATCACTACAGAGCACACTATCCAACAATGGTCACTTTAGAGCACCCTACTTAACAACAGTGAGTAGAGTACTGTACTCAACAATAGTAACTATAGATCACCTCACCCAGCAACAGTAAGTATCTAGAGCACTCTACTCAACAACCAGCACAATAGAGCACCCCACCCAGCAAGAGATGGTATAAAGCACCTCACCCAACAACAGTCAGTATAGAGCACCCTACTCAATAACAATCACTATAGACCTTTCTACACAACAACAGTCACTGTGGAACTTCCTACCCAACAACAGTCACTATAGAGCACTCAACCCAACAACAGTCACTATAAAGCAACTACACAACATCAGTCACTATAGAGCACTCTAACCAACAACAGTCACTATATGGCACCTACACAACAACTGTCAGTATAGAGCACTCTACCCAACAACAATTACTATAGAGCACCATACCCAGCAATGGTCACCATAGAGCATCTTACTCAAACACTGTCACTATAGAGGATCTAACCAACAACAGTCACTCTAGAGCACCATACCCAACAACAGTCACTATAGAGCATTCTACCCAATAACAGTCACTATAGAGCACCCTACAGAACAACAGTCACTATAGAGCTAATAGCCAGCAACAATCACTATAGACTGTGTACCCCAAAACAGTAACTGTATAGCATCTACCTAGCAACAGTCACTATGGGGACCTCTACTTAACAACACTCACTATGGAGGACTTCTTCCAGCAACAGTCACTATAAAGCACCCACCCAACATCAGTCACGACAGAGTACACTACCTATCAAGAGTCACTCTACAGCACCTACCCAACAATCACTATAGAGCACCCTACCCAAAAATAGTTAATAGAGAGCACCTAACCAACAACAGTCACTATAGAGCACTTTATCCAACCAAGGTATCTATAGAGCACTCTACACAATAGTCACTAAAGAACACTCCACTTAACAGCATTTACTATCTAGACCACTCCACCCAAACACAGTCACTATAGAGCATGTACTGAACAACTGTCACTATAGAGACTTTACTTAACCACAGTCACTTTGGAGCCTTCATGCTAACAACAGTTACTATAGAGCATATATGCAACAAGAGTCACTATAAAACACTTCATATAACCATAGTCACTGTAGAGCTCCTACCCAAAAACTGTCACTGTAAAGCACCCTACCCAGCAACAGTCACTCTAGAGCACTCTACCCAACAACAAACACTATAGATCACTTTACCCAAAAAAATAACTATAGAGCACCTACCTAACAACAGTCACTTTAGAGTCACTTATCCAACAACAGTCACTATTGATCACCTTTCCAATAACAGTCACTAAAGAGGACCCTACCCAGCAACAGTCACTTTAGAGCACCTACCCATCAACAGTGATTATAAAATACCCTATGCAGTAACAGTCACTATAGTGCACTCCATCCCACAACAGTCACTATACAGTACCCTACAAAAATAAAACCCTGTAGAGCACCTACACAACCACAGTCAGTATAGAGCATTTCTCCCAATAACAGTCACTATAAAGCACCTACCATAAAACAGTCACTATAGAGCATTTTATCTAACAATAGTCACTATAGAGCACCCCACCCAACAACAGTAACTATAGAGCATTCCTCAGAAGAACAGTCACTATAGAGCCCTTGATCCAACAACAGTCACTATGGAGCACTCTACCCAACAACAGTCACTATAGAACACTCTACATAACAACAGTCACTATAGAGCCCTCTTTCCAACAACAGACACTATAGAGCACCTACATTACAGGAGTCACTATAGAGCATCTACCCAAAAAAAGTCAGTATAGAGTTCTTTACCCAACAACATTCACTATAGAGCACCTACACAACAATATTACTATAAAGTACCTACCCAAAAACAGTCACTATAGAGCACTCTACCCAGAAACAGTTACTATAGAGCACTGTACCCAATAACAGTCACTATAAAGCACCATACCCAAAAACAGTCACTATAAAACACCTACCCAACAACAGTCATTATAGAGCACCCCAGTAAACAACAGTCACTTTAGAGCACTCTACCCAAAAACAGTCACAATAGAGCATTCTACCCAAAAACAGTCACTACAGAAGACCCTATATAACAGAAGTCACTATCTAGAGCACTATATGCAACAACAGGTTCTATAGAGCATCCCACTCAGCAAGTCAGTATAAAGCACCCCACTCAACAACAGTCATTATAGATAAATATACCCAACAATAGTCAGTGTAGAGCACCTAACCAACATCAGTCACTACAGAGCACCCCACATAACAACAGTCACTATAAAGCACCTACCCAGCAACAGTCGTTATAGAGCACCATACCCAACAACAGTTGCTATAGGGCACCCCAACCAACAATCGTCACTATAAATCACCCTACTTAGCAACAGTCACTATGAAGCATGCTACTCAACAACAGTCACTACAAAGCATTCTACCCAACAGTAACTATAGAACACTCTACCCAACAATAACTATAGAGCAGCATACCCAGCAACCGTCTTTATAAAACTCATACCCAATCACAGTCAATATAAATCACCTACCCAAAAACCATCAGTATAAAGTACTTGACAGAGCAACAGTCACTATAGAGCACCCCACCCTACAACAGTCTCTATAGAGCACCTACCCAACAACAGTATAGAGCACCCTACCAAGCAACAGTCACTATACAGCCCCTACCCAAAAACGGTCGCTATAAAGCACTCTGCACAACAACGGTTACTACCGAGCACAATCTCAGCAGTCAATTCTAGAGTACTCTACCGAAAAATAGTAACTATAGAACACCCAATCCAAAAACTTCTATACATCACCATACCCAACTACAGTCAGTATAGAGAACCCTACCCAACAAGAGTCACTATAAAGCACTTTACACAACAACAGTCACTATAGATCACCCTACAGAAAAACAATAGTGTAGGGTGCTCTATAGTGGCTGTTGTTCTGTAGGGTGCTCTATAGTAACTGGTGCTAGGTAAGGTAATTTATAGTGACTGTTGTTGCATAAGATGCTTTATAGTGACTTTTGTTTGGCAGCTTCTCTATAGTTACTGTTGCTGGGTAGCGTGCTTTATAGTGACTATTGTTGGGTAGAGTGCTATAGATAGTGACTCTTGTTTGGTAGGGTGCTCTATAATGACTGTTGTTGGTTAGTGTGCTTTATAGTGATTGTTGTGAACAAGTGTTCCATAGTGACTGATGTTGGTAGTGTGCTCTACAGTGACTATTGTTGGGTAGGGTGCTCTATAGTGACTGGTGCTCGGTAGAGTGCTCTATAGTGACTGTTGTTAACATGGTGCTCTATACTGACAGTCGCTGGGTAGGGTGCTCTAAAGTGATTGATACTGGTTGAAGTACTCTATAGTGATCCTTGCTGAGTAGAGTACTCTATAGTGACTGTCGTTGCATAGGTACTCTATAGTGACTCTTGTTGTGTAGGGTGATCTATAGTGACTGTTGTTGGGTAGGTGCTCTGTAGTGAGTTTTGTTGGGTAGGGTGCTCTGTACTAACTGTTGTTGGGTGGAGTGATCTATAGTGACTGTTGCTGGATAGGGTGCCATTTAGTGACTGTTTTGGGGTTAAGTTCTCTGTAGTGACTGTTGTTGGTAGAATAATTTATAATGTCTGTTGTTGCATAGGTGCTCCATAGTGACTTTTTTTGGGTAGGTGCTGTATAGTGACTATTGTTAGGCAGGGTAAACTATAGTGACTGATGTTGGTAGGTAGATCTATAGTGACCGTTTTGGTTAGGGCGCTTTACAGTGACTCTTGTTCGGTAGAGAGCTCTATAGTGACTGTTTTTGGTGGAGGGCTCTATAGTGACTCCTGATGGTTAGGATACTCATTGGTGACTGTTGCTGGGTGAAGTGCTCTATACTGACTCTTGCTAAGTAAAGTACTCTAGAGTGACAGTTTTTTGGTAGGTACTTTAAACTGACTGTTGTTGGGTGAGGTGCTCTATACTAACTTTTGCTCAGTAGAGTGCTCTATTGTGACTGTTGTGAGTAGAGTGCTCCATACTGACTGTTTTGTGTTGCATGTTCTATAGTTACTGTTGAAGAAAAGTGTGCTCTATAGTAACTGTTGTTGTGTATGGTGTTCCATAGTGATTGTTCTTGGGTAGATTGCTCTATATTGACTGTTTCTGGGGAGGTGCACTATAGTGATTATTGTTTGGAAGGTGCTCTATAGTGACTGTTGTTGGGTAGTTTGCTCTATATTAACCCTTATTAAGTACAGTGCTCTATAGTGACTGTTGTGTAGGTGCTCTATAGTGACTGTTGGTGGAAAGGTGCTTCAAAGAGACAGGTGTTGGTTAGGTGCTCCATAGTGTCTATTATTGGACAGGGGTTCTATAGTGACTGTTGTTAAGTAGGGTGCTCTTTAGTGACTGTGGTTGGCAGGGTGCTTTTTAGAGACTGTTGTTGAGTATGGTGATTTATACTGACTGTTGTTGGGTAGGGTGCTCTATAGTGACTGTTGCTGGGTAGAGTTCTTTATAGTGACTGTTGATTGGTAGAAAGCTCTACAGTGACTGTTTATAGAAAGGTGCCCTATACTGACTCTTGTTGAGTAGAGTTCTCTATAGTGACTGTTGATGTGTAGAAAGCTCTATAGTGACTGTTTTTGGGAAGGTGCTATGTACAGAGTGTTGTTGGTTAGGGTGCTCTGTACTGAGTGTTTTGGGGTAGGTGTTCTATAGTGACTCTTTTTGGGTAGGTGCTCTATAGTGACTTTAGTTTGGTAGGTGCTCTATAGTGACTGTTGTTAGGAAGGGTGCTGTATAATGACTTGTTGGTTGGGTGCTCAATTGTGACTGTTGCTGGGTATGGTGCTCTGTAGTGACTGTAGTTGGGTGGCATGCTCTATAGTGGCTGTTGCTAGGTAGAATGCTCCATAGTGACCGTTCTTGAGTGATTGTTCTTGGGTGTGGTGCTCCATTGTGACTGTAATTGGGTGGAGTGCTCTATAGTGACTGTTGTTGGTAGGGTGCTTTATAGTGACTGTTGGTTGGAGTGTTCTATATTGACTGTTGTTGGATAGAGTGCTCTATAGTGATTGTTTTTTGGTAGGGTGTTCTAGTTACTCTTGTTGGGTACAGTGCTCTATAATGACTGCTTTTTGGTAGATAGTTCCATAGTGACTGTTGTTGGGTAGTTGCTCTACAGTGCCTGATATTGGGGGAGTTGCTTTATACTGACTATTTTGGGGTAGGTGATCTATAGTGACTGTTGTTAGGAAGTGGGCTCTATAGTGACTGTTGTTGAGTATGTGATCTATAATGACTGTTGTTGATTAAGGTGCTCTATAGTAACTGTTGTTTGGTAGTGTGCACTACAGTGACTGTTCTTGTGTGGAGTGTTCTGTAGTGTCTGCTCTAGAATGTGGTGCTCAATACTTACTGTTGCTGTTTAGGGTGCTCTATAGTGACTGTTTTTGAGTAGAGTGATCTAGATAGGTACTGTTCTTGGGTAGGTGCGTTATAGTGTTTGTTGTTTGGTAGGGTGCTCTATAGGGACTTTTGTTGGGTAGGGTGCTCTATAGTGACTTTGGTTGTGTGGGTTTTTTATAGTGACAGTTGTTGGGTAAAGTGCTTTATAAGTGACTGTTGTTGGGTAAAGTGTTCTATAGTGACTATTTTGTAGAGTGCTCTATAGTGACTGTTATTGGGTGGAGTGCTCTGTAGTGACTGTTGGTGGGTAGGGTGCTCTGTAGTGACTGTTGTTGGGTAGTGTGCTCTAGTGACAAATTATTATTGTGTAGAATGCTTTATAGTGACTCTTGTTGGGTATAGAGCTCTATAGTGACTGTTTTTGTGTAGAGGGCTGTATAGTGACTGTTGTTGAGTAGGTAATCAATAGTGACTTTTGTTGCATAGGTTCGCTATAGAGACTCTTTTTGGGTGAAGTGCCCTATAGAGACTTTTGTTAACTGGAGTGATCAATAGTGACTCTTGTTGGGTAGGGTTTTCTATAGGGCCTTTCGTTGGGTGGAGTGCTCTATACTGACTGTTGTTATGTAGGATGCTCTGTAGTTACTGTTGTTGTGTAGAGTTCTCTGTAGTGACTGTTCGTGTGTAGGGTGCTGTATATTGACTGTTGCTGGGTAGTGAGCTCTATAGTAAGTGTTGCTGTGTAGGGTGCTCTACACTGACTGTTTTGGGGTAAGGTGTTCTATAGTGACTTGGTTATGGTATTGTAAGTGACTATATTCGTGTAAGTTCTCTATAGTGTCTGTTGCTGTGTATGGTGCTCTATACATACTGTTGTTAAATAGGTGCTTTATAGTGCCTGTTGTTGGGTAGGGTGCTCTGTAGTGTTTGTTGTTAGGTAGGTACTTTATAGTACCCTACTCAACAACAGTCAATGCAGAGTGCCAAACCAACAACAGTCACTGTAGAGCCCTCTAACAGCAGTCACTAGAGAGAACTCCAGTTATGAACAGTCACTATAATGCACCATACCCAACAACAGACTCTATAGCGCACTCTACCAAACAACAGTCAATATGAAGCACCCCATGCAACAACTGTCATTATAAAGAAACTCTCAACAACAGTCATTATAGAGCACTCTACCCAGCAAATGTTTGTATAAAGCATGCCACACAACAACAGTAAGTATAGAACACCCTACTCAGCTAATGTCACTATAAAGCACCTACCCAGCAACTGTCAGCTTAGAGCACCTTAACAACAATAGTCACTATTCAGCACCTACCCATAAACAGTCACAATAAAACACCCTACACAGCAACAGTCACTATAGAGCACCTACACAACAACAGTAACTATAGAGAATTATAACCAAAAACAGTCATGATAGATAACCCTGCCCAGCAACAGTCACCATAAAGCACTCCACCCAACATCATTCACTTATAGAGCACTCTACCCTACCTCAGTCACTATAGAGCAACTAACCAACAACAGTCACTATAGAACACTGTACACAACAGAAGTCACTATAGAGGACCCTATTCAACAACAGTCACTATAGAATCTACAGAACAACTGTCAGTTTAGAGCACCCCACCAACAACTGTAACTATAGAGCTCTCTACCCATCAAGAGTCACTATAGACACTATAGATAATTCTACTCAAAAACAATCACTATAGAGCATTCTACCCAGCAACAGTCACTATACAACACCCTACACAGAAACAGTCACTGTAGAGCACCCTACCCAGCAAGATTCACTGTTAAGCACTCCACCGAACAGCAGTCAGTATAAAGCACACTACCCAACAACTGTGACTACAGAGCACCTATACAACAATCATCAGTTTAGAGCACCCCACCAACAACTGTAACTGTACAGCACCTACCCAAAAGCAGTCACAATAGAGCACCCTACCAAGCAAGAGTCACTATAAAGCCCTTACCCAACAGTGCTCACTATAGAGCACCCTACCCAGCAGCATCACTATAGAGCACTCTACCCAGCAACAGTCAATATAGGGAACCTCACCCAACAACAGACACCTATAGAGCACTCTACCCAACCACAGTAACTATAGAGCACTGTATCTAACAGCGCTCACTATAGAGCACTCTACAGAACAATAGCCACTATAGAACACTCCACCAAACAACAGTCAACTATTGAGCACTCTACCCAAAAATAGTCACTATGGAACACCTACCTGAGAACCGTCACTATAGAGCATCCTACACAGCGACAGTCACTATAGAGAACCCTACCCAAAAACGGTCTTTATAGAGCACTTAATTCAACAGCAGTCACTATAGAGCACCCTAGTCAACAACTGTTACTATAGAGCACCTACCCAACAACAGTCAGTATAGAGCACTAATGCAACAACAGTCACTATACAGCACCCTACCCACCAACAGTAACTATAGATTACCCTACCCCACAACAGTGAATTTAGAGAACCTACCCAAAAACAGTCACTCTAAAGACATTTACAAAAAAACAGTATAGAGCACTCTATTGAACAACAGTCACTATAGAGCACCCTACCACACAACCGTTACTATAGAGTACCCTCTCCAAAAACAGTCAGTATAGTTTACCGTCTCTACAACAGTAGCTATAGAGCCCTCTACTCAACAATGTTCACTGTAGAGCACTTTTGTTTACAACAATCACTATAAAGCACCCTGTGCAGTGACAGTCACTATAGAACACTACCCAACAACAGTCACTATTGAGTATCCTACCCATCAACAGTCACTATATAGCACCTAAGGAATAGTCACTATGGAGCACCTACTCAGCAATAGTCACTAAAGAGCACCCTACCCAGTAACAGTCCCTGTAGAGCACCTTGGTCTGCAACTGTCACTATAGAGTACTCTACATAACAACAGTCACTATAGAGCACCCTAAGCAGCAACAGTTTGTATAGATCTCCTAAACAACAACCATCAGTTTAGAGCACCCTACCAACGAAAGTCACTATACAGAATCAATCTAAGAAAAGGCACTATAAAGCACCTTATCCAGCAACAGTCACTATAGATCACCTACCCAACAACAGTCACTATAGTTCACTGAACCCAATAACAGTTACTTTAGAGCATGATACCCAATAGCACTCACTATAGGTACCCCTCCCAACAATGGTAACTATAGATCACCTACCCAGCAACAGTCAGTGTAGAGCAAATTACCCAACAACAGTCACTATGGAACACTCTACCCAACAACAGTAACTATATATCACCCTAACAACAACAGTCACCTTAAAGCAACTACTCAAAAACAGTAACTTTAGAGCACCTTCTCAACAACAGTCACTATAACAAACCCTACCCAACAAAAGTCACTATATAGCACCCTAGTTAACAAATGTCAGTATAGAGCCCTCTTCTTAAAATCAGTCAGTATACAGCACTCTACCGAACAACAGTCCCTCTAGAGCACTCTACCCAATAAAAGTTAGTATAGAGCAAGCCACCCAAAAACAGTCACTATAGAGCATACTATCCAGCAAGTGTCACTATAGAGCACATACAAAACAACAAACACTATAGAGTGCACACAAAACAGCAGACACTAAAGAGTACTTTACACATCAGTCACTATAAATCACCCTACACAATAATGTTTACTATAGAGCACCCTACCAAGAACAGTCCCTATAGAGCACTATACCCTAAAGGGTCACTATAGATCACCTACACAACAACAGTCAGTATAACGCAATATACATAACAACAGTCACCATAGAGCACTCTAAACAACAACAATCACTATAGAGCACTCTACCCAATATCAGTCACTATAGAGCACCCTACCATAAACAGTCACTACAAAGAATCCTACCCAAAAACAGTCACTACAGAGGACCTAGCCAACAACAGTTACTATAAAGCACTGTACACTAAAGAGTCACTCTAAAGAACCTAACCAACAACAGTCACTATAGAGCACTTAAAACAACAACAGTCACTACAGAGCACTCTGCACAATAGTCACTGTGAAACACTATACCCAACAACAATCACTATAGAGCACCCTACAGCAATACAGTTACTATCGAGCACACTATCCAACAACAGTCACTACAGGGCACCCTACCCAAGAACAGTAAATATAGAGCACTCTATTAAAAAGAGTCACTACAGAGCACTCTATCTATGAACAGCCACTATACAGCACCCTACCCAACAACAGTCACTATTTAGAGCACTCTGCCCAAAAAAAGTCATTATGGAAGACTCCACCCAACAACAGTCACCATAGTACATCATACCTAACAACAGACTCTATAGAGCATTCTGAAGAAAATCAATCACTTTAGAGCACCTACCCAACAACAATCACTATAAAGCATTCCACCCAACGACAGTCACTATAGAGTACCTACCAACAAGAGTTAGTGTAGAGCACTCTACCCAGAAACAATCAGTATAAATCATGCTACCCAACAACATTCAGTATAGAGCACTTTACCCGGCAACAGTCACTGTAGAGCACTGTACTTAACCAAAGTCACTGTAGAGCACTCTACCAAAAAAACAGTCAATATGGAATATCCTACACATCAAGAGTCACTATAGAGCACCTATTCAACAACAGTAATTTTAGAGCACCCCACCCAACAACAGTCACTATAAAGCACCTACCCAGCAGTAGTCACCAAAGGACATTCAATGCAGCAACAAACACTGTAGAGCACCCTACCCAGAAACAGTCACTATAGAGCATAGTGTTGCTCTATACAAAACAACAGTCACTATAGAGCACCTACCCAGCAACCGTCAGTTTAGATAACCCCATTGACAACAGTCAGTATACTGCACCTACTCAAAAACAGTCACTATAGAGCACCCTACCCAGCAACAATTACCATAGAACACTCTACCCAGCAACCATCACGTATAAAACACTTTACCCAAAAACATAACTATAGAGCACCCTACCCAACAACAGTCACTATAGAAAACCCTACCCTGCAACAGTCACTATAGATCATGCTACCAGCAACAGTCACTATATAGTCTTCTACAAAGCAGCAGTCACTATAGAGCACCCTCAACAAAAACAGTCACTATAGAGAAGCCTACCAACAACTGTCACTATAGAGCACCCTACACAAAAAAAGTTACTGTAGAGCAGCTACCCAACAACAGTCACTATAGAGAACTAACCAACAACAGTCACTATAGAGCACCCATCCAACAAAATTTACTATAGAGCACTCTACCAATCAACAGTCAATATAGAGCAATGTACCCAACAACAGTCACTATAGATCACCTACCAAACAGCAGTCACTATAGAGCACCAACCCAAAAACCATAACTATAGAGCACCCTCTCAAAAACAGTCACTTTAGAGCTCTCTACACAACAACAGTCACTATAGACAACTTTACTTAACAACAGTCACTATCTAAAGCTATCTACCCAACAACCATAACTATAGATCACTCCACCAAAGAACAGTCACTATAGAGCACCCTACCCAACAACAGTCATAATAGAGCACCTACCCAATAACAGTCACTATTTAAAGCACTCCACCCAGCTATAGTCACAATAGAGCACATACCCAAAAACAGTTACTATAGAGTACTTTACCCAACAATGCTCACTATAGAGCACTGTACCCTACAACAGTCACTATAGAGCACCATGCTGAGAAAAAATCTGTATGGAGCACCTACTAAACAACAGTCAGTATAAAGCACCCAACCCAACAACAGTCACTATAGAGCACTCTAACCAACAACATTCACTAGAGAGCCCTCTACACAACAGTCAGTACAGAGCACTCCACACAACAAATGTCGCCTATAGAGAACCCTTGCCAACAAATGTCACTATAGATCACCCTACACCAAAACAGTCACTACAAAACACCCTATCCAAAAACAGTCACTATGGAGAACTGGACCCAACAACAGTCATTATAGAGTACATACCCAAAAACATTCACTATAGAGCACTCTACTCAGCAAGAGTCACTACAGAGCACTACACACAACAACAGTCACCATAGAGCACCCTACAATAAAACACTCTCTATAGAGCACTGTACCAACAGCACTCACTATAGAGCACCATCCCCAAACACAGTCACCATGGAGCACCTAGGCAACAACAGTCAACATAAAGCACGTATTCAAAATCAGTCACTATAATGAACCTAACCAAAATCAATCACTGTGATGCACCGATCCAACAAAAATAACTATAGAGCACTCTATATAACAACAGTCACTATAGAGCACTGTAACCAGCAACTTTCCCTATAGAGCAACCTATTCAATAACAGTCAGTATAGAGCATGTACCCAACAACAGTAACTGTAAAGCACCCAACCCAAAAACAGTCACTAAAGAGCATCCTATTAAATAATAGTCACTATAGAGCACCAACACAACAACAGTCAATATAGAGCACTGTACCTAACAACCATCACTATAAAGCACCATACCCAACAAGTGTCACTATAGAGCACCCTATTCAACAACAGTCAGTATAGAGGACCTACGCAACAACAGTCACTGTAGAGCACCCAACCCAACAACAGTCACTAGAGAGCACCCTATTAAATAATAGTCACTATAGAGCACCAAACCAACAACCGTCAATATAGAGCACCATACTCAACAACAGTCAGTATAAAACACTCTATGTAACAACAGTCACTATAAAGCAGTTTATCCAAAAACAATCACTATCTAGAGATCTCTACCCAACAACCATCACTATAGAGCACTCCACCAAAGAACAGTCACTATAGAGCACCCTACCCAAAAACAGTAACTATTTAGAGCACTTCACCCAGCTACAGTCACTATAAAACACCTACCCAAAAACAGATACTATAGAGTACTCTACCCAACAACACTCACTATAGAGCACTGTAACCTACAACAGTCACTATACAGCACCATATGCAACAACAGTCACTATGTAGAGCACTCTACCCAACGACAGTCACTATAGAGTGCTCCATTATACAAAAGTCACTATAGAGCACCCTAACCAGAAACAGTCACTATAGAACACCAACCCAACAACAGTCACTATTTAGAAAACTTCAGCCAACAAGTTTCTATGGAGCACTCTAATCAAGAACCGTCAATACAAAGCACCAAACCCAACAACGGTCACTAAAGAGCGCAGTACCAAAGAAGAATCACTATAGAACACCTACCCAACAACAGTCATTACAGAGAACTTTTCCCAACAACAGTCACTATAGAGTACTCTAACCAACAACAGTCACTATAGATCCCTCTACAGAACAGTAACTATAAAGCACTTTACCCAAAAACAATTACCTATAGAGCACCCCACCCAACAAGAGTCACTATTGAGCATTTACTCACAACTCTCACTGTAGAACATCCTACACAGCAACAGTAACTGTACAGCACCTACTGAACAACAGTCACTATAGAGCATTCTATGCAGCAACAGTCACTATAGAGTACCCCATCCAACATCAGTCACTATAAACCACCCTACCCAGCAACAGTCACTATAGAGCACACTACCCAAAACCAGTTTTTATAGAGCATCTTAAATACAAACATTCACTATGGAGCACTATACCCAATAACAGTCACTATAGAAAACAACACCCAACAACAGTTTTTATAAAATACCGACCAAACAAAAGTCACTATAGAGCACTTCACCGAACAACAGTCAGTATAAAGCACCCCATCCAACATCAGTCACTATGGAGCACACTATTTAGCAACAGTCACTATGAAGCACCTAACAAACAACAGACACTATAGTGCACTTACACAACAACAAATACTATAGAGCACCCTACCCACAGCAGTCACTATAGAGCACCCTACGCAATAACAGTCACTAGAGAACATTGTACCCAACAACAGTTACTAGAGAGCACATTATTCAATAACAGTTACTTTAAAGAACCTATTTAAAAACAGTCACTAAAGAGCCCTCTACCCAAAACAGCCCCTATCGAGCTCTCTAACCAACCACATTCACTATAGAGCACCCTACACAAGAAGAGTCAGTACAGACCTTTCTACCAAACAACAGTCACTATAGAGTACCCTAACAAACAACAGTCACTGTAAAGCCCTCTACACAACAACAGCCACTACAGAGCACTCTACATGACAACAGTCACTATAGACCATCCTACACAAGAACAGTCAGTATAGAGCACACACCCTACAACAGGCAGTACAGAACACCCTACACGACAATATTCACTGCACAGTGCCTACTTAACAACAGTCATTGTAGAGCCCTTTACAACTCAACAGTCACTACAGAGCACTCTACCCAACAACAGTCACTGTAGGGCCCTCTACAAAACAACAATTGCTACAGAGCACCCTACCCAGCAAAAGTCACTATGGATCAGCCCACCCAGCAACAGTCATCATAGAGCATCCTACACATAAACACTCACTATAAAGCACTGTACCAACAGTGGTCACTATAGAGCACTCCACACAACAACAGTCACTATAGAGCACCTCAACCTAAAACAGTCACTATAGAGCACCCTACCCAGCAACATTTAGTATAGAGCACTCTACCAAACAACAGTTACTATAAAGCACTCTACACAACAACAGTCACTTTAGTGCCCCTTACACAACAGCAGTCACTATAGAGAACTCTACCCCATGACAGTCAACTATAGAGCACCCTACACAACAACAGTCCCTATAGAGCACCCCAACCAACCATCACTATAGACCAGCTACTCAACAACACTCACTTTAGAGCACCCTATCCAGCAATATTTACTAAAAACACCCACATATCAACCGTAAATATATGGCATTCTACCCAGCAACACTCACCATAGAGCACCCCACCTAAGAACAGTCACTACAGAGCACCCTACTTAGCATCAGTCACTATTGAACACCTACCCAACAAAAGTCATTATTGAGCACTCCACCCAAAAACAGTCAGCATAGTGAACTTAGCCAACCACAGTCACTATAGAGCACCCTACTAAGCAACAGTCTTTATAGAGGACCTACCCAACAACAGTCATTATAAAGCACCCTACCCAGAAACAGTCACTATAAAGCACTCTACCCAGCAACAGTCACTATAGAGCACCATACCCAACAACAGTCAGTATAGAGCACTCCACCCAATTACAGACATTATAAACTACCCTACACAACAACAGTTACTATAGAGCACCCTGCCCAACAGTCACAATAAAGCACCTAGCAAACATCAGTCACTATAGAGACACCTACAAAAACCAGTCACTATAAAGCACTCTACACAAAAACAGTCACTATAGAGCACCATACCCAAGAACAGTCACTATAGAGCACTCTACCTGACAGTAGTCACTGTAGAGCACCCTACCCAACCACAGTCACAAGTCACTATCTTGAGCACTCTACCCAAAAACTGTCACCATAGAACCCTTCATTCATTAACAGTCACTATAGAGCACCAAAATGAACAACAGTCTTTATGGATTACCCTATCAAACAACAGTCAGTATAGAGCACCTACTCAATAGAGGTCAATATATAGCACCCAACTCAACAACAGTCACAACTGAGCACCCTACTCAGAAACAGTTAGTATAGAGCACTCTAAAAAACAAAAGTCACTATAGAGTATTCTACCCATCAACAGTCAGTATAGAGCAAATATTCAACAACAGTCACTATAGAGCAATACACCCAAAAGCAACCAGTATAAAGCACTTAACCAAAAATACTCACTAAATAGCACCTTACCCAGCAAGAGTGACTGTACAATACCCTACCCAGCAACAATCACTATAGAGCACTCTACCCCACAACCACCACGATAAAGATCCATACCCAGCAACAGTCTCTAGGGAGCACCTACAGAACAACCATCAGTTTAGAACACCGCACCAACAACAGTAATTATACAGCACTATGCAAAAATAGTCACAATAGAGCACCCTACCCATCAACAATCACTATAAAGCAAGTTTCCAACAATAGTCAGTATGCAGCACCCTACCTAGCAACAGCATTATAGAGTACTCTACTCAGCAACAGTCACTATAGAAAACCCCACCTAACAACAGTCACTATAGAGCACCCTACTTAGCATAAGTCACTATAGAGCACCCTACTTACCATAAGTCACTATAGAGTACCCTACCAAAAAAGAGTCACTATAGAGCACCCTACCAGAAAGAATCACTATAGAGCACTCTATCCAGCAACAGTCACTATAGAGCACCATACCCAAAAATAGTAACTATAGAAAACCCTATCCAACCACAGTCACTATAAAGCACTCCACCCAACAACAGTCACCTATAGAGCACTCTACAAAACAACAGTCACTAGAGAGCAAACCACCAAACAACAGTAACTATAGAGCTCCTACCCAAAAACTGTCACTATAAGCACTGTATCCAGCCACAGTCATTACAGAGCACAAACCCAAAATCAGTCACGATAGAGCACTCTACCCAACAACAGTTACTATAAAGAACCCCACCCACAACATTTTCTATCGAGCACCCTACACAGCAACAGTTACTATAGAGCACCTAACCAGCAACAGTCACTAAAGAGCACCTACCCAACAGCAGTCAGTATATTGCAATCTTCCCAACAACAGTTACTATGGAGCACTGTACCTAATAATCACTTTGAGCACCCTACCCAAAATCAGTCACTATAGAGCACCTACCAAACAGCAGTTAATATAAAGCACCCTACCCAACAACAGTCACTATGAAGCAATCTAGCCAACAGCAGTCACTATGAGCACTCTTCACAAAAACAGTCACCATAGAGAACTCCACCAAATAAAAATCACTTATAGTGCACTCTACCCAACAAAAATCACTAGAGTGCACTCTACTTAACAACATTTACTATAGAGCACCATATTCAACAACAGTCACTATGACCACCCTACCAAACATTAGTCACTATAGAGCACCTATGAAACAACAGTAACTGTAGAGCAACTACCCAAAAACCGTCACCATAAAGCACCCAACCAACAAGAGTCACTCTGGAGCACTTTACCCAGCAACAGTCATTATAAAGGACCATATCCAACAACAATCACTACAGAAAACTCTATCAGACAACAGTCAATATAAAGCACTCCAAACAACAACAGTCACATATAGAGCACTCTACCCAACAACAGTCACTATAAAGCACCCAAACCAACAAAATCACTATAAAGAACTCTACCCAGCAACAGTCACTATAGAGCACCTTAAAAAATAAGTCACTGGGAGAGGAGGAAAGATGGCGTCGTAGAGGCGACTCAGGATTGCAGCTCTCAGTGAAGGCGCAGTGGGTGAGTCCTATCTGCATTCTCGGATGTTACTTTTATGCCCACAGAGCGTTGAAAGTCCCAGGTGTGGGAGAGACACAGGACGCTAGCGCAGCCGGCAAATGCAGCTGGCTTCTGCCGCCTCTTCGGCCAGCACCACAGTGGGACCCAGCGTGGAACTCACTGGTATGGGTGCTCTGTTAAACCGGCAATCTGAGATTTGAAAGGGCAGATTGGCATGTTCATCTGATTGAACGGGACATGGACAATGAGCCAGACCAGGAGTTTCCTTGGAAGCGTGATCTGAGCTGGGGTAGTGGGCAGCGGCACGGGAGATCACACGGATCCCAGTGCCCTATCGGCAGGCTACTGGGGCGCCAGTGAGAAAGTCGACCTTTCAGCTTGGGAAGAGGAAGAGAGAGAGAAAGAGGACGGACTCTGAGGCAGGGAGCTGGGTGATCGGGCTTGGCGGGTCCCACGCTCACGGGGACAAGCAGGGCAGTGACTGGAGATGCTTGGGGCTGAGAGTTTTGCTGCCGGCATCTAGGACGGTGCAGCCCGGTGGGGGAGGGAAGTCCACCATTGCTGACGCAGTCCACCCACACTGAAGTACCGCCCAGGACTGACGCAGCCTGCCGTTGCCAAGGCAACCTGCCATAACAGAGAGACTCTGTGATCCACAGCAGAATGGAGCCCAGCAGCAACAGGGTGGACCCACGCTAGCAGGTCAGAGCCCCTGCAGGCAAATAGTGAATTGACTGCTGCCTAGTGGGGCAGGACAGTGCAACAGATACTCATAAAGAAAGCCCCAACTCCCTGAGACAGAGCATCTAAGGGGGAGGAAAAAAAGGGTGGTGTTTTATGAGTTCTATAGCAGCAGACATAAACAACCTCCCAACAATGCTGAATGAACAACGGAGCTCACAGCTCAGCACTGGAGCTCCTATAAAGCACAGACTGTCTCTTCAAGCAGCTCCCTGACCCCTGTATATCCAAGGAGTCACCCCAGAAAAGGACTAATCAGACTGACATTTGGCTGGCATTATTCTGGAACAAGGACAGGAGAAGAAGAAACTGGTATCATCCCTCACTGTTCTGCAGCTGCTGCAGGTATACCCCAGAGAAGCAGGGCCTGGAGTGGACCTCAGCACTCATACAGCAGACGGGATAGACGATTAGAGGGAAAACTAAGTAACAGAAATACTTCCTCATCAACAATCTCAGCGTCCACACAGAGACCCAATTGAAAAATCAGCAACTACTAAGATGACAGGCGGATAAATCCATAAAGATGGGAAGAAACCAGCGCAAAAAGCAGGAAAGCACCCGAAACTAAAACACTTCACCTCCAAAAAGGGACCAAAACTCCTCACCAGCAAGGGAACAAAGCTGGATGGAGAATGAATGTGACCAAATGACGGAATCAGATTTCAGAAAGTGGATAATGAGAAACTTCAGTGAGCTAAACGAACATGTACTAAACCAGTGCAAAGAAACTAAGAACCTTGAAAAAAGATTTGAAAAAAGATTTGAGGAATTGATAACAAGAATGGAAAACTTAGAGAGGAATATGAATGAATTGAAGGAGCTGAAAAACACAACACGAGAACTTCGTGAAGAATGAACAAGTTTCAACAGCCGAATTGACCAAGCAGAAGAAAGAATATAAGAAGTTGAAGATCAACTCAATGAAATAAAACGAGAAACCAAGATTAAAGAAAAAAGTACAAAAAGGAATGAACAAAATCTCCAAGAAATTTGGGACTATGTGAAGAGACCCAACCTACGTTTGATAGGTGTACCAGAATGTGACGAAGAGAATGAATCCAAGCTGGAAAACACTCTTCAGGATATTCTCCAGGAAAATTTCCCCAACCTAGCAAGACAGGTCAATACTCAACTCCAGGAAATACAGAGAACACCACAAAGATACTCCGCAAGAAGAGCAACCCCAAGGCACATAATCGTCAGATTCACCAGGGTTGAAACGAAGGAGGAAATACTAAGGGCAGCCAGAGAGAAAGGTCGGGTCACCCACAAAGGGAAGCCCATCAGACTCACAGAAGATCTCTCGTCAGAGACACTACAAGCCAGAAGAGAGTGGGGGCCAATATTCAACATCCTTAAAGGAAAGAGCTTTCAACCCAGAATTTCATATCCAGCCAAACTGGGCTTCATAAGTGAAGGAAAAATAAAATCCTTCAGGAGCAAGCAAGTACTCAGAGATTTTGTCACCACTAGGCCTGCTTTACAAGAGCTCCTGAAAGAGGCACTACACATAGAAAGAAACAACGAGTTCCAGCCATCCTAAAAGCATACCAAATGCTAAAGACCATCAACAAAATGAAGAATGTACATGAACCAATGGGCAAAACAGCCAGCTAGCATCAAAATGGCAGTATCAAATTCACACATAACAATATTAACCCTGAATGTAAATGGGCTAAATGCACCAATCAAAAGACACACACTGGCAAATTGGATAAAAAAGCAAAACCCATCAGTGTGTTGTATCCAGGAAACCCACCTCACACGCAAAGATACACAAAGGCTCAAAATAAAAGGATGGAGGAAGATTTACCAAGCAAATGGAGAGCAAAAAAAAGCAGGAGTTGCAATTCTCATCTCTGATAAAATAGACTTTAAAGCAACAAAGATCAAAAGGGACAAAGAAGGTCATTACATAATGGTAAAAGGATCGATACAACAAGAAGAGCCAACGATTCTAAATATATATGGACCCAATGTAGAAGCACCCAGATATATAAGGCTAGTTCTTAATGACTTACAAAGAGACTTAGACTTTCACACAATAATAGTGGGAGACTTTAACACTCCACTGTCAATAGCAGAAAGATCAACCAGACAGAAAATTAACAAGGATATCCAGGACCTGAACTCAGACCAGGAACAAGCAAACCTGATAGACATTTACAGAACTCTCCACCACAAATCCACAGACTATACATTCTTCTCAGCACCACATCACACCTACTCCAAAATTGACCATATAATTGGAAGCAAAGCACTCCTCAGCAAATGCAAAACAACTGAAATCATAACAAACAGTCTCTCAGATTATAGGGCAATCAAGTTGGAACTCAGAATTCAGAAAATAACTCAGAACCGCACAGCTTCATGGAAACTGAACAACTGGCTATTGAATGTTGATTGTATAAACAATGAAATGAAGGCAGAAATAAAGAAGTTCTTTGAAACCAACGAGAATGAAGACACAACGTACCAGAATCTCTGGGACACATTTAAAGCAGTCTGCAGAGGAAAATATATAGCAATAAGTGCCCACATGGGAAGAGCGGAGAGATCCAAAATTGACACCCTATCATCAAAATTGAAAGAGCTAGAGGAGCAAAATCAAAAAAGCTCAAAACCTAGCCGAAGACAAGAAATAACTAAGATCAGAGCAGAACTGAAGGAGATAGAGACAAGAAAAACCCTTCAAAAAATCAATAAATCTAAGAGATCTTTTTTTGAAAAGATCAACAAAATAGACAGACCACTAGCCAGACTGATGAAAAAGAAAAGAGAGAACAACCAAATAGATGCAATAAAAACGATAAAGGGGAAATCACCACAGATTCCATAGAAATTCAAACCATCATCAGAGAATACTACAAACAACTCTATGCACACAAACTAGTAAATGAGGAAGAAATGGATAAATTCCTGCACACCTGTGGCCTCCCTAGCCTAAACCAGGAGGAAGCCAAAACTATGAATAGACCAATAACAAGGTCAAAAGTTGAGGCAGCAATTAAGAGCCTACCACACAAAAAAAGCCCAGTTCCAGATGGGTTCACAGCTGAATTCTACCAGACACACAAAGAGGATCTGGTACCATTCCTTCTGAAACTATTCCAAATAATCCAAAAAGAGGAAACCCTTCCCAAATCATTTTATGAGACCAACATCATCCTGATACCAAAACCTGGCAGAGACTCAAAAATAAAAGAAAACTTCAGGCCAATATCCATGATGAACATAGATGCAAAAATCTTCAATAAAATATTGGCAAATCGATTGCAAGAGCACATTAAAAATCTTATCCATCATGATCAAGTAGGATTCATCCCGGGGATGCAAGGCTGGTTCAACATACGCAAGTCTATAAATGTAATTCACCACATAAACAGAAGCAAAAACAAAAACCACATGATTATCTCAATTGACGCAGAGAAGGCATTTGACAAAATTCAACAGCCCTTTATGCTAAAAACCCTCAATAAAATTGGTATCGATGGAACATATCTCAAAGTCATAAAAGCTACTTACAACAAACCAACAGCCAATATCATACTTAATGGGCAAAAACTGGAAGCATTCCCTTTGAAATCCGGCACTAGACAAGGATGCCCTCTCTCACCACTTCTATTCAACATAGTACTGGAAGTTCTAGCCAGAGCAATCAGGCAAGAAAAAGAAATAAAGGGTATTCAAATAGGAAAGGTGGAAGCCAAATTGTCTCTATTTGCAGACGACATGATACTATACCTAGAAGACTCCATCACCTCAGCCGAAAAGCTCCTGCAACTGATAAGCAACTTCAGCAAAGTCTCAGGATATAAAATCAATGTTCAAAAATCACAAGCATTCCTATACACCAATAACAGACTTAAAGAGAACCAAATTAAGAACGAACTGCCATTCACAATTGCTACAAAGAAAATAAAATACCTAGGAATACAACTCACTAGGAATGTAAGGGACCTCTTTAAGGAAAACTACAAACAACTGCTCAACGAAATAAGAGAGGACACAAACAGATGGAGAAACATTCCATGTTCGTGGTTAGGAAGAATCAATATTGTGAAAATGGCTATACTGCCCAAAGTAATTTACACATTCAATGCTATCCCCATCAAACGACCATTGAACTTCTTCACAGAGCTGGAACAAAAACCACCATGAATTTCATATGGAACCAAAAAAGAGCCCGCATAGCCAAGTCAATTCTAAGCAAATAAAACACAGTCAATATAGAGCACCCTACCTAATAACAGTCACTCTAAAGCCCCTACCAAAAAATGTCACGATAGAGAACCTCCCCAACAACAGTCACTATAAAGCTTCCAGCCAATAACAGTCAGTATGAAGCACCTATGCAACAGCAGTTACTATAGAGCACTCTACCCAAAAAGAGTTATTATAGATTACCGCATCAAACAACAGTCACTATGTGCACCCTACCCAACAGTATCTATAGGGTACCTACACAACAACAGTCACAATGGAGTACTGTATCCAGCAACCATCACTGTAGAATACCCCACCCAGCTACAATTACTGTAGAGCTCCCATTCAGCAACTATCACTGTAGAACATTCTACCCAACAACAGCTACTATTGAGCACTTCACCCATCAGCAGTCACTATAGAGCACTCTACCCAACAAGAGTCACTGTAGAGTACCCTACCCAACAACAGTCACTATCTAGAAAAATCTACCAAACAACAGTCACTATAGAGCACTCTAACCAGCACCAGTCAGTGTAAAGTACTCCACCCAACAACAGTCATTATAGATCACTTTACCCAGCCACAGTCACTATAGAGCACTCTACCCAACAACAGTCACTATAGAGCACCCCAGCCAAAAAGAGTCACTATAGACCACCTAGCCAACAGTAGTCACTAAAGAGTACCCTGTGCAGAAACACTCACTGTAGAGAACTCTACTTAACAACAGTGTATAGAGCACTGTACCCAGCAACAGTCACTATAGAGCACCTATACAACAACCGTCAGTTTAGAGCACCCCACCAACAACAGTCACTATACAGAATCCTACCCAAAAGAGCAACTACAGAGCATCCTACCCAGCAACAAACAGGATAGATCCCCTGCTTAAAAACAGTCACTATGGAGGACCCTACTTAGCAACAGTCAGTATAGAGGACTGTATCCTGCAAGTCACTTTAGAGAACCCCAGCCAACAACAGTCAGCATAGAGCATCCTACCCATCAATAATCATTGAAGAGCCAAAATAGACAAATGGGACCTAATCAAACTCCACAGCTTCTGCACAGCAAAACAAACAGTCACTAGAGTGAATCGGCAACCATCAGAATGGGAAAAAATCTTTGCAGTTTACGCATCTGACAAAGGGCTGATATCCAGAATTTACAAAGAACTCAAACAGATTTACAGGAAAAAAACAAACAAGCCCATTCAAAAATGGGCAAAGGATATGAACAGAAACTTTACGAAAGCAGACATACATGAGGCCAGCAAACATATGAAAAAGTGCTCATCATCATTGGTCATTAGAGAGATGCAAATCAAAACCACATTGAGATACCATCTCACACCAGTTAGAATGGCGATCATTAAAAAATCTGGAGACAGCAGATGCTGGAGAGGATGTGGAGAAATAGGAACACTCTTACACTGTTGGTGGGAGTGTAAATTAGTTCAACCATTGTGGAAGACAGTGTGGCGATTTCTCAGGGACCTAGAAATAGAAATTCCATTTGACCCAGCAATCCCATTACTGGGTATCTATCCAAAGGATTATAAATCGTTCTACTATAAGGACACATGCACACGAATGTTCATTGCAGCACTGTTTACAATAGCAAAGACCTGGAACCAACCCAAATGCCCAACGATGATAGACTGGACTGGGAAAATGTGGCACATATACACCATGGAATATTATGCAGCAATCAAAAATGATGAGTTTGTGTCCTTTGTAGGGACATGGATGAATCTGGAGAACATCATTCTCAGCAAACTGACACAAGAACAGAAAAAGAAATACCGCATATACTCACTCATAGGTGGGTGAGAAAAATGAGAACACGTGGACACAGAGAGGCGGTCTACTATACACTGGGGACTGTTGGGGGGAATGGGGGAGGGACAGCAGGGGGGGGCTGGGGGGGATAGCCTGGGGATGAATACCAAGTGTGGGTGAAGGGGAGGAAAGCAGCAAAGCACACTGCCATGTGTGTACCTATGCAACTATCTTGCTTGTTCTGCACATGTACCCCCAAACCTATAATGCAATAAAAATTAAAAAAAAAAAAAAAAAAAAAAAAAGAAATAACGCAAAAAAAAAATAAAAAATAAAAAAATAAATTAAACCAAAAAAAAAAAAAAAATAATAATAATCATTGAAGAGCACCATACAAAAACAACAGTCACTATAAAGAACCCTACCCAGCAACATTCACTATAAAGCACGTAGCCAAAATCACTCATTATAGAGCACTCTACCCAGCAACAATCACTATAGAGCATCCCATGCACAACAGCAACTATTAAGCGCACTAACCAGCAACAGTGACTTTAGAGCACCATACCCAACAACAGTCCATATAGAGGACCTATCCAAAAACAGTCACTGTAGAGCCCTCTATGGAGCAAAAGTCACTATAGAGCATCCTACCCAACAACAGTCACAATAGAGCACTTCACCCAACAACATACACACAGGCACTCAACACCACAGACACATTCCACAGTGCAGACACCTCACACAAGCACATTATGCACCACAAACACACACTGCATAGTGAACACATCTCACAAAGACACATATCAGTTACAACACACACTCTGCAGTACACACACCTCACAAAGAAACAAACCACTGACAACAGAAACACACACAAACTTCCCAGTGAACAGAACTCACAAAAACACACACGACTCATGATGCACACACACTACACAGTGCATACACCCCACAGAGACACACACCACTCACCATACACAATCCACAGTTCAGACAGCAAACACAAACATACCACTTTACTCATAAACTACACAGTACACTCACCTCACATAGACACAGACTGCCTATTGCACACACAATCCAAAGTGGAGACACTCCACACAGACACACAACACTCACCACACACACTGTACACACACTCCACTGTTTCTACACCTCACACGGACACACAACACTTAATACACACAGTTCATGCACACCCTCCACATAGAACGTACCTCACACAGACACTAAACTTAACACACACACTCCACAGTGCACACAACTCACACATACACACAACTTACCACACACACTCCCACCACAGTGCACACACCTTACACAGACACACACCATGCAGTCCACACACCTCAAAGGCAATACACAGTGCACATACCTAAGACATACACAACTCACCACACTCACACACTCCAGAGTACACACACCTCACAGAGAAACAAAGCACGCACCACACGAACTCCACAAACACACACCACAATGCACATACATTTCACAGAAAAAGACCAATCACCTGACACCTTATCCATAATGCAGACACCTCACACTGTCACACTCCAGTCACCCCACACACTCAACCCACACACTCAGTGCACACATTTTACACAAACACACACCACTCAGCACAAACACTCCACAGTGCACACACCTTAGAAACACTCATTGTAGAAAACACAAACACTACACAGTGCACACACCACACACAAACACACAGACTGCACTCTGCACACACCTAACCCAAACACACACAACTCACCATACACACACAATACACAGTGCAAACAGCTTACACAGACACACAAGATTCACCACCGACACACACTTTACAGTGCACAAGCCTCACAGACACACATAACTCATTGCACACACACTCTGCACAGTGCAAAAACCTCACATGGACACAAGTCATTCACAACACACTCTTCAAAGTGCACACACCTCACACAGACATACAACTCTCACCATGCACACACTCCACAGTGCTAACACCTGAGAGGGACACACACCAATTAGCACACACACACTTCACCATGCACACACCTCAGACACACACCACTTACCACGCACAAGCTGTCAATAGTGCATACACCTTACACAGACACACAACACGCAAAACACACATTCCAGAGTGCAGACACCTAGCACATTTACACACCACTTACCACACACACTGCACACACACTCCACTGTGCATACAACTCACACAGACACACACCACTCATCACACACATACTACACTGTTCACACACCTCTCATAGGCACACACCACTCAACTGATAAACAGACACACTGCACTCTGCACACACCTAACCCAAACACATATCACTCAGCATAAACACACACTAAACAGTGCACACAACTCACACAGACACAAAAGATTCACCAAACACACAGACTCCACAGTGCACAAACCTCACACAGAAACACCACTCACCACAAACACACTCTGCACAGTGCAAAACCTTATGCAGACACGAGTTGCTCATCTCACATATTCTTCACAGTGCACACACCTCACACAGACACACACCACTAACTGCACACACACTCCACTGTGCACACACCTCATGCCTATGTACACCACTTAACAAGCACACACTCTCCATAGTGCACACACCTCACACAGTAACACAATGCAACACACACTCCAGCGTGCAGACACCTAGCACAGACACACACTGCACACTCACACTCCACCATGCATACATCTCAAACAGACACACACCACTCATCACACGCATACTACACAGTGCACACACTTCACACATGCATGCACAAATCACCACACACACCCCACAGTGCACAGACCTCACACAGACACACACCACATACCATGCACAGAGACTCCACAGTGCAGACACTTCACACAGGCACACAGCACTCACCATATGCATACACTCCACAGTGCACACACCTCAAACAGAAACTCACTACTCATGACACACGCACTTTAGAGTGAAGACATTTCACACAGACACGACTGACCAGACACACTACATAGTAAACACACCTCACACAGACACACAACACACCATGCACATATTTTGCAGTGCAGACACCTCATACAGGCACACCTCTTACCAGAAACACACACTGTACAGTGTGCACATTTCACAAAGTTACACACCACTGACCACACACAGACTCCTCTGTGCACACACCTCACACAGAAACACACCACTCACCACACAAACACACACAAAGTGCACAGTGCACACACCTCACAAAAGCACACACCACTCACCATACACACACACTACACAGTGCACTCACCACACACAGACAATACTCACCAAACACACTCTCCACAGTGCATACACCTAACACAGTTATACCACTCTCCACAGACACTACACAGTGCACTCACTTCACACAGACACAAACCACTCACTGTGCCACAATCCAAAGAGCAGACACTGCACACAGACACACACCACTCACCACACAAACTCAACACACATTTCACTGTACACACACCTCACACAGACACACACCACTCGATATAAATACTTCATGCACACACTCCACATAGCACACACATCACACACCCAGTCTCCACAGTGAACACACCTCACACAGACACACACCACTCATCCCACAAAAACTCCACAGTACACACACCTCACACAGACACACAACAGACAACACACACCCACCACAGTGCACACACCTCACACAAACACCTCACAGTTCACAGACTCCACCCATAATTTACAATGCACATAGCTCAAACACACACCACTAATCACACATAAACTTTACCACACACACCTCACAGAGACACTCTGCACAGTGCAAAAACCTAACACAGACACAAGTCACCACAAACACTCTTCATAGTGCACACCCCTCACAAAGACAATACTCACCAAACACACACTCCACCGTGCAGACCCCTAACAAACTCATCACACACACTACACAGTGCACTCACTTTACACAGACACACACCACTCACCTCACAAACAATCTAAAGTGCCAGAACTTCACAGACACACACCACTCACCACACACACTCCACACACATTGCACTGTGCACACACCTCACACATAAACACATTATGCAGTCCACAGACTCCACACATAATCCACAGTGCACATACCTAAGACACACATGACTCATCACTCAGAAAGTTTACAACACACACCTCACAGAGACACAGCACACACCACACTAATTTTGCAGACACACACCACAATGCACACACATCACACTGACAATCACCAATCATCTCACATCCTATCCACAATGCAGGCACCTCACACTGTGACATACCAGTCACCACACAAACTCAACCCACACACTCAGTGCACACTTTTCACACAGACACACACCACTCACCAAACACACACTCCAGACTTTACACAACTCACACAGACACACAGCAGTCACCACACACACTTCATAGTGCACATGCCTAACACACACACCACTCATGACACACACACTTCACATTGAAGAAATCTCATACAGACACATGATGGACCACACACACTCCACAGTAAGTACATTTCACAGAGAAAAGCAATGCTCACCACACACACATTCCTCAGTTTACATACCTCACAAAGGCACACACCACTCACCAAACGCACACCACACAGTTCACACAACTCACACAGACACATGGCAGTCCCAACAAAAACATTGCATAGTGCACACACCTCACACACACGCCACTTATGACACACACACTGCACACTGAAGAAACCTCATACAGGCACACAACTGACCACACAGTCTATATAGTAATTGCATTTCACACAGACACTCTACACTCAACACAGAAACACACACTAACTGCTTAGTGCACACACATCACACAAACACACACCACTCACCTTATACACACCACACAGTGCAAACACCTCAAACAAACACAAAAGATTCACCACACACTCCACAGTGCACAGTTCACACATACACACACCACTCACCAAACACACACTGTGCACATTGCAAAACCTCACATACACACCAGTCAGTTAACACACACACTATTCACAGTGCACAAACCTCACACAACACACCACTCACCACACACCCTCCAGATTGCACACACCTCACAGGAACACACACCAATCATCACACTCTCCACTGTGCACACACATTACACAGACACACACCACTTACCATGAACAAAATCTCCACAGTGCACACACCTCACAAAACATACACAATGCAACACACACACTCCAAAGTGCAGACACCTAATATAAAAACACAACAGTCACCACACACACTATAATGCACACACCTCACACATACACCACTAACGACACACACTCCACATAAAAGAAACTTTATACAGACACACGAATGACCACACCCACTACACAGCAATTACATTTCACACAGACACACAACACTCACCACTCACACATTCTGCAGTGCAGACACCTCACACAGGGACACAACTCACCACAAACAAACACAGCACAGTGAACACAAATCAAAAAGTCACTATAGAGCACCCTACAAATAACAGTCACTAAAAAGCACCCACCCAACCATTGTCACTATAGAGAATCTATCCAACAAAAGTCACTATAGAGCACTCTATGTAGTAATGGTCACTATAAATCACTCCACCCAATAACAGTCACTATAGAGCTCCCTACCAAAAATTGTCTCTATAGAGCACCTCCTAAGCAACAGTCACTATAGAGCACCCCACCAATAACAGTCACTATAGAGCACCTACCCAGCAACAGTCACTCTAGAGCTCCCTACCGAACAACAGTCACTACAGAGAACCACACCCAACAACAGCCACTATAGAGCACCCTACCCAACAACAGTCACTATAAAGAGCTTTACCCAACAACAGTCAGTATAGAGCCCTTAACCAAACAGCAGTCACTATGAAGCACTTTACCAAACAAGAGTCACTATACACCACTCTACCTAAAAACAGTCATTATAGAGCCCACTCCCCAACAACAAAGTAGAGCAACTACACTACAAGAGTCACTATAAAACATCTTCACAACAAAATTCACTATAGATCCCTTTACCCAGCAACAGTCACTATAGAGCACTCCACACAACAAAAGTTACTATGAAGCACCCCACCTAGCAACAGTCACTATGGAGCACCCTACCCAGGAATAGTCACTATAGAGCACCCTACACAACAACATTCACTATAAACCACCTATGCAACAAGAGTCACTATACAGCACTCTGCCCGAAAAAAGTTACTATAAAGCACCATGCCAAAAACAGTCACTATAGAGCACCCTACCCAACAACAGTCACTATAGAGCACCCTACCAACAATAGTCACAATAGAGCACTGAATTCAGCAACAGTCATTATAGAAGACAGTAACAAACAACAGTCACTATAGAGAACCCTATACAACAACAGTCACTATAAAGCACTCTACCAAAAAACAGTCACTATAGATCACCCTACCCTACAACAGTCACTATATAGCACCCTACATAACAGTGGTAACTATCTAGGGAAAACTATAAAACAACAGTTTCTATACAGCACCCAACTCAACAATATTTAGTATAGAGCACAACATCCAACAACAGTCACTATAGAGCATTCTAGTCAACAACAGTCACTACAAAGCATCCTACCCAACAACATTCACTATAAAGCATCCTACCCAACAACAGTCACTGTAGAGCACCCTACCCAACAACAGTCACTGTAGAGCACCCCATCAAACATCAGTCACTATAGAGCACCTACCCAACAACAGTCACTATAGTGTACCCTACCCAACAACAGACCCTATAGATTACTTCTCCCAAAAACAGTCATTATAAAGCACCCTACTTAGCATCAGTTAATATAGAGCGCACTACTCAACAACAGTCACTATAGAGCACCCTACCAAACAACAGACACTATAGAGCACTGTACCCAAAATCAGTCAGTATACAGCACCAAACACAACAACAGTCACTATACAGAACCCTATTAAAAAATGGTTATGGAGGGGCGAGGCAAGATGGCGTCATAGAGGTGACTCAGGATTGCAGCTTTCAGTGAAGGTGCAGAGGGTGAGTCCTAGCCACATTCTCAGATGTTCCTTTTATACCCGCAGAGCGTTGAAAGTCCCAGGTGTGGGAGAGAAACGGGACCCCTAGCGCAACCAGCTAACACAGCCGGCTCCCACCACCTCTTTGGCCGGCACAGCGGTGGGACCCAGCGTGGAATTCACTGGTCTGGGTGCCCTGTTAAACTGGCAATCTGAGATTTGGAAGGGCAGATTGGCATGTTCATCAGATTGAACGGGACTTGGACAATGAGCCAGACCAGGAATTTCCTTGGAAGCGTGATCTGAGCCAGGTTAGTGGGCAGCAGCACGGGAGATCACACAGATCCCAGTGCCCTATCGGCAGGCTACTGGGGCGCCAGTGAGAGAGTCGACCTTTCAGCTTGGGGAGAGGAAGAGAGAAAGAGAAAGGACGGACTCTGAGGCAGGGAGCTGGGTGATCGGGCTCAGCGGGTCCCAGGCTCACGGGGACAAGCAGGGCGGCGACTGGAGGTGCTTGGGGCTGAGAGTTTCGCTGCTGGCATCTAGGATGGTGAAGCCCGGTGAGGGAGGGGTGTCCACCATTGCTGACGCAGTCCACCCCGACTGAAGTACCGCCCAGGACTGACGCAGCCCGCCGTTGCTGAGGCAACCTGCCATAACAGAGAGACTCCCTGTTATGTGGATACGGGAGTGCTCCACAGCAGAAGGGAGACCAGCAGCAACAGGGTGGACCTGCGCTAGCAGGTCAGAGCACCGGCAGGCAAATAGTGAATAGACTGCCGCCTTGTGGGGCAGGACAGTGCAACAGATACTCATAAAGAAAGCCCCAACTCCCTGAGACAGAGCATCTAAGGGGAAAAAAAAGATGGTGTTTTATGAGTTCTATTGCAGCAAACATAAACAACCTCCCAACAACCCTGAATGAACAACGGAGCTCACAGCTCAGCACTCGAGCTCCTATAAAGCACAGACTGTCTCCTCAAGCAGCTCCCTGACCCCTGTATATCCAAGGAGTCACCCCAGAAAAAAACTAATCAGACTGACATTTAGCTGGCATTATTCTGGAACAAGGACAGCAGAAGAAGAAACTGGTATCATCCCTCATGGTTCCGCAGCTGCTTCAGGTATATCCCAGACAAGCAGGGCCTGGAGTAGACCTCAGCAATCATAATGCAGATGGGACAGACCATTAAAGGGAAAACTAAGTAACAGAAATACTTCATCATCAACAATCTCAGCATCCACACAGAGACCCAATTGAAAAATCAGCAACTACTAAGACGACAGGCGTATAAATCCATAAAGATGGGAAGGAACCAGCGCAAAAAGGAGGAAAGTACCCGAAACCAAAACACCACACCTCCAAAAAGGACCCAAACTCCTCACCAGCAAGGGAACAAAGCTGGACGGAGAATGAATGTGACGAAATGACGGAATCAGACTTCAGAAAGTGGATAATGAGAAACTTCAGTGAGCTAAACGAACATGTACTAAACCAGTGCAAAGAAAGTAAAAACCTTGAAAAAAGATTTGAAAAAAGATTCGAGGAATTGATAACAAGAATGGAAAACGTAGTGAGGAATATGAATGAATTGAAGGAGCTGAAAAACACAACACGAGAACTTCGCAAAGCATGCACAAGTTTCAACAGCCGAATTGACCAAGCAGAAGAAAGAATATCAGAAGTTGAAGATCAACTCAATGAAATAAAACGAGAAACCAAGATTAAAGAAAAAAGTACAAAAAGGAATGAACAAAATCTCCAAGAAATGTGGGACTATGTGAAGAGACGCAACCTACGTTTGATAGGTGTACCAAATGTGACGAAGAGAATGAATCCAAGCTGGAAAACACTCTTCAGGATATTATCCAGGAAAATTTCCCAAACCTAGCAAGACAGGTCAATACTCAACTCCAGGAAATACAGAGAACACCACAAAGATACTCCGCAAGAAGAGCAACCCCAAGGCACATAATCGTCAGATTCACCAAGGTTGAAACCAAGGAGAAAATACTAAGGGCAGCCAGAGAGGAAGCTCGGGTCACCCACAAAGGGAAGCCCATCAGACTCACAGCAGATCTCTCGGCAGAGACTCTACAAGCCAGAAGAGAGTGGGGGCCAATATTCAACATCCTTAAAGAAAAGAACTTTCAACCCAGAATTTCATATCCAGCCAAACTGAGCTTCATAAGTGAAGGAAAAATAAAATCCTTCACGAACAAGCAAGTACTTAGAGAGTTTGTCACCACTAGGCCTGCTTTACAAGAGCTCCTGAAAGAGGCACTACACATAGAAAGAAACAACCAGTTCCAGCCATCCTAAAAGCATACCAAATGCTAAAGACCATCAACAAAATGAAGAATGTACATGAACCAATGGGAAAAACAGCCAGCTAGCATCAAAATGGCAGTATCATTTCACACATAACAATATTAACCCTGAATGTAAATGGGCTAAATGCACCAATCAAAAGACACAGACTGGCAAATTGGATAAAAAACCAAAACCCATCAGTGTGCTGTATCCAGTAAACCCACCTCACACACAAAGATACAAAAAGGCTCAAAATAAAAGGATGGAGGAAGATTTACCAAGCAAATGGAGAGCAAAAAAAGCAGGAGTTGCAATTCTCATCTCTGATAAAATAGACTTTAAAGCAACAAAGATCAAAAGGAACAAAGAATATCTTTACATAATGGTAAACAGATCGATGCAACAAGAAGAGCTAACAATTCTAAATATATATGGACCCAATGTAGGAGAACCCAGATATATAAGGCAAGTTCTTAACGACTTACAAAGACACTTAGACTCCCACACAATAATAGTGGGAGAGTTTAACACTCCACTGTCAATAGCAGACTGATCAACCAGACAGAAAATGAACAAGGATATCCAGGACTTGAACTCAGACCTGGAACAAGCAAACCTGATAGACATTTACAGAACTCTCCACCCCAAATCCACAGAATATACATTCTTCTCAGCACCACATCACACCTACTCCAAAACTGACCACATAATTGGAAATAAAGCACTCCTCAGCAAATGCAAAACAACAGAAATCATAACAAACAGTCTCTCAGACCATAGTGCAATCAAGTTGGAACTCAGAATTTAGAAAATAACTCAGAACTGCACAGCTTCATGGAAACTGAACAACTGGCTCTTGAATGTTGATTGGACAAACAATGAAATAAAGGCAGAAATAAAGTTCTTTGAAACTAACGAGAATGAAGACACAACGTACCAGAATCTCTGGGACACATTTAAAGCAGTCTGTAGAGGAAAATATATAGCAATAAGTGCCCACATGAGAAGAGTGGAGAGATCCAAAATTGACACCCTATCGTCAAAATTGAAAGAGCTAGAGGAGCAAGATCAAAAAAGCTCAAAACCTAGCTGAGGACAAAAATAAATAAGATCAGAGCAGAACTGAAGTAGATAGAGACAAGAAAAACCCTTCAAAAAATCAATAAATCCAAGAGCTGGTTTTTCGAAAAGATCAACAAAATTGGCAGACCACTAGCCAGACTGCTCAAAAAGAAAAGAGAGAACAACCAAATAGATGCAATAAAAAACGATAAAGGGGAAATCACCACAGATTCCACAGAAATTCAAACCATCATCAGAGAATACTACAAACAACTCTATGCACACAAACTAGTAAATTAAGAAGAAATGGATAAATTCCTGGATGTATGTGTCCTCCCAAGGCTAAACCAGGAGGAAGACGAAACTATGAATAGACCAATAACAAGGTCAGAAGTTGAGGCAGCAATTAAGAGCCTACCACACAAAAAAAGCCCAGGTCCAGATTGGTTCACAGCTGAATTCTACCAGACACACAAAGAGGATCTGGTACCATTCCTTCTGAAACTATTCCAAATAATCCAAAACGAGGTAACCCTTCCCAAATCATTTTATGAGACCAACATCATCCTGATACCGAAACCTGGCAGAGACTCAAAAATAAAAGAAAACTTCAGGCCAATATCCATGATGAACATAGATGCAAAAATCTTCAATAAAATACTGGCAAATCGATTGCAACAGCACATTAAAAAACTTATCCATCATGATCCAGTAGGATTCATCCCGGTGATGCAAGGCTGGTTCAACATACGCAAGTCTATAAATGTAATTCACCACATAAACAGAAGCAAAAACAAAAACCACATGATTATCTCAATTAATGCAGAGAAGGCATTTGACAAAATTCAACAGCCCTTTGTGCTAGAAACCCTCAATAAACTTGGTATTGATGAAACATATCTCAAAGTAATAAAAGCTATTTATGACAACCAACAGCGAATATCATACTTAATCGGCAAAACTGGAAGCATTCCCTTTGAAATCTGGCACTAGACAAGGATGCCCTCTCTCACCACTTCTATTCAACATATTACTGGAAGTTCTAGCCAGAGCAATTAGGCAAGAAAAAGAAATAAAGTGTATTCAAATAGGAAAAGTTGAAGCCAAATTGTCTCTATTTGCAGATGACATGATAGTATACCTAGAAGACCCCATCACCTCAGCCCAAAAGCTCCTGAAATTGATAAGCAGCTTCAGCAAAGTCTCAGGATATAAAATCAATGTGCAAAAATCACAAGCATTTCTATACACCAATAAGAGACTTAAAGAGAACCAAATTAAGAACGAACTGCCATTAATAATTGCTACAAAGAAAATAAAATACCTAGGAATACAACTCACTAGGAATGTAAGGGACCTCTTTAAAGAAAACTACAAACAACTGCTCAACGAAATAAGAGATGACACAAACAGATGGAGAAACCATGTTCGTGGTTAGGAAGAATCAATATCGTGAAAATGGCTATACTGTCCAAAGTAATTTACACAATCAATGCTATCCCCATCAAACTACCATTGAATTTCTTCACAGAACTGGTAAAAACCACCATGAATTTCATATGGAACCGAAAAAGAGCCCGCATAGCCAAGTCAATTCTAAGCAAAAAGAACACAGCAGGAGGCATCACGCTACCAGACTTCAAACTATACTACAAGGCTACAGTAATCAAAACAGCATGGTACTTGTACCAAAACAGAGATATAGACCAATGGAACAGAACAGAAGCATAGGAGGCAACACAACATATCTACAACCATATTATCTTTGATAAACCAGAGGAAAACAGGCAATGGGGAAAGGATTCCCTATTTACTAAATGGTGTTTGGAAAACTGGCTAGCCATGTGCAGAAAGCAGAAACTGGACCCCTTTCTGACACCTTACACTAAAATTAACTTCAGATGGATTAAAGACTTAAACGTAAGACCTGACACCATAAAAACCCTAGAAGAAAATCTAGGCAAAACCGTTCAGGACATAGGAGTAGGCAAGGACTTCATGACCAAAACACCAAAAGCATTGGCAACAAAAGCCAAAATAGACAAATGGGACCTAATCTAACTCCACAGCTTCTGCACAGCAAAACAAACAGTCACTAGAGTGAATCGGCAACCATCAGAATGGGAAAAAATCTTTGCAGTTTACACATCTGACAAAGGGCTGATATCCAGAATTTACAAAGAACTCAAACAGATTTACAGAAAAAAAAAACAAACAAGCCCATTCAGAAATGGGCAAAGGATATGAACAGAAACTTTACCAAATAAGACATACATGAGTCCAACAAACATATGAAAAAGTGTTCGTCATCATTGGTCATTAGAGAGATGCAAGTCAAAACCACATTGAGATATCATCTCACACCAGTTAGAATGGCGATCATTAAATAATCTGGAGACAGCAGATGCTGGAGAGGATATTGAGAAATAGGAACACTCTTACACTGTTGGTGGGAGTGTAAATTAGTTCAACCATTGTGGAAGACAGTGTGGCGATTCCTCAGGGACCTAGAAATAGAAATTCCATTTGACCCAGCAATCCCATTACTGGGTATCTATCCAAAAGACTATAAATCGTTCTACTATAAGGACACATGCACACGAACGTTCATTGCAGCACTGTTTACAATAGCAAAGACCTGGAACCAACCCAAATGCCCATCGATGATAGACTGGACTGGGAAAATGTGGCACATATACACCATGGAATGTTATGCAGCAATCAAAAATGATGAGTTTGTGTCCTTTGTAAGGACATGGATGAATCTGGAGAACATAATTCTCAGCAAACTGACACAAGAACAGAAAAGGAAATACTGCATATACTCACTCATAGGTGGGTGAGAAAAATGAGAACACATGGACACAGAGAGGTGGTCTACTATACACTTGGGACTCTTCGGGAAAATGGGGGAGGGACAGCGGGGGGGTTTGGGGGGTTCGCCTGGGGATGAATACCAAGTGTGGGTGAAGGGGAGGAAGGCAGCAAAACACACTGCCATATGTGTACCTATGCAACTATCTTGCACGTTCTGCACATGTACCCCAAATCCTATAATGCAATAAACATTTTTAAAAAATGGTTACTATACAGCACCCTACACAACTGTTAGGTTTTGGGGTAGGGTGCTCTATAGAGACTTTTGCTAGATAGGGTGCTGTATAGTGACTGTTGTTGCATATGGTACTCTACAGTGACATTTGTTGGGTAGGTGCTCTATAGCAATTGTTGCTGGGTAGCGTGCTCTATAGTAACCACTGCTGGGTAGCGTGCTCTATATTGAATATTGTTAGGTAGGATGCTCTATGGTGATTATTGCTGGGTAGAGTACTCTATAGTGATGGTTGTTGGGTAGGTGCTGTATAGTGTTCGTTGCTCGGTATAAGGCTCTATAGTGACTGTCGTTGAATAGGTTGTCTATAGTGACTGTTGTTGGTTGGAGTACTCTATCATGACTGTTGTTGGTTAGAGTGCTTTATAGGTGACTGTTTTGGGGTGGAGTTCTCTATAGTGCCTGTTGTGTAGAGTGTTCTATACTGACTGTTTTGGGGTAGAGTTTTTGTAGTGACTGTTGTTGGGTGGGGTGCTCTATAGTGACTGTTGTTCAGTAGTTGCTTCATACTGACTGTTGTAGGATAGGGTGCTCTATGGTGACTCTTGTTGATTATGGTGATCTATAGTATCTGTTGATGGTTAGAGTGCTCTATAGTTACTGTTTCCTGGGTAGGTGCACATTAGTGACTGTTTTAGGTTTGGGGTGCTCTATAGTGACTCTTGATTGGTAGAGTACTTAATAAGTGACTGTTGCTGTGTGGAGTTCTTTAGAGTGACTGTTGCTTTATAGACTGTTTTATAGTGTCTGTTGTGGGGTAGAATGCTCTATAGTGACTGTTGTTAGATAGGGTGGTTTGTAGTGACTGTTGTTTGGTAGAGTACTCTATAGTGACTGTTTTTTATTAAAGGGCTCTATAGTGACTGTTGCTGGATAGGTTTTCTCTAGTGACTGTTCTTGTGTAGGGTGCTTTATAGTGAATGTTGTTGGGTAGTGTGCTCTATATAGACTGTTGTTGGGTAGAGTGCTCTTTAGTGACTGTAGTTGTGTAGATTCTCTATACTGACTTTTGGCTAGGGCGCTCTATAGTGACATTTTTGGGATGGAGTAATCTATAGTAACTGTTTTGGAGTATGTTGCTCTATGGTGACTGTTGCTAGGTAGGGTGCTCCAGAGTGACTGTTGTTGGGTAGTGTGTTTTATAGTGACTGTTTTTAAGTAGATTCTTTATAGTGACTGTAGTTGGGTGGGTTGTTATATAGTTACTGTGGTTGCAAAGAGTGCTCTATAACTGACTGTTGTTTGGTGGAGTGAGCTACACTGATTATTTTTGTGTAGGGTGCTTTATACTGACTGTTCCTGGGTAAGGTTCTCCATAATGACCGCTGTTGGGTAGGGAGCTTTATAGTGAAAGTTGTTGGGTAGAGTGCTCTATATTGACTGTTGATAAATAGGTGCTGTGCAGTGAGTGTTGCTGGGTAAGTTTCTCTATAGTGACTGTTGTTGGCTGGGAAGCTCTATACAGATGGTTGCTCTGTAGGGTGATCTATAGTGACTGTTGTTGTGCAGGTGCTGTATATATATTGTTGCTTGGTAGGGGGCTCTATATTGACTATTGTTTGATCAGTTGTCTTTCGTGACTGTTGTTTGTTGGGGTACTCCACAATGACTGTTGGTGGTTAAAGTGTTTTATAGGTGTTTGTTGTGGGGTGGATTTTTTTTATAGTGACTGTTGTGTAGAGTGTTCTATAGTGACTTTTGTTGGGGAAGGTCGTCTGTAGTGACTGTTGGTGGGTAGGGTGCTCTATAGTTACTGTTATTTGTTATGTACCCTATAGTGACTGTTGTTGAGTAGGGTGCTCGATAGTGAATGTTGTTGTGTAGGGTGCTATACAGTGATTCTTGTTAAGTATGGTGTGTTATAGTGACTGTTTTTGTGTAGAGTGCTCAATGGTGACTGTTGTTGGTTAGGTCCTCTATAATGACTGTTTCTGGGTATGGTGATCTATAGTGACTGTTGTGTACAGTGATCTATAGTGACTGCTGCTGGGCAGAGTTCTCTATAGTGAATGATGCTGGGCAAAGTGCATTATAGTGACTGCTGTTATGTAGAAGGTTCTATAGTTACTGTAGATTGTAGGTCCTCTATACTGACTGTTGTTGAATAGGTTGCTCTATAGTGACTCTTGTTTTGTACAGTGTTCCATGGTGATTGTTTTTGGCTAGAGTGCTCTATCATGAGTGTTGTTGAGTAAGTGCTTTATTGTGACTGTTGTTAGGTAGGTTTCTCTATAGTGACTCTTGTTGTGTACAGTGCCCTATAGTGACTGCTGTTGGGCAGAATTCTCTATAGTAACTGTTGTTGGGTAGGTGCTCTATGGTGACAGTTTGTGGGTAGGTGCTCTATAGTGACTGTTGTTAGGTAGGGTGCTGTTTAGTGACTGTTGTTGGCATGGTGATTTATAGCATCTGTTGTTTGGTTCTGTGCTTTATAATGACTGTTGTTGTGTAAGGTGCTCTGTAGTGACTTTTGTTGGGTGCAGTGCTCTATAGTTACTGTTATTGGATAGGGTGCTCTATAGTAATTGTTGTCTTTTATGGTGCTCTATAGTGACTGCTGTTTTGTAGGGTGTTCTGTAGTGACTATCATTGGATAGTGACTGTTGCTGGGTTGGGTTCTTTATTGTAACTGTTTTTGGGTGAGGTGCTCTAAATTGATTATTTTTGAGTAGAGTGCTTTATAAATGACAGTTTTTGGGTGGAGTTCTCTATACTGACTGTTGTTGTGTAGAGTGCTCTATAGTGACTGTTGTTTTGTATGGTGCTCTATAGTGACTGTTGTTGAGTATGATGCTTTACTGTTATATTTGTTGGGTAGAGCGCTTTACAGTTACTGTTGCTGGGTAGGTGCCCTATACTGACGGTTTTTGGGTAGGTGCTCTATAATGACTATTGTTGAGTAGTTGCTCTATAGTGACTTTTGTTGCATAGGGTCCTCTATAGCAACTGTTGTTGGTTAGGGTGCGCTATAGTGACTGTTCGGTGGAGTGCTCTATAGTTTCTGTTGTTGGGTGGGGTGCTTAATACTGTCTGTTGCTGTGTGGAGTGCTCTTTAATGACTGCTGTTCAGCAGGTGCTCTATAGTGACTGTTGTTGGTTGGGGTGATTTATCCTGACTCTTGTTGTCTAGTGTGCTCCATAGATCACTGTTGTTGTGTGGAGTGCTCTATAGTAACTACTGTGTAGAGAGCTCTATAGTGACTATTGTTGTGTAGAGTGCTCTATAGTGACTGTTGCTGAGTAGGTGCTTTATAGTGACTGTCGTTGAAAGAAATGCTTTGTACTGACTGTTGTTAAGTAGAGTGCTCTATAGTGACTGTTGTTGGTTAGAGTGCTCTATAGTGACTGTTGCTCCATAGTGTGCTCTATATTGACTGTTGCTGGGTAGCATGCTTTATAGTTAGTGTTGTTTGGTAGGGTGCTGTGTAGTGACTGTTTTTGGGTAGGGTGTTTTATAATGACTATTGTTGAATACATGCTCTTTAGTGACTGTTGCTGGGTAGGGTGCTGTGTATTGACTGTTGCTGGGAGGGGTGCTTTATACTGACTGTTGGTGGAAAGAGTGCTCTATACTCACTGTTGTTGGGTAGAAGTCTCTATAATTACTGTTGATGGTAGGTGCTCTATAGTGAATGTTGTTGGTATGGTGTTCTGTAGTGATCGCTGTTAAGTAGAGTGGTCTAGAGTGACTGCTGTTGGGTAGGGTGCTCTATAGAAACTATTGCTGGGTAGCGTCCTCTAGAGTGACTGTTTTCGGTAGAGTGCTCTATGCTGACTGTTGCTTCATAGAGTAATCTATACTGACTGTTGCTGTGTAGCTTGCTCCATAGAGACTGTTGTTGGGTAGAGTCTTCTATAGTGACTTTTGTTAAATAAGGTGATCTATAGTGACTGTTGTTTAGTAGGGCGCTCTTTACTGACTGTTGATGAATAGAGTGCTCTATAGAGACAGTTTTTGGGTAGAGTTTTCCATATGACTGTTGTTTGGTAGAGTTCTCTATAGTGACTCTTGTTGGGAATGTGCTCTATACAGAGTGTTGTTAGTTAGGGTGCTCTCTACTGACTGTTGTTGGGTAGGTGACCCATAGTGACTGTTGTTGAGTAGGGTGCTCTATACTGACAGTTGTTGTTTAAGGTGCTGTATAGTAACTGTTTCTCGGTAGAGTGTGCTATACCGACTGTTCGTTGGTGGGGTGTTTTATAGTGTCTGTTGCTGGGTGTGGTGCTCAATACTAACTTTTGCTGTGTAGGGTGCTTCATAGTCACTGTTGCTGGGTAGCGTGCTCTATAGTGACTGTTGTTGGGTGGATTTGCCTATAGTGAATGTTGCTGAATAGATGGTTTTATAGTGACTGTTGTTGGGTAGGTGCTCCATTGTGACTATTGTTGGGTAGGAAGCTCTAGATAATGACTTCCTGGATAGGGTGCTCTAGAGTAACTCGGTGGGTAGAGTGCTCAATAGTGAATGTTGTTCCATAGGGTGCTCTCTTGTGACTGAGGCTGGGTAGCGTGCTTTATAGTGACTGTGGTTGGGTGGAGTGCTTTATAGTGACTGTTGTTAGGTAAGTACTCTATAGTGACTACTGTTAAATAGCTGCTTTGTAGTGACTGTTGCTGGGTAGGAGGCTCTATGGTAATTGTTCTTGGGTGAAGTGCTCACAGTGACTGTTTTTGGATGAGGTACTCTATATTAACTGTTTTTGGGTAGAGTGCTCTATAGTGATGGTTGATGGGTAGGTGCTTTAACTTGACTGTTGTTGGTTAGGTGCTCTATACTGACATATTTATGGTAGGAGCTCTATACTGACTGTTGTTTGGTAGGGTGTTCAATAGTGACTGTTATTTTTATGGTGCTCTTTACTGACTGTTGTTAAGCAGGATTCTCTATGCACACTGTTGCTGGGTAGGGTGCTGTATAATGGATGCTGCTGGGTAAACTGCTCTATAGCTAACTTTGCTGGGTATTGTGCTCAATAATGATGGTAGTTTGGTAGTTACTGTATACTGACTGTCTTTGGTGGGCTGCTCTAGAGTACCTTTTGTTCTGTAGGTTACTCTATAGTGAATGTTGTTGTGTAGAGTGCTCTATTGTGTCTCTTCTTGCATAGGGTGTTCTATAATGACTGTTGTGTAGAGTGCTTTATAGTGACTTGTTAGGTAGAGGGCTCTATAGTAATTGTTTTTGTGTAGGTGCTGTATACTGACTGTTGTTGGGTAGGGTGCTATATAGTGACTGTTGCTGGGTAGAAAGCTCAATTTTGACTGTTTTTACATTGAGTACGTTATGTTTACTCTTACTTGGTAGGGTGCTCTATAGTGACTGTTGTTGGGTTGATGCTCTATATTGACTGTTTTTGGTAGGGTGCTCTATGATGACTATTGTTGGGTTGCATGCTCTGAAGTGACTTTTGCTGGGTAGGGTGCTTTATAGTGTCTGTTGTTGTGTAGAGAGCCCTATAGTGACTGTTGCTTGGTAGGGTGCTCTATAGCCACTGATGCTAAGTAGGGTGCTCTATAGTGACTGTTTCTGGGTAGTGTGTTTTATAGTAACATTGCTTGGTAGGTTGTTTATACTGACTGTTGCAGGGTGGGGTGATCTATAGAGACTGTTGCTGGGTAGGGTGCTTTACATTGACAGTTGTTGGGTAAAAGACTCTGGATAGTGACTGTTTATAAGTGGGGTGCTCTATAGAGACTGTTGTTGGCTAAAGGTCTTTATAGACTTTGTTGGGTGAAGTGCTCTATAGTGACTGTTTTTGGGTAGGTTGCTCTATAGAGAGTGTAGTTAAGTAGGTGCTCTATAGTGACTTTTATTGGGCAGAGTGTTCTAAAGTGACTATTGTTGGGTATGTGCTCTATAGTGACTGTTGCTGGGTAGGGTGCTCTATAGTGACTGTTGATGGGTTGGGTGCTCTATAGTGACTATTTTTGTGTAGAGTGCTCTATAGTGACTGTTGCTGTGTAGGATGCTCTATAGTGACTGTTGTGTACAGTGATCTATAGTAACTGTTTCTGGGTTTAGTGCTTTATAGTGACTGTTGTTGGGAATGGTGCTCTTTAGTGACTGCTTTTGGGTAGGTAATCTATAGTGACTGTTTTTGAGTTGGATGCTCTATATTGAATATTGTTGGGTAGAGTGCTTTACAGGTGACTGTTTTTGAGTGGAGTGTTCTATAGTGACTATTGTGTAGAGTTTTCTATAATGACTGTGGTTGGGTGGTGTGCTCTATAGTAAGTTTTGTTTGGTAGGTGGCTCTAGATAATGACTCTTATTGGGTAGCGTGCTCTATAGTGATTGTTGCTGGGTGGGGGTCTCTAGATACTGACATTTATTGTGTAGGGTTCTCTTCAGTGACTGTTGTTGGGTAGCGTGCTCTATAGTGACTGTTGCTGTGTAGGTGCTCTATAGTGACTCTCGTTTTAAGGAATGCTCTATAGTGACTGCTGTTGGGTAGGGTGTTCTATTATGACTGTTGCTGGATGGTGTGCTCTAGAGTCACAGATGTTGGGTAGAGTGCTCTGCAGTGACTGTTACTCCATAGGGTGCTCTATACTGACTGTTGCTGTGTAGCATGCTCTATAGTAACTGTTGTTGTGTAGGTGCTCTATAGTCACTGTTGCTGGGTGAGGTGCTTTATACTGACTGATGCTAGGTAGAGTGCTCTATAGTTACCCTTTTTGGGTAGAAGTCTCTATAGTGACTGTTGATGGAAGGTGCTCTATAGTGACCATTGTAGAATAGCATGCTTCACAGTGACTGTTGTTGGGTATGGTGTTTTATAGTGATTGTTTTAGGGTAGGTGCTCTATAGTGACTCTTGTTGAATACAGTGCGCTATAGTGACTGTTGTTGGTTACAGTTCTCTATAGTGACATTTGTTGGGTTCGTGCTATATAGTGACAGTTGGTGGGTAGGTGTTTTATCGTGAAAGTTGTTGGGTAGGTGTTCTCTAGTGTCTGTTATTGGGCAGGTGCTTTATATTGACTGTTGATTGGTATGTTGCTCTATAGTGACTGTTGGGTACAATTCTCTGTAGTGACTGTTGGTGGGTTGAGTTCTCTATAGTGACTGTTGCTGGGTAGGTGCTATTTAGTGACATTTGGTGGCTAGGTGATCTATAGTGACTGTTGTTTGGTAGGGTCCTATATATTTACTGTTGTTGGAAGGGTGCTCTATTGTGAATGTTAATGGGTGGGCTGCTCTATAGTGACTCTTTCTAGGTAGAGTACTCAATAGTGACTATTATTGAGTAGGTACTTCATAGTGACTGTTATTGGTTGGGGTGCTCTATGCTGTCTGTTTTTGGGCAGGTTCTAAATAGTGACTGTATTTAGGTAGGGTGCCCTATAGTGACTGCTGTTGGCCACGTGCTCTATAGTGTCTGTTGTTGGGTAGGGTGCTCTGTAGTAACTGTTGTGTGCAGCGCTCTATAGTGTCTGTTTTTGGGTAGTGTTCTCTATAATGACTGTTGGGTAGATTGCTAAATAGTGACTCTTTTTGGGTAGGGTGTTCTATAGTGACTGCTGTTGGGTAGAGTTCTGTATAGTGACTTTTTCTTAGTAGGTACTTTTTAAAGACTGTTGTTGCATGGGGTGCTCTATAGTGACTGTTGTTGGGTATGTGCTCTATTGTGACTGTTGTTGGGTAGAATGCTTTATAGTGAATGTTGTTGAATATGTGCTCTATAGTGGCTGTTGTTGGTTAAGGTGCTCTGTAGTAACTGTTGTTCGATAGAGTGTGCTATAGTGGCTGTTTTTTGGTGGAGTGCTCTATAGTGTCTGTTTTGCTTGGGGTGCTCAATATTGACTGTTGCTTGGTAGGGTTCTCTATAGTTACTGTTATTTGGTAGAGTGCTCTAGATAGTTACTGTTGTTGGGTAGGTGAACTATAGTGATGGTTACTTGGTAGGGTGCTCTATAGAGACTGTTGTTGAGTAGGTTATTCTATAGTGACTTCTGTTTTGTGGGGTTTTCTATAGTAACTGTTGTTGAGTATAGTGCTCTATAAGAGACTGTTGTTGGGTGGAGTAATGTATATTGACTATATTGTAAAGTGCTCTATAGTGACTGTGGTTGGGTGGAGTGCTCTGTAGTGACTGTTGTTGGGTAGTGTGCTCTATAGTGACTGTCCTTGGGTAGGGGTCTCTAGATACTCACTGTTATTTTTTAGGGTGTTCAATAGTGACTCTTGTGTAGAGTGCTATATAGTGACTGTTTTTGTGTAGAGGGCTCCATAGTGACTGTTGTTGGGTAGGTGCTCTATAGTGACAGTTATTGCGTGGGTTTCTCTATAGTGACTGTTGTTGGGTAGAGTGCTTTATAAGTGACTGTTGGGTGGCATTCTCTATAGAGGCTGTTATTGGGGAGAGGGCCCTATAGAGACTCTAGCTGTGTAGAGTGCTCTACAGTGACTTGTTGTGTAGCTGGCTCTATACTGACTATTGTTTGGTAGGTGATATATAGTGACTGTTGTACGGTACAGGGCTATATCATGACTGTTTTTGAGTATGATGCTCTATAGTGACTGTTGTTGTGTAGGTGCCCTATACTGACTGTTTTTGCATAGGTGCTATATTATGGGTTTTGTTGGGTATGTGCTCTGTAGTGACTGTTGTTTGTTAGGGGGCTCTATAATATCTGCTGTTGGGTAGCATGTGCTATAATAAATGTTGTTGTGTGGAGTGCTCTATAGTGTCTGTTTTTGGGTGGGATGCTCTATACTAACAGTTGCTAAGTGAGGTGTTCTATAGTGACTGTTGTTGGGTGATTCTCTAGATACTGACTGTTGTGAGGTAGATGCTCCATAGTGATTGCTGTTGGATATCATGCTCTATAATGACTGTTGTTGCATAGGGTGCTCTATGGTAACTGTTAATGTGTGGGGTGCTCTATAGTTACTGTTGTTAGTTACACTGCTGCATAGGTGACTTTTGTTGGGTTGGGAGCACTATAATGACTGTTGTTGGGTAGATCCTCTATGGTGACTGTTGCTTGGTAGCGGTCTCCATTGTGACTGGTGTTGAGTAGGGTGCTCTGTAGTGACTGTTTCTGGGTAGAGTGCTCTATAGCGACTGTTTTTGGGTAGACGGCTCTTTAGTGACTGTTGATTGGTGTGTACTCTGTAGTGACTGGTGCTGAGTAGGTGCCCTATAATGACTGTTGTTTGGAAGAAGCTGTATAGTGACTGATGTTGGGTATGGTGCTGTATAGTGACTATTATTTGTATGGTGCTCTATAATGACTGTTGTTAAGTAGGGTGCTCTATACTGAGTGTTGCTGGGTAGGGTGCTCCATAGTGGATGTTGCTGGGAGAAGTCCTCTATACTGACTGTTGGTGTGTAAAGTGCTCTATACTGACAAATTTTTGTAGGTACTTTATAGTGACTGTTTTCGGCTGAGGTGGTTTATAGTAATTTTTTTCAGTAGGAAGCTCTATAGTGACTGTTGTTGGGTAGAGTGCACCATAGTGACTCTTTTAGCATAGGGTGTTCTATAGTGATTCTTGTTGAATAGTGTGCTCTATAGTGACTGTGGTTGGGTATGGTGTTCAATAGTGATTGTTGTTTGGTAGAGTGCCCTATAATGACTGTTTTTGGGTAGGTGCTCTATAGTGACTGTTGTTGGGTAAGTTGCTTTATAGTGACTATTTTGGGTACAGTTCTCTATAGTGACTGTTGTGTAGAGTTCTCTCTAGTGATTGTTGTTGGGTAGGTGCTCCATTGTGATAGTTGTTGAGTATTTGTTCTATAGTAACAGTACTTGAGTCGGTGCTCTATAGTGGCTGTTTTTGGGCAGGTGCTCTATAGTGACCCTTGTTAGGAAGGGTTCTCTATAGTGACTGTTGTTGGCAGGGTGCTTCATAGTGACTGTTGCTGGTTAGAGTGCTCTATAGTGACTCTTTTTACATAGGGTGCTCTATAGTGACTTTTGTTGGGTAGAGTGCTCTATAGTGACTGTTCTTGTGTACAAGGTTTTATAGTGACTGTTGGGTAGGGTGCTCTATAGTGACTATAGTTGAATAGGTGCTCTTTACTGACTGTGGCAGTGTATGGTGTTGTATAGTGACTGTTACTGGGTAGGGTGCTCTATACTGACTGTTGCTTAATAGAGTGCTCTACAGTGACTGTTGTTGGGTAGAGTTCTCTATAGTGACTGTTGTTGGGTTGGTGCTATATATGGACTGTTGGTGAACAAGTGCACTATTATAACTATTTCTGTATAGGGTGCTCTATAGTGACTGTTGCTGGGTAGCATACTTCATAGTGACTGTTGTTGAGTAGGGTGCTCTTTAGTGACCATTGTTAAGTAGGGTGCTCTATAGTATCTATTGTTGAACACATGCTCTGTACTGACTGTTGCTGTGTAGGGTGCTCTGTATTGACTGTTGTTGTGTTGGGTGCTCTATGATGACTGTTGTTGTGTAGGGTGCACTCTAGAGAATGTTGTTGGGTGGAGTGCTCTACAGTATCTGTTGTCAAATACGGTGCTCTATAGTGTCTGTTGTAGGGTCTGTGCTTCATAGTGAATGTTGCTGGGTAGGGTGCTCTATAGTTACTGTTTTGGGGTAGGTGCTGCATAGTTACTGTTGTTGATGGGGTGTGCTAATCTGACAGTTGTGTAGGTGCTGTATAGTGACTGTTGCTGGGTAGGTGCTCTATAGTGACAGTTGATGGGTAGAGTGCTCTATAGTGACTGTTGCTGGGTAGGGTGCTCTACAGTGACAGTTGCTGGGTAGGGTGCTTTTAGTGGCTATTGTGAAATAGGTGCTTTATAGTGACAGTTGTTAAGTATGTGCTGTATAGTGACTGTTGCTGGGTAGGCTGCTCTATAGTGACTGGTTTTGGGTAGGTGCTGTGTAGTTACCATTGTTGGTGGAGTGCTCTAAACTGACCATTGTTGTTTAGGTGCTCTATACTGACTGTGCTGTGTAGGGTGCTCTATAGCAACTGTTTCTGTGTAGAGTGCTTTATAGTGACTGTTGCTGGGTAGGGTGCTCTACAGTGACTTTTACTGGAAAGGGTGCTCTTTACTGACTATTGTTGGATAGGTGCTCTATAGTGACTGTTTGTTAGGTGCTCTATAGTGGCTGTTAATGGGTAAGGTACTCTAAAGTGACTGTTGTTAGGTAGAGTGCTCTATAGTGACTGTTTCTTTGTAGGGTGCTCTATAGTGACTGTGTTGAAAAGAGTGCTCTACAGTTACCATTTTTGGGTAGGGGGTTCTATAGTGACTGTTGTGGAGTACGTGCTCTTTACTTACTGTCGTTGGTGAGGTTACTCTATAGTAACTGTTGTTCAGTTGGGTGCTCTATTGTGACTAATTTTGGTTGAAGTGTTTTATAGTGAATGTTGTTGTCTAGAGTGCTCTATAGGTGACTGTTGTTGGGTGGAGTGTTTTATAGTGACTATTGTGTGGAGTTCTCTATAGTGACTGTTTTTGGTTAGAATGCTCCATACTGACATTTTTTGGGTATGTTCTTTACAGTGACTGTTTTTGGTAAGAATGCTTTATACTGACAGTTTTTTGGTACGTTCTTTACAGTGACTGTTGTTAGGTAGGTTCTCTATAGTGACTGTTGTTGGATAGAGTGCTCCATAGTTACAGTTGTTGGGTAATATGCTCTATACTGACAGTTGTTGTGTAGGGTCTTCATATTGAGCATTGTTGGGTATGGTGCTCTATAGTAACTCTTGTTGGGTTCAGTAAACTATGGTGACTGTTGTTGGTTAGGTGCTCTGTAGTGACTGTTGGTGGTAGGTATCCTACAGTAACTGTTGTTGAATAGTGTGCTCTATAGTGATTGTTGTTGACTACGGTGTTCTATAGTAATTGTTGTTGGGTAGAGTGCTCAATAGTGACTGTTGGTTTGTAGGGTGCATTATAGTAACTGCTGTTTTGTAGAGTGCTCTATAGGTGATTGTTATTGGGTAGAGTTCTCTATAGTGACTGTTGTTATGTAGGGTGTTCTACAGTGACTGTTGCTGAATAGAGTGCTCCATAATGACTGTTGTTGTGTAATATGCTTTATACTGACAGTTGTTGTGTAGGTGCACTATAGTTACTGTCACAAGTTAGGGTTCTCATAGTGAGTGTTCTTGGGTATCATGCTCTAGAGTAACTGTTTTTTGGTTGAGTACACTATAGTGACTGTTGTTGGGTAGGTGCTCTATAGTGACTTTTGGTGGTAGGTGCTCTATAGGGACTGTTGTTGAATCGTGTGCTCAATAGTGATTGTTGTTGAGTACAGTGTTCTATAGTGATTGTTAAGTAGAGTGCTCAATAGTGACTGTTGCTGGGTAAAGTGCTCTATATTGACTGTTGTTAGGTACGTGCTCTATAGTAAATGTTGCTGGGTAGGGTGCTTTATAGTTACTGTTTTTGGGTATGTGCTGCATAGTTACTATTTTGAATTGGGTGTGCTAAGCTGACAGTTGTTTTTAGGTGCTCTATAGTGATGGTTGCTGGGTAGAGTGCTGTATAGTGACAGTTGATGAGTAGAGTGCTCTATTGTGAATGTTGCTGGGTAAAGTGATCTACAGTGACAGTTGCTGGGTACGGTGCTCTTTAGTGACAATTGTTGGGTAGGTGCTTTATAGTGAATGTTGCTGGGTACATGCTGTATTGTGACTATTGCTTTGCAGGGTGCTCTGTAGTGACTGTTTTTGGGTAGGTGCTGTATAGTTACAATTGTTGGTGTTTTTCTCTTAACTGATGGTTGTTGTGTAGTTGCTCTATACTGACTGTTCCTGCGTAGGGTGCTCTATAGTGATTGTTGTTGGGTAGAGTGCTTTACAGTGACTGTTGCTGGGTAGAATGCTCTACAGTGACTCTTACTGGGAAGGGTGCTGTTTACTGACTATTGTTGTGTAGGTGCTATATAATGACTGTTCGTTAGGTGCTCTATAGAGGCTGTTAATTGGTAAGGTACTCTATAGTGACTGTTGTTGGGTTGAGTGCTCTATAGTGACTGTTCCTTGGTAGAATGCTCTATAGTGACTGTTGTTGACAACAGTGCTCTACAGTTACTCTTGTTGGGTAGAAAGCTCTATAGTGACCATTGTGGAGTAGGTGCTCTATACTAACCATTGTGGAGTAGGTTCTCTATACTAACTGTTGTTGGGAAGGTTACTCTATAGTAACTGTTGTTCGGTTGGGTGCTCTATCATGACTGATTTTGGTTGAAGTGCTCCATAGTGAATGTTGTTGTCTAGAGTGCTCTATAGGTGACTGTTGCTGGGTGGTGTTTTATAGTGACTATTGTGTAGAATTCTCTATAGTGAGTGTTTTTGGCTAGAATGCTCTATACTGACGGTTTTTGGGTATGTTATTTACAGTGACTCTTTTTAAGTAGGGTGCTCTATAGTGATGGTTGTTGGGTAGGTGCTTTACAGTGGCTGTTGTTGGGTAGAATTCTCTATAGCGACTGTTGTTGGTAGGCTGGTCTATAGTGACTTTTATTGGGTATGGTATGCTATAGTGACTATTGTTGTGTAGGGTGTTCCATAGTGTCTGTTGTTGTATGGGTGCTCTATACTGTTTGTTCCTAAGTAGGTGCTCTATACTTGCTGTTGTTGTGTGGATTGCTCTATACTGACTGTTGTTGTGTGGATTGATGTACAGTGACTGTTGTTTGAGAGGTACTCTATAGGACTCTTGTTAATTGGTGTGCTCTATATTGACTGTAGTTGGAAAAGATGCTCTATAGTGACTTTTATGGGTATAGTTTTGTATACTGACTTTTGTTGAGTAGAGTACTCTACAGTGACTGTTATTGGTTAGGTTCTCTATAGTCACTGTTGTTGGGTTGAGAACACTACAGTAACTGTTGGGTAGGTGCTCTATAGTGACTGTTGGTGGTAGGTGCTCTATAGTGACTGTTGTTAAATAGTGTGCTCTATAGTGATTGTTGTTGAATATGGTGTTCTATAGTGATTGTTGTTGTGTAGAGTGCTCAATATTGACTGTTGCTGGGTAGGGTGTCCTATAGTGACTGTTGTTGTGTACATGCTCTATAGTGAATGTTGCTGGGTAGGGTGCTTTATAGTTACTGTTTTTGGGTAGGTGTTGCATAGTTACTGTTGTTGATGGGGTGTGCTAAGCTGATGGTTCTTTTGTAGGTGCTCTATAGTGACTATTTCTGTGTAGGGTGCTCTATAGTGACAGTTGCTGTGTAGAATGCTCTTTAGTCACTATTGTTGGGTAGGTGCTTTATAGTGACTGTTTTTAGGTACGTGCTCTATAGTGACTGTTTCTGGAAAAATTGCTCTATAGTGACTGTTTTGGGTAGGTGCTGTATTGCTACTGTTGTTTGTGGGATGTTCTAAACTGATGGTTGTTGTGTAGAGTGCTCTATAATGACTGTTTTTGTGTAGAGTGCTCAATACTGACTGTTGTTTGTTAGAGTGCTCTATACTGACTTTTGTTGAGTAGAATGATCTTAGTAACTGTTGTTGGGTAGGGTGCTCTATAGTGTCTATGGTTGGGTAGAAGATCTATAGTGACTGTTATTGTGTGGAGTGTGCTATAGTGACTGTTGCTGCATTGAATACTCTATAGTGATTGTGGATTGGTAGGGTTCTCTATAGTGTCTTTTGTTGTCTTGGTGCTCTATAGTGTCGGTTGTTGGGTATGTGAACTATAGTGAATATTTTGGGTGAAGTGTTCTCTACTTACTGTCATTGAATAGGGTGCTCTATTGGGACTGTTGCTTTGTAGGGTGTTTTTAAGTTACTGTTGTTGGGTAGGGTGCTCTATAGTAACTGTTTTTGAGTAGTGTGCTCTATAGTGACTGTTGCAAAGTAAGGTGTTCTATAGTGACTGTTGTTGGGTGGGGTGCTTTATAGCGACTGTTGTTGGGTGAGGTGCTCTGTAGTGCATGTTTTTGGGTTGGTGCTCTATAGTGACTGTGTTTGGGTCAATTGCTCTACAGTGACTGTTGTTGGGTGGGGTGCTCAATAATGACTGTTGTTGAATGTGGTGCTCTATAGAAACTGTTGTTGAATAGAGAACTCTAGATAGTGACTGTTTTTATGTAGGGTGCATTGTAGTAAATGTTGTTGGGTAGAATGCTTTATAGTGACTGTTTTTGCATAGAGTGCTCTATAGTGACTGTTGTTTTTAGGGTGGTCTATAATGACTGTTGTTTGGTAGGTGCTCTATAGTGACTGTTTTTGGGTAGGGTAATCCATAGTGACTGCTGTTGGGTACAATGCTTTATAGTAACTGTTTCTGGGTAGATTGCTTTATAGTGATGCTTGTTGGGTAGGTCCTCTATAGTGACTGTTGTTGGTTAGAAACTCTTTAGTGACTGTTGCTGGGTAGGTGCTCTATAGTGACTGTTGTTTGGCAAGGTGCTCTATAGTGAATGTTGATGGTAAGGTAATCTATAGTGAATGCTGTTCGGTAGGGTGCTCTATAGTGACTGTTGCTAGGTAGCATTCTCCATAGTGACTGCTGCTAGGTGGAGTGCTCTATAGTGACTGTTTTTGGGTGGAGGGTCTTAAAGTGACTGTATTTGGGTAAAGAGCTCTATAGTGACTCTTGTTAAGTAGATGCTCTATAGTGACTCTTGTGGTGTAGGTGCTCTATAGTGTCTGTTTTTGGGGAGAGGGCTCTATAGTGACTGTTTTTGGGTAAAGTGGTATATAGTGACTTGTTTGGTAGAGGGATTTTTTTGTGACAATTTTGGGTCAAGGGCTTTATAGTCTCTACTGTTTTTAAGTGGAGTGCTCTATAGTGACAGTCGTTGCATGTGGTGCCATATAATTACTGTTGGGTTGGGTTTTCTATAGCGACTGTTTTTGGTTATGGTGCCTATAGCGACTGTTGTTTGGTATGTGCTCTATACTGACTTATTGTGTGGGGTGCTCTATGGTGACTGTTGTGTAGGTGCTCTATAAGAACGTTTTTGGGTAGGGTGCTATATAGTGACTGTTGTTGGGTGAAGTGCTCTATAATCACTGTTACTACAAAGGGTGTTCTATAGTGAATGTTATTGTGTAGGTGCTGTTTAGTGACTGGTGTTGGGTGAAGTGCTCTTTCGTGACTGTTATTGGTAGGGTGCTCTATAGTGTCTTTGTGATGTTTGTTCACTGTGCTGTGTGTGTTTGTGGTGAGTGGTGTGCCTGTGTGAGGTGTCTACACTGCAAAATGCGTGTGTGGTGAGTGTTGTTTGTCTTTGGAAAATGTATTTATTGTGTAGTTTGTGTGGTCATTTGTGTGTCTGTATGAGGTGTCTTAAACGTGGAGTGTGTTTGTCGTGAGTGGTGTGTGTGTAAGTTTTGTGCACTATAGAGTGTGTGTGGTGACTTCTGTGTCTGTGTGAGTTGCATGAACCCTGGAGTGTGTGCATGGTGAGTGGTGTGAGCCTGTGTAAGGTGTGCATTGTGGAATGTTTGTGTGGTGGGTGTCGTGTGTCTGTGTGAGGTGTTTTTACTGTGCAGTGTGTGTAATAAGTCTTGTGTCTGTGTGAGGTGTCTTCATTCTAAAACGTGTGTGTCATTAGTAGTGTGTGTCTGTGTAAGGTGTGTACACTGGGAAGAGTGTGTGGTGAGTGACTTGTGTCTGTATAAGGTTTTTGCACTGTGCAGTGTGTGAAGTAAGAGTTGTGGGCCTGTGTTAGGTTTGTGCATTGTGCAGAGTGTGTGTAGTGCATGGTGTGTGTCTGAGTGAGGTGTGTGCACTGTGTAGTGTGTGTATGGTGAGTTGTGTGTGTTTGGGTTAGGTGTGTGCAGAGTGTGTGTTTGTGTGGTGTGTGGTATATGTGTGTGTGCAGTGTTTGCACTGAGGAGTGTGTGTATGGTCAGTGAAGTGTGTGTTTGTGAGGTATGCACACTGTGCAGTGTGTTTCTGGTTAGTCGTGTTTTTATGAGACGTCTGCACTGAGGAATGTGTGTGTGGTGAGTGTTCTGTGTCTGTGTGAGGTGTCTTCCCTGTAGTTTGTGTGTCTTGAGTAATGTGTGTCTGTTTAAGCTGTGTGCACTGTAGAGTGTGTTTGTGTGGTGAGTGCTATGTGTGTGAGGTGTGTGCACTGTGAAGTCTTTGTGCATGGTATGTGATGTATGTCTGTGTAAGTTTTCTGCACTGTGGAGTGTCTGTGTATGCTCTACAGTGTTTGTTAATGTAAGATGTGTGCACTGTGGAGTGTGTATGATGAGTGGTGTGTTTCTCTGTGAGGTGTGTGCACGGTGGAGAGTGTCTGTTGAGTTTTGTGTCTGTGTGAGTTTTTTCTATGTGGAGTGAGTGCATAAAGTGTGTGTATTAAGTGGTGTGTGACTGTGTGAGGTGTATGCCCAGTGGAGTGTGTGTGGAGTGTGTGTGATAAGGGATGTCTGTGTGGAGTGTCTGCACTTTGGATTGTGTGTGCAGTGGGTGGTGTGTGTCTGAAGTGAGTGCACTGTGTAGTGTGTATGTGGTGAGTGGTCTGTGGCTGTGTGAGGTGTGTACACAGTGTAGTATGTGTGTAATAAGGGGTGTGTGTCTCTGTGAGATGTATGCACAGTGGAGTGTGAGTGTGCAGTGGGGGTGGTAAGTAGTGTGGGTTTGTACTAGGTGTCTTCAATCTGGAGTGTGTGTTTTGCATGGTGTGTGTCTCTGTCAGGTGTGTGCACTGTGGAGAGTGTGTGAATGGTAAGTGGTATGTGCTTGTGTGAGGTGTGTAAACTCTGGAGTAAGTGTGGTGACTGGTGTGTGTCTCTGTGAGGTGTCTGCACTGTGGAGTATGTTTGTGGTGTGCAGTGTGTACCTCTGTGAGGTGTGTGGACTGTGTAGTAGGCGTGTGATGAGTGGTGTGTATTTGTGTGAGGTGTATGCACAGTGGAGTGTGAGTGTGCAGTGTGCATTGTAAGTGGTGTGTGTCTGGGCTAGGTATCTGTACTCTGGAGTGTGTGTGTTTTGTGCTGTGTCTGTGTGAGGTGTGTGCATTTTGGAGAGTGTGTGCAAGGTAAGTGGAGTGTATCTGTGTAAGGAATGTACACTGTAAAGTGTGTGTATATGGTGAGTGGTGTGTGTTTGTGTGAGGTGTGTGCACTGTGCAGTTTGTGTGTGTTTGTGTTATGAGTGGTGTTTCTCTGTGAGATGTGTGCACTGTGGAGTGTGTGTGGTCAGTGGTGTGTGTCTTTGTGAGGTGTGTTCACTGTGCAGTGTGTGTCTGTGTTGAGTGGTGTGCCTGTGTGAGCTGTCTGCACTGCAGAATATGTGTGTGGTGAGTATTGTGTGTCTGTGTGAAATGTATTTATGCATAGTGTGAGTGGTCAGTCATGTGGCTGTATAAGGTTTCTTTAATGTGGAGTGTGTGTGTCATGAGTGGTGTGTGTGTGAAATGTGTGCACAATTGACTGTGTGTGTGGTGACTGCTGTGTGTCTGTGTGAGTTGTGTGAACTGTAAAGTGTGTGTTTGGTGAGTGGCATGTGTATGTGTAAAACGTGTGGACTGTGGAATGTTATGTGTGTGGTTAGTGGTGTGTCTCTGAGTTGTGTTCACTGTGTAGTATGCGTTTGATGAGTGGTGTGTGTCTGTGTGAGATGTATGCACAGTGGAGTGTGCGTGTGCAGTGTGGTAAGTGGTGTGTGTCTGTGCTAGGTGTCTGCACTATGGAGTGTGTGTGTTGCATGGTGTTAGTCTTTGTGAGTTGTGTGTACTGTGGAGAGTGTGGGTGTGGTAAGTGTTGTGGGTCTGTGTGAAGAGTGTGAACAATGTAGTTTGTGTGGTGATTGGTGTGTGTCCCTATGAGGTGTTTGCACTGTGGAGTGTGTGTGGGCGGTGAGTGGTCTGTGTTTGTGTGAGGAGTGTGCACTTTTGAGTGTGTGTGTAGTTAGAAGTGTTTGTCTGCATCAGGTTTTTGCACTGTTACTGTGTTTGTTGTGAGTGTTGTGCCTGTCTGAGCTGTCTGTATTGTGAAATGTGTGTATGCTGAGTGTTCTGTGTCTTTGTTAGGTGTGTTTACTGTGTAGTGTTTGTCATCAGTAGTGTTTCTGTATGAGGTGTCTTCACTGTAGAGTGTGTGTTGTGAGTGTTGTGTTTCAATGTGAGGTGTACATACTGTTGAGTGTGTGTGTGGTGAGTGGTGTCTGTCCTTGTGAAATGTGTGCACTGTGAAGTTTGTGATGAGTGCTGTGTGTCTGTGTTAGTTGTGTGCACTGTGGAGTGACTGTGTGGTGAGTTTTGTGTCTGTGTAATGTGTGTGCTATGTGGAGTGTTTGTATTAAATGTGTATATTGAGAGGTGTGTGTCTGTGTAAGCTTTGTGCACAGTGGAGTGTGTGTGGAGTTTGTGTGGTGAGTGTCTTGTTTCTGAGGAGTGTCTGCAATTTGGGAATGGTGTGAGTCTGTGTGAGGTGAGTGCACTGTGTAGTGTGTGTGGTGAGTGTTATATCTGTGTTAGTTGTCTGCACTGTGGAGTGTGTGTTTTGTAAGTATTGTCTTTCTGTACGTGGTGTGTGCACTCTGTAGTGTGTGTATGAAGACTGCCATGTGTTTGTGTGATGTGTGTGCACTGTGCAGTTTGTGTGTTTGCGTGGTCAGTGGTGTGTTTCTGTGTAAGGTGTGTGTACTGAGGAGTGTGTGTGGTCAGTGGTGTGTGTCTTTGTGAGGTGTGCACACTGTGCAGTGTCTGTTTCTTGCGTCACATGCCTATGTGAGGTGTCTGCTTTGCAGAATATGTGTGGTGAGTGTTTTTTGTGTGTGGTGTGTTTACTGTGTAGTGTGTGTGGTCAGTCTTGTGACTGTGTGAGGTGTCTTCACACTAAAGTGTGTGAGTTGTAAGTAGTATCTGTCTGAGGTGTGTGCACTGTGGAGTGTGTATGGTGAGTGCTGTGTGTCTGTGTGTGGAGTGTGCACTGTGGAGTCTCTGTGCATGGTACGTGGCATGTGTCTGTGTGAGGTGTGTGCACTGTGGAGTGTGTTTGTGTTCTACAGTGTGCGTTTGTGTGAGATGTGTGCACTGTGGAGTGTGTGTGCTGAGTGGTGTGTGTCTGTGTAAAATGTGTACACTGAGTGTGTGGTAAATAATGTGTGACATTATGAAGCATCTTCATTGTGGGTAAAGTGTCAGGTGATTGGTGTTTGTCTGTGTGATGTGTGTGTTTGCACTTTTAATTGTGTGTGAAGTGGATGATGTCTGTGTGTGAGGTGAGTGCACTATGGAGTGTGTGTGGTGAGGGAAATGTGTCTGTTTGGTGTCTGCACTGTAGATAGTGTGTTTGGTGAGTCATGGGTGTCTGTGTGGGCAGTGTGCACTGTGTAGTGTGTGTATATAATGAGTGGTATATGTTTGTGTGAGGTGTGTGCACTGTGCAGTTTGTGTGTTTTTGTGTGGTAAGTGGCATGTGTCTGTGTGAGGTGTGTGCACAGTGGAGTGTGTGTATGGTCACTGGTGTGCCGCTTTGTGAGGTGTGTTCAATGTGCAGTCTGTGTTTGTGGTGAGCAGTGTGCCTGTGTGAGGTGTCTACACTGCGGAATATGTGTGGTGTTGTGTGCCTGTGTGTCTGTTTTTGGGTGAAGTGCTCTATAGTGACTGTTGCTGGGTAGGATGCTGTATACTGACTGTTGTTGGGTAGGGTGCTCTGTAGTGACTGTTGCTGGGTATGTGCCCTATAGTGACTGTTGTTGGCTAGGTGCTCCATAGTGACTGTTGCTGTGTAGGTACTCTTTAGTGAGTGTTGTTGGGTCGAATGATCTATAGTTAGTGTTCTTGGATAAGGTGCTCTAATAGTGACTGTTGTTGAATAGAGTGCTCTACAGTGAATTTAGCTGATTTGAGGGATCTACATTGACTGTTTTTGGGTAGGTTCTCTATATTGACAATTGTTGAGTAGAGTGCTCTATAGAGACTGTTGTTGGATAGGTGCTTTATAGTCACTGTTGTTGGGTATGTGCCCTACAGTGACTGTTGTTGGATAGGGTGCTTTATAATGACTGTTTGGTACAGTGCTTTTTACTGACTGTTTATGTGTGCAATACTCAATAGTGACTGTGGCTGGCTAGAGTACTCTATAGTGACTGATGATGGGTAGAGTGCTCTATAGTGACTATTACTGTTTAGGATGCTCTATACTCACTATTGCTGGGCAGTGTGCTCTATAGTGACTTGTTGGTTAGGGTTCTCTATAATTACTGTTTTTGGGTACGGTGCTCTATAGTGACTGTCGTTGGTGGGTGCTCTATACAAACTATTGGTGGGATGTGTGCTCCATAGTGTCTGTTGTAAGTGAAGTGCTCTGTAGTGACAATTGCTGGGCAAAGTGCTTTATAGTGATTGATGTTGGGTACATGCCCTATAGTGACTGTTTCTAAGTAGGGTGCTTTATAGTGGCTTTTGTTGGCTAGGTGTTCTATTGTGACTGATGTTGAGTGGAGTGCTTTATGACTGTTGTTTAGTACACTACTATTTACATGACTGTTGTTGGGTGAAGACTTTTCAGAGGCTGTTGTTGTGTAGAAAGCTCCATAGGTGACTCTTCTTGGGTGGAGTGTTTATAGTGACTACTGCTTTGTAGGGTTCTCTATAGTGACTGTTTTTGGGTATGGTGCTTTATAATGACTGTTGCTGTGTAGGGTGCCCTATACTGACTGTTCTCGAAAGGGGTTCTCTAAAGTGACTCTTTCAGGGTAGAGTGTTTCATAGTGACTGTTGTTGGGTAGGTCCTCCATAGTGACTGTTGTTGGGTAGGGGATCTATATTGTCTGCTGCTGGGTAGGGTGCTCTTTGCTGACTGTTTTTGGGAAAGTGCTGTGTAGTGACTATTGGTGGGGTGCTCTAAACTGATGGTTGCATAGGTGCTCTATAGTGACTGTTGCTGGGTATTGTGCTCTATAGATTGTTGTTGTGTAGAGTGCTCTACAGTGACTGTTGCTGCATAGGGTGCACTTTTGTTACTACTGTTGGAAAGGTGCTCTATAGTGACTGTTGTTGGCAGGGGTGCTCTATAGTGACTGTTGTTTGGTAGGTGCTCTATAGTGACTCTAGATGGGCAGGATACTGTATAGTGACTGTTGTTGGCTAGAATGCTCTATAGTGACTGTTGCTGGGTAGGGTGCTCTTTAGTGACAGTTACAGGATAGGGTGCTTTGTAATGACTGTTGTTGAGTGGGGTGCTTTATACTGACTGGTGCTGGTTAGAGTGCTCTATAGTGACAGGTGTTGGGTAGGTACTCTATAGTGATGGTTGTTGGGTGGATTGCTTTATGGTGACTGTTGTTGGGTAGGTTCTCTATAGTGACTGTTGTTTAGTAGAATCCTCTATAGAGTCTGTTGCTGTGTGTGGTGCTCTATGGTTACTGTTGTTGTGTGGATTGCTCTACAGTGACTGTTGTTGGGTAGAGTGCTCTAAATAGTGACTTGTTGGGTAGGATGCTCTATAGTGACTTGTTGGGTAGAGTGCTCTATAGTGACTGTTGCTGGGTAGAGTACTCTAAAGTGACAGTGCTTGGGTATGGTGTTCTGTAGTAAATGTTGTTGGGTAGAGTGATCCATAGTCACAAGTTTTGTGTTGGGGGCTCTATTGTGACTGTTTTTGGGTAGCTGCATTATACTGACTGTTTTTGTGTAAGGTGCTCCATAGTGACTGTTGTTGGGTACGGTTTTCTATAGTGACTCTTGTTGCATAGGTGCTCTACAATGGCTGTTGTAGGTTAGGTGATCTATACTTACAGTTATGAAGTAGCATGCTTTATAGTGACTGCTGTTGGGTGAAGTGCTCAATGGTGACTGTTGTTGGTTAGGGTGCTCTAGAGTGACTGTTGCTGGATTGAATGCTCTACAGTGATTGTTGTTGAGTAGAGTGCTATATAGTGACTGTTGCTGGGTAGGGTAATTTATACTGACTGTTGTTGAGTAGGTGCTCTATACTGACTGTTGCTAGGCAGAGTACTCTATTGTGACCATTGTTGGGTATATGCGTTATAGTGACTGTTAGATGGGCTGCACATTATGACTGTTCTTAAATGCAGTACTCTGTAGTAACTGTTGTTGGTTAGAGTGCTCTATTGTGACTGATGTTGGGTATGTGCATCATATAGTGACGGTTGTTAAAGATGTGTCCTATAATGACTGTTGTTCGGTAGAATGCTGTATCTTGACTGTTATTTTTAGGGTGCTCAAGAGCATCTGTTGTTAAGTAAGATGGTCTATATTGACCATTACTGTGTTGGGGGCTCTATATTGACTGTTGCTATGTGGAGTGTCCAATAATGACTCTTGCTGGGTGAGGTGCTCCGTAATAATTGTTGTTGGGTGTAGTGCTTTACAGTGACTCATGTTGATTGCAGTGATCTATAGTGACTGTTGTTGTGTTGGGTGCTCTACAGTGATTGTTATTGGGTAGAGTGCTCTATAGTGACTGTTGTTGCATAGAGGGCTTTATAGTGAATGTTGTGGAGTAGGTGCTCTATTTTGACTGTTGTTGGGTATTGTGCTCTATAGTAACTGTTGTCTGTTAGGGTGTTCTATAATGAGTGGTGTTCAATGGGGTGCTCGATAGTGACTGTTGTAGGTAGAGTGCTCTATAGGTTACTGTTGTTGGCTGGAGCGTTTTATAGTGACTATTATGCAGAGTGCTCTATAGTTACTGTTGTTGGTTATAGTGCTCTATAGTGACTGTTGTTGGGTAGGATCTTTAGAGTGACTGATTTTGGGTATGGTGGTTTATAGTGCCTGTTCGTGGGTAGGTGATCTATAGTGACTGTTGTTGGGTAGCATTCTTTATATTGAATGTTGTTGTTAGAAGGCTCTATAGTGACTGTGGTTGTATAGGTGGCCCTATAGTGACTGTTGCTGTGTTGGTTGCTCTATAATGTCTGTTGTTGTGTAGGTGCTCTACAGTGTCTGTTGTTGGGGAGGTGTGGCATGGTGACTGTTGCTGGAGAGTATTTTCTATACTGACTGTCGTTGAGTAGGGTGCTCTATTGTGACTATTTTTGGGTGGTGTGCCTATAGTAACTGTTCCTTGGTAAACTGCTCTATAGTGATTCTTGTTTCATAGGTACTCTACAGTGATGGCTGTTGGGTGGGATCGTCTATAGTGACTGTTGTTGGGTAGGTTATCTGTAGTGACTGTTGTTCAGTACAGTGCTCTGTAGTGACTGTAATTTGGTAGAGTGCTCTATAGGGAAAGTTGTTGGGTAGGTGCTCTATAGTGACCATTGTTGGGTACGTTCTTTGTAGTGACTTTGGGGGTAGGTGCTCTATAGTTGGTTGAATAGGTGCTCCAACTGTTGGTGGGTTGGTACTCTACAGTGACTGTTGATACGTAGGGTGCTCTATAGTGACTGCTTTTTATTGGGTGCTCAATAGTGTCTGTTGTTTGGTAGATTGCTCCATAGTGACTGTTGCTTGGTAGAATGCTCTATAGTGACTGTATCTGGGTGGGGTGCTCTATACTGAATGTTGCTGGGTAGAGTAGTCTACATTGACTGTTGTGTAGGTGCTGTATAGTGGCTTTGCTGGGTAGGGTTCTCTATACTGAATGTTGCAGGGTTGGTGCTGTATAGTGACCTTTGTAATGTAGAGTGCTCTTTAGGTAATTGTTATTAAGTGGAGTCCTCTAAAGAGATTGTTGTTTTGTAGAGTGCTCTAAAATGATTGTTGTTGGGTAGATTGCTGTATAGTGACTGTTGTTGTGTAGGGTACTCTATTGTGACTGTTGTTGGGTAGGTGCTCTATAGTGACTGTTTTTGTGTAGGGTGCTTCTAGTGACTGTTTTTGGGTACTGTGCTCTATAGTAACTGTTGCTGAGCAGAGTGCACTATAGTAATTGTTTTTGGGTAGGTGCTCTATAGTGAGTGTTGTTGGGTAGGTTGCTCTGTAGTGACTGTTGTTTGTACGGAGCGCTACAGTGTCTGTTGTTAAGTAGGGTGCTCTATTGTGAATGTTGCTGGGTATGGTGTGCTATAGTGACTGTTATTGGGTTAGGTGCTCTATACTGATTGTTTTTGGGTGTGTTGCTCTATACTGACTGTTGTTGAGTAGGTGCTCTATAGTGACTTTTGTTGGGTAAGTTGCTCTATAGTGACTGTTGTAGAGTAGGGTGATCTATAATGACTGTTGTTTTGTGGAATCCTCTATAATGACTGTTGTTGGGTAGCATGCTGTATAGTGATTGTTGTTCCATAGAGTGCTCTGTAGTGACTGTTATTGGGAAGGGTGCTCTATAATAACTGTTGTGGGGTAGAGTGCTTTATAGTAACAGCTGTTGTGTAGGGTGCTTATAGTGACAGTTGTCTGGTAACATGCTGCATAGTGACTGTTGTTTCATGGGGTGTTCGATAGGAAATGCGGTTGGGTACTGTGCTGTATAGTGACTGTTGTTAGGTACTGTTCTCTATAGTGACTCCTGAAGTGTAGGGTGCACTATAGTCACTGTTGCTGGGTAGGGTGTTCTATAGTGACTGATATTTGGTATGGTGCTTTATAGTGACTTTTGTTGGGTACAATGCACTATAGTGACTGTTGCTGGGTAGGTTGCTCTATAGTGACTGTTGGGTGGGTTTCTTTATAGTGACTGTTGTTTGGTATGGTGATCTATAGTGACTGTTGTGATGTAGGTGCTCTATAGTGACTGTTGTTAGGTATAGTGCTCTACAGTGACTTGTTGCATAGCTTGCTCTATATTGACAGTTGTTCGATAGGTGATCTAAAGTGACTGTTTTGGGTATGATGCTCTATGATGACTTTTATTGGGTATGGTACTATATTGTGACTGTTGTTGAATACAGTGCTCTATACTGACTGTTGTTGAATAGATAGCCTATACTGACTGTTGTTGTGTAAGTGCTCTATAATAACAGTTTTTTGTAGGTGCTCTATAGTGACTGTTTTTGGTTAGGGTGATCTATAGTGCCTCCTGTTTTGTATGGTGCACAGTACTGAATGTTGTTGCCTGGAGTGCTCTATACTGTCTGTTGTTGGTTGGGGTGCTCAAAACTGAGTGTTCCTGGGTGGAGAGGTCTATAGTGACTGTTGTTGGATAGAGTGCTCTAGATAGTGACTGTTGTTAGGTAGGTGTTCTATAGCGATTGTTTTTGTATATGGTGCTCTACAGTGACTCTTGCTGGGTAGGGGGCTCTATAGTGACTGTTGTTGCATTGGGTGTTTATAGTGACTTTTGTTGTTTAGAGTGCTCTACATGTGACAATTTTGGGGTGGAGTGTCCTATAGTGACTATTGTGTAGAATGCTTTATAGTGATTGTTTTTGTGCAGAGTGCTTTTCTGTGACTGTTGTTGGGTAGAGTGCTCTATAGTGACTGGTGTTGGGTAGATGATCTATATTGACTGTTTTTTGTAGGGTGCACTATAGTGACTGTTGTTGGGTAGGTGCTTTATATTCACTGCTTTTTTGTAGTGTGCACTATAGTGAATGTTGTTGGGTAGGTACTCTATAGTGACTGTTGCTGGGTTGCGAGCTCTATTGTGACTGGTGTTTCATAGGGTTCTCTATAGTGACTATTGTTGAGAAGACGGCTCTACAGTGAAGTTTGATAGGTAGGTGCTCTACAGTGACTGATTTTAAGTAGGTGTTTAGTGACTGTCGTTTGGTAGAAGCTCTATAGTGACTGTTTTGGGTAGGGTGTTTTATAGTGACTATTATTTGTACGGTGCTCTATAATGACTGTTGTTGAGTAGGGTGCTCTATACTGACTGTTGCTGGGTAGGGTGCTCTATGGTGACTTTTGCTGCATGAAGTGCTCTATACTGACTGTTGCTGGGTAAAGTGCTTTATAGTGACAGTTTTTTGGTAGGTACTCTATAGTGACTGTTGGTGGGGTGATGTAAACTTAAGGTTGCTGGATAGGTGCTCTATACTGACTGTAGTTGAGTAGGGTGTTCTATAGTTAGTGTTGCTGGGAAGGGTCCTCTGTATTGAATTTTGTTGGGTGGTATGCTCTATAGTTACTGTTATTGGGTAGGTTGCTCTATACCAACTGTTGCTGGGTAGGTACTCTATAGTGACTGTTGTTTGGTGGGGAGCTTTATATTGACTGCAGTTTGATTGGTGCTCTATGGTGACTGTTGCTCGGTAGAAGGCTCTATAGAGTCTTTTATTGTGTATGGTGCACTATAGTGACTGTTGTTGAGTGGAGTTTTCTATAGTGACTGTTGTTGTGTAGAGTGCCCTAGATAGTGACTGTTTTGGATAGGCTGCTCTATAGTGACTGTTGTTGGGTAGAGTGCTTTATAGTGACTGTTGCTAAGAAAGTGTTCTATAGTGACTCATGTTGGGTATGGTGCCCCATAGTGACTGTTGTTAGATAGAGTGCTCTATAATAAGTGTTGCTTGGTAGAATGCTCCTTAGTGACCCTTGTTGCATAGGTACTCTATAGTGACTGTTGTTGGGTGGGGTGCTTTACAGAAACTGTTTTTGGGTAGGTGCTCTATAGTGACTGTTGGTGGAATGCTCTATAGAGTCTGTTGTTGGGTATGGTGCACTATCGTGACTGTTGTTTGGTGGAGTTCTTTATAGTGACTGTTGTTGGTTAGAGTGCTCTAGATAGTGACTGTTGTTGGGTAGCTTGCTCTATAGTGACTTTGGTTGAGTGGGGTGCTCGATAGTGACAGTTATGTAGAGTGTTCTATTGGTGACTGTTGCTTGTGAAGTGTTTCACAGTTGCTATTGTGCAGAGTGCTGTATAGTGACTGTTGTTTGTTAGGTTATTTAGAACTGTTTTTGGGTAGGGTGCTTTATAGTAATTGCTTTTTGGTAGGTAATCTATAGTAACTGTTGTTCAATGGGGTGCTCTGTAGTGACTGTTGTTGGGTAGGGTGCTCTATACTGAGTGTCTTTGGGTAGGGGCTCTATAGTAACTTTTGTTGGGTAGGTGCTCTATAGTGACTGTTGCTGTGTAGGGTACTCTATACTGACTTTTGTAGGGTAAGGTGCTCTACAGTGACTGTTGTTGACCAGAGTGCTTTATAATGACTGTTGCTGGGTAGGTGCAGGAGAGTGACTGTTGGATTGGGTGCTCATAGTGACTCTTGTTGGATACAATACTCTATAGTAACTGTTGTAGGGTAGGGTGCTCTATATTGACAGTTTTTGTGTTGGTACTCCATTGTAATTGACATTGGGTAGATGCTCTGTAGTGACTGTTTGGGTGGGTGCTCTATAGTTACTGTTGTTGAGTAGGGGCACTATAGTGACTGTTGTTATGTAGAATGATCTATATTGACTGTTTTTGGTAGTGTGCTCTGTAGTGTGTGTTGTTAAGTAGGGTGATATATAGTGACTGCTATGTATGGAGTTCTCAATAATGACTTTCTTATTTGGGTGCTGAATAGTGACTGTTGTTGGGTATAGTGCTCTTCAGTGGCTGTTGTTGACAAGAGTGCTCTAGAGTGCATGTTGTTTGGTAGGGTGCTCCTTAGTGACTGTTGTTGGGTGGGGTGTTCGAAAGTGAGTGACCTTGGGTAGAGTGCTCTATAAGTGACTGTGGTTGGGTGGAGTGTTTCATAGAGACTAATGTGTAGAGTGCTCTATAGTGACTGTTGTTTAGAGTGCTCTATAGTACCTCCTGTTGGGTTGGTGGTCTACAGAGTTTGTTGTTGGGTAGCATGCTCTATAGTGACTCTTGTTAAGTAGGTGCTCTATAGTGTCATTTGCTGGGTTTGGTGCTCCATAGTGACTGCTTTTGTGTAGGTGTTCTATAGTGACTGTTGGTGGGGTTCTCTAAACTGATGGTGCCTAGGTGCATGCTCTATAGTTACTGTTGCTGGGTAGGGTGCTCTATAGTGACCATTGTTGGGTAGACAGCTCTATTTTGACTGATGCTGGGTAGGGTGCTCTACAGTGACTGTTGTTGTGTAGGATGCTCTTTGGTGACTACTGTTTGGTGTGTGCTCTATAGTGACTGCAGCTGCGTGGGGTGCTCAATAATGACTTTCTGGGTTGGGTGTGGTATAGTGACTGTTGTTGGGTATAGTGCTCTACAGTGACTGTTGTCTACAAAAGTGCTCTACAGTGACTGCTCTTGGGTAGAGGGCTCTGTAGTGACTGCACTAAAGCATGTGCTCTATTGTGACTGATCTTGGGTAGAGTGCTCTATAAATGACTGTTGTTTGGTGGAGAGTTTCATAGTGACTACTGTGTAGAGTTCTCTATAGTGACTGTTGTTGGTTAGAGTGTTGGATAGTGACTGTTGTTGGGTAGGTGCTTTATAGTGATTGTTGTTGTGTATCATGCTCCATAGTAAGTTTTTTGGGGTAGGTGCTCTATAATGACATTTTCTGTGTATGGTGCTCTATTGTGACTGTTTTTAAGTAGGTGCTCTATAGTCACTATTGTTGGTGGGGTGCTCTAAACTGACAGTTGCTGATTAGGTGCTCTATAGTGACTTTCTGGGTAGTGTGCTCTATGGTGATGGTTGTAGGGTAGATTTCTTTACAGTGACTGTAGCTGTGTAGGGTGTCCTACAGAGACTGTTGCTCGGTAAAGTGCTCTTTCATGACTAATGTTGGATAGTGCTCTATAGTGACTGTTTTGGGGTGGGGTGCTCTCGAGTTACTTTTGTAGGGTTGGCTCTCTATAGTGACTATTGATGGATAGAATATTCTATAGTGACTGTTGCTGGGTAGAGTGCTCTATACTAACTGTTACTAGGTAGGGTGCTTTACTGTGACTGTTGCTGGGTAGGGTGCTCTAAACTAAATGCTGTTGGGTGGCGTGTTTATACTGAATGTTGCTGGGTAGAGTGCTTTATAATAACACTTGTTTGGTACGTACTTCATAATGACTGTTGTTTGGGGTGTTACAATTACTGTTGTTGGGTATGTGCTCTATAGTGATCATTGCTCGAGGAAATGCTCTATAGAGTTTGTTGTTGGGTATGGTGCACTATAGTGACTGTTGCTGAGTGGAGTTCTCTATAGTAACTTTTGATGGGTAGAGTGCTCAAGATAGTAACAGTTTTTGGGTAGGATTTTCTATAGTAACTGTTGTTGGGTAGAGGGCTCTGTACTGACTTTTGTTAGGTAGAGTGCTCTGTACTTACTGTTCTTGGGTAAGGTGCTCAATTGTGACTGTTGTTGGACAGAGTGCTGTATAGTGACTTTTTTGTAGAGGGCTCTATAGTGACTTGTTGAATAGGTGTTCTATAGTGACTGTTTTTAGGTAGAGTGCTCTATAGTGACTGTTTTTGGGTAGAGTACTCTATAATGACTGCTATTTTGTAGGGTGCTCTATACTGACTGTTGTTGGGTAGAGTGCTCTATAATGACTGTTTTTTTGCAGAGGGATCTATAGTGACTGTTGTTGAGTAAATGCTCCATAGTGACTGTTTCTGGGTAGGGTGCTCTATAGTGACTGTTTTTGGGTAGAATGCTCTATAGTGACTGTTGTTTGGTGGGGTACTCTATAGTGACTGTTTTTAGGTATAGTGCTCTATAGGTGACTGTTGTTGGGTGGACTGTTTTACAGTGACTATTGTGCAGACTGCTCTATAGTGACTGTTGTTGGTTAGAGTTCTCTATAATGACTGTTGTTTTGTAGGTCCTTTAGAGTGACTGTATTTTGGTAGAGTGCTTTATAGTAACTGTTGTTGGGTAGGTGCTCTATAGTAACACTTTTTGTGTAGGATTGTCTATAGTGACAGTTTTTGATAGAGTGCTCTATAGTGACTTGTTGGGTATGCAGCTCTATAGCAATTGTTGTTGGGTAGGGTAATCTATACTGACAATTGTTTGGTAGGTGCTCGATAGTGACTGTTGCTGTGTAGGGTGCTCTACAGTGACTGTTGTTGGGTCTGGTGACCTAAAGTGACTGTTGCTAGGTAGGGTAATCTATTGTGACCATTAGAGCATAGGTGTTTTATAGTGACTGTTGCTGGGTAGGGTTATCTATAGTGACTGTTGTTGGGTAGGTGCTTTACACTGACTGTTGTTGCATAGTTGCTATATAGTGACTGTTGTATATAGTGCTCACAGTGACTGTTGTGGGATGTGGTACTCTATAGTACCTGTTGTTGGGTAGAATGCTTTATGCTGACTTTCGTTGTGTAGGTGATCTATAGTGATTGATATTTTGTAGGTGCTCTACAGTAATGGTTGTTGGGTAGGTGCTCTATAGTAACTTTTGTTGGATAGAAGCTTTATAGTGACTGCTTTTAGGTAGGATGCTCTATGTTGACTGTTGTTGTTATGGTGCTCTATAGTGACTGTTGTTCGGTAGAGAGCTCTATAGTGAATGTTGTTGAAAAGTGTGCTCTATAGTGACTGTTGTTGGGTAAAGTGCTCTATAGTGACTGTGGTTGGTTCCGATGCTCTATAGTGTTTGTTGTTCTATAGATGCACTATAGTGTCTGTTGTTTGGTAGGTGCTCAATAGTGACTGTCGTTGGGTGGGATGGTCTATACAGACTGTTCCTGGGTGTATTGCACTATAGTGACTGTTGTTTGGTAGGTATTCTCTACTGACTGTTGTTGGGTGAAGTTCTCTATAGTGACTTGTTGTGTTGGGTGCTCTATAGTGACTGTTGTTTTTAGGGTGATTTATAATGACTGTTGCTGGGAAAAGTGCTCTATAGTGACTGATGTTGGGTACAGTGCTCTATAGTGACTGTTGCTGGGTAGGGTGTTCTATAGTCACTGTTTCTGGGTAAAGTTCTCTATACTCACTGTATTTTGGGTAGAATTCCGTATAGTGACTGTTGTTAAGTAGGGTTTTCTATAGTGCCTGATGTTGGATAGAGTGCTCTATAGTGACTGTTGGTGGGTAGGGTGCTTTATCGTCACTGTTACTGGATAGAGAGCTCAATAGTCACTGTTTTCGGTAGAATCCTCTATAGTAGCTATTGTTGGGTAGGTGCTTTATAGTGACTGATGCTGGGTAGGGAGCTCTATAATGACTGTTTTTGGGTTTGTGCTCTATACTGACTGTTGTTTGGTGAAGTGCTTTATAGTGACTGTTGTTGGGTGGGTGTTTATAGTGACTGTTGTTGGATACGAGCTAGTGACTGTTGTTGGTTAGTGAATTCTATAGTGAGTGTTTTCGCTGGATTTCTCCAATGTGACTGTTGTCAAGTAGGGTGCTCTATAGTGATTGTTACTGGGTTGGGTGATCTGCAGTGACTGATGTTGTGTAGAGTGCTGTATCGTGACTGTAGCTGCATAGTGTGCTCTCTTGTGACTTTTGCTGGGTAGAGTGCTTTATTGTTACTGTTGTTGCTTAGGGGGCTCTAGATACTGACTGTTATTTTTTAGGCTGGTCTACAGTGACTCTTGTTGGGTAGAGTGCTCTATAGTGACTGCCTTTAGGTAGAGTGCTCTATAGTCACTGTTGTTTGGTAGGTGCTCTATAGTGACTGTTGCTGGGTATTGTGAACGATAGTGACTGATGTTAGTTGGGGTGATCTATAGTGACTGTTGTTAAGTAAGTGCTCTATAGTGACTTTTTCTGGGTAAGGTGCTCCTTGGTGACCATTTTTGGGTAGGTGCTGTGTAGTGACTCTTGTTGGTGGGCTGCTCTAAACTGACTGTTGTTGTGTAGGTTCTCTATACTCAAAGTTGTTGTGTAGGGTGCTCTATAGAAACTGTTGTTGGATAGAGTGTTCTATAGTGACTCACTGCATAGGGTGCTCCACAGTGACTGTTCCTGAGCAGAGTGCTTTATAGTGACTGTTATTGGGTAGGAGTCATACAGTTACTGGTGGTGGGGTGGTCTAAACTGGTTGTTGTTGATTATGTGCTCTATACTGATTGTTTTCCGGTAGGATGATCCATATATACTGTTGTTGGGTTGGTGCTCCATAGAAAATTTTTTTGGGGGGAAGGCTCTATAATGACTCTTTTTGGGTAGAGTGTTCTAGATAATGACTGTTGTTGGGTAGATTGCTCTATAGTGACTGTTTTTGGGTAGAGTGCTCCATAGTGACTGTTGTTGGTATGGTGGTCTATCGTGACTGTTTTTTGGTAACTGATTTATAATAACTCTTGTTAAGTAGAGTGATCTTTAGTGACTGTTGTTTGGTAGGTGCTCTATAGTGATTGTTTTTGGATAGAAGCTCTATAGTGACTGTTGTTGGGTAGGTGCTCTATGGTGACTGTTGTTGGTTAGGTGCTCTATAGTGACTGTTGCTGTGCAGGGCTTTATAATGACTGTTCTGGGTGCAGTGCTCTACAGTGAGCATTGCTAGGTAGACTTCACCATAGTGACTGATGTTGGGTACATGCCATATAGTGACTGTTGCTGAGTAGGTTGCTCTATAGTGACTGTTTTTGGATAAGTGCTGTATAGTCATTGCTGTTGGGTGGAGTGCTCTATCGTGGCTATTGTTCTGTAGAGTGCTCTATAGTGACTGTTGTTGGGTAGAGTGCTGTATAGTTACTGTGGTTTGATAGAGTGCTCTATTGGTGACTGTTGCTTGGTAGGGTTCTCTATATTGATTGTTGCTGGGTAGAGTGCTCTATAGTGACTCTGTTTGGTAGGGTGCTCTATACTGAGTGTTGTTGGGTACATGCTTTATAGTGACCATTGTTGTGTAGGGTGCTCTCTTGTGACTGTTTTTGGGTAGGTGCTGTATAGGTACTGTTGTTAGTGGGGTGCTCTAAACTGACGGTTGTTGCATAGGTTCTCTATAGTGACTGTTGTTGGGTAAGGTTCTCTAGAGCGACTTCTGTTGTGTAGGGTGCTCTATACTGACTGTGGTTGGTTAGGTGATCTACAGTGACTGTTGCTGTGCAGGGTGCTCTATAGTGACTGTTGTAAGTGGGGTGTTCTATAGTGACTGTTGCTGGGTAGAGTGCTTTCTACTTACTGATATTGCTTACATGCTCTATAGTGACTGTTGCTGGGTAGGGTGAATTATAGTGGCTGTTATTGGGTAGGTGCTTTATGGTGACTGTTGTTGGGTGGGGTGCTCTATGGTGACTGTTGTTGGGAAGAGTGCTTTATAGGTGACTGTTTTTGGGTGAAGTGCTTTTTAGTAAATGTTGTTGTGTAGAGTGTTCTATAGTGACTGTTTTTGGGTAGAGGGCTCTATAGTGACTCTGATTGTGTAGAGTGCTGTATAGGTGACTGTTTTTGGGTGGAGTGGTTTATAGTAACTATTGTTGGGAAGGGTTCTGTATAGTGAATGTTGTTGGGTATGGTGCTCTACATTGACTGTTGCTGGGTAGAGTGCTCTATAGTGACTCTTATTGGTAGGGTGCTCTGTAGTGACTGTTGTTGGGTAGGGTGTTCTATAGTGACTGTTGCTGGGTAGGGTTCTCTATACTAACTGTTGTTGGGTTGGGTTATCTATAGCAACTGTTGCTGGTAGGGTGTTCTTTATTGACTGTTGCTGGTTAGTGTGCTCTATAGTTAATGTTGTTTGATAGGCGCTCTATAGTGACTTTTGCTGGATAGGGTGCCTTATACTGTCAGTTTTTGGGTAGGTGGTGTATAGTGACGATTGTTAGTTGTGTGTTCTAAACTGACAGTTGCTGGGTATGTGCTCTACAGTGACCCTTGCAAGGTAGGGTGCTCTATAGTGACTGTTTTTGGGTATAGTGCTCTGTAGTACTGTTGCTGGGTAGGGTGCTCTACAGTGACTATTGCTGTGTAGGGTGCTCTTTGGTTACTACTGTTGGGTTGGTGCTCTATAGAGACTGTTGTTTGGTGGGGTGCTCCACATTAACAGTTGTTGGGTGGGTGCTCTATAGTGACTCTTGATTGGTCAGATACTCTATAGTGGCTGTTGATGGGTAGGGTGCTCTATAGTGACTGTGGCTGGGTAGGGTTTTCTATAGTGACTGTTGATATGTAGTGTGCTCTATACTGACTGTTGTTATGTGGCATGCTTTATTCACACTGTTGCTGGGTAGAGTGATCTATAGTGACTGTTTGGGAGGTACTCTAGTGACTGTTTTTTGGTGGGGTGCTTTATAGAGACTGTTGCTGGGCAGGTGCTCTATAGTGACTGTTGTTCAATAAAATGTCATATAAAATTTGTTAGTCATGGTGTACTATAGTGGCTGTACTTGGTTGGAGTTTTCTCTAGTGACTGTTGTTGGGTATAGGACCCTACTGTGTCTGTTGTTTGGTAAGCTCTCTGCAGTGACTGTTGTTGAGTAGGGTACTATAGAGTACTTACCCAAAAACAGACAGTATAGAGCACTTTACCCAACAACAGTCAATGTAAAGCACCTATTCAACAACAGTCACTATAGAGCACTCCACCAAACAACAGTCACTTATACAGCCCTGCACTCAACAACAGTCAATATAGAGCAAGCTACCCAGCAGCAGTCACTATAGAGCACATAGTCAACAATAGTCACTATAAAACATCCATTCAACAACAGTCACTATAGAGCACCTTACCCAAAACAGTCACTGTAGAGCACCCTACACAGCAACAGTCGCTATAAAGCACCCTAAACAAAGGCAGTCACTATAGAGCTCCCTACCAAACAACAGTCACTAAATTGTACTGCACTCAGCAACAGTTTCCATAGAGCACCCGACACAATAAGAGTCACCATAGAGACAGTTCCAAGATGGCATCATAGAAACAGCTCGGGATTGCAGCTCTCAGTGAAGGCACAGAGGGTGAGTCCTAGCTGCATTTTCAGAAGGACTTTTGTAGCCCACAGAACTGACAAATTCCCAGGTGTAGGAGAGACACAGGAGAGCAGCACAGCCCACTTGCATGGCCGTTTCAGCTGGCGGCACTGCAGCGCAGTGGCAGCCCGCACGAAGCTCACTGATCTGGGTGCCTTGTTAAACCGGCAATCAGAGTTTTGGGAGGGCAGATTGACATGTCCATTTGATTGAATGGGAATTGGATGGTGAGCCAAACCAGGAGATTACTTGGAAGAGCGATTTGTGCCAGAGCAGTGGGCTGCTACAGAGGAGATCGCATGGATCCCAGTGCCCAATCAGGAGGTGACTGGGGCGCCTGTGAGAGAGTCAACAATTCAATTTGGAAAGAAAAAGAGAGAGAGGAGGAACTCTAAGGCAAGGAGCCAGGTGATCGGGCTTGGCAGGTTCCAACCTCACGGGGACAAGCTGCATGGTGATTTGAGGCACTTGAGGTTGAGAGTTTTGCTGCAGGATCAGTTGAATTCAAACAGTGCAGCTTGGTGGGAGAGGTGTGTCTGCCACTACGGACACAATCCGCCCCTACTGAGGTACTGCCCACTGCTGACACAGCCTGTCATTGCTGAGGCAACCAGCCATAACAGAGAGACGCCACCAACAGGGCGGAGTGCACCACAGTAGAATGGAGCCCCTCCACAGCAGGGCAGACCCACACTAGCAGGGCGGAGCCCTGGGAGGCAAATAGTGAATACACTGCCTCCTAGCTGGGCAGGACAGTGCAACAGATACTCATGAAGAAAACCCCAACTCTCTGAGACAGAGCATCTGAAGGCAAAAAGGGGGGCTTTTATAAGTTCTGCAACAGGCACATTCACCCAGCAAATCTGAATGAATAATGGAGCACACAGCTCAGCACTGGAGCTCCTGTAAAGTACAAACCATCTCCTCAAGCAGCTCCCTGACCCCTGTATATCCAAAGAGCCCCCTCAAAAAGGACTAATCAGACTGACATTTAGTGGGCACCATTCTGGGACAAAGATAGCAGAAGAAGGAACTGGTAGCATCCCTCACTGTTCTGCAGCTGCTACAGGTGCACCCCAGAGAAGAAGGGCCTGGAGTGGACATCAGCACTCGTACAGCAGAGGAGCTAAACCGTTAGAAGGAAAACTAAATAACAGAAATACTTCATCATCAACAATCTGGGCATCCACTCAGAGACCCAATCAAAAATTCAGCAACTACTAAGATGACAGGTGGATAAATCCACAAAGATGGGAAGAAACCAGCGCAAATGGAGGAAAACACCCGAAACCGAAACACCTCACCTCCTACAAAGGACCAAAACTCCTCGCCAGAAAGAAAACAAAGCTGGACGGACAATGAGAGTGACAAAATGACAGAATCAGACTTCAGAAGGTGGATAATGAGAAACTTCAGTGAGCTAAAAGAACATGTTCTAAATCAATGCAAAGAAACTAAGAACCTTGAAAAAAGATTCGAAATAAGATTTGAGAAAATGATAACAGGAATGGACAACTTAGAGAGGAATATGGATGAATTGAAGGAGCTGAAAAACACAAAATGAGAACTTCGTGAAGAATGCACAAGTTTCAACAGCCGAATTGACCAGGCAGAAAAAAGAATATCAGAACTCGAAGATCAACTCAATGAAATGAAAAGAGAAACCAAGATTAGAGAAAAAAGCGCAAAGAGAAATGAACAAAATCTCAAGAATTGTGGGACTATGTGAAGAGACCTAACCTACGTTTGATAGGCGTCCCAGAATGTGATGAAGAGAATGAATCCAAGCCGGAAAACACTCTTCAGGATATTATCCAGGAAAATTTCCCCAACCTAGCAAGGCAGGCCAATAATCAACTCCAGGAAATACAGAGAACACCACAAAGATATTCTGCAAGAAGACCAACCCCAAGGCACATAATCGTCAGATTCACCAGGGTTGAAATCAAGGAGAAAACACTAAGGGCAGCCAGAGAGAAAGGTCGGGTCACCCACAAAGGGAATCCCATCAGACTCACAGCAGATCTCTCAGCAGAAACTCTACAAGCCAGAAAAGAGTGGGGGCCAATATTCAACATCCTTAAAGAAAATAACTTTTACCCAGAATTTTATATCCAGCCAAACTGAGCTTCATAAGTGAAGGAAGAATAAAATCTTTTGCCAACAAGCAAAAACTCAGAGATTTTGTCCCCACCAGGCCTGCTTTACAAGAGCTCCTGAAAGAGGCACTACACATAGAAAAGAACAACCAGTACCAGCCACTCTAAAAACATACCAAATGTAAAAGAGCATCAACAACATGAAGAATCTGCATCAACTAACAGGCAAAACAGCAAGCTAGCATCAAAACGGCCGTATCAAATTCACACATAACAATATTAACCCTAAATGTAAATGGGCTAAATGCACCAATCAAAAGACACAGACTGGCAAATTGGATAAAAAACCAAAACACATCATTGTGCTGTATCCAGGAAACCCATTTCACATGCAAAGATTCACAAAGGCCCAAAATAAAGGGATGGAGGAAGATTTACCAAGCAAATGGAGAGCAAAAGAAAGCAGGAGTTGCAACTCTCATCTCTGATAAAATAGACTTGAAAGCAACAAAGATCAAAAGAGACAAAGAAGGTCATTACATAATGGTAAAAGGATCGATTCAACAAGAAGAGCTAATAATCCTAAATATACATGGACCCAATACAGGAGCACCCAGATATATAAGGCAAGGTCTTAACGACATACAAAGAGACTTAGACTCCCAAACAATAATAGTGGGAGACTTTAACACTCCACTGTCAATAACAGACAGATCAACCAGACGGAAAATTAACAAGGATATCCAGGGCTTGAACTCAGACCTGGAACAAGCAAACCTGATAGACATTTACAGAACTCTCCATCCCAAATCCACAGAATATACATTCTTCTCATCACCACATCACACCTACTACAAAATTAACCACATAATTGGAAGTAAAGCACTTCTCAGAAAATGGAAAACAACTGAAATTATAACAAACAGTCTCTCAGGCCATAGTGCAATCAAGTTAGAACTAAGAATTCAGAAACTAACTCAGATCCACACAGCTTCATGGAAACTGAACAACTGGCTCTTGAATGTTGACTGGATAAACAATGAAATGAAGGCAGAAATAAAGAAGTTCTTTGAAACCAACGAGAATGAAGACACAACATACCAGAATCTCTGGGACACATTTAAAGCAGTCTGTAGGGGAAAACATATAGCAATAAGTGCCCACATGAGAAGAGTGAAGAGATCTAAAATTGACACCGTATTATCAAAATTGAAAGAGCTAGAGGAGCAAAATCAAAAAAACTTAAAACCTAGCCAAAGACAAGAAATAACTAAGATCAGAGCAGAACTGAAGGAGATAGAGACACGAAAAACCCTTCAAATAATCAATAAATCCAAGAGCTGGTTTTTCGAAAAGATCAACAAAATAGACAGACCACTAGCCAGACTGATAAAAAAGAAGAGAGAGAACAACCAAATAGATGCAATAAAAAATGATAATGGGGAAATCACCAAAGATTCCAAAAAAATTTAAAAGATCATCTGAATACTACAAACAACTCTATGCACATAAACTAGTAAACCAGGAAGAAATGGATAAATTCATGGACACCTGTGATCTCCCAAGCCTAAATCACAAGGAAGCTGAAACTATGAATAGACCAATAACAAGGTCTGAAGTCGAGGCAGCAATTAAGAGCCTACCACACAAAAAAAGCCCAGGTCCAGATGGGTTCACGGCCGAATTCTACCAGACACACAAAGAGGATCTGGTACCATTCCTTCTGAAACGATTCCAAATAATCCAAAAAGAGGGAGCCCTTCCCAAATCATTTTATGAGACCAACATCATCCTGTAACCAAAACCCAGAGGAAATCAACAAGAAAAGAAAACTGCAGGCCAATATCCATGATGAACATAGATGCAAAAATCTTCAATAAAATACTGGCAAACCGATTGCAACAGCACACTAAAAAACTTATCCATCATGATCAAGTAGGATTCATCCTGGGAATGCAAGGCTGGTTTAACATACGCAAGTCTATAAACGTCATTCACCACATTAACAGAACCAAAAACAAAAACCACATGATTATCTCAATTGACAAAGAGAAGGCATTTGACAAAATTCAGCAGCCCTTTACGCTAAAAACTCTCAATAAACTGGATATTAATGGAACGTATCTCAAAGTAATAAAAGCTATTTACGACAAACCAACAGCCAATATCATACTTAATGGGCAAAACCTGGAAGCATTCCCTTTGAAATCCAGCACTAGACAAGGATGCCCTCTCTCACCACTCCTATTCAACATAGTACTGAAAGTTCTAGCCAGAGCAATCAGGCAAGAAAAAGAAATAAAGCGTATTCGAATAGAAAAGCAGGGAGCCAAATTGTCTCTATTTGCAGACGACATGATAGTATACCTAGAAGACCCCATCACCACAGCCCAAAAACTCCTGAAACTGATAAGCGACTTCAGCAAAGTCTCAGGATATAAAATCAATGTTCAAAAATCACAAGCATTCCTATACACCAATAACAGACTTAAAGAGAACCAAATCAAGAATGAACTGCCATTCACAATTGCTACAAAGAGAATAAAATACCTAGGAATAAAACTTACAAGGAATGTAAGGGACGTCTTCAAGGAAAACTACAAACCACTGCTCAACAAAATAAAAGAGGACACAAACAGATGGAGAAACATTCCATGTTCATGGTTAGGAAAAATCAATATCGTGAAAATGGCTATACTGCCCAAAGTAATTTACACAATGAACGCTATCCCCATCAAGCTCCCATTGAATTTCCTCACAGAACTGGAAAAACCACCATGAACTTTATATGGAACCAAAAGAGAGCCCACATAGACAAGTCAATTCTAAGCAAAAACAACACAGCTGGAGGCATTACACTACCAGACTTCAAACTATACTACAAGACTACAGTAATCAAAACAGCATGGTACTGGTACCAAAACAGAGATATAGACCAATGGAACAGAACAGAGGCATCGGAGGCAAATCAACATATCTACAACCATATAATCTTTGATAAACCAGACAAAAAGAAGCAAAGGGGAAAGGATTCCCTGTTTAACAAATGGTGTTGGGAAAACTGGTTAGCCATGTGCAGAAAGCAGAAACTGGACCCCTTCCTGACCCCTTACACTAAAATTAACTCCAGTTGGATTAAAGACTTAAACGTAAGACCTGACACCATTAAATCCCTAGAAGAAAATCTAGGCAAAACCATTCAGGACATAGGAGTAGGCAAGGACTTCATGACCAAAACACCAAAAGCATTGTCAACAAAAGCCAAAATAGACAAATGGGACCTAATCAAACTCCACAGATTTTGCACGGAAAAAGAAACAGTCACTAGAGTGAATCAGCAACCAAAAGATTGGGAAAAAATATTTGCAGTTTACCCAACTGACAAAAGGCTGATATCCAAAATTTACAAATAACTCAAACAGATTTAAAGGAAAAAAATCAAACAAGCCCATTCCAAAATGGGCAAAGGATATGAACAGACACTTTCCAAAGAAGACATACATGAGGCCAACAAACACATGACAAAATGCTCATCATCACTGGTCATTAGAGAGATGCAAATCAAAACTACATTGAGATACCATCTCACACCAGTTAGAATGGCGATCATTAAAAAATCTGGAGACAACAGATGCTGGAGAGGTTGTGGAGAAAAAGGAACACTCTTATACTGTTGGTGGAAGTGTAAATTAGTTCAACCATTTTGGAAGACAGTGTGGTGATTCCTCAAGGACCTAGGAATAGAAATTCCATTTGACCCAGCAATCCCATTACTGGGTATATATCCAAAGGAGTATAAATCATTCTACTATAAGGACACATGCACACGAATGTTCATTGCAGCACTGTTTACAATAGCAAAGAACTTGAACCAACCCAAATGCCTATCACTGATAGACTGGACGGGAAAAATGTGGCACACATACACCATGGAATATTATGCAGCAATCAAAGATGACGAGTTTATGTCCTTTGTAAGGACATGGATGAATCTGGAGAACATAATTCTAAGCAAACTGACACAAGAACAGAAAAGGAAATACCACATATTCTCACTCATAGGTGGGTGAGAAAAATGAGAACACATGGACACAGGGTGGGGGTTACTACACACTGGGGTTCATTGGGGGGAATAGGGGAGGGACAGTGTGGGAGGGCTGGGGAGGGATAGCCTGGGAAGAAATGCTAAATGTGGGTACTTATGCAACTATCTTGCACTTTCTGCACTTGTACCCCAAATCCTAAAATGCAATAAAAAATAAGAGTCACTATAGAGCACCCTACCCAAAAACATGAACTATAGAGCACCTACACCATAACAGTCACTATATGGAGCACTTTATTCAAAAACCGTCACCATGGAGCACCCCACCCAACAACAGTTTCTATAGAGCACCCTGACAATCAACTGTCAGTACAGAGCACCCTACTCAACAACTGTCAGTATAGAGCACACTACCCAACAACAGGCACTATAGAGCACCTACCCAACAAGAGTCACTATATAAAACACTCTACACAACAATAGTCACCATTGAGCAACACACCCAGCAACAGAAAATATTGAGCACCCTACCCAACAGGAGACACTATGAAGCACTCCACACAGCAAAATTTACTATAGAGCACACTACCTGACAACAATCAGTATAGAGCACCCTATGCAGCAACAGTCACTATTGAGCACTCTACAAAACAACAGTCGCTATAAGGCACCTACCCAACAACAGTCATTTTAGAACACATACCCAGCAACAGTCAGTATAGGGAACCTACCCAACAGTCACCATAGAGTACTCTACCAAACAACAGTCACAATAGAGCACTGTACTCACAACTGTCATTATAGAGCACCCAGTCCAAAAACAGTCACTATAGATTACCTACCCTAAAACTGTCAGTATAGAGCAACATCCCTAATATTTACTGTAGAGCACTCTACCCAAATACAGTCACTATAGAATACTCTACACAACAATAGTCAGTATAGAGCACTGCACCTATTAACAGTCACTATGGAGCACCCTACCAAGAAACAGTCACTTTAGAGCACCCTACCTAACATAAGTTACTATAGAGCACCTACACAAGAAGAATCACTATAGAGCAACTACCCAACAACAGTCACTATAGAACACCTACCCCCAAAACAGTAACTATAGAGGACCCCATCCAACAGCAGATGCTATAGAGCACCTTAACCAGCAACAGTTACTATAGAGCACCTACCCAAAAATAGTCACTATAGATCACACTGCCCAACAACAGTCACTATAGAGCACCTATTTAACAACAATCTCTATAAAGCAACCTTCCCTACAAGAGTCACTATAGAGCACTCCACCCAAAACAGTAACTTATAGATCACTCTAGCCAACCACAGTCACTATCTAAAGCCCTGTACCAAACAACAGTCACTATAAAGCACTCTACCCAGCAACAGTCAGTATAGAGCACCCCACCCAACAGCAGTCACTATCCAGCTTCCACTACCCAACAACAGTCACCATACAGCACCCTACCATGCAACAGTCACTATAGAGCACCCAACTTAACAGCAGTCACTATAACACACCTTACCCATCAGCAGTCACTGTAAAGCACACTACACAGAAATAGTATAGAGCATTCTACCCAGCAACAGTCACTATAAAGCACTGTAACCAACAACAGTAAATACAGAGCACACTACCCAGCAACAGTGAATATAAAGCACCCTACCAGCAACAGTCAGTATAGGGCACTCTACCCAACAACAGGTAATATGGAGCACTGTACACAGCAACATTAACTACAGAGCACACAATGCAACAATTGTCACTACAGAACACCCTACCAACAAAAGTCACTATATAGCACTTTACATAACAACAGTCACTATGGAGAACCTACCCAACAATGGAAACTGTAGAGCACCCACCCATCAACAGTTACTAAAAAGCATTCCACTCAGCAACATTTAGTATTGAGCACCCCATCTGACAAGAGACACTATAGAGCTCTCCTCCCAACAACATTCACTAGAGTGCATCCTACACAACAGCAGTTACTATGGAGCACTCTAAGCAACAACACTCACTATAGAGCACCTATTCAACACAACAGACACTATGAAGCTCCTACTCAAAACAGTCACCGTAAATCAACCTACTTGGAAACTATCAGTAGTGAGCACTCCACTGAACAATAGACAGTATAGAGCACTCCACCCAAGAACATTCACTATAGCGCACCCTACCCAACAGCAGTTACTATAAAGCACTCTAACCAACCACAGTCACTATAAAGCACCTACCCAACCACAGTCACTATAGAGCACATATCCAACAACATTCAGTATAGGACACCTACCCAACAATTGTCACTATGGAGCACTCTACACAGCAACAGTCACAATAGAGCATCATACACACAACAGTCACTATAAGCACCATACCCAACAGCAGTCACTATTGATCACCTACTGAAAAACAGTCAGTATAGAACAAGCTACCCAGCAAGTCACCGTATAGCACTCCACACAACAACAGTCACATTTAGAGCACTCTACCCAACAAGAGTCACCATAGATCACCCCACAAAATAACAGTCACTATAAAGCACCATAACCAGCAACAGAAAAAAGAGAGCACCTATTTAGCAATAGTCACTATAGAGCAGCCTATCCAACAACAGTCACTATAGAGCACTCCACAAAACAATAATCACTATAGAGTACCCTACCCAGCAAAGTCACTATAGAGGACACTACCCAACAACAGTCATTATGGAGCATGCTATCCAGCAACATTTAGTATAAAGTACCCTATGCAGTAACAGTCACTATAGAGCACTCTAAGTAACTGTTACTGCATAGGGTACTTTATACTAATGTCACTAGAGTGACAACAGTCACTCTAGAGCACCCTATTCAGCAACAGTCACTACAGAGCATCCTACCCAAAAACTGTAACTATACAGCATTCCACCCAACAACATTCACTCTAGAGGACAGGCTCAACAACATTCACTATAAATCACCTATGTAACAACAGCCACTTTAGAGCCCTCTACCCCGCAAAAGTCACTATAGAGCACTCTGCACAACAACAATTTCTATAGAGCACTCTACCTGACTACAGTCACTATACAGCACCCTACCTAACAACACTCACTATAGAGCATTCCACCCAACAAAAGTCACTGTAGAGCACCCTACTCAACAACAGTCACTATAGATCACCCTACCCAACAACAGTCATTATAGAGCACCCTGCCATCAACAGTCAGTATAAAGAACCCAACCTAACAAGAGTCACTATAGAGTTTCTGCCCAATAAAAGACAGTGGAGAACACCAACCCATCAATTCTCACTATAGAGCACCTACTCAACAACAGTCACTATAGAGCACAGAATCAACAACACTCACTATAGAGAACTTTACCCAACAACAGTCACTATGGAGCACTGTACCCAGCAAGAGTCACTATACAGCAACCTACTCAAAATTAGTCACTATATTGTACCAACCCAAAAACAATCAGTATAGAGCAGCTACCCAACAACAGTCACTATAGAGCACTCTACACAACAACAATCACTATAGAAAACCATACTCAATAGTCACGATGGAGCACGTTATTCAACAACAGTCATTATAGAGCACCTACCATCAACAGTAACTATAGAGCCTTCTACCGAAACACAGTAACTGTAGAGCATTCACCCCAGCAAGAGTCACTATAAAGAACCCCCCCAGCAACAATCACTGTAGAGCACCCTACTTAACAACAGTAACTATAGAGCATGCTGCCCAGCATCAGTCAGTATAGAGTACAAAATGGAGCAAGAGTCACTATAGACCACTCTACTCAACAACAGTGTCTCCAGAGCACCCCACCCAGAAACAGTCACTATAGTACACCCTACCCAACTGCAGTCACTATAGAGCATTTCTCCCAACGACAGTCACTATAGAGTACCTACTGAGTAACAGTCACTATAGGGCACTCTGCCCAAAAACAATCAATAAACAACACCCTATTACTAATAGTTAGTATCTAGAGACCCCTATACAACAACAGTCACTATAGAGCATCCTACCCAATAACTGTCAGTAACAAGAGCCATCTACCCAACAAAAGTCACTATAGGGAACTCCATCCAACAACAGTCACTATAGAGTACTCCACACAATATTCAATATAAAACACTTCACCCAACAAATATAACCTAGAGAGCACTCTATCCAACACCATTTAATATAGAACACCCAACCCAAAAAAATGTCACTATTGATCACATACACAACAACAGTCACTACAGAGCACCCTTCCCAACAAGAGTAACCATAGAGCATTCTACACAACAACAGTCACTATAGAACACTCCATTCCACAACAGTCACCTATAGAGCACCCTACATAGCAACGGTTACTATGGAGCACCTACTTAACTATAGACTCTATAGAACACCCTGCTCAATAACAGTCACTAAGAAACACCTACCCAACAATAGTTACTATAGAACACTCTACTCAAAAGTCACAATAGAACACCTTCTTAACAGTCTCTATAGAGCAACCTACCTAACAACAGTCACTATAGAGCACCCCACCCAAAAACAGTCACTATCTAGAGCCCTCTACCCAAAAACAGTAACTATATAGCACCCTACCTAGCAACAGTGTTTATAGAGCACCCCACTCAACAAAAGTCACTATACAGTAACTATAGAGCACCTACCCAAAAAGGGTCACTATAGAACAACCTGACAAACAACAGTCACTATAGACAACCTATATAAATACTCTCTCTGGAGAGCATCCTACCCAACAACAGTAATATAGAGCACTTTATCCAGCAACAATCACTATAGAGCCCTATACAAAACAGTCACTATACAGTACTCCACCCAAAAACAGTCACCTATAGAGCACTCTAGCAAACACCAGTCACAATAGAGCACACCAACGAAAATGCCTTTATAGAATATCTACCGAACAACACTCATTACAGAGCACCCCACCCAGCAACATTCAGTATCAAGCACCCCAACCAAAAGACACTATAGAGCACTCCACCAAAATACAGTCACTATAGCGCACCCTACTCAACAACAGTTTCAAAAGAGCACCCTATGGAAAAACCGTCACTATAGAGAACCTACTCAACATTAAGCATTATAGAGCACCTACCCAACAATAGTCAGTATAGGGCACCTAACCTACAACAGTCACTGCAGAGCACTCTACCAAAAAACAATTACTATAGAGTGTCTACCTAACAACAGTCACCATAGGAAACTCTACCCAACTACTGTCACTATAGAGCATCATACCCAGCAATAGTCACTATAGAGCACACTATGCAACAAGAGTCACTACAGAGCACCTAGACAACAACAGACACTATACAGCCCTCTACCACACAACAGTCACTATAGTGCATTCTACCCAACAACAGTCACTATAGAGAACCCTACACAAGAACAGTCAGTGTGGAGCACTCGACCCATTAAGAGTCACTATAGAGCACCCTATTCAACACCAGTCACTGTAGAGCACCTACCCAACAACAGTCACTGTAGAGCTCTCTACACAACAGCAGTCACTATAGAGCACTCTACTCAACAACAGTCACTATAGAGCACCCTACCCAACAACAGTCACTATATAAAGCACTGTACACAACGACAGTCACTATAGAGTACTCCACCATACAACAGTCACTATAGATCACCCCCCCAACAATCTTTACTATTTAAAGCACTTTACTCAACAACAGTCACTATAGAGCACCATACAAAATAACAGGCAGTATTGAGCACCTACCCAAAAACTATCACTATAGAGCACCTACCCAAAAACTGTCACTATAGACCACTCTACTCATCAACAGTCACTATAGAACCCTGTATTCAACAGACACTATAGAGCAGTCCATGCAACAACAGTCACTTATCGAGAACTCTAGCCAACAACAGTCAGTATACAGCACCCCACACAACAACAGTTACTATAGATTACTTACCCAAAAACTGTCACTTTAGAGAACCTTAACCTGCAACAGTCAGTATAGGGCATTTACCCAGCAACTCTGATGATAGAGCACCACACCCAATGACACTCACAGTAAAGTGTGCTACCCCACAAGAGTTACTAGAGAACACAATACCCAGAAACAGTCACTATAGAGCATTCTACCCAACAACAGTCACTATAGAGCACTCTATTTACCAACAGTCAATATAGTGCACTCTTCCCAGCAACAGTCACTATAAAAAACTTTACCTAATAACAGTCACTACAGAGCCCACTACCAATCAATAGTCACTGTAGAGCACTTTACATTAAACCTTTCAATATAGAGCATTCCAGCCCACAACAGTCATTATAGAGCATCCTACCAAGCAACAGTCACTATAGGATTCTTGCCCAGCAACATACACTATAAAGCACTCTACCCAACAACAGTCAGTATAAAGCACCCTAACCAACAACAGTCACTATAGAGCACACTTGCAACAACAGTTACTATAGAGAACCTACTCAACAACAGTCATTATTGAGCCCTCTTCCCAAAAACAGACACTATAGAGCACCTACCCAACCACAGTAACTACACAGCTATCCACCCAACAACAGCCACGATAGAACTTTCCACCCAAAAACAGTCCCTATAGAGCACCCTACCCAACAAAATTCACTATAGAGCACCTACACAACAATAGTCATTGTAGAGCACCTACACAACAACAGTCAGTATATGGTACCTACCCAACAACAGTCACAGTAGGACACTCTAGCCAACAAATGTCACAATAGAGCACCGTACCAAACAACAGTCACTATAGAGCACCCTACTCAACAACGGGGAAATCCTGCACCTACCGAACTACAGTTACTATGGAGCACCCTACCCAACAACAGTCACTATAAAGTAACTACCCAACAATGGTCACTATAGAGCACTCTATCCAGTAAAAGTCATTATGGAAAACTCCACACAACAACAGTCACTATAGAGCATTCTATTTAGTAAGAGTCATTATTGAGCACTCCACCCAACAACAGTCACTCTACAGCACCCTACCCAGCAACAGTCATTATAGAGCACCCTACCCAACAACAGTCACTATAGAGCACCCTACCAACAACAGTCATTATAGAGCACCCTACCCAACAAGAGTCATATAAAGCACCTGCCCCACAACTCTCACAATATAGATCCAACACAAAACTGTACCTATAGAGCACCTATGCAACAGCAATCACCATAGAGCGTCTACCTAACAACACTCACTATACGGAACTCTACCCTACAAGTGTCATTATAAAGCCCTGTACCCAAAAACAGTCACTATAGAGCAAACTATTTAAGAACAGTCACTATAGAGAACCTACACAACAACAGTCACTATAGAGGCCTCTACCAAACAATGGTTACTATAGAGCACTCTACCCAACAATAGTCACTATAGAGCACCCTACTAAAGAATAGTCAGTATAGAGCACTTTACCCAACAACAGTCACTGTAGATTTCTCTACCCAACAACAGTCACTGAAGAGCATTCTACAAAACAACCAGTCACTATAGAGCACCCTATTCATCAACAGCCACTGTACAGCGCCTACCCAACATCAGTCACTGAAGAGCCCTCTACTGTACAACAGTCACTATAGAGCACTCTACTTAACAAGAGTCACTATAGAACACCCTATCCAACAACAGTCACTATATAGAGCACTCTACACAACAACAGTCACTATAGAGCAGTCCTCCAGACAACAGTCACCATACAGCTTTCTTTGAAAAAACAGTCATTATAGGTCACCTAATCAAAAACATTCATTATTTATAGCACTTTACCCAACGACAGTTACTATGGAACACCTACCCTAAAACAGTTAATCTAGAGCAGTCTACCCAACAACAGTCACTATAGAGCACCGTACTCAACAACAGTCACTATAGAGCACCGTACTCTACAAAATGCACTATTGAGCACCTACCCAACAACAATCACTATAGAGCACTTTACTCAAAACAGTCTTTGTAGAGCATTCTACCCAACAACAATCACTATAAAGCCCTGTACTCCACAGTCACTATAGAGCACTGAACCCAACAACAGTCACTTTTGGAGCACTCTAGCCAACAACAGTATTTATAGAGCACCCCAAAAGACAACAGTCTTTATAGAGCACTTACCCAACAAGAGTCACTATAGAGAACCCTACCATGAAACAGTCAGCATAGAGCAGTCTACCCAACATCAGTCACTATGAATCCCCTATGCAATTGTCACTATAGATCACCTACCCACCAATAGTAATTATAGAACCCTCTACCCAAAAAGTTACTATACAGCACTCTACCATACAACAGTCACTGTAGAGCACTCTACCCAGAAAAGTCACTATGCAGCACCCTTCCCAGCAAGAGTCACTATAGAAAACCCTATGCAATACCAGTCACTACAGAGCCCGCTGCCCAAAAATAGTTACTGAAGTGCACTGTACACAAAAACAGTCAATATAGAGCACTCCAGAAAACAACAGTCACTATGAAGCATCCTACCTAGAAAGAGTCACTATAGAGCACCTACCCAACAACAGTCATGATAGACCACCCCACTCAGCAACATTCACAATATTGCACCCTCCCTAGCAACATTCACTATTAAGCACTCTACCCAACAACACTCAGTATAAATAACCCTACCCAACAAGAGTCACCATAGAGCACCTTACCACACAACAGTCACTATTGAGCACTACCCAACAGCAGTCACTATAGAGCCCTTTACCCAACAACAGTCACCATAAAGCACTCTACCCAACCACAGTCACTATAGAACACCCTATGCAAGCAGGGTCACTATAGAGCACTCTACCCAAGAAGAGTCACTATACATCACCTACCAAAGAAAAGTCACTTTTGAGCACCCTATTCAACAACAGTCACTATAGAGTACCTACCAAAAAACAGTCACTATAGTACACTCTACCCAGAAACAGTCTTTATAGAGCACTTCACACAACAACAGTCAGTACAAAGCACGTTACCCAGGAACAGTCAATATAGAGCACCCCACTTAACAGCAGTCATTATAGACCACCCTACCAACAGCAGTCACTATAGAGCTTCTATCCAACAGTCACTATAAAGCACCTACACATCAACAGTCACTATAGAGCACCTACCCAGCATCAGTCACTATAAAGCCCTCTACCCAACAACAGTCACTATAGAGCACTATACCCAGCAACAGTTAGTATAAAGCACCCCACTTAACAACTGTCACGATAGCACATGCTACCCAGCAACAGTCACTATAGAGCACTTACACAACAACAGTCATTATAGAGCACCCTACTTAGCAACAGTCTATAAAGAGCACCTACTCAACCACAGTAACTATATGGCACTCTGCACAATAGTCACTATAGAACACTGCACCAAAAAACACTCATAGAGCACTCTACCTGAAAACAGTCACTATAGAGTACCCCACCAAACAAAAGTCACTATTGAGACCCCTATCTAACAACAATCACTATAGGAAACCTACCCAACAGCAGTCAACATTCAGAGCACTCCACCCAACAACAGTATCTAGAGCATACCCTACCCAACAACAGTTACTATAGGGCAACCTAACCAACAACACTCACTATAAAGCACCTACCCGACAACTGTCATTATACCATACCTGCTCAACAAATGTCAGTATTGGGCACCTACCCAACGAAAGTTACTATACTGCACTCTACCTAAAAACAGTCACTATAGAGCACCCTAACCAAAAACAGTCGCTATAGATCACCTACCCATCAACAGTCAATATAGAGCAAAATACACAACAACAGTCACTGTAGAGCTCTCTACCCGACAACAATAACTATAAAGCACTCTACACAGCAAGAGACACTTTACAGCACTCCACCCAAAAACAGCCACTTATAGAGCACTCTACCCAATGACAGAAACTATAGATTACCGCACCCAACAACAGTGACTATAGAGCACCCTACCAAGCAACCGTCACTACAGAGCACCTACCCAACAATAGTCACTATATAGCACCCTACAGAACAACAGTCACAATTGAGCACCCTACCCATCAACAGTCACTATCGAGCACGCTACACAGCAACTGTCATTATAGAGCACACTACCTAGCAACACTCACCATACTGCACTCTACCCAAAAACATTTACTCTAGAGCACCCTACCAAGCAACCATCACTATACAGCACCCTACCCAACAAGTCACTATAGAGCACTCCAACAAAAAACATTAACAATAAAGCATCTACCCAAAAAGAGTCATTATAGAGCACCTACCAAGCAACAGTCACTATAGAGCCCTCTACACAACAACAGTCACTATAGAGCACTCTACCCACCAACTGTCACTAAAGAGCACCCTACACAATAACAATCAGTATTGAGAGCACCTTATACAACAACAGTAAGTATAGGGAACCCTACCCAACAACAGTCACTGCAGAGCACTTCACCCAACAACAGTCACTATGAAGCACTCCACCCAGCACAGTCACTATAGAGCACTTTACCCAACAACAGTCACTGTGCAGCATTCCACCCAACAACATTCATTATAGAGTACCTACACAAAAAGAGTCAGTATAGAGCACCCTACCGAGAAACAGTCACTATAAAGCACCCTATTCAACAACAGTCACTATACAGCACCTTTCCAACAGCAGTCACTATACAGCCCTCTCCACCCAACAACAGTCACCATAGAGCACCCTACCCAAAAACACTAACAATAGAGCACCCTAACAACATCAGTCTTTATCAGTCGCAATTGAGCACCCTACCCATCAACAGTCACTATTGAGCACGCTACACAGCAACTATCATTATAGTGCACACTACCTAGCAACAGTCACCATACTGCACTCTACCCAAAAACATTTACTCTAGAGCACCCTACCAAGCAACCATCACTATACAGCACCCTACCCAACAAGTCACTATAGAGCACTCCAACAAACATTTACTCAAAGCACCGTACCAGCAACAGTCACTATAAAGCACCATACATAACCACAGTAACTATATAGCATCTAGCAACAACAGTCATTGTAGAGCACCTACCCAACACCAGTCACTATAAAACACCTAACCAACAACAATAAAAATATTGCACCTACCCAACAACAGCCATCATAGAGCACTCTACCCAACAACTGTCACATTAGAACACTGTACCCAACGTCAGTCACTATAGAGCACTCTACCTAAAAATAGACACTATAAAACACCTACCTAAAAACAGTCACTATAGAGCTCTCTACAAAAAAACAGTCACTATAGAGCACTTACTCAGCAAGAGTCACTATAGAGCTTTTTACCCAAGAACAGTCACTATAGAGCGCCTACCCAACAACAGTCAGTATAGATCACTGTACCCAGTAACAGTCACTATAGAGCATTTTACTCAAGAACAGTCAGAATAGAACACTTTACCCAACAAGAGTCACTATATAGCACCCTAACCAACAGCAGTCACGGTAAAGAACCTCCTTAACAACAGTCACTGTAGAGCCCTCAACTCAATAACAATCACTATCAAGCACTCTACTCAACAATTGTCACTATAGTGCATTTTAACCAAGAACAGTCAGTACAAAACACTCTACCCAAAAACAATTACTATAGGGCATTCTACTTAAAAACAGTCACTGTAGATCACCTACAAACAACAGTCAGTGAGGATTCCTCTACACAACAAAAGTCACTATAGAGTATTCTACTGAACAACAGTCAGTATACAGCACCCTACTCAACAACAGTCACTATAGAGCACCTACCAAACATCAGTCACTATTTAGAGCTCTCCAGACAAAAACAGTCACTATAGAGCACCTACCCAAAAACAGTAACTATAGAGAAGTATACCCAATGAAAGTCACTATAGAGCAATGTACACAACAGCAGTCACTACTGATAACTTTTCACAAGAACAGTCACTATAGAGCTCCTACCTAACAAACGTCACTATAGAGCAGCCTACCCAACAACAGTCATTATGGAATACTCTACCCAACAACAGTAAGTATATAGCCCTCTACACAACAGTCATTCTAGTGACCTCCAGCCAACAACACTCACCTATACAGCACTCTAGCCAATAACAGTCACTATAAAGCACCCCACATAACAGCAGTCACTATAGAGCACTTACCCCACAACTGTCAGTATATAGCAACCTACCCTGCAACAGTCAGTATACAACACCTACCCAGCAACAGTCACTATAGAGCAACCCACCCGACAACACTCACTATAAAGTATGCTATTAACCAACAGTCACTATAGAGCACAGTACCCAGAAACAGTCAAGATAGAGCACCCTACTCTGCAACAGTCACTATAGAGCAGTCTACTTTACAACAGTCACCATAGAGACCCCTACACAAAAAGAGTTTCTACTGGGCACGCTACATAACAACAGTAACTATAGAGCAGCCTACCAAACAGCAGTCAATATAGAGCACTCCAGCCAACAACAGTCACCATAGAGAACCTACACAACAGTCACTATAGAACACCCAACCCAGCAACAGCCACTTTAGAGCACCCCACTCAGAAATAGCCACTATAGAGCACCCTAACCAGCAAAAGTCACAACAAAATACTCTACTCAAAAAGAGTCATATAGAGCACCATACTCAAATACAGTCACTATAGAGCACACTACCAAAACATTCAGTATAAAACACCCTAAAAAACAACAGTCACTATAGAGCTCTGATCCAACAGTCACTAGAGATTATATACCCAAGAAAAGTCATTATACAGCACCTACCCAGCCACAGTCACTATAAATATGTCTACCCAACAACAGTCACTATAAAGAACTCTACCCATCAACAGTCACAATAAAGCACCCCACCCAACAACAGTCATTATAGAGTACTCTACACATCAAAAGTAACTCTACAGCACCAACCCAACAACAGGTACTATAGTACTCTACCCAAAAACAGTTAATATAGAGCGCCTACCCAACAACAGTCATTATACAGCACTCTATTCACCAAAAGTCACTATAGAGTACTCTACACAATTGTCAGTATAGAACACTCCACCCAACAACAGTCACATATAGAGCACTCTACCCAACAACAGTCACTAAAGAGCACCTCACCCAACAACAGTGACTATAGATAACCCTACCCAGCAACAGTAACTATAGAGCACCCTATTTAATAACAATCACTATAGAGCACCTACCTAACAACAGTCACTGTCTAGAGCACTTTACCCAAAAATAGTCACTATAGAGCACCATATCCAGCAACAGTCAGTATTGATCACCCCAACCAGCAGCAGACACTATAGAGCACATACTCAACAACAGTCACTATAGAGCACCTATCCAATACCAATCACTATAAAGCACCTACCCAACAACAGTCACTATAGAGCACCTACCCAACAATAGTAACTGTAGAGTCGTCTACCCAAGAACAGTCACTGTACTTCTCTCTACCCAACACCAGTCACTGTAGGGCACTCTACCCTACAACAGTCACTATAGAGCATCTACCCAATAGCAATCACTATAAAGCACCTACATAACGAGAGTCACTATAGAACATGGTACCCAACAACTGTCACTAGAGGGCACTGTACCCAACAACAGTCACTATAGAGCATTCTGTTCAATATTCACTGTAGTGCACCAACCCAACAAGGGTCACTATAGATCTCTGTACCCAACATCAGTTACTATAAATTACCATACCCAAGAAAATGTATTATAGAACACTCAAAAAACTACAACAGTCATTATAGAGTACCCTACCCAACAACAGTCAGTGTAGAGCACCTACCCAACAGTCACTGTATAGCCCTCTACACAACACCAGTCACTATATGGCACTCTACTTATCAGCAGTCACTATCAAGCACCCTACTTAAAAACAGTCACTATCTAGAGCACTCTACCCAACAACGGTCACTATAGAGCACTCTACCTTAGAACAGTCACTATAGAGCACATAATCAACAACAGTTACTATAGAGCACTCTATTTAAAAAGTCATTACACAGCACCATATCCAGCAACAGTCACTATAGAACATCTTACTTAACAAAAGTCACTATAGAGCACCTGCCCAACAAAAGTCATTATAGAACTCCCTACATAACAGTCATGATAGAACACTCCAATGAAGAACAATCACCTATAAAGCATCTCACCCAACAAGAGTCACTATAGAAGACCAACCCCATAACTGTCACCTTAGAACACCCTACTGAGCAACAGTCACTATAGAGCACTTAGTTAACAACATTAACTATAGAGCTTCCTATTTAGGAACAGTCACTATAGAGCACCCCACCCAAGACCATTCACTAGAAACCACCCTACCCAGCAACAGTCACTATAGAGCACACTACCCAAAAACAGTAACTATAGAGCACCTTATCCAGCAACAGTTACTATAGATTATTCTAACCAACTACATTCACTATAGAGCACCCTACCCAACAACAGTTACTATAGAGCAACCTACATAACAACAGCTACTATGAAATCCCTGTACAACAGCAGTTGCTATAGAGCGCTTTGCCCAACAACAGTAACTATAGAGCACTCTAACCAACAACAGTCACTATAGAGCACCTACCCAACAACAGTTAGTACAGAGTACCCTACACAACAGTCACTGTAGAGTACAAACCCAACAACCATCACTATAGAGCACTCTACACAACCACAGTCACTATAGAGAAGTCCACCCCACAAGAGTCACCTATAAAGCACTCTACAAAACAACAGATAGTATAGAGCACACCAACACCCATCAATATAGACCAGCTACCAAACAACAGTCAGTATAAAGCACCATACTCAGCAACAGTCACTGTAGGGCACCTGCCAAACAACAGTCACAACAGAGCACCTACCAAACATTATTTACTGTAGATCATGTAGCCAACAACTGTCACTATAGAGCACCCACCCAAAAACAGTCACTATAAAGCACTCTACCAGCAACAGTTACTATTGAGCACCACATTCATAAACAGTCATTACAGAGCATCCTACACAACAACAGTCTTTATAGAGCACTTACTCAACAAGAGTCACTGTAGAGCACCCTATGAAACAACAGTCATAATAGTGCACTCTATGCAACAAAAGTCAGTAAATAGCACTCTACACAACAACAGTCACTATAGAGAACTCTACCCCGCAACAGTCACCTATGGAGCACTCTACAAAACAACAGTCACTATACAGCACCCCAACCAACAATGGTCACTATATAGCACCCTACCCATCAACAGTAACTATAGAGTACTCTACCAACAACATTCACTATAGAACACCCCACACATCAACAACACTCACTATAGAGCACCTAACAAACAACAGTCAATATTTAGAACACTCCAGCCAACAGCAGTCACTATAGAGCACCTACACAACAATGATCACTATAAAGTCCTTCATGCAACAAGAGTCACGATAAAGCACTTTATACAACTACAGTCACTATACGACAACCAATTCACAATAGTAACTACAGAGCACCCTACCCAGAAACAGTCACTAAAGAGCACTTTACCCAACAACAGTCAGTATAGAGCAACCTACCCCAAAACAGTCACTATAGAGCTCCATAGCAAACAAAAGTCTCTATACAGCACCTACCCAACAATGGTCACTATACAGCCCTCTATGCAACAAGAGTCACAATAAAGCACTCTATCCAACAACATTCACTACAGAACACAGAACACCTTACGCAAGAAGAGTCACTCTAGAGCACTCTACCCAACAACAGTCTTTATGGAGCACTCTATCCAGCAACAGTCACTGTAGAGCACTTCATCCAGAAACAGTCACTATAGAACAACCTTCAGAGAGAAAGTATAGAGCACCCTATTTCACAACAGTCACTATAGATCACCCTACAAATAACATTCACTATAGAGCACCCTACAAAACAACAGTCTCTATAGAGCTTCTATGCAACAGTCAGTTTAGATCACTTACCCAAGAACAGTCACTATACAGCACCTACAGAGCAACAGTCATTATAAAGCCCTCTAACCAACGACAGTCACTATAGAGCACTCTACCCAGCAACAGTCACTACAAAGCACTCTACCCAAAACAGTCACGAAATAGTATGCTACAGAGCCACAGTCATTATACAGCACCTACCCAACAACAGTCACTATAAAGCACCCTATTCAACAACAGCCAATATAGAGTACCTACCCAACAACAGTCACTATAGAGCACTATTCAAACAAAATCACTATGGAGCACTCTACACAACAGTCACTATAGAACACTCCACCCAACAACAGTCACTATCCAGAGCACTCTAACTAACAACATTCACTCTAAAGCACTGTATGAGAGAAAAGTCAATATAGATCACTGTACCCAACAACAGTCACTACAGACAACTGCACCCACAACAGTCACTATAGAGCATTTACCCAACGACTGTCACTATATAGCACCTACACAACAAAAGTCACTATGGAGCTCTCAATCTAACAACACTTAATGTAGAGCACCCTACCGAGCAATAGTCACTATAGAGCACCTGCCCAACAACAGTCACCATAGAGCACCTAAAAAACAGCGTTTACTATAGATCAACTAATCAACAACAGTGACTATAGAGCACCTACCCAACAGCATTAACTATAGAGCACTCTACCGAACAAAAGTTACTATTTACCACCATATTTAACAACAGTCATTATTGAGCATCCTACAAAACAACAGTCACTATAGAGCACCCTATGCAATAACAGTCATGATAGAGAACCCTACCCAACAACAGTCACTATGGAATCTGCTACCCAACAACAGTCACTATAGAGCCCCTAACCAACAACAGTCACTATAAAGCACTGTACCCAGCAACAGTCACTAGAGAGCACCCCACCCAAAAACAGGCACTATAAAGCATGCTAGTTAACAACAGTCACTACGGAGCACCTACCCTATAACAGTCATTACAGAGCACTCTACCCAGCAATAGTCACTATAGAGCACCCCACCCAACAGTCGCTGCAGTGTACCTACTGAACAACAGTCATGATAGAGCACCCTGCACATCATCAGTTAGTATAGAGCACCCCACCTAACAACAGTCTTCAGTACCTTCCCAAAAACAGTTACCATATATAGAGCACTCTACCCAGCAACAGTCACTATACAGCACTTCATCCAGCAGCAGTCACTATAGAGCACTTTACCCAGCAATGTTCAGTATAGATTACACAACTTAACAGCAGTCATTATAAAGCCTTCTACCAATAAGTCACTACCGAGCACCCTACCCAGAAACAGTCGGTATAGAGCACTTTACCAATAACAGTCACTTAGAGCACCCTACCCAACAACCGTCACTGTAGAACACTCAGCCCAGCAACAGTCAACATGGAGCACCCTACCCAGCAACAGTTACTATAGAGCACTCTACCCAACCACAGTCATTACAGAGCACCCTACCCAGCAACAGTCACTATAGAGCATGCTACACAAAAACAGTCGCTATAGAGTACTCCACACAATGACACCAACTGTAAAGCACTCTACTCAATGACAGTCACAATTTGGAGCATTCTACCCAACAACAATTACTATAAAGCACCCTCCCGAGCAACAGTCACTATACAGCACTTTACCCAACAATCACTACAGAGCACACTACCCAACAACAGTCACTAGAGCACCCTACCCAACAACACTCACTATTTAGAGCACTATTCTCCATAACAGTCACTATAGAGCATCCCACTAAGCAACAGTCACAATCTAGAGCACTCTAAACAACAACAGTCACTATAAAGCACCCAACTCAATATCAGTCACTATAGAGTTCTCTACACAATAGTCACTATGGAGCACCATATCCAACAACAGTCATTATAGAGCACTCCACCCAACAATAGTCAGTATAGAGCACCCTACCCAACAACAGTCACTATAGAGCACCTATGCAACAACAGTCATTATAGAGCACACTACTTAACAACAGTTACCATACAGAACTCTACCAAACAACAGTTACTATGGAGCTCCCTACCCAAAAACAGTCACTATAGGTAACCTAACCATCAACAGTCACTATAGGGTGCTGTACCCAACAACAGTCACTATAGAGTATTCTACACAACAACAGTCACTATAGAGCATTCTACACAACAACAGTCACTATAGAGCACTCTACACAGTAACAGTCATAATAGAGATCTCCACGCAACAACTGTCACATATAGAGCACTCAACACAGCAACAGTCACTATGGGGCATCCCAAATTTATTATAATCACTATAGAGCACCTACCCCAAAAAGAGTTACTGTAGAGCACCTACCCAACCAAAGTCACTATAGAGTACTCTACCCAACAACTGTCACTACAATGTACTCAACCCAATAACACTCACTATAGAACACTACACAACAACATTCACTATAAAGAACTTCACCCCACAACAGTCACGTATACAGCAGTCTGACCAACAACAGTCATTATAGAGCACCCCAACGAACAACAGTCACTATAGACCACCTATCCAACAACAGTCACTAAAGAGCTTCCTACTGAGCAACCGTCACTATAGAGCACCTACCCAATAACAGTCACTATAGAGTACTCTACCCAGCAACAGTCACCAGAGAGCACCCTACCTAGCAATAGTCACTGTAGTGCATGCTACCCAACAACAGTCACTATGGAGCACCTACCCAAAAAAAGTAACTATAAATCACCCTACACAACAACAGTCACTCTAGAGCACCCTACTTAGCAAAAGTCACTATAGAGCACCCTACCCAACAACCCAACTATTGTGTAGGGTGCTTTATAGTGATTGTTTGTCAATAAGGTTTTCTATAGTGACTGTTGTTGGGTGTGGTGCTCTATAGTGACTGATGTTGGGTAGAGTGCTCTATAATAACTGTTGTTGAAGAGGGTGCTCTATAGTGACTTTTGCTAAGTTGGGTGCTCTAGAGTGACTGTTTTTGGGTGGGTGCTTTATAGCTACTGTTGGTGAGTAGGTAGGGTACTCTGTAGTGACTGTTGTTGGGTAGGGTGCTCTACTAGGACTGTTGTTGGGTAGGTTGCTCTATAGTGACTGTTGTTGGTTAGGATGCTCTATAGTGACTGTTGTTGGGTAGAATGCTCTATAGTGACTGTTGTTTAGAGTTGTGCTCTATACGGACTGTTGTTGCATAGAGTGCTCTAGATAGTTACCTTTGTTATATATGGTGCTCTATAGTGACTCTTTATTATTTTGGTGCTCTATAGTGACTTTCTTTTTGTAGATTGCTTTATACTGAGTGTTGTTGGGTAGGGTACACAATGACTGTAGTTGAGTAGATATTCTATAGTGTTTTTGGGTACAGTAATCTACAGTGACTGTTGTTGGGTACTGTGCTTTATAGTAACAGTTTCTTGGTAGAGTGCTCTATAGTGACTGTTGTTGGGTAGGTGCTCTTTAGTGACTCTTGTTTGGTAGGTACTCTTTAGTGACTGCTGTTTGGTAGGTGCTCTATAGGGACTCTTGTTGTGTTGGTGCTCTATAGTGATTGTTTTTAGATAGGGTGTTTTATAGTGACTGTAGATGGTAGGGTGATATATAGTGAATGTCTTTGGGTAGGGTGCTCTATAGTGACTGATGCTGGGTAGGGTTCTTTATAGTGAATGTTGCTAGGTGGTGTTCTCTATAGTGACTGTTGTTGGGTCGAGTGCTCCATAGTGACTGTTGTTGGGTAAAGGGCTGTATTGTGACTCTTGTTAGGTAGATGCTCTATAGGAACTCTTGTAGTGTAAATGCTCTATAGTGTCTGTTGTTGGGGAGGGTAATCTATAATGACTATTCTTATGTGGGGTTTTCTATAGCGACAGTTGTTGGTAGGGTACTCAAGACTGACTTTTGCTGGGTAGGTTCTCTATAGTGACTGTTATTGTGTGGGGTGCTCCATAGTGACTGTCGTTGACTAGATTCTCTATAGATATTATTTTGGCTAGGTAGCTCTGTAGTAAGTGTTGTTTGGTGAAGTGCTCTATAGTGACTATTGATGGGTAGGGGCTCTGTAGTGACTATTGTTGGATGGGGTGCTCTTCACTGGCTGTAATTGGTAGGGTGTTCTATAGTGAATTGTGAGATGTGTTTACTGTGCTGTGTGTGATTGTGTTGAGTGGTGTGCCTGTGTGAGGTATCTGCACTGCAAAATTTGTGTGGGGTAAGTGTTGTGTGTATGTGTGAAATGTATTTACTGTGTAGTGTGTGTGGCCATTCGTGTGTCTGTATGAGGTTTCTTTAAAGTAAAGTGTGAATGCCATGAGTGGTGAGTGTGTGATATGTGTGCTCTATGTAGTGTGTGGTGACTGCTGTGAGTCTGTGTGACTTGTGTGCACTCTTTTTTAATTTTTATTGTATTTTAGGATTGGGGTACATGTGCAGAACGTGCAAGAGAGTTGCATAGATACACACATGGCAGTGTGTTTTGCTGCCTTCCTCCCCTTAACCCACATTTGGCATTTCTCCCCAGGCTATCCCTCCCCAGCTCCCCCCGCTGTCCCTCCCCTATTCCCCCCAATAGACCCCAGTGTGTAGTACCCTCCTCCCTGTGTCCATGTGTTCTCATTTTTCTCACCCACCTATAAGCGAGAATATGTGGTATTTCCTTTTCTGTTCTTGTGTCAGTTTGCTGAGAATTATGTTCTCCAGATTCATCCATGTCCTTACAAAGGACATAAATTCGTCATTTTTGATTGCTGCATAATATTCCATGGTGTATATGTGCCACGTTTTCCAAGTCCAGTCTATCATCGATGGGAATTTGGGTGGGTTCCAGTTCTTTGCTATTGTAAACAGTGCTGCAATGAACATTCGTGTGCATGTGTCCTTATAGTAGAATAATTTATAGTCCTTTGGATATATACCCAGTAATGGGATTGCTGGGTCAAATGGAATTTCTATTTCTAGGTCCTTGAGGAATCGCCACACTGTCTTCCAAAATGGTTGAACTAATTTACACTCCCACCAACAGTGTAAGAGTGTTCCTATTTCTCCACATCCTCTCCAGCATCTGCTGTCTCCAGATATTTTAATTATCGCCATTCTAACTGGCCTGAGATGGTATCTCAATGTGGTTTTGATTTGCATCTCTCTAATGACCAGTGATGATGAGCATTTTTTCATGTGTTTGTTGGCCTCATGTATGCACTCTTTTATGTGTGAGTGGTGTGTGTTTGTTTAAAATATGTAAACTTTAGAGTATGTGTGTGGAGTGTGTGGTGAGTGGTGTGTGACTGTGTGAGGTGTGTCCACTGTGTAGTATGCATTTGATGAGTGGTGTGAGTCTGTGTGAGATGTGTGCTATGTACAGTATGCATGTAATGAGTGGTGTGTGTCTATGTGAGATATGTGCACAGTGCAGTGTGAGTGTGCAGGGTGTGTGGTAAGTGGTGTGTTTGATCTAGGCCTCTGCACACTGGAGTGTGTGTTGTGTGATGTGTGTCAGTGTGAGGTGTGTGCATTGTGGAGAGTGTGCATGGTAAGTGGTGTGTGTCTGCCTGACTTGTGTGCACGGTGGAGTGTGTTTGTGCTGATTGGTTTTTGTCCCTGTGAAATGTGTGTACTGTGGAGTGTGTTAGTGTGGTGAGTAGTGTGTGTCTGCATGAGGTGTGTGCACTGTGAAGAGTAGGTGTAATGAGTGAGTGGTGTCTGTGTGAGGTTTTGCAATGTGCAAAGTGTCTGTGTAGTGAGTGGTGTGTGTCTGCATGATGTTGTTGGACTATGGAGTGTTTGTGTGGTAAATTTTCTGTGTCTGTGTGAGATGTTTGCACTGCGTAGTGTGTGTGTATGGTCAGTGGTTTGTTTTTTGGTTTGGTGTGTGCACAAGGCAGTGTGTTTGTTTGTGTGGTGTGTGGTGAGAGTTTGTGTGCAGTGTGTGCCATGTGGAGTGTGTGTGGTCAGAGATGTGTGTCTGTATCCAGTGTGCACACTGTGGAGTGTGTGTTTGTGGTAAGTAGTGTGCCTGTGTGAGGTATCTGCAAAGTGGAATGTGTGCGGTGAGTGTTCTGCGTCTGTTAGGAGTGTTCACTGTATACCGTGTGTGGTCAGTAGTGTTTCTGTGTGAGGTGTCTTCACTGTAAAGTGTGTGTGTCATAAGTGGTGTGTGACTCTTTGAGGTGTTTGAACTGTGGAATGTGTGTGTGGTCAGTGGTATGTGTCTTTGTGGGGTGTGTGCACATTGTAGTATGAGTGTCTGGAGAGGTGTGTGTCTGTGTGAGGTGTGTGCACTTTGGAGTGTGTGTGTTCTGCAGTGTGTGTTTGTGTGAGGTCTGTGCATCATGAAGTGTGTGTGGTGAGTGGTTTGTGTCTGTGTGAAATGTGTGCACTCTGTGTGTTGAGTGTGTGGTGACTGTTGTGTGACAGTCTAAGGTGCCTGTATTATGGTTAGGGTGTGAGGTGATTGGTGTGTGTCTGTGTAATGTGTGTGCATTGTGGTGTGTGTTTGTGGAACTTGCGTGGTATGTGCTGTGTGTCTCTGTGAGGTGTGTGTACTCTGGAGTGTTTGTGAGTGTTGTAAGTGGTGCATCTCTGGGGTATGTGCACTGTGGATTGTGTGTGGAGTGTGTGTAGTGCATGGTGTGTCTCTGTGTAAGGTGTGTACAATGTGGAGGGTATGTGTGTGATAAGTTGTGTGTATGTTTGAGGTTTGTGCACTTTAGAGTGTATGTGTGATGAGTGCTGTGTGTCTGTGTGAGGTGTGTGCACTGTGGAGCGTGTGTGTGTTTTCAGTTTTGTGTCTGTGTGAGGTTTGTGCTATGTGGAGTGTAAGCGTGAAGTATGTGTATTAAGTAGTGTATGTCTGTGTGAAGTGTATGCACTGTGGAGTGTGTGTGGTGAGTGGGGTGTGTGTCTGTAGTGTCTGAAATTTGGATTGTGTGTGCAGTGGGTGGTGTGTGTCTGTGAGGTGAGTGCACTCTGTAGTGTGTGGGGTAAGTGGCATGTCTGTGTTTGGTGACTGCACTGTAGATTGTGTGTGTGGTCAGTGGTGTGTGTCTTTGTAGGGGTGTTCACTGCAGTGTGTTTGAGATGAGTGGTGTGACTGTGTGAGGTGTCTGCACGGCAGAACGTGAGTGTGGTGAGTGTTGTTTGCGTAAAATGTATATACTGTGTAGTGTGTGGTCAGTCATTTGTCAGAATGAGGTTTCTTCTATGTGAAGTGTGTGTGTCGTGAGTTGGGTATGTGTAAGGTGTGGGCACTATGGAGTGTGTGTGTTGACTGCTGTGTGTCTGTGTGAGGTTTGTGCACTATGGAGTATCTGTGCATGATATGTGGTGTGTGTCTTTGTGAGGTGTGTGCACTGTGTAATGTGTGTGTGTTCCTCAGTGTTTGTTTGAGGTGTGTGCACTGTGGAGTGTTTGTGCTGAGTGGTATGTTTCTGGTTGAAATGTGTTCACTGCCATTCCATGCTCGTGGTTAGGAAGAATCAATATCGTGAAAATGGCTATACTGCCCAAAGTAATTTACACAATCAATGCTATCCCCATCAAACTACCATTGAATTTCTTCACAGAACTGGAAAAAACCACCATGAATTTCATATGGAACCAAAAAAGAGCCCGCATAGCCAAGTCAATTCTAAGCAAAAAGAACACAGCAGGAGGCATCACGCTACCAGACTTCAAACTATACTACAAGGCTACAGTAATCAAAACAGCATGGTACTGGTACCAAAACAGAGATATAGAACAATGGAACAGAACAGAAGCATTGGAGGCAACACAAAATATCTACAACCATATTATCTTTGATAAACCAGACAAAAACAGGCAATGGGGAAAGGATTCCCTATTTAATAAATGGTGTTGGGAAAACTGGCTAGCCATGTGCAGAAAGCAGAAACTGGACCCCTTCCTGACACCTTACACTAAAATTAACTCCAGATGGATTAAAGACTTAAACGTAAGACCTGACACCATAAAAACCCTAGAAGAAAATCTGGGCAAAACCATTCAGGACATAGGAGTAGGCAAGGACTTCATGACCAAAACACCAAAAGCATTGGCAACAAAAGCCAAAATAGACAAATGGGACCTAATCAAACTCCACAGATTCTGCACGGCAAAAGAGACAGTCACTAGAGTGAATCGGCAACCATCAGAATGGGAAAAATTCTTCGCAGTTTACACATCTGACAAAGGGCTGATAGCCAGAATTTACAAAGAACTCAAACAGATTTACAGGAAAAAAACAAACAAGCCCATTCAAAAATGAGTAAAGGATATGAACAGAAACTTTTGCAAAAGAAGACATACATGAGGCCAACAAACATATGAAAAAGTGCTCATCATCATTGGTCATTAGAGAGATGCAAATCAAAACCACATTGAGATACCATCTCACACCAGTTAGAATGGCGATCATTAAAAAATCTGGAGACAGCAGATGCTGGAGAGGATGTGGAGAAATAGGAACACTCTTACACTGTTGGTGGGAGTGTAAGTTAGTTCAACCATTGTGGAAGACAGTGTGGCGATTCCTCAGGGACCTAGAAATAGAAATTCCATTTGACCCAGCAATCCCATTACTGGGTATCTATCCAAAGGACTATAAATCGTTCTACTATAAGGACACATGCACACGAATGTTCATTGCAGCACTGTTTACATTAGCAAGGACCTGGAACCAACTCAAATGCCCAACGATGATAGACTGGACTGGGAAAATGTGGCACATATTCACCATGGAATATTATGCAGCAATCAAAAATGATGAGTTTGTGTCTTTGTAGGGACATGGATGAATCTGGAGATCATCATTCTCAGCAAACTGACACAAGAACAGAAAAAGAAATACCGCATATACTCACTCATAGGTGGGTGAGAAAAATGAGAACACGTGGACACAGAGAGGTGGTCTACTATACACTGGGGACTGTTGGGGGGAATATGGGAGGGACAGCAGGGGGGCTTGGGGGGATGACCTGGGGATGACTACCAAGTGTGGGTGAAGGGGAGGAAGGCAGCAAAGCACACTGCCATATGTGTACCTATGCAACTATCTTGCACGTTCTGCACATGTACCCCCAAACCTATAATGCAATAAAAATTAAAAAAAAAGAAATGTGTTCACTGAGTGTGTGTTAAGTGTGTGGTGACTGTTGTGTGACAGCGTGAAGTGTCTGCATATTGGCTAAAGTGTCAGTTGATTGCTGTTTCTCTGCATGTGTGTTCATTGTGGTGTGTTTTTGTGGAGTTTGTGTGGTGCATGCTCTGTGTTTCTGTGAGGTGTGTGTACTCTTGAGTGTGTGTGAGTGTGGTGAGTGGTGTATGTCTGAGATATGTGCACTGTGGATTGTGTGAAAAGTGTGTGGGTGTATGGTGTGTTTCTGTGTAAGATTGTGCACTGTGGATGGTGTGTGTGTGGTGAGCTGTTTGTATGTGTGTTTTGTGCACTGTGGAGTGTGTGTATGATGAGTGGTGTGTGTCTGTGTGAGGTGTGTGCACTCTGTAGTGTGTGTGTATAATGAGTGGTGTATGTTTTTGTAAGGTGTGTGCACGGTGCAGTTTGTGTGTGTTTGGTGAGTGGTGTGTGTCTGCGAGGTGTCTGCACTTTGGAGTTTCTGTGTTTGTTCAATGTTGTTTGTCTTTTTGAGGTATGTTCAAAGGGCAGTGTGTGTTTGTGGTGAGTGCTGTGCTTGTGTGAGCTGTCTGCACTGCGGAATATGTGTGTGGTGAGCGTTGTGTGTCTGTGTGAAATGTATTTACTGTGCAGTGTGTGTGGTCAGTCGTGTGTCTGTATGAGGTTCCTTTAATGTGGAGTTTGTGTTGTGAGTTTTGTGTTTGTGAGGTGTGTGGACTCTGGAGTGTGTGTGTGGTGACTGCTGTGTGTCTGTGTGAGTTGCGTGAACTATGGATTGTGTGCTTGGTGAGTGGTGTGTGTCTGTGTAAAATGTACACTGTGGAGTGTTATGTTTGTGGTGAGTGGTGTGTCTGTGTGAGTTTTGTGCACTTTTTAATGTGTAATTGGTGCATGTCTGTTTAAGGTGTGTACACCATAGAGTATGTGTGTGGAGTGTGTTTGGTGACTGGTGTGTGTATGTGTGAGGTATCTTCACTGTGGTGTGTGTGTTTGGTGAGTGGTGTGTGCCTGTGTGAGGTGTGAGCACTGTGTAGTATGCATGTGATGAGTGCTGAGTGCATGTGTAAAATTTATGCAGAATAAAGTGTGAGTGTGCAGTGTGTGTGGTAAGTGGTGTGTGTCTGTGCTAGGTGTCTGCACTCTGGACTGTGGGTGTTGTGTGGTGTGTGTCTACATGAGGTGTGTGCACTGTGGAGAGTGTTTGTTAAGTGGTGTGTGACTGGGTGAGATGGGTAAACAGTAAAGTGTGTGTGTGCTGATAAGTGTGTAAACCTGTGAGGGGTGTGCACTGTGGAGTGTGGGTGTGCAGTGAGTTGTGTGAGTATTTGAGATGTTTGTGAACTGTGAATAGTGGATGTGGTGAGTGACATGTGTTTGTGTGGTGTTTTTGCACTCTGCAGTGTGCGTATGGTGATTGGTGTGTTTCTGTGTGAGGTTTGTGCACCGTGGTGTTTGTGTGGTGAATCTTGTGTCTATTTGTGAGGTGTGTGCACTGTGTAGTGTGTGTGTATGGTGAGTGGTGTGTGTTTTGCTTATGTGTATGCACAGTGCAATGTGTGTTATTATGTGGTGTGTACTGTGTCACGTTTTGTGGTGTGTACACTGTGGAGTGTGTGTGGTAAGAGGTGTGTGTCAGTGTCAGGTGTGAGCACTGTGGTGTGTGTGTTTTCTGTGAGTAGTGTGCCTGTGTAAGTTGTCTGCACTGTAAAATGTGTGTGGTGAGTGTTCTCTGTCTTTGTTAGCTGTGTTCACTGTGTAGGGTTTGTGGTCAGTAGTGGTTCTGTATGAGGGGTCTTCACTGTGGAGTGTGTGTGTTGTGAGTGGTGTGTTTCTTTATGAGGTGTGTGCACTGCAGTGTGTGTGTAGTGAGTGGTGTGTGTCTGTGTGAGGTGTAAACTATGGAGTGTTTGTGTGTGGTGAGTGGTGTGTGTCTGTGTGAAATGTGTGTACTAAGGGTGTTTGTTGAGTGTGTGTGGTCACCAGCGTGTGACAGTGTGAGGTGCCTGCATTGTGGATAGGGTGTGAGGTGATTGGTGTGTGTTTGTGTGATGTGCATGCATTGTGGTGTGTCTGTGCAGAATTTGTGTGGTGCTTGCTGTTTGTCTCTGTGAGGTGTGTGTTGTGTAGTTTCTGTGTGTTGTGTGCTATGTGTTTGAGATATGTGCACTGTGAATTACATGATGAGTCCGTGGACTGTGTGATGTGAGTCTGTGTGAGGTGTGTGCACTGAAATGGGTGATGGCGTGGTGAGTTTTGTGTGTTGGTGAAAGGTGTGTGCACTGTGGAGTTTGTGTGTATTAAGTGGTGTTTGTCTGTGTGAAGTGTGTGCACAGTGGACTGTAAGTAAAATGTGTGTGGTGAGTGGTGTTTGTTTGTGTGGAGTGTCTGCACTTTGGATTGTTTGTGCAGTGAGTGCTGTGATTCTGTGTGAGATGAGTGCACTGTGTAGTGTATGTGGTGAGTGGTATGACTGTGTTAGGTGTTTGCACTCTGGAGTGTGTGTTTGGTGAGTATTGTATATTTGTGAGTGGTGTGTGCACTGTGTTGTGTGTGAGTTTGGTGAGTTGTGTGTTTCTGTTTGAGGTGTGTGCACTGAAGAGTGTGTGTGGTCAGTGGTGTGTGTCTGTGAGGTTTGCACAATGTGCAGTATATGTTTCTGATGAGTCATCTGCCTGTGTGAGGTGTCTGCAGTGCAGAATGTGTGTGGTGAGTGTTGTGTGTTTGTGTCAGGTGTGTTTACTGTGTATTGTGTGGTCAGTCTTGTGTTTGTGTGAGGTGTCCTCAATGAAAAGTGTGTGTGTCATGAGTAGTGGTGTCTGTTCAAGGTGTGTGCACTGTGGAGTGTGTGTGTGGTGAGTGCTGTGTGTGTGAGGTGTGTGCACTGTGGAGTCTCTGTGTATGATGAGTGGTTTGTGTTGGGTTAGGTGTGTGCACAGTGCAGTGTCTGTGTTTGTGTGGTGTGTGGTGTGTGTCTGTGTGTGGTGTGTGCACTGTGCTATGTGTGGTCAGAGGTGTGTGTCTGTTTCAGTTGTGTGCACTGAGGAGTGTGTTTTTGTCTTAAGTAGTGTGCCTGTGTGACGTGTGTGCACTGTGCAATATGTGTGTGGTGAGTTTTCTGTGTCTCTGTTTGGTGTGTTCACTGTGTAGTGTTTGTGGTCAGCAGCATTTCTGTATGAGGTGTCTTCCCTGTGGAGTGTGTGTGTCATCAGTGGTGTGTGTCAGTGTGAGGTGTGTGCACTGTGGAGTGTCTGTGTTTTCTACAGTGTGTTTTTGTGTAAGGTATGTGCATTGTGGAGTGTGTGCTGAGTGGTGTGTGTCCGTGTGAAATGTGAGCACTCAGTGTGTGTGTTGAGTGTGTGTGGGGACTGCTGTGTAAATGTATGAGGTGTCTTCATTGTGGATAAGAAGTCAGGTGATTGGTGATTGTGTGAAGAGTGTGCATTATGGTGTGCATTTGTGAAGTTTGTGTGTTGCATGCTGTGTGTCTCTGTGAGATGTGTGTGCTCTGGAGTGTATGTGAGTTTTGTGAGTGGTGTATGTCAAAGGTATGTGCACTGTGGATCATGTGTAAAATGTGTGGAGTGCATGATGTTTCTCTGTGTAAGGTTGTGCACTGTGGAAAGTGTGTGTGGTGAATTGTGTATTTGTGAAATGTGTGCATTCTGGAGTTTTTGTGTGATGAGTCATGTGTGTCTGAGAAGTGTGTGCACTGTGGAGAGTGTATGTGTTGAGTTTGTGTCTGTGTGAGGTTTGTGCTATGTGCAATGTGTGTGTAAAGTGTGTGTATTAAGTGGTGTTTGTCTATGTGAGGTGTATGCACAGTGGAGTTTGTGTGAAGTGTGTGTGGTGAGTTGTGTTTGTCTGTGTGGAGTGTCTGCACTTTAAAATCTGTGTGTAGTGGGTGGTGTGTGTCTGTGCGAGGTAAGTGCACTGCGTTGGGTGTTAGTAAGTGGTATTTCTGTGTTTGGTGTCTGCACTGTGGATTGTGTGTTTGGTGAGTGGTGTGTGTCTGTGTGAGGTGTGTGCACTGTGTAGTTTGTGTGTATGGTGAGTGGTTTGTTTTTGTTAGGTGTGTGCACTTTGCAGTTTGTGTGTGTTTATGTGGTGAGTCGTGTGTGTCTGTGTGAGGTGTGTGCACTGTGGAGTGTGTGTGGTCACTTGTGTGTGTAATTGTGAGGAGTATTCACTCTGCAGTGTGTTTTCCTTTTCAGCGGTGTGCCTGTGTGAGGTGTCTGCACTGCAGAATGTTTGTTTTGAGTGTTGTGTTTCTCTGTAAAAATGTATTTGCTGTTTAGCATTTGTGGTCAGTCGTGTGTCTGTATGAGGTTTCTTCAATGTGGAGTGTGTGTGTCATAAGTGGTGTGTGTCATTGTGAGGTGTGTGCACACTGGAGTTTGTGTGTGGCGACTGCTGTGTGTCTATGTGTGTTGTGTAAGCTGTGGAGTGTGTGTTTGGTGAGTGATATGTGTCTGTGTAAAATATGTGCCCTGTGGAGTGTTATCTGTTTGGTGAATGGTGTGTCTGTGTGCGTTTTGTGCACTTTAATCTGTGAGTGCTGCTTGTCTGTTTAAGGTATGTGCACTGTAGAGTATGTGTGTGGAGTGTGTGTGGTGACTGGTGTGTGTCTGTGTAAGGTGTCTGAAATGTGTAGTGTGTTTGTCATGAGTGGTGTGTGCCTGTATTAGGTATGTGCACTGTGTAGTATGCATAATGAGTGGTGTTTCTGTGTGAGAGTTACACACCGTGGAGTGTAAGTGTGCAGTGTGTGGTAAGTGGTGAGTGCCTATGTGAGTTGTGTGCACTGTGGAGTCTCTGTGCATGGTATGTGGTGTGTGTCTGTGTGAGGTGTGTGCACTGTGGGGTGTGTTTGTTCTACAGTGTATGTTTGTGTAAAATGTGTGCACTGTGGATTGTGTGTGCTGAGTGGTGTGTGTCTGTAAAATGTGTGCACTGAGTGTGTGTGGGGACTTCTGTGTGACAGTGCAAGATGTCTGCATTGTGGATAAGGTGTCAGTTGATTTGCGATTGTCTCTGTGATGTGTGTGCATTGTGGTGAGATTGTGGAGTTACTGAGTTGCATGCTGTGTGTCTCTGTGAGATGTGAGTACTCTGGAGTGTGTGTGGCCAGGGTGAGTGATGAATGTCTGAGGTGTGTGCACTATGGATTTTGTGTGGAGTGTGGGGAGTGAATGATGTGTCTTTGTGTAAGGTGTGTACACTGTGGAGAATGTGTGTGTGGTAAATTTTGTGTATGTGTGAGGTGTGTGCACTGTAAAGTGTGTGTAATGAGTGGTGTGTGTCTGTAAAAACTGTGTGCACTTTGGAGAGTCTGTGTGTTGAGTTTGTGTCTCTGTGAGGTTTGTGCCATGTGGAGTGTGTGCATGAAGTGTATGTATTAAGTAGTGTGTACCTATGTGAGATATATGCATTGTGGAGTTTTTGTGGAGTGTGCATGGTGAGTGGTGTTTGTCTGTGTGGAGTGTCTGCACTTTGGATTGTGTGTGCAGTGGGTGGTGTGTGTCTGTGTGAGTTGAGTGCACTGTGTTGGGTGTTGCTAAGTGGCATTTTGGTGTTTGTTGTCTGCATTGTGGATTGTGTGTTTGGTGAGTGGTGTGTGTCTGTGTGAGGTGGGTGCACTGTGTAGTTTGTGTGTATGGTGAGTGGTGTGTGTTTGTGTGAGGTGTGTGCAATGTGAGGTTTGTATGTATTTGGTGAGTCTTGTGTGTCTCTGTGAGGTGTGTGCCCTGTGGAGTGTGTGTGTGGTCAATGGTGTGTTTTTTTATGTGTGCTCACTGTGCAGTGTGTGATTGTGGTGAGTGGTGTGCCTGTGTGAGGTGTCTGTACTGTGGAATGTGTTTGTTTTGAGTGTTGTGTTTCTGTTTGAAATGTATTTACTGGGTAGTATTTGTGGTCAGTCGTGTCTGTATGAGGTTACTTCAATGTGGAGTCTGTGTGTCATGAGTGGTGTGTGGGTGAAGTGTGTGTATTATGGAGTGTGTAAGTGTGGTGACTGCTGTGTGTCTGTGTGAGTTCTGTGAACTGTGGAGTGTGAGTTCAGTGAGTGGTGTGTGTCTGTGTGAAATGTGTAAACTGTGGAGTGTTATGTGTTTGGTGAGTGGTGTGTCTGTGTGAGTTGTGTGTACTCTTTAATGTTGAGTGCTGTGTGTCTGTTTAAGGTGTGTGCACTGTAAAGTATGTGTATGGAGTGTGTGGTGATTGGTGTGTGTCAGTGTGAGGTGTGTACACTGTGTAGTGTGTGTGTTTGTGTGAGGTGTGTGCACTGTGTACTATGCATGTGATGAGTGGTGTGTGTCTGTATGAGCATTATGCACAGTGCAGTGTGAGTTTGCAGTGTGTGTGGTAAGTGGTGTGTGCACTGTGGAGAGTATGGGCATAGTAAGTGGTGTGTGTCTGCGTGAGGTGTGTGCATGATGAAGTGTGTGTGTGCTTATTGGTGTGTGTCCCTGTGAGGTGTTTGCACTCTGAAGCATGTGTGTCAGGTGAGTGGTGTGTGTTTCTGTGAGGTATGTGCACACTGACGAGAGTGTGTGGTGAGTGACATGTTTATGTGAGGTTTCTTCACTCTGCAGAGTGCGTGTGTGGTGCATGTTGTGTGTCTGTGTGAGGTGTGTGCACTGTGTAGTGTGTGTGTATGATGAGTGGTGTGTGTTTGTATGAGGTGTGTGCACTCTGCAGTTTGCATGTGTTTGTGTGGTAAGTGGTGGGTTTGCGTTTGAGGTGTGTGCACTGAAAAGTGTGTGCATGGTGTGGTCTGTGTCTCTGTGTGAGGTGTGTGCACTGTGCAGTGTGTGTTTGTGGAGAGTGGTTTGCTTGTGTGAGCTGTCTGCACTGCGAAATATGAGTGCAATGAGTGTTGTGTGTCTGTGTGAGGTGTGTTTACTGTAAAGTGTTAGTGTCATGAGTACTAGGTGTCTTTTTGAAGTGTGTGCAATGTGGAGTGTGTGTGTATGGTGAGTGCTGTGTGTCTGTGTGAGGTGTGTACACTGTGTAGTGTGTGTTTGTGTGAGGTGTGTGCACTGTGGAGTGTGTGTGCTGAGTTGTGTGTGTCTGTGTAAAATATGTGCACTGAGTGTGTGTGGAGTGTGTGTGGTGGCTGGTGTGTGACTGTAAATTGTCTGCATTGTAAATAAGCAGTTAGGTAATTGGTGTTTATGTGATGTGCATTGTGGTGTGTGTTGGTGGGGCTTGTGCTGTGCGTGCTGTGCTTCTCTGTAAGGTGTGTGTACTCTGGAGTGTGTTTGACTGTGGTGAGTAGTGTATTTCTGAGGTATGTGCACTGTGGATTCTTTGTGGAGTGTTTCAAGAGCATGGAATGTCTCTGTAAGGTGGGTGCACTGTGGAGTGTGAGTGTGTGGTGAGTTGTGTGTATGTGTGAGGTGTGTGCACTGTGGAGTGTGTGTGTGATGAGTGGTGTGTGTCTTTGTAAGGTGTGTGCACTGTGGAGAGTGTGTGTGTTGAATTTTGTGTCTCTGTGAGATGTGTGCTATGTGGAGTTTGGGTGTGAAGTGTGTGTATTCAGTGGTGTGGGTCTGTGTGTGATGTATTAAGTGGAGTGTATGTGGAGTGTGTATGGTGGGTGGTGTATGTCTGTGTGGAGTGTCTGCACTTTGGATTGTGTGTGCAGTGGGTGGTGTGTTTCTGTGTGAGGTGAGTGCACTGTGTAGTGTGTGTGGTAATTCTGTTTGTGTTTGGTGTCTGCACTGCAGATTTTGTGTTTAGTGACTGGTGTGTGTCTGTGTGAGGTGTGTGCACTTTGTTGGGTGTGTATAATGAGTGGTGTGTGTTTGGGTGAGGTGTGTGTACTGCACAGTTTGTGTTTGTGTGGTGAGTGTTGTGTTTGCATGTGAGGTGTGTGCATTGAGGAGTGTGTGTGTTCAATGATGTGTGTCTTTGTGAGATGTGCATGCTGTACAATGTGTGTTTGTGCTTGATGGTTTGCTGGTGTGAGGTGTCTTCACTGTGGAATGTGTGTGTGGTGAGTGTTGTGTGCCTGCATGAGGTGTGTTTACAGTGTGGTGTGTGTGGTCAGTCTTCTGTCTGTGTGAGGTGTCTTAACTGTAAAGTGTGTGTGGTGAGTATTGTGTGTCTGTTTGAGGTGTGTGCACTGTGGAATGTGTGTGTTTGTTAAGTGCTGTGTGTCTGTGTGAGGTGTGTGCACTGTGGGGACTCTGTGTATGGTATCTGGTGTGTCTGTGGGAGGGGTGTGCACTGTAGTGTGTGTGTGTTCTACAGTGTGTGTTTGGGTAAGGTGTGTGCACTGTGGAGTGTGTGTGCTGAGTGGTGTATGTCTGTGTGAAATGTGTGCAATTAGTGTGTGTGTTGAGTTTGTGTGGTTTCTGATGAGTGACAGTGTGAGTTGTCTGCATTATGGATAAGGTGTCAGGTGATTTGTGTTTTTCTGTGTGATGTGCATTGTGGTGTTTGTGGAGTTTGTGCGGTGCGTGCTGTTTCTCTGTGAGGTGTGTGTACTCTGGAGTGTGTTTGAATGTGGTGAGTGATGTATGTCCGAGGTATGTCCAGGGTGAATTCTGTGTAAAGTGTTTAGAGTGCATGAGGTGTCTCAGTGTAATGTGTGTGCACTGTGGAGGATGGTTATGTGGTGAGTTGTGTGTATATTTGAAATGTGTGTAATGTGGAGTGTATGTGTGATGAGTGGTGTGTGTCTGTGTGAGGTGTGTGCACTGTGAAGAGTGTGTGTGTTGAATTTTTTTGCCTGTGTGAATTTTGTTCTATGTGGAGTTTGGGTGTGAAGTGTCTGTATTAAGAACTGTGGGTCTTTGTGAGGTGTATGCATAGTGGAGTGTGTGTGGAGTGTGTGTGGTGAGTGGTGTGTGTCTGTGTGGAACGTGTGCACTTTGGATTGTGTGTAGATTGGGTTTCGTTTCTGTGTAAGGTGTGTGTCTGTGTAGTGTGTGTGGTAAGTCTTATGTTTGTGTTTGATGTCTGCACTGTGTATTGTGTGTTTGGTGAGTTGTGTGTGTCTGTGTGAGGTGTGTGCAATGTATTGTGTGTGTGTATGATGAGTGGTGTCTGTTTGTGTGATGTGTGTGCACTGTGGAGTGTATGTGTGGTCAGTGGTGTGTGTCTTTGTGAGGTATGTTCACTGTGCATTGTGTGTTTGTGGTGAGTGATGTGCCTGTGTGAGCTGTATGCACTGTGGAATCTGTGTGGTGTTGTGTGACTCTGTTTCTGATGTTGGGTGAAGTGCTCCATATTGACTGTTTTGGCTAGAGAGCTGTATACTGATTGCTGTTGGTTAGGGTGCTCTATAGTGACTGTTGTTGGGTATGTGCCCTATAGTGACTGTTGTTGAATAGGTGCTCTATAATGACTGTTTTTGCGTGGGTGCTCTTTAGTGAGTGTTGTTTGGTAATGTGCTGTATAGTGACTTTTCTTGGGTGAGGTGCTCTAATAGTGACTGTTAAGTAGAGGGCTCTATAGTGCCTTTTGCTGAGTAGAGGGCTCTACAGTGACTGTTTTGGGGTAGGTCTTTTATGTTGACTGTTTTTGGGTAGGGTGCTCTATAGTGACTGTTGTTAGGTATGTGCTTTAGAGTCATTGTTGTTGGGTATGTGCTCTAGAGTAAGTTGTTGGGTAGGGTGCTCTATACTGACTGTGGTTTTGTGCAGTGCTTTGTACTGACTGTTGTGTAGGGTGCTCTATACTGACTGTGGCTGGGTAAAGTACTCTATAGTGACTGATATTGGGTAGAGTGCTTTATAGTGACTGTTGCTTTGTAAAGCACTCTACAGTCACTGTTGCTGGGTAGGGTGCTCTATGGTGACTGTTGTTGGGTAGGGTTCTCTATAGTGAGTGTTGACGGGTATGGGGCTCTATAATGACTGTTGCTGGGTGGAGTGCTCTATACTGACCCTTGTTAATAGGGTGCTCTATAGTGACTGTTGCTGGGTAGGGTGCTCTACTGACTGTTTCTGGGTGGAGTTCTCTACAGTGATTTTTGTTGGGTAGAGTGCTCTATAGTGACTGTTGCTGGGTATGGTCCTCCATGGTGACTATTTTTGGGTTGGGGCTCTATATTGTCTCTTGCTGGGTAGGATGCTCTATAGTGACTATTTTTGGGTTGTTGCTATATAGTGACTTTTGTTGGTAGGGTACTCTAAACTGACTGTTGTTGGGTATGTGCTCTATAATGACTGTTCCTGCGTAGGGTGCTAATTAGTGACTACTTGGGTAGGTGCTCTATAGTGACTGATGTTTGCTGAGGAGATCTATAGTGACTGTTGTTGGGTAAGTGTTCCATAGTGACTATTGATGAAAAAATACTTTATAGTGTCTGATGTTGGGGAGGCAGCTCAATAGTAGATGTTGCTGTTTAGAATGCTCTATAGTGACTGTTGCTGTGTAGGGTGCTCTATAATTACTGTTGGTGGGTGGGGTTCTTTATACTGATTGGTGCGGGTTAAAGTGCTCTACAGTGACTGGTATTGGGTAGGTAATCTGTGGTGACTGTTGTTGGGTGAAGTGCTTTATAGTGACTGTTTTTGGGTAGGTGCAATATAGTGAAAGTTGTTCGGTAGAATGCTCTATAGAGTCTTTTGTTTTGTACGGTGCTCTATGGTGACTGTTTCTAAGTTGAGTGCTCTTACTGGCTGTTGTGTGGAGTGCTGTAGATAGTGACTGTTGTAGGGTAGGGTGCTCTATAGTGACCCTTGTTAGAGTGCTCGATAGAAACTGTAAATGGGTAGAGTGCTCTATAGTGACTGTTCTTAAGTAGGGTGTTCTATAGTGACTGTTCTTAAGTAGGGTGTTCTATAGTGACTGTTGCTGGGTAGAGTGCTTTATAGTAAATATATTTTTTGTAGAGGGATCTATAATAACTGTTGTTAAGTAGGTGCTATATAGTGACAGCTGTTGGGTAGGTGCTTTATAGTGACTGTTGTTGGGTAGGGTGCTCTATAGTGACTGTTGTTGGGTAGGGCACTTTATAGTGACTGTTGTTAAGTTAGGTACTCCATAATGACATTTGTTGGGCAGTGTGATTTATACTGCATGTTGTTGGGGGTAGTGATCAATAGTGACTGCTGTTGGGTAGGGTGCTCTACAGTGACTGTTGCTGGGTAGGGTATTCTATAGTGACTTTTGTTGGGTAGGGTGCTCTATAATGATTGTTGTTGAGTAGAGTGCTCTATAGTGACTGTTGCAGGGTAGGGTGTTCTTTAGTGACTGTATTTTAGTAGGGTGCTCTTTAGTGACTGTTGTGACGTATGGTGATTAACACTGACTGTTTTTGTGTAGGTGCTCTATAGTGACCGTTGCTGGGTAGTGTGCTCTATACTGACTGTTGTTGAGTGCAGTGCTCTATAGTGACTGTTGCACAGTAGAGTAATCTATTGTGACCTTTATTGCATAGGTGCTCTATACTGACTGTTGGGCAGGGTGCACATAATGACTGTTGTTAGCTGCCATACTCTATAGTAACTGTTGTTGGGTAGAGTACTCTATAGTGACTATTGTTGGTAGGTGCTCCATAGTGACGGTTATGGGGTAGATGCCCTATATTGACTGTTGTTGGGTAGAATTATTTATACTGACTGTTGTTGGGTACACTGCTCTTTAGTGACTGTTGTTGTGTAGCATGCTCTATAGTGAATGTTTTTCGGTAAGGTGCTCTATAGTGACTGTTGTTTGGTAGAGTGCTCTATAGTGACTGATGTTGGGCACACTACTCTATAGTGAGAGTTGATTGGTAGGGTGCTCTGTAGTCACTGTTGCTGGGTAATGTTCTCTTTACTGACTGTTGATTGGGTAAAATTCTCTATAGTGACTGTTCTTCTTCGGGTGCATTATAGTGACTGTTGTTTGGTAGTGTACTCCACAGTGACTGTTGTTGGGTAAAGTTCTCCAATGTGACTGTTCATACGTAGGGTGCACTATACTAAATGTTGCTGGGTAGTTTGATGGTTACTGACTGATGTTGGTTAGAGTGCTGTATAGTGACTGTTGCTGGGTAGGGTGCTTTATTGTGACTGTTGCTGTTTAGCATGCTCTATTGTGACAGTTGTTGGATAAAGTGCTCTATACTGACTGTTGTTGCGTAGGTGCTATATAGTGACTGTTGCAGGGTAGAGTGCTCTATAGTGACTGTTGTTGCATAAGTGCTCTATGGTAAGTGTTGCTGTGTAGGGTGATCTATAGTGACTATTGTTAAGGAGGTGCTTTATAGTGACTGCTTTTGATGGAGTGCTCAATAGTGACTGTTGCTGGGTACGGTGCTCTATAGTGACTGTTTTTGAATAGCCTGCTCCATAGTGAATGTTGTTGAAAAGAGTGCTCTACAATGACTGTTGATGGGTAGAGGGCTCTAAAGTGACTGTTGTGAAGTAGGTGCTCTATCGTGACTGTTGTTGCATAGGGTGATCTATAGTCACTGTTTTCGGTAGGGTGCTCTATAGTCACAGTTGTTGGGTAGGGTGCTCTGTGGTGACTCTTGCTGGGCAGAATGCTCTAAGTGACAGTTGTTGGTAGTGTGCTCTATAGGGGCTGTTCCTAGAAAGAATCATCTATAGTGACTGTTGCTGAGTAGGGTGCTCTAAATTTAGTGTTGTTGGGTAGGTGCTCTATAATGACTGTTGTGGGGTATAATTTTCTATAGTGACTGTTGTTGGTAGGGTGCTCTACAGTGACTGTTATTGGGTAAGCTGCTCTATAGTGACTGTGGTTGGGTAGAATGCTCTATTGTGACTGTTGTTGTGTAGGTGCTCTATAGTGACTGTTGCTGGATAGTGTGCCCTATAGTGACACATGCTGGGTGGTGTTCTCTATACTGACTATTGCTGGGTAGAGTGCTCTATAAGGACTGTTGTTTGGTACATACTCTATAGTGACTGCTGTTGAGTGGGGTGCTCTATAGTGACTGTTGATGGGTAGAGGATTGTATACTGACAGCTCTTGGGTTCGGTGCTCTATACTGACTGCTGCTAAGTTGGGTTCCTTCTCGTGACTGTTGCTGGATAGTGTGCTTTATAGTGACTGTTGTTGGGTTGAGTGTTCTATAGTGACTGTTGCTGAGTAGGGTGCTGTGTAGTAACTGTTGCTGGATTGTGTGCTCTATAGTGACTGTTGTTGGGTGGGGTGCTCTATAATGACTGTTGTTGGGTAGGATGCACTATAGTGACAGATATTGGGTAGGGTGCTTTATAGTGACTGTTGCTTGGTACAGTATTCTATACTGACTGTTCTTGGATAGGTGCTTTACAGTGACTGTTGCTGGGTATGATGCTCTGTAGTGACTGTTGTTGGGTAGGTGCTCTACAGTGACTTTTGTTGGGTAGGTGCTTTATAGTGACTATTGCTGGGTAGGTGCTTTATAGTGACTGTTACTGGATAGGGTCCTCTATTGTGACCACTGTTGTGTAGGTTCTCTACATTGACTGTTGTTGGGTAGGTGCTCTATAGTGACTATTATTGGGTTTGTGCTGTATAGTGACTGATTCTTTATAGGGTGCTCTAGGGTGACTGTTTTGGGTATGTGCTGTATAGTTACTGTTGTTGGTGGAGTGCTCTAAACTGACGGTTGTTGTGTAGGTGCTCTATAGTGACTGTTGCTAGGTATGATGCTCTATAGTGACAATTGTTTGGTAGAGTGCTATATAGTGACTGTTGCTTGGTAAGGTGCTGTACAGCGACTATTGCTGGGTAGTGTGCTCTTTAGTGAATATTGTTGGGTAGGTGCTCTATAGTGACAGTTGTTAGGTGTTGTGCTCTATAGTTACTATTGTTGTGTAGCTGCTCTATAGTTACAGTTGATCAGTAGAATACTCTACAGTGCCTGTTGTTGGGTATAGTGCTTTCTAGTGATTGTTGCTGGGTCAGGTGCTCCATAGTGCCTGTTGTTGAGTGGGGTGACTTAAAGAGACTGTTGTTGAGTATGTGCTCTAAACTGACATTTTTTCGGTAAGGTGCTCCGTAGAGACTGTTGTTGGCTATGGTGCTATATAGCGACTATTCTTGGGTGGATGGCTGTATAGTGACTGTTGTTGGGTAGAGTGCTCTAGATGGTGACTATTGTGTAGCATGCTCTATAGTTACTGATTTTGGGTATGGTGCTTATAGTTATTGTTGGTGTGTAGGGTGCTGTATAGTGACTGTGTTGCTTAGATGCTCTATATTTACTGTTGTTGGGTAGGTGCTCTAAAGTGATAGTTGTTGGAAAGAATGCTAGATAGTTACTACTGTTGTGTGAAGTCCTCTGTAGTGACAGTTGTTGGGCAAGGTGCTGTATAGTGACTGTTGCTGAAAAGGGTGTTATGTAGTGACTGTTGCTATCTATGGTGTTATATAGTGACTGTTTCTGGGTAGGGTGATCTATAGTAATTGTTGTTGAGTGGAGTGCTCTATAGTGACTGTTGCTGTGTAGGGTGTTTTACAATGACTTTTGCAGGGTAGCGTGCTCTATAATGACAGTTGCTCAGTAGGCTGCCCTGCAGTAACTGATGTCGGGTGGGGTGCTCTATAATGACTGTTGCCAGGTAGGGTGCTCATAGTGACTGTTTTTGTGTAGGGGCTTTACAGTGACTGTGGTTTTGTTGAGTGCACTATAATGACTGTTGTTGAGTAGAATGCCCTATAGGTAATTATTGTTGGGTGGAGTTTTCTATACTCACTGTTGTTGTGTACAGTGCTCTATAGTGACTGTTGTTGGTGGAGTGCTCCATAGTGACTGTTGTTGGGTATGGTGCTCTATAGTAAATGTTGTTGGGTAGGGGATCTATAGTGACTGTTGTTGGTTATGTGCTCTATGGAGACTGTTTCTGTGAAGGGTGCTCTATAGTGACTGTTGTGGGTGGAGTGCTTTATAGTGACAATTGCTAGGTAGAGTGCTCCATAGTGACTGATGTTGGGTATGTGCTCTATATTGTCTGTTGCTATGTACGGTACTCTATAGTGACTGTTTTTGTGTAGGTGCTGTATAGTGACTGTTGCTGGTGGGGTGCTCTAAACTGATAATTGTTTGGTAGATGCTCTATAATTACTGTTTCTGGGTGCAGTGCTCTATACACTGTTGTTTGGCACAATGCTCTACTGTGACTGTTGCCACATAGGGTGCCCTTTAGTGACTACTGTTGGGTAGGTGCTCTATAGTGACTGTTGTTGGCTGCAGTGCTCTGTAGTGACTGTTATTTGGTAAATGTTCTATAGTGACTCTTGATGGGAAGGATAATGTATAGTGACTGTTGTTAGGTAGAGTGCTCAATAGTGACTGTTTCAGGGTAGGGTGATCTATAATGACAGGTTTTGGGTGGAGTGCTTTATACTGACTGGTGCTGGTTAGAGTGCACTGTAGTGACTGTTGTTGGTTAGAGATCTCTAGATATGACTGTTTTTTTTGTAGAGCGCTCTATAGTTACTCTTGTTGGGTAGAGAGCTGAATACTGACTGTTGTTGTGTAGAGTGCTTTATAGTGACTGTTTGTTGGTAGGGTGCTCTATGCTGACTGTTGTTGGGTAGAGTGCTCTGAAGTAACAATTTTTTGATAGAGGGCTTTATAGTGAATGTTGTTGAATAGGTGCTCTATAGTGACTGTTGTTGCATAGGTGCTCTATAGTTACTGTTGTAGGTTAGGTGCTCTATAATGAAAGTTGTTAGGTAGTGTGATTTATGGTGACTGCTGTTCAGTGGAGTGCTCAATAGTAGCTGCTGTTGGGTAGGTTGCTGTATAGTGACAGTTGCTTGGTAGGGTGTTCTATAGTGACTCTTGCTTGGTAGGGTACTCTATAATGATTGTTGTTAAGTGGGGTGCTCTATAGTGATTGTTGCTGGTTAGAGTACACTATTGTGACTGTTTCTGGGTAGGTGCTCTATAGTGACTGTTGGCTAAAGTGCACATAGTGACTGTTGTTTGGTGGAGTTCTCTATAGTGACTGTTGTTTAGTAGGTGCTCTGTAGTGACTGTTATTGGGTACATGCTCTATAGTGTCTGTTTTTGGGGAGGAGCTCTATTGTGACTGTTGTTGGGTAGGAGCTCTGTAGTGGTTGTTGTTAGGTAGGGTATTCTATATTTACTGTTGTTTGTAGGGTGCTCTATAATGTCTGTTGTTTTGTAGGGTAATCCATTATGACCACTGCTGTGTTGGGTGCTTTATAGTGCCTGTTGTTGGGTGGGTTGCTCAATCCTGACTGCTGCTCAGTGAGGTTCTCCATAGTGACAGTCTTTGGGTGTAGTGCTTTACAGTGACTCTTTTTAAGTGGAGTGCTCTATAGGGACTGCTGTGGTGTATGGTAATCCACAGTGACTGTTGCAGAGTAGAGTGGTCTATAATGACTGTTGTTGACAAGAGTGCTCTACATTGACTGTTGTTGAGTAGAGGGCTCTATAGTGACTGTTGTGGAGTAGGCGCTCTATTGTGACTGTTGTTGTGTAGGGTGCTCTATAGTAACTGTTGTTGGTTAGGATGCTCTAAAATGAGTGTGGTTTAAGGGGTGATTGAAAGTGACTGTTGTTGGGTAGAGTGATCTATAGGTGACTGTTGTTGGGTGTAGTGTTTCACAGTGACTATTATGAAGAGTGCTCTATAGTGACTCTGGTTGACTATAGAGCTTTATAGTGAGTGTTGTTGGGTAGCTTCTTTAGAGTGACTGTTTTTGAGTAGGGTGATCCATAGTGAAAGTTCTTGTGTAGGTGCTCCATAGTGACTGTTTTTGGGTAGCATTCTTTATATTTAATGTTGTCAATAGGGTGCTCTACAGTGACTGTTGTTGGATGGGGTGCTCTATAGTGACTGTCATTTTGTAGGGTGTTCTATACTGACTGTTGTTGGGTATGGTGCTCTGTAGTGACTTGTTTGGTAGAGTGCTCTATAGTGACTTGCTGTATAGGGTGGTCTATAGTGACTGTTGTTGGGTGTGATGCTTTACAGTGACTATTGCTGGGTAGAGTATTCTATAGTGAGGGTTATTGGGTAGGTGCTCTATAGTGGCTGTTGCCAGGTATGGTGTTCTATACTGACAGTTTTTGGGTATGTGCTCTATAGTGACTGTGTGGGGTAGAGTGCTGTATAGGTGATAATAAGTGAGTGGAGTTCTCTACACTAACTCTTGTGTAAAGTGCTCTATATAGAGTGTTGTTGATAAGAGTGCTCCATAGTGACTGTTGTTGGATAGGTTTCTGTATAGTGACTCTTGTTGGGTAAGTGCTTTATAGTGACTGTTGTTGGGTTGGCTGCTCATAGTGACTGTTTTTGGGTACGGTGCTTTATAGTAACTATTGGTGTGTAGAGTGAAGTATAGTGACTGTTGTTGGGTAGATGTTTTATACTGACTGTTTTTCGGTAAGTTTTACTGTAATGACTGTTGTTGGTTAGGTGCTCTATAGTGACTGTTGTTTGGTAGGTTGCTTTATAGTGACTGCTGTTCCTGGGAGCTCTATGGTGTCTGTTTTTAAGTAGGGTGCTCCATAGTGACTGTTGTCAGGTGAAGTGCTTGATGGTGACTGTTGTTGAATAGGGTGCTCTATAGTGACTGTTGAGGGGTAGGTGCTCTATAGAGACTGTTGTTGAGGAGGTTGATCTACAGTTAACTTTGTTGGGTAGGGTGCTGTGTAGTGACTGGTTTTGGGTAGGTGCTATCTAGTGACTTGTTGCGTAGAATGCTCTATAATGACTGTTGTTGGATGTAATGCTCTATAGTGACTGTTGTTGGGTAGCATGCTCTGTAGTGACTGTTGTTGCGTAGTATGCTCTCTAACGACTGTTTTTGGGTAGAGTGCTCTATAGTGACGCTTGATGGGTAGAATGCTGTATAAGTGATTGTTCTTTGGTGGAGCTTTTTTTTTGGGTCTATATATTTTTGTTTTTTAATTTTTATTGCATTATAGGTTTGGGGGTACATGTGCAGAACGAGCAAGATAGTTGCATAGGTACACACATGGCAGTGTGCTTTGCTGCTTTCCTGCCCTTCACCCACACTTGGTATTCATCCCCAGGCTATCCCCCCCAGCCCCCCCGCTGTCCCTCCCCCATTTCCCCCAACAGTCCCCAGTGTATAGTAGACCGCCTCTCGGTGTCCACGTGTTCTCATTTTTCTCACCCACCTATGAGTGAGTATATGCGGTATTTCTTTTTCTGTTCTTGTGTCAGTTTGCTGAGAATGATGTTCTCCAGATTCATCCATGTCCCTACAAAGGACACAAACTCATCATTTTTGATTGCTGCATAATATTCCATGGTGTATATGTGCCACATTTTCCCAGTCCAGTCTATCATCGTTGGGCATTTGGGTTGGTTCCAGGTCTTTGCTATTGTAAACAGTGCTGCAATGAACATTCGTGTGCATGTGTCCTTATAGTAGAACGATTTATAGTCCTTTGGATAGATACCCAGTAATGGGATTGCTGGGTCAAATGGAATTTCTACTTCTAGGTCCTTGAGGAATCGCCACACTGTCCTCCACAATGGTTGAACTAATTTACACTCCCACCAACAGTGTAAGAGTGTTCCTATTTCTCCACATCCTCTCCAGCATCTGCTGTCTCCAGATTTTTTAATGATCGCCATTCTAACTGGTGTGAGATGGTATCTCAATGTGGTTTTGATTTGCATCTCTCTAATGACCAATGACGATGAGCACTTTTTCATATGTTTGCTGGCCTCATGTATGTCTGCTTTCGTAAAGTTTCTGTTCACATCCTTTGCCCATTTTTGAATGGGCTTGTTTGTTTTTTTCCTGTAAATCTGTTTGAGTTCTTTGTAAATTCTGGATATCAGCCCTTTGTCAGATGCGTAAACTGCAAAGATTTTTTCCCATTCTGATGGTTGCTGATTCACTCTAGTGACTGTTTGTTTTGCTGTGCAGAAGCTGTGGAGTTTGATTAGGTCCCATTTGTCTATTTTGGCTTTTGTTGCCAATGCTTTTGGTGTTTTGTTCATGAAGTCCTTGCCTACTCCTATGTCCTGAATGGTTTTGCCTAGATTTTCTTCTAGGGTTTTTATGGTGTTAGGTTTTACGTTTAAGTCTTTAATCCATCTGGAGTTAATTTTAGTGTAAGGTGTCAGGAAGGGGTCCAGTTTCTGCTTTCTGCACATGGCTAGCCAGTTTTCCCAACACCATTTATTAAATAGGGAATCCTTTCCCCATTGCCTGTTTTTGTCTGGTTTATCAAAGATAATATGGTTGTAGATGTGTTGTGTTGCCTCCGGTGCCTCTGTTCTGTTCCATTGGTCTATATCTCTGTTTTGGTACCAGTACCATGCTGTTTTGATTACTGTAGCCTTGTAGTATAGTTTGAAGTCTGGTAGCGTGATGCCTCCTGCTGTGTTCTTTTTGCTTAGAATTGACTTGGCTATGCGGGCTCTTTTTTGGTTCCATATGAAATTCATGGTGGTTTTTTCCAGTTCTGTGAAGAAATTCAATGGTAGTTTGATGGGGATAGCATTGATTGTGTAAATTACTTTGGGCAGTATAGCCATTTTCACGATATTGATTCTTCCTAACCACGAACATGGAATGTTTCTCCATCTGTTTGTGTCCTCTCTTATTTCATTGAGCAGTTGTTTGTAGTTTTCCTTAAAGAGGTCCCTTACATTCCTAGTGAGTTGTATTCCTAGGTATTTTATTTTCTTTGTAGCAATTGTGAATGGCAGTTCGTTCTTGATTTTGTTCTCTTTAAGTCTGTTATTGGTGTATAGGAATGCTTGTGATTTTTGAACATTGATTTTATATCCTGAGACTTTGCTGAAGTTGCTTATCAGTTGCAGTAGCTTTTGGGCTGAGGTGATGGGGTCTTCTAGGTATACTATCATGTCGTCTGCAAATAGAGACAATTTGGCTTCCACCTTTCCTATTTGAATACCCTTTATTTCTTTTTCTTGCCTGATTGCTCTGGCTAGAACTTCCAGTACTATATTGAATAGAAGTGGTGAGAGAGGGCATCCTTGTCTAGTGCCAGATTTCAAAGGGAATCCTTCCAGTTTTTGCCCATTAAGGATGATATTGGCTGTTGGTTTGTCATAAATAGCTTTTATTACTTTGAGATATGTTCCATCAATACCAAGTTTATTGAGGGTTTTTAGCATAAAGGGCTGTTGAATTTTGTCACATGCCTTCTCTGCATCAATTGAGATAATCATGTGGTTTTTGTTTTTGCTTCTGTTTATGTGGTTAATTACATTTATAGACTTGCGTATGTTGAACCAGCCTTGCATCCCCGGGATGAATCCTACTTGATCATGATGGATAAGTTTTTTAATGTGCTGTTGCAATCGGTTTGCCAGTATTTTATTGAAGATTTTTCCATCTATTTTCATCATGGATATTGGCCTGAAGTTTTCTTTTCTTGTTGAATCTCTGCCAGGTTTTGGTATCAGGATGATGTTGGTCTCATAAAATGATTTGGGAAGGGTTCCCTCTTTTTGGATTATTTGGAATAGTTTCAGAAGGAATGGTACCAGATCCTCTTTGTGTGTCTGGTAGAATTCGGCTGTGAACCCATCTGGACCTGGGCTTTTCTTGTGTGGTAGGCTCTTAATTGCTGCCTCAACTTCTGACCTTGTTATTGGTCTATTCATAATTTCGGCTTCCTCCTGGTTTAGAATTGGGAGGACACAGGCGTCCAGGAATTTATCCATTTCTTCCTGATTTACTGGTTTATGTGCATAGAGTTGTTTGTAGTATTCTCTGATGATGGTTTGAATTTCTGTGGAATCTGTGGTGATTTCCCCTTTATCGTTTTTTATTGCATCTATTTGGTTGTTCTCTCTCTTCTTTTTTATCAGTCTGGCGAGTGGTCTGTCTATTTTGTTGATCTTTTCGAAAAACCAGCTCTTATGGTGGAGCTTTTTATAGTGAATGTTGTTGTGTAGAGTGCTTTATAGTGACTGCTGTTGTGTAGTGTAAACTATAGTGACTGTTGTATGGTAGGTTTCCCTGTAGTGACTGTTGTTAGGTGTGTGTTCAATAGTAACGGTTGTTTGGTAGGGTGCCGTATAGTGACTGTTGCTGGGTAGGGTGCACTACAGTGACTGTTGCTGTTAAGGGTGCTCTATACTCACTGTTTCTGAGTAGGTTGCTAGATAGTGACTGTTGTTGTGTAGGCTGCTCCATACTGACTGTTGCTGGTAACGTGCTTTATAGTAACTTTTGTTTTGTTGGGTGCTTTATAGTGACTGTTGTTGTGCAGGGTGCTCTATACTGACTGTTGGTGAATAGCGTGATCTATAGTGACTGTTGTTTTGTAGGGTTCTTTATAGTGACCGTTGTGTAGGGTGCTCTATATTGACTATTGCTGGGTAGAATGTTATATACTGACTGTTGTTGGGAATGTGCTCTATATTGACTGTTGTTGGGTAGGTGCTCTATAGTGACTTGTTTTGTAGGGTGCTTTATACTGACTATTGTTGGCAAGATGCTCTAGAGTGACAGCTGTTGGGTAGGTGCTCCATAGTGACTGTTGGTGGGAACAGTGCTTTATAGTGACATGTTTTGTAGAGTGCTCAAGGCTGTGACTGTGCTAAAAAGGGTGCTCTATGAAGACTGTTGTTTGGTACATGCTCTAAAGTGACTTTTGTTGGGTAGGGTTTCCCACACTGACTGTCGTTGGTTATGGTGCTCTATATTAACTGTTGTTGGGTAGGGTGCTCTATAGTGACTGTTGTGGTTTAGTGTATTCGATAGTGACTGTTGCTTTGTAGGGTGCTCTATAGTGAATCTTGCTGGGTAGTTTGCTCTACAGTAAGTGTTATTGTGGAGGGTGCTCTATAGTGACTGTTGTTGGGTTGGTGCTCTATAGTGACTGTTGGGTAGCTGCTCTATATTGAGTGTTGTTGGGTAGGTGCTCTACAGTAACTGTTGTTGAGTTGCTCTATAGTGACTGTTGTAGGATAGGTGCTCTATAGTGACTATTTCTGGATAGAGTGATGTATAGTGACTGTTGTAGCTTAGGATATTATATGGTGACTGTTCTTCGGTATGTGCTCTATAGTGACTGTTGTTGAGTAGGTGCTCTATAGTGACTATTTTTGAATTGAGTGATGCATAGTGGCTGTTGCAGGTTAGGGTACTATATTGTGACTGTTCTTGGGTAGGTGCTCAATCGTGACTGTTGTTGAGTAGGTGCTCTATAGTGACTGTTGTTAAGTAGAGTGCTCTATTGTGATGCTAGCCATTTAGGGTGCTCTATACTGACTTTTGCTGGGTAGGGTGGTGTATAATGACTGTTTTTGCACAGGGTGCTCTATAGTGACTGTTGTTTGGTACAGTGTTCTGTAGTGACTGTTGTTGGGTAGGTGGTCTATAGAGACTGTTGCTGCATAGCTTTATCTATAGTGACTGTTTATCAGTGGGATGGTCTATAGTGACTCTTCTTGGCTAGGTACTTTATAGTGACTGCTGTTATATAAGGTGCTCTATAGTGACTGTTGCTGTGTGGGGTGCTTGGTAGTGACTGTTGCTAGGTGTGCTGCTGTATAGTGAATGTTGCTTGGTAAAGTGGTTTATACTGACTCTTGGGAAGGTACTGTATAGTGACTGTTGCTAGGTAGAGGGATCTACAGTGACTGTTGTTGGGTAGGTACTCTATAGTAACTACTGTTGGGTAGGGTGCACTATTATGAATGCTGTTGGATGGAGTGCCCTAAAGTGTCTGTTGTTTGGTGGGGTGCTCAATACTGTTTGTTGCTGTGTGGGGTGCTCTATAGTGAATGTTTTTTGGTAGATTACTCTAGATAGTGACTATTGTTGGGTAGGTGCTCTATAGTGATTGTGGATATCATGCTCTATAATGACTGTGGTTGGTTAGGGAGCTCTATAGTGACAGTTGATGAATAGGGTTCTCTATAGTGACTGTTGCTGGGTGAAATGCTGTATACTATTGTTGAATAGGTGATCTTTAGTGACTGTTGTTTGGTAGGGTGTTCTATACTGACTGTTGATGGGTATGATGCTGTATAGTGACTGTTTCTGGGTGGGGTTATCTATAGTGACTATTGCAAGGTAGAGTGCTCTGTAGTGACTGTTTTTGAGTAAGTATTTTATAGTGACTCATTTTGTGCAGAATGCTCTATAGTGACAGTTTTTCGGTAGGTTCTCTATATTGACTGTGGTTGGAAGGTCGCTCTATAGTGACTGTTTTTATGTAGGGTGCTGTATAGTGACTGCTTTTGGGTAGGTTAATCTATAGTGACTGTTTTTGGGTAAGTGCTCTATAGTAACTGCTGCTGGGTAGGATGCGCTATTGTGAATGTTGTTGGGTGGAGTGCTCTAAAGTGTCTGTTGTTTGGTGGGGTGCTCTATAGTGAATGTTGTTCGGTAGAGGACTCTAGATAGTGACTATTGTTGGGTAGGTGCTCTATAGTGATTTTTTTGGATATGATGCTCTATAGTAACTGTGGTTGCTTAGGGTGCTCTATAGTGACTGTGGTTTGTTAGGGTGCTCTATAGTGACTGTTGTTGGTTAGGGTGCTCTATAGTGACTGTTGTTGGTTTGGGTGCTCCATTCTGACTGTTGTTGGGTAGAGTTCTCTATAGTGACTGTCGATATGTAGAGAGCTCCATAGTGACTGTTGTTTGGAAGGTGCTCTGTAGTGACTGTTTTAGGTAGGGTGCTTTAGAGTTACTGTTTTTGAGTAAATACTCTATAGTGACTATTGTGGCATGGGGTGCTCTATAGTGACTGTTTTGGGTAGCATAATGTATAATGAATGTGGTTGGGTGGAGTGCTCTATAGTAACTGTTGTTTGCTATGGTGCTCTATAGTGACTGTTGTTGGGTATAGTGATCTATATTGACTGTTCTTAAATAGGGTGTCCTATAGTGACTGTTGATGGGTAGGGTGCAATATAATGACTGTTGTCAGGTAGAGAGCTCTACAGTGACTGTTGTTGGGTAGTTGCTCTATATGGACTGTTGCTGTCTAGGGTGCTCTGTACTGAATTTTTTGGGAATGTGCTCTATAGTGACCCTTGTTACATAGGTGCTCTATAGTGACTCTTGTTGGGTAGGTGATCTATAGTGACTGTTGTTCGGTAGGTTGATTTATAGTGACTGTTGTTGTGTATGTGCCCTATAATGACTGTTGTTGGGTAGAGTGCTTTATAGTGACTGTTGCTGCATAGCATGCTCTATACTGACTGTTGCTAGGTAGCATGCTTCATAGTGACTGTTGTTGGGTAGGGTGATCTATACAAACTATTGTTGAATAGGTGCTCTTTAGTGACTGTTGCTGTGTAGGGTTCTCTGTAGTGAATGACGTTTGTTGGGGTGCTCTTTAAGTGATTGCTGCTGAGTTTAGTACTTTATAGTGACTGTAGTTGGGTAGAGGGTTCTACAGTGACTCTTGATTGGTAGGTGCTCTATAATGACTGTTTTTGGATGGTGTGCTCTATAGTTACTGTTGTAGGGTATGGTGTTTTATAGTGATTGTTTTTGGATAGAGAGCTCCATAGTGACAGTTGTTGGGTAGGTTCTCTGTAGCGATTGTTTTTGGGAAGGTCCTCTATAGTGATGGTTGTTGTGTAGGATGATCTACAGTGACTGTTGTTGGGTACAATGTTGTATACTAACTGTTGTTTGGTGGTATGTGATCTATAGTGACTATTGTTGAATAGGTGCCCTTTAGTGACTGTTACTGTTTAGGGTGCTCTATAGTGAATGATGTTGGTTGGGGTGCCCTTTAGTTACTTTTACTGGGTATAGTGCTCTATAATGACTGTTGTTGGGTAGGTGCTGTATGGTGACTGTTATTGGGTTTAGAGCTCTATAGTCACTGTTGTTGGGTAGGTGATCTTTAGTGACTGAAGTTGGGTCAGTGCTTTATAGTGACTGTTTTGGGTAAGGTGTTCTATAGTGTCTGTGGCTAGGTAGATTGTCCTATAGTGACTTTTCTTGAGTAGGTATTCTATAGTGACTGTTGTTGGGTGGGGTGCTCTAAAGTGACTGTTGTTGGGTGGGGTGCTTTATAGTGATTGTTGTTTGTAAGAGTTTTCTATACTTACTGTTGTTGGGTATGGTCCTCTATAATATCAGTTGCTGGGTAGAGTGCTCTATAGTGACTCTTGTTGGTAGGGTGCTCTATAGTGACAATTGTTGGGTAGAATGCTCTATTGTGACTGTTGCCGGTTAGGGTGCTTTATACAGAATGTTGTTGGGTGGGGTTTCCTATAGTGACTGTTGTTGGGTAGGTGCTCCATATTCACTGTTTTTTGGTAGGGTTCACCATAGTCACTGTTGTTGGGTAGTCCTTTATAGTGACTGCTGTTGGGTAGCAGGCTCTGTTGTTACTGGTGTTGGGTAGGCTGCTCTATAGTGACTGTTGCTAGGTAGAGTGCTTTATAGTGACTGTTGTTGGGTAGAGGGCTCTATATTGACTAAATGGGTAGGTGCTCCATAGTGACTGTCGTTGTGTAGGTGCCCTGTAGTGACTGTGGTTCTGTAGAATGGCTATAGTGACTGATGTTGGGTAGGGTGCTCTACAGTAATTATTATTTTATGGTCCTCTATAATGACTGTTGTAAAGTACAATTCTCTATACTGACTGTCACTGGGTAGGGTGTTCTCTAGTGACTGTTGCTGTGTGAAGTGCTCTATACTGACTGTTGCTGGGTAAACTGCTCTATTGTGACAGTTTTTTGGTAGGTTCTCTAAAGTAACTGTTGTTGGTTAAGGTGTTCCATAGTGACTTTTGTTCTGTAGGGTGCTCTATAGTGACTGTTGTTGGGTAGAGTGCTCCATAGTGAATGATTTTGTGTAGAGTGTTCTATAGTGACTGTTGTTGGGTATAGTGCTCTATAATGACTGTTCTTGTGTAGGGAGTTCTATAGTGACTTTTCTTAAGTAGGTGCACTATAGTGACTGTTGTTGGGTAGGGTGCTCCATAGTGACTATTGTTGGGTATGGTGCTCCATACTGACTGTTATTGTGTAGAGTGATTTACAGTGAGTGTTGTTAAGTAGAGTGCTCTATAGTGACTGTTTCTGGGTAGGCTGCTATATGGTGACTGTTGTTGGGTAGGTGCTCTATAGTGACCATTGTTAGGTAAGTTGCTCAATAATGACTGTTGTTGGCTGGAGTGCTCTATAATGACTGTTGGTGGAAATGGTTCTGTATAGAGTCTATTGTTAAGTAATGTGCTGTGCGATTAGAGATCCAAGATGGCTGATTGCTAACAGCTCGGGATTGTAGCTCCCAGTGAAAGCTCAGAGAATGTGAGGATGCCACATTTTCAGAGAAATTTTTGTCACCCACGGATTAGAAGATTTCCAGTGGAGGAGCCCTGCGGGTCACCAGCATGACTTCTGTGGCCGGTGCAGTGGTTTTGCCATTGCCTCGGTGCGGCAGCTCTTCGTGCACAGTGAGTGGGACTGGTTCCCCTACTGACTGGTGTTTGGAGCTCCGGGAAGGCAGAGCCGCTTGTGGACTCAAGAAGGAAGCAAGACTAGAGATTCCCAGGCAGAAGAGCACCATCAGTCTTATCGCTGTTGTTTTGGCCGGCACAGTGGGTTGCTCAGATTCCAGCACTGGGAATCAATAAATTGGACGTCCTCTCAGGAACTTAATCAGAAAGGCGCTAATTGTAAAGACATCAGATGGATAAATACACAATAAAGGAAAAAAAGCAGCCTAAAAAGGCCGAGAAAACTGAAAGTCAGAACTCCTCTCCCTCTACAGGGGATAGTAATTCCTCATCAGCAACGGAACAAGCCCTAATGGAAGAGGACTGTGTTCCAGTATCTGAAGGAGGTTTTAGAAGGTGGATGGTAAAAAAACTTCTGGGAATTGAAACAACTTGTTCTAACCCAATGTAAAGAAACTAAGAACTTTGAAAAAAGGTTAGGCAAAATGTTAAAAAGAATGGACAATATAGAAAGGAATATAAATGAACTAAAGGAGTTGAAAAATACAACACGAGAACTTAGTGAAATATGCACAAGTTTGAATAGCCGAATTGATCAAGCAGAAGAAAGGATATCAGAGGTCGAAGACCAACTTAATGAAATGGAACGAGAAGACAAGAATAGAGAAAAAAGGATAAAAATGAATGAGCAAAGTCTCCAAGAATTATGGGACTATGTGAAAAGACCTAATCTACGTTTTATAGGTGTACCTGAATGTGATGGAGAGAATGAATCCCAGCTGGAAAATATTCTTCAGGATATTTTCCAGGAGAATTTTCCCAATCTAGCAAAGCAGGATACCATTCAATCTCAGGTAATACAGAGAACACCACAAAGATATTCCTTAAGAAGAGCAACCCCAAGACACATAATCATTAGATTCACCAGGGTTGAAACAAAGGAGAAAATACTAAGGGCAGCCAGAGAGAAAGGTCAGGTTACCCACAAAGGGAAGCCTATTAGACTTACAGCAGATTTCTCAGTAGAAACCCTACAAGCCAGAAGAGAGTGGGGGCCGATATTTAACATCCTCAAAGAACAGAAATTTCAGCCTAGAATTTCATATCCTGCCAAAGTAAGCTTCACAATTGAAGGAAAAATAAAATCTTTTATGAACAAGCAAGTACTCAGAGATTTTATTACCACCAGGCCTGCTTTACAAAATCTTCTGAAAGAAGCATTATACACAGAAAGGAACAACCAGTATTAGCCTTTCTAAAAATATACCAAAAAGTAAAGAACATCAACAGAAAGAAGAATTTACATCAACGAATGGATAAAATAGTCAGTTAACATCAAATAGCAGTAAATTTTCTAATTAAAAAATACAGCCAAAATCTAACGGCATACTATATCCAGACCCATTTCATATCCAGAGATATACATAGACTAAAAACAAAGGGTTGGAGAAAGATTTACCAACCAAATAAAGAAAAAAAAACAAATAAACGAAAAGGAGTTGCAATTCATGCATTTGATAAGGATCAATGCATCATAACACCCAGATACATAAGACCCATAAAGAGATTCAGACTCAACGAAACAGAAAATAAATAAGGATATCCAGAATCTGAACTCAGATCAGTAACAAGTAAACTTAATAAGCACTTGTTGAACTCTCCACTTTAGATAAATAAAATATACATTCCATTTTAAATACACAAAATAATGATCAGCCATTATTAATAGACATTTATAGAATAAAGCAATATTCCTATTCTCTCTCCCTCTTTTTCTTTTCCTTTCCTAAAAATAATAATAATAATAATAATAAGAAGAAGAAGAAGAAGAAGAAGATATAAAAAAAAAGAAATGCCCTGTCTCTTTCTCTCCCTTTTGCCTCTTCCGTTCCCTCTCCAAAAAAAAAAAGTAATGTGCTATGTAGTGTCTTTTGCTGAGTAGAGGGCTCTACAATGACTGTTTTTGGGTATGTTTTCTATATTGACTGTTTTTGGGTAGCGTGCTCTATACTGACTTTTCTTGGAGAGGTGCTCTATAGTGACTGTTGTGGGGGAGGGTGCTGTATAGTGACTGTTGTTCAGTACAATGCTCTATAGTGTCTGTTGTTGCATAGGGTGGTCTACAATGACTGCTGCTGGGTAGGGTGATCTATAATGACTGATGTTGGGTACAGTACTCTATAGTGACTTGCTGCATCAGGTGCTCTACAGTCACTGTCGCTTGGTAAGGAGCTCTGCAGTGACTCTTGTTTGGGTGGAATCATTTATAATTACTGTTGTTGGGTAAGTTATAGTGACTTTTGCTGGGTAGTGTGCTATATTGTGACTGTTGTTGGGTAGGGTCCTCTATACTGACTGTTGCTGGGTAGGATGCTCTATAGTCACTGTTGCTAAGTAGGGTGTTCTATAGTGACTGATGCTTGGTAGGGTGCTTTATAGTGACTGTTGTTTGGTGGTTGCTTTATAGCGACTGTTGTTAGATATGTGCTCTATAGTTACTGTTGTTGAGTAGTGTTCTCTATTGTGATTGTGGTTGGGTGGAGTTCTCCAATGTGACAGTTGTGTAGGGTGCTACTGTAGTGATTGTTGCTGGGTAGGGTGAATTATAGTGACTGAATTTGGGTAGAGTGCTCTATAGTTACTGTTGCTGCATAGGGTGCTCTATTGTTACTGTTGGTGAGTAGGGTGCTCTATTGTGACAGTTGTTGGGTAGGGATCTCTATAGTGACTGTTGTTGTGTATGGTCCTCTATAGTAACTGTGGCTGGGTAGAGTGCTCTAGAGTGACTCTTGTTGGTAGGGTGCTCTATAGTGATTGTTGAGTAGGGTGCTCTGTAGTGACTGTTGCTGGGTAGGATGATTTATACTGACTGTTAAGTAGGGTGCTCTGTAGTGACTGTTGCTGGGTAGGATGATTTATACTGACTGTTGGGTGGAGTTCTCTATAGTGACTGTTGTTGGGTAGGGTGCTCATAGTGACTGTTTTTGGGTATGGTGATCTATGGTAACTGTTGTTTTGTAGAGTGCTCTATAGTAGTAGTTGTTGGGTGGGTGCTCTATAGTAACTGTTGTTCTGTAGGTGCTCTACAGTGACTGTTGTTAAGTAGGGTATTCTATAGTGACTGCCGCTGGTACATAGTGACTCTTGTTGGTAGGGTGCAGTATAGTGACTGTGGTTGGGTAGGTGCTTTACAGTGGCTGTTGTTTTGTAGGATTTTCTATAGTGAATGATTTTGGTAGGGTGCTCTATATTAACTGTGTTAGATAGGTGCTCTATAGTGACTGTTGCTAGATAATGTGCTCTATAATGACTGTTGTTGTGTGGGTTGCTTTATATGACTGTTGCTGGGTGGAGTGCTCCATAGTGACTGTTGTTGTAAAGGGTGTTCCATAGTAACTGTGTTAGGTAGGTGCTCTATAGTGACTGTTTTGGGGTAGAATTCTCTATCGTGACTATTTTTGTTAGGGTGCTCTATAGTGACTGTTTTTGGATAGAGTGCTCTATAGTAATTGTTGTTGGGTAGGGTGCTCTATTGTGTCTGTCGTTCTGTAAGTGCACTATAGTGTCTGTTGTTTGGTAAGTGCTCTATAGAGACTGTAGCTAAATAGTGTGCTTTATAGTGACTGTTGTTGTGTGGGGTGTTCTATACTGACTGTTATTTTGTGGAGTGCTCTATAGTGACTCTTCTTTGTTAGCTATTCTAGAGTGACTGTTGTTTGGTGGGGTGCTCTTTAGTGACTTTTGTTGTGTTTGGTGTTCTATAGTGACTGTTGCTGGGGAGGGTGCTCTACAGTGCATGATGCTGGGTTGGGTGCTCTATAGTGACTGTTGCTGGACAGTGTGCTTTATAGTGATTGTTGTTCAGTAGAGTGCTCTACAGTGAATCTTGTGGGATAAGGTACTCTGTAGTGACTGTTGCTGAATATTGTGCTCTATAGTGAATGTTGTTGGGTGGGGTGCTCTCTAATGACTCTTTCTGAGTATAGTGCTCTATCGTGATTTTTCTTTGGTAGGTAATCTACAGTGACTGTGTTTGGGAAAGTTGCTCTGTAGTAACCATTGCTGAAAAGGGAGTCTACAGTGACTGTTTTTGGGTAGGGTGTTCTATGGTGACTGTAGTTAACTAGAGCACTCTAAAGTGAATGTTTTTGGGTGGAGGGCTCTATTCTCACTGTTGTTTGGTACACTGCTCTAGAGTGACTGTTGTTGAGTAGGGTGCACTATAGTGAATATTGTTTAGTAAGTGCTCTATAGTGACTGTTTTTGAGTAGGTGCTCTAGAGTGACTCTTCTTGGGTACATGCTCTTTAGTGACTTTTTTCGGGTATGGTGCTCTAAAGTGACTGTATTTTGGTAGAGTGCTTTATAGTCAATGTTGTTGGATAGGTGCCCTATATTGATTGTTTTGGGGAAGTTTCTCTATACTGACTGATGTTGGGTGGGTGCTCCACAATTACTGTTGTTAAGTAGGGTACCCTATAATGACTGTAGCCAGGTACAGTGATCTATAGTGACTCTTGTTTGTAGGGTGCTCTATAGTAATTCTGGTTGGGTACGTACTTTATAGTGACTGTTGTTTTGTAGGATTCTCTATAGTAAATGTTTTTGGTAGGGTGCTCTATAGTTACTCCTGTTGGGTAGTGTGCTCTATAGTGACAGTTTTTGCGTAGGGTGCTCTTTTGTGTCTGTTGTGTAGGTGTGTTAAAGTGTCTGTTGCTTGGTAGGTGCTCCGTAGTAACTGTTGCTAAATAATGAGCTCTATAATGACTGTTGTTGAGTGGGTTGCTCTATACTGACTGTTGCTTAGTGGAGTGCTCTATAGTGATTGTCGTTGTGGAGGATGCTCTATATTAACTGTGTTAGGTAGGTGCTTTATAGTGACTGATGTTGGGTAAGATTTTCTATAGCGACTGTTTTTGATAGGATGCTCTATAGTAACTGTTCGGTAGGTGCTCTGTAGTGACTGTTGTTGTGTAGGTTTATCTATAGTGACTGTTTTTGGAAGGGTGCTATATAGTGACTGTTTTTAAGCAGGGGGGTCCATAGTGATTGTTGTTGCATAGGGTGCTCTATAGTGTTTGTTGTTCTGTAAGTGTGCTATAGTGTTTGTTGTTTGGTAGGTGTTCTATAGGGACTGTAGCAGGATAGTGTGCTTTATAGTGACTGTTGTGGTGTGGGGTGCTCTATACTGACTGTTACTGGGTGAAGTGCTGTATAGTGACTCTTCTTTGTTAGGTATTCTAGAGTGACTGTGGTTGTGTGAAGTAATTTGTAGTGACTTTGGTATGTTGGGTGTTCTATGGTGACTCTTGTTGGGTAGGGTGCTCTATAGTGCCTGTTGCTGGGTTGGTTGCTCTATAGTTACTGTTGCTGGATTGTGTACTTTATAGTGATTGTTGTTGGGTAGAGTGCTCTACAGTGAATCTTGCTGGATAGGGTACTTTGTAGAAACTGTTGCAGAATATTGTGCTCTATAGTAAATGTTAGGTGGAGTGCTCTATACAGACTGTTCTTGGGTAGAATCCTCTATTGCGATTGTTGTTTGGTAGGTAATCTACAGTGACTGTGGTTGGGTAAGGTGATCTACAGTGACTGTTGCTGGGAAGAGTGCTGTACAATGACTGTTGTTGTGTAGGGTGTTCTATAGTGACTGTTGTTAAGTAGAGTGCTCTATAGTGACAGTTTTTGGGTAGGTGTTGTATAGTGACTGATTTTCTTGGGGTGCTCTATACTGATGGTTGCTGGGTAGGTGCTCTACAGTGACTGTTGTCGAGTAGGGTGCTATAGAGTGACTGTTGTTGGGGATGTGCTTTATAGTGACTCTTCAGAGTTAGGAAACTCTATAGTGACTGTTTTTGGGTAGAGTGCTCTATAGTGCCTGTGGCCGTGTAGAATGCTCTACAGTGACTGTTGTGGAGTAGAGTGCTCCTTACTGAATGTTGTTGGGTGGTGTGTTTTATACTGATGGTTGCTATGTAGAGTGCACTATAGTGACTGTTGTTGAATAGATACTCTATAGTGACTGTTGTTGGGTGGGTTTTTTTATAGTGACAGTTGCTGGGTAGGTGCTCTACAGTGACTGTTGTTGGGTAGGCACTCTATAGTGACTTTTGTTTAAAAGAGTGGTTTATAGTGACTGTTGTTGCCTAGAGTGCTCTACACTGACTGTTCTTGGGTAAGGTGCTATATAGTGTCTGTTTTGGGTTAGAGTGCTCTATAGTTACTGTTTTTTTAAAAAGGACTACATAGTAACTCTTGTTGGGTAGGTGCTCTATAGTTACTGTTGTAGGGTAGGGTGTTGTATAGTGACGGTTGTTGAATATAGTGTTCTACAGTGACTGTTGTTTCCAAGATTGCTCTACAGTGACTGTTGTTGGGTAAAGAGCTTTATAGTGAGTGTTGTGGAGTAGGTGCTCTATTGTGACTGTTATTTGGTAGAATGCTTTATAGTGACTGTTGTTGCTTAGAGTGCTCTGTAGCAATTGTTGCTGTGTAAGGTGCTCTATAGTGACTGTTGTTGGGTGGCATGCTTTATATTGACTGTTATTCAGTTGGTTCTCTATGCTGACTTGTTCAGTAGGGTGCTCCATAGAGACTGTTGGGTATGGTGCTCTGTAGTGACTGTTTTTGGGTAGAGTGCTGTATAGTGCCTGTTGTTGGGTAGAGTGCTCTATAGAGACTCTTTTTTGGGTAGGTGCCCTATAGTGAATGTTGTAGATTTGGGGTGCTCTATAGTGAATGTTAATTGGTAGAGTGCTCTATATGTGACTGTTGTTGGGTGAAGTTATCTATAGTGACTGTTGTTGGGTAGGGTGGTCTATAGTAATGTTGTTGTGTAGAGTGCTCTATAGATTCTGTTGTTGGGTAGAGTGTTTATAGTGACTTTTGTTCAGTAGGGCTCTCTATAGTGACTCTTTCTGGGTATGGATTTCTATTATGACTTTTGTTGGGTACACTGCTCTATAGTGACTGTCGTTGGGTAGGTGCTCTATAGGGACTGTAGCTGGGTAGGGTGTTTTATAGTGACTGTTGCTGTGTAGGTGCTCTATAGTGACAGTTGCTTGGTAGAGTGTTCTTTAGTGCCTTTTTTGGGTAGGTGCTGTATAGTGATCTTGGTGAAGTGTTCTAAACTGTCAATTGCTGTGGAGGTGCTCTATAGTGACTGTTTCTGTGTAGGGTGCTCTTTGGTGACTACTGTTGAATAGGTTCTCTATAGTGACTGTTGTTGGGTGGGGTGCTCTAGAGTGACTATTTTTGGGTAGGTGCTGTATTGTGACTGTTTTTGGTAAGGTGCTCTAAAGTGACTGTTGTTGGGTAGAGTGCTGTGTAGTGACTGTTTTTGGGTAGGGTGATCTATACTGACTGTTGTCGGGTAGAAGCTTTATAGTGACTGTGGTTGTGTGCAGTGTTCTACCGTGACTGTTGCTGGGTAGTGTACTGTATTGTGATCATTGTTGGTTAGGTGCTCTATAGTGACTGTTGCTGGGAAGGGTGCTTTATAGTGACCGTTGTTGGGTAGGTACTCTTAAGTGACTATAGTTAAGTAGTGTACTTTATAGTAACTGTTGCTGGATAGGTGCTCTATAGTGACAGTTGCTTTGTAGGGTGCTCTTTAGTGCCTTTTTATTGGTAGATGCTGTATAGTGACTTTTGTTGGTGAGGTGCTCTAAACTGTCAGTTGCTAAGTAGGTGCTCTATAGTGACTTCTCTTTGGTAGAGTGATCTATAGTTACTGTTGCTGGTTAGGGTGCTCTACAGTGACTGTTGCTGTATAGGGTGCTTTTAGGTGACTACTGTTGGGTAGGTTCTCTATAGTGATGATTGTTGTATGGGGTGCTCTAGGGTGACTGTTTTTGTTAAGGTGCTCCAAAGTGACTGTTGTTGGGTAGGGTGCTGTGTAGTGACTGTTGTTGGGTAGGATAATCTATACTGACTGTTGTTGAATAGAACCTCTATAGTGACTGTTGTTTGGTTTTCTATCATGACTGTTGCTGGGTAGAGTACTCTATTGTGACCATTGTTGGTTAGGTGCTTTATAGTGACTGTTGTTGGGTAGGGTGCTTTATAGTGACTGTTGTTGGGTACGTGCTCTACACTGACTGTTGTGTATGTGCTGTATAGTGACTATTGGGGTGCTCATAGTGACTGTTATTGAATGTGGTACTCTATAGTAACTGATTTTGTGTAGAGTGCTTTATAGTGACTGTTGTTGTTTAGGTGCTCTTTAGTGATTGATATTTTGTATAGGCTCTTCAGGGGCTGTATTGGGTAGGTGATCTTTAATGACTATTGTTGGGTAGGTGCTCTATAGTGACTGTTGGTTAGGTGCTATATAGTAACTAAGGTTAGGTGCTATATAGTAGTATCTAGGGTTCTCCATAGTGACTGTTGTTGAATAGGTGCTCTAAAGTTACTGTTTCTGTGTAGGTGAACTATAGTAACTGCTGTTGGTAGGGTGCCATATAAAGACTGTTGTGGTTTAGGGTTCTGTATAGTGACTGTTGCTTGCTAGGTGTCTGTATAGTGACTGTTGTTGGTCAGGTGCTCTATAGTGACTGTTGCTGGTTAGGGTGCTCTACAGTGACTGTGGTTGGGTGGGGTGCTCCATAGTGTCTTTTGTGTGGTAGAGTACTCTATAGTGACTCTTGTTGAGTAGGTGCCCTACAATGACTGTTGCAGGGTAGGGTGTTATATAGTGACTGTTTTTGAGTAACTGGTCTACAGTGACTGTTGTTGGGTAGGTGCTCTATAGTGACTGTTTTTTGGCTAGGTGCTCTACAGTGACTGTTGTTGGGTATGGTGCTTATAGTAGCTGTTGTGTAGAGAGCATTATAGTGACTGTTGTTTGGTAAACTGCTCTATAGGTGATTGTTATTGGGAAGAGTTCTCTTTAGTGACTGTTGTTGTGTAGACTGCTCTATAGTAACTGTTGTTGCGTAGAGTTCTCCATAGTGACTGCTGTTGTGTAATGTGCTCTATATTGACTGTTGTTGGGTAGGTGCTCTATAGTTACTGTTGTTGATTACTGTTAGATAGTGACTGTTGCTGGGTAGGGTGCACTATAGTGACTGCTGTTGACCAGAATGCTCTACAGTAACTGTTGTTGAGTAGAGGGCTCTATAGTGACTGTTGTGTAATATGTGTTTAAACTGACTCTTGTTGGGGAGGGTACTCTATGGCAACTGTTGTTGAATAGGGTGCTCTAGAATGACTGATTTCTGGTCGGGTGCTCGATAGTGACTTTTGTTTGGTAGAATGCTCTATACATGACAGTTCTTGGGTGGAGAGTTTTATAGTGACTATTGTGTAAAGTGCTATATAGTGACTGTTGCTGGCTAGAGTGCTCTATAGTGACTGTTGTTGGGTAGGTTCTTTATACTGACTGTTTTGTGTAGAATATTCTATAGTGGCAGTTGTTGGGTAGGTGCTTTATAGTGACTGTTGTTTGGTAGAAATCTTTATAGTGACTGTTGTTTGTAGGGTTCTCTTTAGTGACTGTTATTGGGTAAAGTACTCTATTGTGACTGTTGTTGCATACGGTGCTCTATAGTTTCTGTGGTTTTGTGGGTGCTCTATACTGTCTGTTGTGACGTAAGTGCTCTATAGTGAGTGTTGCTGAATATTGTGCACTACAGTGACTGTTGTGTGGATTGCTTTATACTGACTGTTGCTCGGTGAAGTGCTCTATAGTGACTGTTGTTTTTTAGGAACTCTATAGTGACTGTTGTTGATTTTGGTTTTCCATAATGACTGATGATTGAAAAAATGCTCTAAAATGACTGCTGTTTTTGGATACAGTGCTCTATAGTGACTCTTGTTGGGTAGAGTGCTCTATACTGACTGTTGTTGGGTAGGGTGCTCTATACTGAATGTTTTTGGGTAGAGGACTCCATACTGATTGTTGCTTGTTAGGGTACTCTATAGTGACTTATTTGGAGTAGGGTTCTCCATAGTGACTGTTGTTAAATAGGTGCTCTACAGTTACTGTTTCTGTGTAGGTGCACTATAGTGACTGCTGTTGGTAGGGTGCCATATAGGGACTGTTGTTGTGTAGGGTGCTGTATAGTGACTGTTGCTTGCTAGGTGTCTGTATAGTGACTGTAGTTGGTCAGGTGCTCTATAGTGACTGTTGCTGGTTAGGGTGCTCTACAGTGACTGTGGTTGGGTGGGGTGCTCCATAGTGACTGTTGCTGGTTAGAATACTCTATAGTGACTCTTGTTGAGTAGGTACCCTATAATGACTGTTGCAGGGTAGGGTGTTATATAGTAACTGTTTTTGAGTAACTTGTCTACAGTGACTGTTGTTGGGTAGGTGCTCTATAGTGACTGTATTTTGGTTAGGTGCTCTACAGTGACTGTTGTTGGATATAGTGCTTATAGTAACTGTTGTTGGGTTGAGAGCATTATAGTGACTGTTGTTTGGTAGACTGCTCTATAGGTGATTGTTATTGGGAAGAGTTCTCTTTAGTGACTTGTTGTGTAAAGTGCTGTATAGTGACTGTTGTTGGGTAGAGTTCTCCAAATTGACTGCAGTTGTGTAATGTGCTCTATACTGACTGTTGGGTAGGTGCTATATAGTTACTGTTGTTGCATAGGGTGCTCATTGTGAGTGATGTTGGGTATGGTGCTCTATAATAACTGTTCTTGGGTTAAGTGTACTATAGTGACTGTTGTTAGGTAGGTACTCTATAGTGACTGTTGATGTTAGGTGCTCTATAGTGACTGTGTTTAATAGTGTGCTCTATAGTGACTGTTGATCAGTATGGTGTTCTATAGTGATTATTTTTGGGTAGAGTGCTCTATAGTAACTGCTTTTGTGTATGGTGCTCTATAGTGACTGTTGTTGGATAGGTGCTATATAGTGACTGTTGTTGGGAAGGGTGCACATATTGACTGTTGTTGGGTATTCTGCTCTATAGTAACTGTTGCTGTGTAGGTACTCCATAGTGACTGTTGTTGGGTAGGTGCTCTATACTGCCTGTTGATGGTTAGGTGCTCTATAGTGACTGTTGCTGTGCAGGGTGCTCTAAAATGACTGTTGTGGTTGGGGTGTTCTATAGTGACCATTTCTAGGTAGAGTGCTCTCTAGTGACTGATGTTGGGTACGTGCTCTATAGTGACTGTTGCATGGTAGGGTGCTCTATTGTGACTGTTGTTGAGTAGGTGCTCTATAGTGACTGTTGTTGCATGCAGTGCTCTAAATTTACTGTTGTTGGGTAGAGTTCTCTATAGGTGACTGTTGTTGGGTGGCATGCTCTATAGTGACTATTTTTCTGTAGAGTGCTCTGTAGTGACTCATTTTGTAGAGTGCTTCATAGTTACTGTGGTTGAGTAGAGTGCTCTATAGGTGACTGTTGTTGTGTGAAGTTCTCTATATTGACTGTTGCTGGGTAGAGTGCTTTATAATTACTCTGCTAGGTATGGTGCTCTACAGTGAGCATTGTTGGGTATGTGGCCTATAGTGACTGTTGGTCAGTAAGATGCACTATAGTGACTGCTTTTGGGTAGATGCTGTATAGTTACTGTTGTTGGTGGGTTGCTCTAAACAGATGGTTGTTGTATAGGTGCTCTATAGTGACTGTTGTTGGGTAGGATCCTCTATAGTGACTTCTGATTTGTACAGTGTTCTATAGTGACTGTTGCTGGTTAGGTGTTCTATAGTGACTGTTGATGCTTAGAGTTCTTTATAGGTGACTGTTGTTGGGTGGATTGCTTTATGGTGACTGTTGCTGGGTAGGATTCTCTATAGTGACTGTAGTAGGTTATGGTGCTCTATAATGTCTGTTGCTGTGTAGAATGCTCTATAAAGACTCTGGTTGGTAGGGTGCTTTATAGTGATTGTTTTTGGGTTGGGTTCTCTATACTGACAGTTGGTGGGTGGGGTTCTCTATACTGATTGTTGTTGGGTGGGTTTCTTTATACTGACTGTTGCTATGTAAACTGCTCTAGAGTGACTGTTGCTGGTAAGTGTTCTCTATAGTGACTGTTGTTGGGTAGGTGTTCTATAGTGACTTTTTTTGGGTTGCTGCTGTATAGTGACTGTTGTTGGTGGGGTGCTCTACACTGAGGGTTGCTTTGTAGGTTCTCTACAGTGACTATCTGGGTAGGATGGTCTCTTGTAACTGTTGTTGGGTAGTGTTCTTTATAGTGACTGTTTCTGGGTATGTTGCTCTATAGTGACTGTTGCTGGGTAGGGTGCTCTATACTGAATGTTGTTGTGTGATGTGCTTTATACAGACTGTTGCTGGTTAGAGTGCTCTATAGTGACTGTTGTTGGGGAGGTACTCTATAGTGACTGTTGTTAGGTGGGGTGCTTTATAGTGACTGTTGTTGGATAGGTCCTCTATAGTGACTATTGTTTGGTAGAATGCTCTATAAAGTCTTTTTTTGGGTATGGTGCACTATAGTGACTGTTTATGGCTGGATATTTTTCTAGTTACTTTTCTTGTTTAGAGGGCTTTAGAGTGACTGATGCTGGATTGGCGCTCTGCATTTAGTTCTGCTGAGTAGGGTACTATAAAGAATCGACCCAAAAATAGACACTATAGAGCACCCAACCCAGCTACAATTACTATAAAGCACTGATTAAACAACAGTCACTATAGAGCACTCTAAGCCACAAAAGTCACTATAGAGCACTCCACCTAACGACAGTCATTTATAGAGGACTGCACCCAACAGCAGTCAGTATAGAACATGCTACCCCCCAACATTCACTATATATCACCCACCCAACAACAGTCACTATTGAGCACTCCACCCAATAACTGTCACTATAGATTGCCTAACCAACAACAGTCACTATAGAGAACTCTATGCAGCAAATGTGACCATAGAGCACTCCACACAACAGCACTCACTATGGAGCACTGAACCCAGAAACAGTCACTATATTGCACCCTACCCATCAACAGTCTTAATAGAGCACCCTAACAACAACAAACACTATAGAGCAGCCTATCAACAACAGTCAGTATAGAGCACCATACCAAACAACATTCACTATAGAGCACCTACCCAACAACAGTCACTATATGGCAACTAAACAAAAACTGTCACTATAGAGCACCTAGTCAACAACAATGTGTATTGTGCACCTACCCAACAACACACATTATAGAGTACTCTACCAACAGCAATCACTATAGAACACTATATTCAACAAATTTACTCTAGAGCACACGATTCAACAAAGTCACTCTAGAGCACCTACCCAACAACAGTCACCATAGAGTAATCTTCCAACAGAAATCACTATAGAATACTGTACCCAACAACAGTTACTACAGAGGCCACTATTCAACAAAGTCACTACAGAGCGTCTACCCAACAACAGTCACTATAGAGCCCTCTACTCAAAAACTGTCACCATAAAGCACTCTACCCAGCAACAGTCACTATAAAGCACCCTACCCAAGAACAGTCAGTATAGAACCCTCTAACCAAAAACAGTCACTATAGAGCACCCTATCAAACAACAGTCACTGTAGAGCACCTACCCAACAATAGTCACTGTAGAGCCTTCTAACCAACAACAGTCACTATAGAGTACTCTACAGAACAAGTCACTATAAAACATCTTACTAAAGAACAGTCAGTATACAGCACAATACCCAAAAACAGGCACTACATAGAACCCTACTCAACAAGAGTCACTGCGAAGTGCCTACCCAACAAAAGTCACTGTAGAGCCCTCTACCCAACAACAGTCACTATACAGCATTCTACTTAACAGCAGTCACTACGGAGCACCCTACCCAACCACAGTTGCTATCTAGGGCTCTCTACCCAAGAAGAGTCACTATAGAGCACTCCATAAAACAACAGTCACTATAGAGCACTCTACCCAACAACAGTCAGTATAGAGAACCTATCCAACAACAGTTACTATTTAGAGCACTCCACCCAACAAGCCAGTATAGAGCACCTACCCCAAATAAGTTACTATAGAGCACTCTACCAGACAACAGTCACTATAGAGAACCTTACCTAAAAACAGTCACTATACAGCACTGTAGCCAAAAACAGTCAGGATAAAGCACCTACCCAACAACAATCAGTACAGAGCACCCTAGCCAACAACAGTCACTATAGAGCACCAAACCAACAGCAGTCAATATAGAGCTCTATACACAACCACAGTCACTATACAGCTAGCTACCCAACCACTGTCACTATAGAGCACTCTAACCAAGAACAGTCAATATAATATATCCTATGCAAAAACAGTCACTATAGAGCAGTCTATCAAACAACAGTCACTATAAAGCATTCTAATGAACAAAAGTCTCTATAGGGCATCTCACCCAATAACAGTCACTATAGAGTACCTACCAAAAAGCTGTCCCTATAGAGAACTTCACCCAGCAACAGTCATGATAAAGCACCCTACCCAGCAACCGTCAGTACAGAAAACCCTACTTAACTACAGTTATTATAAAGCATTGTACAAATAATAGTCACTATAGAGCACCCTACCCAAAAACAGTCACTATAGGGAACCTACCCAAAAAGAGTCACTATGGATTACCTACACATAAACAGTCACTGTAAAGCCATCTACCCAACAACAGTCACACATACCTACACATAAACAGTCACTATAGAGCCCCCTACCAAACAGCAGTCACAATAGAGCTTGCTATTCAGCAACAGTCACTATAGATCACATACCCAACAGCAGTCACTATATTGCACCAACCCAACAACAGTCAATAGAGAGCACCTACCCAAAAACAGTCACCATAGAACACTTTTCACAAGAACAGTTACTATAGAGAACTCTACACAATAGTCACTATAAAACACTCCACACAACAGCAATCTTTTATAGAGAACTCTACCAACAACAGTCACTATAGAGTACTCCACCCAACAATAGTCATTACAGAGCACGTTACACAACATCAGTAACTATTGAGTACCTTCTCAAGAACAGTTACTATAGAATACACTACTTAGAAACAGTCACTATAGAGCATGCCACCCAGTACCTGTCACCATAGACCACCCTACCCAGCAACAGTCATTATAGAGCACCCTACACACCACAGTCACTGTACAGCACCATATTTAACAACACTCACTATAGAGCACCTACCGAACTACAGTCTCTATAGAGCACCTACCCAACCACCGTAACTATAGAGCACCTTTCCAACAATTCTCAGTAGAGAGCACCATACCAAAAAACACTCTGTATAGAGTACCTTCTCAGCAGCAGTCTCTCTAGAGCTTTCTACTTATCAACAGTCACATATAGAGAACTATACCCAAAAGAGTCACTATAGAACACCCTATAAAAAAACAGTCACTATAGAGCACTCTTTCCATCAACCATCACTGTAGAGCACCATACCGAACAACAGTCACTTTAGAGCACTCTACCCAACAACAGTCACTATAGACAGTCACTATTGACACTCACTTTACAACTGTCATTATAGAGCACCCTACTCTGAAACAGTCAGTATAAAAGGCCTACCCAGCAACAGTCACTATAGAGCACTGATCCAAAAACAGTCACTATATATAACCTACACAGTAACAGTCACTTTAGAGCCCTCTACCAAAAATTAGTCACTATAGAGCACAGTACCCAACAACAGTCACTATAGAACGCCCTATCCAACAACAGTCATATAGAGCACTCCACTCGACAAAAGTCACTATAGAGGACCCGAACTCAACAACAGTCAATATAGAGCACCCTACTCAATATCAGTCACTATAGAGCAAACTGCCAACAACATTCACTAAATTGCACTTAACTAACTACAGTCACTATAAAACACCTACCCAACAAAAGAAACTATGGAGCACCTACCCAACATGTGACAATATAGAGCACCTACTGACCAACAGTCACTATAGGGCACCTAACCAACAATGGTCATTATAGGGCAGTGTACCCAAAAAGAGTCATAATAGAGCAACCTGCCCAACAATAGTCACTATAGAGCATCTATCCAACCACAATCACTATAGACCACCTACCCAAACCAGTCACTATAGAGCACTCTACCAATTACTATAATGTACATACCAAAAAACTGTCACTCTAGTGCATTTCACCCAGCAACAGTCAGTACAAAGCACTTCACTTAGCAACAGTCACTATAGAGTATTTTACCCATCAAAAGCCACTACAGATGCCCCTACTCAAAAACAGTCACTATGGAGCACTCTACCGAAACAGAGTCACTATATAGCACCCTACAAAATAACAGTGAGTATCTAGAGCCCCCTACCCAACAACAGTCACTACAGAGCACTTCATTCAAAAACAGTCACTATAAAGCAGTCTACAAAATAGTCACTATAGAATACTTCATCCAAGAAGAGTCACTTATAGAGCACTTTACCCAACAACAGTCAATATAGAGCACTTTCACAAAAACAGTCACTATAGATCACCTACCTATCAACAGTCAGTATAGAGCACCTACCCATCAAGTCACTATAGAGCATCTACCCATCAACAGTCACTATAGACCACCCTACCCAACAACAGTTACTATAGAATACTGCATCCAACAACAGTCACTATGAGCACCTTAACCTACAACAGTCACTATAGAGCACCCTACCAGCAACAGTCAATAGAGAGAACCTATTCAACAATAATCACTATAAAGTACCCTATGACACCACAGTCACTATGGAGCACCCTACCCAACAAAAGTCACTATAGAGCATGCTACCCAGCGACAGTCAGTATATAGCACAATATGCAGCAACAGTCACTATACTCTTCCCAACAACAGTCACTCTAGAGAACACTACTCAGCTACAGTAACTCTAGAGTACCCTACTCAGCAACAGTCACTATAAAGCACTCCACACAACAACAGTTAATATAGAGCAATTACACAAAAAGTCACTATAGAGCACCTACCCAACAGTCACTACAGAGCCCTCTAATCAAAAAGAGTCACTATAGAGCACTATGACCAACAAGAGTCACCAGAGAGCATTATACCCAATAACAGTCACTCTCTAGAGCCCCCTACCCAACAACAGTCACGGTAGAGCACCTACCCAGCAACAGCCACTGTAGAGCTCTCTACCCAGAAAATGTCACTATACAGCACCCTACCCAAGAACCGTCTCTATAAAAAACACTACCCAGCAAAAGTGACTATAGAGCACCCGACCCAGAAATAGTCACTATAGAACACTCTATCCGACAACAGTCGCTATAGAGCAACATAACCAGCAACAGTCAATATTGAGCACCCTACCTCATAACAGACATTATAGAGCACTCCACCCAAGAACAGTCAGTATAGCACACACTACTAAACAACAGTTACTATAAAACACCTTAACCAACAACAGACACTGTAGAGCACCTACAAAAAAATAGTCACTATAGAGCACACTACCCAGCAACAGTCACTATAGAGCACCCTACCCAGCAACAGTAACTATAGAGCACCTAAACAACAACAGTCAGTAAAAAGCACCTACCCAACAACAGTCAGTATAGAGCACTCTAACCAACAACAGTCACAATACAGCACCATAGTTAACAACATTCACTATAGACCACCTACCCAACAACAGTCATTATAGAGTAACCTTCTCGACAATAGTCACTGTAAAGCACTGTACCCAACAGCAGACACTATAGAGCCCCCTACACAACAACAGTCACAGTAAAGCACTCTACCCAATAACAGTCACTATACAACAGTCAGTATAGAGCAACCTTCTCGACAATAGTCACTGTAAAGCACCTACCCAACAGCAGACACTATAGAGCCCCCTAAACAACAACAGTCACAGTAAAGCGCTCTACCCAACAACAGTCACTATAGAACACCCTTCACAAGAAGAGTCAGTATAGACCAATCTACCCAACCACAGTCACTATACAGCAACCTACTGAATCAAAGTCACTAAAGAACACCCCACCAAATGACAGTTAGTATAGAGAACCTTACCAAACCACAGTCACTATAGAGATTCTATCCAAAAAATAATAGAATTGAGCACCTATTCAACAACAGTCACTATAAATCACCAACCCATCAACAGTCATTATAAAGCACTCTACCCAAAAAGATTTACTATGGAGAACTGCTTACAACAAAAGTCACTGTGAGCACCACACCCAACAACACTCACTATAAAGCACCTTACCCTGCAACTATCACTACAGAGCACCTATTCAACAATAGTCACTATAGAGTACTCTATGCAACAACAGTCACTATGGAGAACCCTACCCATCAACAGTCACTATAGAGCATGCTGCCCTGCAACAGTCACTATAGAGCATCCTATGCAGCACAGTCACTATAGAGCACTCTACCCAACAACAGTCATTATAGAGTACCCTACTCAAAAACAGTCACAATAAAGCACCCTACCCAACAAGAGTCACTACAGAGCACTCCACCCAACAACAGTCACGATAGAGCACTTACACTAAAACAGTCACTATAGAGCACCTACTCAACAACAGTCACTATAGAGCCATCTAAACAAAAACAGTCAATATATAACACTCTGGCCTACAGAAATCACCATAGAGCCCCATACCCAATAACAGTCAGTATATAGAGGCTTATACCCAACAACAGTCACTGTAGAGCACCAACCCAAGAACAGTCACTGCAAAGCCCTCTACCTAAAAACAGTCACTATTGAACACTCTGAAAAACAACAGTCACTATAGAGCACTCCACAAAACAACAGACCCTATAAAGCACCATACCCCACAACAGTCACTATAGAGCACTTTACCCAACGACAGTTACTATAGAGCACCTACCCAAAGGAAATTAGTATTCAGCACTCTACCCAACCAATATAAGTCACTATAGAGCACTGTACCCAACAACAGTCACTGTAGAGCACCATACCCAAGAACAGTCACTGTAGAACACCCTATCCAAAAACTGTTACTATAGGGCACCCTTCCAAAGAACAGTCAGTGCAGAACACTCCAAACCACCAAGAGTCACTGTAGAGCACCCTACTCATCAACAGTCACTGTAGAGCACCTACCCATCAACAGTCATTGTAGAGCTCCCTACCAAATAACAGTCACTATAGAGAACTCCACCAAACAACAGTCACCTGTCAAGCTTTCTAGCCAACAACAGTCACTATATGGAGCATTCTAGCCAATAACAGTCACTATAGAGCACTCTACTTAACAACAGTCACTATATATCACTCTTCTCCACAACAGTCACTATAGAGAACTCCACCCAACAACAGTCACCTATCAAGCATTTTAGAAAACAAGTCACTATAGAGCACCCAAACCAACAACACTCACTATAGACACTTACCCTACAACTGTCAATATAGAGCACCCTACCCTGCAACAGTCAGTATAGAGCACCATACACAACAACAGGCACGATAGAACATTTACCCAACAACAATCACTATAAAGCACCATACCCCAAAACAGTCACTATAGGGCAAACTACCCAAAAACAGTCACTATAAAGTCCTGTACATAACAGCCACTATAGAGAATTCCACACAACAGCAGTCACCTATCAAGCACTCTAGCCAGCAACAGTCTCTATAGAGCACCCCACCCAACAACAGACACTATAGACACTCACTTTACAACTGTCATTATAGAGTTATATACACTACCCTGAAACAGTCAGTATAAAAGGCCTACCCAGCAACAGTCACTATAGAGCATCCCACCCAACAACACTCACTATATAGCATGCTACCCAGCAAAATTCACTATAGAGCACACTACCCAGAAACAGTCACTATAGAACACCCTACCCAGCAACAGACACTATAGAGCACTCTACCCAACAACAGTCACTAAACAGCACTATAACAAACAACAGTCATTACAGAGCACCTTTCCAAGCAACATTCACTATAGAGAACCCTACCCAATAACAGTCACTGCAGAGAAGGTTACTGAACAATAATCACTATAAAGCACTCTACTCAACAATAGTCAATTGAGAGCACTCCAGGCAACAACAGTCACTACAGAGCATCCTACCCAACAACAGTCACTATAGAGCCTTCTATTCAACAACGGTTCACCAAAAAGCACTCTACACAAACACCATCTCTATAGATCACCCTATGCAAGAAGTGTCACTATAGAGCACTCTACTCAAGAACAGTCACCATAAACCACCTATATAAAAAAGTGACTCTAGAGCACCCTACCCAACAACAGTTACTATAGAGTACCTAACAAACAACAGTCAGTATAGAGCACTCTACCCAGAAAGAGTCACTATAGAGCACTTCACCCAGAAACAGTCACTATAGACCACTTCACCCATCAACAGTCACTATAGAGAACCCTACTTATAAAGAGTCACTTTAGAGCACTGTAGAAACAACAGTCACTATAGAGCACCCTACTTAACTACAGTCACTATAGAGCTTGTAGCCAACAACAGTCGCTATAGAGCACCTACCCAACAACAATCACTGTAAAGTACCTACCCAGAAACAGTCACTATAAAGCCCTCTACACCACAACAGTCACTATAGAGCACTCTACCCAGCAACAGTCAATATAAAGCACCCCATGCAAAAACACTCATGATAGAGCATGCTACCCAGTAACAGTCACTATAGAACACCTACCCAACCACAGTCACTATATTGCACTCTGCACAACAGTCACTATAGAACACTGCACCCAACAACAGTCACCTATAGAGCACTCTACAAAATTTCAGTATAGATCACCCCATTCAAAAACAGTCACTATGAAGCACGCTATCTAACAACAATCAATATGGATCACCTACCCAACAACAGTTACTATCTAGAGCATTTCACCCAACAACAGTCACTATAGCAGAACCTTCCCAACAACAGTTACTACCTAGAGCACTTCACCCAACAACAATCACTATAGCACAACATTCCCAACAACAGTTATTATACAGCACCCCAACCAATGACAGTAACTATAGAGCACAAACTCAAGTAAAATTATTAAACAGTACCTACCCAAACACAGTCAGTATAAAGCACCCTAAACAACAAAAGTCACTTTAGATCACCTACACAACAGTCAGTAAAGAGCAACATACCCAAAAGCAGTCACTGTAGAGCCATTTATGTGACAACAGTGACTATAGAGCACTCTACACAACAGTCACTATAGAGCACTCCACCCAACCACAGCCACTTATTGAGTACTTTTTCCAACAACAGAATCTATAGAGCACCACACCCAGCAACAGAGACTATAGAGCACTCTACCAAGCAACAGTCACAACAGAGCATGTACCCAACAGTAGTCACTACAGAGCACTCTACCCAGCAACAGTCATGATAGAGCACTCTACCTAACAACAGTCACTACTGAGCATGCCACCTGGCAACAGTCATTATAGAGCACCCTACCCAGCAAGAGTCACTATAGAGAACTCTACCCAACAACAGTCACTACAGAGCACTTCACCCAACTACAGTAACTTGAGAGCACTCCACCCAGCAACATTCACTATATAGCACTGTATCCAACAATAGTCAATTTAGAGCAACCCACACAACAACAGTCATTATAGAGTACCTACCCATAAACAGTCACTACAGAGCAGTCTACCAGGCAAGAGTCACTACAGAGGACTCCATGCAGCAACAGTCACCACAAAGACCCTACACAAAAACACTCACTATAGAGCATCCTACCAACATCAGTCACTATAAAGCACCGTACCAACAACTGTCTCTATAGAGCACCATAATCAACGACAGTCACTAAAGAGCACCTATGCAACAACAGTCATTATAGAACACCTAACCAACAACAGTCACTATAGAGCACCTAATCAACAACAATCACTATAATGCACCTACCTAACAAAAGTCACCATAGAGCACTCTATTAAACCACAGTTACTATATAGCACTGTAACCAGCAACAGTGTCCATAGAGCATTCTACACAAGAACAGTCAGAATAGAACACTACAAAAGAATAGTCACTGTACAGCACCCTACCCAACAGCAGTCACTGTTGAGCACCTACTGAACCACAGTCAGTGTGGAGCCCTCAGCCCAAAAACAATAAAGAGCACGCTACCCAACAATAGTCACTAAAGAGCACCCTACCCAATAACAGTCAACATAGAGCACTCTATTCAACAACCGTCACTATAGAGCATCATATGCAACAACAGTCACTGTAGATCACCTGCACAACAACAGTCACTGTAGAGTCCTTTACCTGACAAATGTTGCTATAGAGCACTCTACCCAACAACAGTCACTATAGAGAACCTTAGCCAACAACAGTAACTATCTATAGCACTTTACCCAAAAACAGTCACTATAGAGCACTCCAACAATCAACAGTCACTCTAGAGAACCCTACCCTACAACAGTCACTATAAAGCACATACCAAACAACAGTCAATATTTAGAGCACTCCAGCCAACAGCAGTAACTATATAGCACCTACCCAAAAACAGTCACTATTTAGAGCACTCCACCCAACCGCAATCACTATCGAGCACCACTCCAAAAACAGTTACTATAGAGCAGTCTACCCAACAGCAGTCATTATAGAGCACCATACGCAACATCAGTCACTACTGAGTACCAATTACAACAAAAGTCACTATATAACACCTACCCAAAAACACTCACTATAGAGCACCCAACCCAATGACAGTCACTATAGAGCACTCTACCCAACAACAGTCACTATAGAATCCTCTAAACAGTCACTATAGTGCACTCCATCAAACAATAGTCAACTATAGAGCAGTCTAGGCAACAACATTCAATATAGAGCACTCTAACCAACAACAGTCACTATTAAGCACCCTTGCCAGCAACACTTATTATAGATCACTCTACCAAAAACAGTCAGTATAGAGCACACTAACCAAAAACAGTTATTGTAGAACACCGTACCCAACAACAGTCAGTATAGAGCACTCCAGCCAATAACAGTCACTATAGAGCACCCTACCAGGCAACTATCATTATAGAGCCCTCTACTTAAGAACTGTCACTATAGAGCACCCTACCCAACAACAGTAACTATAAATCAAGCTACCCAAAATCTGTCACTGTAGAACACCCTCCCCAACAACAGTCAATATAGAGCACCTACACAACAAAAATCAATATGCAGCACCCTACCCAGCAACAATCAATATAGGGCACTCCAGCCAACAAAAGTCACTATAAAGCCTCCTACACAACAACAGTCACTATAAAGGACTTACTAAAAAAAACAGTTACTATAGAGCCCCCTACCCAGCAAAAGCCACTATAGAGCACCCTACACAGCAACAGTCACTACAAAGCACTCTACCAAACAACAGTCACTGTAGAACACCCTATTAACAACAGTCACTATAGAGCACCGTACCCAGCAACAGTCACTATAGACCACCTCCCCAACAGCAGTCACTATAGAGCACCTACCTTACAAACATCACTATAGGACACCCTACCCAGCAACAGTCACTATTGACCACCTACCCAACAACAGTCACTATAGAACACCTATGCAACAAAAGTCACTATAGAGCTCTCTAAACAGCAACTGTCACTATACAGCACCTTACCCCACTGCAGTCACTATAGAGCAGTCCACCCAAGAAAAGTCACTGTAGAACACCCTAAACAACAGTCATTATAGAGCACCTAAACAAACAACAGTTACTATAGAGTACACTACTTAACTATAGTCACTTAAGAGTACCTACCCAACAACAGTCACTATAGAGCACTCTTCCCACCAACAGTTACTATTGAGCACCGTTTCCAACAAAAGTCATTTTAGAGCACTCTACCCAACAACTTTCACTATAGAGCACCTATACAACAGCAGCCACTATAGAGTACTCTACACAGTAACAGTCACTATAGAGCTCCTAACCTACAAAGTCACTATAAAGCACCTAATGCAGAAACAGTCAATACAGAGCACTCTACCAAACAAAAGTCACTATAGAGCACCCTACCCAAGAACAGTCACAATAGAGCACCGCACACAACAATGGTCACTATAGAGCATTCAACTCAACAACTGTGTTTATAAAGCAACCTACCCAGCAACAGTCACTACAGAGCACCCTATGCAAAAACAGTCACTATAAGGCACTTCTTCAAACAAACTGTTGAAGAAGTTTGGTACCACTATATGGTACCATACCCAATAACACTCACTATAGAGCCCTCTATTCAACAACAGTTACTATAGAGCACCTTACCAAAAAACAGTCACTATAAAGCACCTACACAACACCAGTCACTATAGAGCACCACAACAAACAACAGTCACATTACAGCACCCAACCCAACATCAGTCACTATAGAGCACCTTACTCAACAGCAGTCAATATAGAGCACCTACCCAAAAACAGTCACTATGAAACACTCTACCCAGCAACAGTCACTATAGAGCACCTACACAACAAGAGTCACTATAGAGCACCCAACACAGCAACAGTCACTATAGAGCACCTACCCAACAACATTCACTATAGAACCCTACCCCAAAACAGTCAGTATAAAACAACCCACACGGCAATAGTCACTAGAGAGCACCTACCCAACCACAGTCATTATACAGTACTCTACTCAGCAAGGGTCAGTATAAAGCACTTCATCCAGCAACCATCATTATAGAGCCTTCTACTTAGCTTCACTCTGTATAGAGCACCCTGCTTAACAACAGTCACTATAGAGCACCGTACCAACATTAGTCAGTATAGAGTACCTACCCATTAACTGTCACTATAGAGCACCTACAGAACAACATTCACTGTAGAGCACCCAACAAAAAACAGTCATTATACTACAACCTACCATGAACAGTCACTAAAGAGTATTTCTCCCAATAACAGTTACTATAGAGTTTCTACACAACATCAGTCAGTATACAGCACTAAAACAGCAATGGTTCACTGTAAAGAGCCTACCCAACAACAGTCACTGTAGAGCATGCTACAAAGAAACAGTCACGATAGATCAACTACCCAACAGCTGTCACTATTCAGCAACTATCTAACTGTCACTATAGAGGACCCCCAAAAAAGACAGGCACTATACTGTACCCAATCCAGCAACATTCACTATAGAGCATTCTACCCAACAACAGTCACTATAGAGCACCCAACCCAGCAAGAGTCACTATAGAGCACTCTACCCAACAACAGTCAGTATAGAGCAGTCTTCACAACAACAGTCATTATAGATAACTTCATCCAACAACAAAACCTATAGAGAACTCTAAACATCAACAGTCACTATAGAGCACCCTACCCAGGAAAAGTCACTACAGAGCAGCTATCCAACAACACTCACTACAAAGCACCCAACCCAGAAACAGTCATAAAAGAACCATACCCTACAACAGTCAATATAAAGCACCTTACACAATAACACTCCCCATAGAGCACTGTAGACAACAACAGTCACAATAGACTACCTACTCAACCAGTCACTATAGTTTACTCTACTCAACAAGAATCATATAGAGCACTTCACCCAGCAACAATCACTATAGAGCACTCTACCTAGCAACAGGATTTATAGGGCACCCTGCTTAACAACAGTCATTATAGACCACCCTACCAACAACAGTCAGTATGTAGCACCCTACCCAACAACAGTCACTATACAGTACCAATCATACGACAGTCACTATAGAGCACTGTATTCAGCAAGAGTCACTGTAGGGCACTTCAAACAGCAACAATCACTATAGAGCACAATACCCTGAAACAGTGTGTATAGAGAACCCTGCTTAACAACAGTCAGTATGAAGCAGCCTAATAACAACAGTCAATATAGAGTACCTAGCTATTAACAGTCACTATAGAGCACCTACCCAGTAAAAGTTTTTATAGAGCACTCTACCCAACAACAGTCAGTATAGACAACTTCACTCAACAATGTCACTATAAAACCCTATCCAACAACTCTTAGTGTAGAGCATTCTACCCCACAACACTCACTGTAGAGCACCTATCCAAAAACAGTCACTATAAAGCACCCCACCAAAAAACAGTCACTATGTAGTACCTGCCCAACCACAGTCACTATAGAGTACTCTAATCAGCAAGGGTCACTATATAGCACTACATCTAGCAACAATCATTATAGAACAACCTACTCAGCAACAGTCTGTATAGAGCACCTTGCTTAAAAACAGTCACTATGAATCACTTTACCAACAACTGTCAGTATAGAGCACCTACCCAAAAACTGTCACTATAGAGCACCCCATTCAACCACAATTACTATAGAGTACCTACCCAACCACAGTCACTATAGAATATTCTACTCAGCAAGGGTCACTATAGAGTACTTCACCCAGCAACTATCACTATAAAGCAACCTACACAGCAACAGTCTGTATACAGCACCATGCTTAACAAAAGTCACTATAGAGCACTGTACCAAAAAGAGTCAGTATAGAGTACCTACCCATCAACACTCACTATAGAGCACCTACACAGCAACAGTCACTGTAGAGCACACAGCCAAAAAACAGTCATTATAGTGCACCTTTCCAACTAGTGTCACTACAGATTACCCCACCAAGAAACAGTCACTATATAGGACCTCAAAAACAAGTCACTATACAGCACTCGACCCAGCCAATGTTACTATAGAGAACCTATCCAACAACAGTCATTGTAGAGCACCATACACAGCAACAGTCACTATGGAGCACCTCCTCAACAAGTCACTACAGAGCACCCCATACAACAAGAATCACTATAGAGCACCCTACACAGCAACACTCACCATAGCGCACCTACCCAGCACAGTAATTTTACAGCACCCCACCTAACAGTCACTGTACACCACCTACCCAACAACAGCCATTATAAAGCATTCTACAAAGCAACAGTCACTATAGAGCACCCCGCCAAACAACAGTCACTATAGAGCACCTACCCAACAACTGTCACTATAGTGCACCTACCAAACAACAGTCACTAGAGAGCACCCTGCCCAGCAAAAGACATTATGTAGCACTCTACCCAAAAACAGTCACTCTAAAGCATTCTACCCAACAACAGTCAGTATAGCGCATCCTACCCAACAACAATCACTATAGAGCACCCTACCTAACAACAGTCACTTTACAGCACTATACCCAACAAAAGTTACTGTCGAGCCCTCTTCCCAACAACAGTCAATATAGAGCACCCTTCCCAGCATTAGTCAGTATAAAGCACCCTACCCAACAACAGCCACTATGGGGCACTGCACCCAACAACAGTCACTATAGAGCACACTACATGACAACAGTCTTTATAGAGCACCTATCCAACAATAGTCACTACAGAGCCCTCTACCCAACAACAGTCTCTATAGAGCACTCCACAGAACAGCAGTCACTATAGAATACCCTTCTTAACAACAGTCACTATAGACTACTCTACACAACAACAGTCACTGTAGGGCACCCTACATAAAATAGTCAATATAGTGACCTCTGGGCAACAACAGTCAGTATAAAGCACCCTAACAAGCAACACTTATTACAAAGCACTCTACACAAAAACAGTCGGTATGGCACACCTTACCCAACAACAGTCACTATAGGGCATGCTACACAACAACATTCACTGTAGAACACCCTACATAACAACAGTCAATATAGAGCACTCCAGCCAACAACAGTCACTATAGAGCACCCTACCCAACAACACTCACTATAGAGCACCTACACAGCAACATTCACTATAGAGCACCCTACCCAACAACAGTCACTATAGAGCACCTACCAAACAACAATCACTCTACAGCACCCGACCAAACAAGTTACTGTAGAGTACCTGCCAAACAACAGTCACTATAGAGCACTGTACCCACCAGCAGTCACTATAGAGTGTCCTACCCAACAATAGTCACTATAGAGTACATACCCAACAACAGTCACTATAGAGCACTCTACACAGCAACAGTCAGTATAGAGCACCCCATCCAACAATAGTCACTATAAAGCACACTAGCAAACCACAGTCACTATAGAGCATGCTACCCAATAACAGTCACTATTTAGAGCACTGTACAAAACAACAGTCAGTATAGAGCATTCTATTTACAACTGTCCCTATAGAGTTTCTTACCCAATAACAGTCATTATAGGACACCTACTTTAAAAGAGTCACTATAGAGCACTCTAGGCCACAACCGTCATTATACAGCATTGTACCCAACAAAATCACTACAGAGCACTCTAAACAAAAACAGACACTATAAAGCACTCCACCCAGCAACAGTCACCTATATTGCAGTCTAATGAACAACAGTCACTATAGAGCACCCCATTCAACAACAGTCATTATAGATCACCCTACACAGTAATAGTCACTATAAAGCAACTACCCAACAACAGTCACAATAGAGCACCTACAAAAAAAGGGTCACCATAGAGTATTCTACCCAAAAATAGTCATTACAGAGTACCTACCCAAAAACAGTCACTATAGAGCACTCTACACAGCAACAGTCAGTATAGAGCACTTCACTCAACAACAGTCAGTATAAAGCACACTACCCAACAACAGTCACTATAGGCCACCTTTCCTACAACAGTCACTATAGAGCTTCCTTCCAAGCAACCATCACTATACAGTACCTACCCAACAACCTTCACTATAGAGTAATCTATGCAGCAACGGTCAACATGGAGCACCACACCCAACAGCACTCACTATAGAGCATGTTAACCAGCTATACTCACTATAGAGCGCTGACCCAACGTATGTCACTATAAAGTACCCTTTGAAACAACAGTCAGTATAGAGCTTTTACCAGGCAACAGTCACTATAGAGCACCCTACCCATCAACAGTAAGTATAGAGCACCCTACCCAACAACTGTCACTATACAGCACCTACACAACAACATTGATCACTCTACCCAACAAGAGTCACTATAAAGCACCTTACACAACAACAGTCACTATAGAGCACTCCACCCAAAAACATTTACCTATAGAGAACTCTACCCAACCACAGTCACTATAGAGCACCCCACCCAACAACAGTCTCTATAGAGCACCCTACCTAACAACAGTCACTATTGAGCACCTGCCCAAATATAGTCACTATAGAGCAACTCCCAAACAACGTTCACTATAGGGCACCAAATCAACAACCGTCACTATAGCTCACATACCCAGCAACAGACACTATAGTGTACTCTACTTCACAACAATTTCTATATAGCACTGTACCAAACAACAGTCAGTATAGAGCACCCTACCCAACAACAGTCACTATAAAGCATGCTACCCAGAAACTGTCACTACAGAGTAACTACCCAATATCAGTCACTATGGATCACTCTACCCAGCAAGAGTCACTATCAAGCACCCCACCTAAAAATGTCACCATAGATTACCTACAGAACAACAGTCACAATGGAACACCCTACCCAACATCAATCAGTATAGAGCACCCCACCCAAGAACAGTCACTCTAGAGTACCTACCAAACAACAGTCACTATAAAGCACTCTACCCAGCAACAATCACCATAGAGCATCCTACACAGCAACAGTCACTATAGAGCACCCTACTTAACAGCAGTCACCATAGAGCACCTACCAATAACAGACATTATAAAACACCCTACTGAACAGCAGTCATTATAGAGCACCCTAAAAATAACAATCACTATAGAGCACCCTACCAAACAACAGTCACTATAAACACTCCAACCATCAACATTCACAAAGAGTACCCTATTCAGCAACAGTCACTATAGTGCTCTCTACCCATCCACAGTCACTATAGAGCACCCTACACAAGAACAGTTACCCTAGAGCACCCTACCCAACAACAGTCACTATAGAGAACTCCACGCAATAACAGTAAGTATAAAACACCCTACTCAACAACAGTCGCTATGTATAGCACTCTACCTGGCAACAGTCACTATAGAGCACTCCACCCAACAATTATTATGGAGCACAGTACACAACAACACTCACGATAGAGCACTTTACCAAACAACAGTCACTATTTAGAGCACTGTATGTAACAACAGTCACTATAGAGCACCCCAGTCAGAAACAGTCACTATCTAGAGCACTCTCCCCAACAACAGTCACTATAGAGCACCCCACTTAACAACAGTCACCATAGAGCTTCATACCCCACAACAGTAACTATAGAGCCCTCTACATAACAACAGTTACTATGGAGAACTGTACCCAACAACAGTCACTATGGATCACTCCACCCAACAACAGTCATTATAAAGCAACTATGCAACAGTCACTATAAAGCAATCTACCCAACAACAGTCATTATAGAGCACCCTATCATTCAACAGTCACTATAGAGCACCTATGCAACAACAGTCGGTGAAGAGCACTCTATCCAACAATAGTTACCATAGAGCACTGTACCCAACAACAGTCACTATAGAACACCCTACCCAAAAACAGTCACTATAGAGAACCTACCAAACAATAGTCACTATAGAGCACCTTACCCAATAACAGTCACTGTAAAGCTTTTTATCCAACAATACTTACTATAGAGCTCTCTACACAACAACAGTCAGTAGAGAGAAATCCACCCAGCAGCAGTCACATATAGAGCACTCTACTTATCAACAGTCAGTATAGAACACCCCAAACCAAAAAGAGTCAGTATAAAGCACCGTACCCAATATCAGTCACTATAGAGCACCCTACACAACAGTCACCATAGAGCACTTACTCAAAAACAGTCACTATGGAGCATCCTACCCAACAACAGTTACTACAGAGGACTCTATCCAAAACAGACAGTATAGAACACTCTAAACAACAACAGTAACTATAGACAACTCCACCCAACAATAGTCACGTATAGAGCACTCTAAATAAAAACAGTCATTATAGAGCACTTCAACAAACAGCAGTCACTATAGACCATCTATCTAACAACAGTCACTATAAAGCCCCCTCCCGAGCAACCATCACTATACAGCATATACCCAACAACTGTCACTATAAGGTACTCTACCCAGCAACAGTCACTATAGAGCACCCCACCCAATAGTCACCATAGAGCACTGTACTCAGCATTAGTCACTATAAAGCACCTACCAAACAAAAGTCACTATAAAGAACCCTATGCAACAACAGTCACTCTAGAGCACACTACCTAGCACCAGTCACTATGGAGCATTCTACCCAACAACGATCACTGTAGAGCACCCTACAACAACAGTCACTATAGAACACTCTTCTTAACAATCACTATAGAGCACACTACTCAACGTCAGTCATTATAGAGGACCCTTCCAAACAACAGTCACTATCTATAGCACTCTACCAATCGGTAGACACTATAGAGCACGGTACCCAGCAACAGTAACAATAGAGCACCTACCCAACAAAAGTCACTATATAAAGCACCCTATACATCAACAGTCGGTATAGAGCACCCTACCCAGCACCAGTCACTATAGAGCATCCTACCCAACAGCAGTCACTATAGTGCACTTTACACAATATGTAGGGTGTTCTATAGTGACTGTTTTTTGATAGGGTGCTCCATAGTGACTCTTGTTGAGGGAGGTGTTCTATACTGACTGTTGTTGGGGAGAGTGCTTTATAGTGACTGTTGTTGGGTAGGGTGCTCTCTAGAGACCTTTCTTAAGTAGGATCCTCTATGGTGACTTTTGTTGGGTAGGGTTCTCTATACTGATTGTTGTTGAGTAGGGTGCTCTATAGTGACTGTTGTTGATTTGTGTGTTCTATAGTTACTGTTGTTCTTTAGAGTGCTCTAGATATTGACTGTTGGGATGGTGCTCGATAGTGGCTGTTGTGCAGAGTGCTCTATAGTGACTGCTGTTGGATAGGTGTTGTATAGTGACTGTTGCTGAATAGGGTGCTTTATACTTACTGTTTTTGTGTAGGTGCTCTATGGTGACTGTTGTTGGGTGGGGTGCTCTATAGTGACTGTTGCTGTGTGGAGTACTCCATAGTGACTGTTGTTGAGTGGTTCCATTATAGTGACTGTTTTTGTATATGTGTTCTAGAGTGATGGTTTCTGGGTAAACTGCTCTATAGTTACTGTTGTTGGGTAGGGTATATCATAGTGACTGTTGTTGGGTAGGGTGTTGTATAGTGACTGTTGCTGATTACTGTGCTCTATAGTGACTGTTGCTAAGTAGGGTGCTCTGTAGTGACTGTTGTTGGGTGTGGTGCACTATAGAATCTGTTGTTAAATAGGGTGCAGTATTATGACTGTTGTTGGGTGGGTGTTCTGTAGTGACTCTTGTTGTGTGGGGTGCTTTGTAGTGACTGTTTTGGGGTAGGTGCTCTATAGTGACTATTTTTGGGTACATTTATCTATAGTGACTGTTGTTTGGTAGGGTGCTTTATAATAACAGTTGCTGAGTGAGATGCTCTATAGGGACTGTTGTTGCATATAGTGCTTTAGGTAGTGTCTGTTGGGATGTAGGGTGCTCTCTACTGACTGTTGTTCGGTAGAATGCTCTATACTGACTGTTTTGGGGTAGACTTTTCTATAGTGACTGTTCTTTTGTAGGTTGCTCTATAATGATTGTTGTTGGTTTGGTGCTCTATAGTTTCTGTTTTTGGATAGGGTGCTCTATAGTGGCTGTTATTGGGTATGATGCCCTATAATAACTGTTTTTGGGTAGAGTGTTCTATACTGACTGTTGTTGGGTAGGTGCACTATAGTAATGTTTTTGTTTAGGTGCTCCATGGTGACCTTTGTTGTGTAGGTTCTCTATAGTGACTGTTGTTGGGTAGGAGCTCTATAGCTATTGTTGATGGTAGGGTGACCAATAGTGAATGTTGTTGGGTAGGGTGCCCTATAGTGACTGTTGTTAGGTAAAGTGCTCCATAGTTATTGTTGCTAAGTTGGGTGATCTATAGTGACTGTTGTTAAGTAAAGAGCTCTATACTGAGGATTGTTTATGTGGTCAGTGATGTGTGTCTTTGTGAGGTGTGTGCACTCTACAGTTTGTGTTTGTTGTGAGTCGTGTGCCTCTGTGAGTTGTCTGCACTTCAGAATCTGTTTCTGGTGAGGGTTGTGTGACTGTGTGAGGTGTGTTTATTGTGTAGAGTGTATGGTAAGTCTTGTGTCTGTGTGAGGTGTCTTTACTGTACAGTGTTTGTCATGAGGAATGTGTGTGTTTGAGGTGTGTGCACTGTGGAGTCTGTGTGATGAGTGGTATTTGTCCTTTTGAGGTGTGTGCATGTTTAGTGTGCATGTCCTACAGTGTGTGTGTGAGGTGTGTGCACTGTGGAGTGTGTGCTGAGTGGTGGCTGTTTGTGTAAAATGTGTCCACTGAGTGTGTGTGTTGAGTGTGTGTGATGACTGGAGAGTGACAGTGTAAGGTGTCTTCATTGTGGATAAGGAGTCAGGTGATTGGTGTTTGTCTGTTTGATGTGTGCGCATTGTGGTGTGTGTTTGTGGAGTTTCTGTGGTGCATGCTGTGTGTCTCTGTGAGTTGTGTGTACTCTTGAGTGTGTGTGACCATGGTGACTGGTGTATGTTTAAGGTGTGTGCACTGTAAATTTTGTGTTGAGTGTGTGGAGTGCATGGTGTCTCTCTGTGTAAAGTTTGTGCACTGTGGAGGGTGTGTGTATGGGGAGTTGTCTGTATGTGTGAGGTGTGTGCATTGTGGAGTGCATGTGATGAGTAGTGTGTGTCTGTGGGAGGTGTTTTCACTGTGGAGATTGTGTGTGTTGAGTTTGTGTCTGTGTGAAATTTGTGCTATGTGGAGTATGTGCCTGAAGTGTATTAAGTGTTGTTTCTGTGTGAAATGTATTTACTGTGTAGTATTTGTTATCACTCGTGTGTCTCTATGATGTTTCTTCAATGTGGGGTGTGTGTGTCATAAGTGGTGTGTGTCATTGTGAGGTGGGAGCACACTGGAGTGTGTGTCTAGTGACTGCTGTGTGTCTGAGTTGTGTAAACTGTGGAGTGAGTGTTTGGGGAGTGGTGTGTGTCTGTGAGAAATGTCTGCTCTGTGAAGTGTTATGTGTTGGGTGAGTGGTGTGTTTGTGTGAGTTGTGTGCACTCCCTATTGTGTTAGTGGAGTGTGTCTGTGTCAAGTGTCTGCACTGTGGCATGTGTGTGGTGAATCTTGTGTGTCTGTTTGAGGTGTGTACACTGTGCAATGTGTGTGTATGGTGAGTGGTGTGTGTTTGAGTTATGTGTGTGCACAGTGCAGTGTGTGTGTTTGGTGTGTGGTGTGTGTCTGTTTAAAATGTCTGCATGTTGGATTTTGTGTGCACTGGGTAGTGTGTGTCACTGTGAGGTAAGTGCACTGCATACTGTGTGTTGTGAGTGGTAAGTCTGCTTTAGGTGTCTACACTGTGGACTGTGTGTTTGGTGAGTATTGTCTCACTGTGTGTTGTGTGTGCACTGTGTAGTGTGTGTATATGGTGAGTGGTGTATGTTTTTGTGAGGTGTGTGCACTGTGCAGCTTGTGTGTGTTTGTGTGTTGAGTGGTGTGTTTCTGTGTGAGGTGGGTTTACTGTGTAGTGTGTAGTCACTCTTGTGTCTGTCAGGTGTCTTCAGAGTAAAGTGTGTGTGTCGTGAGTGCCGTGTGTCTGTTTGATGTGTGTACACTGTGGAGTGTGTGTGTATGGTGAGTGCTGTGTGTCTGTGTGAGGTGTGTGCACTCTGAAACTCTGTGCATGGTATGTGGTGTGTGTCTGTGAAAGGTGTGTGTACTGTGCACTCTGTGTGTGTTCTACCCTGTGTGTTTGTGTGATGTGTGTGCACTGTGGAGTGTGTGTTCTGAGTGGTGTGTATCTGTGTAAAATGTGTGCACTGAACCTGTGTGTCAAGTGTGTGTGCTAACTGGTGTGTGACAATATGAGGTGTCTGCATTGTGGATAAGCTGTCAGGTGATTGGTGTTTTTCTGTGTAATATGTGTGAATTTTGGTGTGGGTTTGGGGAGTTTGTGTGGTGCATGCTGTGTTTCTCTGTAAGGTGTGTGTTTTCTGGAGTGTGTGTGAGTGTGGTGAGTGGTATATGTTTGAGTTATGTGCACTGTCGATTTTGTGTCGAGTGTTTTTAGTGCATGGGGTGTCCTGTGAAAAGTGTGTGCACTATGGAGTGTGTGTGTGATGAGTTGTGTGTATGTGTGAGGTGTGTGCACAGTGGAGTGTGTGTGTGATGAATGATGTGTGTCTGAGTTAGGTGTGTGCACTGTGGAGAGTGTGTGTGTTGTTTTTTTTCTGTGTGAGATTTCAGCTATGTGGAGTTTGGGTGCGAAGTGTGTGTATTAAGTGGTGCATGTCTGTGTGAGTTGTATGCACAGTGGAGTGTGTGTAAATTGTTTTTTGTGAGTGTCTGTCTGTGTGGATTATTTGCACTTTGGATTGTGTGTGCAGTGGGTGGTGTATTTCTGTGTGAGGTCAGCACACTGTACAGTGTCTGTGGTAAGTCTTATGTCTGTGTTTGGTGTCTGCACTGTGAATTTTGTGTGGTGATTGTATGTCTGTGTGAGGTGTGTGCACTCTGCAGTGTGTGTATGATGAGTGTTGTGTGTTTGTGTAAGGTGTGTGCACTGTGCAGTTTTTGTGTGTTTGTGTGGAGAGTGGTGTGATTTTTGCATGATATGTGTGAACTCTGGAGTGTGTGTGTGGTCAGTGGTGTGTGTCTTTGTGAGTTGTGTTCACTGTGCATTGTGTATTTTTGGTGAGTGTTGTGCCTGTGTAAGGTGTATGCATGGCACAATGTGTGTGTGTGATGTTGTGTGCCTGTGTTTCTGTTGTTGGGTGAAGTGCTCCATAGTGACTGTTGTTTAGTATGTGCCCTATTGTGACTGTTGTTGGCTAGGTGCTCTATAGTGACTGCTGTTGCATAGGTTCTTTTTAGTAAGTGTTGTTCAGTCGTGTGCTCTATAGTAACTGTTCTTGGGTAAGGTGCTCTAATAATGACTGTTGTTGGTCAGAATGTTCTATAGTGACTTTTGCTGAGTAGGGTGTTCTATGGTGACTGTTGTTTGGTAGCTTCTCTATACTGACTGTTGTTGGGTGTGGTGCTCTATACTGAATGTTTTTGGGTAGAGTTCTTCAGAGGTGACTGTTGTTGGGTGCAGTGCTCTATAGTGACTGTTGTTGAGTGGAGCACTCTATAGTGACTGTGGTTGTGTACGGTGCTCTGTAATGACTGTTGTTGAACATAGTTCTCTACAGTGACGATTGTTGGGGAGGTTGCTCTATACGGAATTTTCTTTGGTAAGCCATCTATAGTGACTCTTTTTTGGGCAGAGTGCAAGTGACTGTAACTGGGTATGTGCTATACATTGACTGTTGTTGGTTAAGTGGCTCTATAGTAAGTGTTGTTCGGTAGTGTGCTCTATAGTGACTGTGCTTGGTTGGAGTGCTCTATAGTGTCTGTTTTCTGGTGGGGTGCTCAATACTGACTGTTGCTGGGTAGGGTGCTCTATATTGACTGCTTTTGTGTAAAGTTCTCTAAATAATGACGGTTTGGGGGTAGGTTCTTTATTGTAATTTTTGTTTTGTAGGATGCTCTAGAGCGACTGTTGTTGAGTAAGTGCTCTATTGTGACTGCTGTTTTGTGGGGTTCTCTATAGTGACTGTTGTTTGGTGGAGTGTTCTATAGTGACTATTTTATAGAGTGCTCTATAGTGACTGTTGTTTGGTAGGTATCTATACTGTCTGTTGTTGTTTAGGGTGCTCTATAGTGACTGTTGCTGGGTAGGGTCCTCTATAGTGACTGTTGTTGGGTACAGTGCTCTATAGAGACTCTTGCTGGGTAGAGTGCTCTATAGTGACTGTTGCTGGGTAGAGTGCTCTATAGTGACTGTTGCTGTGTAGAGTGATTGACATGTTTGTGTTGTTGGGTGGAGTTCTCAATAATGACTGTTGTGTAGAGTGCTCTATAGTGACTGTTTTTGGGTAGAGTGCTTTATAGTGACTGTTGCTGTGTAGGGTGCTCTATAGTGACTGTTTTTTGAGAGGTGCTCTATAGTGACTGTTGTTTGGTAGAATTCTATATAGATACTTTTGTTGGTACCATGCTCTATACTGACTGTTGCTGAGTAGGATGCTCAATAGTGACTGTTATTCGGTAGATGCTATATAGTGAATGTTGTTTGGTAAAGTTCATCATAGTGACTGTTGTTGGTATCATTCTCTATATTAACTGTTGTTGGGTAGAGTGCTCTATAGTGACTGTTATTGGGTAGGTGCTCTATAGTCACTGTTGTGTAGATGCTCTATAGTGATTATTTATGGTAAGATCTTTATAGTGACTATGGGTAAGTGCTTTATAGTGACTGTTGTTTGTTATGTTGCTTTGTTATGACTCTTATTGTGTAGGAAGCTCTAAAGTTACTGTTGTTGTTTAGGTGCTCTATGGTGACTGTTGTTTGGTGTGGTGCTTTATACTGTCTGTTGTTGGGTAGAGTGCTCTATAGGTGACTGTTGTTGGGTGGGGTGCTTTATAGTGACTGTTGTGTAGAGTGCTCTATAGTGACTGTTGTTGTGTACGCTGCTGTATAATGATGGTTGTTATGTAGAGTGCTCTATAGTGACTGCTTTTGGGTAGGTGCTCTATAGTGACTCCTGTTTTTTAGGTGCTCTATAATGACGGTTATTCGGTAGGTGCTCCATACTGACTGTTTTTGCATAGAAAAATCTATAGTGATTGTTCTTAATAGGGTGCTCTATTATAACTGTTGCTGGGTTGGGTGCAGTATAGTGACTGCTGCTGGGTAGGATGCTCTGTTGTCACTGTGGTTGGGTGGGGTGTTCTATAGTGACTGTTGCTGGGTATAGTGCTCTATATTGACAGTTGTTGGGTAGGTTCTCTATAATAATTGTCATTGTGTCACGTGCTATATACTGATTTTTGTTAAGTAGGTGCTCTATAGTGACTGTTGTTGGGTAGGTTGCTCTATAGTGACTGTTGTTGGCTGGAGTGCTGTATATTGACTGTTGTTGGGTAGGGTGTTCTATAGTAAGTGTTGTTGGGTAGCATGCTCTAAGTGACTGTTTTTTGGTAGGGTGCTCTATACTGACAGTTCTTGGGTAGAGAGCTCTATAATGTGTGTTGCCTGGTAAGGTGCTCTATAGTGACTTTTGTTGGCCGAAGTGTTCTCTATTGACTGTTTTTGGGTGAGTGCTTTATAGTGGCTGTTGTTGTGTAGAGTTCTCCATAGTGACTTTTATTGGGTAGAAAACTCTGTAGTGACTGTTGTTGGGTAGGTGCTTTTTAGTGACTCTTTTTGGGTAGGGTGCTCTATAATGACCGTTGTTGGCTGGAGTGCTCTATATTGACTGTTGTTGGGGAGGGTACTCTATAGTGGAAATTTCTGGGTAGTGTGCTCTGTAGTGACTGTTGCTGAGTAGAGGGCTCTACAGTGATAGTTGTTGGGTAGGTGATCTATAGTGACTGTTGTTGGGTAGGGTACTCTATACTGACTGTTGTTGGGTAGGTGCTCTATACTGACTTTTGTTGGATAGTGTGCTCTATAATGATTATTTTTGGCTTGAGTGCTGCATATTGACCGTTGTTGGTCAGGGTGCTCTATAGAGATTATTGTTGGGTATTGTGCTCTGTACTGACTGTTGTTGATTAGGATGCTGTATAATGACTGCTGTTGGGTAGAATGCTGTGTAGTGACAGCTTCTGGGTGGGGTGCTCTACAGTTAATTTTGTTCGTAGAGGGATCTATAGTGACTGTTGCTGGGTAGGGTGCTCTATAGTGACTGTTTTTGGGTAGTGTGCTCTATTTTGACTGCTGCTGGGTAGGGTGCTTTATACTGACTGTTTTTGGGTGGTGTTCTCTATAGCGACTGTTTCTTGGTTGGGTGCTCCATAGTGACTGTTGTTTGCTAGAGTTCTCTATAGGTCACTGTTGATGAGTGAAGTGTTCTATACTGACTGTTGTCTGGAATGCTCTATACTGACTTGTTAAGTAGAGTGCTCTATACTGATTTTGGTTGGGTAGAGTGCTCTATACTGATTGTTATTGGGAAGCTGATCTAAACTGACTATTGTTGGGCACGGTGCTCTAAAGTGACTCTTATTAGGTATGGTACTCTATAGTCACCCTTGTTGAGTAGAGTGCTCTATATTAACTGTTTTTGAGTATGTGCTTTATAGTGACTGTTGTTTGTTGGAGTGCTCTAAAGAGTGACTGCTGTTGGGTAGGTGCTCTATACTGATTATTTTTGGGTAGGGTGCTCTATAGTGACTATTGTTTCATAGAGTGCTCTATAGCGACTGTCACTGGTTAGAGAGCTCTAGATAGTAACTGTTGTTGTGTAGGGTGCTCTATAGTGACTCTCGTTGGGTAGAGTGCTTTACAGGGAGGGTTGTTGTGTAGAGGGTTCTACAGTGACTGTTGTTGGGGAGGCGCTCTGCAGTGACTGTTGTTGAGTAGGGTGCTCTACAGTGCCTGTTGTTGCATATCGTGCTCTGTACTGACTGCTGTTGGGTAGAATTCTCTATAGTGACTATTGTTGTGTAGAGTGCTCTATAGTGACTGTTGTTAGATTGAGGTCTCTACAGTGACTGTTATTGGTAAGGTGCTCTATAGTGACTATTGTTGGGTACAGTGCTTTATACTGACTGTTCTGGGGTAGGGTGCTCTATAGTGACTGTTGCTGGGTAGCATGCTCTATAGTGACTGCTTTTGTGTATAGAGCTCTCTAGTGACTGCTGTTGTGTAGGTGCTTTATAGTGACTTTGTTTAATAGTGTACTCTATAGTAACTTGTTGGGTTCAGTGTTCTATAGTGATTGTTATTGGTAGAGTTCTGTATAGTGACTGTTGTTGGTAGGTGATCTATAGTGATTGTTTTTGGTAGGCTGCTCTATTGTGACAGTTGTGTATGGTGCTCTATATTGACTGTTTCTGTGTAGCGTGTTCTATAGTGACTGTTGTTGGGTGGAGTGTTCTATAGTGACACTTGCTGGGTAGAGTCTTCTATAGGTATTATAGAAGTACCTATAGTTGTTGGGTATGTACTCTGTAGTGACTCTTGTTGGGTGGAGTTCTCCATAGTGACTGTGGTTGGGTAGGTGTTTTACAGTGACTGTTGTTGTGTAGGGTGCACTATACTGACTGTTGTTGGGCAGGGTGCTTCATAGCGACTGTTGCTGGGTGGAGTGCTCTGTAGTGACTATTGTTTTATATAGTGCTCTATAGTGACTGTTGCTTGGTAAGGTGTTCTATAGTAACTGTTGATGTGTAGGGTGCTCTACACTGACTGTTTTTGAGTAAGGTGCTTTATACTGACTGTTGTTGGATATGGTGTTCTATAGTGACTGTTTTTTGGTAGGTGCTCTATAGTGACTATTGCTGGGTAGGGTGCTGTCTACTGACTGTTGTTGGGTGCAGTGCCTTATAAGTGAGTGTTGTTGGGTCGAGTGCTCTATAGTGACTGTTGTTTTGCAGAGTGTGCTATAGTGACTGTTGTTGAATACATGCTTTATACTGAGTGTTGTTGTGTAGGGAGCATGATAGTGTCTGTTGTTGGGTAAGTATTTTATGGTACCCTACTCAACAACAGTCACTGCAGAGCACCTACCGAACTACAGTCACTAAAGAGATCTGTAACCAACAACAGTCACTAGAGGAAACTCAACCCCCAAAAAATCACTATAGCACATCATATCCAACAACATATTCTATAGAGTTTTCTACTGAACAACAGTAACTGTAGACCACCTACTTAACTACAGTCAATATAAAGCACCCCACACAAAAGCAGTCACTATAGAGTACCTCCCCAGCAACAGTCACTATAGATCACTCTACTCAGCAACAGTCTGTATAAAGCACGCCACACAAAAACTGTCAGTATAAAGCATCCTACCTAGTCACAGTCACTATAGAGCATTCTTTACAACAAAAGTCACTATAAAGTAATCTACCTATCAAGAGTCACTATAGAGCACCTACCTAACAACAGTCAATGTAGAGCACCCCACCCAACAACTCTCATTATGGAGCACATACCCAACATCAGTCACTATAGAGAACCCTAACCAGCAACAGTCACTATAGAGCACTCTACACAACAACAGTTACAATAGAGCACCTTTCCAAAAACAGTCACTATGCAGCACCTATCCAAAAACAGTCACTATAAAGCACCCTACCCAGCAACAGTCCTGATAAGACACCTATCCACCAACGGTCAGTATAGAGCACCCTAACCAGCAACAGTTTTATAGAGTGCTGTACCAGTAACAGTCACTATAGAGAACCCCACCCAACAACAGTCAGTATAGAGCACCCTACCAAGCAACAGTCATTATACAGCACCTTACCAACCACCAGTCACAATAGAGCACCCTACTCACAAGAGTCACTATAGAGCACTCTACCCATCAATCATTATTATAGAGCACCATACCCAACAATAGTCACTGCAGAGAACCCTACCCAGCAACAGTCACTATAAAGCACTCCACCCAACAACAGTCACCTACAGAGCACTCTACACAACAACAGTTACTATAGATCATTCTGCCCAAAAAGTCTCTATAGACCATCTACCCCAAAACAGTAACTTAGAGCACTCTACCCAGCAACAGTTACTATAGATCACATACCCAACATCAATCACTAGAGAGCTCTCTACCCAGCAACAGTCACTACAGAGAACTCTACCCCAAAACAGTCACTATAGAGCACCATACCCAACATCCAATATAGATAACCGAACTCAATAATGGTCACTATGTACCATGTATGCATCATCAGTCACTATACAGCACTCTACCTAGCAATGCTCTCTATAGAACACTCCATCCACAACAGTCACTATAGAGCACCATGCACAGAAACAGTCACTAAAGAGCACCTAACCAGCAACCATCACTATACAGCACCTGCCTTACAACAGTCACTATAGGGCACCTACCCAATAACAGTCACTAAAGAGCACACTACCCAACAACAGTTACTATAAAGCAGCGTACCCAACGTCAGTCACTATGTGCACTCTTCCCAACAAAAGTTACTAGCACCTACCCAACAACAGTCACTATAAAACCCGATACCCAAGAACAGTCATTGTGGAACTCTCTACCCAAAAACAGTCACTATAGGGAACTCTACACTACAACAATCAGTATAGAGAACTTCACCCAACAAAAATCAGGTATAGGGCACTCTACCCAACAACAGTCATTACAGTGCACCCACCCAAAAACAATCACTGTAGAGCACCTACTAAACATCAGTCAATATGAGCAACCTACCTGGCAACAGTCACTATAGAGCACATACCCAACAAAAGTTACTATAGAATACTCTACCCAGCAACAGACATTATAGAGCAACCCACCCAACAACAGACAATACAGAGCACCCTACCAAGCAACAGTCACTATAGAGCATGCTACCCAGCAACAGTCACTATAGAGACCATACTCAACATCAATCAACATAGAGCACTCTACCCAGCAACCGTCACTATACAGCACCTCACCCACAACAGTCACTGTAAAGCATTCCACACAGCAAGTAACTATAGAGCACCTAACCAACAACATTCACTATAGTGCACTCAAACCAACAACAGTTACTATAGAGCACCATACCTGAAAACAGTCACTATTGAGCAGTCTACACAACAACAGTCACTATAGAGAACTCTACCCAATAACAATCACCTATAGAGCACTCCACTTAACAGCAGTCACTATAGTGCACTCTACCCAACAACAGTTACTATAGAGCACCAATCCAACAAGAGTCACTATGAGCAGCCTACCAAACAACAGTCACTATAGAACACCTACACAAAAGTCACTGTAGAGAACCTACTCAACAGTCACTATGGAGCACCCCACTCAAAAACAGTCACTATAGAACACCCTAACCAGCAGCTGTCACTATAGAGCAGCCAACCAACAACAGTTAATATAAAGCAACCTACCAAGCATCAGTCACTATACACCATGCTACCCAACAACAGTCAGTATATAGCACCCTACCAACAACAGTCACTATAGAGGACCTACCCAGATAATTTAACTACAGAGCACCTACTCAACAACAGTAATTATAAAAAACCCTACCCGACAACATTCACTATAGAGTTTTCCACCCAACAAAGGTCAGTATAGAGCCTTCTACTCAGAAACAGTCACTATAGAGCACTCTACCCAACAACATTCAGTATAGAGCACTCTATCCAACAAGAGTTACTATAAAGAACCCTATGCAAAAACAGTCATTAAAGATCACCCTTCCCAACAACAGTCACTATAGAGCACCACGCCCAACAACAGTCACTATAGAGGACCTACCAAAGAACAGTCACCCTACATCACTCCACCCCAGCAACAGGCAGTATAGAGCAATCCACCCAACAATAGTCACTATAGAGTACACAATCCAGCAACCATCACTGTAGAGCACCTACACAACAACAGATGCCATAGAGCACCCACACAACCACAGACCCTATAGGGCACCCCACCCAGAAACAGTCACTATAGAACACCTATTCAACATCAGTCACTATGTGCACCCTTCCCAACAAGTCACTAGCCCCTACCCAACAAGGGTCACTATAGAGCACCATACCCAAGGACAGTCACTATGGAGCTCTTTACCAGAAAATAGTCACTACAGAGCACTCTACCCACCAACAGTCACTATAGAGCACTCTACAAAACAAGAGTCACTATAGAGCACCCTACCCAAATACAGTCATTATAGGTCACCATTCCCAACAATAGTCACTATAGAGCACCACACTCAACAACAGTCACTATAGAATACCTACAAAACAACAGTCACTTTAAAGCTCTTCACCCAGCAATGGTCAGTATAGAGCAATCCACCCAACAACAGTCACTATATAGCACACTATTAAGCAACAGTAACTATAGAGCACCCACACAACAACAGACCCTATAAGGCACCCTACCCAAAAACAGTCAGTATAGAGCAAATACCCAAAAACAGTCATTTTGAAGCACCTTACCCAAAAACAATGGCTATAAATAACCTGCCCAACAACAGTCAGTATAGGGCATGCTAAACAAAAACAGTCACTATAGAGCCCTATACACAATAGTCACCATGAAACACTCCCCCCAACAATAGTCACTTATAGAGCACTTTACCCAAAAACAGTCACTATTGAGCACCCCACCCAAAGTCAGTCACTATAGAGCACACTATGAAAAAACAGTTACTACAGTGTACCCTCCTCAACAAGAGTCAGTATAGAGTACCTACTCCACAACAGTCTTTGTAGAGACCTTTACCCAACAACAGTCACTGTAGAGCACTCTTCTGAAGAACAGTCACTATAGAGCACCCTACCCATTCACAGTCACTGTAGAGCACTCTACACAACAACAGTCACTATACAGTATCATACACATAAAGAGTCACTATAAAGCACCAACCAACAGTCACTATAAAGGAATTACCCAACAATAGTCACTAAACAGCACCCTACCCAGCAACAGTCACCATAAAGAACTCTACCCAACAACAGTCACTAAACAGAACCCTACCCAGCAACAGTCACCATAAAGAACTTTACCCAACAACAGTCACTATACAATATCATACACATTAAGAGTCACTATAAAGCACCAACAAACAGGCACTATAAAAAACTTACCCAACAATAGTCACTAAACAGCACTCTACCCAGCAACAGTCACCATAGAGAACTCTACCCAACAACAGTCACTTCAGATCACCCTATGCAGCAACAGTCAGTATAGAACACTTATACACAAACTGTCTTTTCAGAGCACCCTAACAACAAGTCATTATACAGAACCAACCCAAAAACAGTCACTATAAAGCACCCTACCCAGTAAAAGTCACTATAGAGCACCTACGAAGTAACAGTCACTATAGAGCACTCTGCACAGCAACAATCACTATAGAGCACTCTTTCAAACATCAGTCAGTATAGATCACCCTACCAAGCAACAATCAGTATAGAGCACCCTACGCAACAACAGTCACTATGAACTTCAATCAACAACAGTCACTAAAGAGTACACACCCAACAACTGTTACTATAGAGAACCTACCCAAAAACAGTCAATGTAGAGCCCTCTACTCAGTAATAGTCACTATAGAGCAATCTACCCAACAACAGTCACTATAGAGCACCTTACCCAAGAACAGCCACTATAGATCACCCTACCACACAACAGTCAGCATAGAGCACCCCTTAAACAACACTCACTATAGAGCACCTACCCAACAACAGTAGAGAGCACCCTATTCAACAACAGTCACTATACAGCACCAACCCAACAACAGTCAACATAGAGCACCCTACCCAACAACAGTCACTACAGACCACCTACCCAACAACAGTCACTAAAAGCACCTACCCAAAAACATTTACTATACATCACTCTACAAAACGACAGTCACTATAGAGCACCATATCAAACAATAGTCACAATAGTGCACCATACACAACAACACTTTCTGTAGAGCACCTACCCAACAACAGTCACTATAAAGCACCTATTCAAAACTAGTAATAACTAAGCACCTACTGAACAACAGTCACTATAGAGCACCCTAAAAAACGAGTCACCATAGGGAACCCTAAATGACAACAGTCACTTTAGAGCACCCCACCCAACAACAGTAACTATAGAGGACCTACAAAACCACAGTCACTATAGAGCAGTCTATCCAGCAACAGTCAGTATAGAGCACTTCTCCCAACAACACTCACTATAGAGCACATTATCCAGCAACTGTTACTACAGAACACCCTACCCAGCAACAGTCACTATAGAGCACTCTACCAAGCAACAGTCGCTAGAGAGCACACTATCTCGCAGCAGTCACGAAAGAGCAACCTGCCTAACAACAGTGACCATTGAGCACCCAAAACAACATCAGTCAGTATAGCGCCCTTTATCCAACAACAGTTACTATAGAATACTCTACCAAACAACAGTGACTAAAAAGCACCCCACCCAACAATAGTCACTATACAGCATTCTACTTAGCAAGAGTCACTATAAATCACCCTTCCAAACAACAGTCAGTTTAGAGCCCTCTACCCAAAAACTGTCACTAGAAAGCACCCTACCTAGCAACAGTAACTATAGAGCATCCTACTCAAAAACAGTTACTATAGAGCACCTACTCAACAACAGTCAGTATAGAGCACCTACCCAAGAACAGTCACTACAAACATGGTGCTCAACAAAAATCACTATAGAGCACCTATCCAACAATAATCAATATAGAGTACTATACCCAAAAACAATTACTATAGAACACCTACCCAACCACAGTCACAATACAGCACCCTACCCAATAAAAGTAAGTATAGAGCACTCTACTCAACAACAGTCACTATATAGCAGCCTCCCAAACAAGTTACTGTAGAGCCCTCTGCCCAACCACAGTCACTATAGAGCACTCTACACAACAGTCACTATAGAGCATTCTACCTAAGAACAGTCAGTATAGAGCACTCTTTTCAAACACAGAATTTTTTACCAAACAACAGTCACTGTAGAGCACTCTTGTCAACATCAGTCACTGTACAGCTCTATACCCAACAACAGTCACTATAAATTACTTCACTCAGCAACAGTCAGTATTGAGCACCCTCCCAGCAAAGTCACTATAGAGCACTTTATTTAAAAACACACAGTATAAAGCATCCTACCAGAAGTCAATATAAAGCATCCCACCTAACAACAGTCACTATAGAGCTTCTACTCAACTACAGTCACTATAGAGCACCCTACACAAAACAGTCACTATAGGGAACCCTCCACAACAGTCACTTTAGAGCACCCCACCCAACAACAGTAACTATAGAGGACCTACAAAACCACAGTCACTATAGAGTACTCTACACATTGACAGTTCCTATAAAGTACCACATCCAAAAACAGTCACTATGAGCACCCTACCCAACAGTCATTGCAGAGCACCTACCCAACAACAGTCAATGTAGAGCACCTACCCAACAACAGTCACTATATCGAACCTGACATAGCAACAGTCACTGTTGAGCATCTACCCAACAATGGTCACAATAGACTTTTCTACCAAGAAACAGTCACTATATATCACCCAACACTGAAACAGTCACTATAAAGCATTCCACCCAACAACAGGCACTGTAGAGCACACAACCTTGGAACAGTCACTATGGAGCACCCTACACAGTAACAGTCACTAGAGAGCACCATACCCAACAACATTCACTATAGATCACCCTATCATCTACAGTCACTATAGAGCACCCTACCAAACCACAGTCACTATAGAACAACTACCCATCAAAAGTCACTATACAGCACCTACCCAACAACATTCTCTAAAGAGCACCTACCGAACAACTATCACTATAGAGCACCTACAAAACAACAGTCACTATAAAGCAATCTCCCCAGAAAATGTTACTAAAGACCACGGTAACAAAAAACAGTCACCATAAAGCACCCTATCCAAAAACATTTAGTATAAAATACCTACTAAACAACAGTCATTATTGAGATCCCTACCCAATAACAGTCACTATAGAGCACTCTAACCAAGAACAGTCACTATAGAGCACCCTACATAACAACAGTCACTATCTAAAGCACTCTGTGCAACAACAGTCTCTATAGAACACCCAACTTAGCAACAGTCAGTATAGAGCACCTACCCAAAACAGACATTTTAGAGCACCTACCCAACAACAGTCAGTATAGGGCACCTACCCAAAAACAGTAACTGTAGAGTGCTCTACCCAACAAAAGTCACAATAGAGCACTGTACCCCACAGCAGTCATTGTAGAGTACCCTATTCAATAACAGGTAGTTTAGAGTCACTAAACAACCACAGTCACTATGAAGCACCCCACCCAACAACAGTCACTATTTAATACCTACCCAACAACTGTCACTGTACAGCACTCTACCCAGTAAGAGTCACTATAAAGCACTGCACCCAACAAGAGTCACTATAGAGTACCCTACCCAGAAACAGTCAGTATAGATCACCCTACCCAACAAGACACTATAGAGCACCCTACCAACAGCAGTCACTATAGATCACCCTACCAACAACAGTCATTATAAAGCACCATAGCTAACAACACTTACTATAGTGCTTCTACCCAACAACAGTCACAATATAACACCAATCAAAAATCAGTAACTATAAAGCACCTATGCAACAACAATATCATGGTACGTCTACACAACAACAGCCACTTTAAGAAACTCTACCCAACAACAGTCACTATACAATACCTACCCAAAAATAGCCAGCATAGAGCACCCTACCCATCAACAGTCACTATAGAGCACACTACCCAACAACAGTCGCTGCAGAACACCCTATTCAACAACAGTCAATATAAAGAACTCCAGCCAACAATAATCACTATATAGCACCCTACCCAAAAAGAGTAATGTAGAGCACCTATCCACCAACGGTCACTATATAGCCATCTAACCAACAACATTCACTATAGAGCACTCTACCCGAAAAGAGTGTGTCTCTGGTCAGTGGTGTGTGTCTTTTTGAGGTGGGTTCACTGTGAAGTGTGTTTGTTTTGGTGAGTGGTGTGCCTGTCTGAGTTGTCTGCACTATGGAATGAGTGTGTGTTGAGTGTTGCTTGTCTGTGTTAAATGTATTTACTTTGTAGTATGTGTGGTCAGTCCTGAGTCTATATGACGTCTCTTCAATGTGTAGTGTGTGTGTCATGAGTGGTGTGTGTGTGACTTCTGTCTAGTATGGAATATGTTTGTGTTGTGGCTGCTGTGTGTATGTGAATGTTATGTGACTGTGGAGTGTGTGTTTGGTGATTGGTGTGTGTCTTTGTAAAACGTGTGAACCGTGGAGTCTTATGTGTGTGGTGAGTGGTGTGTCTTTGGGAGTTGTGTGCACTCTTTAATGTGTAAGTGGTGCATGTGTGTTTAAGGTGTGTTAACTGTGGAGTATGTGTGTGGAGTGTGTGGTGACTGGTGTGTGTTGTGTGAGGTTTCTGCACTGTGGAGTGTGTGCGTGGTGAGTGGTATGTGCCTGTTTGAGGTGTGTGCTTGTTGTAGTATGTGTGTGATTAGTGGTGTGTGTCTGTGTGAAATGTATGCACAGTGGAGTGTGAGTGTGCAGTGTGTGTGGTAAGTGGTGTGTGTCTGTGCCAGGTGTCTGAACTCTGGAGTGTGTGTGTTGTGTGGTGTGTGTCAGTGTGAGGTGTGTGCACTGTGGAGAGTATGTTTGTGGTAAGTGGTGTGTGTCTGCATAAGGTGTGCACACAGTGGAGTGTGTGTGCTTATTGATGTGTGTCCCTGTGAGCTGTGTGCACTGTGGAGTTTGTTTGTGATGAGTGGTGTGTGTCTCTGTGAGTTATGTGCAGTGTAGAGAGTGTGTGTGTGATGAGTTTTGTGTCTGTGAAAAGTGTATGCTATGTGGAGTGTGTGTTTTAAGTGTGTGTATTGAGTGATGTGTCTGTGTAAGGTGTGTGCACAGTGGAGTGTGTGTGGTGAGTGGGGTGTGTCTCTGTGCAGTGTCTGCACTTTGGATTGTGTGTGCAGTAAGTGGTGTGTGTCCGTGTGAGGTGATAGCACTGTGTAGTGTGTGTGGGGAGTGGTAAGTCTGTGTTAGGTGACTGCACTGTGGAGTATTTGGTGAGTATTGTCTGTGCATGGTGTGTGTACTGTGTTGTTTTTGTGTGTGTGGTCAGTGGTGTGTTTCTTTGTGAGGTGTGTGCACTGTGCAGTGTGTGTGTCTGGTGAGTTGTGTGCCTGTGTGAGGTGTCTGCACTACAGAATGTGTGTGTGCTGAGTGCTGTGTGTCTGTGTGAGGTGTCTTCACTCTAAAGTGTGTGTGTTGTGAGTAGTGTGTGTCTCTTTGAGGTGTGTGCACTGTGGAGTGTGTGTGCTGATTGCTGTGTGTCTCTGTGAAGTGTGAGCACTGTGAAGTGTGTGTCTATTGAGTGGTGTGTGTCTGTGTGAGTTGTGTGCACTGAGAAATCTTTGTGTGGTGAGTGACGTTTCTGTGTGAGGCTTTTGCACTGTGCAGAGTGTGTGTGTTGAATTGTGTGTGTCTGTGTAAGGTGTGTGCAGAGTAGAGTGTGTGTGGTGAGGGGTGTGTGTCTGTGTTGAATTGTGTGTGTCTGTGTAAGGTGTGTGCAGAGTAGAGTGTGTGTGGTGAGTGGTGTGTGTCTGTGTGAGGTGTGTGCACTGTGGAGATTGTATGTGAGGTGATTTTTGTGTCTGTGAGTTGTGTGTGCCATGTGGAGTGTGTGCATTACAGGTGTGTATTGAGTGTGGTGTGTCTTTGTGAGGTGTGTGCACTGTGGTGTTTGTGTGTGATGAGTGGTGTGTGTCTGCATGACGTGTGTGCACTGTGGAGTGTCTGTGGTTAGTTTTTTGTTTGATGTGTGGGCTATGTGAAGTTTATGTTTTGTGTGTGTTTTGAGTGGTGTGTGTCTGTGTGAAATGTGTGCACATTGGAGTATGTGTGAATGTGTGGTGAGTGGTTTGTGTCTGAGTGTAGTGTTTGCACTTTGGATTGTGTATGCAGTGAGTGGTGTGTGTCTGTGTAAGCTGAGTGCAATTTCTAGTGTGTTTGGCTAGTGGTATGTGTGTTAGTTTTTTGCAATGTAAAGTGGTGAGTATTGTTTGCCTGTGTGTGGTGTGTGCACTATGTAGTGTGTGTGTATGGTGAGTGTTGTGTGTTTGTCTGAGGTGTGTGCACTGTGCAGTTTGTGTGTTTGCATGGTTTGTGGTGTTTGTTTGCAGTGTGTTAACTGTGAATTAATTTTTTGGTGAGTAGTGTGTGTCTGTGTGGAATGTGTGAACTGTGTTGTGTTATGTGTGTTGTGAGAGGTGTGCCTGTGCAAGTTGCTTGCAATGTGTAGTATGCGTGTGATGAGCAGTGTGTGTTTGTGTGAGATGCATGCAGAGTAATGTGCAAGTGTCCATTTTGTGTTGTAAGTGGTGTGTGTCTGTGCTAGTTGTCTGCACTCTGGAGTGTGTGTGTTGCATGCTGTGTGTCTGTGTGAGGTATGTGCACTGTGGAGAGTGTGTGTGATAAGTGGTGTGTGTATTCATGAGGTTTGTGCACAGTAGAGTGTGTGTTTGCTGATAGGTGTGTGTTGCTGGAAGGTGTGTGCATGGTAGGGCCTGTGTGGTGAGTGGTGTGTGTCAGTGTAAGGTGTGTGCACTGTGAAGTGTGTGTGATGAGTGACTTGTGTCTGTGTGAGCTTTTTGCACTGTGCAGAGTGTGTGTGTGATGAGTGGTGTGTGTCTGTGTGAGGTTTGTTCACTGGAGTGTGTGGTCATTTTGTCAGTGTGAGGTGTTTGCACTGTGTAGTATGTGTATTTGGCAAGTGGTGTGTGTTTGGTTAGGTGTGTGCACAGTGCAGTGTGTGGGTTTGTGTGGTGTGTGGTGTTTGACTGTGTGCAGTGTGTGCATTGCAGAGTTTCATTGTTGTCAAATGTGTGTGTCTGTGTCAGGTGTGTGCACTGTGGGGTTTGTGTTTGTGGTAAGTGGTGTGACTGTGTGAGGTGTCTGCACTGTGGAATGTGTGTGTGATGAATGATCTGTGTCTGTTAGGTGTGTTCACTGTGTAGTGTCTGTGGTCAGTAGTGTTTGTATGAGGTGTATTCACTCTGGAGTGTGTGTGTCGTGAGTTGTGTGTCTGTGTAAGGTGTGTGCACTGTGTAGTATGTGTGTCTGAAGGGTTGTGTTTGTCTGTGTCAGGTGTGTGTACTGTGGAGTGTGTGTTCTGCAGTGTGTGTTTGCTTGAGGTCTGTGCTCATGGAGTGTGTGTATGGTAAGTGGTATGTATCTGCATAAAATGTGTGCACTGAATGTGTTGAGTATGTGTGGTGACTGGGGTGTGACAGTGTTAGGTGCCTGCATTGTGGATAGGGTGAGAGTTAATTAGTGTGTGTCTGTGTGATGTGTGTTCATTGTGGCATGTTTGTGCGAAATTTGTGTGGTGTGTGCTGTGTGTCTCTGTGAGGTGTGTGTTGTGAAGATTCTGTGTGATGAGTGGTGTGTGTCTGAGGTATGTGCACTGTGAATTATGTGTGGAGTCCATGTACTGCGTGGTGTGTGTCTGTGTGAGGTGTGTGCACTGCGGAGAGTGTGTGGAGTGTGTGTGGTGAGTGGTGTGTGTCTGTGTAGAATATCTGTACTTTAGAATTTGTGTGACGTGAGTGGTGTGTGTCTGTGTGAAGTGAGTGCAATGTGTACTGTGTGTGGTGAGTGGTATGTCTGTGTAAGGTGTCTGCACTGTAGTGTGTGTTTGGTGGTTATTGTCTGTCTGACTGTGGTGTCTGCACTGTGTAGTGTGTGTATGGTGAGTGGTGTGTGTTTGTGTGAGGTGTGTACACTGTCCATTTTGTGTGTTTCTGTTTGTTGTGTGGTGTGTTTCTGTGTGAGATGTGTGCACTGAGGAGTATGTGTGGGCAGTCTTCTAACTGTGTGAGGTTTCTTTAGTGTTAAGTGTGTGTATCATGAGTAGTGTGTCTCAGTTTCAGGTGTGTGCACTGTGGAGTGTGTGTGTATGATGAGTGCTGTGTGTCTGTGTGAGGTGTGTGCACTGTGGAGTCTCTGTGCCTGGTATGTGGTGTGTGTCTTTGTGAAGTGTGTGCACTGTGGAGTGTGTGTAATGATTGGTGTGTGTCTGTGTAAAATGTGTGCACTGAGTGCGTGTGTTGAATGTGTGTGGTTACTGGTGTGTGACAGTGTGAGGTGCATGCATTGTGGATAGGGTGTGTGGTGATTCATGTGTGTCTGTGGGATGTGTGTGTATTGTGGTGTGTGCAGAATTTGTGTGGTGTGTGCTGTGTTTCTCTGTGAAATGTGTATTTTGGAGTTTCTGTGTGATGAGTGGTGTGTGTCTGAGGTATGTTCACAGTGGATTATATGTGGAGTCCGTGGACTGCGTGCTGTCTGTCTGTGTGAGGTGTTCAGTGTGGAGTGTGTGTGTGGTGAGGGGTGTGCGTCTGTGTTGTGTGCACATTGAAAAGTTTGTGTGTAATGAGTGATGTGTGTGTGAAATGTGTGCACTGTGAAGTGTTATGTGTGTGATGAGTGGTGTGTGTCTGTGTGATATGTGTAAACTGTGGAGAGTATGTGTGTGGTGAGTTTTGTGTCTGTGTAATATGTGTGCTATGCAGTGTGTGCGTTAAGTGTGTGTATTGAGTGTTGTGTGTCTTTGTGAGGTGTGTTCACTGTGCAGTGTGTTTTGGTGGTGAGTGATGTGCCTGTTGAGGTGTCTGCACTGTGAAATGTGTGTGCATTGAGTGTTGTTTGTCTGTGTGAAATGTATTTACTGTTGTGTGTGTGATCAGTGGTGTGTCTGTATGAGGTTTCTTCAATGTGGAGTGTGTGTGTCATGAGTTATGTGTGTGTGAGATGTGTGCACTATGAAGTGCATGTGCAGGGACTGATGTTTGTGTGAGTTGTGAAAACTGTGGAGTGTGTTTGGTGAGTGGTTTGTGTCTGTGTGAAATGTGTGCACTGTGGAGTGTTATGTGTGTGATGAGTGGTGTGTCTGCGTAAGTTGTGTGCACTGTTTAATGTGTGAGTGGTGCATGTCTTTTTAAGTTTTGTGCACTGTGGAGTATGTGTGTGGAGTGTGTGTGGTGACTGGAATGTGTGTGAGGTGTCTGCACTGTGGAGTGTGTGTAGTGACTGGTGTTTGCCTGTGTGAGCTGTGTGCACTGTGTAGTATATGTTCACTGAGTGGTATGTGTCTGTGTGAGATATATGCACAGTGGAGTGTGAGTGTGCAGGGTGTGTGATAAGTGGTGTGTTTCTGTGCTAGGTGTATGCACTCTGGAGTGTGTGCTGCATGGTGTGTATCTGTGTGAGGTGTGTGCACTGTGCAGTGTGTGCATAATAAGTGTTGAGTGTCTGTGTGAGAAGTGTGCATGATGGAGTGTGTGTGCTGATTGGTGTGTGTCTCTGAGGTGTGTGCACTGTGGAGTGTGTGTGTGCTGTGAGTGGTGTATGTCTGTGTAAAATGTGTGCATGGTGAAGAGTGTGTGTTGTGGGTGACTTGTGTCTCTATGAGGTTTTTGCACTGTACAGAGTGTGTGTGGTTAGTTGTGTGTCTGTGTAAATTTTGTGCACTGTGAAATGTGTGTAATGAATCTTGTGTGTCTGAGATGTGTGCACTGTGGAGGGTGTGTATATGGTAAGTGTTGTGTGTTTGGGTTAGGTGTGTGCACAATGCAGTGTGTGTGGTGTGTCCTGTGTTTCTGTGCAGTGTGCACTCTGGAGTGTGTGTGGTCAGAGGTGTGTGTCTGTGTCACATGTGTGCACAGTTAAATCTGTGTATTTGGTGAGTGGTGTGCCTGTGTGAGGTGTCTGCCCTGCGGAATGTGCATGGGGTGAGTGTTCTGTGTCTCTGTGAGGTGCATTTACTGTGTAGTGTATGTCTAACTCTTGTGCCTGTGTGAGGTGTCTACACTATAAAGCGTGTGTGTCATGAGTAGTATGTGTCTGAGTCTTGTGCACTATAGTGTGTGTGTATGATGAGTGCTTTGTGTCTCTGTGAGCTATGTACACTGTAGACTCTCTGCATGGTATGTCTTTGTAAGGTGTGTGCACTGTGTAGTGTTTGTGTGCTATGGTGTGCATTTGTGTGAGGTGCGTGCACTGTGGAGTGTGTGTGCCTACTGGTGTCTGTGAAATGTGGACACTGAGTGTGTGTGTTGAGTGTGTGTGACAACAAGTGTGTGACAGTGTGAGGTCTCTGCATTGTGGATAAGGTGTCAGGTGATTGGTGTTTGTCTGTGTAATGTGTGTGCATTGTGGTGTGGGTTTGAAGAGTTTGTGTGGTATATGCTGTGTGTCTCTGAGAAATATGTGTACTCTGGAGTGTGTGTGTGGTGAGTAGGGTATGTCTGAGGTATGTGCACTGTGAATTGCTTGTGGAGTGTGTGGAGGGTATGGTGTCTCTCTGTGTAAGGTGAATGCACTGTGGAGGGTGTGTGTGGTGAGTTGTGTGTATGTGTGAGGTGTGTGCACTGTGGAGTGTGTGTGTGATGAGTGATGTGTGTCTGTGTGAGTTGTGTGCACTGTGGAGAGTGTGTTTGTGGTTGGTGGTGTGCCTGAGTGAGGTGTCTGCACTGTGGAATGTGTGTGGTGTGTGTTCTGTGTCTGTTAGGTGTGTTCACTATGTAGTATGTGTGGTAAGTGGTATGTCTGTTTGGTGTCTGCACTGTGGTTTGTGTGTGTAGTGGGTGGTGTGTTTCTGTGTGAGGTGAGTGCACTCTGTAATGTGTGTTAAGTGGTATGTCTGGGTTTGTTGTCTGCACTGTGGATTGTGTGTTTGGTGAGTGGTGTGTTTGTGTGAGGTGTGTGCACTGTGTAGTGTGTGTTTGTATGTGTGGTGAGTGGTGTGTGTCTATGTAATGTGAGTGCACTGTAGAGTGTGTGTGGTCAGTGATGTGTGTTTTTGTGAGGTGTGTTCACTGTGCAGTGTGTGTTTGTCATGAGTGGTGTGCCTGTGTGAGATGTTTTCACAGTGGAATGTGTGTGGTGAGTGTTCTCTGTCTGTGTGAAATATATTTACTGTGTAGTCTGTGTGGTCAGTTGTGTGTCTTTGTAAAGTTTCTTCAATGTAGAGAGTGTGTGTGGTGAGTGGTGTGTGTGTGAGGTGTGTGCACCAGCAGTGCATGTGTGGTGACTGCTGTGAATCTGTGTGAGTTGTGTAACGTTGGAGTGTGTGTTTGGTGTGTGGTGTGTCTGTGTAAAATGTGTGCACTGTGGAGTGTGATGTGTGCAGTGAGTAATGTGTTTGTGTGAGTTGTGTGCACTCTTTAATGTGTGAGAGGTGCGTGTCTATTTAAGGTGTGTGCACTGTGGTGTATGTGTGTGGAGTGTGTGTGGTGACTGATGTGTGTCTGTTTAAGGTTTCTGCACCTTGGAGTGTGTGCATGGTGAGTGGTGTGTGCTGGTGTAATGTGTACTGTGTAGTATGCATGTGATGAGTGGTGTGTGTCTGTGTGAAATATATGCACAGTGGAGTGTGAGTGTGCAGTGCGTGTGGTAAGTGGTGTTTGTCTGTGCTAAATGTCTGCACTCTGGAGTGTGTGTGTTGTGTGTTGTGTGTCTGTGTGAGATGTGTGCCTTGTGGAGAGTGTGTGCATGGTGGAGTGTGTGGATGCTGATTGGTGTGTGTCCCTGTGAGGTGTGTGTACTGTGGAGTGTATGTGTGTGATGAGTGGTGTGTGTCTGTGTAAAATATGTGCACTGTGAAAAGTCTGTGTGGTGAGTGATGTGTCTGTGTTAGGTTTTTGCACTGTGCAGTGTGTGTGAGGTTAGTGGTGGGTGTCTGAGGTTTGTGCACTGTGGAGGGTGTGTGGTGAATCTTGTGTGTCTGTGAGAGGTGTTTGCACTGTGTAGTGCGTGTGTATGTTGAGTGGTGTGTGTTTGGGTTAGGTGTGTGTACAGTGCAGTGTGTCTGGGTGGTGTGTGCTGTCTGTTTGTGTGTGGTGTGTGCACTATAAAGTGTGTGTCTGTTGAGTGTTGGGTGTCTTTGTGAACTGTGTGCGCTGTGCATCATGTGTGTTTGAAGAGTTTGTGTCTCTGTATTAGGTGTGTGCACTGTGGAGTGTGTATATATTAAGAAGTGTGTTTCTTTGTGAGTCCTGTGCACCATGGAGTGTGTGTGGTGAGTGGTGTGTGTCTGTGTGAGGTGTGTGCACTGTGGAGTGTGTGTGGTCAGTGTTGTGTGTCTTTCTGTGGTGTGTTCACTGTGCAGTGTGTTTGTGGTGATTGGTGTGGCTTTGTGAGGTGTCTGCACTGTGAAATGTGTGTGGTGTTGTGTGCCTGTGTTTCTGTTTTTAAGAGAAGTGTTTTATAGTGACTGTTTTTGGGTAGGGTGGTCTATAATGACTGTTGCTGGGTATGTGCCCTATATTGACTGTTGTTGCATAGGTGCTCTTTAGTGATTGTTGTTAGGTCATGTGCTCTATAGTGACTGTTGCTGTGTAGGTGCTTTATATACACTGTTTCTTGGTATGTACTCTATAGTGACTATTGTTGGGTAGAGTGCTTTATAGTGACTATTGTTTAGTGCAGTGCTCTATTCTGATTGATTTTCTGTAGGGTGCTCTATAGTGACTGTGGCTGGGTAAAGTACTCTATGATGACTGATATTGGGTAGAGTGCTAATAGTGACTGTTGCTGCATAGGGTGCTCTATAGCCACTGTTACTGTGTTGGGTGCTCTATAGTGACTGTTGTTGGATGGGTTCCTCTATAATAGCTGTTGTTGGGTAGGTGCTCTATAGTGACTGCTTTTGGGTGGGGTGCTCTATAATGACTGTTGTTTGGTACAGTGCTATATAGGTGACTGTTGTTGGGTGGAGACATTAAAGTGGCTGTTGTGTAGAGTGCTCTATGACTGTTGTTGGGTAGAGTGCTGTATATGTGACTGTTGTTGGGAGGACTGCTTTATAGTGACTGTTATTCTGAAGGGTTCTCTATAGTGACTGTTGTTGGGTATTGTGCTCTATAATGACTGTTGCTGGATAGAGTGCTCTATACTTACCCTTGTTGGTAGGGGGCTTTTTAGTGACTGTAGATGGGTAGGGTGCTCTATATGACTGTTGATGGGTCTGGTTCTCTACAGTGACTCTTGCTGCATAGGGTGCTTTATAATGACTATTGTTGAGTAGGTGCTCTATAGTGACTTTTGTTGCCTGGGGCGCTCTGTAGTGATTGTTGTTGGGTAAGTGCTGTATAGTGACTCTTGATGGGAAAGTTATTCTATAGTGACTGTTTTTGGGTAGAGTGCTCTATAATGACTGTTGTTGGTAGGATGCTCTATAGTGACTGTTGCTGGGTAGGGTGCTCTAAAATAACTGTTGTGAAACAGGGTGCTTTATATTGACTTGTGCTCGTTAGAGTGCTCTATAGTGGCTGGTGTTGGGTAGGTAATGTATGGAGACTGTTGTTGGTTGGGGTGCTTTATAGTGACTTGCTGGACAGGTGCTCTATAGTGACTGTTAAAAAGAGTGCTCTTGATAGTGACTTTTGTTTGGTAGGGTGCTCTATGGTGACTCTTGTTAAATTGAGTACTCAATAGTGACTGTTGTTGAGTAGGGTGCTCCATAGTGACTGTTGTCAGGTAGGGTGATCTATACTCACTGTTGTTGGGTAGGTGCTCTATAGTGAGTGTTGCTGGGTAGGGTGCTCTATAGTGATTGTTTTTGGGTGCGGTGCTTTCTAGTGACTGTTACTGGGTAGAGCACTCTATTGTGACCATTGTTTTGTAGGTGCTCTATAGTGACTGTTAAGTAGGGTGCACATAGTGACTCTTGTTGGATACAGTACTCTATAGTGACTGTTCTTGGGTAAGGTGCTCTATAGTGACTGTTGCTGAGTAGAGGGCTCCACAGTGACTGTTGTTGGGTAGGTGCTTTGTAATGACTGCTTTTGGGTAGGGTGCTCTATATTGACTGTTGTTCTGTAGGTGCCCTATAATGACGGTTCTTGGTTATGGTGCTCAATACTGACTATTGTTAGGTAGGTGCCTTATAGTGACTGTTGCTGGGTAGGGTGCTCCATAGTGACTGTTGTTGGGTAGGTGCTCTAAACTGACTGTTGTTGGGTAGGTTCTCTATAGTGACTGTTTTTGGGTAGTGTACTCTATTGTGACTGTTGCTGGGTGGAGTTCTCCATAGTGAATGTTGCTGCATAGGATGCCCTATAGTGATTGTTGCTAGGTAGGTTGATCTTTAGTGACTGATGTTGGGTAGAGTGCTCTATAGTGACTGTTTTTGGGTAGTGAACTCTATAGTGACTGTTGTTGGATAGTTGCTCTATACAAACTGTTGTTGGGTTCAGCGCTCTATACTGACATTTGTTGGGTAGGGGCTCTATAGTGACTCTTGTTTGGTAGGTGCTCTATAATTACTGTAATTGGGTAGGTACTCTTTAGTGACTGTTTTTGTATAGAGTGCTCTATAGTGACTGTTATTATGTAGATTATTCTATAGTGACTGTTGTTGGTTAGACTGCTCTATAGTAACTGTTGTTGGGTAGGTACTCTATGGTACCATACTCAACAACAGTCACTGAAGTTTGCCTACCCAACAACAGTCACTGTAGGAATCTCTACACAACAACAGTCACTAGAGAAAACTCCACCCAGGAAGAGTCACTATACTTCACCATACCCAACAACAGACTCTATATGGCATTCTACAGAACAACAGTTACTATACAGCATCTACCATTAAACAGTCACTATAGAGCACCCTACCCAGCAACAGTAACTATACAACATGCACCCAACACTCACTATAGAGCACTCTACACAGCATAGAAACTATAGGGCACTGTACCCAACAACAGTCACTATGGAGCACATACACAACATCAGTCATTATAGAGCACTCTACCCAACAACAGTCACTATAGAGAACTCTACAGAACAATACCCACTATAGAGCACTGCACCCAACAACAGTCACCTATAGAGCACTCTAATCAACCACAGTCACTATAGAGCACCCCACCCAAAATCAGTCACTAAAGAGCACCTAACCAACAAGTCACTTTATTGCAGCCTACCTAGCAAGAGTCACTATAAAGCATGTATTCAACATCAGTCACTATGCAGCACTCTACCCAACAAACGTTACTATAGAGCAGTGTACCCAACAGCAGTCACTATGAGCACCCTACCTAACCACAGTCACTATAGAGCAGCATACCCAAAAACAGTCACTATGATAACCCTACCCAACAACAGTCACCATTTACAGTACTCTACACAAAAACAGTCACTAGAGAACTCCACCAAACAACAGTCACTATAGTGCACCATACCCAACAACAGACTCTACAGAGCATTCTACTGAACAACAGTCACTATAGAGCACCTACCCAATAATAGTCACTATAAAACACCACACCCAACAAGAATCACTATAGAGTACCTACCCAACCACAGTCACTCTAGAGCACTCTACCCAGCATCAGTCAGTATAAACCCCACCACACAACAACATTCAGTATAGAGCACCCTACCCAGCAACAGTCAGAATAGGGAACCCAACCCAGCCACAGTCACTATAGAGCACTCTAACCAACATCAGTCACTATAGAATATGCTACCCATCAAAAGTCACTCTAGAGCACCATCTCAACAATAGTCTCTCTAGAGCACCCCACCCAACAACAGTAACTATAGAGCAATCTACCCAATAACAGTCACCATAGAGTATCCTACCCATGAAGAGCACTGTATCTAGAGCACCTCACTATAGAGCACCCCACTCAACAACAGTCACTGTAGAGTACCTACTCAACAACAGTCACTATAGAGCACTTTACACGAAAATAGTCACTATAGAGAACTCTAATAAACAACAATCACCTATACAGTACTCTACATAACAACAGTAACTATCGAGCTCCTACTGATCAACAGTCACTATAGAGCACCTATTCAACAGACACTATAGAGCCCAGTACAAAAAACAGTCACTAGAGATCACTCTACCCAACAACAGTCACTAAGGAGCAACCTACCCAAACAGAGTCACTATCTATAGTGCTCTATCCAACAACAGTCACTATAGAAAACTTCAATCAACAACACTCAGTATAGTGCACCATACCCAACAACAGACTCTATAGAGCATTCTACCGAAAAACATTCACTATAGAGCTCCTACTCAGCAACAGTCACTAAAAGGAACCCCATCCAACAGCAGTCACTATAGAGTACCTACCCAACAACAGTCACTAAAGAACACTCTCCCAAGCAACACTAATTATAGAGCACTCTACCAAAAAATAGTCAATATAAAGCACTTTACCCAACAACAGTCACTATACAGCACCTACCCAACAATAGTCACTATAAAGCCTCTACAAAAAAACAGTCACTATATTGCACTCTACACAAAACAATCACTATAGAGCACCCTACCCAAGAACAGTCACTATAGAGCACTCTACAAAAAAACAATCACTATAGAGCACTCTACCCAACAACAGTCACTAAAGAACACCCTACCCAAAAACAGACAGTATCTAGGGCACTTTACCCAACAACAGTCACTATAGAGAACTTCACCCAACAACAGTTTCTATAGTGCACCATAGCAAAAAACATTCTATACAGCATTCTACCAAACAACAGTCACTATAGAGCACCAACTCAACAACAGTCACTATAAAGAACCCCACCCAACAACAGTCACTATAGAGTACCTACTCAACAAGAGTAAGTATAAAAAACCCTACCCAATAACAGTCACTATAGAAAACCCCACCAAACAACATTCAGTATAGAGCACCCTACCCAGCAACAGTCACTATACAGGACTCTATGCAAAAACAGTAACTATAGAGTATCCTACCCATCAAGAGCACTCTATCTGGGGCACCTCAATCTACAGCACCTACCCAAAAACAGTCACTCTAGAGCACCCCATTCAACAACAGTCAGTACAGAGCACCTACCCAACAGTAGTCACCAAAGAGCACCCTACTCAGCAACAGTCACTGTAGAGCACCCTACCCAGCAACAGTCACTATAGAGCACCTACACAGCAACCGTCAGTTTAGAGCACCCGACCAACAACAATCAGTACACAGCACCTATTTGAAAACAGTCACTATAGAGCACCCTATGCAACAACAGTCACCTTAGGGCACCCTACCCAGCAACAGTCACAATAGAGCACTCTACAAAGCAATAGCCACGATAGAGAATTCCACCAAACGACAGTCAGTATAAAGCACCCTATTCAGCAACAGGGATTATAAAGCATCCTACCCTACAACAGTCAGTATACAGCACCCTTCCCAACAACAGTCAGTATAGAGCCCCCTAATCCAAAACAGTCACTATAGAGCACTCTACTTAACAAATTTTACTATAGAGCACCCTACCCAACAACAGTAACTATAGAGCACAGTACTCAGCAACAGTCACAATAGAGCACCCCACCCAACAGCACTCACTGTAGAATACCTACCAAAAATCAATCACTATACAGCACTCTACCCAGGAACAGTCAGTATAGAGCACCCCACCCAACACCAGTCACTATAGGATTACTATCTAGCAGCAGTCTCTACAAAGCAATCTATCCAGCAACAGTAACTATAGAGCAGTTTACCCAGCAACAGTCACTGTAAAGCACCGTACCCAACAACAGTCACTATAGAGCACCCAAAAAAACAACAGTCACTATAGAGCACACTATACAGCAACAGTCACTATAGAACACCTACCAAACAACAGACATAGCACACCTTCAGAAGCACTGGCACTGTGTATCAACCTACACAACACCAATCACTTTAGAGCACCCTGCCCAACAACAGTTACTATAAATTACCTTTCAAAAAACAGTCACTATAAATATTTCTACACAAAACCAGTCCTTATAGAGCACCTACCCAACAGCAGTTACTATAGATCACCCTACACAACAGCAGTCACTGTAGAGCACCTCACCAAACAATAGTTACTGTAGAATACCTACCAAACAACAGTCACTATAGAGCACTCCACCCAGCAACATTCAGTATTGAGAACCTCACCCAACCACAGTCACTATAGAGCATACTATCCAGCAACAGTCACTATGAAGCACCAAACAACAGACACTATAGCACACCTACACAACAAGAGACACTATAAAGCACCCTACCCAACAACAGTCACTATAGAGCACTCTACAAAACTATCACTATGAAACACTCCACCGAACAACAGTCAGATATAGAGCACTCTTTCTAACAACAGTCACTATAGAAAACTTCACACAACTGCAGTCACTATAGAGTACTCTACCCAACAGGAGTTACTATAGAACACACAACAGGAGTCACTATAGAGCACTCTACCCAAAAAGAGTTACTATAGAGCACTCAACAATATAACAGTTTTTATCTAGAGCCCCCTACCCAACAACAGTCACTATTGAGCCCTCTACAAAATAGTCACTATAGAAAACCCCACACAACAACATTCACTTATAGAGCACTATAACCAACAACAGTCACTAGAGAGAACTTCACATAACAGCAGTAACTATACAGCACCTAGTCAACAACAGTTGCTATAGAGCACCCTACCAAAGAGCAGTCGCTACAGAGCACACTACCAAACAACAATCTCTATAGAGCACCTACACAACAACAGTCACTATCTAGAGAATTCTAACCAAAATCAGTAACTATAGAGTACTCTACCCAGCAACAGTCAGTATTGAGCACCCCACGCAAGAAAAGACACTATAGAGCACTTCCCCAAAGAACAGTCACTATAGCACACACTACCGAGCATCTGTTACTATAGAGCACCTTAACCAATGACAGTCACTGTGGAGCATATAACAAACAACAGTCACTATAGTAGGCACCCTACTCAACAACAGTCACTGTAGATGACCTTCCAAACAACAGTCAGTGTAAAGCAACCTCCCCGACAACAATCACTGTAGAGTACTCTACCCAGCAACAGTCACTATAGAGCACTGTACACAACAGTCACTATAGAGCACCCTACCCAAAAACAGTCACCATTTAGCACCTACAAAACAAGTCACTATAGAGCATCTACCCACCAAAAGTCAGTGTAGAGCACCCTATCCAACAACAGTCCGTATAGAGCAACTACCAAACAACAGTCACTATAGAGCTATGAACCCAACAACAGTCACTATAGAGCACTCTAATCAACAACAGTCACCATAGATAGAGCACCCTACCCAACAACAGTCACTATAGATCACTCTATTTAAAGAGTCTCTATAGAACACCCTACCCAAGAAAAGTCACTACAGAGCACTGTACCCAACAACAGTAACCATAGAGCACATTCAATGACAACAGACACTATAGATCACCAACACAACAACACACACTCTAAAAGACCTTACCCAACAATAGTCACTATAGAGTACACTATGCAACAACAGTCACTATAAATCACCCTATGCCACAGAGACACTATAGATCTCCCTATCCAACAACGGTCACTAAAGTGCATCCTAGCCAACAACAGTCACTGTAGAGCAACCAACCTAACAGTCACTATAGAGCTTTCTGCCAACAACAGTCACTGTAGAGCATTCTACCTAAGAGCAGTCAGTATAGGGCACCTACCAAACAACAGACACTATAGATCACCTACCCAACAACAGTCACTATAGAGGACCCTACACAACAACAGTCACTGTAGAGCACTTACACAAAAAAGTCACTATAAATTACCTACCCAACAACAGTCACCATAGAGCCCTCTACTGAGAAGCAGTCACTATGTAGCACTCTATGTAACAAGAGTCAATGTAGAGCACCCTACACAATAGCAGTCATTATCTAGAGCCCCCTACCCAACAACAGTTACAGTAGAGCACCTACACAACAAGAGTCACTGTAGAGCCCTCCACCCAGCAACAGTCACTGTAAAGTACCTACCCAAAAACAGTCTTTGTAGAGCACTCAACCCAGCAACAGTTAATATACAGAATCCCACCTAGCAACAGTCAATATGGAGCACCAGACCCAACAACAGTCACTATAGAGAACACTACACAACATCATTCACTATAGATTACCCTATCATCAACAGTCACTATAGAGCAACCTACTAAACAACAGTCACTATGGGGCACCTACTCAAAAACAGTCACTATAGAGCCCTTACTTTTCATCAGTCACTATAGAGCACTGTACCCAAAAACAGTCACTATAGAGCACTCTAAACAACAGTAACTATAGGAACTCCTCCCAACAGTAATCAAATTTAGAGCATTCTACCCAGAAACAGTCACTATAGAGCACCCCAACCAAAAACAGTCACTATAAAGCACTTAGCCAACAAGAGTAACTATAGACAATTGCAATAAACAACAGTCACTATAGAGCACACTACCCATCAACAGTCCCTATAGAGAACCTACCAACAGCAGTAACTATAGAGCACCCTACCCAAAAACAGTCACTATAGAGCACTCTGTGCAACAACATTTTTTATACAGCACCCTACCCAGAAACAGTTTCTATATAGCACCCTAGTTAACTAGCATCACTATACAGCACTCTACTTAACACCAGTCACTATAGAGCACAATACCCAGCAACAGTCATTATGGATCACCCTACTGTACAGCACTTAATATAGAGCACTCCACCCAACAACAGTCACTATCGAGCACCTTACCCAAAAACACTCACTATAGAGCACATACCCAACACCAGTTAATATGGAGCACCATACTCAGCAGCAGTCACTATCTAAAGCACTCTACAAAACTAGTCACTATAGAGAACTCTGCCCAACAAAAGTCACCATAGAGCATCCTACCAAGCAACAGTCACTATCTAGAGTATGCTACAAAACAAGTCACTATAGAGCATTTTACCCAACATCAGTCACTATAAAGCATCTACCAAACAACAGTCACTATAGAACCCCCAACATGGTACCAGTCACTACAGAGAACCTTCCCAACTACATTCACTGTAGACCACCCTACACAAAACAGTCAATATAAAGCACCCTAATCAAGAACAGTCACTATAGAGTACCCTACCCAACAACAGTTACTATAGAGCACGCTACCCAGCAACCATCACTATAGAGCACTTAACACAACAACAGTCACTACAGAGCACCCTTCAAAGCAACAGTCACGATAGAGCACCCTACCAAACAACAGTCACTATATAGCACTCCACCCAAAAACAGTCACTATAGAGCACCAAACCAAACAACAGTCACTATTGAACACCTAAACAACAGTCGCTATAGGACACCTACACAACAACAGTCACTTTAGAGTATCCCACCCAACAACAGTCAATATAGATAATCTATAAGACAACAGTCACTATAGAGCACCTTACCCAGCAACAGTCACGATAGAGCACCCTTCCCCACAACAGACACTTTATATCACTCCACCCAACAATTGTCAGTATCGAGCATTCTACCGAACAACAGTAACTATAGAGCATCTACCCAACAACAGTCACTATAGAGCACTGTACACATCAGTCACTATAGAGCACCCTACCCAATAAAAGTCACTATTGAGCACCTACAAAACAAGTAACTATAGAGCAACTTCCCAGCAGCAGTCACTATAGAGCCATCTATCCAGCAACAGTCACTATTGAGTGCCTACCCAACAACAGTCATTGTAGAGCAACTACCTAACAACAGTTACTGTAGAGCTGTCTACCCAACAACAGTCACTATCTATTGCACTCTACAAAGAGTCATCATATAGCACTTTACCCAACAGAAGTCACTATAGAGCCTAGTACCAGTCACTAAAGAGCACCTACTCAACAACAGTCACTATAGAGCACCCGACACCAAAACAGTCAATATAGAGCACCCTTCTTAACAACAGTCACTATAGATTATGTACCCATCAACAGTTCTATAGAGCACCCTACCCAGCAACAGTCACTATACAGCTATCCACCCAACAACAGTCACTATAGAGCATTTACACAAATATAGTCAATATATGTCACCTACCAAACAACACTCACTATAGAGTTCTCTACCCAAAAACAAAGTAGAGCACTCTACTCAACAGGAGTCACTACAAAGAACCCTACTTAATAACAGTCTTTATCTAGAGCCCCCTACCCAACAATAGTCACGGTAGAGCACCTACCCAACCACAATTACTGTAGAACCATCTACCCAGCAACAGTCACTATAGAATGCCTACCCAACAACAGTCACTATGAAGCACCTCACCCAACAACAGTCACCTATAGAGCACTCTACCCAACAACACCCACTTTAAAGTCTCCACCCAACAACAGTCACCTGTAGGGCACTGTCACCAAACAACAGTCATTATGGAACACCTCTCTTAACAACAGTCACTATACAGCACCTATGAAACAACAGCCACTATAGAGCACTCTACCCAGCCACAGTCACTATAGATCATGTACCCAACATCTGTCACTATATGGCACTCTACCCAGCAACACTCACTATAGATTACCCCACCCACAACAGCCACTATAGAGCACACTACCAGCAACAGTCACTGTAGAGCACCATACCAACAACAGTAACTATAGAGGACCCTATTCCACAGTCACTACCTATTCAGCAACAGTGACTATAGAGCACCCTATGCAGAAACAGTTACTGCAGAGCACTCTACCCAATGTCAGACACTATAGAGTACTGTACCCAGCCACAGTCACTATAGAGCATCCTACACAACAACAGTCAGTATAGAGCACTGCACCAAACAACAGTCACTATAAAGCACCTACCCAAGAACAGTCACTATAGAGCACCCTACCAAAAACAGTCAATATAGATGACCTACACAAAAACAGTCACTGTAGAGCCCTGTACTCAGCAAAAGTCACTATAGAGCACTCTACCCAACAACAGTCACTATTAGATCACCTTACCCAGGAACAGTCACTGTAGAGCACACGACCAAACAACACTCAGTGAAGAGCACCTATGCAACGTCACTATAGAGTACCCAGCCAACAGCAGTCACTACAGGGCACATTCCCAACAACAGTCACTATAAAGGCCCTAACCAACCACAGTCAGTATACAGCACCATACCCAACCAACAGCCACTATAGAACATGTCACCCAACTACAGAAACTCAGGCACACAACACCACACACACATTACGCAGTGCACCAGTACACCACTTACCACACATACTGCTGACTCACTCTCCACATTACATACATCTCACACAGACACACACCAATCATCACACGTATACTATGCAGTGCACACACCACTCACCACAAACACACTACACAGTGCAGACACTTCAAACAGACACACACTAGTTACAACACACACATTACAGTGAACACAACTCACAAAGACACAAGACTGACCACAAACACTGCACAGTAAACACACCTCAGACACACAGCACTCACCATGCACACATTTCACAGTGAAGACACCTCACACAGACCCACGACTCACCAGAAACACACACTGCTCAGTTTGCACACCTCACACAGACCCACGACTCACCAGATACACACACTGCACAGTGTGCACACCTCACAAAGACACACACCATTGACCACACACACACTCCTCAGTGCACTCACCTTACACAGAAACACACCACTCACCACACAAACACACACAAACTGCACAGTGCACACACCTCACACAAACACACACAACTCACCATACACACACACTACACAGTGTACACAGCACCCACAGACAGAAAATACTCACCAAACACACACTCCACAGTGCAGACACCTAAGACAGACATACCACTCACCACTCACACTTCACAGTGCATTCACCTCACACAGATACACACCACTCACCACAGAAAAATTCTAAAGTGGGCACACCTTACACGGACACACACCACACAATGCAAACACTCCAGAGTGCAGACACCTAGCACAGAGACACACCAATTCCACACACACTCCACAGTAAAGACACCTCACACAGACACACACCAGTCACCACAAATACTCCACACACATACTCCACAGTGCAAACACCTTATACAGACACTCACCACTCACACATCAATGAGTGCACACAGCTCTCACAGACACACCACACACTGCACACATAACACTCCACAGTGCACAAGTTTTACACAGACACACAGCAGTCAACACACACAGACACAATTCAGAGTGCATACACCTCACCAACACACCACTCATGACACACACACTCCACATTGAAGAAATCTCATACAGACACACAAATGACCACACACCACACAATAAATACATTTCACACAGACACACAACACTCACCACACACATATTTTGCAGTGCAGACACCTCACACAGGCACACCACTCACCACAAACACACACTGCTCAGTGAATTCACCTCACGAAGACACACTACTCTGACCATACACAATCCACAGTGCACACACTGCACCCAGACTTGCACCACACACCACACAATCACACACACTGCATTGGGCACACACCTAACCCAAACACACACCCCTTACCATGCACACACACTACACAGTGCACACGCCTTATACAGACACACAAGAATCATCACACACACTCCACTGTACACACCTCACACAGACACACACCTCTCACCACACTCACACTGTGCACAGTGCAAAAACCTCACAGACACAAGTCACTCACCACACACTCTTCACAGTGCACACACTTTACACAGACACACACCACTCACCTCACACAGACTATGCAGTGCACACATGTCACAGGGACACACAACAATATCACACACACTCCACCATGCACACACCTTATGCAGACATACATCACTTACCACGCACACACTCTCCACAGTGCCCACACTTCACACAGACCCACACCACTCAAGACAAACACTCCAGACTGAAGACACCTAGCACAGACCCACGCCAGTTTTCACACACACTGCACAATTATACTCCACTGTACATACATCTCACACAGACACACACCACTCATCACACACATACTACACAGTGCACACATCTCACAGAGCCACACCACTCAACACACATTATCCTCCACAGTGCACACGTTTTACAAACACACTACTCACCAAACACACACTCCACAGTTCACAAAACTCACACAGATACACAGCAGTCACCACACGCAGACTCCATTGTGCACACACCTCACACACATACCACTCACAACACACACATTCCACATTGAAGAAACCTCATACAAACACACGACTGACCACAAACACTACACAGTAAATATATTTCACAAAAACACACAGCACTCACCATCCAGACATTCCACAGTGGAGACACCTCATGCAGGCACACCACTCATCACACACACTACACAGTGAACACACCTCACAAAGACACACACCACTCACCACAAACGCACTCCACAGTGCAAACACCTCACACAGACACACACCACTCACCACACAAGCACATACAAACTACACACTGCACTCACCTAACACAAACACACACCACTCACCATACACACACATTACACACTGCACACACCTCACACAGACACACACCACTTACCACAGACACACTCCACAATGCACACCTCACACAGACACCCACCATGAAACACACACACTTCAGTGCATAGACCTAGCCCAGACACACACCACTCACCACACACACACTGCACAGTGTATAAACCTCACACAGACACAAGTCACTCATGACACACACTCATCACAGTGCACACACCTCACACAGCCACACACCACTCACCACAGACACACCACAGTGCACACACCTCACATGGACACACAACATGCATTCCACAACACACACACTTTAGAGTGCAGACACCTGGCACAGACACACACAACTTACCATTCACACTGCACACACACTCCACTGTGCACACATTTTACACAGGCACACAGAACTACCTACACACACTTCACAGTGCAGACAGCTCACACAGACACACACCAGTCACTACACACAGTCCACACACATACTTTACAGTGCACACACCTTATACAGACACACACCACTCACACATGAAAAAGTGCACACAACTCACACAGACACACCACTCACCACATACATAACACTCCACAGTTAACACATTTTACAAAGACACACACTGCTCACCAAACACACACTCCAGAATTCACACAACTCACACAGACACACACGAGTCACAACACAGACTCCACACTTATACTCCACATTGCACACACTTTAAACAGACATGCACCAGTAATACATTAACGATTGAACACAACTCACACATTCACACCACTCACCACAAACATAACACTCCACATTGCACATATTTCTCACAGACACACAGTACTTATGACACACACTCTTAACAGTGAAGACACCTCACAAAGACACAAGACTGATCACACACTACACAGAAAAGACACCTCACACACACAACACTCACTACACACACTTTCCACAGTGCAAAAACTTTAAACAGGCATACACCACTCACCAAACACACACTCCACAGTTTACACAACTCAAACAGACAGACAGCAGTCACATAACACACACATTCCACAGTGCAGACAACTCAAACAGGCAAACCACTCACCACAAACACACACTGCACAGTGAACACACCTCACAAACACACCACTGACCACATCCACACACTCCAGGTGCACACACCTCACACAGAAACACACCACTCACCACACAAACACATACAACCTGCACAGTGCACACACCTCCCAGAAACACACACCACTTATCATACACACACTACAGTGCACACACCTCACACAAACACACACCACTCACCATACACACTCACTACACAGTGCACACATTTCACACAGATACACACCACTCATCAAATGCATACTACACAGTGCACACATTTTACACAAACACACACCACTCACCATACACACTCACTACACAGTGCACACATCTCACACAGATACACACCACTCATCAAATGCATACTACACAGTGCACACACCTCACACAGACACACACCACTTACCAAACACACACTCCACCATGCAAACACATCACACAGACACAAACCAGTCACCACACACACCTCACACACATACTTCCCAATGCACATACCTTCAAGAGATATGCACCACTCACACATTAAAGAGTGAACACAACTCACATTTACACAACTCACCACACACATAACACTCCATTGTGCACACATTTTACACAGACACACACTACTCATGACACACCCAGTTTACCATGAAGCACCTCACAAAGACAAAAGACTGACCACCCACACTACACAGAAAACACACCTCACACAAACACACAACACTCACCAAACATTCCACAGTGCACACACCTCACAGGCACACACCACTCACCAAACACACACTCCAAAGTTTACACAACTCACAAATACACATAGCATTAACACGCACACACTCCATTGTGCACACCCTTCACACACACACCACTCATGACACACACTTCACATTGAGAAAACCTACACACACACGACTGACCACACTCCCTACACAGTAAATACATTATACACAGACACACAAAACTCAGCACACACACGTTGTGCAGTGCAGACACCTCACACAGGCACACCACTCACTGCAAACACACACTGCACAGTGAACACTCCTCAGAAAGACACACACCACTGACAACACTCACTCTCCATATTGCTCACACCTCACACAGACACACACCACTCACCACACAAACACACACAAACTTCACAGTGCAAACACCTCACACAAACACACACTACTCACCATTCACACACACTACACAGTGTACACACCTTACACAGACACACACCACTCACCAAACACACAGTCCACTGTGCAGACACCAAACACAGACATACCACTTACCACACACTACACAGTGCACTCACCTCACACAGACATACCACCTAATGCACACACAATCCAAAGTGCAGTTTACACAGACACACATCACTTACCACACACTTCACACACACTCCACAGTGCATAAACCACACAGTCACACACCACTTAATACACACTACATGCACACACTCCGCATAGCATAATTCTCACACAGACACAAAACTTAACAGTGTTTCGCGTGTGACCTGCTGTTTTCCACATGTGACCTGACGTGTTTTGTGTGTAACCTGCTGTGTTTCACGTCTGACCTGCTGTGTTTCGCATCTGACCTGCTGTGTTCCAGGTCTGACCTGATGTGTTCTGCGTGTGACCTGCTGTGTTCCGCATGTGAACTGCTGTGTTCCAAGTCTGACCTGCTGTGTTTCACGTCTGACTTGCTGTGTTCCAAGTCTGACCTGCTGTGTTCCAAGTCTGACCAGCTGTGTTTCACGTCTGACCAGCTGTGTTCTGCGTCTGACCTGCTGTGTTCTGCGTGTGACCTGCTGTGTTCTGCACGTGACCTGCTGTGTTCCACATCCGACCTGAAGTGTTCCATGTCTGAGCTGCCGTGTACCAAGTCTGACCTGCCGTGTTCCACGTCTGACCTCCTGTGTTTTGTGTCTGACCAGCTCTGTACCGTGTGCTGTGTTCCGCATGTGACCTGCTGTTTTCCAAGTCTGACCTGGTGTGTTCTAAGTCTGACCTGCTGTGTTCCAAGTCTGACCTGCTGTGTTCTGCATCAAACCTGCTGTGTTCCACGTCAGTTCTGCTGTGTTGTGTGACTGTCATGCTCAGTTGCACAACTGACCTACTGTGTTGTGTGACTGACCTGCTGTGTTCCGTGTGGCCTGCTGTGTTCCACGTGTGACCTGCTGTGTTCCAAGTCTGACCTGCTGTGTTCCACGTCTGACCTCCTGTGTTCCATGTCTGACCTGCTGTGTTCCAAGTCTGACCTGCTGGGTTCCACGTCTGACCTGCTGTGTTGCAAGTCTGACATGCTGTGTGCCACGTCTAACCTGCTGTGTTCCACGTCTGACCTGCTGTGTTTTATGTCTGACCTGCTGTGTTCCAAGTCTGACCTGCTGTGTTCCACGTCTGACCTGCTGTGTTGCAAGTCTGACATGCTGTGTGCCACGTCTAACCTGCTGTGTTCCACGTCTGACCTTCTGTGTTTTATGTCTGACCTGCTGTGTTCCATGTCTGACCTGCTGTGTTCCAAGTCTGACCTGCTGTGTTTTACGTCTGACCTGCTGTGTTCCATCTGACCTGCTGTGTTCCACATTTGACCTGCTGTGTTCCAAGTCTGACCTGCTGTGTTTCAAGTCTGACCTGCTGTGTTCCAGGCCTGACCTCCTGTGTTCCAGGTCTGACCTGCTGTGTTCCAGGTCTGACCTCCTGTGTTCCAGGTCTGACCTGCTGTGTTCCACGTCTGGCCTGCTGTGTTCCACATCTGACCTGCTGTGTTCCCAGTCTGACCTGCTGTGTTGCAAGTCTGACCTGCTGTGTTCCAAGTCTGACCTGCTGTGTTCCACGTCTGACCTGCTGTGTTCTGCATCTGACTTGCCATGTTACACATCTGACTTGCTGTGTTTAGTAGATGAGATCAAAAGTGTACCCCACCAAGCCATTTATGGTTAAATATATTGGGTTACACAAAAAATAATAAAAATTAATGTCATCACTTCCAAGATGGCATTGTAGAAGTGACACAGGATTGCAGCTCTCAGTGAAGGTGCGGAGGATGAGTCCTAGCCACATTCCCAGATGGTCCCTTTTTGCCCACAGAACGTTGAAAGTCCCAGGTGTGAAAGAGACATGGGACGCCAGCACAGCTGGCTCACGTGGCCAGTTCAGCTAGCACCACAGCACAACGGCACCGGGCACAAAACTCACTGGTCAGGGTGCCCTGTGAAACCAGCAATCTGGGATTTGGAAGGGCAGATTGGCATGTCCATCTGATTGAACAGGACTTGGACAATGAGCCAAACCAGGAGATTCCAGGGAAGTGTAATCTGAGCTGGTGCAGTGGGCAGTGGCATGGGACATTGCAGGCTACAGGGGCGCCAGTGAGAGTCGACCGTTCAGCTTTGGGAGAGGAAAAGAGAGATAGATGATGGACTCTGAGGCAGGGAGCTGGGTGATCAGGCTCAGCGGGTCCCACCCTCATGGAGACAATCAGGGCAGCAATTGGAGGCGCTTGGGGATGAGAGTTTTGCTGCTGGCACAGTTGAAACTGGGATGGTGCAGCCGGGTGGGTGAGGGGCATCTGCCACTATGGATGCAATCTGCCCCTACTGAAGTACCACCCAGTGCTGATGCAGCCTGCCATAGCTGAGGCAACCCGCCATAACAGAGAGACTCTGCCAGCAGGGCGGAGTGCACCACAGCAGAACAGAGCCCCATGGCACCAGGGTGGACCCATGCTAGCAGGGCAAAGCCTCAGCAAGCAAATAGTGAATAGACTACCTCCTAGCCTGGCAGGACAGTGAAACAGATACTCATAAAGAAAGCCCCATCTCCCTGAGACAGAGCATCTAAGGGGGGAAAAAAGGGGGGTTTTGTGAGTTCTGTTGCAGCAGACATAAACACATCCTCCCAACAACTGTGAATGAACAACGGAGATCACAACTCAGCACTGGAGTTCCTATAAAGCACAGACCATCCCCTCAAGCAGCACCCTGACCGCTGTATATCCAAAGAGTCATCCCAAAAGAAGACTAATCAAACTGATATTTCGTGGGCATCATTCTGGAACAAAGATAGAAGAAGAAGAAACTGGAAGCATCCCTCACTGTTCTGCAGCTGCTGCAGGTGTACCACAGACAAGCAGGGCCTGGAGTGGACCTCAGCACTCATACAGCTGAGGGGCTATATTAATAGAAGAAAAACTAAGTAACAGAAATACTTCATCATCAACAATCTGGGCATCCGCTCAGAGACCCAATCAAAAAGTCAGCAACTACTAAGACGACAGGTGGATAAATTCATAAAGATGGGAAGAAACCAGCGAAAAAAGGAAGAAAACACCCGAAACCAAAACACCTCACCTCCTACAAAGGACCAAAACTCCTCAACAGCAAGGGAACAAAGCTGGACGGAGAATGAGTGTAACGAAATGAAATAATCAGACTTCAGAAAGTGAATAATGAGAAACTTCAGCGAGCTAAAAGAACATGTTCTAAATCAATGCGAAAAAACTAAGAACCTTGAAAAAAGATTTGAAATAAGATTCGAGGAAATGATAACAAGAATGGACAACGTAGAGAGGAATATGAATGAATTGAAGGAGCTGAAAAACACAACACAAGAACTTCACGAAGCATACACAAATTTCAACAGCCAAACTGACCAAGCAGAAGAAAGAATATCAGAACTCGAAGATCAATTCAATGAAATAAAATGAGAAACCCAGATTAGAGAAAAAAGCACAAAAAGGAATGAACAAAATCTCCAGGAATTGTGGGACTATGTGAAGATACCCAACCTACGTTTAATAGGTGTACCAGAATGTGATGAAGAGAATGAATCCAAGCTGGAAAATACTCTTCAGGATATTATCCAGGAAACCTTCCCCAACCTAGCAAGACAGGTCAATACTCAACTCCAGGAAATACAGAGAACACCACAAAGATACTCTGCAAGAATAGGAACCCCAAGGCACATAATCGTCAGATTCACCAGGGTTGAAATAAAGAAGAAAATACTAAGGGCAGCCAGAGAAAAAGGTTAGCCCATCAGACACACCGCAGATCTCTCAGCAGAGACTCTACAAGCCAGAAGAGACTGGAAGCCAATATTCAACATTCTTAAAGAAAAAACTTTCAACCCAGAATTTCATATCCAGCCAAACTGAGCTTCATAAGTAAAGGAAGAATAAAATCCTTCGCTAACAAGCAAGTACTCAGAGATTTTGTCACCACTAGGCCTGCTTTACAAGAGCTCCTAAAAGAGGCACTACACATAGAAAAAAACAACCAGTACCAGCCATCCTAAAAGCTTACCAAATGCTAAAGAGCATCAACAAAATGAAGAATCTACATGAACCAATGGGCAAAAAAGCTAGCTAGCATCAAAATGGCAGTGTCAAATTCACACATAACAATATTAACCCTAAATGTAAATGGGCTAAATGCACCAATCAAAAGACACAGACTGGCAAATTGAATAAAAAACCAAAACCCGTCGGTGTGCTGTATCCAGGAAACCCACCTAACATGCAATGATACACAAAGGCTCAAAATAAAGGGATGGAGGAAGATTTACCAAGCAAACAGAGAGCAAAAAAAGCAGGAGTTGCAATTCTCATCTCTGATAAAATAGACTTTAAAGCAGCAAAGATCAAAAGGGACAAAGAAGGTCATTACATAATGGTAAAAGGATCGATACAACAAGAAGAGCTAACGATTCTAAATATATGTGGACACAATGCAGGAGCACACAGATATATAAGGCAAGTTCTTAATGACTTACAAAGAGACTTAGACTCCCACACAATAATAGTGGGAGACTTTAACACTCCACTGTCAATAGCAGACAGATCAACCAGACAGAAAATTAACAAGGATATCCAGGACTTGAACTCAGACCTGGAACAAGCAAACCTGACAGACATTTACAGAAATCTCCACCCAAAATCCACAGAATATACATTCTTCTCAGCACCACATCACACCTACTCCAAAACTGACCACATAATAGGAAGTAAAGCACTCCTCAGCAAATGCAAAACAACTGAAATCATAACAAACAGTCTCTCAGACCATAGTGCAATCAAGTTGGAACTCAGAATTCAGAAACTAACTCAGAACCGCACAGCTTCATGGAAACTGAACAACTGGCTCTTGAATGTTGATTGGACAATGAAATGAAGGCAGAAATAAAGAAGTTCTTTGAAACCAACGAGAATGAAGACACAACGTACCAGAATCTCTAGGACACATGTAAAGCAGTCTGCAGAGGAAAATATATAGCAATAAGTGCCCACATGAGAAGAGTGGAGAGATCCAAAATGGACACCCTATCGTCAAAATTGAAAGAGCTAGAGGAGGAAGTTCAAAAAAGCTCAAAACCTAGCCGAAGACAAGAAATAACTAAGATCAGAGCAGAACTGAAGGAGATAGAGACAAGAAAAACCCTTTAAAAATCAATAAATCCAAGAGCTGGTTTTTCGAAAAGATCAACAAAATAGACAGACCACTAACCAGATTGATAAAAAAGGAAAGAGAGAACAACCAAATAGATGCAATAAAAAACGATAATCAGGAAATCACCACAGATTCCACAGAAATTCGAACCATCATCAGAGAATACTACAAACAGCTCTATGCACATAAACTAGTAAACCAGGAAGAAATAGATAAATTCCTGGAGGCCTGTTTCCTCCCAAGCCTAAACCAGGAGGAAGCCAAAACTATGAATAGACCAATAACAAGGTCTGAAGTTGAGGCAGCAATTAAGAGCCTACCACATAAAAAAGGCCAGGTCCAGATAGGTTCACAGCTGAATTCTACCAGACACACAAAGAGGATCTGATACCATTTTTTTGAAACTATTCCAAATAATCCAAAAAGAGGGAACCCTTCCCAAATCATTTTATGAGACTAAAATCATCTTGATACGAAAACCCGGCAGAGACTTAACAAGAAATCCTCAGGCCAATATCCATGACGAACATAGATGCAAAAATCTTCAATAAAATACTGGCAAACCGATTGCAACAGCACATTAAAAAACTTATCCATCATGATCAAGTAGGATTCATCCCGGGGATGCAAGGCTGGTTCAACATACGCAAGTCTATAAATGTAATCCACCACATAAACAGAAGCAAAAACAAAAACCACATGATTATCTCAATTGACGCAGAGAAGGCATTTGACAAAATTCAACAGCCCTTTATGCTAAAAACCCTCAATAAACTTGGTATTGATGGAACATATCTCAAAGTAATAAAAGCTATTTATGACAAACCAACAGCCAATATCATACTGAATGGGCAAAAGCTGGAAGCATTCCCTTTGAAATCCGGCACTAGACAAGGATGCCCTCTCTCACCACTCCTATTCAACATAGTACTGGAAGTTCTAGCCAGAGCAATCAGGCAAGAAAAATAAATAAAGGGTATTCGAATAGGAAAGGTGGAAGCCAAATTGTCTCTATTTGCAGACGACATAATAGTATACCTAGAACGCCCCATCACCTCAGTCCAAAAACACCTGAAACTGATAAGCAACTTCAGCAAAGTCTCAGGCTATAAAATCAATGTGCAAAAATCACAAGCATTCCTATACACCAATAACAGACTTAAAAGGAACCAAATCAAGAACGAACTGCCATTCACAATTGCTACAAAGAAAATAAAATACCTAGGAATACAACTCACAAGGAACGTAATGGACCTCTTCAAGGAAAACTACAAACAACTGCTCAACGAAATAAGATAGGACACAAACAGATGGAGAAACGTTCCATGTTCGTGGTTAGGAATAATCAATAACGTGAAAATGGCTATACTACCCAAAGTAATTTACACAATCAACGCTATCCCCATCAAACTACCATTGAATTTCTTCACAGAACTGGAAAATACCACCATGAACTTCATATGTAACCAAAAGGGAGCCCGCATATCCAAGTTAATTCTAAGTAAAAAGAACACAGCGGGAAGCATCACACTACCAGACTTCAAACTATACTACATGGCTACAAACAACTGGTACCAAAACAGAGGTATAGACCAATGGAACAGAACAGAGGCATTGGAGGCAACACAACATATCTACAGCCATATTATCTTTGAGAAACCAGACAAAAACAAGCAATGGGGAAAGGATTCCCTTTTTAATAAATGGTGTTAAAAAAACTGGCTAGCCATGTGCAGAAAGCAGAAACTGGACCCCTTCCTGACACCTTAAACTAAAATTAACTCCAGATGGATTAAAGACTTAAACATAAGACCTGACACCATAAAAAGCCTAGAAGAAAATCTAGGCAAACCATTCAGGACATAGGAGTAGGCAAGGACTTCATGAACAAAACACAAAAAGCATTGGCAACAAAAGCCAAAATAGACAAATGGGACCTAATCAAACTTCACAGCTTCTGCACGGCAAAAGAAACTGTCACTAGAGTGAATCGGCAACCATCAGAATGAGAAAAAAATCTTTGCAGTTTACCCACCTGACAAAGGGCTGATATTTAGAATTTACAAAGAACTCAAACAGATTTACAGGAAAAAAACAAACAAGCCCATTCCAAAATGGGCAAAGGATATAAACAGACACTTTACAAAAGAAGACATACATGAGGCCAACAAACACATGAAAAAAATGCTCATCATCACTGGTCATTAGAGAGATGCAAATCAAAACCACATTGAGATACCATCTCACGCCAGCTAGAATGGTGATCATTAAAAAATCTGGAGACAGCAGATGCTGGAGAGGATGTGGAGAAATAGGAACACTCTTACACTGTTTGTGGGACTGTACATTAATTCAACCATTGTGGAAAACAGTGTGGCGATTCCTCAGGGACCTAGAAATAGAAATTCCATTTGACCCAGCAATCCCATTACTAGGTATATATCCAAAGGACTATAAATCATTCTACTATAAGAACACATGCACACGAATATTTATTTCAGCACAGTTTACAATAGCAAAGACCTGGAACCAACCCAAATGCCCATTGATGATAGACTGGACTGGGAGAATGTGGCACATATACACCATGGAATATTATGCAGCAATCAAAAATGATGAGGTTGTGTCCTTTGTAAGGACATGGATGAATCTGGAGAACATCATTCTCAGCAAACTGACACAAGAACAGAAAAGGAAATACTGCATATTCTCACTCATAGGAAGCTGAGGAAAAATGAGAGCACATGGACACAGGGAAGGGGTCTACTACACACTGGAGTCTATTGGGAGGAATGAAGGAGAAACAGCAGAGGGGGAGCTTGGGAGGGATAGCATGGGGAGAAATCCCAAGTGTGGGTGAAGGGGAGGAAGGCAGCAAAACACACTGCCTTGTGTGTACCTAGGCAACTATCTTGCACTTTTTGCACATCTACCCCAAAACCTAAAATGCAATAAAAATTTAAAATTAAAAAAAGAAAAAAAAATTAACAAAATGACATATACTTATTACCAACACATAAATAAGGTATTTCCTAACGTAGCCAATACCTATATCAGCCTTTATCACCTAAAGTAAAAACTACTATAAAACATTAACTTCAACAAACAAATTTATACGGTTAGAATTCAAGCATTTATAGAAAAGCATAAGTCAAAATGAAGTATCCTATCAAAAATATCATAAAAATTTTGTTATTCTTACTGTGCTAAATATGGATATTTTGTAATGGTCACAGGTCTAAGAAACTCAATATCAAATACTTTCCAGAAACTAAAACAGGGACCAAGCTATTCAACCAGACTTAAGACCTTTGCTAACAATCTGAAAAAAAAAAATCAGTAATACATAATTTTCAGGTTCTAGTCACTTAACATTATATTTATAAAAATACAATAGAAGCATGAGTTTTAAGAACTCAACTAGCAACAATCAATAATTTCAACAATAATATTAAATATACATTTTATACATTTTATTTATGTTATTCAAAATCAATATAATTTAGTCTTACCTCTGAACTGTAGTCATCTGCTGTGGTTGAAACTTCACTTTCCAGCTAAAACCAAAGTAAAAACCAAATATAATTAAGTACTTTCTTGTGTTAAGTATCATACTTTACTAAGCTGTTACTATTGGTAACATATGATGGAAATGTCACATAAAATACCACTAAAAAACTAGTAAAATTTATTCAGATCTTTAAAATTTTCATTTAATTATAAATAACAATGGCAAAATAATGCAATTAAAATGTACCAGTAGGCATTTTTCTAAATATAAAAGTATCAAGAGGTACTTTCATACAGGATCTTATATACAGTACATATTATTTGTAAGCCAAAAGCACCAAGACACCATTCCTCTTATCCTTGTATAGTAGCCTCCACTTTATCCATGGTATTGCTTTCTATAATTTCAGTTACCCATGGTTAAATGTGTTTAGAAAATATTAAAATGCAAAATTTCAAAAATAAACAATTTATATATATTTTTAAAAAAAGTCCATTAAACTCATCACAATATTTATAGATTAAAGCAAATAAGCTGGGCTTTATTTCAATACAGCTAGAAAACATGCTAACATAATTCAAAGCACATTTATGCATGACTAAATGAAAGTCTAGGCAAACTGGAAAGCAGAGGAAACCTACTTACCAACAAAGGTTACCTAGCAAGAGCCAACGTGAGATGGTCTGGATTTGCGTCTCCACTCAAATCTGTTTCAGTGGTAATCCTCAACGTTGAAGGAGGGACCTGGTGAGAGGACGTGACTGGATCTTGCAGGCAGATTTCTTATGGATAGTTTAGTAGCATCCCCTCAGTACTAACCCTGTGATAGTGAGTGAGTTCTCCCAAGATCCGGTAGTTTAAAAGTATGTGGCACCTCCACGCTCACTCTCTTGCTCCTGCTCTGGCCCTGTGGCATAACTGCTCCCCCTTCACCTTCTCACACGTAAGTTTTCTGAGGCCTCCCCAGAGGCCAGGCCGATGCCAGTATCATGCTTCCTGAGCAGCCTGCAGAACTATGAGCCAAGGAAACCTCTTTTCTTTAACCAATATCAGGTATTTCTGTATAGCAATGGAAAAATAGACTGACATATAATGTTACACACGCAATGTGTGGGTTTGATCACTTGGCAGACCAATGAACACAACCAAGGGGGACATAATAAGGGTATTTTATTACTTGGAACTAGTAAAAAGGACATGGGAATGGTTCCCCAAAGCAGTGCCTCCCCAAACAAAGTGAAAACACGCCTTTTATTTGGCTGGTTAGCTAACTCATTATATGTGGAGGTGGAGTAAAGGCAGTTCAGGTGCAGTAGGTAATCACACTTCTACCTTTGTGAAATGTGCAGCAAATGACAGCAAACCTCCTCTCTGGGCAGGGTTTTTAGTATGGTAATGAGTTTACCAAATATTCAACACGTTTTTTTCTGTTGTTGTTTTTTTTTTGTTGTTGTTGTTGTTGTTGTCTTTGCAAAGGCTGAGCTTCTTTCTGGAACTTTTTGAAACAAAAGAACTCAAAGTGCAACAGTTACAAGTAAGTTCAAAGTGTGTACAAAAATGTTCAGGGACCTTGGGTTACACTAAGAGCAAATATCAGAGTTAATGTGGAAAGCACGTATATTTTCCCTCAAGACTGTCTTTATCTACTTCTATTTTTACTTCATTTACATATAGACCGTTATAAACCTCATAAGTCCATTAAAATGCCAAGTAAGGAATGAATAAAGAGCTGCCTGGGAAAATGGATAAAGAGCTCAAATGAGATTTACTGGTTTTCTGCAGCTTTTGGAAGAGCATAGAGAAGTGTGATGGCTCAGCAAGGAGGCTGGAAAGAAATGCAGAGGTAGCACCATCTACCATCTAAGACTCAGACATGCTCAAGTGGACTAAAACCTATGCTTTTCATCAATGAAACATGCAATTTTTCATGATTAAATGATACCTCATTTTTTTTCCTTAATAGAAACAACACAGCAGGTGATTAATTAAAGTGCGTGAAGGATAGTGCACTGTTCTTTAATTAAAATTAACACAGCAAAACACTCAGGCTGCACCACTTAATTGTTTCCAAATAATACGACTTGTCTCCCAGGGGAGAAAACCCACAGAAAGCCAAGTAAAATGAATATGGAGTGCTTTAAGGCAAGAATTTTTAAGAAGCTTTAACTGGGTTACAGTTTCTCAAAAGGACTTTTTATAGAAGGTTTTTCCTGACTCACCTGTGATAGCGAACTGAACTGTATTTTCCTCCTGGCTCTGTCACAAACTGGGTGTCCCTGGACAAGACACTGAACCTCTCAGGAGCAATTTCTTTAAGCTTTCAAGAGTTGAAAGTAAATAAGCAGGTAAGTCCTTTGTGAGCTGTCATCCTGGAATCCTGTGATCCCAGGACAAAATCTCGGGTGTCACATGTGGGGATGGACTTCTGTGGCAACAGTGCATCATCTGTTAAGAATGAAAAAACAAGCCACTGGGGATGCTTTAGAAATAGCCCAATTGAATTTCTACCCTCTGGCTGCTTATCCCTTGGCATTTCTTTGGCAGCCTGCTCTGGAACCTCCCAGTTCTCCTTGGTCTTCTCAAAGCTGGTCCAGACCTCTCACTGTCCCAGAGTGTGATGGCTTTTGGAGGTGGCCAAATCTTCAAATCTAGCCAGAAGGACCCAAATTGCTTCTGGCCAGCAAATCTAGAACCTGATCCTGTCTGCACACTTTTGCCTCTTCTCCGGAGCTCTGGTGAGGAAGGGTGATGTTGTAAAGCGCCTCTCCCTCCATCTATCCATAAGCATCCCTGTGGAGCCAGGGGAGTAGCTAGGGGCTTCTTCTTTTCCATGTTTGTGCCACTCCACTTTGGAAAATAGAGCAGCATTTGAAAAAACGAAGGGCTTACAACTTTTTTTTTCATTCAGGAAATTAAACTAGAAACCTGAAGGTTTGAGTCTTGTCTGGACTCCAGCACTAACTTTCTGTGTGACTTTAGTGAAATCACGGCCCCTCCTGGGACTGCTATCCTTCCTCTGTGAAGCAGGAATAGAATTATTACAGGTGGGAATCCAGATGATAGAAGCCAGTTTGAGGGGCACAGCCAGGTGCCAGTATCCACCCCATGCAGAAATGCTCAGGTGAGAGGCCCTTGTGCTGACCTCCACCTATCACAGACCCTCCCATCCCTCTCTCCTTTCCTCAGCTTGGGAGACTGAACTCTGCCTTCTTTCTATAGGTGCAGGAAAGAGAGGAGGAGAGGGAGTTACATTGGGTTCAAGTGTGTACAAAAAAATTCAGAGACCCTGGGCTACACTAAGAGAAAATATCAGAGTTAATGTGGAAAGCACGTATATTTTCCCTCAAGACTGGCTTTATCTATTTCTATTTTTACTTCATTTACATATAGACCCTTATAAGCCTCATAAATTCATTAAAATGCCAAGTAAGGAATGAATAAAGAGCTGCCTGGGAAAATGGATGAAGAGCTCACATGAGATTTACTGGTTTTCTGCAGCTTGTGAGAGAGCATAAAGAAGTGTGATGGCTCAGCAGGGAGGCTGGAAAGAAATGTAGAGGCAGAACCACCTACCATCTAAGACTCAGACATGCTCAAGTGGATTAAAATATATGCTTTTCATCAATGAAACATGCACTTTTTCATGGTTAAATGATACCTCAGTTGTTTTCCTGAATGACTAACAGAAACAACACAGCAGGGGATTAATTAAAGTATGTGAAGGATAGTGCACTGTTCTTTAATTAAAATTAACACAACAAAACACTCAGGCTGCACCACTTAACTGTTTCCAAATAATATGACTTGTCTCCCAGGGGAGAAAACCCACAGAAAGCCAAATAAAATGAAAATGGAGTGCTTTAAGGCAAGAATTTTTAAGAAACTTTAACTGGGTTACAGTTTCTCAAAAGGACTTTTTATAGGATGTTTTTCATGACTCACCTGTGATAGTGAACTGAACTGTATTTTCCTCCTGGCTCTGTCACAAACTGGGTGTTCCTGGACAAGGCACTGAACCTCTCAGAAGCAATTTCTTTAAGCTTTCAAGAGTTGAAAGTAAATAAGCAGACAAGCTCTTTGTGAGCTGTCATTCTGGAATTCTGTGATCCCAGGACAGAATCCCGGGTGTCATATGTGGGGATGGACCTCTGTGGCAACAGTGCAGCATCTGTGAAGAATGAAAAAACAAGTGACTGGGGATGCTTTAGAAATCGCCCAATTGGATTTCTACCCTCTGGCTGCTTATCCCTTAACCATCAGCCTGACCCTCACAAGTTCTGACAGAAAGTAGCATTTCCTTGGCAGACTGCTCCAGGACCTCCCAGTTCACCTTGGTCTTCTCAAAGCTGGTCCAGACCTCTCACTGTCCCAGAGTGTGGTGGCTTTTGGAGGTGGCCAAATCTTCAAATCTAGCCAGAAGGACCCAAATTGCTTCTGGCCAGCAAATCTAGGACCTGATTCTGTCTGCACCCTTTTGCCTCTTCTCCGGAGCTCTGGTGAGGAAGGGTGATGTTGTAAAGCGCCTCTCCCTCCATCTATCCATAAGCATCCCTGTGGAGCCAGGGGAGTAGCTTGGGGCTTCCTATTTTCCATGTTTGTGCCACTCCACTTTGGGAAATAGAGCAGCATTTGGAAAAACGAAGGGCTTACAACTTTTTTTTTCATTCAGGAAATTAAACTAGGAACCTGAAGGTTTGAGTCTTGTCTGGACTCCAGCACTAACTTTCTGTGTGACTTTAGTGAAATCATGGCCCCTTCTGGGACTGCTATCCTTCCTCTGTGAAGCAGGAATAGAATTATTACAGGTGGGAATCCAGATGATAGAAGCCAGTTTGAGGGGCACAGCCAGGTGCCAGTATCCACCCCATGCAGAAATGCTCAGGTGAGAGGCCCTTGTGCTGACCTCCACCTCTCACAGACCCTCCCATCCCTCTCTCCTTCCCTCGGCTTGGGAGACTGAACTCTGTCTTCTTTCTAAAGGTGCAGGAAAGAGAGGAGGAGAGGGAGTTACATTGTTCCCATTTCTTACAGCCACTGAGATCTCAGGGGGAAGTATATGAGCACCTTTTATTACACTTTCCTGGAGACTGAGAGCACAATTGTCTGTCCCAGGACACTGACACTATGTCTTTTGTGGGTTTTCTTAAAGCCATAAAGGGCTATATTTAATACCAAAGAATGAGACATTTCCAGCTGTCACTGGAGCTTCTTTATTACTTTGTAGTGAATAAAGAACAAACATTTTTTTTGTCAATCAATGAGAGCATGTAACATTGCTCAGTTTGGACTTGAACTCATGGCCTCACCTCCTCAAGCACCAGGACAACTGGCAGGAGCCACCATGTCCCCCAAGAAACAACCATTTTGTCTCACTTTCCTCTTAAGAGAGAACTTGCCAGAGACTGCAGAGCCCTGTGCCATTGGATACAGCAAGACAGGGAAACAAACAGGAAATACAAGTCTGGAGGTTTTATCAAATCCTCTGTTATCTTTGGCATTTTCATCCCCTGAAATTATGAACCAGGCTGAGTTTATTCCAGAGCTGACTTCAGAACTCAGTGGCAGAAAGGGTGCGGTGTAATTCATGTATCTGGAGGACACATGGAGACACACACCTGTGGCCACCGACTTCAAATCAAGGTCAGCATCTCACCACAATTGAAAGGAAGATCTAGGCTTTCAAGTGCTTGAATGAGAACCGACTCATACCCCTGACACATTCTGTCAGCAAGGTGCCTCACACAGCACCCCAGGCAACTTCCAGGATACTAGGGAGACATACACATCGTGTCCCTATGTAAGTGCTCATTGTCAAAATACACAGGGATGTGATGGGCACCAGAAGTTTTCTCATCTGCATTACCAGGATCATGGGTCCCAGGCCTTGTGGAGAACAGAGCTTCATTGTTTGCGATCAAGCTTGGTCCCCAGGAATGAGGCTTCTACACCCAAGGAACAGAAGGATATGGGGAAGAGTTTTGCACCAAACCATAACAGATGTGATGGGGCCATTTCAGAAACAACTTATCTGCACACTACCTAGGCCTTCATAGAATAAGCATTGCTTTGAACACAATTTTCTTACCTTCCTGATTCCTTGTCAAGGAACAACCTGTTGGAGATGCCATAAAATACCACATGAGAATACATTTGAACATCTGATACCTAGGGACCAAAAAACACAAGATTATAGATTTTTAAATCAATTCTATTGCAGTCAGGACACCTATTGCTGGGACTCTATGTTTGGATCCCCTTCCAGGAACATTCCCTTCATGGAAGCCATCTTTCTCTCTCCAGGATTTCCCCTCTGGAGTCTCCTTCCACACTCTCTCGTGGAAGCCTGTCTTCCCCTGCTAAACTCCATCTCTATCTATTCCCTTTCACTCAGGGTGAAAGCTGCTTTTCTCTCCTGAATTCCATCTTTTCAGATTCTCTCACTCAGTGTAAGAGTTAGTGGCCGATCCCAGGAAGATGGTGCAGTAGGAGCAACTCAGGATTGTAGCTCTCAGTGAAGGTGCAGAGGGTGAGTGTGAGCTGCATTTCCAGATGAATCTTTGTTGCCCACAGAACAGGGAAATTCCCAGGTGTAGGAGAGACACAGAAAGCCAGCCCAGCTGTTTAAGCTGGCGTGGCCATTTTGGCTGGCGCCGCAGCACAGTGGCAGTCTGTACAAAACCCACTGGTTTGGGTGAGCTTTTAAATGGGCAATATGAGATTTAGGAGGGCAGATTAGCATATTCATCTGATTAAACGGGACTTGGACAGTGAGCCAGACCAGGAGATTCCCAGGAAGTGACTTTTGAGCCAGTGCAGTGGGTCACTGCATGGAAAATCACACAGATCCCAGTGCCCTATCAGCAGGTGACTAAAACACCTGAGAGAGAGTCAACCGTTCAACTTAAAAAAAGGGCTCTGAGGCAGGGAGCCAGGTGATCAGGCTTGGTGGGTCCCACCCCCACAGGGACAAACAAAACATCAATTTGAAACACTAGGGGCTGAGAGTTTCACTGTGGGCACAACTGAACCCAGAATGGTGCAGCTCAGTGAAGTAGGGGCTTCTGCCATTACTGAGGCATTCTGCCCCTCCTGAGGTACACTCCCATTGCTGACACAGTCTTCTGTTGCCAAGGCAACCCACCATAACAGAGAGACTTTGCCAATACAGAGGCGGGCCACCATCACATCAGCAGTTTTAACTACATCCATATGAACGAGACTACAGGGAATTACACTTGGCATCAGGGTGGAGCCCATGGCAGAAGAGTGGAGCACATGACAGCAGGGTGGAGCCCACAGCAACAGGGTGGTGCCCATGGCAACAGGGTGGAGCCCATGACAGCAGGGCAGAGCCCATGGCAACAGGGTGGACCCCACAGCAGCAGGGCATAGCCTTGGCAGGCAAATAGTGTCTAGACTGTTTCCTAGCTGAGCAGGACAGTGCAACGAATACTCATAAAGAAAGCCCTAACTCCCTGTGACAGAGCATCTGAGAAAAACAAGGGGTTTTATGATTTCTGCTGCAGCAGACTTAAACATACCTGCCTAACAGCCCTGAATGAACAATGGAGCTTACAATTCAGCATTTGAGCTACTATAAAGTACAGACCATCTCCTCAAGCAGCTCCCTGACCCCTGTATATCCAAAGAGCCACCTCAAATAGGACTGATCAGACTGACATTTGGCAGGCATCATTCTGGGACAAAGATAGAAGAAGAAGAAACTGGTAGAATCCCTCACTGTTCCACAGCTGCTACAGGTGTACCCCAGACAAACAGGGTCTAGAGTGAACCTCAGCAGTCATACAGCAGAGGGGCTAGACTGTTAGAAAAAAAGCAAAGTAACAGAAATAATTCATCATCAACAATCTGGGTGTCCACTCAGAGACCCAATCAAAAAGTCAGCAACTACTCAGACGACAGGTAGATAAATACACAAAGATGGGAAGAAACCAGTGCAAAAAAGAAGTAAACACCCAAAACCAAAGCAACACGTTCCCTACAAAGGACCAAAACTCCTCACCAGCAAGGGAACAAAGCTGGACCGCGAATGAGTGTGATGAACTGACAAAATCAGTCTTCAGAAGGTGGGTAATGAGAAACTTCCGTGAGCCAAAAAAACATGTCCTAAATCATTGCAAAGAAACTAAGAATCTTGAAAAAAAATTGAAAAGAGATTTGAGGAAATGATAACAAGAATGGACAACTTAGAAATATGAATGCATTGAAGGAGCTGAAAAACACAACACGAGAACTTCACAAAGCACGCACAAGTTTTAACAGCTGAATTGTCCAAGCAGAAGAAAGAATATCAGAAGTCAAAGATCAACTTAATGAAATAAAACAAGAAACCAAGATTAGAGAAAAAAGCGCAAAAAGAAATTAACAAAGTATTTAAAAAATGTGGGACTATGTGAAGAGACCTAATCTACATTTGATAGGTGTACCAGAATGTGACACAGAGAATAAATCCAAGCTGGAAAATACTCTTCAGAATATTATCCAGGAAAACTTCCTCAACCTAGCAAGGCAGGCCAATATTAAAGGCCAGGAAATACAGAGAACACCACAAAGATATTCCACAAGGAGAGCAACTCCAAGGCACATAATCGTCAGATTTGCCAGGGTTGAAATGAAGAAGAAAATACTAAGGGCAGCCAGAGAGAAAGGTCGGGTCACCCACAAAGGGAAGCTCATCAGACTCACAGCAGATCTCTCGGCAGAAACTCTACAAGCCAGAAGAGAGTGGGGGCCAATATTCAACATCCTTAAAGAAAAGAACTTTCAACCCAGAATTTCATATTCAGCCAAACTGAGCTTCATAACTGAAGGAACAATAAAATCCTTTGCAAACAAGGAAGTACTCAGAGATTTTGTCACCACCAGGCCTACTTTGCAAGAGCTCCTGAAAGAGGCACTACACATAGAAAGGAACAACCAGTACTAGCCATTCCAAAAACATACCAAATGCTAATGAGCATCAACAAAATGAAGAATCTGCATCAACTAATGGGCAAAACAGCCACCTAGCATCAAAATGGCAGTATCAAATTCACACATAACAATATTAACATTAAATGTAAATGGGAGGACTCGCAAGAAGCGACTCAGGATTGCAGCTCTCAGTGAAGGCGCAGAGGGTGAGTCCTAGCCGCATTCTCGGATGGACCTTTTTTGCCCACAGAGCGTTGAAAGTCCCAGGTGTTGGAGAGACACAGGACGCTAGTACAGCCAGCTACCGCAGCTGACTGGCACTGCTGCTTTGGCCAGTGCCACAGCAGGACCCAGCACAGAACTCACTGGTCTGGGTGCCCTGTTAAACCGGCAATCTGAGATTTGGAAGGGCAGATTGGCATATCCATCTGATTGAACGGGACTTGGAAAATGAGCCAGACCAGGAGATTCCTGGGAAGCGTGATCTAAGCTGGTGTAGTGGGCAGCAGCACGGGAGATCACACAGATCCCAATGCCCTATCGGGAGGCTACTGGGGCACCAGTGAAAGAGTCCACCTTTCAGCTTGGGGAGAGAAAGAGAGAGAGAGAGGATGGACTCTGAGGCAGGGAGCTGGGTGGTTGAGCTCGGCCGGTCACACCCTCACGGGGACAAGCACGGTGGCGATTGGAGGCGCTCAGGGCTGAGAGTCTTGCTGCTGGCATCTAGGACGGTGCAGCTTGCTGGGGGAGGGGCGACCGTGATTGCAGACACAATCCGCCCCTACTGAAGTACTGCCCAGGGCTGATGCAGCCTGCCGTTGCCGAGGCAACCTGCCATAACAGAGAGACTTCACCAGAAGGGGGGAGCCCTCCACAGTAGAACGGAGCCCAGCAGCAACAGGGAAGACCCGCCCCAGCAGGACAGAGCCCCAGCAGGCAAATAGTGAATAGACTGCCTCCTAGTGGGGCAGGACAGTGCAACAGATATTCATAAAGAGAGCCCCAACTCCCTGAGACAGAGCATCTAAGGGGGGGAAAAAGGGTGGTGTTTTATGAGTTCTATTGCAGCAGACATAAAAAACCTCCCAACAACCCTGAATGAACAATGGAGCCCACAGATAAGCACTGGAATGCCTATAAAGCACAGACCATCTCCTCAAGCAGTTCCCTGACCCCTGTATATCCAAAGAGTAACCCCAAAAAAGGACTAATCAGACTGACATTTGGCGGGCATCATTCTGGAACAAAGACAGAAGAAGAAGAAACTGGTATCATCCCTCAATGTTCTGCAGCTGCTATAGGTATACCCCAGACAAGCAGGGCCTAAAGTGGACCTCAGCACTCATACAGCAGAGGGGTTAGACCATTAGAAAAAAAACCAAGTAACAGAAATACTTCATCATCAACAATCTCAGTGCCAACACAGAGACCCAATTGAAAAATCAGCAACTACTAAGACGACGGGTGGATAAATCCATAAAGATGGGAAGAAACCAGCGCAAAAAGGAGGAAAACATCCGAAACCAAAACACCTCACCTCCTACAAAGGACTAAAACTCCTCACCAGCAAGGGAACAAAGATGGATGGAGAATGAGTGTGATAAAATGATGGAATAAGACTTCAGAAAGTGGATAATGAGAAACTTCAGTGAGATAAAAGAACATGTTGTAAATCAGTGCAAAGAAACTAAGAACCTTGAAAAAAGATTTGAAAAAAGATTCGAGGAATTGATAACAAGAATGGAAAACTTACAGAGAAATATGAACGAATTGAAGGAGCTGAAAAACACAACACGAGAAATTCACGAAGCATTCACAAGTTTCAACAGCAGAATTGACCAAGCAGAAGAAAGAAAATCAGAAGTCGAAGATCAACTCAATGAAATAAAATGAGAAACCAAGATTAAGGAAAAAAGTGCAAAAAGGAATGAACAAAATCTCCAGGAAATGTGGGACTATGTGAAGAGACATATCCTACGCTTCATAGGTGTACCAGAATGTGATGAAGAGAATGAATTCAAGCTGGAAAATACTCTTCAGGATATTAACCAAGTAAATTTCCCCAACCTAGCAAGACAGGTCAATACTCAACTCCAGAAAATACAGAGAACACCACAAAGATACTCCGCAAGAAGAGCAACCCCAAGGCACATAATCGTCAGATTCACCAATGTTAAAATTAAAAAGAAAATACTAAGAGCAGCCAGAGAGAAAGGTCGGAACACCTACAAAGAAAAGACCATCAGACTCACACCAGATCTCTCGGCAGAGACTCTACAAGCCAGAAGAGAGTGGGGGCCAATATTCAACATCTTTAAAGAAAAGAACTTTAAACCCAGAATTTCATATCCAGCCAAACTGAGCTTCGTAAGTGAAGGAAAAATAAAATCCTTCATGAACAAGCAAGTACTCAGAGATTGTGTCACCATCAGGCCTGCTTTACAAGAGCTCCTGAAAGAGGCACTACACATAGAAAGGAACAGCCAGTACCAGCCATCCTGAAAGCTTACCAAATGCTAAAGAGAATCAACAAAATAAAGAATCTACATGAACCAATAGGCAAAACAGCCAGCTAGCATCATAATGGCAGTATCAAATTCACACATGACAATATTAACCCTAAATGTAAATGGGCTAAATGCACCAATCAAAAGACACAGACTGGCAAATTGGATAAAAAACCAAAACCCATCGGTGTGCTGTATCCAGAAAACCCACCTCACATGCAATAATACACAAAGGCTCAAAATAAAGGGATGGAGGAAAATTTACCAAGCAAATAGAGAGCACAAAAAGCAGGAGTTGCAATTCTCATCTCTGATAAAATAGACTTTAAAGCAACAAAGATCAAAAGGGACAAAGAAGGTCATTATATAATGGTAAAAGAATTGATGCAACAAGAAGAGCTAACGATTCTAAATATATATGGACCCAATGCAGGAGCACCCAGATATATAAGGCAAGTTCTTAATGACTTACAAAAAGACTTAGACTCCCACACAATAATAGTGGGAGACTTTAACACTCCACTGTCAATAGCAGACAGATCAACCAGGCAGAAAATGAACAAGGATATCCAGGACTTGAACTCAGACATGGAACAAGCAAACCTGACAGACATATACAGAACTCTCCACCCCAAATCCACAGAATATACATTCTTCTCAGCACCACATCACACCTACTCCAAAACTGACCACATAATGGGAAGTAAAGCACTCCTCAGCAAATGCAAAACAACTGAAATCATAAAAAACAGTCTCTCAGACCATAGTGCAATCAAGTTGGAACTCAGAATTCAGAAACTAACTCAGAAGCGCACAGCTTCATGGAAACTGAACATCTGGCTCTTGAATGTTGATTGGATAAACAAAGAAATGAAGGCAGAAATAAAGAAGTTCTTTGAAACCAACGAGAATGAAGACACAACGTACCAGAATCTCTGGGACACATTTAAAGCAGTCTGCAGAGGAAAATATATAGCAATAAGTGCCCATACGAGAAGAGTGGAGAGATCCAAAATGGACACCCTATCGTCAAAATTGAAAGAGCTAGAGGAGCAAGATCAAAAAAGCTCAAAACCTAGCCAAAGACAAGAAATAACTAAGATCAGAGCAGAACTGAAAAAGATAGAGACACGAAAAACCCTTCAAAAAATCAATAAATCCAAGAGTTGGTTTTACGAAAAGATCAACAAAATAGACAGACCACTAACCAGATTGATAAAAAAGAAAAGAGAGAACAACCAAATAGATGCAATAAAAAAACGATAATTGGGAAATCACCACAGATTCCACAGAAATTCAAACCATCATCAGAGAATACTACAAACAGCTCTGTGCACATAAACTAGTAAACAGGGAAGAAATAGATAAATTCCTGGACGCCTGTGTCCTCCCAAGCCTAAACCAGGAGGAATCCTAAACTATGAATATACCAGTAACAAGGTCTGAAGTTGAGGCAGCAATTAAGAGCCTACCACACAAAAAAAGCCCAGGTCCAGATGGGTTCACAGCTGAATTCTACCAGACACACAAAGAGGATCTGGTACCATTCCTTGTGAAACTATTCCAAATAATTCAGAAAGGGGGAACCCTTCCCAAATCATTTTATGAGACCAACGTCATCCTGATGCCAAAATCCGGCAGACACTCATCAAGAAAAGAAAACTTCATGCCAATATCCATGATGAACAAAGATGCAAAATTCTTCAATAATATACATTGAAACCGATTGCAGCAGCACATTAAAATACTTATCCATCATGATCAATTAGGATTCATCCCAGGGATGCAAGGCTGGTTCAACCTATGCAAGTCTATAAAGGTAATTCACCACATAAACAGAAGCAAAAACAAAAACCACATGATTATCTCAATTGATGCAGAGAAGGCATTTGACAAAATTCAACAGCCCTTTATGCAAAAAACCCTCAATAAACTTGGTATTGATGGAACATATCTCAAAGTAATAAAAGCTATTTACGACAAACCAACAGCCAATATCATACTTAATGGGCAAAAACTGGAAGCATTCCCTTTGAAATCCGGCACTAGACAAAAATGCCCTCTCTCACCACTCCTATTCAACATAGTACTGGAAGTTCTAGCCAGAGCAATCAGGCAAGAAATAGAAATAAAGGGTATTCAAATAGAAAAGGTGGAAGCCAAATTGTCTCTATTTGCAGACAACATGATAGTATACCTAGAAGACCCCATCACCTCAGCTCAAAAGATCCTGAAACTGATAAGCAACTTCAGCAAAGTCTCAGGATATAAAATCAATGTGCAAAAATCACAAGCATTCCTATACACCAATAACAGACTTAAAGGGAACCAAATCAAAAACAAACTGCCATTCACAATTGCTACAAAGAAAATAAAATACCTAGGAATAAGCTCACAAGAAACATAAGGGACCTCTTTAAGGAAAACTACAAACCACTGCTCAACGAAATAAGAAAGGACACAAACAGATGGAGAAACATTCCATGTCCGTGGTTAGGAAGAATCAGTATCGTGAAAATGGCTATACTCCCCAAAGTAATTTACACAATCAATGCTATCCCCATCAAACTACCATTGAATTTCTTCACAGAACTGGAAAAAACCACCATGAATTTCATATGGAACCAAAAGAGAGCCCGCACAGCCAAATCAATTCTAAGCAAAAAGAACACAGCAGGAGGCATCACATTACCAGACTTCAAACTATACTAAAAGGCTACAGTAATCAAAACAGCATGGTACTGGTACCATAACAGAGATATAGACAAATGGAACAGAAGAGAAGCATCGGAGGCAACACAACATATCTACAACCATATTATCTTTGATAAACCAGAGGAAAACAAGCAATGGGGAAAGAATTCCCTTTTTAATAAATGGTTTTGGGAAAACTGGCTAGCCATGTGCAGAAAGCAGAAACTGGACCCCTTCCTGAAACCTTACACTAAGATTAACTCCAGATGAATTAAAGACTGAAACATAAGACCTGACACCATAAAAACCCTAGAAGAAAATCTAGGCAAAACCATTCAGGACATAGGAGTAGGCAAGGTCTTCATGAACAAAACACAAAAAGCATTGGCAACAAAAGCCAAAATAGACAAATGGGACCTAATCAAACTCCACAGCTTCTGCACAGCAAAAGAAACAGTCACTAGAGTGAATCGTCAACCATCAGAATGGGAAAAAAATCTTTGTGGTATACCCATCTGACAAAGGGCTGATATCCAGAATTTACAAAGAACTCAAACAGATTTACAGGAAAAAAAACAAACAAGCTCATTCAAAAATGGGCAAAGGATATGAACAGACACTTTACAAAAGAAGACATACATGAGGCCAACAAACACATGAAAAAAATGCTCATCATCACTTGTCATTAAAGAGATGCAAATCAAAACCACATTGAGATACCATCTCACTCCAGCTAGAATGGCGATCATTAAAAATTCTGGAGACAGCAAAGGCTAAAGAGGATGTGGAGAAATAGGAACACTCTTACACTGTTGGTGGGAGTGTAAATTAGTTCAACCATTGTGGAAGACAGTGTGGCGATTGCTCAGGGACCTAGAAATAGAAATTTCATTTGACCCAGCAATCCCATTACTGGGTATCTATCCAAAGGACTATAAATCGTTCTACTATAAGGACACATGCACACGAATCTTCATTGCAGCACTGTTTACAATAGCAAAGACCTGGAACCAACCCAAATGCCCAATGATGATAGACTGGACTGGGAAAATGTGGCACATATACACAATGGAATATTATGCAGCAATCAAAAATGATGAGTTTTTGTCCTTTGTAAGGACATGGATGAATCTGGAGAACATCATTCTCAGCAAACTGACACAAGAACAGAAAAAGAAATACCGCATATTCGCACTCATAGCTGGGTGAGAAAAATGAGAACACATGGACACAGAGGAGGGGTATACTACACACTGGGGTCTGTTTGGAGGAATGGGGGAGGGACAGTGGGGGGGTGGGGAGGGATAGCCTGCGGATGAATGCCAATTGTGTTTGAAGGGGAGGAAGGCAGCAAAACAAACTGCCATGTGTGTACCTATGCAACTATCTTGCACCTTCTGCACATGTACCCCAAAACCTCTAATGCAATAAAAATTAAAAAAAAAAGACAAAAGAAAAAAGCTGAAGGAAACAGAAAAAATATAAAATAAAATAAATAAATGTAAATGGGCTAAATGCACCAATCAAAAGACACAGACTGGAAAATTGGATAAAAATCCAAAACCCATTGGTGTGCTGTATCCAGGAAACCCATCTCACATGCAAGGATACACAAAGGCTCAAAATAAAGGGATGGAGGAATATTTACCAAGCAAACGAACAGCAAAAAAAAGCAGGATTTGCAATTCTCATCTCTGATAAAATAGAGTTGAAAGCAACAAAGTTCAAAAGAGACAAAGAAGGTCATTACATAATGATCAAAGGGTCGATACAACAAGAAGAGCTAACAATCCTAAATATATATGGACCCAATACAGGAGCACCTAGATTTATAAGGCAAGTTCTTATCAACTTACAAAGAGACTTAGACTCCCACACAATAATAGTGGGAGACTTTAACACTCCACTGTCAATATTAGACAGATCAACCTGACAAAATTAACAAGAATATCCAGGGCGTGAACTCAGACCTGGAATAAACAAATCTGATAGAGACTTAGAGAGCTCTCCACCCCAAATCTACCAAACATACATTCTTCTCAGCACCACATCACACCTACTCTAAAATTGACCACATAATTGGAAGTAAAGCACTCCTCAGCAAATGCAAAACAACTGAAATCATAACAAACAGTCTCTCATACCATAGTGCAATCATGTTAGAACTCAGAATTCAGAAACTAACTCAGAACCACACAGCATCATGGAAACTGCACCACTAGCTCTTGAATGTTGACTGCATAAACAAAGAAATGAAGGCAGAAATAAAGAAGTTCTTCGAAACCAATGAAAACAAAGGCACAATATACCAGAATCTCTGGGACACATGAAAAGCACTCTTCAGAGGAAAATATACAGCAATAAGTGCCAATATGAGAAGAAATGAGAGATGCAAAATTGACACCCTATTATCAAAATTGAAAGAGCTAGAGGAGCAAAATCAAAAAAACCTCAAAACGTAGCAAAAGACAAGAAATAACTAAGATCAAAGCAGAGCTGAAGGAGATAGAGACACAAAAAACCCTTCAAAAAATCAATAAATCCAAGAGCTGGTTTTTTGAAAAGATCAACAAAATAGACAGACCACTAGCCAGACTGATAAAAAAGAAAAGAGAGAACAACCAAATAGATGTAATAAAAAGAAATCACCACAGATTCCACAGACATTCAAATTATCATCAGAGAATATTACAAATAACTCTATGCACATAAACTAGTAAACCTGGAAGAAATTGATAAATACCTGGACACCTGTATTCTCCATTGCCTAAACCAGGAGGAAGGTGAAACTATGAATAGACCAATAACAAGGTCTGAAGTTGATGCAGCAATTAAGAGCCTACAACAAAATAAAAGCCCAGGTCGAGATGGGTTCCCAGCTGAATTCTACCAGACACACAAAGATAATCTGGTACCATTACTTCTGAAACTATTCCAAATAATCCAAAAAGAGGGAATCCTTCCGAAATCATTTTATGAGACCAATATAATCCTGATACCAAAACTCGACAGAGACTCAACAAGAAAAGAAAACTTCAGGCCAATATCCATGATGAACATAGATGCAAAAATCTTCAATAATATACTGGCAAGCCTATTGCAATAGCATATCAAAATACTTATTCATCATGATCAAGTAGGATTCATCCCGGGGATGCAAGGCTTGTTCAACATACGCAAGTCTATAAATGTAATTCACCACATTAATAGAACCAAAAACAAAAACCACATGATTATCTCAATTGATGCAGAGAAGGCATTTGACGAAATTCAGCAGCCCTTTATGCTAAAAACCCTCAATAAACTCGATATTGATGGAATATATCTCAAAGTAATAAAAGCTATTTATGACAAACCAACAGCCAATATCATACTTAATGGACAGAAACTGGAAGCATTTCCTTTGAAATCCAGCACTAGACAAGGATACCCTCTTTCACCACTCCTATTCAATATAGTACTGAAAGTTCTAGCAAGAGCAATCAGGCAAGAAATAGAAATAAAGGACATGCAAATAGAAAAGGTGGAATCAAAATTGTCTCTATTTGCAGATGACATGATAGTATACCTAGAAGACCCCATCGCCTCAGCCTAAACACTCCTGAAACTGATAAGCAACTTCAGTAAAGTCTCAGGATATAAAATCAATGTGCAAAAATTACAAGCATTCCTATACACCAATAACAGACTTAAAGAGAGCCAAATCAGAATGAACTGACATTCACAATTGCTACAAATAGAATAAAATACCTAGGAATATAACTTACAAGGTACGTAAGGGACCTCTTCAAGGAAAACTACAAACCAGTGCTCAAGGAAATAAGAGAGGACACAAACAGATGGACAAACATCCCATGTTCATGGTTAGGAAGAATCAGTATTGTGAAAATGGCTATACTGCCCAAAGTCATTTACAGAATCAACACTATCCCCATCAAGCTACCATTGACTTTCGTCACAGAACTGGAAAAAACGACCTTGAACTTCATATGGAACCAAAAGAAAGCCCACATAGCCAAGTCAATTATAAGCAAAAACAACACAGCAGGAGGCATCACACCAGTGGACTTCAAACTATACTACAAGGCTACAGTAATCAAAACAGCATGGTACTGGTACCTAAACAGAGATATAGAACAATGGAACAGAACAGAGGCATTGGAGGCAACACAACATATCTTCAACCATATAATATTTGATAAACCTGACAAAAACAAGCAATGGGGAAAGGATTCCCTGTTTAATAAATGGTGTTGGGAAAACTGGCTAGCCATGTGCAGAAAGCAGAAACTGGACCCCTTCCTGACACCTTACACTAAAATTAACTCCGGATGGATTAAAGACTTAAACATAAGACCTGGCACCATAAAAACCCTAGAAGAAAATCTGGGCAAAACCATTCAGGACATAGGAGTAGGCAAGGACTTCATTACCAAATCATCAAAAGCATTGACAACAAAAGCCAAAATAGACAAATGGGACCTAATCAAACTCCACAGCTTCTGCATGGCAAAAGAAACTGTCACTAGAGTGAATCAGCAACCAACAAAATGGGCAAAAAGTTTTGCAGTTTATCCATCTGACAAAGGGCTGATATCCAGAATTTACAAAGAACTCAAACAGATTTACAGAAAAAAGAATTAAACATGCCCATTCAAAAATGGGCAAAGGATATGAAAAGACACTTTACCAAAGAAGACATACATTAGGCCAACAAACATATAAAAAAATGCTCATCATCACTGGTCATTAGAGAGATGCAAATCAAAACCACATTGAGATACCATCTCACGCCAGTTAGAATGGCGATCATTAAAAAACCTGGAGACAACAGATGCTGGAGAGGATGTGGAGATAAGAAACACTTTTACACTGTTGGAGGGAGCGTAAATTAGTTCAACCATTGTGGAAGTCAGTGTGGAGATTCCTCAAGGCCTTAGAAATAGAAATTCCATTTGACCCAGCAATCCCATTACTGGGTATATATCCAAAGGACTATAAATCATTATACTATAAGGACACATGCACATGAATATTTATTGCAGCATTGTTTGCAATAGCAAAGACCTGGAACCAACCCAAATGCTTATCGATGATAGACTGGACTGGGAAAATGTGGCACATATACACCATGGAATATTATGCAGCAATCCAAAAGGATGAGTTCGTGTCCTTTGTAGGGACATGGAGGAATCTGGAGAACATCTTTCTCAGCAAACTGACACAAGAACAGAAAATAAAATACCGCATATTCTCACTCATACACAGGTGAGAAGAAATGAGAACACATGGACACAGGTAAGGGAGTACTACACACTGTGGTCTCTTGGGGGGAATAGGGGAGGGACAGTGGTGGGGGGAGCTGGGGAAGGATAGCCTGGGGAGAAATGCCAAATGTTGGTGAAGGGGAGGAAGGCAGTAGATCACACTGCCATGTGTGTACCAATGCAGCTATCTTGCATGTTCTGCACATGTACCCCAAAACCTAAAATGCAATTTAAAAAATCTTAAATAAATGTCAAAAAAAAGAGTTGCTGTTTCTTTCTCTCTCTTTCTTCTGTTTCTCTCTCTCTAAATAAATCACTGTCTAGGAAAAAAATCTCACTTATTGTCTAACATTTCAATCTTTAGAATTGATTGGAGCATTTTTATGGCCTAAAACAGAAATTCTCCTTTTATTTATTTTTTTATTTGTTTATTTATTTATTTTTAGCTCCCTGGGCAATACTTTTAAAAATCTAGGTGATTCAAGTACACTATATTATAAAGAGAAAAATTCTTTTTTATAAGAAAGGAGAGAAGGAAAGAAAGAAAAAAAGGAGTGAAGGAGAGGAAGAAAAAGAGGGAGAGAGAACGGGAGTGTTGCTTTATTTAAAAATGAATATTGGAAACCTCTTTTATGCCAATAATTGTGCTTAATAATGGCCAATCAATATTTCATTTAAACATATGAGTATGTGTGATGTGGAACTGACAAGAATGTATATTTCGTGTATTTAAAGTGGAGAGCTCAATACATGTTTATTAAGTTTACTTGTTTCGAATCTGAGTTCAAGTCCTGGATATGCTTATTAATTTTGTGTCTCGTTGATCTATCTAACATTGATGTTGAAGTCTCCCACTATTATTGTGTGGGAGTCTAGGGAGTCTAAGTTTCTTTATAAGTCTTATGTATCTAGGTGTTAGGATCGTTATCTCTTATTGTAGCATTGATCCTTTCACCACTATATCTTTGTTGCTTTAAAATCTATTTTATCAGATGCAAGAATTGCAACTCCTGCTTTTTATTTATTTATTTATTTTTGCTCTCCATTTGTTTGGTAAATCTTTCTCCACCCCTTTGTTTTGAGTCTTTGTATATCCTTGTATGTGGAACGGGTCTGGTTGTAGCATACCTTTGGGTTTTGGCTGTATCTTTTGATTGGGGGATTTAGTCAATTTAAATTTAGGGTTACTGCCATTTGATGTTAACTGGCTGTTTTGTTGATTTGTTGATATAAATTCTTCTTTACGTTAATGTTCTTTACTGTTTGGTATATTTTTAAAAGGCTAATACTGGTTTTTCCTTTCTATGTGTAATGCTTCTTTCAGAAGCTTTTGTAAAGCAAGCCTGGTGGTAATAAAATCTCTGAGTACTTGCTTGTTCATTAAAGATTTTATTTTTCCTTCAGTTGTGAAGCTTAGTTTGGCTGGAGATGAAATTCTGGGCTGAAAGTTCCTTTCTTTAAGGATGTTGAATATTGGCCCCCACTCTCTTCTGGCTTGTAGGGTTTCTGCTGAGAGATCTGCTGTAAGTCTGATAGGCTTCCTTTTGTGGGTAACCTGACCTTTCTCTTGGGCTGCCCTTAGTATTTTCTCCTTTATTTCAACCCTGGTGAATCTAATGATTATGTGCCTTTGGGTTGCTCTTCTTGAGGAATATCTTTGTGGTGTTCTTTGTATTACCTGGGGTTGAATGTTGGAAAAGCTTTCCTGAATAATATCCTGAAGAGTATTTTTCAGCTTATATTCATTCTCTTCATCACATTCAGGTACATCTATCAAACGTAGATTAGGTATTTTTACATAGTCCCATATTTCTTGGAGACTTTGCTCATTCATTTTTATTCTTTTTTCTCTATTCTTGTCTTCTCGTTCTATTTCATTAAGTTGGTTTTTGACCTCTGATATTCTTTTGTCTGCTTAATCAATTCAGCTATTTAAACTTGTGCATATTTTGCTAATTTCTCGTGTTGTGTTTTTCAACTCCATTAGTTCATTTATATTCCTCTTTATATTGTCTATTCTTGTTAGCATTTTATCAATTTTCCTTTTAAAGATTCCATGTACATTTGAAAAAAATGTGTAGAATACAATCCTTGGATGTAGTGTTCTACATACATTAAGTCAAATTGGTTGACAGCATTTTTAAAGTCTTCCACCATCCTACTGGATTTATTTTTTGTCAAGTTTGTTCTATCAATTACTGTGAGAGATATCAAATGTCCAAGCAAGATTGTGAATTTACTCTCTTTTTAGTTATATCAGTTTCTTCATAGTTTTTTTAAGCTTTCTCTCAATCTTTCATTTTTAAATTAGAGACAGTGTCTTGATATGTCACCCAGACTAGAGTGCAAGTGACATAATCATAGTTCAGTGAAGCCTTGGAATCCTAGGCTCAAGACATCCTTTTGCCCCAGACTCCCTAGCAGCTGCTGTGCCTAGTTTATATTTTGAAGCTCTTTTATTTGGTACACACATATTTACCATTGTTACATCTTCCTGAGAAATTGACCCCTGTTAACATCTTGAATTGTCTTTTAAAAAATCTCTGGTAAGGGTCCATTTTATCCTTCTGTATTTTTATATATGGCCCCTAACTTTGGATAAAATAATTTACTGCTTACTTGTATCTGCATTTAAAAATAAAAAAAGGCCCGACTTCGTTGCTCAAACCTGTAATCCCAGTACTTTGGGAGGCCAAGGTGGGTGGATCACCTGAGGTTGGGAGTTCGAGTTCAGCCTGACCAACATGGAGAAACCCCATCTCTACTAAAAATACAAAATTATCCGGGCCTGATGGCACATGCCTGTAATCCCAACTACTCAGGAGGCTGAGGCAGGAGAGTCATGTGAACCCAGAAGGAGGAGGTTGTGGTGAGCTGACATTGCACCACTGCACTCCAGCCTGGGCAACAAGATCAAAACTTTATCTCAAGAAAAAAAATGTAAGGAGGAAATTAATAGGGGATTCAACCTAGTCTGTCCAAATGTATGCTCTGATATCACCGAAGAGAAAAATAAATCATGAACGGAGAAAAACTTCCCACCACCTGAGAATTTAAAAGTATAGATCTGTCCATTTTGGTCATTTCTGGTCTCCTCTTTTCTCAGGAAAACTTTTAGTGAGAGTGGAAACCCAGTACACTAGGATTTCCTCACATACAGAAGAATTTGTAACAAGAAAAATCACCCAATATATTAGAATTTGTTGCGGGTTTTCTTCCAAAACCAGGAAAGTCGTTGCAAGAAATTTTCTTTCCAGACAGAACAGGAGATAAAGAATAAATTATTTTTACCTTTCCACAACTACAGCAGTGACTTGAAATTGATGCCTTTAATTTACTTCTAATTGTGTAGATAAGGGGAGCATCAGACAAGGACATCTTTCTTGTGCTGCAATGACTGGAAAGAAAACCATATAGAGAGGATAGAGGAGGCTGTTAGCCACCTTGGATTACTCTTACCCAATGATCTCCATTGATTATAACTGTGAAGCAGGCTCCCTCGCACCTTCTCCATTCCTCTGGGGGAGGAGGCCTAGGGGAGTGAGCCTGGCAAAGGCAGGGAAAACTTGGATCTGCAGTGAATGTTGCAGAGCCCAAGAGAGAACAGCCAAGTTCTGTCTGAAGAAGAGGACCAAGCCTCCAGCCGGCAGAGCCCATTCAACACGGTCAGAGTGAGCAAGCCACCGGTGTTTTTGGAACTAAAATCTGGTGCAAAAGAGGTGCCAGAGATGGAGAGCAGCAAGAGAAATGGAGAGATGTGAAAGAGATTGAGAGATATGAGAGAGATGGAGAGATGTGAGAGAGATGGAGAGATGAGAGAGAGATGGAGAGGTGAAAGAGATAGAGAGGTGAGAGAGAGATGGAGAGGTGAGAGAAGTGGAGAGATGAGAAAGAGATAGAGAGATGTGAGAAAGATGGAGAGGTGAGAGATGGAGAGGTGAGAGAGATGGAGAGATGAGAGACAGATGGAGAAATGTGAGAGAGATGGTGAGATGAGAGATACATGGAGAGATGAAGAGATGTGAGAGAAATGGAGAAGTGTGAGAGAGATGGAGAAATGAGAGTGAGATGAGAGAGATGGAGAGATGTGAGAGAGACAGAGAGATGTGAGAGTAAAAAGAGGAGGAGAATACATTAAGAGAAGGTCCAGAGAGAGAGCTGAAAAGGGAGTCAGTCTATGCTTTGCATGGATGGCATATTATTTTCCTTTTCTGAGATGGAGTTTCACTATTGCTGCCCAGGCTGGGGCTCACCACATCCTCTGCCTCCCTGGCTCAAGCGATTTTCCTGCCTTAGTCTCCTGAGTAGCTGGGACTACAAGTGTGCACCACCACAACCAGCTCAATTTTTGTATTTTTAGTAGAGATGGGGTTTCACTGTGTTGGCCAGGATGGTCTCGATCTCTTGACCTCATGATACACCCGCCTTGGATTCCCAAAGTGCTGGGATTACATGTGTGAGCCACTCTGCCTGGCCAAATGGCTTTTTTTAAAAGGCCTGTTGCTCCCATATCTTCTTTTTGGACAGTGGTATATAAATGTATATAATTTGGCCGGGTGCCAAGTCACACCTATAATCTCAGCACTCTGGAAGGCTGAGGCGGGTGGATCACAAGGTCAAGAGATCAAGACCATCCTGGTCAATGAGGTGAAACCCCCGTCTCTAATAAAAATACAAAAATTAGCTGGTCATGGTGGTGTGCACCTGTAATCCCAGTTACTCAGGAGGCTGAGGCAGGAGAATTGCTTGAACCCAGAAGGTGGAGGTTGTGGTGAGCTGAGATCGTGTCATTGCACTCCAGTCTGGTTAACAACAGCAAAACTCCATCTCAAAAAAAAAGTATATAATTTAAACTCATTGAACTAACACTAAAAATATTTTGTTGTATGTTAATTATACCTCCATTTTTTTTTTAAGTTCATTGGAAGTAGACAGAGTAGGAAGTGTCCCATCGTTGAAATTATACTTAAAAAGAAAAAAAAATGAGCTGGGTGCTGTGGCTCACACCTGTAATCCCAGCTCTTAGGGAGGAAGAGGCAGGAGGATAGCTTGAGCCCAGGAGTTAGAGAGCTGCCTGGGCAATATAGCTAGACCACATTCTTTCTATATAGAAAGGAAAAAAACAAAAAAACAAAAAGACAAAAAGAAAAAAGAAGAAGAAAAAGGCTAGTCAAGTGCAGTACTGAGAAGACAAGAAAGAGTAGAACAAGGACTCCACCCTGTAACTGCCTGTGAACAATCAACTGAGATAACTCACTGCCTTTAGGGCCACCTGAAATCACAACAGTTTTTTCTTTTTTTTAGATGGAGTCTCATTCTGTTGCTCAGGCTAGAGTGCAGTGGTGAGATCTCTCCTCACTGCAAACTCCACCTCCTGAGTTCAAGCACTTATCCTGCCTCAGCCTCCTGGGTAGCTGGAATTACAGGCACCCACCACCATTCCCGGCTAACTTTTGTAATTTTAGTAGAAATGGGGTCTCACCATGTTGGCCAGGCTGGTCTCGAACTCCTGACCTCAGGTGATCCACCTGTCTCGTGTGGATCAGTTTACTCTGAAGAGTTTACTAAATGTTCATAAGGCCTCCTTTTCACTCAGAAAAATGAGGTGATGAGAGACTGCACTGCCCAAAAATTTAGACAATAATAAAAGGCTTTAATTACAAAGTTCTGTACAGCCTTGTTTTAAATAAAAGTACCTCAGACATAGCTGATTCTTCTGTGTGGTCAGATTATAAGAGGTCCAATTTATTTTGTACAAGTAGGTGTCTAGGTATCATGAGAAGCCAGAAGAAGGCACTGAAATTAAGCACAATAATTTAAAATGCTGTCTCCTTTATGAATCAAAGAAGTGGAGATTTATGCTTATTCTTGAATTATTTATTTTTTCTTTTTTTTTTAAAAAAAAAAACGGAGTTTCGCTCTTGTTACCCAGGCTGGAGTGCAATGGCACGATCTTGTTACCCAGGCTGGAGTGCAACCTCTGTTTCCTGGGTTTAGGCAATTCTCCTGCCTCGGCCTTCCAAAGTGCTGGGATTACAGGCTTGAGCCACCACACCTGGCCTCTTTTCTTTTCTTTTAATTGAGGTGGAGTCTCACTCTGTGGCCCAGGCTGGAGGACAGAATCTTTGCTCATTACAACCTCTGTCTCCAGAGTTCAAGCGATTGTTTTCTGCCTCAGCCTCCCAAGTAGCTGGGATTACAGGTGCACACCAATACACCCAGCTAGTTTTTGATTTTAAGTAGAGTTGGGGTTTTACCATCTTGGCCAGGTGGGTCTCAAACCCCTGACCTCATGTGATCTACCCAACTTGGTTTTCAAAAGTGCTGGGATTACAGGCATGAGTCACCGTTCCTGGCCCCTATTTGTTTTTGTCTTCATTTTTGAGATAGAATCTCACTCTGTCACCCAGACTGGAGTGCAATGGTACCATCATGGCTCAGGGCAGCCTGGAACTCCTGGGATCAAGTGATCCTTCTACCTCAGCCTCCTGAGTAGCTGGGATTACAGGTATGCACCACCAGGTCCGGCTAATTTTTGTGGTGTTTATTTGTTTTGAGATGGAATCTCACCCTGTCACCCAGGCAGGAGCACAATGGTGTGATATTGGCTCACTGAAACCTCCATCTCCCAGGTTCAAGCAATTCTCCTGCCTCAGCCTCCTGAGTAGACAAAATTACAGGCACACACCACCATGCCAGGCTAATTTTTTTTGTATATCTGTTAGAGACAGGTTTCCACTGTATTGGCTAGGCTGGTCTCAAATTCCTGACGTCATGATCCGCCTGCTTTGGCCTCCCAAAGTGCTGGGATCACAGGCGGAAGCCACTGCACCTGGCCTAATTCTTGAATTTTTAGTAGAGATGTGGTTGTACCATGTTGTCCAGGCTTCTATGGAATTCCTGACCTCAAGTGATTCAGAGCCTCTGCCTCCCAAAGGGCTTGGATTAGAGGTGTGAGCCCCCGAGCCCAGCCTGTTATACCTCTTTAAATTTCTTTTAATCCGGCTCGGTGTGGTGGCTCACGCCTATAATTCCGCACTTTGAGAGCTGAGGCAGGTGGATCACGAGGTCAAGAGATTGAGACCATCCTGGTCAACAAGGTGAAACCCCGTCTCTATTAAAAATACAAAAATTATTTGGGCATGGTGGTGCATGACTAGTTCCAGCTACTTGGGAGACTGGGGCAGAAGAATTGCTTGAACCCAGAAGGCAAAGGTCGCAGTGAGCCAAGATCGTGCAATTGCACTCTAATCTGGGTAACAACAGGGAAATTCCATCTCAAAAAAAATTTTTTTTAATCCATCACAGGTCCTCTCACTCACTTGGACAATTTTTTTCCATGACATTTACTTGTTAAAGAGACAGTTTATAGAAAGTCCCACATTCAGGGCCCAAAGTGGCTCTGGCTGGATGTCATGGCACTTACAAAGGCGAGGCCAAGAGTTCAAGGCCAAGCAACCTCAGCAACCTTACAAGCTCTCATTGATTGGCAAAAAAAAAAAAGAAAGTCCCACATACAAGAAATTTCAGATTGTTTCCTTATGAGTCATTTAACGTGTCCTTCCACCGCCTGTATCTCCTGTAAACTGAAGTGAGATCTCAAGGCCTGATTTGATTCAGGATAAACATTTTTGGATAGAATACTACTTTATAGGTAATCCATGTTATATTATGTTGCCTTGTACCAGGAAACATCTTATCTTTTTCTTTCTTTTAGACTGAGTCTCACTCTGTTGCTCAGGCTGGGGTGCAGGATGCAGTCTCGGCTCACTGCAACCTCTGCCTCCCAGGTTCAAGCAATTCACCTGCCTCAGCCTCCCAAGTAGCTGGAATTACAGATTCCTGCCACCATGCCAGCCTAATTTTGTAAAATATTTTTAGTAGAGACGGGGTTTCCCCATGTTGGCCAGGCTGGTCTGAAACTTCTGACCTCGGGTGATCCACTCGCCTCAGGCTCCCAAAGTGCTGGGGCTATAGGTGTGAGCCAGTGCACCATCCAGGAAGCACAATATCATGTTGTCTCACTAATCAGGCAAAGTTTGACATCTAGTATCAGGTGGTGATAGCCAACTTTTTAATTAATTAATTAATTAATATTTTGAGATGGAGTTTTGCTCTCATTACCCAGGCTGTAATCCCAGCCACTCAGGAGGTTGAGGCAGGAGAATTGCTTGAACCTAGGAGGTGGAGGTTGCAGTGAGCCAATATCCTGCCACTTCACTCTAGCCTGGGCAACAAGAGTGAATTACAGGCATGCCCCACTCTTCCCAGCTAATTTTGTGTTTTTAGTAAAGATGGGGCTTCTTCATGTCGGTCAGACTGATCTCAAACTTCTGACCTCAGTTGACCTGCCTGCCTCAGCCCCCTGAGTGCTGAGATTACAGGCACAAGCCACCATGCCCAGCCAGTCCCATAAGGTTATATCATATTTATACTGTAACTTTTCTATGTTTAGATTATGTTTAGACACATGAATACTTACCACTATGTTACAGTCACCTATGGTATTCAGTAGAGTAACATGCTATACCTGTTGTAACCTAGGAGCAATAGGGTCTACCATACAGTCTAGGTGTGTAGTAGACCCTACCATCTAGGTATGTGTAAGTACACTCCATGATATTTGCACAGTGATGAAATAACCTAGTGACACATTTCTTAGAAGCATCCCCACCGTTAATGTATGCATGACTTTAGTTATTTTTAGCAGGAGCGTATATAATGAAAAAACAAATCAACAGCAGAAATATCATTTTAAAAATCTACAATATTAAGGTGTAGTCTGAGGTCCAAATAAGTTCATCCAAGCTTCTGACATTTTACACAACCATACAGGTTATTCAATTTCAGCAGCCCACCTGCAAGGCAGGATCCCTTTAGTCCCTGCTCCTGTCAGTTAAAAATGATGCCAGCCTCTTTGTACTTGAGTCACATGTGGTTCTGTACCCTGGATTTCCAAACCAAACTCATTCAGCAACCTAGGGTAATGGCCATGGCCTCTCAAATGAGAATACCATGCAACAGGGCGTGAGTGTGAAGCCCCTAGCAGTGTCCAGTATGTGGTGTTAGCTCAACAGTCATTCCTTCCATTTTTAAGGTTCTGAAAGATTTTCATCCTAAGGGGCAGGAACATAGCTGACTTCAGATTAATGTTGGGATTGCCAGGATATCCAATGAAACAAAATCAAGTCTTTTTATATATAAGTGTGAAGATTTCAGTGTGTGTTCATTTTCCCATATACCTGTCCCCTAGGACCTCTAGTTTTTATGGAAATTTAACCTTTTATGGAATATACCACATTTATCAAATTTAACCTTTTATGAAATTAACCAAATTATGAAAATTGACTTTGTACAAATTATTTATCTTCACATAATTAAAACTGTAACTCATAGATTCTGAAACTTACATTATTTGAAATTCACATCACATGTCTGTCAATCAGTTGCTACTGATTTTGGTGTAAGATTTCACATTTTCGGCTGGGTTCAGTGACTCATGCCTGTAATCTCAACACTTTGGGAGGTCAAGGTGAAAGGACCACCTGAGGATGGGAGTTCAAGACCAGCCTGATCAACATGGAAAAACCCCATCTGTACTAAAAATACAAAAATTAGCCAGGCATGGTGGTGCCTGCCTGTAATCCCAGCTACTGGGGAGGCAGAGGCAGAAGAATTGCTTGAACCTGGGAGATGGAGGTTGTGGTGAGCCGAGATTGTGCCACTGCACTACAGCCTGGGCAAGAAAAGAAAAACTCTTAAAAAAAAAAGATTTCACATGTTCAGAATATGACCTACCTGGAATATACATATAAGAAAATGTTCCATATTCTTTTTAATTTTAAGATAAATTTACCTAGAAAAGATAAAAATATTTTAGAGAACCTTTTTTTTTTTTCTCATTGTGCTGCTATAATGTTAAGAATCAACCAGATGCAACTGTTCCCTAAGCCCCACAGTTCAGGAAAAGACAACAGAGAGCCTACCGCATTTTGGTTCCCACCCCAGCCTGGTAACTGCCACTCATCTGGGTCCCCGTGTCCTCACTGTAAAAAGATTGCCTTGGACAAAATATTGTGTAAAAAGCTTTCAGGCCCTAAAATTTAACAACAAACTAACCAGAGAAGCAATCTAAAATACATTTCCTGTGGCCAACTTTTCAGAGCCCAGAGGTCAACTTATCAAAGAGGGGGAGGAGTCAAACAGTTGAAGAGCAGTGCGACACACACAAAACAAGTATCAGCTCAGAAATAGTAGTTTTCTGCCCACACACACAAAACAAGTATCAGCTCAGAAATCGTAGTTTTCTGCCTCTGTCTAAACGTGACAAAAATTAAAATATAAATAGGTTTTAAAACTTTAATGTGTATACTCAGGACACAGACTTCCTATTCCAATGAAGGGAAGATATTTTTGCATAAGTACAAAGTGTATCCCTATACATTGTCGTTTCATACTATACAAAGCATATTATTATACTTGCAAAATACGAAAATGTTTACATGGTATAATTATCTGCATTTACTCAGATAATTTTAATTAAAAAATAAGGGAGAGGGAGGCAAGATGGCGTCGTAGAGGTGACTCAGGATTGCAGCTCTCGGTGAAGGCGCAGAGGGTGAGTCCTAGCCGCATTCTCGGATGTTCCTTTTATGCCCACAGAGCGTTGAAAGTCCCAGGTGTGGGAGAGACACGGGACGCTAGCAGCCGGCTAACGCAACCGGCTCCCGCCGCCTCTTCGGCCGGCGCCGCAGCGGGACCCGGCGCGGAACTCACTGGTCTGGGTGCCCTGTTAAACCAGCAATCTGAGATTTGGAAGGGCAGATTGGCATGTCCATCTGATTGAACGGGACTTGGACAATGAGCCAGACCAGGAGTTTCCTGGGAAACGTGATCTGAGCCGGGGTAGTGGGCAGCGGCACGGGAGATCACACGGATCCCAGTGCCCTATCGGCAGGCTCCTGGGGCGCCAGTGAGAGAGTCGACCTTTCAGCTTGGGGAGAGGAAGAGAGAGAGAGAGAGGACGGACTCTGAGGCAGGGAGCAGGGTGATCGGGCTCGGCGGGTCCCACGCTCACGGGGACAAGCAGGGCGGCGACTGGAGGTGCTTGGGGCTGAGAGTTTTGTTGCCGGCATTTAGGACGGTGCAGCCCGGTCAGGGAGGGGCGTCCACCATTCCTGACAAAGTGCACCCCCACTTAAGTACCGCCCAGGACTGACGCAGCCTGCCGTTGCCGAGGCAACCTGCCATAACAGAGAGAGTCCGCCGGGCCACAACAGGGCGGACCCGCCTTAGGAGGTCAGAGCCCCGGCAAGCAAATAGTGAATAGACTGCCACCTAGTGGGGCAGGACAGTGCAACAGATACTCATAAAGAAAGCCCCAACTCCCTGAGACAGAGCATCTAAGGGTGAAAAAAAAAAAAAAAAAAAAAAAAGAGTGGTGTTTTATGAGTTCTATTGCAGCAGACATAACCTCCCAACAACCCTGAATGAACAACGGAGCTCACAGCTCAGCACTGGAGCTCCTATAAAGCACAGACTGTCTCCTCAAGCAGCTCCCTGACCTCTGTATATCCAAGGAGTCACCCCAGAAAAGGACTAATCAGACTGACATTTGGCTGGCATCATTCTGGAACAAGGGCAGCAGAAAAAGAAACTGATATCATCCCTCACTGTTCTGCAGCTGCTGCAGGTATACCCCAGACAAGCAGGGCCTGGAGTGGACCTCAGCACTCATACAGCAAAGAGGATAGATCATTAGAGGGAAAACTAAGTAACAGAAATACTTCATTATCAACAATCTCAGTGTCCACACAGAGACCCAATTGAAAAATCAGCCACTACTAAGACAACAGGCGGATAAATCCATAAAGATGGGAAGAAACCAGCGCAAAAAGGAGGAAAGCACCCGAAACCAAAACACCTCACCTCCAAAAAAGGACCAAAACTCCTCACCAGCAAGGGAACAAAGCTGGACGGAGAATGAATGTGACGAAATGACGGAATCAGACTTCAGAAAGTGGATAATGAGAAACTTCAGTGAGCTAAAGGAACATGTTCTAAACCAGTGCAAAGAAACTAAGAACCTTGAAAAAAGATTTGAAAAAAGATTCGAGGAATTGATAACGAGAATGGACAACTTAGAGAGGAATATGAATGAATTGAAGGAGCTGAAAAACTCAACACGAGAACTTCGCGAAGCATGCACAAGTTTCAACAGCCGAATTGACCAAGCAGAAGAAAGAATATCAGAAGTTGAAGATCAACTCAATGAAATAAAACGAGAAACCAAGATTAAAGAAAAAAGCACAAAAAGGAATGAACAAAATCTCCAAGAAATGTGGGACTATGTGAAGAGACCCAACCTACGTTTGATAGGTGTACCAGAATGTGACGAAGAGAATGAATCCAAGCTGGAAAACACTCTTCAGGATATTCTCCAGGAAAATTTCCCCAACCTAGCAAGACAGGTCAATACTCAACTCCAGGAAATACAGAGAACACCACAAAGATACTCTGCAAGAAGAGCAACCCCAAGGCACATAATCGTCAGATTCACCAGGGTTGAAACGAAGGAGAAAATACTAAGGGCAGCCAGAGAGAAAGGTCGGGTCACCCACAAAGGGAAGCCCATCAGACTCACAGCAGATCTCTCAGCAGAGACTCTACAAGCCAGAAGAGAGTGGGGGCCAATATTCAACATCCTTAAAGAAAAGAGCTTTCAACCCAGAATTTCATATCCAGCCAAACTGAGCTTCATAAGTGAAGGAAAAATAAAATCCTTCACGAACAAGCAAGTACTCAGAGATTTTGTCACCACTAGGCCTGCTTTACAAGAGCTCCTGAAAGAGGCACTACACATAGAAAGAAACAACCAGTTCCAGCCATCCTAAAAGCATACCAAATGCTAAAGACCATCAACAAAATGAAGAATGTACATGAACCAACGAGCAAAACAGCCAGCTAGCATCAAAATGGCAGTATCAAATTCACACATAACAATATTAACCCTGAATGTAAATGGGCTAAATGCACCAATCAAAAGACACAGGCTGGCAAATTGGATAAAAAACCAAAACCCATCGGTGTGCTGTATCCAGGAAACCCACCTCACATGCAAAGATACACAAAGGCTCAAAATACAGGGATGGAGGAAGATTTACCAAGCAAATGGAGAGCAAAAAAAGCAGGAGTTGCAATTCTCATCTCTGATAAAATAGACTTTAAAGTAACAAAGATCAAAAGGGACAAAGAAGGTCATTACATAATGGTAAAAGGATCGATACAACAAGAAGAGATAACGATTCTAAATATATATGGACCCAATGTAGGAGCACCCAGATATATAAGGCAAGTTCTTAATGACTTACAAAGGGACTTAGACTCCCACACAATAATAGTGGGAGACTTTAACACTCCACTGTCAATAGCAGACAGATCAACCAGACAGAAAATTAACAAGGATATCCAGGACTTGAACTCAGACCTGGAACAAGCAAACCTGATAGACATTTACAGAACTCTCCACCCCAAATCCACAGAATATACATTCTTCTCAGCACCACATCACACCTACTCCAAAATTGACCACATAATTGGAAGTAAAGCACTCCTCAGCAAATGCAAAACAACTGAAATCATAACAAACAGTCTCTCAGACCATAGTGCAATCAAGTTGGAACTCAGAATTCAGAAAATAACTCAGAACCGCACAGCTTCATGGAAACTGAACAATTGGCTCTTGAATGTTGATTGGATAAACAATGAAATGAAGGCAGAAATAAAGAAGTTCTTTGAAACCAATGAGAATGAAGACACAACGTACCAGAATCTCTGGGACACATTTAAAGCAGTCTGTAGAGGAAAATATATAGCAATAAGTGCCCACATGAGAAGAATGGAGAGATCCAAAATTGACACCCTATCGTCAAAATTGAAAGAGCTAGAGGAGCAAGATCAAAAAAGCTCAAAACCTAGCCGAAGACAAGAAATAACTAAGATCAGAGCAGAACTGAAGGAGATAGAGACAAGAAAAACCCTTCAAAAAATCAATAAATCTAAGAGCTGGTTTTTCGAAAAGATCAACAAAATAGACAGACCACTAGCCAGACTGATAAAAAAGAAGAGAGAGAACAACCAAATAGATGCAATAAAAAACGATAAAGGGGAAATCACCACAGATTCCACAGAAATTCAAACCATCATCAGAGAATACTACAAACAACTCTATGCACATAAACCAGTAAATCAGGAAGAAATGGATAAATTCCTGGATGCCTGTGTCCTCCCAAGCCTAAACCAGGAGGAAGCCGAAACTATGAATAGACCAATAACAAGGTCTGAAGTTGAGGCAGCAATTAAGAGCCTACCACACAAAAAAAGCCCAGGTCCAGATGGGTTCACAGCCGAATTCTACCAGACACACAAAGAGGATCTGGTACCATTCCTTCTGAAACTATTCCAAATAATCCAAAAAGAGGGAACCCTTCCCAAATCATTTTATGAGACCAACATCATCCTGATACCAAAACCTGGCAGAGACTCAACAAGAAAAGAAAACTTCAGGCCAATATCCATGATGAACATAGATGCAAAAATCTTCAATAAAATACTGGCAAACCGATTGCAACAGCACATTAAAAAACTTATCCATCATGATCAAGTAGGATTTATCCCGGGGATGCAAGGCTGGTTCAACATACACAAGTCTATAAATGTAATTCACCACATAAACAGAAGCAAAAACAAAAACCACATGATTATCTCAATTGATGCAGAGAAGGCATTTGACAAAATTCAACAGCCCTTTATGCTAAAAACCCTCAATAAACTTGGTATTGATGGAACATATCTCAAAGTAATAAAAGCTATTTATGACAAACCAACAGCCAATATCATACTGAATGGGCAAAAACTGGAAGCATTCCCTTTGAAATCTGGCACTAGACAAGGATGCCCTCTCTCACCACTTCTATTCAACATAGTACTGGAAGTTCTAGCCAGAGCAATCAGGCAAGAAAAAGAAATAAAGGGTATTCAAATAGGAAAGGTGGAAGCCAAATTGTCTCTATTTGCAGACGACATGATAGTATACCTAGAAGACCCCATCACCTCAGCCCAAAAGCTCCTGCAACTGATAAGCAACTTCAGCAAAGTCTCAGGATATAAAATCAATGTGCAAAAATCACAAGCATTCCTATACACCAATAACAGACTTAAAGAGAACCAAATCAAGAACGAACTGCCATTCACAATTGCTACAAAGAAAATAAAATACCTAGGAATACAACCCACTAGGAATGTAAGGGACCTCTTTAAGGAAAACTACAAACAACTGCTCAATGAAATAAGAGAGGACACAAACAGATGGAGAAACATTCCATGTTCGTGGTTAGGAAGAATCAATATCGTGAAAATGGCTATACTGCCCAAAGTAATTTACACAATCAATGCTATCCCCATCAAACTACCATTGAATTTCTTCACAGAACTGGAAAAAACCACCATGAATTTCATATGGAACCAAAAAAGAGCCCGCATAGCCAAGTCAATTCTAAGCAAAAAGAACACAGCGGGAGGCATCACACTACCAGACTTCAAACTATACTACAAGGCTACAGTAATCAAAACAGCATGGTACTGGTACCAAAACAGAGATATAGACCAATGGAACAGAACAGAGGCATCGGAGGCAACACAACACATCTACAACCATATTATCTTTGATAAACCAGACAAAAACAGGCAATGGGGAAAGGATTCCCTATTTAATAAATGGTGTTGGGAAAACTGGCTAGCCATGTGCAGAAAGCAGAAATTGGACCCCTTCCTGACACCTTACACTAAAATTAACTCCAGATGGATTAAAGACTTAAACGTAAGACCCGACACCATAAAAACCCTAGAGGAAAATCTAGGCAAAACCATTCAGGACATAGGAGTAGGCAAGGACTTCATGAACAAAACTCCCAAAGCATTGGCAACAAAAGCCAAAATAGACAAATGGGACCTAATCAAACTCCACAGCTTCTGCACAGCAAAACAAACAGTCACTAGAGTGAATCGGCAACCATCAGAATGGGAAAAAATCTTTGCAGTTTACGCATCTGACAAAGGGCTGATATCCAGAATTTACAAAGAACTCAAACAGATTTACAGGAAAAAAACAAACAAGCCCATTCAAAAATGGGCAAAGGATATGAACAGAAACTTTACGAAAGCAGACATACATGAGGCCAGCAAACATATGAAAAAGTGCTCATCGTCATTGGTCATTAGAGAGATGCAAATCAAAACCACATTGAGATACCATCTCACACCAGTTAGAATGGCGATCATTAAAAAATCTGGAGACAGCAGATGCTGGAGAGGATGTGGAGAAATAGGAACACTCTTACACTGTTGGTGGGAGTGTAAATTAGTTCAACCATTGTGGAAGACAGTGTGGCGATTTCTCAGGGACCTAGAAATAGAAATTCCATTTGACCCAGCAATCCCATTACTGGGTATCTATCCAAAGGATTATAAATCGTTCTACTATAAGGACACATGCACACGAATGTTCATTGCAGCACTGTTTACAATAGCAAAGACCTGGAACCAACCCAAATGCCCAACGATGATAGACTGGACTGGGAAAATGTGGCACATATACACCATGGAATATTATGCAGCAATCAAAAATGATGAGTTTGTGTCCTTTGTAGGGACATGGATGAATCTGGAGAACATCATTCTCAGCAAACTGACACAAGAACAGAAAAAGAAATACCGCATATACTCACTCATAGGTGGGTGAGAAAAATGAGAACACGTGGACACAGAGAGGCGGTCTACTATACACTGGGGACTGTTGGGGGGAATGGGGGAGGGACAGTGGGGGGGGCTGGGGGGGATAGCCTGGGGATGAATACCAAGTGTGGGTGAAGGGGAGGAAAGCAGCAAAGCACAGTGCCATGTGTGTACCTATGCAACTATCTTGCTTGTTCTGCACATGTACCCCCAAACCTATAATGCAATAAAAATTAAAAAAAAAAAAAAAAAAAAAAAAAAATAAGGCGGGGCATGGTGATTCACGCCTATAATCTCAGCACTTTGGGAGACTGAGGCAGGTGGATCACGAGGTCAAGAGATCGAAACCATCCTGGTCAACAAGGTGAAACCCCGTCTCTACTAAAAATACAAAAACTAGCTGGGCATGGTGGTGCACACCTGTAGTCCCAGCTACTCGGGAGGCTGTGGCAGGAAAATTGCTTGAACCCAGGAGGTGGAGGTTTCAGTGAGCCAAGATCATGCCATTGCACTCCATTCTGGGTAACAATAGCGAAACTCCGTCTTAAAAAAAAATATATATATATATATATATATATATATATATATATATGGAATTTCATTAGGTTTAGATAAGCTGAGACTACACAAAAGTTTTTCAGGCCATTTAATCAAGTAACTTACAATGTATACATTCCTGAGTATACATCATTGTGGTGATATTGTTTGTTTCAGAATTTCCTGCATTCAGCTTAAAAGGTGCTTCTTCCCAAGAAACTGCACTTTTCAGTCAAATGCACTTGATTAAATAGGAGAATTGGGTTCTTAAAATGGATTCACTGAAAACTTTATATATAAATCATAAACATCAGTAAAGAAGTTCTTTATTCCATCTTCTTGTCTTATGTCATGAAGCATAATAAGTCTCATATGCCCTGCAGTGACAAATGCTGACACAAGCCACTCGTTGAACTTGTTCTCCATTTTTGAGTACATATTGTTCGACAGTCACATGTTCTCATCTACAAGGTCGAGAGTAGCATGAGCTATGAACTGGTTCAGATGATGAAAGTCGTCTTTGGATTCTGCCTTCCCAGCTGGCAAAAACTCCATTTCAAAAACTGGATTATCATGGTGGCCAACGTTTACAAAGTAGAAGCTCCCAGACATGGTCTTCAATCTATGGCTCCTGCAGCAAGAGGCCAACAACGGAAACACAATCAATTTTAATTTTTTTTTCGAGATGGAGTCTAGCTCTGTCACTGAGGCTAAAGTGCAGTGGCACAATCTCGGCTCACTGCAACCTCCATCTCCCAGGTTCTCAACATTTAAACAAGTTACTGTCAAAATATGCGAATGTCATGAAGAAATTACTTTTTTTGTACTTCTAGGGAGCTGCACGAACCACTCCCTTGTAGTACCTATTCAAAACAAGACCCACTCCTTTAAAATCTCCGGTAGTCTGGGAAACTGGGTGGTTTTCTAATAGTAAGATCCCAGGCCAGTCTGAAAGTTCTCCTCCTCCTCCAGGTCAAAACAAAGGACTGTGACCCTACGATTTCTGGTAAGAATTATTTGCCCAGCACTGCACAGCCTCCCACATCTCTAGCTTCTTTGCTGCCCCTACAAACATGTAGATTATATTAAATTCAAGGACTTCACTGATTTTCTTAGGGGAAACAGGAAGAATGAACAGAAGAACCAACGTTAAGAAAAATAGCTTGGTAGAGTAAGTTGTTTCTTGTTCTTTCGAGAATCCTTCTCCATCTTCAGAGCCAGATGCTTTTTGTAGAGAAGAAGAAGAAGAATGTTCCTGCTGTGCCGGAAACCCTTAAGAAAAAGCGAAGGAATTTCGCAGAGCTGAAGATCAAGCGCTTGAGAAAGAAGTTTGCCCAAAAGATGCTTTGAAAGGCAAGGCGGAAGCTTATCTATGAAAAAGCGAAGCATTATCACAAGGAATATAGGCAGATGTACAGAACTGAAATTCGAATGGCGAGGATGGCAAGGAAAGCTGGCAACTTCTATGTACCTGCAGAACCCAAACTGGCGTTTGTCATCAGGATCAGAGGTATCAATGGTGTGAGCCCAAAGGTCCAAAAGGTGTTGCAGCTTCTTCGCCTTCGTCAAATCTTCAATGGAACCTTTGTGAAGCTCAACAAGGCTTCAATTAACATGCTGAGGATTGTAGAGCCATATATTGCATGGGGGTACCCAAATCTGAAGTCAGTAAATGAATTAATCTACAATCGTGGTTATGGCAAGATTAAAAAGAAGCGAATTGCTTTGACAGATAACGCTCTGATTGCTCGATCTCTTGGAAAATATGGCATCATCTGCATGGAGGATCTGATTCATGAGATCTATACTGTTGGAAAACGCTTCAAAGAAGCAAATAACTTCCTGTGGCCCTTTAAATTATCGTCTCCACGGGGCGGAATGAAGAAGAAGACTACCCATTTTGTAGAAGGTGGAGATGCAGGCAACAGGGAGGATCAGATCAACAGGCTTATTAGAAGAATGAACTAAGGTGTATTCCATGATTATTTTTCTAAGCTGGTCAGTTAATAAACAGTATCTGCTCTCAATTGAAAAAAAAAGAAAAAGAAAAAGAAAAAGAGCTTAAAGAGTTGCTGATGTCTAGCTTCAGGCACAGTCCCCCTTCTTCCCTATTTAGCAGTACTTAAGGTAAAAGCCCCCAAAAATAGAAGTCAGAGAGCCCATTCCTGAGGTGCTCTACGAAAATTTGCATTTGTGAGACGCTTCCAAGGGGCCTTACTCAAATTCATCTTTCTTTTCCCCAGGCTGGCAGTTAACTGAGGAATTGCAAAATAAAACGTTAAAGTGCTGGTGAAAAATAGAAATTGCTTGCAGATGTTGTAGAATTTGGGGCCAGGAAATCTAAACACTGCCCTCCAATAGTCTCACCCTTTTAGAAGCTACCATGGACAATTGTTTAAAGGCCCTCTCAAATGACAGTTTTTGATTAAGTTCCAGGAAGATAGAGCATTATTTTAATCCTGTAGAAAAAGAAAAGGATGTGACCCTACAGCGTGCCAGATAAAACAGTTCAAGGACTAAATTTGTCCCTTGCTTCAATACTTCATAATATAATTGGACCTGTTGACACCTCAGATATACACAGCAATGAGTGTATAAAATTACTGAGTTGGCCGGGCACCGTGGCTCATGCCTATAATCCCAGCACTTTGGGAGGCCGAGGCTGGTGGATCATGAGGTCAAGAGATCGAGACCATCCCAGTCAACAAGGTGAAACCAGGTCTCTACTAAAAATACAAAAATTAGCTGGGCATGTTGGTGTGCGCCTGTAGTCCCAGCTACTCAGGAGGCTGAGGCAGGAGAATTGCTTGAACCCAGAAGGCAGTGGTTGCTGTGAGCCGAGATTGTGCCTTTGCACTACAGACTGGTTAACAGCAGCAAAACTCCGTCTCAAAAAAAAATTACTAAGTTAATGTGGGTGCTGGATTCTGAGGTGAGAAACTCTGAGGTGCAAACCACTAGGGCATATTGTGCTTTCACGGAGGTTTTATCGGGTCCTTAAGAAGCCCTTGCTTGGTCTTTTTGAAGGCTGGGCATAGATCGGTAAACTGAGCGTGGTTGTTTGAATAGTTCTACTAAAGTTCTGACATCAACTCTAGTTTAAATCTATATACCTGCAGGTAACGTAATCAGGCCATACTCTTCCAAGCTGGCAGCCATGGAAAAAGTCCCTTTCTCTTGGCGTGAATTACAAAAAAATCCAAGAACAACTTTAAGATCTATATGCCAAAGACCTGGAGTTAAGTTACTAGGGTGGGTATGTGTAAAGGTCTGGTGACTCACTAAAGTCAGCTAGGACCTGGGGAACTGGCACCAGGAGGAAACAGAAGAAACAAAAGTTGGGGGGCTGGCGAAGGTCGTGAGAACACTTGATCTCTGATTGACGGAACAGCTCAGTTTTCTTTACGGCGTCAGCGAGTACCTGCCTGTAGAAAGGCCCTGTTTCCGTGATGTCACGCCCTGCAGGCCAATTAGAGACCTCAGTCTGTGGGCCCCCAAGGAGGGTTGTGGGCCCTTTTTTTGTGAATGAAGTGCCACGGAGCAGCCCTCCCAGGGCCCCGCAAGCCTCTTCCCGTCGTGCCCAGGCGCTTCTGCAGCGGCGTCCGCGTCCACGTCAGTGGGGGGGCTCGCACGGTTACCCCGGGCAGCCCCGTCACCTCGGCCGCGCCAGCGGGCTGGGGGCAACTGGGAGTGGGCTGGGGCACCGGCAGCGACAGGAGGCGCGGTAGCAAGGGCTGCGGCGCGGGTTACCCGGTGGCATCGGGAGGGAGCGGGGCAGGCGCCGTGGGCCGGGCCCCTCCTCCGGCTTCTGCGCGGCCGCCTCCCGTCCATGTAGCGCCAGAGCGGGGCTGGCAAGAGCCTCGGCGGGCGCGCGGGCGGGAGGTCGAGTGCGCGGTGCCATGGTCGTGGCCCCCTGACGAGCCGAGACCGCCTCCATGAAGCGGAAGAGCGAGCGGCAGTCGACCTGGGCCACCGCGCCCTCCTGCTCGCGGCGCTGCTCGTCGACCTCGCCAGGCGTGAAGAAGAGCCGCACTTCTGCGCTGCAGGACCCTCGCCGCCTGGACCCCGAGGAAGACGTGTACCTGGACATCACCGGTGAGCCGGCCAGCGGGAGCGTGTTGGGCCCCGGACTGCCGCACCCGGCGCGGGGCCCTGGCCCACCTCCCGGGCTGCCCCGAACCTCCGGGGCTGGCCAAAACGCCTCCGCGCCCACCCCCTTAAACGCCGCGTCCGCCAAACTTTCTTTAGGAGCCGGGCTTCCGGGGAGCAGCCCCACCCCAAGTTTCCAGCTGCGTGGGCTGCGAGCTGTAACTTTAGACGGTGCACCCTCCTCCAGCGAGATGAACCGAGGGTCACCTTCTTTGGTTGCGGGCCTCAGCCCGATGCCTCAAACCTGCAGGTCCTCCCCGCGGGCTGCTTCTGAGAGCCTGTGCATTCCGCCTCAGATGTTGCCAGCCGGGCTGGCCCTCGCGCGAGTCACAACCTCTGAATCAGTCCCAGAGAATTCACCGAGTGCGCTGAACGCGCCTGGCAGGGGAGCCGCCCCTTTTTGGCTTTGGCCTTACCCGCGATGCTCCGTAGCCTCCGGCCCCGTGGGCGCCGCGTTCCCCGACTGGCGCGGAAGCCCGAGCCCCTCTCCTGGTCGTCTTGCGCCCTAGCCCCAGCGCGTCCCCCGCAGGTCTCCGACTCCCGGGGTCTGCTCCTTTCCGGGGCCTCCAGAAGGAAGGTGTCACATTAATGGCATTCTAGCCAGCCGAATGCCTGGGATGTCACTTGAGAAATCCCTGCCAGCTAGAGCAGGTACCCTAGCAGCCCTTTGATAGCTGTTCTGTCAGTGCTGATTCGACCGTTCTTGACACTCATAAATCCAATTTGGCAGCTGTTTGCTTTGCTGGGATTGACAGTGACGCGTATGAAGGCATTAAATGTGATGATGTATGTGGCAACGCTGTGTAAACAGAAGAGCTGTCCACGGTTTTGAGGGAGTTGGCAGTCTTTCTGTGGTGGGGAATGTGTCAACCTCGGGGCATGGCGTTATTAAAAACTGTTTCCTGCCCTTAGCCTTTGATAAACCAGGTGAGCTGGAGTGGTAAGAATATTAAGTTGAGTGTTAGGACAAACGCAGATGTTAAGGAGAAATAATATTCTAGGTTCGTGGACGGTCTGGAAACTAAGGTCCATCTGAAATAAAGCTGAGAGCAGAGCAGGTTTGTCGGCTCTGGTGGGTGGCCCTTGGGAGGCAGGGCAGGCAGAGGAAGGGGTTGCCCTGAGTACCAGTCCCTGGCGGTTAACTGTGGGGCCTGGGTTCACGGTGGCGCTGCAGGAGGTGAAGCCTGCTGAGGCTGAGAACCAGGTCCTTCCAACGTTCTGCACTTCGGGAGGAGAGAGCCGTGCCAAGGATGGGTGGGGCTGGGAGCGGGGGTGCCTTCACACTGCTTCTGCCTGTTGTTATTTATACCTCTTAAAACGATCTCTGTTGAATGGCATTTAATTTTAGGACAAATAATTCAATTTATATGGTACAGAACTCCAATTCTAAAGGTGCATAGCAGCATATAAAAATAAAGTTGGTTTTATAGCTTCCACGGGTTCTTCTCTAGAGGCAACTACTCTTCCCAGTTCCTGCATGCATACTGTATATGCTGTATATTCTCTACCATACACGTGCGAGTAGCACACAACATGTTGTGCCCATGGTTCCATTTTCATAGTGTATTTTATTAGAATGATTGTTCTGAATTGGTGCATACAAGACTTACTTGAGTTTAATTAACACTCAGACCAAACGGTCTGTACTGTTTTATGAATAGTAGTGTAGTACCATTTTATGAATAGTACCGTTTTATGAATAGTAGTTTAATTATTTTATTCATAAAACAGTAGTGTACATACCATTTTATGAATAAAATAATTAAAAAGCACATATGGATTTAAATGTATATATAGATTTAAATGTTTTTTTTTTTTTTTTTGAGATGGAGTTTCGCTGTTGTTACCCAGACTGGAATGCAATGGCACGATCTCAGCTCACGGCAACCTCTGCCTTCTGGGTTCAAGCAATTTTCCTGCCTCAGCCTCCCAAGTAGCTGGGACTACAGGTGTGCACCACCATGCCCAGCTAATTTTTGTGTTTTTAGTAGAGACGGGGTTTCACCTTGTTGATCAGGATGGTCTCGATCTCTTGACCTCATGATCCACCCGCCTTGGCCTCTCAAAGTGCTGGGATTACAGGCTTGAGCCACCGTGCCCTGCCAGATTTAAATGTTTTTTAACCTATTTAGACAGTCCCTGTTTATGAACGTTTAGTCAGAAAGTTTGTGACAGCAAAGTCATTGGAGTAAATAAATGTTTCTCCTTGATGGAGATCAAATGTGATTTGGCTAGCCTTCATGAGGCAGTCACCAATTAATTAACTTCAGAAAAATGTAACCAAGCATAATACTGAGGAGAGGTGCACTATATGAAATAAAAATGCTATCAGATGTCAAGCTCTAATAATGGAAGGGTCCAGCTTTAATGCAAGGGAGCTTCAGGGAAGTAAAGGTTATGGTCACCTTTCCCTGTGACTTCTCTAGGTGTCCCTCAGTGATAGTCTTGGCTTCCTGGAAAAATGATACTTAATCAGTCTGTCACAGTGATATACAAGGCCAATTAAAGTATCTTCAGATGCAGTGTTCAGATTACTTTTTATTGGGCTTTTGGGGGAAGCCTTGTGGCCCGTCCTCAGCAAAAGACAGCTAGTCCCTTCCTTCCCAATGTGTTTTTCCCTCCATTATTGTTTTCTTAATTTAAAAAGGAGTGCACAGCTGGGCGTGATGGCTCACACCTGTAATCCCAGCACTTTGGGAGACTGAGGTGGGTGAAGTCAAGAGATGGAGACCATTCTGGCCAACATAGCAAAAGCCCATCTCTACTAAAATACATAAATTAGCTGGGTGTCGTGGTGCGCACCTGTAGTCCCAACTACTTGGGAGGCTGAAGCAGAAGAATTGCATGAAGCCAGGAGGCAGAGGTTGCAGTGATTTGAGATTCTGTCACTGCCCTCCAGTCTGGTGCCTAGCAAAAGAGGAAGACTCTGTTTAAAAAAAAAAGATAGAAAGAAAGAAAGCAGTGCATGTACACTTCCAAACATTATTCAATGAGTTTTATAGAGTCTCCCTCCCTTGGTAATAATTTTCATCCTTCAATTTTCTGTGGACATTCAAGTTTCTGGAAATTGTGCCATACCAGCGGGATTAGATCTCCCTCTCTCATTTTTTGTTTGTTTGTTTTGTTTTTTGAGAACAGAGTCTCTCTCTGTCACCCAGGCTGGAGTGTAGTGGTGCCATCTCAGCTGACCACAACTTCCACCTCCTGGGTTCAAGAGATTCTCCTGCCTCAGCCCCCTGAGTAGCTGGGACTACAGGCATGTGTCACCATGCCCACCTAATTTTTGTATTATTAGAAGAAATGGGATTTCAGTATGTTGGCTAGGCTGGTCTCAAACTCCTGACCTTGTGACTTATCTGCCTTGGCCTCCCAATGTGCTGAGATTACAGGCCCGAGCCACTGTGCCCTGCCAATTAATTTTGATGGTTTCATTGTATGGCTGCATCATGATTTATTTAGTGGTAATAAATAGATGGTTATTTGGGAGTTTTCCAATCTCTATTGCAAATGGCTGCAGTAGCATCAGTGTATGTGTCTGTCTACATGTGTTACTATATCTATAGAGTACATTTCTAGAAGTGATAAATAGACTTTATCCATTTCTCAGTGGACTTTTTTGGCTATTATAAATAATGCTGCTGTGAATATTCATATACAGGTTGTTGCATGGACATGTTTTCAGTTCCTTTGGATATCATACCTAGAAGGAGAATGGCAGGGTCATATGGCAACTCCATGTTTAATGTTTGAGAAACTGTCAGCCTCCTTTTGCAGAGTGAGGCTACACCACTAGTATTCCCCCCAGCAATGTACCAATTATTGTACATCCTCGCCGACACTTATTATTAGATTGACAGGATTCTTTCACAGGGGAGTAGGTTTGTAAAAATTAATGCATGTTGTCACTTCTGTCTAGCCTGCTCTTAAATACATCATTTTTAAATTTTAGTCCTTTGACATTTTTATTGCAATGTATTTAATCTGTAAATTGAATTCCCGTAGATCCCAGGATACTTCATGTGTGTGTATTTAACATAGGATGCTTAATGCCTATTTTTGTTCCTGTCGTCGTTTGTTATATCACTATTGTTTAGTGTCTAGCCACCTACACCACTACACTGGGCATTTACTCTAACTAGGAGCAGACTAAGGGATTTAATTCACACCCAAACCCCACCCACCTCTCACTGAGCTGTTCACTCAGTTCTTGCCATGTGCACATGGATTTTTTGTTATTTGAGCTGTACTCCTAGTGCAGTTTCAGTGCACCATGAAAATAAAAGGTCATAAAGACAGTGTAGGCTGGATGCAGTGGCTCACGTCTGTAATCTTAGCACTTTGGGAGGCCAAGGCAGGCAGATCACATGAATTCAGAAGTTCCAGACCAGCCTGGCTAACACGGTGAAACCCCAGCTAAAAATGTAAAAATTAGCTGGGCATGACAGCATCTGCCTGTAGTCCCAGCTACTTGGGAGAATCCCTTGAATGTGGGAGGTGGAGGCTGAAGTAAACAAAGATCGAACCACTGCATTCCAGCCTGGGTCACAGTGAGAGAATCTATCTCAAAAAACAAACAAACAAACAAACCAAAAGTGGGCAGTGTAAACTGTAAGCATTAATGCTAAAAAGATGCTGAGTAAACATCAGAATGAGCTGTTTCCAGTCTAGGAAACTTGAGGAAGTGGGGAGGTTAAGGAGGGTTTTCAAGGAAAAAATACTGGATTTTTCTATGAACCTTGTTAATGTCAGAGGTCTGAGTCTTTATCTCTATTTTCCTATCCCTTAAATAGGGACTTCCATTCATGGCAGTTTACTTCCTTCTTTACTCAAGAAAAAAACCTTAATGACTTTAACATTACTGCATATATCTATGTTTGATAATTTTTTTTAAATTTTTATTGCATTATAGGTTTGGGGGTACATGTGCAGAACATGCAAGATAGTTGCATAGGTACACATATGGCAGTGTGCTTTGCTGCCTTCCTCCCCTTCACCCACACTTGGTAGTCATCCTGAGGTAATCCCCCCAGCCCCCATGCTGTCCCTCTCCCATTCCCCCCAACAGTCCCCAGTGTATAGTAGACCGCCTCTCTGTGTCCATGTGTTCTCATTTTTCTCACCCACCTATGAGTGAGTATATGCGGTATTTCTTTTTCTGTTCTTGTGTCAGTTTGCTGAGAATGATGTTCTCCAGATTCATCCATGTCCCTACAAAGGACACAAACTCATCATTTTTGATTTATGCATAATATTCCATGGTGTATATGTGCCACATTTTCCCAGTCCAGTCTATCATCGTTGGGCATTTGGGTTGGCTCCAGGTCCTTGCTATTGTAAACAGTGCAGCAATGAACATTCGTGTGCATGTGTCCTTATAGTAGAATGAATTATAGTCCTTTGGATAGATACCCAGTAATGGGATTGCTGGGTCAAATGGAATTTCTATTTCTAGGTCCCTGAGGAACCGCCACACTGTCTTCCACAATGGTTGAACTAATTTACACTCCCACCAACAGTGTAAGAGTGTTCCTATTTCTCCACATCCTCTCCAGCATCTGCTGTCTCCAGATTTTTTAATGATCGCCATTCTAACTGGTGTGAGATGGTATCTCAACGTGGTTTTGATTTGCATCTCTCTAATGACCAATGATGATGAGCACTTTTTCATATCTTTGTGGGCCTCATGTATGTCTTCTTTTGTAAAGTTTCTGTTCATATCCTTTGCCCATTTTTGAATGGGCTTGTTTGTTTTTTTCCTGTAAATCTGTTTGAGTTCTTTGTAAATTCTGGATATCAGCCCTTTGTCAGATGTGTAAACTGCAAAGATTTTTTTCCCATTCTGATGGTTGCCGATTCACTCTAGTGACTGTTTGTTTTGCTGTGCAGAAGCTGTGGAGTTTGATTAGGTCCCATTTGTCTATTTTGGCTTTTGTTGCCAATGCTTTTGGTGTTTTGGTCATGAAGTCCTTTCCTACTCCTATGTCCTGAATGGATTTGCCCAGATTTTCTTCTAGGGTTTTTATGGTGTCAGGTCTTACGTTTAAGTCTTTAATCCATCTGGAGTTAATTATAGTGTAAGGTGTCAGGAAGGGGTCCAGTTTCTGCTTTCTGCACATGGCTAGCCAGTTTTCCCAACACCATTTATTAAATACGGAATCCTTTCCCCATTGTCTGTTTTTGTCTGGTTTATCAAAAATAATATGGTTGTAGATATTTTGTGTTGCCTCCGATGCTTCTGTTCTGTTCCATTGGTCTATATCTCTGTTTTGGTGCCAGTACCATGCTGTTTTGATTACTGTAGCCTTGTAGTATAGTTTGAAGTATGGTAGCGTGATGCCTCATGCTGTGTTCTTTTTGCTTAAAATTGACTTGGCTATGCGGGCTCTTTTTTGGTTCTGTATGAAATTCATGGTGTTTTTTTCCAGTTCTGTGAAGAAATCCAATGGTAGTTTGATGGGGATAGCATTGATTGTGTAAATTACTTTGGGCAGTATAGCCATTTTCACGATATTGATTCTTCCTAACCACGAACATGGAATGTTTCTCCATCTGTTTGTGTCCTCTCTTATTTCGTTGAGCAGTTGTTTGTAGTTTTTCTTAAAGAGGTCCCTTACATTCCTAGTGGGTTGTATTCCTAGGTATTTTATTTTCTTTGTAGCAATTATGAATGGCAGTTCATTCTTGATTTGTTTCTCTTTAAGTCTGTTATTGGTGTATAGGAATGCTTGTGATTTTTGCACATTGATTTTATATCCTGAGACTTTGCTGAAGTTGCTTATCAGTTTCAGGAGCTTTTGGGCTGAGGTGATGGTCTTCTAGGTATACTATCATGTCGTCTGCAAATAGAGACAATTTGGCTTCCACCTTTCCTATTTGAATACCCCTTATTTCTTTTTCTTGCCTGATTGCTCTGGCTAGAATTTCCAGTACTATGTTGAATAGAAGTGGTGAGAGAGGGCATCCTTGTCTAGTGCCGGATTTCAAAGGGAATGCTTCCAGTTTTTGCCCATTCAGTATGATGTTGGCTGTTGGTTTGTCGTAAATAGCTTTTATTACTTTGAGATATGTTCCATCAATAGCAAGTTTATTGAGGGATTTTAGCATAAAGGGCTGTTGAATTTTGTCAAATGCCTTCTCTGCGTCAATTGAGATAATCATGTGGTTTTTGTTTTTGCTTCTGTTTATGTGGTGAATTACATTTATAGACTTGCGTATGTTGAACCAGCCTTGCATCCCCGGGATGAATCCTACTTGATCATGATGGATAAGTTTTTTAATGTGCTGTTGCAATCGGTTTGCCAGTATTTTATTGAAGATTTTTGCATATATATTCATCATGGATATTGGCCTGAAGTTTTCATTTCTTGTTGAGTCTCTGCCAGGTTTTGGTATCAGGATGATGTTGGTCTCATAAAATGATTTGGGAAGGGTTCCCTCTTTTTGGATTATTTGGAATAGTTTCAGAAGAAATGGTACCAGATCCTCTTTGTGTGTCTGGTAGAATTCAGCTGTGAACCCATCTGGACCTGGGCTTTTTTTGTGTGGTAGGCTCTTAATTGCTGCCTCAACTTCAGACCTTGTTATTGGTCTATTCATAGTTTTGGCTTCCTCCTGGTTTAGGATTGGGAGGACACAGGCATCCAGGAATTTATCCATTTCTTCCTCATTTACTAATTTATGTGCATAGAGTTGTTTGTAGTATTCTCTGATGATGGTTTCAATTTCTGTGGAATCTGTGGTGATTTCCCCTTTATCGTTTTTTATTGCATCTATTTGGTTGTTCTCTCTTTTCTTTTTGAGCAGTCTGGCTAGTGGTCTGTCTATTTTGTTGATCTTTTCGAAAAGCCAGCTCTTAGATTTATTGATTTTTTGAAGAATTTTTCTTGTCTCTATCTCTTTCAATTCTGCTCTGATCTCAGTTATTTCTTGTCTTTGGCTAGGTTTTGAGCTTTTTTGATCTTGCTCCTCTAGCTCTTTCAATTTTGATGATAGGGTGTTAATTCTGGATCTCTCCGCTCTTCTCATATGGGCACTTATTGCTATATATTTTCCTCCACAGACTGCTTTAAATGTGTCCCAGAGATTCTGGTACGTTGTGTCTTCGTTCTCGTTGGTTTCAAAGAACTTCTTTATTTCTGCCTTCATTTCATTGTTTATCCAATCAACATTCAAGAGCCAGTTGTTCAGTTTCCATGAAGCTGTGCGGTTCTGAGTTATTTTCTGAATTCTGAGTTCCACCTTGATTGCACTATGGTCTGAGAGACTGTTTGTTATGATTTCAGTTGTTTTGCATTTGCTGAGGAGTGCTTTACTTCCAATTATGTGGTGCTGAGAAGAATGTATATTCTGTGGATTTGGGGTGGGGAGTTCTCTAAATGTCTATCAGGTTTGCTTGTTCCAGGTCTGAGTTCAAGTCCTGGATATCCTTGTTAATTTTCTGTCTGGTTGATCTGTCTGCTATTGACAGTGGAGTGTTAAAGTCTCCCACTATTATTGTGTGGGAGTCTAAGTCTCTTTGTAAATCATTAAGAACTTGCCTTATATATCTGGGTGCTCCTACATTGGGTCTATATATATTTAGAATCGTTATCTCTTCTTGTTGTATTGATCCTTTTACCATTATGTAATGACCTTCTTTGTCCCTTTTGATCTTTGTAGCTTTAAAGTCTATTTTATCAGAGATGAGAATTGCAATTCCTGCTTTGTTTTGCTCTCCATTTGCTTGGTAAATCTTCCTCTGTCCTTTTATTTTGAGCCTTTGTGTATCTTTGCATGTGAGGTGGGTTTCCTGGATACAGCACACCGATGGGTTTTGGTTTTTTATCCAATTTGCCAGTCTGTGTCTTTTGATTGGTGCATTTAGCCCATTTTCATTCAGGGTTAATATTGTTATGTGTGAATTTGATACTGCCATTTTGATGCTAGCTGGCTGTTTTGCCCATTGGTTCATGTGCATTCTTCATTTTGTTGATGGTCTTTAGCATTTGGTATGCTTTTCGGATGGCTGGAACTGGTTGTTTCTTTCTATGTGTAGTGCCTCTTTCAGGAGCTCTTGTAAAGCAGGCCTAGTGGTGACAAAATCTCTGAGTACTTGCTTGTTCTTGAAGGATTTTATTTTTCCTTCACTTATGAAGCTCAGTTTGGCTGGATATGCAATTCTGGGTTGAAAGTTCTTTTCTTTAAGGATGTTGAATATTGGCCCCCACCCTCTTCTGGCTTGTAGAGTCTCTGCCGAGAGGTCTGCTGTGAGTCTGATGGGCTTCCCTTTGTGGGTGACCCGACCTTTCTGTCTGGCTGCCCTTAGTATTTTCTCCTTGGTTTCAACCCTGGTGAATCTGACGATTATGTGCCTTGGGGTTGCTCTTCTTGCAGAGTATCTTTGTGGTGTTCTCTGTATTTCCTGGAGTTGAGTATTGACCTTTCTTGCTAGGTTGGGGAAATTTTCCTGGATAATATCCTGAAGAGTGTTTTCCAGCTTGGATTCATTCTCTTCGTCACATTCTGGTACACCTATCAAACGTAGGTTGGGTCTCTTCACATAGTCCCACATTTCTTGGAGATTTTGTTCATTCCTTTTTGTACTTTTTTCTTTAATCTTGGTTTCTCATTTTATTTCATTGAGTTGATCTTCAACTTCTGATATTCTTTCTTCAGCTTGGTCAATTTGGCTGTTGAAATTTGTGCATGCTTTGCGAATTTCTCATGTTGTGTTTTTCAGCTCCTTCAGTTCATTCATATTCCTCTCTAAGTTGTCCATTCTCGTTATCAATTCCTCGAATCTTTTTTCAAATCTTTTTTCAAGGTTCTTAGTTTCTTTGCACCGGTTTAGAACATGTTCCTTTAGCTCACTGAAGTTTCTCATTATCCACTTTCTGAAGTCTGATTCCGTCATTTCGTCACATTCATTCTCCGTCCAGCTTTGTTCCCTTGCTGGTGAGGAGTTTTGGTCCTTTTTGGAGGTGAGGTGTTTTGGTTTCGGGTGTTTTCCTCCTTTTTGCGCTGGTTTCTTCCCATTTTTATGGATTTATCCGCCTGTCGTCTTAGTAGTTGCTGGTTTTTCAATTGGGTCTCTGTGTGGACACTGAGATTGTTGATGATGAAGTATTTCTGTTCATTAGTTTTCCCTCTAATGGTCTATCCTCTCTGCTGTATGAGTGCTGAGTTCCACTCCAGGCCCTGTTTGTCTGGGGTATACCTGCAGCAGCTGCAGAACAGTGAGGGATGATACCAGTTTCTTTTTCTGCTGCCCTTGTTCCAGAATGATGCCAGCCAAATGTCAGTCTGATTAGTCCTTTTCTGGGGTGACTCCTTGGATATACAGGGGTCAGGGAGCTGCTTCAGGAGACAGTTGGTGCTTTATAGGAGCTCCAATGCTGAGCTGTGAGTTCCGTTGTTCGTTCAGTGTTGTTGGGAGGTTGTTTATGTCTGCTGCAATAGAACTCATAAAACACCACCCTTTTTTTTCACCCTTAGATGCTCTGTCTCAGGGAGTTGGGGCTTTCTTTATGAGTATCTGTTGAACTTTCCTACTCCACTAAACGGCAGTCTATTCACTATTTGCCTGCTGGGGCTCTGACCTGCTAGCACGGGTCCGCCCTGTTGCTGCCTGGTGGAGTCTCTCTGTTATGGCAGGTTGCCTCGGCAATGGCAGGCTGCGTCAGACCTGGGTGGTACTTCAGTGGGGGTGCACTGCATCAGAGTTGGTGGATGCCCCTCCCTCACCGGGCTGCAGTGTCCTAGATGCCAGCAGCAAAACTCTCAGCCCCAAGTGCCTCCAGTCACCGCCCTGCTTGTCCCCGTGAGCGTGGGACCCTCCGAGCCCGATCACCCAGCTCCCTGCCTCAGAGTCCATCCTCTCTCTCTCTCTTCCTCTCCCCAAGCTGAAAGGTCGACTCTCTCCCTGGCGCCCCAGTAGCCTGCCGATAGGGCACTGGGATCTGTGTGATCTCCCATGCCACTGCCCACTACCCCGGCTCAGATCACGCTTCCCAGGAACTCCTGGTCTGGCTCATTGTCCAATTCCCATTCAATCAGATGGACATGCCAATCTGCCCTTCGAAATCTCAGATTGCCTGTTTAACAGGGCACCCAGACCAGTGAGTTCTGCACCGTGTCCTGCTGTGGCACCGGCCGAAGAGGCAGCGGGAGCCAGCTGCGTTAGCCGGCTGCACTAGGTTCCAGTGTCTCTCCCACACCTGGGACATTCAACACTCTGTGGGCATAAAAGGTCCATCCGAGAATGCGGCTAGGACTCACCCTCTGCGCCTTCACCAAGAGCTGCAATCCTGAGTCGCCTCTACAACGCCATCTTGCCTCCCTGATTTATGTTTGATAATTTATAAGATGTAATAGTTGTTAAAGAGCTTCTATTTATTTTACTATTTTTATTTTTAAAATTTCTGATTAGGCTGGGAGCAGTGGCCTATAATCCCAGCACTTTGGGAGGCCATGGCAGGCAGAGTGCTTGAGCCAAGGAGTTCAAGACCAGCCTGGCCAACGTGGCAAAACCCCTACTCAGGAGGTTGAGGTGGGAGAATCACTTGAGCCTGGGAGGTCAAGGCTGTAGTGACTTGTGTTCATTCCACTGCACTCTAACCTTGGCAAGAGAGACACAATAAAACCCTGTCTCAAAAAAAAATCTGATTAGTAAAGAATATTGGTAATAGCAACTGACTAAAAGGTTCTTGGTGGTTTGTATTAAATTTATTAACCTTTTTAAAAATAAGTTTTCCAGTGTCTGCTGTGATCTGACTTTAAAAGACTGTATTATAACAGTAAATAATTAAATAATTTTATTGGAGAAACACTAATTGAGGTCAGGATTGTCATTTTAAAGCACTGATTAATGGTGATGTATTAGATACGCATCAAGTAAATTAAACAAATACAGCATTTCTCCTCCCTCTTTTCTTTTTAGGATATTTAAAATTCACGGCAGACATTAGACAGGGAAAATTTATTCATTAATTCAAGAAGTATTTATTGCGTACTTACTATGTAAAATAGTCATGCATATTCATTGCAGTGATGGAAGTATATTTTTCTTGATAGAATAGGAATGCTGTTATGTAGAGCACTAAGTCAAGGAGAAAAATTGTCTTTTCTTCAAGAGTTTTGTGTTATTGTAGCTATTTCCTTTCAGAATGGAAGCCCATCATAGTATGTAGTGTGCATTTTTCTTCTTGCCTATGTCTTGGTTCTCTACTTACACTTAAATTTGTCTGTAATGTGAATTTGTATTTTTGATTTCTATGGTTGCTTAATTCTTCAACATCTGTCCTTCTTATGTTCATGTTATCTGCTTTAAATCTAATTCCTTAGGCACTCCAACACCACATGCAGGCAACAATTTGACAGTTTCAAATGTCACTCCTTAAATGGACATACAGAGTAGTTGGGTGCAGACATGAAGGCAAAGTGGACTAATTGTGTTGCAGAAATGGTACTGATGCCAAAGGGTTGCCAGTCAATGCAAGTTGTAACTGCTCTCTGCTTTTGAATGGGAAGAAATATTCCCCATTTCTATCAGGGTTAGGAAGAGCTAAACTGAAACCACACTGGATTTTTAGGATGGAAGAAGGCATTGGTGCACATAAATGACATCTCTCGTAAGCTCTGAGCTGGTCTTTGGGAATCACTGAATTTATAGGTCAAATGCTTTGCTTTTAGGGTAAAGAATTTAAGAAGATCAAAACCCTCCACTTTTGCCCCTTAAGAAGCCAAGGGCCAGAGACAAAATTGGGCCTCATTGATGTAGTTTCCTTTTGGCAAAGCCATGACTACCTGACTTCTACTGTTGCCAGCAGATAAAGCTGCTTCACAGTTGTACATAAATGATCTATTGGACATCTCCTAGTTAGTCCTGTGCTACTTAACCTAGGAGATAAATTTGGGAAAAATGAGCAAACCAGGTACATAACTCAGGTGTTCTATAGGACATGCTGTTTTCCAAATGGACTGTCATTAATGGCCCCAGTTTTTTAGATATTTTATTCATTCAACAAATGCATAATGAATGTGTGCAAATGAATATCTACTCTTTCAAGCTTTCTTACCCCTTCAAGTGCTAAAAATAGAACACTGCTAGAGACAGTCCCTGCTCTCGTGGAGTTTATGTTTTCTGTATTAATTGAGAAAATAACACTGGGAAGGTCTGAGGAACTAGCATATGAGTAATCATATTGCGATTGAAGTCATTGGGGAAGAAAAACTTTAATCAAAGAGTTTTTGAAGAGCCAATTATATGAGGCCAACTAAGCTAGCTGTTAGTTATGAGGACACTAGGGAAACCTAGTCTCTGTCCCATCCTGGGGTTGAGCACAGACAAATTATTAATAACCTTTTGGAGCCTTGATGCTCTCATCTGCAACAGTTTTGTTATGAGTGTGAAGTGAAGGGGATGCATACGAAGTGACTGGCTTGATGCCCATTGGTGGCCAGGGCTAATCAGTGTTCTCTTGTGTCACACATGTGACAGCAGCCATGAGTACAAAGGGAAGGTTGAGGCACAGTAATCACAGCTAGAAGGGTTTCAAGCTAAGAAGCAAACATTCCCGTGTACTTGCACGAAAGTTTCAGTGAATCAGCACAGTGAAAATGCAGTGTGTTCCTCTCTCTGCTTCTGAGAGCAAGCTCAGGACAGAAATGCTCCAGATGAGGCTGGCTCAGTATTTGTCAGAGCAGCAGAGGAAGTTTGGCACCATGGTGATCTTCTTTTCTGCCTTGAGAGAAAAGTTATGGTTTCTCTTTAGAAATATTCCCTATAAAAAGAGGAATAAACCAAAGCTGCTACTTCATTCTTGAGGCTATTGTTATATATTTTTATTATACTGAAGACTTAGCTATATAAGCTTATTTTTGAGGAGGTCTTCTTGAAGATGGGAGACCCCTTACCATGGGAGAGCCTGAGGTAGAAAATGAAACCGTATATGAAATTATTTACTGATAGAATATAAATTTTCAGAGTGATTAATTTAAAAAATTGTCTCATATATGTTTTAAAATAGTGTTTCATAGATGATAGTCCAAAAAGAATTGAAACTGGTCGTGCATATTATTGGAAGACAGGGCCTTTTTTTTTTTTTTGTAAAACAAATTGCCTTTCAAAGGACCTTTCTATGCTTAATGTGTAGCAGAAAGAAGCAAATTACTTGGAAAGGTTGGGAGTAGGATATAAAGAATAAATTATATCTTTAAATCTATTTTTTATTACCCTGGAATAAATGAATTTTAGTACCCAGTATTTTGTTTTCCTTCCCATCTTAGCTACTGAATATTTTTATAACCTAAGTAAATCCTTCACAGTAAAATTGTTTTAAGGATCTGTAAGTTGACATGAAAACATGGACAGACCATCTGAATATCTCAAAGCCATGTTTCATCTAGATCAGGCACCTTTATGAATGAGGTAAGTAGGTGCGGGGTTGTTGAGGATAAATGTGGAAGAAATTGTATTAGAGACAAACAGACTGGTTCACAGGAACTAACCAATCTCCAAATATTGTTTCTTTTCACTATTTCATTTTTAGCTTCCAAAGTGAGTCATTTGATTTCTAGTTTTATAAGAAGAATTGAGTTCCATATTGGGCAGGGAAAACATTTTCCAAAATTGATTGTAACCTTGTAAACTCAAGGATATTGAAGTGGAATGTGTACAGTCATCTGGGCTCTTTAGTTTCTATGAAAGTTTTACACCCTTTCTTTTTCTATTTTTTTTTCTATAGCTTTTTATGGATACTGCTCCAACAAACGTATTCAGATCATTGACTACTTTGCAGTTGTTTTATGTGACTGTAAACTGTAGAATTTAATCTGTTAGTTGTCATTCTTGGTTTTATCTTTTCCTGTTTGCTTATCTTAATCTTAGGCAGCAGATTCAGTTTTCCGTGACTGTAGAGTAGCATTGGTATGTTTATGACTTAAGTTAAAATTTATCTTTATATGAAAAGTTTTGTTGATTTCTATGATAGTTAATAATAAAAGTAGTTTCTGTGATATTTTATTGGATTAATATGAATGTCAAGCTTCGGTGGTAGTTTTGGTAATATTCAATTTTCCTTTTTAAGTTGAATCTCACTTTTGTAGGCTCTTGTGGAAAGGGTACTCACAATGAGTTGTTATAACTTTAACAGCTACTCATGATTTTTTTCTGAGGTTATTTAGTTCTTTCTAGACATTTATTTGATAAATAAACAGGTTTATATTATATTTACTGAGTTTGGCAGGAGGGAAGTGTGATGAAATGCTAACTTGGAGAACAGGAAAGTGCTTTTATATTTCTTTTTTAATTTACAAAGTAATACTGTCATTAGATAGCTTGTTGGAAGAACCTAATACCTGAAAGTGAAGCATCTTAATGTTTATCTCTTTTCTTTCTGACAATGAATGTCAAAAAAGCTTTAAGTTTAGCTAGCAAGGACAACTGAGGCTGGGATTTTAACTCCACTCTTAATATATTCTAATTTTAAACACCGTAATGAAAAGGGCATATAGTACTAATTCAATCCAGATACATTTGAGTGTGTTTGATAGTCTCATCCTTGCAAGAGATGCTGCAAGAAACATGGCAGAGATTTCAGGCCGGACTACTGATGTCTGGAAAGTAATACTAACTAGCACAGACTGGGTCAGACAAGGTTAAACCCGGTGCTGCCAGCTGTTTTGCATGGAGCACCTTATCCATATAAGTCAGAGAAAGTCAAACAAGATGGGTGCCTCTGAATGAATGGGATACTTGGAAAGGAGGTTTGAACTAGGTTTAAAATATTTTTATATTTTCCCCTCCAGAACCAGCAGGAGCTGTTCTGAATCACAGAAACACATGAGACTCCTTTCTTCTTGACAGCCCCAGTGACACTGTGGTGGCAGTTGTGGGGTGGGTGATTGCTGGGAGTGGGAATGGACTCTACCCCTGCATGAGGCAGAGATTCTTTTCCAACTTCCCCAGACCTGTCCCACCTTGCTTTTGTATTGTGCCACTAAAAACCATTAAGACATCAAACGTAACCTGAAGTAAATAACAGCTTTGCTCCAAAATGGAAATAAAAATTACTCTATGAGCTCAGTCTTACTGAGGAAGGCAGGAAAAGGAAGAAATACCTCAAAGCATTCTTTATCCCTGGGGGCCTCTTCAGGTGACATTGAAAAGATTTTTAAAGCTTAAATTTTTGGATTCAGAAAACAACTATTTTCTGCCACAATACTAACAGAATTTTTTCTTAATATGAAAGTTTTGGGAATTTCCAAAATAAATATCTGTGGGCTATTCTAAAAGCTTACCAGTAAATTCCCAATAAACTCAGAGACCCCACACACACACACATTTTTTAAATTCAAGCTCTAAATTAGGAATTATTATTTAAAATTTAAAAAATATTTTTTTGAGGCACAGTCTTGCTCTCTTGCTCAAGCTGGAGTGCAGTGATGCAATCATAGCAGCCTCTTCCTGGGCTCGTGATCCTCCCACATCAGCCTCTCGAGTAGCTGAGACTACAGGTGCATGCCACAATACCCAGCTAATTAAAAAAAAAAATAGTAGGCCAGTCGCAGTGGCTCACGCCTGTAATCTCAGCACTTTGGGAAGCCAAGGCAGGAGGCTCACCTGAGGTCGGGATTTCAAGACCCGCCCAACCAACATAATGAAACCCCATCTCTACTGAAAATACAAAATTACCAGCACTTTAGGAGGCCGAGGTGAGTGGATCACGAGGTCAAAATATCGAGACCATTTTGGTCAACATGGTGAAACCCCGTCTCTACTAAAAATACAAAAAATTAGATGGGCATGGTGGTGCACACCTGAAATCCCAGCTACTCAGGAGGATGAGGCAGGAGAATTGCCTGAACCCAGGAGGTGGAGGTTGCAGTGAGCCGAGATCGTGCCATTGCACTCCAGCCTTCGTAACAAGAGCGAAACTCTGTCTCAAAAAAAAAAATTACAAAATTTGCCAGCTGTGGTGGCGAACTGCTGTAATTCCAGCTACTCAGGAGGCTGAGGCAGGAGAATTGCTTCAGCCTGGGAGGCAGAGGTTGCAGTGAGCTGAGATTATGCCATTGAATTCCAGCCTGGGCAACAAGAGTGAAACTCTGTCTTGGAAAAAAACATTTTTTTTTTAGTAGAGATGAGATCTCACTATGTTCCTCAGGCTGGTTTCATAGTCCTGGGCTCAAGCTATTCTCCTCCTCAGACTTCCCTAAGTGTTATTATAAGCAAGAGCACTGCTCCTGGCTGGAACTCTTAGTTTAAAATGATTTCAGAGAACAAATGATCTTTTTGTTTTGAGATGGATTCTCACTCTGTTGCCCAGGCTGGAGTGCAGTGGTAAGATCTTGGCTCTTGGCTCAACTGTAACTTCTGCCTCCTGGGATCAAGTGATTCTCCTGCCTCAGCCTCCTGAGTAGTTGGTATTACAGGCACACACCACCCCACTGGCTTATTTTTGTATTTTTAGTGGAAATGGGATTTTGCCATGTAGTCCAGGCTGGTCTCAATCTCCTACCTCAGGTGATCTGCCCACCTCGGCCTCCCAAAGTGCTGGCATTACAGGCCTGAGCCATTGTGCCTTGGAAACAACTATTATTTTAATATAGAGACTTATGAGTCGAAATACTAAGTTTTGTTGTTTAATGCCATACAAGCTATTTTTTAGTAAAAGCTGATTTTTTTGTGTACCTGTTACACATCCCATTGAACATAATGTCATGCAGTGCTGCTTTTTGTAACTATTTGTTTTTGAAATTTTATATTTTTGAGGCAAAATATTGCTTTTGTTGTGCAGGCTGAAGTGCAGTGGCTCAATCTTCCAGCCCACTGCAGCCTCTACCTCCTGGGTTCAAACAATTCTCCTGCCTCAGCCTCCCAAAGTGCTGAGATTACAGGTGGAGATAAGGCATGCCTTCTCACCCCAGCCCTTGAAATATTTTACTAAAACTAAGTAGGCATATATACACCTGCAGTCAGTGTCTTGCTTTGCATTCCCCAGAGCAGATGCTGAGTCAAGAATCCAGTGCAAGTACTTCCTTTGGGAATGATCCCAGGAAGCACTCACAGGGGAGTGGGGAAGTGAGATGGAAAGGAAAGACAGGCCACGAATGGCTTATTATCAGGCAGGTTACCACTGTGGGAATGGAGTTAGAGCCCACAGGGGAAAGCTGGGAGTCAGTATATAACACATGCTGCAGAGTTATCCTCACTGAGAGTTGAGGGCTTGGGATATTTATATGCCAGTCACTTACCCCTGCTTGTGGGTTTTGGGGGAATGGGGAATAATCATTTTCAAGTCCTGCAAATTGGACTCTATATGCCAGAGAAATCCCTGAAAGAAATATTGGTGCAATTGGAAATTGTGCTGAAAGTGGGGAGGGGATATGGGTGGTTCTTATAGCACCTGTTGCATTCCATTACATTAGTGTTGTTTTTTGTGTGTGTGCTCTTAGTGCTGTTACTGTGAGTTCTTAGCTGATTTCCCCTCAACCATTATCCCTAAACTGAATGTGTTATTGTCACTGTGCTGTGTCTTGGTAGGGCATTTTTGACAATGAATGTTGAGAAAATATACGCATGTGGCAGGGTGGATTTGTTAGAAGCAATGGAAAGGTGAGTACTAATCTGGATGTTCAAAATGCAAGCTTCGGCTGGGCGCGGTGGATCACCTGAGGTCACGAGTTCAAGACCAGCCTGGCCAACATAGAGAAGCCCCATCTCTACTAAAAATACAAAAAAAGTAGCTGGGCATGGTGGTGTGTGCCTGTTATCCCAGATACATGCAAGGATGAGGCAGGAGAATTGCTTGAACCTGGGAGGCGGAGGTTGCAGTGAGACAAGATCGTGCCACTGCACTCCAGCCTGGGTGATGGAGCAAGACTATGTCTTTAAAAAAAAACAGGTACAGTGGCTCACGTTTGTAATCTCAGCACTTTGGGAGGCTAAGGCAGGCAGATTACCTGAGGTCAGGAGTTCGAGACCAGCCTGATCAACATGGAAAAAACCCCATCTATGCTAAAAATAGAAAATTACCTGGGTGTCATGGCACATGCCTGTAATCTCAGCTACTTGGGGAGTCTGAGGCAGGAGAATCACTTGAACTCAGAAGGCAGAGGTTGTGGTAAGCTAAGTTTGTGCCACCGCTCTCCAGCCTGGGCAACAAGAGTGAAACTTCATCTCAAAATAATACTAATAAATAAATACTAATAAATTCATGAGGCGTTTTCAAGGAAATGTTTAAGGAAATCAGGTAAAGATAAGTATGTGACTAAGGACTGTTGGAAGTTGTCTGGTCTCTTTGAAAGGCTTTATAAACATCGCTGTAGCTTGGAAGTTTGACTAACAGTTGTGTGATTAGAATTATGACCAGTGACAGGTCCTGACTTTGGTGAATGTGGAGTGGCTGGAAGAGCTGAGCCATTGCTAATGTAGAATGCCAGGAATGGATCTCCATGGAGACTTTGCAGATTCTGTTCAAGTTCCATTTCCAGGAATTCTTCACCTTCAGCTAAACGGAGTGTGTGTCTGTAAAGTCAACCACTTTAAATCTTTTATTTTCTACAAGGGCAGATAACAAATACTTTGGTACTCTTGGATTGTTTCAATGTGGATCTACTGGTTTAATTATTCCAGGGTTTCTAATCTGTGTGTCACATGCTTACATAAAGCTAGGTGGTAGGGAGATCACAGGTTACCACACATGTTATCACTCAGTGTTGTTTACCATCAGAACCTTTTGGGTACTGTATGGGCTGATGGACCTTTAATTTTTGAAGTTGTTGTTTTGTGGATGAGGTTTTTGCTATTACATTATGTGTTGTCCTTGAGGGTTCAACTGTAGTATGAGTTGGCTTTAGACAAGTGGCTTTGTTTATGGTTATTTCAGGGATCCAAGGCTCATCTCACCACTCCGGGCTGAAAGCTCTAACCCAGGGGTTGGTACCAGGCCTATAGCTTTGTTCTCTGGCCACTTGAGGTTAAGCACCTGCTGTGTTGGAGGAACTGAGGTGTTCCCAGTCCACTGGAAGCATTACTCTCATGAGGGGTTCTGGCAAAAAGGTACTTCATAGAAATGGTGCCAGCAGGGCACCATTCCAGCACTCATGCATGTGTGCTAGCAGCAGCAGAGCAGTGACATGGCAGGATATCTGCATGCATACAATGCCAATGGCAGTAACATGGTTAGTTCTACACATACATACCAGTGGTAGGGACCATGCATGTGTGAGTTCTGGTGGCAGTGGTGCAGTGGGATGAATGCACACTGGTGAGGGCAGGGTGATGATGTCCATGCACATGCACCTCTTTTTTAAATCTGCAATTGTTTCTCAGTCTTCCTTTGTCTTTCATAATATTGTTCTGGCAAAAATTTTAATGGCACCCCTTTCACTCCCACAAACTTTCTAGTTTGGACAATAAATATCACCTTATTTATGTGTGATTGGAGATAATGTTCCATGAATATGCTTCATGATCAGAGTATTTTGAGCAAGAGAGGACTGGCACTTGAATTAAAGGATGATTGTATAGAACCCCTACAAATAGAGCCACTGGAATGGCCAGAGATATATCTCTCAGAGCTATTCATTTTCATTTCAGAATAGTGACTTAGAAACTTTATCCTTTTTTCCTAGAGAGAATTTGTCTACATTCAAAAGCAAAGTTTCCCTTTCTTTTTCCCAGTGGAGAATGGTAAGACTTTGCAATACCCTATAGAAGCTCAAACTTTTATATTTCAAAATTCCTCTTCTGTGGTACAAATTTAGCTCTCATTGCATGGCTTGCAGGGATTCAGGCATGGGATATTGGCCAGCATGTTCTATGGGTAAATGTTCTTTCCTCTTAACTAGAGGTCTCAAGTTTCTACGGAACAATAACTCTTTAGTTTGCAAGCAGGGTAACATCGCTGATTTTTCAGACTTCTGGACTTAAAACTTTGTCATTAAGTAAATGTCATTAATTCAAAATGTCCTGAGGTATATTACAGGAAAAGGCCTGTTTCTTGACCACTAAGAATTTCCCCTCTAGTGAGGAAAATAAACTTAAATTGAAACAAAAGGAGAAAAATGTGGTATGTTCTATGGTCAAATATTGGCTGTGAAAATGCAGAGAAAAGAAATCAATTGCTATAAGGGAAATAAAGCATGGCTTCCAGAAGAGTGTGATGTAAATGTTGAACAGCCAAGAAGGGTAAAATAACTTAAGTGGTTTGCACAAAACCACAAAGAAGTACAATTCAAGTTAATATTCTTATTTTGCTCACTCTCAGGGAATTTATATTTACATTTACTAAGCTTTTTTACATTTGATTAATAGTCAGGATAAGAAAATACAAATTAGATGGGTAAAAGTAATTGTCTCAGAGAAATAAGCACTCACAAGTATTAACTCGAATATTTTAATTTTAAAAGGCTTTTCAAAGTATCAGCCCTCATAGCATATCAATTTGCATATATAGTTATGTTACAAATTTTCTGTTTACTGATTGTTTACATATGCCTAGAGAAATCTATATTCTTGATTTATATGCTATAGTAAACATGGACAATATTTGGGAAATAATTCATGTTTCAATCATAGGTTTAAAATATAGGGATATTTCTAACAGTTAAATTTCTAGAAATACTTGTGTTTGGAGAAAATATATCATCTTATAATGCGAGAAAATTGGAAGTCATGGTTTTAAATATGAGAGGTTAATTAAACATTTTATTACATTGAGATTATAATACATTGATAAATAAGAGAACTGTTTCATACACGTATGCAGGAGAAATGGATAAAAATTCAGATAAGCAAGTGTAGCTTAGTACAGCTAGAATAAAATAATTAAAATAAAAAATCTGATATGCAGAAAATATTCTAGTATCAGGCTTGAATAAAATACTATTGGGTTTTATTTTTAAGCTATAGTAAAATTAATGTTAGACGACTCCCACTTTCAATATAATTATTATGAGATACATTTATGCAGATATTTTACAAAGTTTTATAAGTATTTTTTTTTGTAAAAGTAATGCCATACCACTATTTCAAATGCAAATTATGTAAGTAATACATTACAGAGATAAAATCAAGGAATAAAATCTAAATACTATATTTATGGTGAAAATAGAAGAGAATCTTGAAACTGGGTCTGAAAATCAGTGTATATATGAGTCTGATATGTTTTCTTATAAAATGTTTGAGCTTTACAGTATTATCTGTAATACTTTTTAACTATCAAGTATTTCAATTTTCAAAGCTCCAGTTACCTTCCCACTTGAAATAAAATATATATTACAAGAAAAGTGTGCTCTTCAGTACATAACTGGATTTTCTCATTAACTAACCATGGAAATAACAGATAAGCCATTTTTGTTACATGGATAGCTACTTACCTTTGTTTTCTATTTGGAAAACTCTATATTATGTAGGTGATGATAATAGTTATACTTAGTTAAGGACCTAAGTATTTAAAAAAAACACAGGAATTAAAAGAAATAGCCTGTGAAGCATTGATAAATTGTAGTAATATCATGTTGAGAAGATTACTAAAGGAAATAGTGGACAAGACCAGTCTCTATGCTTTCATCTTCAAAAGCAGAGAAAATTACTTATTTGAAAGAAAAGGAAGTAACTGTGGAATATCAAAAAAGTAGAATCATTTAGAAACTTAGATGGGGAATAAAGAGGAATCCAAGAGCTGATGGAAAGTAAAAATGAAGGAAAAGGATACAGGAAGGTAGAAAGAGAGGGAAGGAGAAAGGGAAGGAGGCAGATGCATCTCTTAAGTCATCAGTTACATCTCAATGGAAGGCTCTATTTTTGAATTTTAAACCTGACCAAAATAGATTCATTTTGTTTAAGGTTGTTTACTATCTTAAATATTCACCCCTTTGCCTTTCCTGTCCTCCTGAGTGCTGCTAGGTTTGGTCACATTTGCCAGAAGTTTAACTCACAGCGGTTGCCTGTCAACCTCCACCAGTGCATCCAGGGTAATAAAGCAGGCTAAACTTTCATCCCAGTCTCCTTGACAAGAAAAAATAATTTTTTAATGATAAGAACATTATACTAATTGAAATAATAATGCAAAATAATATTTTAGGGGAGACAGTTTCTTTATATAATGACTGGAAATCACTCCACATCTTTTAAATGATGTATAAACTTTACAATACTTTATCATCTAATTTTCTCTTCCTTTTCTGACTGTCAAATGCCTTGAACATACTTTAATTTATTAAGTGATTTATTTAGTCAAAATCCATTTCATTATCTGCCAAATACCTATCATACCAAGACACCTTGCCTAATATTATGGAGTCTCTAAGATGTACACAAAACTAAATGAGACTATGTAGATATATTTTTAAATCTTTAAGAATGTTATTTAAATAAAACATATATAACAGGCACAATCCAATACCAGTTCTGAGGAGTAACACTTATGAAAGAATCTTTTTATGCTTCGACTAAGTCACCATTCAAATTAACCAAGTTAACCAATAGATAAGCTTCCAATTAATAGAATACTTTATACTTACATATTTCCTAATTACATTTTAGGCAACTCCTAATTTAATTGCAAGAAACATTAGATACACAACATGTTAGGCCATTATTCATTATTATAAATTACCTGAACCTGGGTAATTTATAAAGAAAAGAGGTTTAATTGGCTCACAGTTCTGTTGCTGTACAAGCATCCAACTGGCATTGGTTCAGCTTCTAGGAAAACCTCAGGCAGGGCACTTTTACTCAAGGTGGAAGGCCAAGCAGGAACCAGAATGACTCATGGCAAAAGCAGCAGCAGGAAAATGAAAGTGGGGACAGAAATGCCATATACCCTTAAACCACCATATCTTGCAAGAGCTCACGAGGACAGCACTAAGCATGAGAAATCTGTCCCATGATTCAAACACTTCATCCAGGCCCCAACTCTGACACTGGGAGTTACATATCTAGATTAGATTTAGAGAGCACACAATCTAAACCATATTAGGCAAGGTCTCACTACTGCTGTTTATAGATGAGGAAAATGTGACAGATTTTGTAAATGTGACAGATCACTCAGAAAATTAGGGGCAGAGGCAAGGAAAAAAAGCCAGGCCCTCTTAACTACCTGAGCATTGCTCTTGCCACACACCCCCAACACTGCTTATGTTTTTGACCTCTGTGATATCTTCAGCCTGGTTGCATTGCAAGAATGTAGCCAAATAACCAACTAAAAGCTAAATTGTTCCCTATTACTTCAGTGATTTAAAGAGAAGTCTTAGGTATACAAATACACAATTAACATAAAGACAATGAATTCAAGTTTTATTAACTCTTTCTTCCTCTTCTTGTTCTCTAGCAGAATGTTAACCAAGCCCACAATTTCCCAGAGATTCAAGATGAATATTTCGAGGTGGGCATATTTTGAGGTCACAGGTTCTAGACTGGCCTCGAAAGACACAGAACAACCCGCTTCGCATAAGAAACATAAAAACAGGAAAGCATAAAAAATCTGATTTGGGCATGGCATGTGCTCACTTTGGCAGCACCTACACTAAAATTGGGATGCTAAACAGAAAGCCAGCATGGCCGCAGCAAACAGATGACACGCAAAGGGGTGCAGCATACCGTATTTTTATTTATTTATTTATTTATTTATTTCCACTGTGGCTGTTTTGTAGAAATCAAATACAGTTAGATTTGAGGTACCAAAAAATAAAAATAAAAAATTAGCTGGACGTGGTGGTGTGGACCTGAAACCCCAATGCCCTGCAACCCCAGCTACTTGAAGGGCATTGGCAGGACAATTGCTTAAACCCAATAGGTAGGTGTTGCAATAAGCCAAGATTGCACTGATGCACTCCAGCCTGGGTGACAAGAGGGAAAAAGTATGTTATAAAGAAAGGCGGGTCAAGGGTGGAGTCACCCAGCACCTCATTTTGTTACAATTGTACACACTGATTTGTCTAATTTATTTTCTTTTTCATTTTCCTCCTTTTTTAAATGAGGGGGTTATTCACCAGGATGCCAAGGCTGACCTTGAACTCCTGACCTCAGGTGACCTGCCCACCTAGGCCTCCTAAAGTGCTAGGAATGCTGGCATGAGTCACAGCACCCAGCCCAGTCTCTTTGATTTTTTCTTGAACAATAAATTCAGCAAGCCAGGCATGGTGGCTTATGGGAGCCTGTCATCAAGGTGTATTGAAGACCAAGGTGGGCTGATCACTTGAGGTTTCAGGTTTGAAACCGGCCCAACAAACATGGTGAAACCACGTCTTTAAAATAAAAAATACTTGGGTTGTGCTCCACAGCTCATGCCTGTAATCCCAGCACTTTGGAATGCTGAGGTGTGCAGATCATGAAGTCACAGGTAAGAGACTGGCCTCAAACAACACAGTGCAATCCAGTCCCTATAAGAAAAATAAAAATAAAAAAGCTGAGCCAGGCATAAATGTGCTCGCTTTAGCAGCACCTACACTAAAATTGAGACTCTAAAAAGAAGGCCAGCCTGGCCGCAGCAAAAAAATGACATGCAAAGGGGTGCAGCGTTGCTATTTTATTTTATTTTTTTGCTGCTGTGGCTGTTTTGTAGAAATCAAATACAGATAGATTTGAGGTACAACCAAATAGAAAGTTAGCTGGATGTAAAGGTGTGGACACCTGCAACCTCACCTACTTGAAAAGCATTGGCAGGACAATCACTTAAACCCAAAAGGCAGGTGTTGCAATAAGCCAAGATTGCACTAATGCACTCCAGCCTGAGTGACAAGAGGTAAACAGTATGTCATAAAGAAAGGCAGGGATGGGGGTGGAGTCACCCAGCACCTTGTTTTGTTACACTTGTACACAGTGATGTCTGATTTCTTTTCTTTTTCTTTTTCTCCTTTTTTAAGTGAGGTGGGTTTTCACCAGGATGCCCAGGCTGACCTCAAACTTTTGACCTCAGGTGACCCACCCACTTAGGCCTCCTAAAGTGCTAAAAATGCTGACATAAGTCACAGGGCCCAACCCAGTCTCTGATTTCTTTTGTAATGATAAATTCAGCCAGCCGGGCACATTGGCTCATGGAAGCCTGTCATCCAGGAGCTTTGAAGACCAAGGTGGGTGGATCACGTGAGTTTGCACGTTCAAGACCGGACAGTCCAACATGGTGAAACCCCATCTTTAAAACAAAAACAAAACTTGGGTTGGGCTCAGTGGCTCACGCCTGTAATTCCAGCTCTTCAGAATGACAAGGCGAGCAGATAGTGAGGTCATAGGTTCGAGACTGGCCTCGAACAACACAGTGCAACGTGCTCCATATAAAAAACATAAAATGAGAAAAACAATAAAAAGCTGAGCCGGGCATGGCATGTGCTCGCTTCAGCAGGACCTACACTGAAATTGAAATACTACACAGAAGGCCAGCTTGGCCACAGCACAAGCATAACACACAAAGGGGTGCAGCATTTCATATATATATATATATATATTTTTGCCATTGTGTCTGTTTTGTAGAAGTCAAATACAGATAGATTTGAGGTACAAAAATAAACAGAATGTTAGCTGGACGTGGTTGTGTGGACTGCTGTAACCTTAGCTACTTCAAGGGCATTGGCAGGACAATGGCTTAAACCCAGGAGGCAGGTGTTGCAATAAGCCAAGATTGCACTGATGCACTCCAGCCTGGGTGAGAAGAGGGAAACAGTATGTCATAAAGAAAGGTGCAGCGGGGGGGGGGTGGAGTCACCCGGCACCTAGTTTTGTTACAATTGTACACACTAATCTGTCTGATTTCTCTTCTTTTTCTTTTTCTTCTTTTTTAAATGAGGTGAGTTTTCACCGGGATGCCCAGGCTGACCTTGAACTTTTGACCTCAGGTGACCTGCCCACCTAGGCCTCCTAAAATGCTAGGATTGCTGGTGTGAGTCACAGCGCTTGGCCCAGTCTCTCTGATTTCTTTTTTAAGTATAAAGTCAGCTACCCGGGCACAGTGGCTAATGGGAGTCTGTCATTCAGCGCTTCAAAGACAAAAGAGGGCAAATCACGCTAGTTTGTGGGTTTGAGATGGACCCGACCAACATGGTGAAACCCCATCTTTAAAATGAAAACAAAACTTGGATTGGTATCGGCGGCTCATGCCTGTAATCCCAGGACTTTGGAATGCCGAGGCAGGCAGAACATCAGGTCGCAGTTTTGAGACTGGCCTCGAAGGACACAGTGCAAGCCACTCTCTAAAAGAAACATAAAAACAGAAAAACTTAAAAAAGCTGAGCCGGGCATGGCATGTGCTCGCTTCAGCAGCATCTACATTGAAATTGGGATGCCACAAAAAAGGCCAGCCTGGCTGCAGTGAAAGCATGACACACAAAGAAGTGCAGCATTCCGTATTTTTTTTTTGCCGATTTGAATTTTTTGTATATATCAAATACAGATATATTTGAGGTACAAAAAAAATAGAAAGTTAGCTGGACATGGTTGTGTGGACACCTGCAACCCCAGCTACTTGAATGGCATTGGCAGGACAATTGCTAAACCCAAAAGGCAGGTGTTGCAATAAGCCAAGATTGCATTAAGGCACTCCAGGCTGGGTGACAAAGAAAAAACAGTGCCTCATAAAGAAAGGTGGGGTGAAGGGTAGAGTCACCGGGAACCTCATTTTGTTACAATTGTTCACACTGATCTGTCTGATTTCTTCTTTTTTTGTTTAAGTGAGGTGGGTTTTCACCAGGATGGGTAGGCTGAACTCGAACTCCTCACCTCAGGTGACTTGCCCAAATAGGCCTCCTAAAGTCCTAGGAATGCTGGCATGAGTCAAAGCACCCAGCCCAGTCTATTTGATTTCTTTTTTAACAATAAATTTAGCCAGCCAGGCTAAATGCCTGTGCATAGAAGTCAAAGAAGTCAAAGCACCCAGCCCAGTCTATTTGATTTCTTTTTTAACAATAAATTTAGCCAGCCAGGCTAAATGCCTGTGCCTTCTATGCCTGGTGCATAGAAGCCTGTCATCCAGGTGCTTTGAAGACCAAGGCAGGCAGAACATGCGAGGTTGCATTTTCGAGACCAGCCAGTCCAACATGGTGAAATCCCGTCTTTAAAACAAAAACAAAACATGGGTTGGGCTTGGCGGCTTACACCTGTAATCCCAGCACTTTCAAATGCAAAGGTAGGCAGATCGTGAGGTCACAGGTTTGAGACTGGCCTCGAATGACACAGGGCAACCCACTCCCTATCAGAAACATAAAAACAGAAAATAATGAGAAAGCTTAGCCAGGCATGGCATGTGCTTGCTTTGGCAGCACCTACACTAAAATTGGGACGCTACATAGAAGGCTGGCCTGGTTGCAGCAAAAGGATGACATGCAAATGGCTGCATTGTTCCGTATTTTTTTTTTCTTTTTTGCCGCTGTGGCTGTTTTGTAGAAATCAAATACAGATAAATGTGAGGTACAAAAAAAAAAGAAAAAAATAGAAAATTAGCTGGATGTGGTGGTGTGGACTCCTGCAACCCAAGCTACTTGAAGCGCATTGTCAGGACACTCGCTGAAAACCAAAAAGCAGGTGTTGCAATAAGCCAAGATCACACTGATCCACTCCAGCCTGGGTGACAAGAGGGAAACAGTACATCATAAAGATAGGCGGGGCTGGGTTTGGAGTTACCCAGCACCTTGTTTTGTTAAAATTGTACACACTGATCTGACTGATTTTTTTTTTTTAAGTGAGGTTGGTTTTCAATGGGATGCCCAGGCTGACCTCAAACTCGTGACCTCAGGTGACATGCCCACCTCGGCCTCCCAAACTGCCTGGATTGCTGGCGTGAGTCACAGTGCCCGTCCCAATCTCTCTAATTTCTTTTTTAACTCTAAAGTCGGCTGGCTGGGCATGGTGGCTCACAAGAGCCTGTCACCTAGGAAGTTCAAAGACCAAAGCAGGCAGATCACTCTAGGTTGCGGGTTCGAGACCCGCTCGAACAACATGGTGAAACCCCATCTTTAAAACAAAAACAAAACTTGGGTTGGGCTCGGTGGCTCATGCCTTAATCCCAGCATTTTGGAATGCTGAAGCGGGTGGATCATTAGTTCACAGGTTCGAGACTGGCCTTGAATGACACAGTGCAACCTGTTCCCAGTAGAAAACATAAAAACAAAAAATTATAAAAAAGCTGAGCCGATCATGGCATGTGCTTGCTTCAGCAGCACCTACACTAAAATTGGGATGCTGCAAAGAAGGCCGACTTGTCCCCAGTGAAAGAATGACATGCAAAGGGGTGCAGCGTTCCAAATTTTTTTTTTTTTTTTTGCTGCTGTGGCTGTTTTGTAGAAATCAAGTACAGAAAGATTTGAGGTCCAAAAAAAAAAAAAGTTATCTGGATGTGGTGGTATGGACACCTGTAACCCCAGCTACTTGGGAGGCTGAGGCCGGACAATGCCTTGACCCAAGGAGACAGATATTGCAATAAGCTAAGATCGCACCCTTGCACTTTAGCCTGGGTGACAAGAGGAAAACAGTACATTATAAAGAAAGAGGGTGCCGGGGGTGGAGTCACCCGGCACCTCATTTTTTTACAATTTTACACACTGATCTGTCTGATTCCTTTTATTTTTTTTCACTTTTTTTAAACCAGGTCAGTTTTCACCGGGATGCCCAGGCTGACCTTGAACTCGTGACCTCAGGTGACCCACCCACTTTGTCCTCCCAAAGTGCTAGGACTGCTGGCATGAATCACAGTGCCTGGCCCAGTCTCTCTCATTTCTTTTTAAACAATTAATTTGGCTGGCCAGTCACAGTGGCTCACGAGAGCCTGTCATCAAGGCACTTTGGAGACCAAGGCGGGCAAATCACTTGGGGTTGCAGGTTTGAGACCAGACTGACAAACATGGAAAAACCCGTTTAAATAGAAAACAAAACATGGGTTGGGCTCGGCGGCTCACGCCTGTAATCTCAGTGCTTTGGAAGGCCGAGGTGAGCAGATCCTGAGGTCACAGGTTCGAGACTGGCTGCGAACAACAGAGTGCAACCTGCTCCGTGTAAAAAACTTAAAAACAGAAAAAAATGAAAAATCTGAGCCGGACATGGCATGTGCTTGGTTTGGCAGAATCCACACTAAAATTGGGGTGCTACACAGAAGGCAGGTGGAGCCGCCACACAAGGATGACATGCAAAGGTGTTCAGTGTTCTGAATTTTTTTTTCATTCCTGTTTGGTAGAAATCAAATACAGATAGATTTGAGGTACACACACACACACACACACACACACACACACACACACACACACAAATTTAGCTGGACGTGCTGGTGTGGACACCTGCAACCCCAGCTACTTTGGAGGGTGAGGCAGGATAATGCCTTGAACCAAGAAGGCAGATGTTGCAGTAAACCAAAATCACATCATTGCACTCGAGCCTGGGTGACAAGAGGGAAACAGTACCTCATAAAGAAAGGCAGGGAGGGAGGTGGACTCACCCAGCACCTCCTTTGTTTTCAATTGCACAAACTGATCTGTCTGATTTCTTTTATTTTTATTTTTTACCATTTTAAAAATGAGGTGGGTTTTCCCTGGGATGCCCAGGCTGACCTCGAACTCGTGACCTCAGGTGACCTACCCACTTCGTCCTGCCAAAGTTCTAGGACTTTTGGCGTGAGTCACAGCACCCGGCCCTGTCTCTCTCATTTCTTTTTTAACAATAAATTTGGCCAACCAGACACAGTGGCTCATGGGAGCCTGTCATTAAGGCACTTCATAGACCATGGCAGGTAGATCACGTTAGGTAGCGGGTTCAAAACCAGCCCAACAAACATGGAGAAACTCCAGTTTAAAATGAAAACAAAGCATGGCTTGGGCTCGGCGGCTCATGACTGCAATCCCAGCACTTTGGAAGGCTGAAGCCAGCAGATCCTGAGGTCACAGTTTTGAGACTGGCCACAAACGACATAGCGCAACCCACTCCCTATAAAAAACTTAAAAACAGAAAAACATAAAAAAGCTGAGCCAGGCATGGCATGTGCTCACTTCAGCAGCACCTACACTAAAATTAGGATGCTAAAAAGAAGGCTGGCCTGGCCGCAGCAAAAAAAATGAGATGCAAAAAGGTGCAGCATTCCATATTTTTAAAAAATTTCTGCTGTGGCTGTTTTGCAGAAATAAAATACAGACATATTTAAGGTACAAAAAAAAAATAGAAAGTTAGCTGGATGTGGAAGTGTGGAAAACTGCCATCCCAGCTACTTGAAGGGCATTGGCGGGACAATCGCTTAAACCCAAAAGGCAGGTGTTGCAATAAGCCAAGATCACACTGATGCACTCCAGCTTGAGTGACAAGAGGAAAACAGTACGTCATAAAGAAAGGTGGGGTGGGGGGTGGAATCACCCAGCACCTCATTTTGTTACAATTGTACACATTGATCTGTCTGATTTCTTTTCTTTTTCTTTTTATCCTTTTTTAAGTGAGGTGGGTTTTTACCAAGATGCCCAGGCAGACCTCAAACACCTGACCTAAGGTGACCCTCCCACCTCAGCCTCCCAAAGTGTTAAAAATGTTGACGTGAGTCACAGCACCTGACCGAGTCTCTCGGATTTCTTTTTTAAGAGTAATGTCAGCCGTCTGGGCACGGTGGTTCATGGAAGCCTGTGATCCAGGTGCTTCGAAGACCAAGGTGGGCTGATTATGCGAGGTTGCGTGTTTGAGAGCAGCCCTTTCAACATGGTGAAACCCTGTCTTTAAAACGAAAACAAAACCTGGGTTGGGCTCAGCAGCTCTTGCCTGTAATCCCAGCACTTTGGAATGCCAAGGCGGGCAGGTTCGAGACCGGCCTTGAACGACACAGTGCAACTCACTCCCTATAAAAAACATAAAAAAGTGAACGCAGGCATGGAATGTGCTCACTTCAGCAGCACCTACACTAAAATTGGTATGCTACACTAAAGGCCACCATGGCTGCAGTGCAATCATAACACGTGAAAAGGTGCAGCATTATGATTTTTTTTTTCTGCTGTGGCTGTTTTATAGAAATCAAATACAGGAAGATTTGAGGTACAGAAAAAAATAGAAAGTTAGCTGGACGTGGTCATGTGGACACTTGAACCCCACCTACTAGAAGGGCATTGGCAGGAAAATTGCTTAAACCCAAAAGACAGGTGTTGCAATAAGCCATGATCGCACTGATGCACTCCAGCCTGGGTGACAACAGGGAAACAGTACATCACAACAAAAGGTGGGGCGGGGGTGGAGTCACCTGGCAGCTTGTTTTGTTACAATTGTACACAGTAATTTTTCTGATTTCTTTTTTTGTTTTTCTCTTTTTTTCTAAGTGAGGTGGGTTTTCACTGGGATACCCAGGCTGACCTCAAACTTCTGACTCAGGTGACCCACACACCTAGTCCTCCTAAAAGGCTAGAAATGCTGATGTGAGTCACAGGGCCCTGCCCTGTCTCTCTGATTCTTTTTGAAACAATTAATTCAGCCAGAGGGGCATGGTGGCTCATAGAAGCCTGTCATCTAGGCGCTTTAAATACCAAGGTGGCCAATAACGTGATGTTGCAGGTTCGAGACCGGCCTGACCAACACGGTGAAACCCCGTCTTGAAAACAAAAACAAAACTTTGGTTGGGCTCGGTGGCTCACGCCTGGAATCCCAGCACTTTGGAATGCCGAGGTGGGCAGATCGTGAGGTCACAGGTTCGAGACTGGCCTCGAAAGACACAGTGCAACCTGCTCCCTAAAACAATCAGAAAAACATAAAAAAGCTGAGTCGGGTATGGCATGTGCTTGCTTCGGCAGCACCTACACTAAAATTAAAATCCTTCACAAAAGGCCGGCATGGCCGCAGCAAAAGAATGACATGCAAAGGGGTGCAGTGTTCCCTATATATATATATTTCTTTTTTTTTTTTTTTTGCTGCTGTGGCTGTTTTGTAGAAATCAAATGCAGATAGATTTGAGGTACAAAAAAAAAAAAGAAAGTTAGCTGGATGTGGTGGTGTGGACAATAGAAACCCCAGCTACTTGAAGGGCATTGGCAGGACAATCGCTTAAACCCAAAAGGATGGTGTTGCAATAAGCCAAGATCGCACTGATGCATCCCAGCCTGAGTGACAAGAGGGAAACAGTACCCCATAAAGAAAGGCAGGGTGGGGGATGGAGTCACCCAGCACCTTGTTTTGTTACAATTGTACACACTGATCTGTCTGATTTCTTTTCTTTTTTTTTTTACTTCTTTTTTAAATGAGGTGGGTTTTCACCAGGATGCCAAGGATGACCTCAAACTCCTGACCTCAGGTGACCCGCCCACCTAGGTCTTCTTAAGTGCTAGGAATGCTTGCATGAGACACAGTGCCCAGTCCAGTTTCTCTGATTTTTTTAACAATAAATTCAGCGAGCCAGGCACGGTGGCTCATGGGAGCCTGTTATCCAGGAGCTTTGAAGACCAAGGGGGGCAGATCATGCAAGTTTGTGGGTTTGAGACTGGCCAATCCAACATGGTGAAACCCCATCTTTAAAATGAAAACAAAACTTGGATTGGGCTCGGCAGCTCATGTCTGTAATCCCAGCTCCTCGGAATGCCTAGGCAAGTGGATCGTTGGGTCACAGGTTCGAGACTGGCCATGAATGACACAGCGCAACCCGCTCCCTATAAAAAACAAAAACATAAAAATGCTGAGCCGGGCATGGCATGTGCTTGCTTCGGGAGCACCTACATTAAAACTGGGATGCTACACAGAAGGCCAGCATGGCCACAGCACAAGCATGACACACAAAGGGGTGCAGCGTTTTGTTGTTGTTGTTGTTGTTTTTGCCACTGTGGCTGTTTTGTAGAAATCAAATACAGACAGATTTCAGGTACAAAAAAATATATATAGAAAGTTAGCTGGACGTAGTGATGTGGATGCCTGTAACCCCAGCTACTTGAAGGGAATTTACAGGACAAATGCTTAAACCCAAAAGGCAGGTGTTGCAATAAGCCAAGGTTACGCTTCTGCACTCCAGCCTTGGTGACAAGAGGGAAACTGTACATCATACAGAAAGGTAGGGAGAAGGGTGAGGTCACCTGGCATCTTGTCTTGCTACAATTGTACACACTAATCTGATTTCTTTTTTTTTCTTTTTCTTCTTTTTTAAGTGAGGTGAGTTTTCTCTGGGATGCCCAGGCTGACCTTGAACTTGTGACTGCAGGTGACACACCCACCTCAGCCTCCCAAACTGCTAGGATTGCTGGCGTGAGTCAAAGCACCTGGCACAGGCTTTCTGATTTCCTTTTAAACAATAAATTTAGCCAGCTGGACACAGTGGCTCATGAAATCTTGTCATCCAGGCCCTTTGAAAACCAAGGCAAACGGATTACACAAGGTTTTGGGTTTGAGACTGGCGAGTCCAACATGGTGCAATCCCATCTTTAAAATGAAAACAAAACTCAGGTTGAGATCGGTGGCTCACACCTGTAATCCCAGCACTTTGGAGTGCCGAATAAGGCAGATCGTGAGATCACAGGTTTGAGACTGGCCTTGAACGACACAGTGCAACTTGCTCCCTATAAAAAACATAAAAACAGAAAAATATAAAAAAGCTGAGCCGGGCATGACATGGGCTCACTTCAGAAGCACCTACACTAAAATTGAAACGCTACACAGAAGGCCGGCATGGCCACAGCACGAGCATGACACGCAAAGGGGTGCAGCGCTCTGTTTTTTGTTTTTTTTTTTTTTTTTTTTTTTTTTGCCACTGTTGCTGTTTTGTAGAAGTCAAATACAGATAAATTTGAGGTACAAAAAAGAAAAAGAAAGTGAGCTGGACGTGGTTGTGTGGACTCCTGCAACCCCAACTACTTTAAGGGCATTGGTGGGAAAATCACTTAAACCCAAAAGGCAGGTGTTGCAATAAGCCAAGATTGAACTGATGCACTCCAGCCTGGGTGACAAGAGGAAAACAGTACGTCATAAAGAAAGACAGGGCGGGGGGTGTAGTCACCTGGTCCCACCTGGTCCCTCATTTTGTTACAATTATACACATTGATCTGTCTTATTTCTTTTCTTTCTCTTTTTCTCCTTTTTTTAAGTGAGGTGGGTTTTCACCAGCATGCCCAGGCTGACCTCAAACTCGTGACTTCAGGTGACACATCCACCTCGGCCTCCCAAACTGCTAGGATTGCTGGTGTGAGTCACAGTTCCTGGCTCAGTCTCTCTTATTTCCTTTTTAACAATAAAGTCAGCCATTTGAGCATGGTGAGCATGATGACAGCTCATGGGAGCCTGTCATCCAGGCACTTCAAAGGCCAAAGTGGGCAAATCACACAAGGTTGCAGGTTTGAGATCGACCCAACCAACATAGTGAAACCCCATCTTTAAAACAAAAACAAAACTTTGCTTGGTCTCAGCGGCTCATGCTAGTAATTGCAGCACTTTGGAATGCTGAGGCAGGCGATTTGTGAGGTCACAGATTTGAGACTGGCCTCAAATGACACAGTGCAACCCGCTCTTTATAAGAAACATAAAAACAGAAGAACATAAAAAAGCTGAGCCAGGCATGGCATGTGCTTGCGTCAGCAGCACCTATACTAAAATTGGAATGCTACACAGAAGGCTGGTGTGGCCCCAGCGCAAGCATGTCTCAGAAAGGGGAGCAGAGTTTCGTATTTTTTTTTCTTGCTGATTTGGCTTTTCAGTAGAAATCAAATACAGATAGATTTGAGGTACAACAACAACAACAAAAAAAAAAAACAGAAACTTATCTGGATGTGGTTTTGTGGACACCTGCAACCCCAGCTACTTGAAGGGCATTGGCAGGAAAATCACAAAACCCAAAAGGCAGGTGTTTCAATAAGCCAAAATCACACTGATGCACTACAACCTGGGTGACAAGAGGGAAACAGTAGGTCATCAAGAAAAACGGGGCAGAATGTGAAGTCTCCCAGCACCTCATTTTGTTACAATTGCACACACTCATCAGTCTTATTACTTTTCTCTTATTTTTTAATGTTTTTTTTTTTAATGTGAGGTGGGTATTCACTGGAATGCTCAGGCTGACCTCAAACTCGTGACCTCAGAAGACCAGCCCACCTAAGCCACCCAAAGTGCTAAGATTGCTGGCGTGAGTCACAGCACCAGGCAGAGTCTCTCTGATTATTTTTAAACAAATTGTGCCAGCCGGGCATGGTGGCTTATGGCAGACTGTCATCCAGGAGCCTCGAAGACCAAGGTGGGTGGATCACGAGAAGTTGTGAGTTCGAGACCCACCTGACCAACATGGTGAAACCCCAGCTTTAAAAGAAAAACACAATTTGAGTTGGGCTCTGTGGCTCAGGCCTGTAACCCCAGCACTTATAATGATGGGGTGGGCAGATCGTGAAATCACATGTTCAATACTGGCCTCGAGAAACAGCATATTTTGCTCCCTACACAGTCTCTCTTATTTCTTTATTTTATTTATTTTTTTTAATTTTTATTGCATTTTAGGTTTTGGGGTACATGTGCAGAATGTGCAAGATAGTTGCATAGGTACACACATGGCAGTGTGTTTTGCTGCCTTCCTCCCCTTAACCCACATTTGGCATTTCTCCCCAGGCTATTTCTCCCCAGCTTCCCCCCCCCACTGTCCCTCCCCTATTCCCCCGAATAGACACCAGTGTGTGGTACCTCCCTCCTGGTGTCCATGTGTTATCATTTTTCTCACCCACCTATGAATGAGAATATGTGGTATTTCCTTTTCTGTTCTTGTGTCAGTTTGCTGAGAATGATGTTCTCCAGATTCATCCATGTCCTTACAAAGGACATAAACTCGTCATTTTTGATTGCTGCATAATATGCCATGGTGTATATGTGCCACATTTTCCAAGTCCAGTCTATCATCGATGGGCATTTGGGTTGGTTCAGGTCTTTCCTATTGCAAACAGTGCTGCAATGAACATTCGTGTGCATGTGTCCTTATAGTAGAAAGATTTATAGTCCTTTTGATATATACCCAGTAATGGGATTGCTGGGTCAAATGGAATTTCTATTTCTAGGTCCCTGAGGAATCGCCACACTGTCTTCCACAATGGTTGAACTAATTTACACTCCCACCAACAGTGTAAGAGTGTTCCTATTTCTCCACATCCTCTCCAGCATCTGCTGTCTCCAGATTTTTTAATGATTGCCATTCTAACTGGTGTGAGATGGTATCTCAATGTGGTTTTGATTTGCATCTCTCTAATGACCAGTGAAGATGAGCATTTTTTCATGTGTTTGTTGGCCTCATGTATGTCTTCTTTTGTAAAGTGTCTGTTCATATCCTTTGCTCATTGTTGAATGGGCTTGTTTGTTTTTTTCCTGTAAATCTGTTAGAGTTCTTGGTAAATTCTGGATATCAGCCCTTTGTCAATTGGGTAAACTGCAAAAACTTTTTCCTAATTTGTTGGTTGTCAATTCACTCTAGTGACTGTTTCTTTTGCCGTGAAAAACCAGTGGAGTTTGACTAGGTCCCATTTGTCTATTTTGGCTTTTGTTGCCAATGCTTTTGGTGTTTTGGTCATGAAATACTTGCCTACTCCTATGTCCTGAATGGTTTTGCCTAGATTTTCTTCTAGGGTTTTTATGGTGCCAGGTCTTATGTTTAAGTCTTTAATTCATCTGGAGTTAATTTTAGTGTAAGGTGTCAGGAAGGGGTCCAGTTTCTGCTTTCTGCACATGGCTAACCAGTTTTCCCAACACAATTTGTTAAACAGGGAATCCTTTCCTCATTGCCGGTTTTTGTCAGATTAATCAAAGATTATATGGTTGTAGATATGTTGTGTTGCCTCTGATGCCTCTGTTCTGTTCCATTGGTCTATATCTCTGTTTTGATACCAGTACCATGCTGTTTTGATTACTGTAGCCTTGTAGTATAGTTTGAAGTCTGGTAGTGTGATGCCTCCCGCTGTGTTCTTTTTGCTTAGAATTGACTTGGCTATGCAGGCTCTCTTTTGGTTCCATATGAAGTTCATGGTGGTTTTTTTCCAGTTCTGTGAAGAGATTCAATGGTAGCTTGATGGCGATAGCGTTGATTTGTGTAAATTACTTTGGGCAGTATAGCCATTTTCACGATATTGATTCTTCCTAGCCATGAACATGGAATGTTTCTCCATCTGTTTGTGTCCTCTCTTATTTCATTGAGCAGTGGTTTGTAGTTTTCCTTGAAGAGGTCTCTTACATTCCTTGTAAGTTGTATTCCTAGGTATTTTATTCTCTTTGTAGCAATTGTGAATGGCAGTTCATTCTTGATTTGGTTCTCTTTAAGTCTGTTATTGGTGTATAGGAATGCTTGTGATTTTTGCACATTGATTTTATATCCTGAGACTTTGCTGAAGTTGCTTTTAAGTTGCAGGAGTGTTTGGGCTGAGGTGATGGGGTCTTCTAGGTATACTATCATGTCGTCTGTGAGTAGAGACAATTTGGCTTCCTCCTTTCCTATTCGAATACCCTTCATTTCTTTTTCTTGCCTGATAGCTGTGGCTAGAACTTCCAGTATTATGTTTAATAGGAGTGGTGAGATAGGGCATCCTTGTCTCATGCCGGATTTCAAAGGGAATGCTTCCAGTTTTTGCCCATTAAGTATGATATTGGCTGTGGGTTTGTCATAAATAGCTTTTATTACTTTGAGATATGTTCCATCAATGCCGAGTTTATTGAGAGTTTTTAGCACAAAGGGCTGTTGAATTTTGTCAAATGCCTTCTCTGCATCAATTGAGATAATCATGTGGTTTTTGTTTTTGATTCTGTTAATGTGGTGAATGACGTTTATAGACTTGCGTATGTTGAACCAGCCTTGCATGCCCAGGATGAATCCTACTTGATCATGATAGATAAGTTTTTTAATGTGCTGTTGCAATCGGTTTTCCAGTATTTTATTGAAGATATTTGCATCTATGTTCATCATGAATATTGGCCTGAGGTTTTCTTTTCTTGTTGAGTCTCTGCCTGGTTTTGGTATCAAGATGATGTTGGTCTCATAAAATGATTTGGGAAGGGTTCCCTCTTTTTGAATTATTTATAATAGTTTGAGAAGGAATGGTACCAGCACCTCTTTTTGTGTCTGGTAGATTTTGGCTGTGAACTCATCTGGACCAGGGCTTTTTTTGTGTGGTAGGCTCGTAATTGCTCCCTCAACTTCAGACCTTGTTATTGGTCTATTCATAGTTTTGGCTTGCTCCTGGTTTAGGCTTGGGAGGACACAGGCGTCCAGGAATTTATCCATTTCTTCCTGGTTTACTAGTTTATGTGCATAGAGTTGTTTGTAGTATTCTCTGATGATGTTTTGAATTTCTGCGGAATCTGTGGTGATTTCTCCTTTATCATTTTTTATTGCATCTATTTGGTTCTCTCTCCTCTTTTGTATCTGTCTGGCTAGTGGTCTATATTGTTGATCTTTTCATAAAAGCAGATTTTGGATTTATTGATTTTCTGAAGGCTTTTTGTGTCTCTATCTCCTTCAGTTCTGCTCTGATCTTAGTTATTTCTTGTCTTCAACTGGGTTTTGAGATTTTTAATCTTGCTCCTCTAGCTCTTTCAATTTTGAGGATAGTGTGTCAATTTTGAATCTCTCCACTTTTATCATGTGGGCACTTATTGCTATATATTTTTCTCTACATAATATTTTAAATGTGTCCCAGAGATTCTGCTATGTGTTTTCTTCATTCTCATTGGTTTTGAAGAACTTTTTTATTTCTTCCTTCATTTCATTGTTTATCCAATCAACATTCAAGAGCCAGTTGTTCAGTTTCCATGAAGCTATGCGGTTCTGAGTTAGTTTCTGAATTCTGAGTTCTAACTTGATTGCACTATGGTCTGAGAGACTGGTTGTTATGATTTCAATTGTTTTGCATTTTCTGAGGAGTGCTTTACTTCCAATTATGTGGTCCATTTTGGAGTAGGTGTGATGTGGTGCTGAGACGAATGTATATTCTGTAGACTTGGGATGGACAGTTCAGTAAATGTCTATCAGGTTTGCTTGTTCCAGGTCTGAGTTCAAGCTCTGGATATTCTTGTTAATTTTCTGTCTGTTTGATCTGTCTGATATTGACAGTGGAGTGTTAAATTCTCCCACTATTATTGTGTGGGAGTCTAAGTCTCTTTGTAAGTCATTAAGAACTTGCCTTATATATCTGGGTGCTCCTGTATTGGGTCCATATATATTTAGGATCCTTAGCTTTTTTTGTTGTATCGATCCTTTTACCATTATGTAATGACCTTCTTTTTCTCTTTTGATTTTTGTTGCTTTAAAGTATTTTATCAGAGATGAGAATTGCAACTCCCGCTTTTTTTTTGCTCTCCATTTGCTTGGTAAATCTTCCTCCATTTCTTTTATTTTGAGCCTTTGTGAATCTTTTCATGTGAGATGGATTTCCTGGATACAGCACACCAATGCGTTTTGGTTTTTTATCCAATTTGCCACTCTGTGTCTTTTGATAGGTGCATTTAGCCCATTTACATTTATATTTAGTGTTAATATTGTTATGTGTGAGTTTGATACTGCCATTTTGATGCTATCTGGCTGTTTTTTCTCTTGGTTGATGCAGATTCTGCATTTTGTTGATGCTTTTTAGCATTTGGTATGTGTTTAGAATTGCTGGTACTGGTTGTTTCTTTCTATGTGTAGTGCCTCTTTCAGGAGCTCTTGTAAAGCAGCCCTGGTGGGAACAAAATCTCTGAGTTCTTGCTTGTTGGCAAAAGATTTTATTCTTTCTTCACTTATGAAGCTCAGTTTGGCTGGATATGAAATTCTGGGTTGAAAGTTCTTTTCTTTAAGGATGTTGAATATTGGCCCACACTCTTCTGGCTTATAGAGTTTCTGCAGAGAGATCTGCTGTGATTCTGATGGGCTTCCCTTTGTGGGTGACCCAACCCTTCTCTCTGGCTGCCCTTAGTATTTTCTTCTTCATTTCAACCTTGGTGAATCTGATGATTATGTGCCTTGGGGTTGGTCTTCTTGCAGAATATCTTTGTGGTGTTCTCTGTATTTCCTGGAGTTTAGTATTGGCCTGCCTTGCTAGGTTGGGGAAATTTTTGTGGATAATATCCTGAAGAGTGTCTTCCAGCTTGGATTCATTCTCTTCATTACATTCTGGTACACCTATCAAATGTAGGTTAGGTCTCTTCAGATATTCCCACATTTCTTGGAGATTTTGTTCATTCCTCTTTGTGCTTTTTTCTCTAATCTTGGTTTCTGTTTTTATTTCATTGAGTTGATCTTCAACTTCTGATATTCTTTCTACTGCCTTGTCAATTCGACTGTTGAAACTTATGCATGCTTCGCGAAGTTCTCGTTTTGTGTTTTTCAGCTCCTTCAATTCATTCGTATTCCTCTCTAAGTTGTCCATTCTTGTTATCATTTCCTCGAATCTTTTATCAAATATTTTTTAAAGGTTCTTAGTTTCTCTGCATTGATTTAGAACATGTTCTTTTAGCTCACTGAAGTTTCTCATTATCCACTTTCTGAAGTCTGATTCCGTCATTTTGTCACTCTCATTCTCCGTCCAGCTTTGTTCCCTTGCTGGTGAGGAGTTTTGGTTCTTTGTAGGAGGTGAGGTGTTTTGGTTTCGGGTGTTCTCCTCCTTTTTGCGCTGGTTTCTTCCCATCTTTATGGATTTATCCACCTGTCATCTTAGTAGTTGCTGACTTTTCGATTGGGTCTCTGAGTGGACACCCCGATTGTTGATGATGAAGTATTTCTGTTACTTAGTTTTCCTTCTAACGATCTAGCCCCTCTGCTGTATTACTGCTGAAGTTTACTCCAGGCCCTGCTTCTCTGGGGTACACCTGTAACAGCTGCAGGACAGTGAGGGATGCTACCAGTTTTTCCTGCTGCTATCTTTGTCCCAGTATGATACCTGCCAAATGTCAGTCTGATTAGTCCTTTTTTGAGGTGGCTCTTTGGATATTCAGGTGTCAAGAAGCTGCATGAGGAGATGGTCTGTACTTAATAGGAGCTCCAGTGCTTAGCTGTGAGCTTCGTTTTTCATTCAGGTTTGTTGGGCGGATGTGTCTGCTGCAGCAGAACTTATAAAAGCCCCCCGGATATTTTCCCCCTCAGATGGTCTTTCTCAGGGATTTGGGGCTTTCCTTATGAGTATCTGTTGCACTGTCTGCCCAGCTAGGGGGCAGTCTATTCATTATTTGCCTGCTGGAGCTCCGCCCTGCTAGCGTGGGTCTGCCCTGCTGCTGCAGGGCTCCATTCTACTGTGGTGCACTCCACCCTGTTGGCAGCATCTCTGTTATGGCTGGTTGCCTCAGCAATGGCAGGCTGCATCATCAGTGGGCGGTACCTCAGTAGTAGTGGATTGTGTCTGTAGTGGCAGATGCCCCTCCCCCACTGAGCTGCACCATCCTGGATTCTGCTGACCCCACAGCAAATCTCTCAACCCTGAGTGCCTCAAATCCCCATGCTGCTTGTCCCTGTGAGGGTGGGACCTGCCGAGCCCAATCACATGGCTCCCTGCCTCAGAGTCCCTTCTCTCTCTCTCTGTCTCTCTCTCTCTCTATTTCTTTCCAAATTGAATGGTTGACTCTTTCACAGGTGCCCCAGTCACCTGCTGATTGGACACTGGGATCTGTGCGATCTCCCCTGCAGTGGCCCACTGCACTGGCACAAATCACTCTTCCCAGGAATCTCTTGGTCTGGCTCACCATCCAACTCCCATTCAACCAAATGGACATGTCAATGTGCTCTCCCAAAACTCAGCTTGCTGGTTTAACAGGGCACCCAGACCAGTGAGCTTTGTGTGGGCTGCTGCTGCACCACAGTGTGGCACCTGCCAAAACAGCTACACAAGTGAGCTGTGCTGCTCTTTTGTGTCTCTCCTACACCTGGGAATTTGCCAGTTCTGTGGGCAACAAAACTCCGTCTGAAAATGCAGCTAGGACTCACCCTCTGCACCTTCACTGAGAGCTGCAGTCCTGAGTTGTTTCTATGGCACCATCTTGGAACCTCCATCCTGATTTCTTTTATAACAATAAAGTCTGCTGGCCGGGCATGGTGGCTCACGGCAGCCTTTCATCCAGGTGCCTAGAAGACTAAGGCGGGTGAATCACGAGAAGTTGCAGGTTCAAAACCCACCCAAACAACATGGTGAATCCTCGTCTTTAAAATGAAAACAATTTGGGTTGGGCTTGGCTGCTCAGGCCTGTAATACCAGCACTTAGAATGCTGTGGCGGGTTAATCGTGAGGTCATAGGTTCGAGTCTGGCCTCAAAGAACGCAGCATAGCCTACTCCCTATTAAAAAAAAAAAAAACAGAAAAGCATGAAAAAGCTGAGCTGGGTTTGGCATGTGCTCACTTTGGAAGCACCTACACTAAAATTGGGATGCTACGCAGAAGGCCGGTGTGGTCATAGCACAAAAATGACACTCACAGAGGTGCAGCTATTTGTATTTTTTTTTCATTGTGAATCTTTTGTGGAAATCAAATAAAGATAGCTTGGAGGTACAAAAATATATAAATAAAAAGTTGGCTGGACGTGGTGGTGTGGACACCTGCAACCACAGCTACCTGTAGGGCATTGAAAGGATACATCACTTGAACACAAAAGGAAGGTGTTGCAATAAGCAAAGATCACACTGTTGCACTCCAGCCTTGGTGACAAGAGGGAAACCGTATGTAATAAAAAAAGGCAAAGCTGGAGGTGGAGTCGTCCAACACCTTGTTTTGTTTCAACCGCACACACTCATCAGTCTGATTAATTATTTTTCTTTTCTTTTTTTTATATGAGGTGGGTTTTCACCAGAATGCTCAGTCTGACCTTAAACTCGAGACCTCAGAAAACCCACACACCTTGGCCTCCCAAAGTGCTAAGATTGCTGGCATGAGCGGCAGCGCCCAGCACATTCTCTTTGATTTCATTTTTAACAATATAATCAGAAGGCTGGGCAGCGTGGCTCATGGAAGCCTGTCATTCAGGTGCCTCAAAGCTCTAGGCGGGCAGATAACAAAAAGTTGCGGGTTTGAGATTCACCCAATCAACATGGTGAAAGCCTGTCTTTAAAACAAAAACACAACTTGGGTTAGGCTTGATGGCACAAGCCTGTAGTCCTGGCACATAGAATGCCAAGGCAGGTGGATCCTGAGGTCACGGGCTTGAGACTGGCCTCAAAAAAGACAGTGTAGCCCATCTCCTATAAAAAAACAAAAAATAGAATAACATAAAAAAGCTGAGCTGGGCTTTGCATGTGATCACTTTGGAAGCACCTACACTAAAATTGGGACGCTACACAGAAGGCCGGTTGGTCGCAGTGCAAAAATGGCATGCACAGGAGTGCAGCATTTCATATTTATTTTCTTTGTTGTGGCTTTTTTGTCGAAATCAAATAAAAATAGATTGGAGTTACAAAATAAAAATAGAAAGTTAGCTGGACCTGGTGGTGTGGACACCTACAACCCCAGCTACTTGAAGGGCATTGGGAGGACAATTGCTTGAACCCAAAAGGCAGGTGTTGCAATAAGCAAAGATCACACTGTTGCACTCTAGCATGGGTGAAAAAAGGAAAACAATATGTAATAAAAAAAATGGCAAGTCTGGGTGTGGAGTCTCCCGGCACCTCGTTTTGTTTCAATTGCACACACTCATCAGTCTGATTACTTTTCTTTTTTTTCCTGTTTTTCTTTTTTATGTGAGGTTGGTTTTCACTGGAAATCTCAGGCTGACCTTGAACTCGTGACCTCAGAAAACCCGCCAACCTCGACCTCCGAAAATGCTGATTGCTGGCGTGAGTGGCAGCACCCAGCACAGTCTCCCCGATTTTCTTTTTAACAATAAAATTGAAAGGCCAGACATGGTGGCTCATAGCAGCCTGGAACCCAGGCACCTCGAAAACAGAGGTGGTGGGCAAATTATGAGAACTGTCGGGTCCCAAATTGTCATGACTAACAGGCTGAAACACCATCTTTAAAATAAAAACACAGTTTGGGTTGGGCCGAAAGCCTCAGGCCTGTAAAGACAGCACTTAGAATGCTGACATGGGCGAATCGTGAGATCACAGGGTCAAGACTGGCCTCGAAGGATGCAGCATAGCCTGCTCCATAAAAAAAAAACAAAAACAAAAAAAAAAACAAAAAAACAAAAAAACAGAAAAACATAAAAAGCTGAGCTGGGCTTCAGCAGCACCAACACAAAAATCGGGAAAGTACACAGAAGGGGCCGGTGTGTTCATAGCATAAAAGGAACATGCACAGGTTTACAGCTTTAAGTATTTTATTTTTACGTACGGACTGTTTTGTGGAAATAAAATAAGGACAGAATGTAGGTACAGAAAAATAAAAATAGAAAGTTAGCTTGACCTGTTGCTGTGGACACCTGCAACCCCAGCTATTTGAATGGCATTGGGATGACAATCACTTGAACTTAAAAAACAGGTGTTGCAATAAGCAAAGATTGCACTGTTGCACTCCAGCCTTGGTGACAAGAGGGAAACTGCACGTAATAAAGAAGTCGGTACTGGGGTGGAGTCTCTGGGAACCCCGTTTTGTTTCAATTGAACACACTCATCAGTCTGATTACCTTGCTTTTTTTTTCTGTTTTATTATGTGAAGTGGGTTTTTATCAGAATGCAGAGGCTGACCTCGAAATCTTGACCTCAGGAAATCCAACATACTCGGCCTCTCAAAGTGCTTAGATTGCTTTCGTGAGTGGCAGCTCCCAGCAGAATCTTTCTTATTTTTTTTTCAACAATATATTATAACAGCCCTGCACAGTGGCTCACAGCAGCCTATCATTCAGTCACCTCAAAAATCAAGGCGGGCAGATCACGAGAAGTTGCGCTTTCAAGACACGCCCGACCAAAATGATAAAACCGCATCTTTAAAATAAAAAGACCGTTTGGGATTAGCTCCATGGTTCAAGCCTGTAGTCCCAGCAAAAAGATGCTGAGGCAGGCGGATCGTTAGGTCACAGGTTCAAGACTGGCCTCGAAAGACACAGTGTAGCATGCTCCCTATAAAAAACAAACAAACAAAAAGAAAAAAGAAAAACATAAAAAAGCTGAGCTGGGCTTGGCGTGTGCTCACTTCGGCAGAACCTACATTAAAACTGGGACGCTACACAGAAGGCCGGCGTGGTTGTAGCATAAAAATGACACCACAGGTGTGGAGCTTTTCATATTTTATTTCTCCGTTGTGACTGCTTTGTGGAAATCAAATAAAGATAATTGAAGGTAGAGAAAAATAAAAATAGAGTTAGCTGGACCTGGTGGTGTGGAGAAATGCAACCCCAGCTACTTGAATGGCATTGGGATGACAATCACTTGAACTTAAAAAGCAGGTGTTGCCATAAGCAAAGTTCGCACTGTTGCACTTCAGCCTGGGTAAAAAGAGAAAAACTGCACATCATAAAGAAAAGCGGTTCTGGGGGTGGAATATTTGGGAACCTCGTTTTGTTTCAATTGCACACACTCATCAGTCTGATTAACTTTCTTCTTCTCTTTTATTACGTGACTTGGGTTTCACCAGAATGCACCGGCTGACCTGGAACCCCTGACCTCACGAAACGGGCCCACCTCTGCCTTTCAAAGTGCTTAGATTTATTGGGTGAGTGTCAGCGCAGGCAGAGTTTCTGATTTTTTTTAACAATACATTATAACAGCCCTGCACAATGGCTCACGGCAGCTTGTCATTCAGTCGCCTCAAAAATCACGGCAGGCGGATCACCAGAAGTTGCGCTTTCGAGACCCGACTGACCAAGATGGTGAAACCGCATCTTTAAAACAAAAAGACAATTTGGGTTTGGCTCTGGGGCTCAAGCCTGTAGCCGCAGAACAAAACAATGCTGAGGCAGGCGGACCCTTAGGTCACAGGTTCGAGACTGGCCTTGAAAGAAACAGCGTAGCCCACTCTTTATAAAAATAAATAAATAAATAAATAAATAAGTATTAAAAAGCTGAGCTGGGCTTGGCATGTTCTCACTTCAACAGCACCTACACTAAAATTGGGACGCTACACAGAAGTCCAGCGTGGTCATAGCATAATAATGACACGCTCAGGTTTGCAGCTTTTCATATTTTATTTCTCCATTGTGACTGCTTTGCAGAAATCGAACAAAGATAGATTGAAGGTACAGAACAATAAAAATAGAAAGTTAGCTGGAGCTGTTGGTGTGGAGAAATGCAATCCCAGCTACTTGAACGGCATTGGGATGACAATCACTTGAACTTAAAAGGCAGGTGTTGCAATAAGCAAAGATCACACTGTTGCACTTCAGCCTTTGTGACAAGAGGAAAACTGCACGAAATAAAGAAAATCAGTTCTGGGGGTGGAGTCTTTGGGAACCTTGTTTTGTTTCAATTTCACACACTCATCAGTCTGGTTACCTTTCTTTTTTTTCCTCTTTTATTACATGAGGTGGGTTTTAACCGGAATGCACAGGCTGACATCGAACTGGTGACCTCAGGAAACACACCAACCTCGACCTTTTAAAGTGCTTATATTAATTGTGTGAGTGGCAGCGCCGGCAGAGTCTCTCTGATCTTTTTAAACAATACATTATAACAGCCCGGCATGGTGGCTCACGGCAGCCTGTCATTCAATCGCCTCAAAAATCATGGCAGGCGGATCACGACAAGTTGTGCTTTTGAGACCTGCCCGAACAAAATGTTGAAACCACGTCCTTAAAAATAAAAGACAGGTTTGGCTCCGTGGTTCCAGCCTGTAGTCCCAGCAGAAAAGAATCCTGAGGCAGGCGGACCCTGAGGTCACAGGTTCGAGACTGGCCTTGAAGGACAAAGCGTAGCCCACTCCCTATAAAAAGAAAAAAAAAACAGAAAAACACAATAAAGCTGAGCTAAGCTTGGCAATGTGCACTTTGGCAGCACCTACACTAAAATTGGAACACTACACAAAAGGCCGGTGTGGTCAAAGCATAAAAATGACACCACAGGTGTGCAGCTTTCCGTATTTTATTTCTACGTATTGACTTCTTTGTGAAAATCAAATAAACATAGATTGGAGGTACAGAAAAATACAAATAGAAAGTTAGCTGGACCAGGTGTTGTGGCAAAATGCAACCCCAGCTACTTGAAAAGCATTGGGATGACAATCACTTGAAATTAAAAACAGGTGTTGCAATAAGCAAAGATCTCACTGTTGCACTTCAGCCTTGGTGACAAAAGAACAACTGCACGTCATAAAAAAAAGCAGATTTAGGGGTGGAGTATTTGAGAACCTCGTTTTGTTTCAATTGCACACACTCATCAATCTGATTACCTTTTATATCTTCTCTTTTATTATGTGACTTGGGTTTCACCGGAATGCACTGGCTGACCTTGAACTCATGACATCAGGAAACACACCCACCTCGGCCTTTCAAAGTGCTTAGAATTCTTGGGTGAGTGGCAGCGCCGGCAGTCTCATTTTTTTAACAATACATTATAACAGCCCTGCACGGTGGCTCACTGCAGCCTGTCATTCAGTAGCCTCAAAAATCACCAGAAGTTGCGCTTTCAAGACCCGCCAGACCAAAATGGTGAAACCGCATCTTTAAAACAAAAAGACAATTTGGGTTGGGCTCCGTGGCTAAAGCCTGTAGTCCCAGCACAAAAGAATGCCGAGGCAGGCAGATTGTGAGGTCACAGATTCGAGACTGGCCTCGAAGAACACAGCGTAGCCTGCTCCCTATAAAAAAAAAAAAAACATAAGAAAGCTGAGTTGAGCTTGGCATGTGCTTGCTTCAGCACCACCTACACTAAAATTTGGATGCTACACAGAAAACCGGCATGGTCGTAGCATAAAAATGACACGATCAGGTTTGCAGCTTTTTGTATTTTATTTCTCCATTGTGACTGCTTTGCAGAAATCAAATAAAGATAGATTGAAGGTACAGAATAATAAAAATAGAGAGTTAGCTGGAACTGTTGGTGTGGAAACCTGTGACCCCAGCTAATTGAACGGCATTGGGATGACAAATACTTGAACCTAAAAGGCAGGTGTTGCAATAAGCAAACATCACACTGTTTCACTCCAGCCTTGGTGACAAGAGGGAAACTGCACGTAAAAAAGAAAGGCAGTTTTGGGGGTGGAGTATCTTGGCACCTCGTTTTTTTCTATTGCACACACTCATCCATATTTTACCTTTATTTCCTTTTTCTCTTTTATTATGTAAGGTGGATTGTCACGGTAATGCTCAGGCTGACCTCGAAATCATGACCTCAGGAAACCTGCCCACCTTCGCCATTCAAAGTGCTTAGATTCCTTGCGTGAGTGGCAGCGCGCGACAGAGTCTGTCTGATTTCATATTTATCCATAAATTATTACAGCCCAGCACGGTGGCTCATGGCAGCCTGTCATTCAGTCGCCTCAGAAATCAAGGCAGGCGGATCACCGGAAGTTGCGCTTTCAAGACCCGTTCGACCAAAATGGTGAAACCACATCTTTAAAACAAAAAGACAGTTTAGGTTTGGCTCAGCAGTTCAAGCCTGTAGTCTCAGCTCATAAGAATGCTGAGGCAGGCGGACCCTGAAATCACAGATTCGAGAGTAGCTTCAAAAGACACAGTGTAGCCCACTCTATATAAAAAACAAACAAACAAGCAATGGGGAAAGGATTCCCTATTTAATAAATGGTGTTGGGAAAACTGGATAGCCATGTGCAGAAAGCAGAAACTGGACCCCTTCCTCACACCTTACACTAAAATTAACTCCAGATGGATTAAAGACTTAAATGTAAGACCTGACAACATAAATACCCTAGAAGAAAATCTAGGCAAAACCATTCAGGATATAGGAGTAGGCAAGGACTTCATGAATAAAACACAAAAAGCATTGGCAACAAAAGCCAAAATAGACAAATGGGACCTAATCAAACTCCACAGCTTCTGCACGGCAAAAGAAACTGTCACTAGAGTGAATTGGCAACCATCAGAATGGAAAAAAATCTTTGCAATTTACACATCTGACAAAGGGCTGATATCCAGAATTTACAAAAAACTCAAACAGATTTAGAGAAAAAAAAAACAAAAAAGCCCATTCAAAAATGGGCAAAAGATATGAACAGACACTTTGCAAAAGAAGACATACATGAGGCCAACAAACATATGAAAAAATGCTCATCATCACTGGTCATTAGAGAGATGCAAATCAAAACCACATTGAGATACCATCTCACGCCAGTTAGAATGGCGATCATTAAAATATCTGGAGACAGCAGATGCTGGAGAGGATATGGAGAAATAGGAACACTCTTACACTGTTGGTGGGAGTGTAAATTAGTTCAACCATTGTGGAAGACAGTGTGGCAATTCCTCAGGGACCTAGAAATAGAAATTCCATTTGACCCAGCAATCCCATTACTGGGTATATATCCAAAGGACTATAAATCGTTCTACTATAAGGACACATGCACACGAATGTTCATTGCAGCACTGTTTACAATAGCAAAGAACTGGAACCAACCCAAATCCCCAACGATGATAGACTGGACTGGGAAAATGTGGTGCATATACACCATGGAATATTATGCAGCAATCAAAAATGATGAGTTTGTGTCCTTTGTAAGGACATGGATGAATCTGGAGAACATAATTCTCAGCAAACTGACACAAGAACAGAAAAAGAAATACCGCATATACTCACTCATAGGTGGGTGAGAAAAATGAGAACACATGGACACAGAGAGGCGGTCTACTATACACTGGGGTATATTGGGGGAATGGGGAGGGACAGTGGGGGGGCTGGGGAGGGATAGCCTGGGGATGAAAGTCAAGTGTGGGTGAAGGAAAGGAAGGCAGCAAAACACACTGCCATATGTGTACCTATGCAACTATCTTGCACGTTCTGCACATGTACCCCAAAACCTATAATGCAATAAAAATTAAAAAAATAAATAAAAAATAAAATAAAAAACAAACAAACAAAAATATAAAAAAGCTGAGCTGGGCTTGGCATGTGCTCGCTTCAGCAGCACCTACACTAAAATTCGGATGCTACACAGAAGGCCGGCGTAGTCGTAGTTTAAAAATGACACCACAGTTGTGTAGATTTTCTTATTTAATTTCTATGTATTTACTGCTTTGTGGAAATCAAAGATAGATTGGAGGTACAGAAAAATAAAAATAGAAAGTTAGTTGGACCTGGTTGTGTGGCAAAATGCAACCCCAGCTACTTGAACAGCATTGGGATGACAATCACTTGAACTTAAAGGCAGGTGTTGCAATAAGTGAAGATCTCACTGTTACACTTCAGCCTTGGTGACAAAAGAAAAAATGCAGGTCATAAAGGAAAGCAGATCTGGGGTGGAGTCTTTGGGAACCTCGTTTTGTTTCAACTCCACACACTCATCAGTCTGATTAACTATTTTTTTCTCTTTTATTATGTGACGTGGGTTTCACTGGAATGCACCAGCTGACCTCAAACTCGTGACCTCAGGAAACCCACCCACCTCGGCCTTTCAAAGTGCTTAGATTGCTTGGGTAAGTGGCAGCGCTGGCAGAGTCTCTCTGATGTTTGTTAACAATACATTATAACAGCCTGGCACGGTGGCTCACGGCAGCCTGTCATTCAGTCGCCTCAGAAATCAAGGTGGGTGGATCACCAGAAGTTGCGCTTTCAAGACCCACCTGACCAAAATGGTGAAACCGCATCTTTAAAACAAAAAGACAAGTTGGGTTGGGCTCCTCGGCACAAGCCGATAGTCCCAGCACAAAGGAATGCCGAGACAGGCAGATCGAGAGTTCACAGGTTCGAGACTGGCCTCAAAGGACACAGCATACCCCACTCACTATATTAAAAAAAAAAAAAGAAAAACATAAAACAGCTGAGCTGGGCTTCCATGTGCTCGGTTCGGCAGCACCTGCACTAAAATTGGGACGCGACACAGAAGGCCGGCGTGGTCGTATCATAAAAATGACACGCTCAGGTTTGCAGCTTTCCATATTTTATATTTCCGTTGTGACTGCTTTGCGAAAATCAAATAAAGATAGATTGAAGGTACAGAACAATAAAAATAGAGAGTTAGCTGGAGCTGTTGGTGTTGACAGCTGCATCCCCAGCTACTTGAAGGGCATTGGGATGAAAATCACTTGAATTTAAAAGGCAGGTGTTGCAATAAGCAAAGATCGCACTGTTGCACTCCAGCCTTGGTGACAAGAGGGAAACTGCACGTAAAAATGAAAGTCATTACTAGGGCTGGAGTCTCCGAGAACCTCGTTTTCTTTCAATTGCACACAGTTATCAGTCTGATTAAATTTATTATTTTTTTCTTTTTTTTATGATATGAGGTGGATTTTCACCAGAATAAACCGGCTGACCTCGAACTCGAGAAGTTAGGATAACCGTCCACCTCGGCTTTCAAAGTGCTTAGATTTCATGCGTGAGTGGCAGCGTCCGGCAGAGTCTCTCTAACTTTTTATTTAACAATACATTATTCCAGGCCGGCACGGTGGCTGACGGCAACCTGTCATTCAGTCGCCTCACAAATCAAGGCGGGCGGACCACGAGAAGTTGCGCTTTCCAGACCCGCCCCACCAAAATGGTGAAAGCCCATCTTTAAAACAAAGGGACAGTTTGGGTTAGGCTCCGCGATTCAAGCCTGTAGTCCCAGCACAAAAGAATTATGAGGCAGGCGGTCCCTGAGGTAACAGGTTCGAGACTGGCCTCCAACGACACAGCGTAGCCCGCTCCCTATACAACAAACAAACAAACAAAAAAAAGGAAAACATAAAGAAGATGAGCGGGGTTTGGCATGTGCTCGCTTCGGCAGCACCTACATTAAAATTGGGATGCTACACAGATGGCTGGTGTGGTCATAGCGTAAAAACGACACCACAAATGTGCAGCTTTTCGTATTTTACATCTACGTATTGACTTCTTTGTGGAAATAAAATAAGTATAGAATGGAGGTACAGAAAAATAAAAATAGAAAGTTAGCTGGACCTGTTGGTGTGGACACATGCAACCCCAGCTACATGAACGACATTGGGATGAAAATCACTTGAACTTAAAAAACAGGGGTTGCAATAAACAAAGATCGCAGGGTTGCACTACAGCCTTGGAGACAAGAGGGAAACTGCACGTAATAAAAAAGGCGGTTCTGGGATTGGAGTCTCCGGGAACCTCGTTTTGTTTCAATTGCACACACTCATCAGTCTGATTACCTTTTTTTCTCTCTCTTTTATGATGTGTCCTGGGATTTCACCGGAATGCACATGCTGACCTCGAACTAGTGACCACCAAAGACACGCTCCCCTCGGCGTTTCAAAGTGCTTAGATTTCTTGCGTGAGTGACAGTGCCCGGCAGATTCTCTCTCATATGTTTTTAACAATATATTATAGCAGCCTGGCACGGTGGCTGACAGAAGCGTCATTCAGTCGCCTCAAAAATCAAGGTGGGCTGATCACGAGAAGTTGCGCTTTCGAGACCCGAACGACAAAAACGGTGAAACCGCGTCTTTAAAACAAAAAGCCAATTTGGGTGTGGCTCCGCGGCTCAAGCCTGTAGTCCCAACAAAAAAGAATGCCCAAAAAAGCGATTCTGAGGTCACAGGTACGAGACGGGCCTCGAAAGACACAGCGTAGCCCGCTCCCAATAAGAAACAAATGAACAGAAAAACATAACAAAGCTGAGCTGGGCTTGGCATGTTTTCCCTTCGGCAGCACCCACACTAAAATTGGGACGCTACACAGAAGGGCGCGTGGTCGTAGCATAAAAATGACACCCTCAGGTTTTCAGCTTTTCGCATTTTATTTTTCCGTTGTGACTGCTTTGCGGAAATCAAATAAAGATAAATAGAAAGTTAGCTGAAGCTCTTGCTGTGGACACCTGCAACCCCATCTACGAGAACAGCATTGGGATGACAATCAATTGAACCTAAAAGGCAGGTGTTGCAATAAGCAAATATCACACTGTTGCACTCCAGCCTTGGTGACAAAAGGGTAACTGCACGTAATAAAGAAAGGCGCTTCTGGGGGTGGAGTCTCCTGGAACCTCGTTTTGTTTCAATTGCGCACACTCATCAGTCTGATTACCATTCTTTTTTTTTCCTCTCTTTTATTATGTGAGGAGGGTTTTCACTGGAATGAACTGGCTGACCCCGAACTCATGACCTCAGGAAACCCGCCCAACTCGGCCTTTTAAAGTGCTTAGATTGCTTGCGTGAATGGCAGCACCCGGCAGAGTCTCTGATTTCTTATTTAACCATACATTATTACAGCCCACAACGGTGGCTCACGGCAGCCTGTCATTCAGTCACCTCAGAAATCAAGGCGGGCGGATCACGAGAAGTTGCGCTTTCGAGACCCGCACGACAAAAATGATGAAACCGCATCTTTAAACAGACAGTTTGGGTTTGGCTTAGCGGTTCAAGCCTGTAGTCCCAGCACAAAATAATGCTGAGGCAGGCAGACCCTGAAGTCACAGGTTCGAGACTGGCCTCAAAGGACACAGCATACCCCGCTCACTATATTAAAAAAAAAAAAGAAAAAAATAAAACAGCTGAGCTGGGCTTGGCATGTGCTCGGTTCGGCAGCACCTTCACTAAAATTGGGACGCGACACAGAAGGCCGGCGTGGTCGTATCATAAAGATGACACGCTCAGGTTTGCAGCTTTCCATATTTCATATCTCCGTTGTGACTGCTTTGCGAAAATCAAATAAAGATAGATTGAAGGTACAGAACAATAAAAATAGAAAGTTAGCTGGAGCTGTTGGTGTTGACAGCTGCATCCCCAGCTACTTGAAGGGCATTGGGATGAAAATCACTTGCATTTAAAAGGCAGGTGTTGCAATAAGCAAAGATCGCACTGTTGCACTCCAGCCTTGGTGACAAGAGGGAAACTGCACGTAAAAATGAAAGTCATTACTAGGGCTGGAGTCTCCGAGAACCTCGTTTTGTTTCAATTGCACACACTTATCAGTCTGATTAAATTTATTATTTTTTTCTTTTTTTTTATGATATGAGGTGGATTTTCACCGGAATAAACCGGCTGACCTCGAACTCGAGACCTTAGGATAACCGTCCACCTCGGCTTTCAAAGTGCTTAGATTCCATGCGTGAGTGGCAGCGTCGGGCAGAGTCTCTCTAACTTTTTATTTAACAATACATTATTCCAGGCCGGCACGCTGGCTGACGGCAACCTGTCATTCAGTCGCCTCACAAATCAAGGCGGGCGGACCACGAGAAGTTGCGCTTTCGAGACCCGACCCACCAAAATGGTGAAAGCCCATCTTTAAAACAAAAGGACAGTTTGGGTTAGGCTCCGCGATTCAAGCCTGTAGTCCCAGCACAAAAGAATTCTGAGGCAGGCGGTCCCTGAGGTCACAGGTTCGAGAGTGGCCTCCAACGACACAGCGTAGCCCGCTCCCTATACAACAAACAAACAAACAAACAAAAGGAAAACATAAAGAAGCCGAGCGGGGTTTGGCATGTGCTCGCTTTCGCAGCACCTACACTAAAATTGGGATGCTACACAGATGGCTGGTGTGGTCATAGAGTAAAAACGACACCACAAATGTGCAGCTTTTCGTATTTTACATCTACGTATTGACTTCTTTGTGGAAATAAAATAAGTATAGAATGGAGGTACAGAAAAATAAAAATAGAAAGTTAGCTGGACCTGTTGGTGTGGACACCTGCAACCCCAGCTACATGAACGACATTGGGATGAAAATCACTTGAACTTAAAAAACAGGTGATGCAATAAACAAAGATCGCACTGTTGCACTACAGCCTTGGAGACAAGAAGGAAACTGCACGTAATAAAAAAGGCGGTTCTGGGATTGGAGTCTCCGGGAACCTCGTTTTGTTTCAATTGCACACACTCATCAGTCTGATTACCTTTCTTTCTCTCTCTTTTATGATGTGTCCTGGGATTTCACCGGAATGCACATGCTGACCTCGAACTAGTGACCACCAAAGACACGCTCCCCTCGGCGTTTCAAAGTGCTTAGTTTTCTTGCGTGAGTGACAGTGCCCGGCAGAGTCTCTCTGATATGTTTTTAACAATATATTATAGCAGCCCGGCACGGTGGCTGACAGAAGCGTCATTCAGTCGCCTCAAAAATCAAGGTGGGCTGATCACGAGAAGTTGCGCTTTCGAGACCCGAACGACAAAAACGGTGAAACCGCGTCTTTAAAACAAAAAGCCAATTTGGGTGTGGCTCCGCGGCTCAAGCCTGTAGTCCCAACACAAATGAATGCCCCAAAAAGCGATTCTGAGGTCACAGGTACGAGACGGGCCTCGAAAGACACAGCGTAGCCCGCTCCTAATAAGAAACAAATGAACAGAAAAACATAACAAAGCTGAGCTGGGCTTGGCATGTTTTCCCTTCGGCAGCACCCACACTAAAATTGGGACGCAACACAGAAGGGCGCGTGGTCGTAGCATAAAAATGACACCCTCAGGTTTTCAGCTTTTCGCATTTTATTTCTCCGTTGTGACTGCTTTGCGGAAATCAAATAAAGATAAATAGAAAGTTAGCTGAAGCTCTTGCTGTGGACACCTGCAACCCCATCTACGAGAACAGCATTGGGATGACAATCAATTGAACCTAAAAGTCAGGTGTTGCAATAAGCAAATATCACACTGTTGCACTCCAGCCTTGGTGACAAAAGGGTAACTGCACGTAATAAAGAAAGGCGCTTCTGGGGGTGGAGTCTCCTGGAACCTCGTTTTGTTTCAATTGCGCACACTCATCAGTCTGATTACCATTCTTTTTTTTTCCTCTCTTTTATTATGTGAGGAGGGTTTTCACTGGAATGAACAGGCTGACCCCGAACTCATGACCTCAGGAAACCCGCCCAACTCGGCCTTTTAAAGTGCTTAGATTGCTTGCATGAATGGAAGCACCCGGCAGAGTCTCTCTGATTTCTTATTTAACCATACATTATTACAGCCCACAACGGTGGCTCACGGCAGCCTGTCATTCAGTCACCTCAGAAATCAAGGCGGGCGGATCACGAGAAGTTGCGCTTTCGAGACCCGCACGACAAAAATGATGAAACCGCATCTTTAAACAGACAGTTTGGGTTTGGCTTAGCGGTTCAAGCCTGTAGTCCCAGCACAAAATAATGCTGAGGCAGGCAGACCCTGAAGTCACAGGTTCGAGACTGGCCTCAAAGGACACAGCATACCCCGTTCACTATATTAAAAAAAAAAAAAGAAAAAAATAAAACAGCTGAGCTGGGCTTGGCATGTGCTCGGTTTGGCAGCACCTGCACTAAAATTGGGACTCGACACAGAAGGCCCGCGTGGTCGTATCATAAAGATGACACGCTCAGGTTTGCAGCTTTCCATATTTCATATCTCCGCTGTGATTGCTTTGCGAAAATCAAATAAAGATAGATTGAAGGTACAGAACAATAAAAATAGAAAGTTAGCTGGAGCTGTTGGTGTTGACAGCTGCATCCCCAGCTACTTGAAGGGCATTGGGATGAAAATCACTTGAATTTAAAAGGCAGGTGTTGCAATAAGCAAAAATCGCACTGTTGCACTCCAGACTTGGTGACAAGAGGGAAACTGCACGTAATAATGAAAGGCATTACTAGGGGTGGAGTCTCCGAGAACCTCGTTTTGTTTCAATTGCACACACTTATCAGTCTGATTAAATTTATTATATTTTTCTTTTCTTATGATATGAGGTGGATTTTCACCGGAATAAACCGGCTGACCTCGAACTCGAGACCTTAGGATAACCGTCCACCTCGGCTTTCAAAGTGCTTAGATTGCATGCGTGTGTGGCAGCGTCCGGCAGAGTCTCTCTAACTTTTTATTTAACAATACATTATTCCAGGCCGGCACGGTGGCTGACGGCAACCTGTCATTCAGTCGCCTCACAAATCAAGGCGGCGGATTACGAGAAGTTGCGCTTTCGATACCCGCCCCACCAAAATGGTGAAAGCCCATCTTTAAAACAAAAGGACAGTTTGGGTTAGGCTCCGCGATTCAAGCCTGTAGTCCCAGCACAAAAGAATTCTTAGGCAGGCGGTCCCTGAGGTCACCGGTTCGAGACTGGCCTCCAATGACACAGCGTAGCCCGCTCCCTATACAACAAACAAACAAACCAAAAAAAGGAAAACATAAAGAAGCTGAGCGGGGTTTGGCATGTGCTCGCTTCGGCAGCACCTACACTAAAATTGGGATGCTACACAGATGGCTGGTGTGGTCATAGCGTAAAAACGACACCACAAATGTGCAGCTTTTCATATTTTACATCTACGTATTGACTTCTTTGTGGAAATAAAATTAGTATAGAATGGATGTACAGAAAAATAAAAATAGAAAGTTAGCTGGACCTGTTGGTGTGGACACCTGCAACCCCAGCTACATGAACGACATTGGGATGAAAATCACTTGAACTTAAAAAACAGGGTTTGCAATAAACAAAGATCGCACTGTTGCACTGCAGCCTTAGAGACAAGAGGGAATCTGCACGTAATAAAAAAGGCGGTTCTGGGATTGGAGTCTCCGGGAACCTCGTTTTGTTTCAATTGCACACACTCATCAGTCTGATTACCTTTTTTTCTCTCTCTTTTATGATGTGTCCTGGGATTTCACCGGAATGCACATGCTGACCTCGAACTAGTGACCACCAAAGACACGCTCCCCTCGGCGTTTCAAAGTGCTTAGATTTTTGCGTGAGTGACAGTGCCCGGCAGAATCTCTCTGATATGTTTTTAACAATATATTATAGGAGCCCGGCACGGTGGCTGACAGAAGCGTCATTCAGTCGCCTCAAAAATCAAGGTGGGCTGATCACGAGAAGTTGCGCTTTCGAGACCCGCCCGACAAAAACGATGAAAACTCGTCTTTAAAACAGAACGCCAATTTGGGTGTGGCTCCGCGGCTCAAGCCTGTAGTCCCAACACAAAGAATGCCCAAAAAATCCATTCTGAGGTCACAGGTACGAGACGGGCCTCGAAAGACACAGCGTAGCCCGCTCCCAATAAGAAACAAATGAACAGAAAAACATAACAAAGCTGAGCTGGGCTTGGCATGTTTTCCCTTCGGCAGCACCCACACTAAAATTGGGACGCTACACAGAAGGGCGCGTGGTCGTAGCATAAAAATGACACCCTCAGGTTTTCAGCTTTCCGCATTTTATTTCTCCGTTGTGACTGCTTTGTGGAATTCAAATAAAGATAAATAGAAAATTAGCTGAATCTCCTGCTGTGGACACCTGCAACCCCATCTACGAGAACAGCATTGGGATGACAATCACTTGAACCTAAAAGGCAGGTGTTGCAATAAGCAAATATCACACTGTTGCACTCCAGCCTTGGTGACAAAAGGGTAACTGCACGTAATAAAGAAAGGCGCTTCTGGGGGTGGAGTCTCCTGGAACCTCGTTTTGTTTCAATTGCGCACACTCATCAGTCTGATTACCATTCATTTTTTTCCTCTCTTTTTTTTTTTTTTTTTTTTTGATACGGAGTTTCGCTCTTGTTACCCAGGCTGGAGTGCAATGGCGCGATCTCGGCTCACTGCAACCTCCGCCTCCTGGGTTCAGGCAATTCTCCTGCCTCAGCCTCCCGAGTGGCTGGGATTACAGGCACAAGCCACCATGCCCAGCTAATTTTTTTAATCTTTAGTAGACACGGGGTTTCACCATGTTGACCAGGATGGTCTCGATCTCTTGACCTCGTGATCCACCCGCCTCGGCCTCCCAAAGTGCTGGGATTACAGGCTTGAGCCACCGCGCCCGGCCTTTTCCTCTCTTTTATTATGTCAGGTGGGTTTTCACTGGAATGAACAGGCTGACCCCGAACACATGACCTCAGGAAACCCGCCCAACTCGGCCTTTAAAAGTGCTTTGATTGCTTGCGTGAATGGCAGCACCCGGCAGAGTCTCTCTGATTTCTTATTTAACCATACATTATTACAGCCCACAACGGTGGCTCACGGCAGCCTGTCATTCAGTCGCCTCAGAAATCAAGGCGGGCGGATCACGAGAAGTTTCGCTTTCGAGACCCGCACGACAAAATTGATGAAACCGCATCTTTAAACAGACAGTTTGGGTTTGGCTTAGCGGTTCAAGCCTGTAGTCCCAGCACAAAATAATGCTGAGGCAGGCAGACCCTGAAGTCACAGGTTCGAGACTGGCCTCCAAAGAAACAGCATAGCCCACACTTTATATAAAACAAAAAATCAGAAAAGCATAAAAAAGCTGAGCTGGGCTTGGCATGTGCTCGGTTCGGCTGCACCTGCACTAAAATTGGGACGCTACACAGGCGGCCGGCGTGGTCGTATCATAAAAATGACACGCTCAGGTTTGCAGCTTTCCATATTTCATATCTCCCTTGTGACTGCTTTGCGAAAATCAAATAAAGATAGATTGAAGGTACAGAACAATAAAAATAGAAAGTTAGCTGGAGCTGTTGGTGTTGACAGCTGCATCCCCAGCTACTTGAAGGGCATTGGGATGAAAATCACTTGAATTTAAAAGGCAGGTGTTGCAATAAGCAAAGATCGCACTGTTGCACTCCAGCCTTGGTGACAAGAGGGAAACTGCACGTAATAATGAAAGGCATTACTAGGGGTGGAGTCTCAGAGAACCTCGTTTTGTTTCAATTGCACACACTTATCAGTCTGATTAAATTTATTATATTTTTCTTTTTTTTATGATATGAGGTGGATTTTCACCGGAATAAACCGGCTGACCTCGAACTCGAGACCTTAGGATAACCGTCCACCTCGGCTTTCAAAGTGCTTAGATTGCATGCGTGTGTGGCAGCGTCCGGCAGAGTCTCTCTAACTTTTTATTTAACAATACATTATTCCAGGCCGGCACGGTGGCTGACGGCAACCTGTCATTCAGTCGCCTCACAAATCAAGGCGGGCGGATCACGAGAAGTTGTGCTTTCAAGACCCGCCCCACCAAAATGGTGAAAGCCCATCTTTAAAACAAAAGGACAGTTTGGGTTAGGCTCCGCGATTCAAGCCTGTAGTCCCAGCACAAAAGAATTCTTAGGCAGGCGGTCCCTGAGGTAACAGGTTCGAGACTGGCCTCCAACGACATAGCGTAGCCCGCTCCCTATAAAACAAACAAACAAACAAAAAAGAGGAAAACATAAAGAAGCTGAGCGGGGTTTGGCATGTGCTCGCTTCGGCAGCACCTACACTAAAATTGGGATGCTACACAGATGGCTGGTGTGGTCATAGCGTAAAAACGACACCACAGATATGCATCTTTTCGTATTTTACATCTACGTATTGACTTCTTTGTGGAAATAAAATAAGTATAGAATGGAGGTACAGAAAAATAAAAATAGAAAGTTAGCTGGACCTGTTGGTGTGGACACCTGCAACCCCAGCTACATGAACGACATTGGGATGAAAATCACTTGAACTTAAAAAACAGGTGTTGCAATAAACAAAGATCGCACTTTTGCACTACAGCCTTGGAGACAAGAGGGAAACTGCACGTAATAAAAAAGGCGGTTCTGGGATTGGAGTCTCCGGGAACCTCGTTTTGTTTCAATTGCACACACTCATCAGTCTGATTACCTTTTTTTCTCTCTCTTTTATGATATGTCCTGGGATTTCACCGGAATGCACATGCTGACCTCGAACTAGTGACCACCAAAGACACGCTCCCCTCGGCGTTTCAAAGTGCTTAGATTGCATGCGTTAGTGACAGCGCCCGGCAGAGTCTCTCTAATTTTTTATTTAACAATACATTATTCCAGGCCGGCACGGTGGCTGACGGCAACCTGTCATTCAGTCGCCTCACAAATCAAGGCGGGCGGATCACGAGAAGTTGCGCTTTCGAGACCCGCCCCACCAAAATGGTGAAAGCCCATCTTTAAAACAAAAGGACAGTTTGGGTTAGGCTCCGCGATTCAAGCCTGTAGTCCCAGCACAAAAGAATTCTTAGGCAGGCGGTCCCTGAGGTAACAGGTTCGAGACTGGCCTCCAACGACATAGCGTAGCCCGCTCCCTATAAAACAAACAAACAAACAAAAAAGAGGAAAACATAAAGAAGCTGAGCGGGGTTTGGCATGTGCTCGCTTCGGCAGCACCTACACTAAAATTGGGATGCTACACAGATGGCTGGTGTGGTCATAGCGTAAAAACGACACCACTGATATGCATCTTTTCGTATTTTACATCTACGTATTGACTTCTTTGTGGAAATAAAATAAGTATAGAATGGAGGTACAGAAAAATAAAAATAGAAAGTTAGCTGGACCTGTTGGTGTGGACACCTGCAACCCCAGCTACATGAACGACATTGGGATGAAAATCACTTGAACTTAAAAAACAGGTGTTGCAATAAACAAAGATCGCACTTTTGCACTACAGCCTTGGAGACAAGAGGGAAACTGCACGTAATAAAAAAGGTGGTTCTGGGATTGGAGTCTCCGGGAACCTCGTTTTGTTTCAATTGCACACACTCATCAGTCTGATTACCTTTTTTTCTCTCTCTTTTATGATATGTCCTGGGATTTCACCGGAATGCACATGCTGACCTCGAACTAGTGACCACCAAAGACACGCTCCCCTCGGCGTTTCAAAGTGCTTAGATTGCATGCGTTAGTGACAGCGCCCGGCAGAGTCTCTCTAATTTTTTATTTAACAATACATTATTCCAGGCCGGCACGGTGGCTGACGGCAACCTGTCATTCAGTCGCCTCACAAATCAAGGCGGGCGGATCACGAGAAGTTGCGCTTTCGAGACCCGCCCCACCAAAATGGTGAAAGCCCATCTTTAAAACAAAAGGACAGTTTGGGTTAGGCTCCGCGATTCAAGCCTGTAGTCCCAGCACAAAAGAATTCTTAGGCAGGCGGTCCCTGAGGTAACAGGTTCGAGACTGGCCTCCAACGACATAGCGTAGCCCGCTCCCTATAAAACAAACAAACAAACAAAAAAGAGGAAAACATAAAGAAGCTGAGCGGGGTTTGGCATGTGCTCGCTTCGGCAGCACCTACACTAAAATTGGGATGCTACACAGATGGCTGGTGTGGTCATAGCGTAAAAACGACACCACTGATATGCATCTTTTCGTATTTTACATCTACGTATTGACTTCTTTGTGGAAATAAAATAAGTATAGAATGGAGGTACAGAAAAATAAAAATAGAAAGTTAGCTGGACCTGTTGGTGTGGACACCTGCAACCCCAGCTACATGAACGACATTGGGATGAAAATCACTTGAACTTAAAAAACAGGTGTTGCAATAAACAAAGATTGCACTTTTGCACTACAGCCTTGGAGACAAGAGGGAAACTGCACGTAATAAAAAAGGTGGTTCTGGGATTGGAGTCTCCGGGAACCTCGTTTTGTTTCAATTGCACACACTCATCAGTCTGATTACCTTTTTTTCTCTCTCTTTTATGATATGTCCTGGGATTTCACCGGAATGCACATGCTGACCTCGAACTAGTGACCACCAAAGACACGCTCCCCTCGGCGTTTCAAAGTGCTTAGATTGCATGCGTTAGTGACAGCGCCCGGCAGAGTCTCTCTAATTTTTTATTTAACAATACATTATTCCAGGCCGGCACGGTGGCTGACGGCAACCTGTCATTCAGTCGCCTCAACAAATCAAGGCGGGCGGATCACGAGAAGTTGCGCTTTCGAGACCCGCGCGACCAAAATGGTGAAACCGCGTCGTTAAAACAAAAAGCCAATTTGGGTTGGGCTCCGCGATTCAAGCCTGTAGTCCCAACAGAAAAGAATGCCCAGGAAGACGAATCATGAGGTCACAGGTTCGAGACTGGCCTCAAAGGACACTGCGTAGCCCACTCCCAATAAGAAACAAATGAACAGAAAAACATAAAAAAGCTGAGCTGGGCTTGGCAAGTGTTCACTTCGGCGGCGCCCACACTAAAATTGGAACGCTGCACGGAAGGCCGTTTGGTCGTAGCGTAAAAATGACACGCTGAGGTTTTCAGCTTTTCGTATTTTATTTCTCCGTTGTGACTGCTTTGCGGAAATCAAATAAAGATAAATAGAAAGTTAGCTGAAGCCGTTGCTGTGGACATCTGCAACCCCAGCTACTTGAACACCATTGGGATGACAATCACTTAAACCTAAAATTCAGGTGTTGCAATAAGCAAAGATCACACTGTTGCACTCCAGCCTTGGTGACAAAAGGGTAACTGCACCTAATAAAGAAAGGCGTTTCTGGGGGTGTAGTCTCCGGGAACCTCGTTTTGTTTCAATTCCACAGACTCATCGGTCTGATTACCTTTTTTTTCTCTGTTTTGTTATGTAAGCTGGGTTTTCAGCGGAATGAACAGGCTGACCCCTAACTCGTGACCTCAGGAAACCCGCCCACCTAGGCCTTTCAAAATGCTTAGATTGCTTGCAAGAGTGGCAGCGCCTGGCAGAGTTTCTCTGATTTCTTATTTTACCATACATTATTACAGCCCATCACGGTGGCTCAAGGCAACCTGTCATTCAGTCGCCTCAGAAATGAAGGCGGGCGTATCACCAGAAGTTGCGCTTTCGAGACCCGTTCGACCAAAACGGTGAAACCGCGTCTTTAAAACAAAAAGACTGTTTGGGTTTGGCTCCGCGGTTCAAGCCTGTAGTCCCAGCAAAAAAAATCCTGAGGCAGGCGGATCGTTAGGTCACAGGTTCGAGATTGGCCTGGAAGGACACTCCGTAGCCGCTTTGTATAAACAACAACAACAAACAGAAAAACATGAAAGAGCAGAGCTGGGCTTCGCATGTTCTCGCTTCTGCAGCACCTACACTAAAATTGGGACGTTACACAGATGGCCGGCGTTGTCGTAGCGTAAAAATGACACCACAGGTGTGCAGCTTTTTGTATTTTATTTTTCCATTGTGACTGCTTTGTGGAAATCAAATAAAGATAGATTGTAGTACAGAACAATAAAAATAGAATGTTAGCTGGAGCTGTTGGTGTGGACACCTGCAACCCCAGCTACTTGATGGGCATCCGGATGACAATCAATTGAACTTAAAAGGCAGGTGTTGAAATAAGCAAAGATTGAACTGCTGCACTCCCGCCTTGGTGACAAGAAAGAAACTGCATGTTTAAAAAAAAAAAGGCATTTCTGAAGGTGGAGTCTCCGAGAACCTGGTTTTGTTTCAATTGCACACACTCATCAGTCTGATTACCTTTTTTTCTCTCTTTTGTTATGTGACGTGGGTTTCACCTGAATGCACCCGCTGTCCTCGAACTGGTGATCTCAGGAATCCCGCCCACCTCGGCCTTTCAAAGTGCTTAGATTGCTTGGGTGAGTGGCAGCGCTGGCAGAGTCTCTCTGATGTTTCTTAACAATACATTATAACAGCCCGGCACGGTGGCTTACAGCAGCCTGTCATTCAGTCGCCTCAAAAATCAAGGCGGGAGGAACACGAAAAGTTGCGCTTTCGAGACCCGCCCGTCCCAAATGGTAAAACCGCGTCTTTAAAACGGAAAGACAATTTGGGTTGGGCTCCGCGGCTCAAGCCTGTAGTCCCAGCACAAAAGAATGCCGAGGCAGGCAAATCGTGAGGTGACAGGTTCGAGACTCGCCTCGAAGAACACAGAGTAACCCGTTTTCTATAAAAAAAAGAAACAAACAAACAAAAAAAACAGAAAAACATAAAACAGCGGAGATGGGTTTGGCACGTGCTCGCTTCGGCAGCACCTACACTAAAATTGGGATGCTACACAGAAGGCTGGCGTGGTCGTAGCGTAAAAATGGCACGCTCAGGTTTGCAGCTTTTCGTATCATATTTCTCCGTTGTGACTGCTTTGCAAAAATCAAATAAAGATAGATTGAAGGTACAGAACAATAAAAATAGAAAGTTAGCTGGAGCTGTTGGTGTTGACACCTGCATCCCCACCTACTTGAAGGGCATTGGGATGACAATCACTTGAATTTAAAAGGCAGGGGTTGTAATAAGCAAAGATCGCACTGTTGCACTCCAGCCTTGGTGAAAAGTGGGAAACTGCACATAATAATAAAAGGCGTTTCTGGGGGTGTAGTCTCCGGGAACCTCATTTTGTTTCAATTGCACACACTCATCAGACTGATTACCTTTCTTTTCTTTTTTCTTTTTTATTATGTGAGGTTGGTTTTCACCGGAATAAACCGGCTCATCTCGAACTCGAGACCTTAGGAAACCCGCCCACCTCGGCTTTCAAAGTGCTTAGATTGCATGCGTGAGTGGCAGCGTCCAGCAGAGTCTCTCTGATTTCTTATTTAACAATACATTATAACATGCCGGCACGGTGGCTCAAGGCAACCTGTCATTCAGTCACCTCATAAATCAAGGCGGGCGGATCACATGAAGTTGCGCTTTCGAGACCCGCCCCACTAAAATGGTGAAAGCGCGTCTTTAAAACAAAAAGAGAGTATGGGTTTGGCTCCGCGATTCAAGCCTGTAGTTCCAGCACAAAATAATTCTGAGGCAGGCGGACCCTGAGGTCACAGGTTCGAGACTGGCCTCGGGAAAAAAAAAAAAGAAAACCAGAAAAACATAAACATGCTGAGCTGGGCTTGGCATGTGCTCGCTTAGGCAGCACCTACACTAAAATTGGGATGCTACACAGAAGGCCGGCATGGTCATAGCCTAAAAATGACACCACAAATGTGCAGCTTTTCATATTTTACTTCTACGTATTGACTTCTTTGTGGAAATAAAATAAGTATAGAATAGAGGTACAAACATAAAAATAGAAAATTAGCTTGACCTGTTGGTGTGGACACCTGCAACCCAGCTTCTTGATGGGCATTCGGATGACAATCACTTGAACTTAAAAGGCAGGTGTTGCAATAAACAAAGATGGAACTGCTGCACTCCAGCCTTGGTGACAAGAAAGAAACTGCACGTAACAAAAAGGCGTTTTCAAAGGTGAAGACTCCGAGAATCTCACTTTGTTTCAATTGCACACACTCATCAGTCTGATTACCTTTATTCCTCTCTTTTGTTATGTGACGTGGGTTTCACCTGATTGCACCGGCTGACCTTGAACTGGTGATCTCAGGAAACCCGCCAACCTCGGCCTTTCAAAGTGCTTAGATTGCTTGGGTGAGTGGCAACGCTGGCAGAGTCTCTCTGATGTTTCTTAGCAATACATTATAACAGACCGACACGGTGGCTCATGACAGCCTGTCATTCAGTCGCCTCAAAAATCAAGGCGGGCGGATCACGAAAAGTTGCGCTTTCGAGACCCGCCCGACCAAAACGGTGAAACCGCGTCTTTAAAACAAAAAGACAATTTGGGTTGTGCTCCGCGGCTCAAGCCTGTAGTCCCAGCACAAAAGAATGCTGAGGCAGGCCAATCGTGAAGTCACAGGTTCGAGACTGGCCTCGAAGAACACAGCGTAGCCCGCTCCCTATAAAACAACAACAACAACAACAAAAGACGGAAAAACAAAAGAGCTGAGCTGGGCTTGGCATGTGCTCGCTTCGGCAGCACCTACTAAAATTGGGATGCTACACAGAAGGCCGGCGTGGTCGTAGCGTAAAAGTGACACGCTCAGGTTTGCAGCTTTTCGTATTTTATTTCTCAGTTGTGACTGCTTTGCGAAAATTAAATAAAGATAGATTGAAAGTACAGAACAATAAAAATAGAAAGTTAGCTGGAGCTGTTGGTGTTGACAGCTGCATCCCCAGCTACTTGAAGGGCATTGGGAGGACAATCACTTGAATTTAAAAGGCAGGTGTTGCAATAAGCAAAGATCGCACTGTTGCACTCCAGCCTTGGTCACAAGGGGGAAACTGAACGTAATAATGAAAGGCATTTCTGGGGGTAGAGTCTCCGAGAACCTCGTTTTGTTTCAATTGCACAGACTTATCAGTCTAATTAAATTTCTTTTTGTTTTCTCTTTTTTATTATGTGAGGTGGATTTTCACCGGAATAAACCCTCTGACCTCGAAATCGAGACCTTAGGAAACCCCCCCACCTCGGCTTTCAAAGTGCTTAGATTGCTTGCGTGAGTGGCAGCGCCCGGCAGAGACTCTCTGATTTCTTATTTAACCATACATTATTACATCTCAGGACGGTGGCTCAAGGCAGCCTGTCATTCAGTCGCCTTCGAAATGAAGGCGGGCCCATCACGAGAAGTTGTGCTTTCGAGACCCGCCCGACCAAAACGGTGAAACCGCATCTTTAAAACAAAAAGACAGTTTGGGTTGGGCTCCGCGGCTCAAGCCTGTAATTTCAGCACAAACAATGCCGAGGTAGACGGATCGTGAGGTCAAAGGTTCGAGACTGGCCTCGAAAAACCCAGGGTTGCCCACTCTCTGTAAATAACAACAACAACAAAGAAAAAAAACAGAAAAACATATAAAAGCTTAGATGCGCTTTGCATGTGGTATCTTCGGAAGCAGGTACACTAAAATTGGGACGCTACACAGAAGGCCGGCATCATTGTAGCGTAAAAATGACACGCACAAGTGTGCAGCTTTTTGTATTTTACTTCTTTATAGTGACTGCTTTGTGGAAATCTAATAAACATAGATTGGAGGTAGAGCAAAATAAAAGTAGAAAGTGAGCTGGACCTGGTGGTGTGAACACCTGCAACCCCAGCTACTGGAAGGCAATTGGGATGACATTCAGTTGAACCCGAAAAGCAGGAGTTGCAATAAGAAAAGATCACAGTGTTGCACTCCAGCCTTGGTGACAAGAGGGAAACTGAACGTAATAAAAACGGGAATTTTGGGGATGTTTTCTCTCAGCACCTTTTTTTGTTTCAATTATACACACTCATCAGTCTGTTAACTTTCTTCCTTTTTTTCTCTTTTATTACGTAAGGTGGGTTTTCACCATAATGCTCAAGCTGACCTCAAACTCGTGACCTCAGGAAACCGGCCCACCTCAGCCTCCCACAGTGATTAGATTGCTGGCGTGAGTGAAAGGACCTCGCAGAGTCTCTCTAATTTCATTTTTAACAATACATTATAACAGCCCTGCATGGTGGCTAATGGCAGCCTGTCATTCAGAGGCCTCAAAGATCAATGCGGGCAAATCATGAGAAGTTTAGGGTTCGAGACCCGCCGACCAACATGGTGAAACCCTGTCTTTCAAACGAAAACACAATTTGGGATGGGCTCCGCGGCTGAAACTTGGCGTCCAAGAACAAACAATGCCGAGGCAGGCGGATCCTGAGGAAACAAGTTCGAGATTGGCCTCAAAAAACACAGCATTGCCCGCTCCCTATAAAAAACAAACAAACAAACAGAAAAACATAAAAAAGCCTAGCTGGACTTGGCATGTGGTCTCTTCGGCAGCACGTACACTAAAATTGGGACGCTACACACAAGGCCGACGTCGTTTTATCATAAAAATGACAGGCACAGGTGTTCAGCTTTTTGTATTTTATTTCTCCGTAGTGACTGCTTTGTGGAAATCAAATAAAGATACATTGGAGGTACAGAAAAGTAAAAATAGAAACTTAGCTGGACCTGGTGGTGTGGCCACCTGCAACCCCAGCTACTTGAAGGGCATTGGGATGACATTCAATTTTACCCAAAAGGCAGGAGTTGCAATAAGCAAAGATCGCACTGTTGCACTCCAGCCTTGGTGACATGAGGGAATCTCCGTGTAATAAAGAAAGGCGGTTTTGGGGATGGAGTCTCTTGGCACTTCGTTTTGTTTCAATTGCACACACTCGTAAGTCTGTTACCTTTCATTTCTTTTTCTCTTTTATTATGTAAGGTGGGTTTTCACCTTAATGCTCAGGCTGACCTCAAACTCGTGACCTCAGGAAACCCAACCACCTCAGCCTCCCAAAGTGCTTATATTGCTTTCGTCAGTGGCAGCACCTGGCACAGTCTTTGTAATATATATTTTTTAATTTTTTGAAATTTTTCTTGCATTATAGGTTTTGGGGTACAGGTGCAGAACGTGCAAGATAATTGCATAGGTACACACATAGTGTGTTTTGCTGCCTTCCTCCCCTTCACCGACACTTGGCATTTATCCCCAGGCTATCCCTCCCCAGCCCCCCCTCGTGATCCCTCCTCCATTGCCCCCAATAGACCCATGTGTAGAAAACCCCCTCCCTGTGTCCATGTGTTCTCACTTTTCTCACCCGCCTATGAGTGACAATATGCGGTATTTCTTTTTCTGTTCTTGTGTCAGTTTGCTGAGAATGATGTTCTCCAGATTCATCCATGTCCTTACAAAAAAAAACAAAAACTCATCATTTTTGATTGCTGCATAATATGCCATGGTCTATATATGCCACATTTTCCCAGTCCAGTCTATCATTGATGGGCATTTGGCTTGGTTCCAGGTCTTTGCTATTGTAAACAGTGCTGCAATGACCATTCGTGTGAATGTGTCCTTACAATAGAACGATTTATAGTCCTTTGGATAGATACCCAGTAATGGGATTGCTGGGTCAAATGAAATTTCTATTTCTAGGTCCTAGAGGAACCGCCACACTGTCTTCCACAATGGTTGAACTAATTTACACTCCCACCAACAGTGTAAGAGTGTTTCTATTTCTCCACATCCTCTCCAGCATCTGCTGTCTCCAGATTTTTTAATGATCACCATTCTAACTGGCGTGAGATGGTATCCCAATATGATTTTGATTTGCATCTCTCTAATGACCAGTGATGATGAGCATTTTTTCATGTGTTTGTTGGCCTCATGTATGTCTTCTTTTGTAAAGTGTCTGTTCATATCCTTTGCCCATTTTTGAATGGGCTTGTTTGTTTTTTTCCTGTAAATCTGTTTGAGTTCTTTGAAAATTCTGGGTATCAGCCCTTTGTCTGATGCATAAACCTCAAAGAATTTTTCCCATTCTGATGGTTGCCTATCCACACTAGTGACTGTTTCTTTTGCTCTGCAGAAGCTGTGGAGTTTGATTAGGTTGCATTTGTCTACTTTGGCTTTTGTTGCCAATGCTTTTGGTGTTTTGATCATGAAGTTCTTGCCGACTCCTATGTCCTGAATGGTTTTGCCTAGATTTTCATCTAGGGTTTTTATGGTGTCAGGTCTTATGTTTAAGTCTTTAATCCATCTGGAGTTAAATTTAGTGTAAGGTGTGAGGAAGGGGTCCAGTTTCTGCTTTCTGCACATGGCTAGCCAGTTTTCCCAACACCATTTATTAAACAGGAAATCCTTTCCCCATTGCATGTTTTTGTCTGGTTTATCAAAGATTATTGGTTGTAGATAAGTTGTGTTGCCTATGATGCCTCCGTTCTGTTCCATTGGTCTATATCTCTGTTTTGGTACCAGTACCATGCTGTTTTGATTCCTGTAGCCTTGTAGTATAGTTTGAAGTCTGGTAGTGTGATGCCTCCTGCTGTGTTCTTTTTGCTTAGAATTGACTTGGCTATTCAGGCTCTCTTTTGGTTCCATATGAAGTTCATGGTGTTTTTTTCCAGTTCTGTGTAGAAATTCAATGGTAGTTTATTGGAGATATCTTTAATTGTGTAAATTACTTAGGGCTGTATAGCCATTTTCACGATATTGATTCTTCCTAACCACAAACATGGAATGTTTCTCCGTCTGTTTGTGTCCTCTCTTATTTCATTGAGCAGTGGTTTGTAGTTTTCCTTGAAGAGGTCCCTTATGTTCCTTGTGAGTTGTATTCCTAGGTATTTTATTTTCTTTGTAGCAATTGTGAATGGCAGTTTGTTCTTGATTTGGTTCTCTTTATGTCTGTTATTGGTGTATAGGAATGCTTGTGATTTTTGCACACTGATTTTATATCCTGAGGCTTTGCTGATGTTGCTTATCCGTTTCAGGAGTTTTTGGGCTGAGGTGATGGGGTCCTCTAGGTATACTATCATGTCGTCTGCAAAAAGAGACAATTTGGCTTCCAACTTTCCTATTTGGATACCCTTTATTTCTTTTTCTTGCCTGATTGCTCTGGCTAGAACTTCCAGTACTATATTGAATAGGAGTGGTGAGAGAGAGCATCCTTGTCAAGTGCCGCATTTCAAAGGGAATGCTTCCAGTTTTTGCCCATTAAGTATGATATTGGCTGTTGGTTTGTCATAAATAGCTTTTATTACTTTGATATATGTTCCATAAATACCAAGTTTGTTGAGGGTTTTTAGCATAAAGGGCTGTTGAATTTTGTCACATGCCTTCTCTGCATCAATTGAGATAATCATGTCGTTTTTGTTTTTGCTTCTGTTTATGTAGTGAATTATATTTATAGACTTGCATATGTTGAACCAGCCCTGCATTCCCGGGATGAATCCCACTTGATCATGATGGATAAGTTTTTTAATGTGCTGTTGCAATTGGATTGCAAGTATTTTATTGAAGATTTTTGCATCTATGTTCATCATGGATATTTGCCTGAAGTTTTCTTTTCTTGTTGAGTATATGCCGGGTTTTGGTATCAGGATGATGTTGGTCTCATAAAATGATTTGGGAAGGGATTCCTCTTTTTGAATTATTTGGTATAGTTTCAGAACGAATGATACCAGATCGTCTTTGTGTGTCTGGTAGAATTCGGCTGTGAACCCATCTGGACCAGGAATTTTTTTGTGTGGTAGGCTCTTAATTGCTGCCTCGACTTTGGACCTTGTTATTGGTCTATTCATAGTTTCAGCTTCCTCCTGGTTTAGGCTTGGGAGGACACAGGCGTCCAGGAATTTATCCATTTCTTCCTGGTTTACTAGTTTATGTGCATAGAGTTGTTTGTAGTATTCTCTGATGATGGTTTGAATTTCTGTGGTGTCTGTGGTGATTTCCCCTTTATCGTTTTTTATTGCATCTATTTGGTTGTTCTCTCTCCTTTTCTCTTAACAGTCTGGCTAGTGGTCTGTCTATTTTGTTGATATTTTTGAAAAACCAGCTCTTGGATTTATTGATTTTTTGAAGGGTTTTTCTTGTCTTTATCTCCTTCAGTTCTACTCTGATCTTAGTTATTTCTTGTCTTCGGCTAGGTTTTGAGTTTTTTTGATCTTGCTCCTCTAGCTCTTTCAATTTTGATGATAGGGTGTCAATTTTGGATCTCTCCACTCTTCTCATGTTGGCACTTATTGCTATATATTTTCCTCTGCAGACTGCTTTAAATGTGTCCCAGAGATACTGGTATATTGTGTCTTCATTCTCGTTGGTTTCAAAAAACATCTTTATTTCTGCCTTCATTTCATTGTTTATCCAATCGACTTTCAAGAGCCAGTTGTTCAGTTTCCATGAAGCTGTGCGTTTCTGAGTTATATTCTGAATTCTGGGTTCAATCTAATTTTTTCTTTAACAATACATTATTACAGCCTGCACTGTGGCTAAAAGCAGCCTGTCATTCAGAGGCCTCTAAGATCAATGCGGGCTATTCACAATAAGTTGAAATTTCGAGACCCCCCTGACCAACATAATGAAACCCCATCTTTAAACCAAAACACAATTTGTGTTGGGCTCCCCAGGTCATGCCTATTGTCCCAGCACAAAGAATGCTGTGGCAGGCATATTCTGAGGTCACAGGATCGAGACTGGCTTCGAAGCACACAGTGTAGCCCGGTACCTATAAAAAACAAAAAAAGAAAAAAAGAAAAAAGTTAAAAAAGCTTCGCTGGGCATGGCATGTGGTCTTTTCTGCAGCACGTACACTAAAATTGGGACGCTACACAGAAGGCCCGCCTCATCGTAGCATAAAAATGACATGCACAGGTATGAAGCATTTTGTATTTTATTTCTTCATAGTGACTGATTTGTGGAAATCAAATAAAGATTGATTGGAAGTGCAAAAAAATAAAAATAGAAAGTTACCTGGACCTGGTGTTGTGGACACCTGGAAACCCAGCTACAAAAAGGACATTGGGATGACATTCAGTTGAACCCGAAAGGCAGGAGTTGCAATAAGCAAAGATCGCACTGTTGCACTCCAGCCTTGGTGACAAGAGGAAAACTGCACTTAATAAAGAAAGCCGGTTATGGAGTGGAGTCTCTCTGCACCTCGTTTTGTTTCAATTGCACACACTCATTAGTCTGTTATCTTTCCTTTTTTTCTCTCTTTTATTATTTAAGGTGGGTTTTCAGCATAATGTTCAGGCTGACCTCGAACTCGTGACCTCAGAAAACCTGCCCACTTCGACCTCCCAAAGTGCTTAGATTGCTGGCGTGAGTGGAAGCACCTAGCAGAGTCTCTCTAATTTGTTTTTTAACAATATATTATAACAGTCCGGCATGGTGGCTAAGGGCAGCCTGTCATTCAAAGGCCTCAAACATCAATGTGGGCAAATCACGAAAAGTTGCGGGTTCGAGACCCGCCCGACCAGCATGGTGAAACCAAGTCTTTAAAACGAAAACAAAATTTGGGTTGGGCTTCGTGGCTCAAGCCTGTAGTCCCAGCACAAATTATGCCGAAGCAGGCGGATTGTAAGTTCACAGCGTAGCCCAATCCCATTAAAAAACACAAAAAAACATCAGAAAGTTAGCTGGGCTTGGCATGTGGTCTCTTCGGCAGCACGTACACTAAAATTGGGATGCTACACACAAGGCCGTCGTCGACGTAGCATAAAAATGACACGCACAGGTATGCAGCTTTTTGTGTTTTATTTCTTCGTAGTGACTTCTTTGTGGAAATCAAATAAAGATAGATTGGACATACTGAAAAATAAAAATAGAAAGTTAGCTGGACCTGGTGGTGTGGACACCTGCAACTTCAGCTATTTGAAGAGCATTGGGATGACATTCAGTTGTACCCGAAAGGCAGGAGTTGCAATAAGCAAAGATCACACTGTTGTACTGCAGACTAGGTGACAAGAGGGAAACTGCACGTAATAAAGAAAGCCGGTTTTGGGGGTGGAGTCTCTCGGCACCTCGTTTTGTTTCAATTACACACACTCATCAGTCTGTTAACTTACTTTTATTTTCCTCTTTTGTTATGTAAGGTTGGTTTTCACCATAATGCTCTGGCTGTCCTCGAACCCGTGACCTCAGGAAACCAGCCCACCTCAGCCTCCCAAAGTGCTTAGATTGCTGGCGTGAGTGGCAGTACCTGGCAGAGTCTCTTTAATTTCTTTTTTAACAATACAGTATACCTGTCCATCATGGTGGCTAACGGCAGCCTGTCATTCAGAGGTCTCAAAGATCAATGCGGAAAAATTACCAGAAGTTGTGTGTTCGAGACCCGCTCGACCAACATGTTGAAACCCCATCTTTAAAACGACAACACAATTTGGGTTGGGCTCCGCGCCTCAAGCCTGTAGTCCCAGCAGAAAGAATGCCGAGGCAGGCAAATTGTGAGGTCACAGGTTCGAGACTGGCCTCGAAGGACACAGCGCAGCCTGATCTTTATAAAAAACAAACAAAAAAATAAACAAAAAAAAAAAACACGGGAAAACATAAAAAAGCTTAGCTGGGCTTGGCATGTGATCTCTTCAGCAGCACGTACACTAAAATTGGAATGCTACACAGAAGGCCGCCCTCGTCTTAGCTTAAAAATGACATGCACAGGTTTGCAGCTTTTTGTATTTTATTTCTTCGTAGTGACTGCTTTGTGGAAATCAAATAAAGATACACGGGAAATAGAGAAAAATAAAAATATAAAGTTAGCTTGACCTGGTGGTGTGGACACCTGCAACCCCAGCTATTGAAGGGCATTGGGATGACATGCCGTTGAACCCAAAAGGCAGGAGTTGCAATAATCAAAGATCACACTGTTGCACTCCAGCCTTGTGACAAGAGGGAATCTGCAGGTAATAAAGAAAGCTGGTTTTGGGAGTAGAGTCACTCGACACCTCGTTTTGTTTCAATTGAACACACTCATCAGTCTGTAACCTTTCTTTATTTTTCTCTATTGTTATGAAAGGTGGGTTTTCACCATAATGCTCAGGCTGACCTCGAACTCGTGACATCAAGAAAACCGCCAACATCGGCCTCCCAAAGTGCTTAGATTGCTGGCGTGAGTGGCAGTACCTGGCAGAATCTCTTTAATTTTTTTTTAACATACATTATAACAGCCCGGCATGGTGGCTAACGACAGCCTGTCATTCAGAGGCCTCAAAGATCAATGCGGGCAGATCTCGAAAAGTTGCAGGTTTTAGACCCGCCCGACCAATGTGGTGAAAACCCGTCTTTAAAACAAAAACAAAATTTGGGTTAAGCTCTGCGGCTCAAGCCTGTAGTCCCAGCACAAAGAATGCCGAGGCAGGCGGATCGTGAGGTCACAGGTTTCAGACTGTCGTCAAAAGACAGAGCGTAGCCCGCTCCCTATGAAATACAAAAAACAAACAAACAAACAAACAAACAAAAAAAAACAGAAAAACAAAAAAGCTTAGCTGGGCTTGGCATGTGGTCTCTTCGGCAGCAGGTACACTAAAATTGGGACGCTACACAGAAGGCCGGCATCGTCGTAATGTAAAAATGACACACACAGGTGTGCAGCTTTTTGTATTTTATTTCTTCGAAGTGACTACTTTGCGGAAATCAAATAAAGACAGATTGGAGGTACAGAAAAATAAAAAAAGAAAGTTAGCTGGACCTGGTGGTGTGGACACCTGCAACCCCAGCTACTTGAAAGGCATTGGGATGACATTCAGTTGAACCCAAAAGGCAGGAGTTGCAGTAAGCAAAGATTGCACTGTTACACGCCAGCCTTGGTGACAAGAGGGAAACTTCACGTAATAAACAAAGGCAGTTTTGGGGGTGGAGTCTCTTGGCACCTCAATTTGTTTCAATTGCACACACTCATCAGTCTGTTACCTTTCTTTTCTTTTTCTCTTTAATTATGTAAGGTGGGTTTCCACCGTAATGCTTAGGCTGACCTCGAACTCTTGACATCAGAAATCCCACCAACCTCGGCCTCCCAAATTGCTTAGATTGCTGGCGTGAGTGGCAGCACCTGGCAGAGTCTCTCTAATTTCTTTTTTAACAATACATTATAGCAGCTTGAAACCGTGGCTGATGGCAGCCTGTCATTCAGAGGTCTCAAAGATCAATGTGGGCAAATCACGAGAAGTTACGGGTTCGAGATCCGCCAGACCAACATGGTGAAACCACATCTTTAAAATGAAAACACAATTTGGGTTGTGCTCCAGGGCTCAAACCTGTAGTCCCAGCACAAAGAATGCCGAGGCAGGCAGATTGTGAGGTCACAGGTTCCAGACTGGCCTTGAAGGACACAGCATAGCCCTCTCCCTATAAAATACAAAAAGAAAAAGAAAAAGAGAAAACCATAAAAAAGCTTAGCTGGGCTTGGCATGTGGTCTCTTCGGCAGCACGTACACTAAAATTGGGACTCTACACAGAAGACCAGCGTCTTTGTAGTGAAAAAATGCAGGTGTGCAGTTTTTGTATTTTCTTTCTTTGTAGTGACTGATTTGTGGAAATCAAATAAATATAGATTGGAGGTACAGAAAAATAAAAATAGAAAGTTGGCTGGGTCTGGTGGTTTGCACAGCTGAAACCCCAGCTCCTTGAAGGGCATTGGGATGACATTCAGTTGAACCCGAAAGGCAAAAGTTGTAATCAGCAAAGATCGCACTGTTGCACTCCAGCCTTGGTGACAAAAGGGAAACTTCACGTAATAAAGAAAGGCAGTTGTGGGGATGGAGTCTCTCGGCACCTCATTTTTTCTCAATTGCACACACTCATCAGTCTGTTATCTTTCTTTTTCTTTTCTCTTTTATTATGTAAGGAGGGTTTTCACCGTAATGCTCAGGCTGACCTCGAACTCGTGATCTCAGGAAACACACCCACCTCAGCCTCCCAAAGTGCTTAGATTGCTGGCGTGAGTGGCAGCACCTGGCAGAGTCTGTCTAATTTCTTTCATTTTTTTTTTTTTTTTTTGAGACGGAGTTTTGGTCTTCTTACCCAGGCTGGAGTGCAATGGCGCAATCTCGGCTCAACACAACCTCCGCCTCCTGGGTTCAGGCAATTCTCCTGCCTCAGCCTCCTGTGTAGCTGGGATTACAGGCATGCGCCACCATGCCCAGCTATTTTTTTATTACTATTTTTAGTAGAGATGGGGTTTCACCATGTCGACCATGATGGTCTCGATATCTTGACCTCGTGATCCACCCGCCTTGGCCTCCCAAAGTGCTGGGATTACAGGCTTGAGCCACTGCACCCGGCCATTAAATTCTTTTTTAACAATATATTATAACAGCTTGGCATGGTGGCTGATGGCACCCTATCATTCTGAGGCCTCAAAGATCAATGCGGGCAAATGAGAAGTTGCGGGATCAAGACCTGCACGACCAACATGGTGAAACCACATCTTTAAAACAAAAACACAGTTTGGTTTGGACTCTGTGGCTCAAGCCTGTAGTCACAGCACAAATAATGCCGAGGCAGGCAGATCGTGAGGACACAGGTTCAAGACTGGCCTCGAAGGACACAGCCTAGCCCGCTCCCTATAAAATACAAAAAAAAAAAAAACCTGAATAACATAAAAAAGCTTAGCTGAGCTTGGCATGTGGTCTCTTCGGCAGCACGTACACTAAAATTTGGAAGCTAAACAGAAGGCCGGCGTCGTCATAGTGGAAAAATGACACGCAGAGTTGTGCAGCTTTTTGTATTTTATTTCTTCATAGTGACTGCTTTGTGGAAATCAAATAAAGATAGATTGGAGGTACAGAAAAATAAAAATAGAAAGTTAGCTGTACCTGGTGGTGTGGACATCTGCAATCCAATCTGCTTGATGGGCATTGGTATGACATTCAGTTGTACCAGAAAGGTAGGAGTTGCAATAAGCAAAGATCGCACTGTTGCACTCCAGCCTTGGTGACAAGAGGGAAAATGCACATAATAAAGAAACACGGATTTCGGGGTGGAGTCTCTCAGCACCTTGTTTTCTTTCAATTGCACACACTCATCATTCTGTTACCTTTCTTTTCTTTTACTCTTTTATTATGTAAGTTGGGTTCTCACCGTAATGCTCAGGCTGACCTCGAACTCGTGACCTCAGGAAACTCACCCACCTCGGCCTCTCAAAGCGCTTAGATTGCTGGCATAAGTGGCAACACCTGGCAGAGTCTCTCTAATTTCTTTTTTAACAATGCATTATAACAGCCCGGGACGGTGGCTAATGGCAGCCTGTCATTCACAGGCCTCAAACATCAATGCGGGCAAATCACTAGAAGTTGCAGGTTAGAGACCCGCCCAACTAACATGGTGAAACCACGTCTTTAAAACAAAAACACAATTTGGGTTGGGCTCCGCGACTCAAGCCTATAGTCCCAGCACAAAGAATGCTGAGGCAGGCAGATCGTGAGGTCACAGGTTCGAGACTGGCCTCGAAAGACACAGTGTAGCCCACTCCCTATAAAAAAGCAAAACAAACAAAAAGTAAAAACAGAAAAACATAAAAATCTTACCTGGGCTTGGCATGTGGTCTCTTCTGCAGCAGGTACGCTTATCTTGGGGCGCTACACAGAAGGCCAGCATCGTCGTAGCATAAAAATGACACGCACAGGTGTGCAGCTTTTTGTATTTTATATCTTCGTAGTGACTGCTTTGTGGAAATCAAATAAAGATAGATTGGAGGTACAGAAAAATAAAAATAGAAAGTTAGCTGGACCTGGTGGTGTGGACCCCTGCAACCCCATCTACTTGAAAAGCATTGGGATGATATTCAGTGGAACCTGAAAGGTAGGAGTTACAATAAGCAAAATCGCACCGTTGCACTCCAGCTTTGGTTACAAGAGGGAAACTTCACGTAATAAAGAAAGGCAGTTTTGGAGGTAGAGTCTGTCGGCACCTCAATTTGTTTCAATTGCACACACTCATCAGTCTGTTACCTTTCTTTTCTTTTTCTCTTTTATTATGTAAGGTGGGTTGTCACTGTAATACTCAGGCTGACCTCTAACTCCTGACCTCAAGAAACCCGCCTACCTCGGCCTCCGAAAGTGCTTAGATTGCTGGCGTGAGTGGCAGGACTTGGCAGAGTCTCTCTAATTTCTTTTTTACAACACATTATAACTGCCTGGCACGGTGGCTGACGGCAACCTGTCATTCAGAGGCCTCAAATATCAATTTGAGCAAATCACGAGAAGTTGCGGATTCGACACCCGCCTGACCAACATGGTGAATCCACGTCTTTAAAACGAAAAGAGAATTTTGGTGAGACTCCGCAGCTCAAGCCTGTAGTCACTACACAGAGAATGCCAAGACAGGTGGATCGTGAGGTCAGAGGTTCGAGACTTGCCTGGAATGACACAGCATAGCCCGCTCCCTATAAAATACAAAAAAAAAAGCCGGGAGCGGTGGCTCAAGCCTGTAATCCTAGCACTTTGGGTGGCCGAGGCGTGTGGATCACGAGGTCAAGAGATCGAGACCATCCTGGTCAACATGGTGAAACGCCGTCTCTACTAAAGATACAAAAATTTAGCTGGGCATGGTGGTGCGTGCCTATAATCCCAGCTACTCAGGAGTCCAAGGCAGGAGAATTGCCTGAACCCAAAAGGCGGAAATTGCGGTGAGCCGAGATATCATCATTGCACTCCAGCCTGGGTAACGAGAGCAAATCTCCGTTAAAAAAAAAAAAAGAAAAGAAAAGAAAAGAAAGGAAAATACAAAAAAAAACAGGAAAACATAAAAAAGCATAATTGGGCTTGGCATGTGGTCTCTTCGGCAGCAGGTACACTAAAATCGGGTCGCTACACAGAAGGCTGGCAGCGTCGTAACATAAAAGTGACACGCACATGTGTGCAGCTTTTTGTTTTTTATTTATTCGTAGTGACTGCTTTGTGGAAATAAAATAAAGATAGACTGGAGGTACAGAAAAATAAAAATAGAAAGTTAGCTGGACCTGGTGGTTTGGACACCTTCAACCCCAGCTACTTGAAAGGCATTGGGATGACATCCAATTGAACCCAGAAGGCAGGTGTTGCAATAAGCAGAGATCTCACTGTTGCACTCCAGCCTTAGTGACAAGAGGGGAATTTCACATAATAAATAAAGGCAGTTTTGGGGGTGGAGTCTCTCGGCACCTCGTTTTTCTTTTTTTTTCAATTGCACACACTCATCAGTCTTTTACCTTTCTTTTCTTTTTTTCTTCTATCATGTAAGGTGGGTTTTCACCATAATGCTCAGGCTGACCTCGAAGTCCTAACCTCAGAAAACCCGCCCAACTCAGCCTCCCAAAGGGCTTTGATTTCTGGCGTGAGAGGCAGCACCTGGCAGAGTCTCTCTAATTTCATTTCTAACAATATATTATAACATCTCGGCACGGTGGTTAAAGGTGGCCTGTCATTCAGAGACCTCAAAGATCAATGCGGGCAAATCATGAGAAGTTGCGGGTCCGAGACCCTCCCTACCAACATGGTGAAACCACGTCTTTAAAAGGCAAACACAATTTGGGTTGGGCTCCAGGGCTCAAGCCTGTAGTCCCAGCACAAAAAATGCCGAGGCAGGTGGATCGTGAGGTCACAGGTTCCAGACTGGCCTCGAAGAACACAGCGTAGCCTGCTCCCTATAAAATACAAAAAAAAAAAAAAAAAAAAAAAAAAAAAAACATAAAAAAGCTTAGCTGAGCTTGGCATGTGCTCTCTTCGGCAGCACATACACTAAAATTGGGACGCTACACAGAAGGCCGGCATCGTCGTAGTGGAAAAATGACATGCAGAGGTGTGCAGCTTTTTGTATTTTATTTCTTCGTAGTGACTGCTTTGTGGAAATTAAATAAAGATAGATTGGAGGTACAGAAAAATAAAATTAGAAAGTTAGCTGGACCTGGTGGTGTGGACACCTGCAACCCCAGCTACTTGAAAGGCATTGGGATGACATTCTGTTGAAACCAAAAGGCAGGAGTTGTAATAAGCAAAAATCGCACTGTTGCACTCGAGCCTTGGTGACAAGAGGGAAATTGCACGTAATAAAAGCAGGCAGTTTTGTGGGAGAAGTCTCTCGGCACCTCGTTTTTTTTCAATTGCACACACTCATCAGTCTGTTACCTTTCCTTTTTTTTTCTCTTCTGTTATGTAAGGTGGGTTTTCCCAGTAATGCTCAGGCTGACCTCGAACTCCTGACCTCAGGAAACCCGCCCACCTCAGCCTCCCCAAGTGCTTAGATTGCTGGCGTGAGTGGCAACACCTGGCAGAGTCTCTCTAATTTCTTTTTTAACAATACATTATAACAGCCCGGCACTGTGGCTAATGGCAACCTGTCATTCAGAGGCCTCAAAGATCAATGCGGGCAAATCACGAGAAGTTGCGGGTTGGAGACCAGCCCGACCAAGATGGTGAAACCCCGTCTTTAAAATGAAAACAAAATTTGGTTTGGGCTCCGCGGCTCAGGCCTGTAGTCCCAGCAAAAAGAATGCCGAGGCATGCGGATCGTGAGGTCACAGGTTCGAGACTGTCCTGGAAGGACACAGCATAGCCCGCTCCCTATAAAATACAAAAAAAAAAAAAAAGGAAACACAAAAACATAAATAAGCTTAGCTGGGCTTGTCATGTGGTCTCTTCGGCAGCAGGTATACTAAAATTGGGACGCTACACAGAAGTCCAGCATCGTCATAGCGTAAAAATGACACGCACAGGTGTGCAGCTTTTTGTATTTTATTTCTTCGTAGTGACTGCTTTGTGGAAATCAAATAAAGATAGATTGAATGTACAGAAAAATAAAAATATAAAATTAGCTGGATCTGGTGGTGTGGACACCTGCAACCCCAGCTACTTGAAAGGCATTGGGATGACATTCAGTTGAACCCGAAATCCAAGAGTTGCAATAAGCAAATATTGCACTTTTGCACTTCAGCCTTGGTGACAAGACGGAAACTTCACGTGATAAAGAACAACGGTTTTGGGGGAGGAGTCTCTCGTCACCTCGTTTTTTTTTTTTTTTCAATTGCACACACTCATCAGTCTGTTACCTTTCTTTCCTTTTTCTCTTCTATTATGTAAGATGGGTTTTCACCGTAATGCTAAGTCTCACCTCAAAATTGGGACCTCAAAAAACCCGACTACCTCGGCCTCAAAAAATGCTTAGATTGCTGGCGTGAGTGGCAGCACTTGGCAGAGTCTCTCCAATTTCATTTTTATCAATACATTATAACAGCCCGGCATGGTGGCTGACGGCAGCCTGTCATTCAGAGGCCTCAAATATCCATGCGGGCAAATCACGAGAAGTTTCGGGTTCGAGACCTGCCCAACCAACATTGGGAAACTACGTCTTTAAAATGAAAACACAATTTGGGTTACGCTCCGTGGCTGAAGCCTGTAGTCTCAGCACAAAGAATTCCGAGGCAGGCGGATCGTGAGGAAACAGTTTCGAGACTGGCCTCGAAGGACAGAGTGTAGCCCGCTTTCTATAGAAAAAATAAATTAATAAATAAATAAATAAATAAATAAAAACAGAAAAACAGAAAAACATTAAAAAGCTTAGCTCGGCTTGGCATGTGGTCTCTTCGGAAGCACGTACACTAAAATTTGGATTCAACAGAGAATGCTGGCGTCTCCTTAGCATAAAAATGACATGCACAGCTGTGGAGCTTTTTGTATTTTATTTCTTCATAGTGACTGCTTTGTGGAAATCAAATAAAGATAGATTGGAGGTACAGAAAAATAAAAATAGAAAGTTAGCTGGACCTGGTTGTGTGGACACCTGCCACCCTAGCTACTTGAAGGTCATTGGGATGACATTCATTTGAGCCCGAAAAGGAGGAGTTGCAATAAGCAAAGATCGCACTGTTGCACTCCAGCCTTGGTGACAAGAGGGAAACTGCACCTAATAAAGAAAGGCGGTTTTGGGGTGGAGTCTCTCGGCACCTTCTTTTGTTTCAATTGCACACACTTATCAGTCTGTTACCTTTTTTTTTATATCTTTTATTACGTAAGGTGTATTTTCACCATAATGCTCAGGCTGACCTCGAACTACTGACCTGAGGAAATCCGCCCACCTCAGCCTCCCAAAGTGCTTAGATTGCTGGCGTGAGTGGCAGCACCAGGCAGAGTCTCTCTAAATTCTTTTATAATAATACATTTTCACAGCTGGGCACGGTGATTAAAAACAGCCTGTCATTCAGAGGCCTCAAAGATCAATGCGGGCAAATCACGAGAGGTTGGGAGTTCGAGACCCGTCTGACCAACATGGTGAAACCACGTTTTTAAAACAAAAACACACTTTGGGTTGGGGTCTGAGGCTCAAGCCTGTAGTCGCAGGACAAAGAATGCCGAGGCAGGAAGATGTTAAGGTCACAGGATCGAGACTGGCATTGAAGGACACATCGTATCCTGCTCCCTATAAAATACAAAAAAAAAAAAAAAAAAAAAAACAGAAAGACATAAAAAAGCTTAGCTTGGCTTGGCATGTGGTCTCTTCGGCAGCACGTACACTAAAATTGGGAAGCTACAAAGAAGGCGGGCGTCTTCGTAGTGGAAAACTGACACGCACAGGTGAGCAGTTTTTGTATTTTCCTTTTTCGTAGTGACTGCTTTTTGAAAATCAAATAAAGATAGATTGGAGGTACAGAAAAATAAAAATAGAAAGTTAGCTGGATCTGGTGGTGTGGACACCTGAAACCCCAGCTACATAAAAGGCATTGGGATGACATTAGTTAAACCCGAAAGGCAGGAGTTGCAATAAGCAAATATCGCACTGTTGCACTCCAGCCTTGGTGACAAGAGAAAAACTTCACATAATAAAGAAAGGCGGTTTTGGGGGTAGAGTCTCTCGGCACCTGGTTTTGTTTCAATTGCACACACTCATCAGTCTGTTACCTTTCTTTTATTTTCTCTTTTATTATGTAAGCTGGGTTTTCACCATAATGCCCAGGCTGACCTGGAACTCCTGACCTCAGGAAACCCGCCCACCTCGGCCTCCCAAAGTGCTTAGATTGCTGGTGTCAGTGGAAGCACCTGGCACAGTCTCTCTAAATTCTTTTTTAACAATACATTATAACAGCTCGGCACGGTGGTTAAAGGCAGCCTGTCATTCAGAGGCCGCAAAGATCAATGCGGGCAAATCACGAGAGGTTGCGGGTTCGAGACCCGCCCGACCAACATGGTGAAACCACATCTTTAAAATGAAAAAGGAATTTGGGTTGGGCTCCGCGGCTAAAGCCTGTAGTCCCAGCACAAAGAATGCCGAGGCAGGCGGATCGTAAGGTCAAAGGTTCGAGACTGGCCTCGAAGGACACAGCATAGCCCGCTCCCTATAAAATACAAAGAAAAAAACATAAAAACATAAAAATGCTTTGCTTGGAGTGGCATGTGGTCTCTTCGGCAGCAGGTACACTAAAATTGGGATGCTAAACAGGAGGCCGGCATCGTCTTAGCATAAAAATGACACGCACAGGTGTGCAGTTTTTTGTATTTTATTTCTTCGTAGTGACTTCTTTGTGGAAATCAAATAAAGATAGATTGGAGGTACAGAAAAATAAAAATAGAAAGTTAACTGGACCTTGTTGTGTGGACATCTGCAACCCCAGCTACTTGAAAGGCATTGGGATGACATTCAGTTGAACCCGAAAGGCAGGAGTTGCAATAAGCAAATATCGCACTGTTGCACTCCAGCCTTGGTGACAAGAGGGAAACTTCACGTAATAAAGAAAGGCGGCTTTGGGGTTGGAGTCTCTCGGCCCCTCGTTTTGTTTCAATTGCACACACTCATCAGTCTGTTATCTATCGTTTTTTTTCTCTTTTATTATGTAAGGTGGGTTTTCATTGTAGTGCTAAGGCTGACCTCGAACTCAGGACCTCAGGAAACCCGCCCACGTCGGCATCCCACAGTGCTTAGATTGCTGGCATGAGTGTCAGCATCTGACAGAGTCTCTCCAATTTCTTTTTTATCAATACATTATAACAGCCCGGCACGTTGGCTGAGGGCAGCCTGTCATTCAGAGGCCTGAAATATCAAAGCGGGCAAATAACGAGAAGTAGCTGGTTCGAGAAGGGCCCGATCAACATGGTGAGACCCCGTCTTGAAAGGAAATCACAATTTGGTTTGGTCTCCGCGGCTCAAGCCTGTCCTGCCAACACAAAGAATGCCGAGGCAGGCGGATCGTGAGATTACAGGTTCTAGACTGTTTTCGAAGGACACAGCGTAGCCCGCTCCCTATAAAATACAAAAAAAAAAAGTCAAAACATAAGAAAACTTAGCTGGGCTTGGCATGTGGTCTCTTCGGCAGCACGTACATTAAAATTGGGACGTTACACAGAAGGTCGGCGTCTTCGTAGTGGAAAAATGACACGAGAAGTGTGCAGTTTTTGTATTTTATTTCTCCTTAGTAACTGCTTTGTGGAAATCAAATAAAGATAGATTGGAGGTACAGAAAAATAAAAATAGAAAGGTAGCTGGATCTGGTGGTGTGCACACCTGAGACCCCAGCTACTTGAAAGGCACTGGGATGACATTCATTTGAACCCAAAAGGCAGGAGTTGCAATAAGCAAATATCGCACTGTTGCACTCCAGCCTTGGTGACAAGAGGGAAACCACGTAATAAAGAAAGGCCCTTTTGCGGGTGGAGTCTTTCAGCACCTCGTTTTTTTTTCAATTGCACACACTCATCAGTCTGTTACCTTTCTTTTTTTTTTCTCTTTTATTATGTAAGGTGGGTTTTCACCATAATGCTAATGCTGACTTCGAATTCGGGACCTCAGGAATCCCGCCCACCTCGGCCTCCCAACGTGTTTACATTGCTGGCGTGAGTGGCAGCACCTGGCAGAGTCTCTTCAATTTCTTTTTTATCAACACATTATAACAGCCCGGCCCGCTGGCTGATGGCAGCCTATCATTCAGAGGCCTCAAATATCAATGCGGGCAAATCACAAGAAGTTGCAGGTTCGATATCTGCCCGACCAACCTGGTGAAACCACGTCTTTAAAACGAAAACACAATTTGTGTTGCGCTCCGTGGCTGAGGCCTGTAGTCCCAGCACAAAGAATTCTGAGACAGGCTTATCGTGAGGAAGCAGGTTCTAGACTGTTTTCGAAGGACACAGCGTAACCCGCTCCTTATAAAATACAAAAAAATCATAAAAACATAAGAAAGCTTAGCTGGACTTGGCATGTGGTCTCTAAGGCAGCACGTACACTAAAATTGGGACGTTACACAGAAGGCCGGCGTCTTCGTAGTGGAAAAATGACACGCAGAAATGTGCAGTTCTTGTATTTTATTTCTCCTTAGTAACCGCTTTGTGGAAATCAAATAAAGATAGATTGGAGGTACAGAAAAATAAAAATAGAAAGGGAGACGGACCTGGTGGTTTGGACATCTAAAACCCCAGCTACTTGAAAGGCATTGGGATGACATTCAGTTGAACCCGAAAGGCAGGAGTTGCAATAAGCAAAGATCGCACTGTTGCACTCCAGCCTTAGTGACAAGAGGAAAACTTCAGGTAATAAAGAAAGGCTGTTTTGGGAGTAGAGTCTCTCGGCACCTCGTTTTTTTTTCAATTGCACACACTTATCAGTCTTTTACCTTTCTTTTCTTTTTCTCTTTTATTATGTAAGGTGTGTTTTCACCGTAATGCTCAGGCTGACCTAGAACTCCTGACCTCAGGAAACCTGCCTACCTCGGCCTCCCAAAGTGCTTTGATTTCTGGCGTGAGTGGCAGCACCTGGCAGAGTCTCTCTAATTACTTTTTAACAATACATTATAACGCTCCGCACGGTGGTTAAAGGCAGCCTGTCATTCATAGGCCTCAAATATCAATGAGGGCAAATCACGAGAAGTTGAGGGTTCGAAACCCACCCGACCAACACGGTGAAACCACGTCTTTAAAACGAAAACACAATTTTGGTTGGGTTCCGCTGCTCAAGCCCGTAGTCCCAATAAAAACAATGCCGAGGCAGGCGGATCATGAGGTCACAGGTTCGAGACGGTCCTCGAAGGACACAGTGTAGCCTGCTCCCTATAAAATACCAAAAAAAAAAAAAAAAAAACAGAAAAACATAAAAAAAACTTAGCTGGGCTTGTCATGTGGTCTCTTCAGCAGCACTTACACTAAAATTGGGAAGCTATACAGAAGGCCGGCGTCTTCGTAGTGGAAAAACGACATGCACAGGTTTGCAGTTTTTCTATTTTATTTCTTTGTAGTTACTGCTTTGTGGAAATCAAATAAAGATAGGTTGGAGGTACAGAAAAATAAAAAATAGAAAGTTATCTGGACCTGGTGGTGTGGACACCTGCAACCCCAGCTACATGAAAGGCATTGGGATGACATTCAGTTAAACCCGAAAGGCAGGAGTTACAATAAGCAAAGATCGCACTGTTGCACTCCAGCCTTGGTGACAAAAGGGAAACTGCACGTAATAAAGAAAGGCGGTTTTGGGGGTGGGGTCTCTTGGCACCTCGTTTTGCTTCAATTTCCCACACTCATCAGTCTGTTACTTCTCTTTTCTTTTTTCTCTTTTATTATGTAAGATGGGTTTTCACCGTAATGCTAAGGCTGATTTCGAACTCGTGACCTCAGGAATCCCGCCCCCCTCAGCCTCCCAATGTGTTTAGATTGCTGGCGTGAGGGGCAGCACCTGGTGGAGGCTCTCTAATTTCTTTTTTAACAATACATTATAATAGCCCATAACGGGGACTAACCGCAGCCTGTCATTCAGAGGCCTCAAAAATCAATGCGGGCAAATCACGAGAAGTTGCGGATTCGAGACCTGCCCGACCAACATTGTGAAACCACTTCTTTAAAATGAAAATACAATTTGTGTTGCGCTCCGTGGCTCAATCCTGTAGTCCCAGCAAAAAGAAGGCCCAGGCAGGCAGATCGTGAGGTCACAAGTTCCAGACTGGCCTCGAAGGACACAGCGTAGCCGTCTCCCTATAAAATTAAAAAAAAAAAACCGGAAAAACATATAAAAGCTTACCTGGGCTTGCCATGTGTTCTTTTGGGCCGCACATACACTAAAATTGGGACTCTACAGAGAACACCGGCGTCGTCGTAGCATAAAAATGACACGCACAGGTTTGAATCTTTTTGTATGTTATTTCTTCATAGTGACTGCTTTGTGGAAATCAAATAAAGATAGATTGGAGGTACAGAAAAATAAAAATAGAAAGTTAGCTGAATCTGGTGGTGTGGACACCTGCGACCCCAGCTACTTGAAAGGCATTGGGATGACATTCAGTTGAACCCGAAAGGCAGGAGTTGCAATAAGCAAAGATCTCACTGTTGCACTCCAAACTTGGTGACAAGAGGGAAACTGCACGTAAAAAAGAAAGGCGGTTTTGGGGATGGAGTCTCTCGGCACCTCATTTTTTTTCAATTGCACATGGTCATCAGTCTTTTAACTTTCTTTTCTTTTTCTTTTTTATTATGTATGGTCGGTTTTCACCGTTATGCTGAGGCTGACCTCGAACTCCTGACCTCAAGAATCCCGCCCACCTCGGCCTCCAAAAGTGCTTAGATAGCTTGCGTGAGTGGCAGCACCTGGCAGAGTCTCTCTAATTTCTTTTTTAACAATACATAACAGCTTGGCAGGGTGGTTAAAGGCTGCCTGTCATTCAGAGGCCTCAAAGATCAATGCGGGCAAATCACGAAAAGTTGAGGGTTTGAGACCCGCCTGACCAACATGGTGAAACTACGTCTTTAAAATGAAAACGCAATTTGGGTTGGGCTCCCCGGTTCAAGCCTGTAGTCCCAGCACAACAAATGCCGAGGCTGGTGGATTGTGAGGTCACAGGTTCCAGACTGTCCTCGAAGGACACAGCGTAGCCTGCTCCCTATAAAATACAAAAAAAAAATAAAAATAAAAAAATAAACAAAAACAGAAAAACATAAAAAACTTAGCTGGGCTTGGCATGTGGTCTCTTCGGCAGCACGTACACTAATATTGGGACACTACACAGAAGGCCGGCATCTTCGGAGTGGAAAAATGACACGCAGAGGTGTTCAGTCTTTGTATTTTATTTCTTCATAGTGACTGCTTTGTGGAAATCAAATAATGATAGATTGGAGGTACAGAAAAACAGAAATATAAAGTTAGCTGGATCTGGTGCTTTGGACACCTGAAACCGCAGCTACTTTAAAGGCATTGGGATGATATTCAGTTGAACCCGAAAGGCAGGAATTGCAATAAGCAAAGATCTCACTGTTGCACTCCAGCCTTGGTGACAAGAGGAAAACTGCACGTAATAAAGAAAGGCGGCTTTGGGGGTTGAGTCTCTCGTCACCTCGTTTTTTTTCAATTGCACACGCTCATCAGTCTTTTAACTTTCTTTTCTTTTTCTTTTTTGTTATGTAGGCTGGGTTTTCATCGTAATCCTCAAACTGATCTCGAACTCCTGACCTCAGTAAACCTGCCTACCTCGGCTGTGGGGAGCTGTATCCATTTTGAGCATCTAGCAGCCATCTTGTAACCCTGTTGCCTAAAGGCCCACATTTTCTTTATCTAAGACCCACATTCCTCTGACTCACAAGAGCAGCCGGTGGTCTCATTACCATAGTTACCCCCTGACATCAGCCCTCAGATTTTCCCGCCTTTACTTGTTTATAAGCAGCTGCATTGAGCCTAATAAACGAGACTTGATCAGATCCTTGACTTGTCTCCATTCTCCGTGTCTCCTGTCTCTCTCTCTTAATTTCCACTCCCTCTCTATGGTCCCCATTGTTTGTCCCACGGGACGTGACAAAATTGGCTCCCAAGGTGGGGCTACTGGTACGAGGGATATCGTGAGGGATGCCGCCGAGATCAGCCTGGACAAAGGAATCGAGAATCCCAGAGGAAAGAGCATCGTGGGAGCCTGCCACGGACTTGTGCTCCAGTAAGCGGACGGCGAATATGGGACAGAAAATCAGCCAGCATGAACTGTTTGTAGAGAGTTTAAGTAAAGCGTTAAAGGCGCGGGGAGTAAAGGTGAAAATAAAACAATTGTGTAAATACTTTGACTATATTCAGGAGGTCTGCCCCTGGTTTCCCCAGGAAGGAACCATAGATCAAAAATGGTGGAAAAGGATAGGAGATGCCTTGAAAGATTATTAGAGTACTTTTGGACCCGAGAAGGTCCCAGTCACTGCCTTTTTGTATTGGAACTTAATAGATAAAATTTTAAGTCAGAGACGCCAAGATCCCCTTGTTGCTAACGTCGTCTCTCAGGGAGAGTCTATATTAAAAAGAGAAAAGAAAAAAATATGAGACTCCAAAAACTAGCGGGGAGACTTGCCCTCCTCCAGAAACTACGCCAGAACAGGATTTCATGTCCTTTGATAGTGACTCTGAAAAGGGCGCCTCTTGGGAGCATAAGTACCCAGATTTGTCTCTCGTGAAAGAAAGCTGTCAGCCACAAAAGAAAAGCTTACCCGAAACTGTAGATAAATCCTCTAAACAAAAGGACAAAAATAGACCTAAGTTCGAGAGGCGCGCTCGCTTACCGGGGTGGCTTATAGAAAGGGCAAACAACTCAGAAGATGAAGGCATAGAAGAGGGAATAGGTTGGGAGGACCTACAGGAGGAATTAGCCAGATATAAAAATGACAATTGGCCCTCCGAGAGGCCGCGGCCTCCGCCCTCGGCGCCAACAATGACATTTCCCGTTTATAACCCTCAAAAAGAACTACAGGAAAAGATTAATTTCTTAAAAGAGCAGATAAGGCTCGAAACAGAACATCAGGAGCTCATTGAGCAGTTAGAAAAAAATCAAGATAGGGAAGGTAAAGAATGAAACAAAAACTTCTGCCCCTACGTATGGTGGTAATCCTTGCTGAGGAACCGCCCTGAGGCAGCCTGCCCCAACTAACTCTGCATTGGAGTTAGGCGACCCTAATGTTTATTCGGTCACCGAAACTGTAGATCAAAACAATGCTGCGTGGCGACACCATGCCGGTTTTGATTTCAAAATTATCTAAGAATTGAAGACTGCTGTGGCGCAATACGGCGCTACTGCTCCGTATACCACTGCAATTTTGAAATCAGTAGCTGAAAATTGGCTTACTCCAGGAGATTGGCAAACTCTAGCCCGTTCCACCTTATCTGGTGGAGACTTCCTGCTTTGGAAGTCCGAGTATTATGAGTGCTGCAAAGAAACCGCCAACTGTAATGCACAGGCTAAGAACAATTGGAACATTGGTATGTTAGTTGGGGAAGGCAATTACACCACCAGTGATGCCCAGATGCAATATGATGCTGGGCTTTATGCTCAAATTCAGACTGCAGGAACAAAGGCTTGGAGAAAGCTGCCCACTAATGGAGATCTCAGCTCCTCTCTTACAAGTATCAAACAGGGGCCAGATGAGCCTTTTTCAGAATTTGTTCACCATCTCCTTACAGCAGCACGGAGGATTTTTGGTGACCCACAGGTTGGCCAAGACTTTATAAAGCAACTGGTGTTTGAAAATGCCAATGCCGCTTGTCAGGCTGCTATTCATCCTTATAAAAAGAAGACAGATCTCTTGGGCTATATTTGCCTGTGTTCAGATGTTGGGTCTGCCTACCAACAGGGACTGGCTATGGCTGCCGCCTTGCAAGGCTATACAGTGAGGCAATTCCTATCAACTCAGTCAAAAAATAAGTGCTTTCAATGTGGCGCTAGTGGTCACTATGCTAAAGACTGCAATTCTGATAAGAAACCCTCCATTAGCATGAAAGCCCCTGGCCTATGCCCACGGTGTAAGCGTGGTAAGCACTGGGCTAAAGAGTGCAAGTATAAAAAAGATGCCCAGGGCAACATCCTTTCTCCCCATCAGGGAAATGTAATGAGGTGCCAGCCCCAGGCCCCAAACCCAAAACAGATCTATGGAGCAGTCAGCTTTGTTCCTTCAAGCAACAATCCATTTCAAGCCTCTGCCGAGCCACGGCAGGAAGCGCAGGATTGGACCTCTGTTCCACCTCCCACACAGTATTAACACCTGAGATGGGGGTTCAGGCCCTGCCTACAGGAGTCTTTGGGCCTCTACCCGAGGGCTCTGTTGAACTTATTCTAGGGTGCAGCAGCATCACCCTACAGGGCTTACAATTTCTCCCCGGGATAATAGACAATGACTATATGGGAGAAATTAAAGTTATGGCATCCTCTCCTCGAGTGATAAGTACTGTCTCCCCGGGACAAAGATTTGTGCAGCTCCTACGTTTACCCGTTTACAAAACCAAGAATAAGGCTGTCAAAGGGAATAGAGGAGCTGCCGGTTTTTGCTCCTCGGATGTCTATTGGGCAGAAATAATACCTTCTAGCAAGCCCATGATGACATTATGGTTAGATGAAAAAAAATTTACTGGGTTAGTAGATACTGGGGCTGATGTAACTATCATCAGCGAAACCCAGTGGCCTCAGACGTGGCCTACAGAGGCTACAATCACTCATCTAACCAGAATTGGTCAAAGTAGAAATCCGGAAAGAAGCAGTAAATTGTTGACCTGGAAAGATGAGAAGGGACATCACGGACACATTCAGCCCTATATAGTCGCAGGCCTGACTTTTAACCTGTGGGGCAGGGACCTGCTGGCTCAAATAGAAATGGTCATTGGCAGTCCTAATGATATTGTTACTGCCCAAATGCTAAAAAATGGCTATGTGCCAGGAACAGGGCTGGGAAAAAATCAAAACGGAATCCTAGACCCCATTCAGACCAAATTAAAGACAGACAGAACTGGGCTCAGCCATTTTTAACAGACGTCACATTCTATCCTGTAATCCATGCAGAAAAAATCAACTGGAGGTCTGACGACCCTGTCTGGGTTGATCAGTGGCCCCTCTCTTCAGAAAAACTATCTGCTGCTCAAGAACTGGTACAGGAACAGTTACAGGCAGGACATATAGAGCCTAGTAATTCTCCTTGGAACACGCAATCTTTGTCATAAGAAAGAAATCAGGAAAATGGCGTTTGTTACAAGACCTTAGAGAGGTCAATAAGCCTGTGGTCCTCATGGGAGCCCTACAACGTGGTCTCCCCTCCCCCATCACCATACCTTTAGACTACTATAAAATAGTTATTGATTTGAAAGACTGTTTCTTTACCATCCCATTACATCCAGATGATCGAAAACGTTTTGCCTTAAGTGTGCCCTCTACCAATTTTAGGGAGCCTATGAAAAGATATCACTGGAGAGTGTTACCTTGGGGCATGGCTAATAGTCCAACCTTGTGCCAATCTTTTGTTGCTTCAGCTATTCAACCTATTAGAAGCACCTGGACAGAAATTTATATCATCCATTACATGGATTGCATTCTTATAGCAGGGAAGGTTGGGCAAAATGTTTTATCTTGTTTTAAGGCTTTACAGACATCTTTTACACAACATGTCCTGTTAATAGCTCCTGAAAAGGTGCAACTCACTGATCCCTATATGTATTTGGGCTTTCAGTTAAAAGGAAACCAGATTACTACACAAAAAGTGCAACTTAGGCTAGACAAACTTAAGACGCTGAATGATTTCCAAAAATTATTAGGAGATATCAATTGGCTTCTACCTTATTTAAAACTATGCAAAGCAGACCTTAAACCACTTTATGATATTCTAAATGGAGACCCAAACCCCACATCACCTCGAGAGCTAACCTCTGAAGGCTTACAGGCTATTTACATTGTAGAACATGCCATCAATCATCAAACCATTACCTTTGTAGACTATAATAAGCCACTCCAATTTATTATTTGTCAGACCTCAGTGTCACCCACTGCCGTGTTTTGGCAAACTGCACCACTAATGTGGGTACATCTCCCTAACACACCAAAAAGGATCCTAGAACCATACTATCTTATGGTAGCAAATCTAATTATCCAAGGTCGAGCTATGGGCAGAGAATATTTTGATTATGAACCATCCTTAATTGTCCAACCATACAGTAAAGAACAAGTCCAATGGCTTATGCAAACTACTGAGCCTTGGCCTATAGCATTAGCTTCCTTCTCAGGACAATTGAATAACCATTACCCTCCCAATAAGCTAATTACCTTTGCAAACAGACATGAATTTATTTTCCCAAAGTTTACAAAATCTGAGCCCATTTCCGATGGACTCGTGGTGTTCACTGATGGCTCATCCACAGGTATAGCTGCCTATGTCAGTCAGGGCCATACCGTACACTTTCAAACCCAGTCATCCTCAGCTCAGCTTACTGAATTACAAGCAGTCATAGAAGTATTCTCTGAGTTCCCTAATCACTCCCTGAACATTTATACTGACAGTGCATACATTGCTCACTCTGTACCTAATTTAGAGACAGCTCCCATCATTAAACATACCTCTTCAGCTGCAGTATTATTTAGACAATTACAACAGTTCATCATTAACAGAACTCATCCTTTCTTTATTGGGCACTTACGGGCCCACTCAGGATGACCTGGACCACAGTCACAAGGTAATCGACAAGCCGACTTAGCCACTCGCATTTTTCATGCATGTACCACAGAAACCAAAGATCCGTTATCTCAAGCTCTACACACACACAGCCTACATCACCTTAATGCTCACTCTCTTAGATTATTACATCACATAACCAGAGAACAAGCCAGACAAATAGTTAAGGAATGCACACAATGTGCTACACACCTGCCTGTACCCCATCTGGGGGTTAACCCTAGGAGTCTGGTCCCCAATGCACTCTGGCAAACGGAGGTAACCCATATTTCAGAATTTGGCAATCTTAAATATGTTCATGTATCCGTTGATACCTTTAATGGATATGCATTTGCCACACTCCAGACAGGAGAAGCCACTAAACATGTCATTGGACACCTACTATCTGCTTTTGCCACCCTTGGCTGTCCACAGAAAATCAAAACTGATAATGGGCCAGGATATACCAGCACTGCCTTTGCCCGGTTCTGCTCCCAGTTAAACATACAACACATAACTGGCATACCTTATAACCCTCAAGGCCAAGGAATAGTTGAGAGAACCCATCTCACCTTAAAAACTACCCTTGAAAAAATTAAAAAGGGGGTATGGTACCCCATTAAGGGGTCCCCCAGAAACCTCATAGCACACTCACTATTTATACTTAATTTTTTAACTCTGGACAAAGACGGACACTCCGCTGCAGAACGCCATTGGCAAACAGAAACTCAAACAAAATTCGCATCTGGAATGTGGAAAGATTCTATGACTGGCTCTTGGCATGGACCTGACCCCGTATTAATTTGGGGAAGAGGATCAGTTTGTGTATATGCAAAGGAAGCAAATTCTGCCAGATGGTTGCCAGAAAGACTGGTAAAACAAGTAGATAGTAAAGGAGCACCAGGGTATGAAGATAATAACACTTCCCAGGGAATATGTTGAGCCCTGAGGATTATTCCCCCTTTTCCTTTTTTTCTCAGGAACATATGGACCTTAGCACAGATGTCCCTAATAACCACTCTCATACCCAAGACTGACAGTGGATTTGGAGCACAGTATAATGTACAGCAAGTATTGAAGAGCATATATGGTGAGCCCTGTGAATGTAAATTAGGTACTATATCCTCCCCACCCTCAACCTCTTCAAGCCAAATCAACTGTATAGCCAAAAATGACATACCTTATTTATGGCAGTGACAAAAAGCCAGGCTATAAATGCGTTGCCAAACCACCTATAACAATAATTCCCCCAGGATCTCCTCAACCAGCCTGTAACTGCTCTGCAACAATATATCAGTCTATTCATAACAGCTGCTATAAGCAATATGCCACCTGCACCAGGAATAATAAAACTTACTTTACAGCCTGGATCACTTATGCCCAATCCGGTCCTTTCGGGGGTGACTGTGCCTCCAGCTCGCCACTGGGAATTACCTATAAATATGCTTTAGCTCCTTGTCCAGAACCAAAAGGGCAGCCCATTTGCTGGGAAAGCAGCCCCACCATCGGTGTCAGTGATGGAGGAGGCCCGCATGACCAGATGAGGTCTCATCATGTCAAGGAAGTATTAAAAATGTTGTTTCCTACTTTATCTTATCACCCCTTAGCCCTACCTAAACCTCACCAATTGGAACTAGATGTCCAAACCCAAAACCTTGTTAAAGCAGTTCACAGTTTTATTTCTTCATAGTTACTGCTTTGTGGAAATCAAATAAAGATAGATTAGAGGTACAGAAAAGTAAAAATAGAAAGTTAGCTGGATCTGGTGGTGTGGACACCTGCAACCGCAGCTACTTGAAAGGCATTGGGATGACATTCAGTTGAACCCAAAAGGCAGGAGTTGCAATAAGCAAATATCGCACTGTTGCACTCCAGCCTTGGTGAAAAGAGAAAAACTTCACGTAATAAAAGGCGGTTTTGAAGGTTGAGTCTCTCGGCACCTCGTTTTGTTTCAATTGCACACACTTATTAGTCTGTTATATTTCATTTTTTTCTCTTTTATTATGTAAGGTGGGTTTTCACCATAAAGCTAAGGCTGACCTCGAACTCGGAACCTCAGGAAAACCACCCACCTCGGCCTCCCAAAGTGCTTAGATTGCTGGTGTGAGTGGCAGCATCTGGCAGAGTCTCTCCAATTTCTTTTCTATCAATAAAATATAACAGCCAGGCACGGTGGCTGAGGGCAGCCTGTCATTCAGAGGCCTCAAATATCAATGCGGGAAAATCACGAGAAGTTGCGGGTTCGAGACCTGCCCGACAAACCTGGTGAAACCACGTCTTTAAAACGAAAAGACAGATTGGGTTACGCTCCGTGGCTGAAGCCTGTAGTCCCAGGACAAATAATTCTGAGGCAGGCATATCGTGAGGAAACAGGTTCAAGACTGGCCTCAAAAGACACAGCATAGCCGCTTTCTATAAAAAAACAAAAGAAAGAAAAAACAGAAAAACATTAAAAACCTTAGCTCGGCTTGTCATGTGGTCACTTCAGAAGCACTTACACTAAAATTGGGACTTTACACAGAAGGCCGACTTCGTCGAATTGGAAAAATGTCACGCAGAGGTGTGCAGCTTTTTCTATTTTATTTCTTCATAGTGACTGCTTTGTGGAAATCAAATAAAGATAGATTGCAGGTACAGAAAAATAAAAATAGAAAGTTAGGTGGACCTGGTGGTGTGGACACCTGCAACCCCAGCTACATGAAAGGCATTGGGATGACATTCAGTTCAACCCAAAAGGCAGGAGTTGCAATAAGCAAAGATCACACTGTTGCACTCCAGCCTTGGTGACAAGAGGGAAACTGCACGTAATAAAGAAAGGCGGTTTTGGGGGTGGAGTCTCGCGGCACCTCGTTTTGTTTCAATTGCACACACTCATCAGTCTGTTACATTTAGTTTCTTTTTCACTTTTATTACATAAGGTGGCTTTTCACCATATTTCTAAGGGTGACCTCGAACTCGTGACCTCAGAAAACCCGCCTACCTTGGCCTCCCAAAGTGCTTAGATTGCTGGTGTGAGGGGCAACACCTGGCAGAGTCTCTCTAATTTTTTTTTAACAATACATTATAACATCCCGGCACGGTGGCTAACGGAAGCCTGTCATTCAGAGGTCTCAAAGATCAATGCGGGCAAATCACGAGAAGTTGCGGGTTCGAGACCCGCCCCACCAACATGGAGAAACCACGTCTTTAAAACGAGAACACAATTTGGGTTGGGCTTCGAGGCTCAAGCCTGTAGTTCCAGCACAAAGAATGCAGAGGCAGGCGGATCGTGAGATCACAGGTTCAAGATTGTCCTTGAAAAACACAGTGTAGCCTGCTGCCTATAAAATACAAAAAATAAAAAATAAAAACAAAAAAACCATAAAAACATAAAAAAGCTTAGCTGGACTTGGCATGTGGTCTCTTAGGCATCACATACACTAAAATCCAGACACTACACAGAAGGCCGGTGTCTTCGTAGTAGAAAAATGACTCGCACAGGTGTGCAGTTTTTGTATTTTATTTCTTCGTAGTGACTGCTTTGTGGAAATCAAAGAACGATAGATTGGAGGTAAAGAAAAATAAAAATAGAAAGTTAGCTGGATATGGTGGTGTGGTCACCTGAAACCCCAGCTACTTCACAGGCATTGGGATGACATTCAGTTGAACCCGAAAGGCAGAAGTTCCAATAAGCAAATATCGCACTGTTGCACTCCAGTCTTCGTGACAAGAGGGAAACTGTACGTAATAAAGAAAGGCTGTTTTGGGGGTGGAGTCTCTCGGCACCTCGTTTTGTTACAATGGCACACACTCATCATTCTGTTACCTTTTTTTTTCTCTTTTATTATGTAAGTTGGGTTTTCGCCGTAATGCTCAGGGTGACCTCGAACTTTTGTCTTCAGGAATTCCGCCCACCTCAGCCTTCCAAAGTGCTTAGATTGCTGGCATGAGTGGCAACACCTGGCAGAGTCTCTCTAATTTCCTTTCTAACAATATATTTTAACATCCCGGCACAGTGGATAACGGCAGCCTCTCATTGAGAGGCCTTAAAGATCAATGCGGGCAAATCAAGAGAAGTTGCGGGTTCAAGACCAGGCCGACCAACATGATGAAACCCTGTCTTGAAAATGAAAACACAATTTAGGTTGGGTTCCGCAGCCGAAGCCTATACTCCCAGCACAAAGAATGCAGAGGCAGGCAGATCGTGAGGTCACAGGGTAGAGACTGCCCACGAAGGACACAGCGTAGCATGCTCCATATAAAACATAAAGATAAACACATAAAAACATAAAAAAGCTTAGCTGGCCTAGGCATGTGGTCTCTTCGGCAGCATGTACACTAAAATTGGGATGCTACACAGAACGCCAGCGTCGTCGTAGTGGAAAAATGACACGCAGAAGTATGCAGGTATTTTTATTTTATTTCTTCATAGTGACTGCTTTGTGGAAATCAAATAAAGATAGATTGGAGGTACAGAAAAACAAAAATAGAAAGTTAGCTGGAACTGCTGGTGTGGACAACTGCAACCCCAGCTACATGAAAGTCTTTGAGATGACATTCAGTTAAACACGAAGGGCAGGAGTTGAAATAAGCAAAGATCGCACTGTTGCACTGCAGCCTTCGATAGAAGAGGGAAACTACACATAATAAAGAAAGGCCGTTTTGGGGGTGGAGTCTTTCGGCACCTCGTTTTGTTTCAATTGCACACACTAATCAGTCTGTTAACTTTCTTTTCTTTTTCTCTTTTATTATGTAAGGTGGCTTTTCATTGTAATGCTCAGGGTGACCTCGAACTTGTGACCTCAGAAAACCCGCCAACCTCGGCCTCCCAAAGTGCTTAGATTGCTGGCATGAGTAGCAACACCTGGCAGAGTCTCTCTAATTTCTTTTTTAACATTATATTATAACAGCCCGGCACGGTGGCTAACGGCAGTCTGTCATTCAGAGGCCTCAAAGATAAATGAGGGCAAATCAAGAGAAGTTTCAGGTTCGAGACCGGCCCGACCAACATGGTGAAACCACGACTTTAAAACGAAAACACAATTTGGGTTAGGCTCCGTGGCTAAAGCCTGTAGTCGCAGCACAAAGAAAGCCGAGGCAGGCAGATCGTGAGGTCACAGCTTCGAGACTGGCCTCGAAAAACACAGCATAGCCCGCTCCCTATAAAATACAAAAAAAAAAAAAAAAACCAGAAAAACATAAAAAACCTTAGCTGGGCTTGGCATGTGGTCTCTAAGGCAGCACGTACACTAAAATTGGGACGCTACACAGAAGGCCGGTGCCTTCCTAGTAGAAAGATGACTAGCACAGGTATGCAGCTTTCTGTATTTTATTTCTTCATAGTGACTGCTTTGGGAAAATCAAATAAGGATAGATTGTCGGTACAGAAAAATAAAAACAGAAAGTTAGCTGGACCTGGTATTGTGGACACATGCAACGCCACCTAATTTAAAGGCATTGGGATGACATTCAGTTGTACCCAAAAGGCAGGAGTTGCAATAAGCAAAAATCGCACTGTTGCACTCCAGCCTTGGTGACAAGAGGGAAACTGCACGTAATAAAGAAAGGCGGTTTTGGGGGTGGGGTCTCTCGGCACCTCGTTTTCTGTCAATTGCACACACTCATCCGTATTTTACCTTTATTTCCTTTTTCTCTTTTATTATGTAAGGTGAGTTTTCACCGTAATGCTCAGGCTGACCTCGAAATCATGACCTCAGGAAACCCGCCCTCTTTGGCCTCCCAAAGTGCTTAGATTGCTGGCGTGAGTGACAGCACCTGGCACAGTCTCTCTAATTTCTTTTTTTAACAATATATTATAATAACTCGGCACGGTGTTTAAAGGCATCCTGTCATTCAGAGAACTCATAGATCAATGCAAGCAAATCACGAGAAGTTGAGGGTTCGAGACCCGCCCGACCAACATGGTGAAACGACGTCTTTGAAACAAAAACACAATTTGAGTTGGGCTCCGCGGCTCAAGCCTGTAGTCGCAGCACAAAAAATGCCGAGGCAGGCAGATCGTGAGGTCACAGCTTTGAGACTGAACTCGAAGGACACAGCGTAGACGACTCCCTATGAAATATATATATATATATATATATATATATATATATATATATATATATCTGAATAACATAAAAAGCCTAAGCTGGGCTTGGCTTGTGGTCTCTTCGGAAGCACGTACACTAAAATTGTGACGATACACAAAAGGCCGGCTTCGTCGTAGTGGAGATATGACACGCAGAGATGTGCAGGTTTTTGTATTTTATTTCTTCGCACTGACTGCTTTCTGGAAATCAACCAAAGATAGATTGGAGGTACAGAAAAACAAAAATAGAAAGTTAGCTGGACCTGGTGTTGTGGAAGCCTGCAAACCCAGCTAATTGAAAGGCGTTGGTATGACATTCAGTTGAACCCGAAAGGCAGGAGTTGCAATAAGCAAAGATCGCAGTGTTGCTCTCCAGCCTTCGTGACAAGAGGGAAACTTCACGTAATAAAAAAAGGCGTTTGTGGGTGGAGTCTCTCGGCCCCTCGTTTTATTTTCAATTGCCCACACTCATCAGTCTGTTACCTTTCTTTTCTTTTTCTCTTTTATTATGTAAGGTGAGGTCACAGCTTCGAGACTGGCCTCGAAGGACACAGCGTAGCCTGCACCCTATAAATTACAAAAAAAAAAAAAAATACCGGAATAACATAAAAAAGCTTAGCTGGGCTTGGCATGTAGTCTCTTCGGAATCACGTACACTAAAATTGGGACTCTAAAAAAAAGGCCGGCGTCGACGTAGTAAAAAAATGACACGCAGAAGTGTGCAGCTTTTTATATTTTATTTTTTCATAGTGACTGCTTTCTGGAAATCAAATAAAGATAGATTGGAGGTACAGAAAAATAAAAATAAAAAGTTAGCTGGACCTGGTGGTGTGGAGACCTGCCACCCCAGCTACATGAAAGGCATTGGGATTACATTCAGTTAAACCCGAAAGGTAGGAGTTGCAATAAGCAAAGATCGCAATGTTGCACTCCAGGCTTGGTGACAAGACGGAAACTGCAGGTAATAAAGAAAGGCGGTTTGGGGGGTGGAGTCTCTCGGCACCTCGTTTTGTTTAAATTGCACACACTCATCAGTCTGTTACCTTTCTTTTCTTTTTCTCTTTTATTATGTAAGGTGGCTTTTCACTGTAATGCTCAGGGTGACCTCGAACTCGTGACCTCAGAAAACCCGCCCACCTCGGCCTCCCAAAATGCTTAGATTGCTGCCGTGAGTGGCAACACCTGGCAGAGTCTCTCTAATTTCCTTTTAACATTACATTATAACAGCCCAGCACGGTGGCTAACGGCATCCTGTCATTCAGAGGACTCAAAGATCAATGCGGGCAAATCATGAGAAGTTGAGTGTTCGAGACCCACCCGACCAACATGGTGAAACCACGTCTATAAAATGAAAACACAATTTGGGTGAGGCTCCGCGGCTCAAGTCTGTATTCCCAGCACAAAAATGCAGAGGCAGGCGGATCGTGAGGTCACAGTTTCGAGACTGACCTTGAAGGACACAGCGTAGCCTGCTCCCTATAAAATACAAAAGAAAAAAAAAAAACAGAAAAACATAAAAAAGCTTAGCTGGGCTTGGTATGTGGTCTCTAAGGCAGCACGTACACTAAAACTGGAACGCTACACAGAAGGCCGCCGACTTCCTAGTAGAAAGATGACTCGCACAGGTATGCAGCTTTTGGTATTTTATTTCTTCATTGTGACTGCTTTGTGGAAATCAAAGAAAGATAGATTGTTGGTACAGAAAAATGAAAATAGAAAGTTAGCTGGACCTGGTGTTGTGGACACATGCAACGCCACCTAATTGAAAGGCATTGGGATGACATTCAGTTGTTGGCAAAAGGCAGGAGTTGCAATAAGCAAAGATTGCACTGTTGCACTCCAGCCTTGGTGACAAGACGGAAACTGCACGTAATAAAGAAAGGAGTTTTGGGGGTGGAGTATTTCGGCACCTCGTTTTTTTCAATTGAACACACTCATCCGTATTTTGCCTTTATTTCCTTTTTCTCTTTTATTATGTAAGGTGGGTTTTCACCGTAATGCTCAGGCTGACCTCGAAATCATGACCTTAAGAAACCCGCCCACTTTGGCCTCCAAAAGTGCTTAGATTGCTGGCGTGAGTGACAGCACCTGGCACAGTCTCTCTAATTTCTTTTTAAACAATATATTATAATAACTAGGCAAGGTTTTTAAAGGCATCCTGTCATTCAGAGGACTCAAAGATCAATGCAGGCAAATCACGAGAAGTTGTGGGTTCGAGACCCGCCCGAACAACATGGTGAAACCACGTGTTTAAAACGAAAACACAATTTGGGTTGGGCTCAAGGGCTCAAGCCTGTAGTCGCAGCACAAAAATGCCGAAACAGGCAGATCGTGAGGTCAGTTTCGAGACTGGCCTCGAAAGACACAGCCTAGCCCGCTCTTTATGTAATACAAAAAAAAAAAAAAAAAACGTAAAAAACCTTAGCTGGGCTTCGCTTGTGGTCTCTTCGGAAGCTCATACCCTAAAATTGCGATGCTACACAGAAGGCGGGCGTCGTCGTAGTGGAGATATGACACGCAGAGATGTGCAGGTTTTTGTATTTTATTTCTTTGCACTGACTGCTTTCTGGAAATCAAATAAAGATAGATTGGAGGTACAGAAAAATAAAAATAGAACGTTAGCTGGACCTGGTGTTGTGGAAACCTGCAAACTCAGCTACTTGAAAGGCATTGGTATGACATTCAGTTGAACCCGAAAGGCAGGAGTTGCAATAAGCAAAGATCGTAGTGTTGCTCTCCAGCTTTCATGGCAAGAGGGAAACTTCACGTCATAAAGAAAGGCGGTTTGTGGGTGGAGTCTCTCGGCACCTCGTTTTTTTTTTTTTTCAATTGCACACACTCATCAGTCTTTTAGCTTTCTTTTCTTTTTCTCTTTTATTATGTAAGGTGGGTTTTCACCGTAATGCTCAGGCTGACCTCGAACTTCTGACCTAAAGAAACCCACCAACCTCTGCCCCACAAAGTGCTTAGATTCCTGGCGTGAGTGAAAGCACCTGGCACAATCTCTCTAATTTCTGTTTTAACAATATATTATAACAGCTCCGCTCGGTGTTTAAAGGCATCCTTTCATTAAGAGGACTCAAAGATCAATGCCAGCAAATCACCAGAAGTTGCGGGTTCGAGAACCGCCCGACCAACATGGTGAAACCACGTGTTAAAAACGAAAACACAATTTGGGTTTCGCTCCGCGGCTCAAGCCTATAGTCGCAGCACAAAGAATGCCGAGGCAGGCAGATCGTGAGATCACTGCTTCGAGGCTGTCCTTGAAGGACACAATGTAGCCTACTCCCTGTAAGACACACACACACACACACACACACACAAAACAGAATAACATAAAAAAAAGCTTAGCTGGGCTTGGCATGTGGTCTCTTCGTAAGCACATACACTAAAATTGGGATGCTACACAGAAGGCCGGCCTCTTCGTAGTAGAAAAATGACTCGCACAGGTGTGCAGTTTTTGTATTTTATTTCTTCGTAGTGACTGCTTTGTGGAAACCAAATAAAGATAGATTGAAGGTAAAGAAAAATAAAAATAGAAAGTTAGCTGGATCTGGTGGTGTGGTCATCTGAAACGCCAGCCACTTACCAGGCATTGTGTTGACATTCAGTTGTACCCGAAAGGCAGGAGTTGCAATAAGCAAAGATCGCACTGTTGCACTCCAGCCTTGGTGACAAGAGGGAAACTGCATGTAATAAAGAAAGGCTGTTTTGGGGATGGAGTATCTCGGCACCTCGTTTTTTGTTTCAATTGCACACACTCATCCGTATTTTAACTTTATTTCCTTTTTCTCTTTTATTATGTAAGGTGGGTTTTCACCATAATGCTCAGGCTGACCTCGAAATCATGACCTCAGGCAACCCGCCCTCTTTGGCCTCCCAAAGTGCTTAGATTGCTGGCGTGAGTGACAGCACCTGTCAGAGTCTCTCTAATTTCTTTTTTAACAATATATTATAATAACTCGGCAAGGTGTTTAAAGACATCCTGTCATTCAGAGAACTCAAAGATCAATGCAGGCAAATCACCAGAAGTTGCGGGTTTGAGACCCGCCCAACCAACATAGTGAAACCACGTCTTAAAAATGAAAAGACAATTTGGGTTTCGCTCCGCGGCTCAAGCCTGTAATCGCAGCACAAAGGATGCCGAGGCAGGTAGATCGTGAGATCACAGCTTCGAGTCTGTCCTCGAAGGACACAACGTAGCCGGCTCCCAATAAAATACAAAAAAAATAAAAACAGAATAACATAAAAAATCTTAGCTGGGCTTCGCATGTTGTCTCTTCGGAAGCACGTACACTAAAATTGGGATGCTACACAGAAGGCCGGCCACTTCGTAGTAGAAAAATGACTCACATAGGTGTGCAGTTTTTGTATTTTATTTCTTCGTAGAGACTGCTTTGTGGAAATCAAAGAAAGATAGATTGAAGGTAAAGAAAAATAAAAATAGAAAGTTAGCTGGATCTGGTGGTGTGGTCACCTGAGACGCCAACCACTTACCAGGCATTGGGTTGATATTTATTTGAACCCAAATAGCAGGAGTTGCAATAAGCAAAGATCGCACTGTTGCACTCCACCCTTGGTGACAAGACGGAAACTGCACGTAAAAAAGAAAGGCGGCTTTGTGGGTGGAGTCTCTCGTCACGTCGTTTTGTTTCAATTGAACACACTCATCAGTCTGTTACCTTTCTTTTCTTTTTCTCTTTTATTATGTAAGGTGGATTTTCACCATAATGCTCAGGCTGACCTCGAACTAGTGACCTCAGGAAACCCGCCCACCTCGGCCTCCCAAAGTGCTTAGATTGCTGGCGTGAGTGACACTACCTGGAAGAGTCTCTCTAATTTCTTTTCTTAACAATACAGTATAACAGCTCGGTACGGTGGTTAAAGGTATCCTGTCATTCAGAAGCCTGAAAGATCAATGCGGGCAAATCAGGAAAAGTTGCGCCTTTGAGACCCGCCCGATCAACATGGTGAAACCAGGTCTTTAAAACGAAAACACAATTTGGGTTGGGCTCAGCGGCTCAAGCCTGTAGTCGCAGCACAAAGAATGCAAGGGCAGGCAGATCGTGAGGTCACAGCTTCAAGACTGGCCTCGAAGGACACAGCGTAGCCCGCTCCCTATAAAATACAAAAAAAAATAATAATAAAAAAATAAAAATCATAAAAAAGTTTAGCTGGGCTTGGCATGTAGTCTCTTTGGAATCACATACACTAAAATTGGGACTCTACACAGAAGGCCGGTGTCGTCGTACCAAAAAAATGACACGCAAAGGTGTGCAGCTTTTTCTATTTTATTTTTTCATAGTGACTGCTTTCTGTAAATCAAATAAAGATAGATTGGAGGTAGAGAAAAATAAAAATAGAAAGTTAGCTGGACCTGGTGGTGTGGACACCTGCAACCCCAGCTACATGAAAGGCATTGAGATGACATTCAGTTAAACCCGAAAGGTAGGAGTTGCAATAAGCAAAGATCGCAATGTTGCACTCCAGGCTTGGTGACAAGACGGAAACTGCAGGTAATAAAAAAGGCGGTTTAGGGGGTGGAGTCTCTCGGCACCTCGTTTTGTTTGAATTGCACACACTCAACAGTCTGTTACCTTTCCTTTCTTTTTCTCTTTTATTATGTAAGGTGGCTTTTCACTGTAATGCTCAGGGTGACCTCGAACTCGTGACCTCAGAAAACCCGCCCACCTCGGCCTCCCAAAGAGCTTAGATTGCTGGTGTGAGTGGCAACACCTGGCAGAGTCTCTCTAATTTCTTTTTTAACATTACATTATAACAGCCCGGCACGGTGGTTAAGGGCATCCTGTCATTCAGAGGCCTCAAAGATCAATGCGGGCAAATCACGAGAAGTTGAGGGTTTGAGGCCCACCCGACCAACATGGTGAAACCACGTCTATAAAACGAAAACAATTTGGGTGAGGCTCCGTGGCTCAAGTCTGTAGTCCCAGCACAAAGAGTGCAGTCAGGCGGATCGTGAGGTCATAGGTTAGAGACTGTCCTTGAAGGTCACAGCGTAGCCCGCTCCCTATAAAATACAAAAAAAAAAAAAAAAACCAGAAAAACATAAAAAAGCTTAGCTGGGCTTGGTATGTGGTCTCTAAGGCAGCACATACACTAAACTTGGGATGCTACACAGAAGGCCGTCATCTTCCAACTAAAAGGAAGACTCGCACAGGTATGCAGCTTTTTGTATTTTATTTCTTCATAGTTTCTGCTTTGTGGAAATCAAATAAATATAGATTGGAGGTAAAGAAAAATACAATTAAAAAGTTAGATGGACCTGGTGTTGTGGACACATGCAACGCCACCTAATTGCAAGACATTGGGATGACATTGAGTCGTACCAGAAAGGCAGGGGTTGCAATAGGCAAAGATCACACTGTTGCACTCCAGCCTTGGTGACAAGAGGGAAACTGCACGTAATAAAGAAATGCAGTTTGGGGATGGAGTATCTCAGCACCTTGTTTTTTTCAATTGCACACACTCATTTGTATTTTACCTTTATTTCCTTTTTCTCTTTTATTATGTAAGGTGGGTTTTCACCATAATGCTCAGGCTGACCTCAAAATCATGACCTCAGGAAACCCTCCCTCTTTGGCCTCCCAAAGTGCTTAGATTGCTGGCGTGAGTGACAGCACCTGGCACAGTCTCTCTAATTTCTTTTTAAACAATATATTATAATAACTGGGCACAGTGTTTAAAGGCATCCTGTCATTCTGAGGACTCAAAGATCAATGCAGGCAAATCACGAGAAGTTGCGGGTTCGAGACCTGCCCGACCAACATGGTGAAACCACGTCTTTAAAACGAAAACACAATTTGGGTAGGGCACCGTGGCTCAAGCCTGTTGTCGTAGCACAAAAATGCCAACGCTGGCAGATCGTGAGGTCAAAGCTTCAAGACTGGCCTCGAATGACACAGCCTAGCCTGCTCCCTATGTAATACAAAAAAATAAAAATAAAAAAAATAATGTCAAAACCTTAGCTGGGCTTGGCTTGTGGTCTCTTCAGAAGCACATACACTAAAATTGTGAGACTACACAGAAGGCCGGTGTCCTCGTAGTGGAAAAATGACACGCAGAGGTGTGAAGCTTTTTCTATTTTATTTCTTCGTAGTGACTGCTTTGTGGAAATCAAATAAAGATAGATTGGAGGTACAGAAAGATAAAAATAGAAAGTTAGCTGGACCTGGTGGTGTGGACACCTGCAACCCCAGCTACATGAAAGGCATTGGGATGACATTCAGTTAAACCCGAAAGGCAGGAGTTACAATAAGCAAAGATCACACTGTTGAACTCCAGCCTTGGTGACAAGAGGGAAACTGCATGTAATAAAGAAAGGCGGTGTTTAGGGTGTAGTCTCTCGACACCTCATTTTGTTTCAATTGCACACACTCATCAGTCTTTTAGCTTTATTTTCTTTTACTCTTTTATTATGTAAGGTGGCTTTTCACTGTAATTCTCAGGGTGACCTCAAACTCCTGACCTAATGAAACCCACCAACCTCGGTCTCCTAAAGTGCTTAGATTCCTGGCGTGAGCTACAGCACCTGGTACAATCTCTCTAATTTCTGTTTTAACAATATAACTGTTTGGCATGGTGTTTAAAGGCATCCTGTCATTCAGAGGACTCAAAGATCAATGCAGGCAAATCACCAGAAGTTGCGGGTTCGAGACCCGCCCGAGCAACATGGTGAAACCACGTCTTAAAAATGAAAACGCAATTTGGGTTTCGCTCCGAGGCTCATGCCTGTAGTCGCAGAACAAAGAATGCTGAGGCAGGAAGATCATGACATCACTGCTTCCAGACTGTCCTCAAAGGACACAACTTAGCCCCCTATCTTTAAGATACAAAAAAATATATAATAACATAAAAAAGCTTAGCTGGGCTTGGCATCTGGTCTCTTTGGAATCACTTACACTAAAATTGGGATGCTGCACAGAAAGCCGGCGTCTTTGTAGTAGAAAAATGACTCACACAGGTGTGCAGTTTTTGTATTTTATTTCTTGTAGTGACTGCTTTGTGGAAATCAAAGAAAGGTAGGTTGAAGGTAAAGAAAAATAAAAATAGATAGTTAGCTGGATCTGGTGGTGTGGTCACCTGAAACGCCAGCCACTTACCAGGCATTGGGTTGACATTCAGTTGAACCCAAAAGGCAGGAGTTGCAATAAGCAAAGATCACACTGTTGCACTCCACCCTTGGGGACAAGACGAAAACTGCATGTAAAAAGAAAGGCGGTTTTGAGAGTGTAGTCTCTCGTCACGTCGTTTTGTTTCAATTGCACACACTCATCAGTCTGTTACCTTTCTTTTATTTTTCTCTTTTATTATGTAGGGTGGGTTTTCACCATAATGCTCAGGCTGACCTTGCACTCCTGACCTCAGGAAACCCAAAGACCTCGGCCTCCCAAAATGCTTAGATTGCTGGCGTGAGTGACACCACCTGGCAGAGTCTCTCTAATTTCTTTTCTTAACAATACAGTATAACATCTCGGCATGGTGGTTAAAGGCATTCTATAGGGGGGACTTGCAGGATGGCGTCATAGAAGTGACTCAGGATTGCAGCTCTCAGTGAAGGGGCCGAGGGTGAGTCCTAGCCGCATTCTCGGATGGACCTTTTTTGTTCACAGAGCATTGAAAATCCCAGGTGTGTGAGAGACATGGGATGCTAGTATAGCCTGCTAGTGCAGCCAGTGCCGCAGCGAGACCCATCACAGAACTGACTGGTCTGGGTGCCCTGTTAAACTGGCAATCTGAGATTTGGAAGGGCAGATTGGAATGTCCATCTGATTGAACGGGAATTGGACAATTAGCCAGATCAGGAGATTCCTGGGAAGTGTAATCTGAGCCAGTGCAGTGGGCAGTGGCACGGGAGATCACATGAATCCCAGTGCCCTATTGGCAGGCTACTGGGGCACCAGTGAGAGAGTCGACCTTTCAGCTTGGGGAGAGGAAGAGAGAGAGAGAGGACAAACTCTGAGGCAGGGATCTGGGTGATTGGGCTCGGCGGGTCCCACCCACAGAGGGACAAGCAGGGTGGCGATTGGAGGCACTTGGTGCTGAGAGATTTGCTGCTGGCTTCTAGGACAGTGCAGCCGGTGAAGGAGTGGTGTCCGCCACTACTGATGCATTCTGCCTCCACTGAAGTACCGCCCAGGGCTAATGCAGTCTGCCATTGCTGAGGCAACCTGCCATAACAGAGAGACTCCATCAGGAGGGGGGAGCGCTCCACAGCTGAATGGAACCCAGCAGCAACAGGGCATAATTGCGATAGCAGGGCAGAGCCCAGGCAGGAAAATGGTGAATAGACTGCTTCCTAGTGGGGCAGGACAATGCAACACATACTCATAAAGAAAGTCCCAACTCCCTGAGACAGAGCATATAAGGAGAAAAAAAAGGGTGGTGTTTTATGAGTTCTATTGCAGCAGACATAAACAACCTCCCAACAACCCTGAATGAAAAGCTCCTTTATAGGAGCTCAGCACTGGAGCTCGTATAAAGCACAGACCATGTCCTCAAGCAGCTCCCTGACCCTTGTAAATCCAAAGAGTCACCCCAAAAAAGGACTAATCAGACTGACATTTGGCGGGAAACATTCTGAAACAAAGACAGCAGAGGAAGAAACTGGTATCATCCCTCACTGTTCCACGGCTGCTACAAGTATACCCCAGACAAGCAGGGCCTGGAGTGGACCGCAGCACTCATACAGCAGAGGGGCTAGACCATTAGAAGGAAAACTAAGTAACAGAAATACATCATCATCAACAATCTGGGTGTCCACTAGAGACCCAATTGAAAAATCAGCAACTACTAAGATGACAGGCAGATAAATACATAAAGATGGAAAGAAACCAGCACAAAAAGGAGAAAAACACCCGAAACCAAAACACCTCACCTCCTACAAAAGACCAAAACTCCTCACCAGCAAGGGAACCAAGCTGGACTGAGAATGAGTGTGACAAAATGGTGGAATCAGACTTCAGAAAGTGGATAATTATAAACCTCAGTGAGCTAAAAGAACATGTTCTAAATCAGTGCAAAGAATCTAAGAACCTTAAAAAAAGATTTGAAAAAAGTTTTGAGGAATTGATAACAAGAATGGACAACTTAGAGAGGAATATGAATGAATTGAAGGAGCTGAAAAACGCAACATGAGAATTTCGTGAAGCATGCACAAGTTTCAACAACCGAAATGACCAAGCAGAAAAAAGAATATTAGAAGCTGAAGATCAACTCAATGAAATAAAATGAGAAACCAAGATTAAAGAAAAAAGCACAGAAAGGAACGAACAAAATCTTCAAGAAATGTGGCACTATGTGAAGAGACACAACCTACGTTTGATAGGTGTACCAGAATGTGATGAAGAGAATGAATCCAAGCTGGAAAACACTCTTCAGGATATTATCCAGAAAAATTTCCCTAACCTAGCAAGACAGGTCAATATTCAACCCCAGGAAATACAGAGAACACCACAAAGATACTCCGTAAGAAGAGCAACCCCAAGGCACATAATCGTCAGATTCACCAGGGTGGAAATGAAGGAGAAAATGCTAAGGGCAGCTAAAGAGAAAAGTCGGGTCAACCACAAAGGGAAGCCCATCAGACTCACAGCAGATCTCTAGGCAGAAACTCTACAAGCCAGAAGAGAGTGGTGGCCAATATTCAACATCCTTAAAGAAAAGAACTTTCAACCCAGAATTTCATATCCAGCCAAACTGAGCTTCGTAAGTGAAGGAAAAATAAAATCCTTCAAGAACAAGCAAGTACTCAGAGATTTTGTCACCTCTAGGCCTGCTTTACAAAAGCTCCTGAAAGAGGCACTACACATAGAAAGAAACAACCAGCACCAGCCATTCTAAAAGCATACAAAATGTTAAAGAGCATCAACAAAATGAAGAATCTACATAAACCAATGGGCAAATCAGCCAGCTAGCATCAAAATGGCAGTATCAAACTCACACATAACAATATTAACCCTAAATGTAAATGGGATAAATGCACCAATCAAAAGACACAGACTGGCAAATTGGATAAAAAGCCAAAACGCATTAGTGTGCTGTGTCCAGAAAACCCACCTCACATGCAAGGATACACAAAGGCTCAAAATAAAGGGATGGAGGAAAATTTACCAAGCAAATGGAGAGCAAAAAAAAGCAGGAGTTGCAATTCTCACCTCTGATAAAATAGACTTTAAAGCAACAAAGATAAAAAGGGACAAAGAAGGTCATTACATAATGGGAAAATAAATGGGAAAATATCGATACAACAAGAAGAGCTAACGATTCTAAATATATATGGACCCAATGCAGAAGCACCCAGACACATAAGGCATGATCTTAAGGATTTACAAAGAGACTTAGACTCCCACACAATAATAGTGGGAGACTTTAACACTCCACTGTCAATATCAGACAGATCAACCAGACAGAAAATTAACAAGGATATCCAGGACTTGAACTCAGACCTGGAACAAGCAAACCTGATAGACATTTACAGAACTCTCCACCCCAAATCCACAGAATATACATTCTTCTCAGCACCACATCACACCTACTCCAAAATTGACCACATAATTGGAAGTAAAGCACTCCTCAGCAAATGGAAAAAAACTGAAATCATAACAAACAGTCTCTCAGACCATAGTGCAATCAAGTTGGAACTCAGAATTTAGAAAATAACTCAGAACCGCACAGCTTCATGGAAACTGAACAACTGGCTCTTGCATGTTGATAGGATAAACAAAGAAATGAAGGCAGAAATAAAGAAGTTTTTTGAAACCAATGAGAATGAAGACACAATGGACCAGAATCTCTGGGACACATTTAAAGCAGTCTGTAGAGGAAAATATATAGCAATAAGTGCCCACATGAGAAGAGTGGAGAGATCCAAAATTGACACCCCATCGTCAAAATTGAAACAGCTAGAGAAGGAAAATCAAAAAAGTTCAAAACCTAGCCGAAGACAAAAAATAACTAAGATCAGAGCAGAACTGAAGGAGATAGAGACAAGAAAACCCTTCAAAAAATCAATAAATCCAAGAGCTGGTTTTTCAAAAAGATTAACAAAATAGACAGAACACAAGCCAGACTGATAAAAAAGAAAAGAGAGAACTACCAAATAGATGCAATAAAAAACGATAAAGGAAAAATCACCACAGATTCCACAGAAATTCTAACCATCATCAGAGAATACTACAAACAACTCTTTGCACATAAACTAGTAAACCAGGAAGAAATGGATAAATTCCTGGACGCCTGTGTCCTCCCAAGCCTAAACCAGAAGGAAGCCGAAACTATGAATAGACCAATAACAAGGTCTGAAGTTGAGGCAGCAATTAAGAGCCTACCACACAGAAAACGCCCAGGTCCAGATGGGTTCACAGCTGAATTCTACCAGACGCACAAAGAGGAACTGGTACCATTCCTTCTGAAACTATTCCAAATAACTCAAAATGAGGGAACCCTTTCCAAATCATTTTATGAGACCAACATCATTTTGATACCAAAACCCGGCAGAGACTCAACAAGAAAAGAAAACTTCAGGCAATATCCATGATGAACATAGATGCAAAAATCTTCAATAAAATACTGGCAAACCGATTGCAACAGCACATTAAAAAACTTATCCATCATGATCAAGTAGGAGTCATCCCGGGGATGCAAGCCTGGTTCAACATACTCAAGTCTATATATGTAATTCACCACATAAACAGAAGCAAAAACAAAAACCACGTTATTATCTCAATTGACACAGAGAAGGAATTTGACAAAATTCAACAGCTCTTTATGCTAGAAACCCTCAATAACCTTGGTATTGATGGAACATATCTCAAAGTAATAAAAGCTATCTATGACAAACCAACAGCCAATATCATACTTAATGGGCAAAAACTGGAAGCATTCCCTTTGAAATCTGGCACTAAACAAGGATGCCCTCTCTAACCACTCTTATTCAACATAGTACTGGAAATTCTAGCCAGAGCATTTAGGCAAGAAAAAGAAATAAAGTGTATTCAAATATGAAAGGTGGAAGCCAAAGTGTCTCTATTTGCAGATGACATGATAGTACACCTAGAAGACCCCATCCCCTCAGCCCAAAACTCCTGAAACTGATAAGCAACTTCAGCAATGTCTCAGGATATAAAATCAATGTGCAAAAATCACAAGCATTCCCATACACCAATAACAGACTTAAAGAGAACCAAATCAAGAACGAACTGCCATTCACAATTGCTACAAAGAAAACCAAATACCTAGGAATAAAACTCTCAAGGAACATAAGGGACCCTTTTAAGAAAAACTACAAACCACTGCTCAACGAAATAAGAGAGGACACAAACAGATGGAGAAACATTCCATGTGCATGGTTAGGAAGAATCAATAGAGTAAAAATGGCTATACTGCCAAAAGTAATTTACACAATCAATGCAATCTCCATCAAACTACCATTGAATTTCTTCACAGAACTGGAAAAAACCATCACGAATTTCATATGAAACCAAAAAAGAGGCTGCATAGCCAATTCAATTCTAAGCAAAAAGAACACAGTGGGAGGCATCACACTACCAGACTTCAAACTATACTACAAGCCTACAGGAATCAAAACAGCATGGTACTGGTACCAAAATAGAGATATACACCAATGGAACAGAACAGAGGCATCGGAGGCAACACAACCTATCTACAACCATATTATCTTTGATAAACCAGACAAAAACAAGCAATGGGGAAAGGACACCCTATTTAATAAATGATACTGGGAAAACTGGCTAGCCATGTGCAGAAAGCAGAAACTGGACCCCTTCCTGACACCTTACACTAAAATTAACTCCAGATGGATTAAAGACTTAAACATAAGATCTGACACCATAAAAACCCTAGAAGAAAATCTAGGAAAAACCATTCAGGACATAGGAGTAGGCAAGGACTTCATGATCAAAACACCAAAAGCATTGGCAACAAAAGCCAAAATAGACAAATGGGACCTAATCACACTCCACAGCTTCTGCACGGCAAAGAAACACTCACTAGAGTGAATCAACAACCATCAGAATGGGAAGAAATCTTTGCAGTTTACACATCTGATAAAGGGCTGATATCGGGCCAGGCGTGGTGGCTCAAGCCTGTAATCCCAGCACTTTGGGAGGCCGAGGCGGGTGGATCACGAGGTCAAGAGATCGAGACCATCCTGGTCAACATGGTGAAACCCTATCTCTACTAAAAATACAAAAATTAGCTGGGCATGGTGGCGCATGCCTGTATTCCCAGCTACTCGAGAGGCTGAGGTAGGAGAATTGCCTGAACCCAGGAGGCGGAGGTTGTGGTGAGCCAAGATCGCGCCATTGCACTCCAGCCTGGGTAACAAAAGCAAAACTCCGTCTCAAAAAAAAAAAATAAAGGGCTGATATCCAGAATTTACAAAGAACTCAAACAGATTTACAGGAAAAAAAACAAACAAGCCCATTCAAAAATGGGCAAAGTATATGAACAGACACTTTACAAAAGAAGACATGCATGAGGCCAACAAACATATGAAAAAATGCTCATCAACACATGTCATTAGAGAGATGCATATCAAAAGCACATTGAGATACCATCTCACGCCAGTTAGAATGGCGATCATTAAAATTCTGGAGACAGCAGATGCTGGAGAGGATGTGGAGAAATAGGAACACCCTTACACTGTTGGTGGGAGTGTAAATTAGTTCAACCATTGTGGAAGACAGTGTGGCAATGCTTCAAGGACCTAGAAGTAGAAATTCCATTTGACCCAGCAATCCCATTACTGGGTATATATCCAAATGACTATAAATCGTTCTACTATAAGGACACATGCACACGAATGTTCATTGCAGCACTGTTTACTATAGCAAAGAACTGGAACCAACCCAAATGCCCAACGATGATAGACTGGACTGGGAAAATGTGGCACATATACACCATGGAATATTATGCAGCAATCAAAAATGATGAGTTTGTGTCCTTTGTAAGGACATTGATGAATCTGGAGAACATCATTCTCAGCAAACTGATACAAGAACAGAAAAAGTAATACCGCATGTACTCACTCATATGTGGGTGAGAAAAATGAGAACACATGGACACAGAGAGGGGGTCTACTACACACTGGGGTCTATTGGAAGGAATCGGGGAGGGACAGCGGTGGGGGCTGGGGATTGATAGCCTGGGGATTAATGCCAAGTGTGGATGAGGTGGAGGAGGGCAGCAAAACCCACTGCCAAGTGTGTACCTATGGAAATACCTTGCATGTTCTGCACCTGTACCCCAAAACGTATAAAGCAATAAAAATTAAAAAAAAAAAAGGCATCCTGTCATTCAGAAGACTGAAAGATTAATGGGGGCAAATCAGGAGAAGTTGCTTGTCCGAGACCCGCCCGATCAACATGGTGAAACCACGTCTTTAAAATGAAAACACAATTTTGGTTGGGCTCCGCGGCTCAAGCCTGTAGTCTCAGCACAAAGAATGCTGAGGCAGGCAGATCTTGAGGTCACAGCTTCGAGACTCGCCTTGAAGGACACAGTGTAGCCGGCTCCCTATAAAATACAAAAACAAAACAAAACAAAACAAAACAAAACAGCAAAACAGAAAAACAGAAAAAAGCTTAGCTGGGCTTGGCAGGTGGTCTCTTCGGAAGCACGTACACTAAAATTGGGACTCTACAAAGAAGGCCGGTGTCGTCGTAGTGGAAAAATGACATGCAGAGGTGCGCAGCTTTTTATATTTTATTTATTCATAGTGACTGCTTTCTGGAAATCAAATAAACATAGATTGGAGGAACAGAAAAATAAAAATAGAAAGTTAGCTGGATCTGGTGTTGTGGACGCATGCATCACCACATAATTGAAAGGCATTGGGATGACATTCAGTTGTACCCGAAAGGAAGGAGTTGCAACATGCAAGGATTGCACTGTTGGACTCCATCCTTGGTGACAAGAGAAAAACTGCACGTAATAAAGAAAGGCGGTTTTGGGGGTGGAGTATCTCGGCACCTCGTTTTTTTTTCAATTGCACACTCATCCGTATTTTACCTTTATTTCCTTTTTCTCTTTTATTATGTAAGGTGGATTTTCATTGTAATGCTCAGGCTGACCTCGAAATCATGACCTGAGGAAACTCGCCCTCTTTGGCCTGCCAAAGTACTTAGATTGTTGGCGTGAGTGACAGCACCTGGCACAGTCTCTCTAATTTCTTTTCTTAACAATACAGTATAACAGCTCAGCACGGTGTTAAAAGGCATCCTGTAATTCAGAGGACTCATAGATCAATGCAGGCAAATCAAGAGAAGTTACGGGTTCCAGACCCGCCTGACATACATGGTGAAAACACGTCTTTGATAAACCAGACAAAAACAAGCAATGGAGAAAGGACACCCTATGTAATAAATGATACTGGGAAAACTGGCTAGCCATGTGCAGAAAGCAGAAACTGGACCCCTTCCTGACACCTTACACTAAAATTAACTCCAGATGGATTAAAGACTTAAACATAAGACCTGACACCATAAAAACCCTAGAAGAAAATCTAGGAAAAACCATTCAGGACATAGGAGTAGGCAAGGACTTCATGACCAAAACATCAAAAGCATTGGCAACAAATATAACAGTGGTAAAAGGCATCCTGTCATTCAGAGGCCTCTAAGATCAATGCGGGCAAATCACGAGAAGTTGAGGGTTCGAGACCCACTCGACCACCACGATAAAACCATGTCTATAAAACAAAAACACAATTTGGGTTAAGCTCCGCGGCTCAAGCCTGTAGTCCCAGCACAAAAATGGAGAGTCAGGCGGATCGTGAGGTCACAGGTTTGAGAGTGTCCTCGAAGGACACAGTGTAGTCCGCTCGCTTTAAAATACAAAAAGAAAAAACATAAAAAAGCTTACCTAGGCTTGGCATGTGGTCTCTAAGGCAGAACGTACACTGTAATTGGGATGCTACACAGAAGGCCGGCGTCTTCCAAGTAGAAAGATGACTCACACAGGTATGCAACATTTTGTATTTTATTTCTTCATAGTGACTGCTTTGTGAAATTCAAATAAAGATTGATTGGAGGTACAGAAAAGTAAAAACCGAAAGTTAGCTGGATCTGATGGTGTGTACACATGCAACGCCACCTAATTTAAAGGCATTGGGATGACATTCAGTTGTACGCAAAAGGCAGGAGTTGCAATAAGCAAAGATCGCACTGTTGCGTTCCAGGCTTGGTGACAAGAGGAAAACTGCACGTAATAAAGAAAGGCGGTTTTGGGGGTGGAGTAACTCGGCACCTCGTTTTCTTCTATTGCACACATTCATCCTTATTTTACCTTTATTTCCGTTTTCTCTTTTATTATGTAAGGTGGGTTTTCACCGTAATGCTCAGGCTGACCTCGAAATCATGACCTCAGGAAACCCGCCCTCTTTGGCCTCTCAAAGTGCTTAGATTTCTGGGGTGAGTGACAGCACCTGGCACAGTCTCTCTAATTTCTTTTTTAACAATATATTATAATAATTCGGCACGGTGTTTAAAGGCATCCTGTCATTCAGAGGACTCAAAGATCAATGCAGGCAAATCACCAGAAGTTGCGGGTTCGAGACCCGCTCGACCAACATGGTGAAACCACGTCTTAAAAACGAAAACACAATTTGGGTTGGGCTCCGTGGCTCAAGCCTGTAGTTCCAGCACAAATAATGCCGAGGCAGGAAGATCGTGAGTTCACAGCTTCCAGACTAGGCTGAAAGGATACAGCGTAGACCACTCCCTATGAAATATATTAAAAATAAAACAGAAAAACATAAAAAACCTTAGCTGGGCTTCGCTTGTTGCCTCTTCGGAAGCACATACACTAAAACTTCGACGCTACACAGTAGGCTTGCATCGTTGTAGTGGAAAAATGACACGCAGAGTCGTGCAGCTTTTTCTATTTCATTTCTTTGTAGTGACTGCTTTGTGGAAATCAAATAAAGATAGATTGGTGGTACAGAAAAATAAAAATAGACAGTTACCTGGACCGGGTGGTGTGGACACCTGCAACCCCAGCTACATGAAAGGCAATGGGATGACATTCAGTTAAACCCAAAAGGCAGGAGTTACAATAAGCAAAGATCGCACTGTTGCACTCCAGCCTTGGTGACAAAAGGGAAACTGCACGTAATAAAGAAAGGCGGTTTTGGGGCTGGGGTCTCTCCGCACCTCGTTTTATTTCAATTGCACACACTCATCAGTCTGTTACCTTTCATTTCTTTTTCTCTTTTATTTTGTAAGGTGGCTTTTCACTGTAATGCTCAGGCTGACCTCGAAATCATGACCTCAGAAAACCCGCCCACCTCGGCCTCCCAAAGTGCTTAGATTGCTGGCGTGAGTGACAGCACCTGGCGCAGTTTCTCTAATTTCTTTTTTAACAATATATTATACTAACTCGGCACGGTGATTAAAGGCATCCTGTCATTCAGAGGACACAAAGTTCAATGCCAGCAAATCACCAGAAGTGGCGGGTTCGAGACCGTCCCGACTAACATGGTGAAACCACGTCTTTAAAACGAAAACACAATTTGGGTTGGGCTCCGCGGCTCAAGCCTGTAGTTGCAGCACAAGGAATGCCGAGGCAGGTAGATCGTGACGTCAGAGCTTTGAAACTGGACTCGAAGGACACAGCGTAGATCACTCCCTATAAAATATATTAAAAAAAAAACAGAAAAACATAAAAAACCTTAGCTGGGCTTGGCATGTGGTCTCTAAGGCAGCACGTACACTAAAATTGGGACGCTACACAGAAGGCCGGCGTCTTCCAAGTAGAAAGATGACTCGCACACGTATGCGACTTTTTGTGTTTTATTCCTTCATAGTGACTGCTTTGTGAAAATCAAATAAACATAGATTGGAGGTACAGAAAAATAAAAATCGAAAGTTAGCAGAATCTGGTGGTGTGTCCACATGCAACGCCACCTAATTTAAAGGCATTGGGATGACATTCAGTTGTACCCAAAAGGCAGGAGTTGCAATAAGCAAAGATCGCACTGTTTCACTCCAGCCTTGGTGACAAGAGGAAAACTGCACCTAATAAAGAAAGGCGCTTTTGGGGGTGGAGTAACTCGGAACCTCATTTTTTTCTATTGCACACACTCATCCGTATTTTACCTTTATTTCCTTTTTCTCTTTTATTATGTAAGGTGGGTTTTCACCGTAATGCTCAGGCTGACCTCGAAATCATGACCTCAGGAAATCCGAACACTTTGGCCTCTCAAAGTGCTTAGATTTCTGGGGTGAGTGACAGCACCTGGCACAGTCTCTCTAATTTCTTTTTTAACAATATATTATAATAACTCGGCACGGTGTTTAAAGGCATCCCGTCATTCAGGGGACTCAAAGATCAATGCAGGCAAAGCACCAGAAGTTGCGGTTTCGAGACCCACTCGACTAACATGGTGAAACCACGTTCTTTAAAACGAAAACACAATTTGGGTTGGGCTACGTAGCTCAAGCCTGTAGTCCCAGCACAAATAATGCTGAGGCAGGCAGATCCTGAGTTCACAGCTTCAAGACCAGACTCAAAGAACACAGAGTAGACCACTCCCTATGAAATATATTTTTTAAAAAACAGAAAAACATAAAAAACCTTAGCTGGGCTTCACTTGTTGCCTCTTCGGAAGCACATACATTAAAACTGCGATGCTACACAGTAGGCTGGCGTCGTTGTAGTCGACAAATAACACGCAGAGTTGTGCAGCTTTTTCTATTTTATTTCTTCGTAGTGACTGCTTTGTGGAAATCAAATAAAGATAGATTGGTGGTACAGAAAAATAAAAATAGAAATTTACATGGACCGGGTGGTGTGGACACCTGCAACCCCAGCTACATGAAAGGCATTGGGATGACATTCAGTTAAACCCAAAAGGCAAGAGTTACAATAAGCAAAGATCGCACTGTTGCACTCCAGCCTTGGTGGCAAAAGGGAAACTGCAGGTAATAAAGAAAGGCGGTTTTGGGGCTGGGGTCTCTCCGCACCTCGTTTTATTTCAATTGCACACACTCATCAGTCTGTTACCTTTCATTTCTTTTTCTCTTTTATTATGTAAGGTGGCTTTTCACTGTAATGCTCAGGCTGACCTCGAAATTATGACCTCAGGAAACCCGCCCACCTCGGCCTCCCAAAGTGTATAGATTGCTGGCGTGAGTGACAGCACCTTGCGCAGTCTCTCTAATTTCTTTTTTAACAATATATTATACTAACTCGGCATGGTGTTTAAAGGCATCCTGTCATTCAGAGGAATCAAAGATCAATGCAGGCAAATCACCAGAAGTTGCGGGTTCGAGACCCGCTCGACCAACATGGTGAAACCACGTCTTTAAAACGAAAACACAATTTGGGTTGGGCTCCGCGGCTCAAGCCTGTGGTCCGAGCACAAATAATGCCGAGTCAGGCAGATCGTGAGTTCACAGCTTCGAGACTAGACTCAAATGACACAGCATAGACCACTCCCTATGATATATATTTCAAAAAATCCATAAAAACATAAAAAACCTTAACTGGACTTCGCTTGTTGCCTCTTCGGAAGCACATACAGTAAAATTGTGATGCTACACAGAAGGCTGGATTCGTTGTAGTGGAAAAATGACACGCCGAGGTGTGCAGCTTTTTCTATTTTATTTCATCGTAGTGACTCCTTTGTGGAAATCAAATAAAGATAGATTGGTGGTACAGAAAAATAAAAATAGAAAGTTAGCTGGACCTGGTGGTGTGGACACCTGCAACCCAAGCTACATGAAAGGCATTGGGATGACATTCAGTTAAACCCAAAAGGCAGGAGTTACAATAAGCAAAGATCAAACTGTTGCACTCCAGCCTTGGTGACAAAAAAGAAACTGCACGTAATAAAGAAAGGCGGTTTTGGGGGTGGGGTCTCTCGGCACCTCGTTTTGTTTCAATTGCACACACTCATCTGTCTGTTACCTTTCTTTTCTTTTTCTCTTTCATTATGTAAGTTGGCTTTTCACTGTAATGCTCAGGGTGACCTCGAACTCGTGACCTCAAGAAACCCGCCCATTTTGGCCTCCCAAAGTGCTTAGATTGCCGGCGTGAGTGGCAAAACCTGGCAGAGTCTCTAATTTTATTTTTAACATTACATTATGTTAAAATGTAATGCCTTTACATTTAACCACCTGGCACGGGGTTTAAAAGCATCCTGTCATTCAGAGGCCTCAAAGATCAATGCGGGCAAATCACGAGAAGTTGAGGGTTTGAGACCCACCCGACCAACATGGTGAAACCACGTCTATAAAACGAAAACACAATTTGGATTAGGCTCCGCGGCTCAATCCTTTAGTCACAGTAGAAAAATTCAGAGTCAGGCGGATCGTGACGTCACAGTTTCGAGACTGTTTTTGAAGGACACGGCGTAGTCCACTCGCTTTAAAATACAAAAAGAAAAAACAGAAAAACAGAAAAAAGCTTAGCTGGGCATGGCATGTGGTCTCTAAGGCAGCATGTACACTAAAATTGGGACGCTACACAGAAGGCCGGCGACTTCCAAGTAGAAAGATGACTGGCACAGGTATGCAAATTTTGTATTTTATTTCTTCGTAGTGACTACTTGTGGAAATCAAATAAAGATATATTGGAGGTACAGAAAAATAAAAATAAAATGTTAGCTGGACCTGGTGTTGTGGACACATGCAATGTCACCTAATTGAAAGGCATTGGGATGACATTCAGTTGTTGGCAAAAGGCAGGAGTTGCAATAAGCAAAGATTGCACTGTTGCACTCCAGCCTTGGTGACAAGACGGAAACTGCACGTAATAAAGAAAGGAGTTTTGGGGGTGGAGTATTTCGGCACCTCGTTTTTTTCAATTGAACACACTCATCCGTATTTTACCTTTATTTCCTTTTTCTCTTTTATTATGTAAGGTGGGTTTTCACGGTAATGCTCAGGCTGAACTCGAAATCATGACCTCAGAAAACCCGCCCTCTTTGGCCTCCCAAAGTGCTTAGATTGCTGGCATGAGTGACAGCCCCTGGCACAGTCTCTCTAATTTCTTTTTTAACAATATATTTTAATAACTCAGCACGATGTTTAAAGGCATCCTGTCATTCAGAGGACAGAAAGATCAATGCCAGCAAATCACCAGAAGTTGCGGGTTTGAGACCCGCCCGACTGAAATGGTGAAATCACGTCTTTATTTTATTTTTATTTTTATATTATTATTATTATTATTGCAAATCAATGAGAGCTTGTAAGGTTGCTGAGGTTGTTTGGCCTTGAACTCTTGGCCTCGCTTTTGTAAGCGCCACGACATCCAGCCAGAGCCACTTTGGGCCCCAAAACCACGTCTTTAAAAGGAAAACACAATTTGGGTTGGACTCCGCGGCTCAAGCTTGTAGTCGCAGCAAAAAGAATGCCGAGGCAGGTATATCGTGAGATCACAGCTTTGAGACTGGACTCGAAGGACACAGCGTAGACCACTCCCTATGAAATATATTTTTTAAAAAAACAGAAAAACATAAAAAACCTTAGCTGGGCTTTGCTTGTTGTCTCTTCCAAAGCACATACACAAAAATTGCGACGCTACACAGAAGGATAGCGTCGTTGTAGTGGGAAAATGACACGCAGAGGTGTGCAGCATTTTCTATTCCATTTCTTCGTAGTAACGGCTTTGTGGAAATCAAATAAATATAGATTAGATGTACAGAAAAATAAAAATAGAAAGTTACCTGGACCGGGTGGTGTGGACACCTGCAACCCCAGCTACATGAAAGGCATTGGGATGACATTCAGTTAAACCCAAAAGGCAGGAGTTACAATAAGCAAAGATCGCACTGTTGCACTCCACCCTTGGTGACAAAAGGGAAACTGCACGTAATAAAGAAAGGCGGTTTTGGGGGTGGCGTCCTCGGCACCTCGTTTTGTTTCAATTGCACACACACATCAGTCTGTTACCTTTCATTTCTTTTTCTCTTTTATTATGTAAGGTGGCTTTTCACTGTAATGCTCAGGCTGACCTCGAAATCATGACCTCAGGAAACCCGCCCACCTCGGCCTCCCAAAGTGCTTAGATTGCTGGCGTGAGTGACAGCACCTGGCGCAGTTTCTCTAATTTCTTTTTTAACAATATATTATACTAACTCGGCACGGTGATTAAAGGCATCCTGTCATTCAGAGGACACAAAGTTCAATGCCAGCAAATCACCAGAAGTTGCGGGTTTGAGACTGGCCCGACTAACATGGTGAAACCACGTCTTTAAAATGAAAACACAATTTGGGTTGGGCTCCGCACCTCAAGCCTGTAGTCGCATCACAAGGAATGCCGAGGCAGGTAGATCGTGACGTCACAGCTTTGAAACTGGACTCGAATGACACAGCGTAGAACACTCCCTTTGAAATATATTAAAAAAAGAAACAGAAAAACATAAAAAACCTTAGCTGGGCTTCGCTTGTTGTCTCTTCAGAAGCACATACTCTAAAATTGCGACGCTTTACAGAAGCCCAGCCTCGTTGTAGTGGAAAGATGACACGCAGAGGTGTGCAGCTTTTTCTATTTTATTTCTTTGTCGTGACTGCTTTGTGGAAATCAAATAAATATAGATTGGAGGTAAAGAAAAATAAAAATAGAAAGTTAGCTGGACCTGGTGGTGTGGACACCGGCAACCCCAGCTACATGAAAGGCATTGGGATGACATTCAGTTAAAGTCGAAAGGCAGGAGTTGCAATAAGCAAAGATCGCACTGTTACAGTCCAGCCTTGGTGACCAAAAGGAAACTGCACGTAATAAAGAAAGGCGGTTTTGGGGGTGGAGTCTCTCTTCACCACGTTTTGTTTCAATTGCACACACTCATCAGTCTGTTACCTTTCTTTCCTTTTTCTCTTTTATTATGTAAAGTGGGTTTTCACTGTAATGCTCAGGGTGACCTCGAACTCGTGACCTCAGAAAACCCACCCACCTCGGCCTCACAAAGTGCTTAGATTGCTGGCATGAGTGGCAACACCTGGCAGAGTCTCTCTCATTTCCTTTTTAACATTACATTATAATAGCCCGGCACGGTGGTTAAAGGCATCCTGTCATTCAGAGGCATCAAAGATCAATGCGGGCAAATCATGAGAAGTTGAGGGTTCAAGACCACATGGGCTTGGCATGTGGTCTCTAAGGCAGAACGTACACTGTAATTGGGACGCTACACAGAAGGCTGGCGTCTTCCAAGTAGAAAGATGACTCACACAGGTATGCAACATTTTGTATTTTATTTCTTCATAGTGACTGCTGTGTGAAAATCAAATAAAGATTGATTGGAGGTACAGAAAAATAAAAATCGAAAGTTAGCTGGATCTGGTGGTGTGTACACATGCAACGCCACCTAATTTAAAGGCATTGGGATGACAATCAGTTGTACGTGAAAGGCAGGAAGATCGCACTGTTGCGTTCCAGGCTTGGTGACAAGAGGAAAACTGCAAGTAATAAAGAAAGGCGGTTTTGGGGGTGGAGTAACTCGGCACCTCGTTTTTTTTCTATTGCACACACTCATCTGTATTTTACCTTTATTTCCATTTTCTCTTTTATTATGTAAGGTGGGTTTTCACCGTAATGCTCAGGCTGACCTCGAAATGATGACCTCAGGAAACCCGCCCTCTTTGGCCTCTCAAAGTGCTTAGATTTCTGGGGTGAGTGACAGCACCTGGCACAGTCCCTCTAATTTCTTTTTTAACAATATATTATAATAATTCGGCACGGTATTTGAAGGCATCCTGTCATTCAGAGGACTCAAAGATCAATGCAGGCAAATCACCAGAAGTTGCAGGTTCCAGACCCGCTCGACCAACATGGTGAAACCACGTCTTTAAAACGAAAACACAATTTGGGTTGGGCTCCACGGCTCAAGCCTGTAGTCCCAGCACAAATAATGCCAAGCAGGAAGATCGTGAGTTCACAGCTTCGAGACTAGGCTCAAAGGACACAGCGTAGACCACTCCCTTTGAAATATATTAAAAAAAGAAACAGAAAAACATAAAAAACCTTAGCTGGGCTTCGCTTGTTGTCTCTTCAGAAGCACATACTCTAAAATTGCGACGCTTCACAGAAGCCCAGCCTCGTTGTAGTGGAAAGATGACACGCAGAGGTGTGCAGCTTTTTCTATTTTATTTCTTCGTCGTGACTGCTTTGTGGAAATCAAATAAATATAGATTGGAGGTAAAGAAAAATAAAAATAGAAAGTTAGCTGGACCTGGTGGTGTGGACACCTGCAACCCCAGCTACATGAAAGGCATTGGGATGACATTCAGTTAAAGCTGAAAGGCAGGAGTTGCAATAAGCAAAGATCGCACTGTTACAGTCCAGCCTTGGTGACCAAAGGGAAACTGCACGTAATAAAGAAAGGCGGTTTTGGGGGTTGAGTCTCTCGGCACCACGTTTTGTTTCAATTGCACACACTCATCAGTCTGTTACCTTTCTTTTCTTTTTCTCTTGTATTATGTAAGGTGGCTTTTCACTGTAATGCTCAGGCGACCTCAAACTCGTGACCTCAGAAAACCCGCCCACCTCGGCCTCACAAAGTGCTTAGATTGCTGGCGTGAGTGGCAACACCTGGAATAGCCTCTCTAATTTTCTTTTTAACATTACATTATAATAGCCCGGCACGGTGGTTAAAGGCATCCTGTCATTCAGAGGCATCAAAGATCAATGCGGGCAAAGCACGAGAAGTTGAGGGTTCGAGACCCACTCGACCAACATGGTGAAACCACGTCTATAAAGCGAAAACACAATTTGGGTTAGTCTCCGTGGCTCAAGTCTGTAGTCCCAGTACAAAAATGCAGAGTCAGGCAGATCGTGAGGTCACCGGTTTGAGACTGTCCTCGAAGGACACACAGTAGTCTGCTCGCTTTAAAATACAAAAAGATAAAAACAGAAAAACATAAAAAAAAGCTTAGCTGGGCTTGGCATGTGGTCTCTAAGGCAGCACGTACACTAAAATTGGGATGCTACACAGAAGGCCGGCGTCTTCCAAGTAGAAAGATAACTCGCACAGGTATGCAACTTTTGGTATTTTATTCCTTCATAGTTACTGCTTTGTGAAAATCAAATCAAGATAGATTGGAGGTAGAGAAAAATAAAAATCGAAAGTTAGCAGAATCTGGTGGTGTGTCCACATGCAACACCACCTAATTTAAAGGCATTGGGATGACATTCAGTTGTACGGGAAAGGCAGGAGTTGCAATAAGCAAAGATCGCACTGTTTCACTCCAGCCTTTGTGACAAGAGGAAAACTGCATGTAATAAATAAAGGCGGTTTTGGGGGTGGAGAAACTCGGCACCTCGTTTTTTTTCTATTGCACACACTCATCCGTATTTTACCTTTATTTCCTTTTTCTCTTTTATTATGTAAGGTGGGTTTTCACCGTAATGCTCAGGCTGACCTCGAAATCATTACCTCAGGACTTCCGAACTCTTTGGCCTCTCAAAGTGCTTAGATTTCTGGGGTGAGTGACAGCACCTGGCACAGTATCTCTAATTTCTTTTTTAACAATATATTATAATAATTCGGCACGGTGTTTAAAGGCATCCTGTCATTCAGAGGACTCAAAGATCAATGCAGGCAAATCACCAGAAGTTGCGGGTTCGAGACCCGCTCGACCAACATGGTGAAACCACGTCTTTAAAACGAAAACACAATTTAGGTTGGGCTCCACGGCTCAAGCCTGTAGTTCCAGCACAAATAATGCCGAGGCAGGAAGATCGTGAGTTCACAGCTTTGAGACTAGACTCAAAGGACACAGCGTAGACCACTCCCTATGAAATATATTAAAAAAAAACAGAAAAACTTAAAAAACCTTAGCTGGGCTTCGCTTGTTGCCCCTTCAGAAGCACATACACTAAAATTGCGACGCTACACGGTAGGCTGGCATCGTTGTAGTGGAAAAATGACACGCAGAGGCGTGCAGCTTTTTCTATTTCATTTCTTCGTAGTGACTGCTTTGTGGAAATCAAATAAAGATAGATTGGTGGTACAGAAAAATAAAAATAGACAGTTACCTGGACCGGGTGGTGTGGACACCTGCAACCCCAGCTACATGAAAGGCATTGGGATGACATTCAGTTAAACTGATAGGCAGGAGTTACAATAAGCAATGATCGCACTGTTGCACTCCAGCCTTGGTGACAAAAGGGAAACTGCACGTAATAAAGAAAGGCGGTTTTGGCGGTGGGGTCCCACGGCACCTCGTTTTGTTTCAATTGCACACACTCATCAGTCTGTTACCTTTCATTTCTTTTTCTCTTTTATTATGTAAGGTGGCTTTTCACTGTAATGCTCAGGCTGACCTCGAAATCATGACCTCAGGAAACCCGCCCACCTCGGCGTCCCAAAGTGCTTAGATTGCTGACGTGAGTGACAGCACCTGGCGCAGTTTCTCTAATTTCTTTTTTAACAATATATTATACTAACTCGGCACGGTGATTAATGGCATCCTGTCATTCAGAGGACACGAAGTTCAATGCCAGCAAATCACCAGACGTTGTGGGTTCGAGACCGGCCCGACTAACATGGTGAAACCACGTCTTTAAAACAAAAACACAATTTGGGTTGGGCTCCGCGTCTCAAGCCTGTAGTCGCATCACAAGAACTGCCGAGGCAGGTAGATCGTGACGTCCAAGCTTTGTAACTGGACTCGAAGGACACAGCGTAGATCACTCCCTATGAAATATATTAATAAAAAAACAGAAAAACATAAAAAACCTTAGCTGGGCTTCGTTTGTTTTCTCTTCGAAAGCACATACTCTAAAATTGCGACGCTACGCAGAAGCCCCGCCTCGTTGTAGTGGAAAAATGACACGCAGAGGTGTGCAGCTTTTCCTATTTTATTTCTTCATAGTGACTGCTTTGTGGAAATCAAATAAAAATAGATTGGAGGTAAAGAAAAATAAAAATAGAAAGTTAGCTGGACCTGGTGGTGTGGACACCTGCAACCCCAGCTACATGAAAGGCATTGGGATGATATTCAGTTAAAGCCGAAAGGCAGGAGTTGCAATATGCAAAGATCACACTGTTACAGTCCAGCCTTGGTGACAAAAGGGAAACTGCACGTAATAAAGAAAGGCGGTTTTGGGGGTGGAGTCTCTCTGCACCACGTTTTCTTTCAATTGCACACACTCATCTGTCTGTTACCTTTCTTTTCTTTTTCTCTTTTATTATGTAAGGTGGCTTTTCACTGTAATGCTCAGGGTTACCTCGAACTCGTGACCTCAGAAAACCCGCCCACCTCGGCCTCACAAAGTGCTTAGATTGCTGGCGTGAGTGGCAACACCTGGCAGAGTCTCTCTAATTTCCTTTTTAACATTACATTATAACAGCCCGACACGTTGGTTAAAGGCATCCTGTCATTCAGAGGCCTCAAAGATCAATGCAGCAAATCACCAGAAGTTGCGGTTTCGAGACCCGGTCGACCAACATTGTGAAACGAATACACAATTTGGGTTGGGCTCTGCGGCTCAAGCCTGTAGTCCCAGCACAAATAATGCCGAGGCAGGCAGATCGTGAGTTCACAGCTTCGAGACTAGACTCGAAGGACACAGCATAGACCACTCCCTATGTAATATATTAAAAAGAACCCATGAAAACATAAAAAACCTTAGCTGGGCTTCGCTTGTTGCCTCTTCGGAAGCAAATACACTAAAATTGCAACGCTACACAGAAGGCCGGCGTCGTTTTAGTGGAAAAATGACACGCAGAAGTGTGCAGCTTTTTTTATTTTATTTCTTCGTAGTGACTGCTTTGTGGAAATCAAATAAAGATAGATTAGTGGTGCAGAAATATAAAAATAGAAAGTTACCTGGACCTGGTGGTGTGAACACCTGCAACCCCAGCTACATGAAGGGCATTGGGATGACATTCAGTTAATCCCAAAAGGCAGGAGTTACAATAAGCAAAGATCGCACTGTTGCACTCCAGCCTTGGTGACAAAAGGAAAACTGCACTTAATAAAGAAAGGCAGTTTTGGGGGTGGGGTCTCTCGGCACCTCGTTTTGTTTCAATTGCACACACGCATTAGTCTGTTACCTTTCTTTTCTTTTTCTTTTTTATTATGTAAGGTGGCTTTTCACTGTAATGCTCAAGGTGACCACTAACTCGTGACCTCAGAAAACCCGCCCACCTTGGCCTCCCAAAGTGCTTAGATTGCTGGCGTGAGTGGCAACACCTGGCAGAATCTCCCTAATTTCCTTTTTAACATTACATTATAACAGCCCGGCACGGTGGCTAACGGCAGCCTGTCATTCAGAGGACTCAAAGTTCAATGCGGGAAAATCACAAGAAGCTGACGGTTCAGGACTCGCCCGAGCAACATGGTGAAACCACGTCTTTAATACGAAAACACAATTTGGGTTGGGCTCCGCGGCTCAATTCTGTAGTCCTAGCATAAATAATGCAGAGGCAGGCGGATCGTGTGTTCACAAGTTCGAGACTGTCCTCGAAGGACACAGTGTAGCCCGTTCCCTATAAAATAGAAAAAAAATACAGAAAAACATAAAGAAACTTAGCTGGGCTTGGCTTGTGGTCTTTTCGGCAGCACATACACTAAAATTGTGATGATACACAGAATGCCGGCGTCGTCGTAGTGGAGATATGACACGCAGAGATATGCAGGTTTTTGTATTTTATTTCTTTGCACTGACTGCTTTCTGGAAATCAAATAAAGATCGATTGGAGGTACAGAAAAATAAAAATAGAACGTTAGCTGGACCTGGTGTTGTGAAAACCTGCAAACTCAGCTACTTGAAAGGCATTGGTATGACATTCAGTTGAACCCGAAAGGCAGGAGTTGCAATAAGAAAAGATCGCAGTGTTGTTCTCCAGCCTTCGTGACAAGAGGGAAACTTCACATCACAAAGAAGGGCGGTTTGTTGGTGGAGTCTCTCGGCACCTGTTTTTTTTTCAATTGCACACACTCATCAGTCTTTTAGCTTTCTTTTCTTTTTCTTTTTTATTATGTAAGGTGGGTTTTCGCCATAATGCTCAGGCTGACCTCGAAGTCCTGACCTACGGAAACCCACCAACCTCGGCCCACCAACCTCGGCCCCCCAATGTACTTAGGTTGCTGTCCTGAGTGGCAGCACCTGGCACAGTTTCTCTAATTTCTGTTTTAACAATATATTATAACAGCTTGGCACGGTGTTTAAAGGCATCCTGTCATTCATAGGACTCAAAGATCAATGCCAGCAAATCACCAGAAGTTGTGGGTTCGAGACCCGCCCGACCAACATGGTGAAACCACGTCTTAAAAACGAAAACACAATTTGGGTTTCACTCCACGGCTCAAGCCTGTAGTCGCAGCACAAAAATGCCGAGGCAGGCAGATTGTGAGATCACAGCTTCGAGACTGTCCTCAAAGGACACAGAGTAGCCCACTCCCTATAAAATCCAAAAAAAAAAAAAAAAAAAAAAAAAAAAAAACAGAGAATAACATAAAAAAGCTTATCTGGGCTTGGCATGTGGTCTCTTCGGAAGCACGTACACTAAAATTGAGACGCTACACAGAAGGCCGCCGTCTTCACAGTAGAAAAATGACTCGCACTAGTGTGCAGTTTTTGTATTTTATTTCTTCATAGTGACGACTTTGTGGAAATCAAAGAAAGATAGATAGAAGGTAAAGAAAAATAAAAATAGGAAGTTAGCTGGATCTGGTGGTGTGGTCACCTGAAACGCCAGCCACCTACCAGGCATTGGGTTGACATTCAGTTGAACCCAAAAGGCAGAAGTTGCAATAAGCAAAGATTGCACTGTTGCACTCCAGCCTTGGTGACAAGACGGAAACTGCACGTAAAAAGAGAGGTGGCTTTGTGGATGGAGTCTCTCGTCACGTCGTTTTGTTTCAATTGCACACACTCATCAGTCTGTTACCTTTCTTTTCTTTTTTTCTTTTATTATGTAAGGTGGGTTTTCACCGTAATGCTGAGAATGACCTCGAATTTGACCTCAGGAAACCCGCCCACCTCGGCCTCCCAAAGTGCTTAGATTGCTTGTGTGAGTGACACCACCTGGCAGAGTCTCTCTAATTTCTTTTCTTAACAATACAGTATAACAGCTCGGCACGGCGGTTAAAGGCATCCTGTCATTCAGAAGCCTGAAAGATCAATGCGGGCAAATCACGAGAAGTTGCGCGTTCAAGACCTGCCCAATCAACATGGTGAAACCACGTCTTTAAAATGAAAACACAATTTGGGTTGGGCTCCACGGCTTAAGCATGTAGTCACAGCACAAAGAATGCAGACGCAGGCCTATTGTGAGGTCACAGGTTCGAGACTGTCCTCGAAGGACACAGCATATCCCACTCCCTATAAAATAAAAATAAAATAAAATAAAATAAAATAAAACAGAAAAACATAAAATAGCTTAGCTGGGCTTGGCATATGGTCTCTTAGGCAGCACGTACACTAAAATTGGGATGCTACAACGAAGGCCAGCGTCGTCATAGTGTAAAAATGACACGCAGAGGTGTGCAGCTTTTTATATTTTATATCTTCGTAGTTATTGCTTTGTGGAAATCAAATAAAGATAGGTTGGAGGTACAGAAAAATAAAAATAGAATGTTAGGTGGACCTGGTGGATTGGAAACCTGCAACCCAAGGTACATGAAAGGCATTGCGATGACATTCAGTTAAATTCGAAAGGCAGGAGTTGCAATAAGCAAAGATTGCACTGTTGCACTCCAGCCTTTTTGACAAGAGAGAAACTGCATGTAATAAAAAAATTCGGTTTTTGTGGTGAAATCTCCCGGTACCTCGTTTTGTTTCAATTGGACACACTCATCAGTCTGTTATATTTCCTTCTTTTTCTCTTTTATTATGTAAGGTGGGTTTTCACCGTAATACTCAGGGTGACCTCGAACTCGTGACCTTAGAAAACCCGCCCACCTCGTCCTCCCAAAGTGCTTAGATTGCTGGCGTGAGTGGCAACACCTGGCAGAATCTCCCTAATTTCCTTTTTAACATTACATTAAAACAGCCCGGCACCGTGGCTAACGGCAGCCTGTCATTCAGAGGACTCAAAGATCAATGCGGGCAAATCACGAGAAGCTGCAGGTTCGGGAACTGCCCGAGCAACATGGTGAAACCACGTCTTTAAAACGAAAACACAATTTGGGTTGGGCCCCGCGGCTCAATTCTGTAGTCCCAGCACAAAGAATGCAGAGGCAGGCGGATCGTGTGGTCACAGGTTTGAGACTGTCCTAGAAGGACACAGTGTAGCCCGTTCCCTATAAAATACAAAAAAAAAATACAGAAAAACATAAAAAATCTTAGCTGGGCTTGGCATGTGGTCTCTTCGGCAGCACGTACACTAAAATTGTGATGATACACAGAAGGCCGGCGTCGTCGTAGTGGAGATATGACACGCAGAGATGTGCAGGTTTTTGTATTTTATTTCTTTGCACTGACTGCTTTCTGGAAATCAAATAAAGATCGATTGGAGGTACAGAAAAATAAAAATAGAACGTTAGCTGGACCTGGTGTTGTGGACACCTGCAAACCCAGCTACTTGAAAGGCATTGGTATGCCATTCAGTTGAACCTTAAAGGCAGGAGTTGCAATAAGCAAAGATTGCAGTGTTGCTCTCCAGCCTTCGTGACAAGAGGGAAACTTCACGTCATAAAGAAAGGAGGTTTGTGGGTGGAGTCTCTTGGCACCTCGTTTTTTATCAATTGCACACACTCATCAGTCTTTTAGCTTTATTTTCTTTTTCTTTTTTATTATGTAAGGTGGGTTTTCACTGTAATTCTCAGACTGACATCAAACTCCCGACCTATGGAAGCCCACCAACCTCGGCCCCCCAAAGTGCTTAGATTGCTGGCATGAGTATCAACACCTGGCAGAGTCTCTCTAATTTCTTTTTTAACAATATATTATAACAGCTCGGCATGGTGTTTATAGTCATTCTGTCATTCAGAGGCCTCAAAGATCAATGCGGGCAAATCACGAGACGTTGCGGGTTTCAAGACCCACCCAAACAACATGGTAAAACCACGTCTTTAAAACAAAAACACACTTTGGGTTGGGCTCCGTGGCTCAAGCCTGTAGTCGCAGCAAATAAATGCAGAGTCAGGCGGATCATGATGTCTCAGTTTCGAGACTGTTCTTGAAGGACACAGCGTAGCCCGCTCCCTATAAAATACAAAAAAAATAGAAAAACATAAAGAATCTTGGAGAGAGATCCAAGATGGCTGATCGTTTACAGCTCGGGATTGTAACTCCCAGTGAAAGCTCCAAGAACGTGAGGACGACACGTCTTCAGAGAAATTTTCGTCGCCCACGGACCAGAAGATTTTCAGTGGAGGAGCCCTGTGGGTCACCAGCGCGACTTCTGTGGCCGGCGCAGCGGTTTTGTCGTCACCTCGGCGCGGCAGCTCTTCGTGCGCAGTAAACGGGACTGTTTCCCCTACTGACTGGTGTTTGGAGCTCCGGGAAGGCAGAGCCACTTGTGGACTCAAGAAGGAAGCCAGACTGGAGATTCCCAGGCAGAAGAGCACCATCAGTCTTATTGCTGTTGTTTTGGCTGGCGCAGTGGGTTGCTCGGATTCCAGCACTGGGAATCAATAAATTGGACGTCCTCTCAGGAACTTAATCAGAAAGGTGCTAATTGTAAAGACATCAGATGGATAAATATCCAATAAAGGGAAAAAAGCAGCCTAAAAAGGCCGAGAAAACTGAAAGTCAGAACTCCTCTCCCTCTACAGGGGATAGTAATTCCTCATCAGCAATGGAACAAGCCCTAATGGAAGAGGACTGTGTTCCAGTATCTGAAGGAGGTTTTAGAAGGTGGATGGTAAAAAACCTCTGGGAATTGAAACAACTTGTTCTAACCCAATGTAAAGAAACTAAGAACTTTGAAAAAAGGTTAGACGAAATGTTAAAAAGAATGGACAATATAGAAAGGAATATAAATGAACTAATGGAGTTGAAAAATACAACACAACAACTTAGTAAAATATGCACAAGTTTGAATAGCTGAATGGATCAAGCAGAAGAAAGGATATCAGAGGTCGAAGACCGACTTAATTAAATGGAACGAGAAGACAAGAATAGAGAAAAAAGGATAAAAAGGAATGAGCAAAGTCTCCAAGAATTATGGGACTATGTGAAAAGACCTAATCTACGTTTGATAGGTGTACCTGAATGTGATGGAGAGAATGAATCCCAGCTGGAAAATACTCTTCAGGATATTATCCAGGAGAATTTTCCCAATCTAACAAAGCAGGATACCATTCAACCTCAGGTAATACAGAGAACACCACAAAGATATTCCTTAAGAAGAGCAACCCCAAGACACATAATCATTAGATTCATTAGGGTTGAAACAAAGGAGAAAATACTAAGGGCAGCCAGAGAGAAAGGTCAGATTACCCACAAAGGGAAGCCTATTAGACTTACAGCAGATTTCTCAGTAGAGACCCTACAAGCCAGAAGAGAATGGGGGCCGATATTTAACATCCTCAAAGAACAGAAATTTCAGCCCAGAATTTCATATCCTGCCAAACTAAGCTTCACAATTGAAGGAAAAATAAAATCTTTTATGAACAAGCAAGTACTCAGAGATTTTATTACCACCAGGCCTGCTTTACAAAATCTTCTGAAAGAAGCATTACACACAGAAAGGAACAACCAGTATTAGCCTTTCTAAAAATATACCAAAAGGTAAAGAACATCAACAGAAAGAAGAATTTACATCAATGAATGGATAAAATAGCCAGTAAACATCAAATGGCAGTAAATTTTCTAATTAAAAAAATACAGCCAAAATCTAACCGTATACTATATCCAGACCCATTTCATATCCAAAGATATACATAGACTAAAAACAAAGGGTTGGAGAAAGATTTACCAACCAAATAAAGAAAAAAAAACAAATAAATAAACAAAAAGGAGTTGCAATTCATGCATTTGATAAGGATCAATGCATCCTAACACCCAGATACATAAGACCCATAAAGAGATTCAGACTCAACGAAACAGAAAATAAATAAGGATATCCAGAATCTGAACTCAGATCAGTAACAAGTAAACTTAATAAGCACTTGAAGAACTCTCCACTTTAGATAAATAAAATATACATTCCATTTTAAATACACAAAATAATGATCGGCCATTATGAATAGCCATTTATAGAATAAAGCAATATTCTTATTCTCTCTCCATCTTTTTCTTTTCCTTTCCAAAAAAAAAAAATCAATCCAATCTCCAGCAAAACAAAGTTTAGCCTTTCTTTTCATTTAGGAGGATAAAAAAAAAGAAAAAAAAAGTACCTCAGAAACCAGGTCTCTTTGACTTTCTCTCGTCCTCCGATTTTCCCATCCTTCTTTCTTCAAAAAAAAAAAAATTTCAGCTGTGATTGGCATGTTGTCTTTACTCAACATATACACTTAAATTGGGATGCTACAGAGAAGGCCGGCTTCTGCATAGTAGAAAAATTACTCACACACGTGTGCTGTTTTTGTATTTTATTTCTTCGTAGTGACTACTTTGTGGAAATCAAAGAAAGATAGATTGGAGGTAAAGAAAAATAAAAATAGAGAGTTAGCTGGATTTGGTGGTGTGGTCACCTGAAACCCCAGCTACTTCACAGGCATTGGGATGACATTCAGTTGAACCCAACAGGCAGGAGTTGCAATAAGCAAAGATCGCACTGTTGCACTCCAGCCTTGGTGACAAGTGAAAATCTGCACGTAAAAAAGAAAGGCAGTTTTCGGGGTGGAGTCTCTCGGCACCTCCTTTTGTTTCAATTGCACACACTCATCAGTCTGTTACCTTTCTTTTTTTTTTCTCTTTGATTATGTAAGGTGTGTTTTCAGCATAATGGTAAGGCTGACCTCGAACTCGGGACCTCAGAAAACCCGCCCACCTCGGCCTCCCAAACTGCTTAGATTGCTAGCATGAGTGGCAGCACCTGGCAGAATCTCTCCAATTTCTTTTTTATCAATACAGTATAAGAGCCCGGCAGGGTGACTAACGGCAGCCTCTCATTCAGAGGCCTCAAAGATCAATACAGAAAATCACGAGAAGTTGCGGGTTCGAGACCTGCCCGACCAACATGGTGAAACCCCATCTTTAAAATGAAAACAGAATTTGGCTTGGGCTCCTTGGCTCAAGCCTGGAGTCACAGAACAAAGAATGCAGAGGCAGGCGGATCGTGAGGTCACAGTTTCGAGACTGGCCTCGAAGGACACAGCATAGCCCGCACCCTATAAAATACAAAAAAAAAAAAAAACCCAAAAACATAAAAAAGCTTAGCTGGGCTTGGCATGTGGTCTCTTCTGCAGCAGATACAGAAAAATTTGGACGTGACACAGAAGGCCCGCGTCATAGTAGTCTAAAAATGACACGAACAGGTGTGCAGCTTTTAGTATTTTATTTCTTTGTAGTGACTGCTTTGTGGAAATTAAATAAAGATAGATTGGAAAACCAGAAAAATAAAAATAGAAAATTAGCTGGACCTAGTGGTGTGGACACATACAACCCCAGCTACTTTAAAGGCATTGGGATGACATTCAGTTGAACCTGAAAACCAGGAGTTGCAATAATCAAGATCGCACTGTTGCACTTCAGCCTTGGTGACAAGAGGGAAACTTCACGTAATAAAGAAAGGCGGTTTTGGGGGTGGAATCTCTCGGAACCTCGATTTGTTTCAATTGCACACACTGAACAGTCTGTTATCTTTCATTTTTTTCTCTTTTATTACGTAAAATGGTTTTTACCATAATGTTAATGCTGACCTCGAACTGGGGACCTGAGAAATCCCTCCCACCTCGGCCTCCCAAAGTGCTTAGATTGCTGGTGTGAGTGGCAGCACCTGGCAGAGTCTCTCCAATTTCTTTTTTATCAATACATTATAACAGCCCGGCATGGTCGCTGACAGCAGCCTGTCATTCAGAGGCCTCAAATATAAATGCAGGCAAATCACTAGAAGTTTCAGGTTCTAGACCTTCCCGACCAACCTGGTGAAACCACGTCTTTAAAACAAAAAGACAATTTGGGTTGCGTTGCACTCCATGGCTGAAGCCTGTAGTCCCAGCACGAAGAATTCTGAGGCAGGCATGTGGTGACGAAACAGGTTCGAGACTGGCCTCGAAGGACACAGTGTAGCCCGCTTTCTATAAAAAAAAAACAAAAGAAGAAAAAAACAGAAAAACATTAAAAAGTTTAGCTCGGCTTGGCATGTGGTCTCTTTGGAAGCATGTACCCTAAAATTTGGACTCAACACAGAAGGCCGGCGTCGTCGTAGAGTAAAAATGACACGCACAGGTGTGCAGCTTTTTGTATTTAATTTCTTCATTGTGACTGCTTTGTGGAAATCAAATAAAGATAGATTGGAGGTACAGAAAAATAAAAATAGAAAGTTAGCTTGAACCTGGTGGTGTGGACAGCTGCCACCCCAGCTACTTGAAGGGCATTGGGATTACATTCAGTTGAACCCGAAAGGCAGGAGTTGCAATAAGCAAAGATCACACTGTTGCACTCCAGCCTTGGTGACAAGAGGGAAACTTCACGTAAAAAGAAAGGCAGTTTTGGGGGTGGAGTCTATCGGCCCCTCGTTTGGTTTCAGTTAAACACACTCATCAGTTTGTTACCTTTCTTTTCTTTTTCTCTTTTATTATGTAAGGTGGGTTTTCACCGTAATGCTCAGGCTGACCTCGAACTTGTGACCTTAGGAAACCCGCCCACCTCAGCCTCTCAAAGTGCTTAGATTGCTAGCGTGAGTGGAAACACCTGGTAGAGTCTATCTAATTTCTATTTTAACAATACATTATAGCAGCTGGGCATGGTGGATAACGGCAGCCTCTCATTCAGAGGCCTCAAAGATCAATGCGGGCAAATCACGAAAAGTGACTGTTTCAAGACCCGCCCCACCCACATGGTGAAAACACATCTTTAAAATGAAAACACAATTTGGGTTGGGCTCCGCGGCTCAAGCCTGTAGTCCAAGGACAAATAATGCCGAGGCAGGCAGATTCTGAAGTCACAGGTTTGAGACTGGCCTTGAAAAACACAGCGTAGCCTGCTCCCTAAAAAAATACAAAGAAAAAAACATAAAAAAGCTTAGATTGGCTTGGCATTTGGTCTCTTCGACAGCAGGTACACTAAAATTGGGATGATAAACAGAAGGCCGGCATCATCGCAGCGTAAAAATGACACGTACAGGTGTGCAGCATTTTATCTTTTATTTCTTCCTTGTGGCTGCTTTGTGGAAATCAAATAAAGATAGATTGTTGGTACAGAAAAATAAAAATAGAAAGTTAGCTGGACCTGGTGGTGTGGACACCTGCAACCCCAGCTACATAAAAGACATTGGGATTACATTCAGTTGAACCTGAATGGCAGGAGTTGCAATAAGCAAAGATCGCACTGTTGCACTCCAGCCTTGGTGACAAGAGGGAGACTTCACGTAATAAAGAAAGGCGGTTTTGGGGGTGGAGTCTCTCGGCACCTCGTTTTGTTTCCATTGCACACACTCATCTGTCTGTTATCTTTTATTTTTTTCTCTTTTATTATTTAAGGTGGGTATTCACCGTAAGGCTAAGTCTGACCTCGAACTCGGGACCTCAGGAAACCCGCCCAACTCGGCCTCCCAAAGTGTTTAGATTGTTGGTGTGAGTGGCAGCACCTGGCAGAGTCTCTCCAATTTCTTTTTTATCAATACATTATAACAGCTTGGCACGGTGGCTGATGGCAGCCTGTCATTCAGAGGCCTCAAATATCAATGCGGGCAAATCATGATAAGGTGAGGGTTTGAGAACTGCCTGACCAACCTGGTGAAACCACGTCTTTAAAACAAAAACACAATTTGGGATGTGCTCCATAGCTGAAGCCTGTTGTCCCAGCACAATTAATTCTGAGGCAGGCATATCGTGAGTAAACAGGTTCGAGACTGGCCTCGAAGGACACAGCATAGCCTGCATTCTATAAAAAACAAAAGAAAAAAAAGAAAAACATTAAAAAGCTTACCTCTGCTTGGCATGTGGTCTCTTCGGAAGCATGTACACTAAAATTTGGACGCAACAAAGAAGGCCAGCGTCGTCGTAGAGTAAAAATGGCACGCACAGGTGTGCACCTTTTTGTATTTTATTTCTTCGTTGTGACTGCTTTGTGGAAATCAAATAAAAATAGATTGGAGGTAAAGAAAAATAAAAATAGAAAGTTAGCTGGACCTGGTGGTGTGGACACCTGCCACCCAAGCTACTTGAAGGACATTGTGATGACATTCAGTTGAACCCAAAAGGCAAAAGTTGCAATAAGCAAAGATCACACTGTTGTACTGCAGCCTTGGTGACAAGAGGGAAACTTCACATAATAAAGAAAGGCTGTTTTGGGGTGGAGTCTCTCGGCACCTCGTTTTGTCTCGATTGCACACACTCATCAGTCTGTTATCTTTCTTTTTTTTTTCTCTTTTATTATTTAAGGTGGGTATTCACCATAAGGCTAAGTCTGACGTCGAACTCGAGACCTCAGAAATCCTGCCCACCTCGGCCTCCCAAAGTGCTTAGATTGCTGGTATGAGTGGCAGCACCTGGAAGAGTCTCTCCAATTTCTTTTTTATCAATACATTATAACAGCCTGGCATGGTGGCTAATGGGAGCCTGTCATTCAGAGGCCTCAAGGATCATTGTGTTCAAATCATGAGAAGTTGCGAGTTCAAGACCCCCCCGACCAACATGTTGAAACATCATATTTAAAATGAAAACACAATTTGGGTTGGGCTCCGTGGCTCAAGCCTGTAGTCCCAGCAAAAATAATGCCCTGGCAGGCAGATCATGAGGTCACAGGTTTGAGACTGGCCTCGAAGGACACAGCATAGCCCGCTCCCTATAAATTACAAAGAAAAAAACATAAAAATATAATAAAGCTTAGCTTGTCTTGGCATGTGGTCCTTCGGCAGCAGGTACAGTAAAACTGGGACGCTAAACAGAAGGCCGGCATCGTTGTAGTGGAAAAATTACTCGCAGAGGTGTGTGGCTCTTTGTATTTTATTCCTTCATAGTGACTGCTTTGTGGAAATCAAATAGATTGGAGGTACAGAAAAATAAAAATAGAAAATTAGCTTGACCTGGTGCTGTGGACATCTGCAACCTTAGCTACTTGAAAGGCATTGGAATGACATTCAGTTGAACCCAAAAGGCACGAGTTGCAATAAGGAAAGATCACACCATTGCACTCCAGCCTTGGTGACAAAAGGGAAACTGCACGTAATACAAAAAGGCGGTTTTGGGGGAGGAGTCTCTCGGCACCTCGTTTTTTTTTCAATTGCACACACTCATCAGTCTGTTACCTTTCTTTTCTTTTTCTCTTTTATTATGTAAGTTGGGGTTTCACCATAATGCTGAGGGTGACCTCGAACTGGTGACCTCAGGAAACCCACCCACCTCGGCCTCCCAATGTTCTTAGATTGCTGGTGTGAGTGGCAACACCTGGCAGAGTCTCTCTAATTTCTTTTTTAACAATACATTATAACAGCCCGGCACTGTGGCTAACGGCAACCTGTCATTCAGAGGCCTCAAAGATGAATATGGACAAATCATGAGAAGTTGTGGGTTCGAGATCAGCCCGACCAATATGGTGAAACCCCTTCTTTAAAATGAAAACACAATTTGGGTTGGGCTCCGCGGCTCAAGCCTGTAGTTCCAGCACAAAGAATGCTGAGGCAGGCGTATCGTGAGGTCACAGGTTCGAGACTGGCCTTGAAGGACAAAGCGTAGCCCACTCCTTATAAAATACAGAAAAAAAGGCCGGGCACAGTGGCTCAAGCCTGTAATCTTAGCCCTTTGGTATGCCGAGGCCGCTGGATCTCGAGGTCAAGAGATCGAGACCATCCTCGTCAACATGGTGAAACCCCGTCTCTACTAAAGATACAAAATATTAGCTGGGCATGGTGGTGCGTGCCTGTCATCTCAGCTACTCAGGAGGCTGAGGCAGGAGAATTGCCTGAACCCAGGAGGCAGAGGTTGTGGTGAGCCAAGATCACGTCATTGCACTCCAGCCTGGGTAACAAGAGGAAAATTCCGTCTCAAAAAAAAAAAAAGAAAAAAAGTAAAATACAAAAAAAAAAGCAGAAAAACATAAAAAAACGTAGTTGGGCTTGGCATGTGGTCACTTCGGCAGCAGGTACCCTAAAATCGGGACGATACACAGAAGGCCGGCATCATCGTAGCATAAAAGTGACATGCACAGGTGTGCAGCTTTTTATATTTTATTTATTTGTAGTGACTGCTTTGTGGAAATAAAATAAAGATAGATTGGAGGTACAGAAAAATAAAAATGGAAAGTTAGTTGGATCTGGTGGTGTAGACACCTTCAACCCCAGATACTTGAAAGACATTGGGATGACATTCAGTTGAACCCGAAAGGCAGGAGTTGCAATAAGCCAAGATCTCACTGTTGCACTCCAGCCTTAGTGACAAGAGGGAAACTTCACGTAATAAATAAAGGCAGTTTTGGGGGTGGAGTCTCTCAGAACATCGCTTTTTTTTAAATTGCACACACTCATCAGTCTTTTACCTTTCTTTTCTTTTTCTCTTCTATTATGTAAGTTTGGTTTTCACCGTAATGCTCAGGCTGACCTCGAATTCCTGACCTCAGTAAACCCACCCACCTCGGCCTCCCAAAGGGCTTTGATTTCTGGCGTGAGTGGCAGCACCTGGCACAATCTGTCTAATTTCTTTTTTAACAGTACATTATAACAGCTCGGCACGGTGGTTAAAGGCAGCCTGTCATTCAGAGGCCTCAAAGATCAATGCGGGCAAATCACGAGAAGTTGTGGGTTTGAGACTCTACCGACCAACATGGTGAAACCACACCTTTAAAACGAAAACACGGCCGGGTTCGGTGGCTCAAGCCTGTAATCCCAGCACTTTGGGAGGCCGAGGCGGGTGGATCACGAGGTCAAGAGATCAAGAGCATCCTGGTCAACATGGTGAAACCTCGTCTCTACTAAAGATACAAAAAATTAGCTGGGCATGGTGGTGCGTGCCTGTAATCCCAGCTACTCAGGAGGCTGAGGCAGGAGAATTGCCTGAACCCAGGAGCCGGAAGTTGTGGTGAGCCGAGATCGCACCATTGCACTCCAGCCTGGGTAACAAAAGCAAAACTCCGTCTCAAAAAGAAAAGAAAGAAAAGGAAAATGAAAACACAATTTGAGTTCGGCTCTGTAGCTCAAGCCTGTAGTCACAGCACAAATAATGCCGAGGCAGGCATATTGTGAGGTCACAGGTTTGAGACTGGCCTCGAAGGACACAGCATAGCCCGATCCCTGTAAAATTAAAAAAAGAAAAGAAAAACATAAAAAGTCTGAGCTTGGCTTGGCATGTGGTCTCTTCGGCAGCACGTACACTAAAATTTGGACACAACACAGAAGGCCAGCGTCGTCATAGAGTAAAAATGACACACACAGGTGTGCACTTTTTGTATTTTATTTCTTCGTTGTGACTGCTTTGTGGAAATAAAATAAAGATAGATTGGAGGTAGAGAAAAATAAAAATAGAAAGTTACCTTGAACCTGGTGGTGTGGACACCTGCAACCCCAGCTACTTGAAAGGCATTGGGATTACATTCAGTTTAACCCGAAAGGCAGGGGTTGCAATAAGCAAATATCATACTGTTGCACTCCAGGCTTGGTGACAAGAGGGAAACTTCGCATAATAAATAAAGGCGGCTTTGGGGTGAGAGTCTCTCGGCACCTCGTTTTGTTTCAATTGCACACACTCATCAGTCTGTTATCTTTCATTTTTTTTCTCTTTTATTATGTAAGGTGGGTTTTCACCATAATGCTAAGGCTGACCTCCAACTCGGGACCTCAGGAAACCCACCCACCTCGGTTTCCCACAGTGCATAGATTGCTGGCGTGAGTGGCATTACCTGGCAGAGTCTCTCCAATTTCTTTTTTTATCAATATATTATAACTGCCTGGCACGGTGGCGGAGGGCAGCCTGTCATTCAGAGGCCTCAAATATCAATGCGGGCAAATCACAAGAAGTTGCAAGTTCGAGACTCTCCCCACCAACATGGTGAGACCCCATGTTTAAATGAAATCACAATTTGGGTTGGGCTCCGCATCTCAAGCCTGTAGTCCCAGAACAAAGAATTCTGAGGCAGGCATATTGTTAGGAAACATGTTCAAGACTGGCCTCGAAGGACACAGCATAGCCCAATTTCTATAAAAAGCAAAAGCAAAAAAAAAAAAAAAAAAAAAACAAGAAAACATTTTAAAGCTTAGCTCGGCATGGCATGTGGTCTCTTCAGAATCATGTACCCTAAAATTTGGATGCAACACAGAAGGCTGGCGTCGTCGTAGAGTAAAAATGACACGCACAGCTGTGCAGCTTTTTGTATTTTATTTCTTCATTGTGGCTGCTTTGTGGAAATCAAATAAAGATAGATTGGAGGTACAGAAAAATAAAAATAGAAAGTTAGCTTGAACCTGGTGGTGTGGACAGCTGCCACCCCAGCTACTTGAAGGGCATTGGGATTACATTCAGTTGAACCCAAAAGGAAGAGTTGCAATAAGAACATATCGCACTGTTGCACTCCAGCCTTGGTGACAAGAGGGAAACTTCACATAATAATGAAAGGCAGCTTTGGGGATGGAGTCTCCCGGCACCTCGTTTTGTTTCAATTGCACACACTCATCAGTCGGTTATCTTTCTTTTTTTTCTCTGTCATTATGTAAGGTGGGTTTTCACCCTAATACTCAGGCTGACCTCGAAATCGGGACCTCAGGAAACCCACCCACCTCTGCATCTGACAGTGCTTAGATTGTTGGCATAAGTGGCAGCACCTGGCAGAGTTTCTCCAAATTCTTTTTTATCAATACATTATAACAGCCCAGCATGGTGGCAGAGGGCAGACTGTCATTCAGAGGCCTCAAATATCAATGTGGGCAAATCACGAGAAGCTGCGGGTTCGAGACCTGCCCGATCAACATGGTGAGACCCCATCTTTAAACGAAATGACAATTTGGTTTGGGCTCCTTGGCTAAAGCCTGTAGTAGCAGCACAAAGAATTCTGAGGCAGGCATATCATGAGGAAACTTGTTCGAGACTTGCCTCGAAGGACAGAGAGTAGCCCGCTTTCAAAATAAAGCAAAAGAAAAAAAAACAGAAAAACATTGAAAATCTTAGCTTGGCTTGGCATGTGGTCTTTTTGGAAGCATGTACACTAAAATTTGGACGCAACACAGAAGGACGGCATCGTCGTAGAGTAAAAATGACACGTACAGGTGTGCACCTTTTTGTATTTTATTTCTTCGTTGTGACTGCTTTGTGGAAATCAAATAAAGATAAATTGGAAGTACAGAAAAATAAAAATAGAAAGTGAGCTGGACCTGGTGGTGTGAACACCGGCCCCCCCATATAATTGAAGGGCATTGGAATGACATTTATTTGAACCCGAAAGGCAGGAGTTGCAATAGGCAAAAATCACACTGTTGTACTCCAGCCTTGGTGACAAGAGGGTAACTGCACCTAATAAAGAAAGGTGGTTTTGGGGTGGAGTCTCTCGGCACCTCATTTTGTTTCCATTGCACACACTCATCAGTCTGTTACCTTTCTTTTTTTATCTTTTATTACATTAGGTGTGTTTTCACCTTAATGCTCAGGCTGACCTCGAACCCCTGACCTCAGGAAACCCACCCACCTCAGCCTGCAAAAGTGCTTAGATTGCTGGTATGAGTGGCAGCACCTGGCAAAGTCTCTCTAAATACATTTTTAACAATACATTATAACAGCTCAACACAGTGATTAAAGGCAGCCTGTCGTTCAGAGGCCTCAAAAATCATTGTGGGTAAATCACGAGAAGTTGCAGGTTCGAGACCCGCCCGACCAACATAGTGAAACCATGTCTTTAAAATGAAAACACAGTTTAGGTTTGGCTCCATGGCCCAAGCCTGTAGTCCCAGCACAAATAATGCCGAGGCAGGTGGATAGTGAGGTCACAGCTTCGAGACTGGCCTCGAAAAACACAGCATAGCCTGCTACCTATAAAATACAAATAAAAAAATAAAAACATAAAAAAAGCTTAGCTTGGCTTGGCCTGTGGTCTCTTCGGCAGCAGGTACACTAAAATTAGGACGCTAAGCAGAAGGCCGGGATCGTCATAGCGTAAAAATGACACGCACGGTTGTGCAGCTTTTTGTATTTTATTTCTTCTTAGTAACTGCTTTGTGGAAATCAAATAAAGATAGATTGGAGGTACAGAAAAATAAAAATAGAAAGTTAGCTGGACCTGGTGGTGTGGAAACCTGCCACTGCAGCTACTTGAAGGGCATTGGGATGACATTCAGTTGAACCTGAAAGGCAGGAGTTGCAATAAGCAAAGATCACACTGTTGCAGTCCAGCCTTGGTGACAAGAGGGAAATTGTAAATAATAAAGAAAGGCGATTTTGGGGGTGGAGTCTCTCGGCACCTCGTTTAGTTTCAATTGCACACACTCATTAGTCTGTTACCTTTCTTTCTTTTTATCTTTTATTATGTAAGGTGGGTTTTCACCATAATTCTCAGGCTAATCTTGAACCCCTGATCTCAGAAAACCCGCCCACCTCAGCCTCCGAAACTGCTTAGATTGTTGGTCTGAGTGGCAGCACCTGGCAGAGTCTCTCTAACTTCTTTTTTAACAATATATTATAACAGCTTGGCACGTTGATTAAAGGCCGCCTGTCACTCAGAGGCCTCAAAAATCATTGCCGGTAAATCACCAGAAGTTGTGGGTTCGAGACCCGCCGTACCACCATGGTGAAACCACGTCTTTAAAACGAAAACACAATTTGGTTTGGGGTATGCGGCACAGGCCTGTAGTCACAGCACAAAAAATGCTGAGGTAGGCGGATCGTGAGGTCACAGGTTCGAGATTGGCCTCGAAGGACACAGCGTAGCTCAATCCCTATAAAAAACACACACACAAAAAAATACATAAAAAAAGCTTAGCTTGGCTTGGCATGTGGTCTCTTCAACAGTGGGTACACTAAAATTGGGAAGCTACACAGAACACTGGCATCTTCATAGTGAAAAAATGACACGCACAGGTGTGCAATTTTTGTATTTTATTTCTTCGTAGTGACTGATTTGTGGAAATCAAATAAAGATAGATTGGAGGTACAGAAAAATAAAAGTAGAAAGTTTGCTGTATCTGGTGGTGTGAACACCTGAAACTCCAGCTACTTGAAATGCATTGGAATGACATTCAGTTGAACCCGAAAGGCAGGAGTTGTAATAAGCAAAGATCGCACTGTTGCACTCCAGCCTTGGTGACAAGAGGGAAACTTCGCATAATAAAGAAATGCGGTTTTGGGGGTGGAATCTCTCAGCACCTCGTTTTATTTCAATTGCACACACTCATCAGTCTGTTACCTTTCTTTTTGTTTTCTCTTTTATTATGTAAGGTGGGTTTTCACTGTAATGCTCAGGCTGACCTCAAACAGCTGACCTCAGGAAACCCGTCCACCTAGGCCTCCCAAAGTGCTTAGATTGCTGGCGTGAGTGACAGCACCTTGCTGAGTCTCTCTAATTTCGTTTTTAACAATACATTAGAACAGTTCAGCACGATGTTTAAAGGCAGCCTGTCATTTATAGGCCTCAAAGATCAAGGCGGGCAAATCACGAGAAGTTGCGAGTTCTAGATCCACAGGACCAACATGGTGAAACCACGTCTTTAAAATGAAAACACAATTTGGGTTGGGCTCCGTGGCTCAAGCCTGTAGTCCCAGCAGAAAGAATGCAGAGGCAGGCAGATCGTGAGGTCACAGATTTTAGACTGTCCTTGAAGGATGGAGTGTAGCCTGCTCCCTATAAAATACAAAAACATAAATAAACCAGAAAAACATAAAAATCTTAGCAGGGCTTGGCATGTGGTCTCTTCAGAAGCATGTACACTAAAATTTGGACGCTACACAGAATGCCAGCATCTTCGTAGTAGAAAAATGACTCGCACAGGTGTGCAGTTTTATTATTTTATTTCTTCGTAGTGACTGCTTTGTGGAAATCAAGGAAAGGTAGATTGGAGGCAAAGAAAAATAAAAATAGAAAGTTAGCTAAATCTGGTGGTGTTGTCACCTGAAACCCAAGCTACTTAACAGGCATTGGGATGACATTCAGTTGAACCTGAAAGGCAGGTGTTGTAATAAGCAAATATCGCACTGTTGCATTCCAGCCTTGGTGACAAGAGGGAAACTTCACGTAATAAAAAAAGGCAGTTTTGGGGGTGGAGTCTCTCGGCACCTCGTTTTGATTTAATTGCACACACTCATCAGTCTGTTACCTTTCTTTTCCTTTTCTCTTTTATTATGTAATGTGGGTTTTCACTGTAATGCTCAGGCTGACCTCGAACTCCTGACCTCAGGAAACCCGTCCACCTAGGCCTCCCAAAGTGCTTAGATTGCTGGCGTGAGTGACAGCACCTTGCTGAGTCTCTCTAATTTTGTTTTTAACAATGCAATATAACAGCTCGGCAGGGTGGTTAAAGGCATCCTGTCATTCAGTTGCCTGAAACATCAATGCGGGCAAATCAGGAGAAGTTGCGCTTTCGATACCCGGCCCACCAACTTGGTGAAACCACGTATTTAAAACGAAAAGACAATTTGGGTTGGGCTCCGCGGCTCAAGCCTGTAGTCGCAGCACAAAGAATGCCAAGGGAGGCAGATCGTGAGGTCACAGCTTCGAGACTGGCTTCGAAGGACACAACATAGACCGCTCCCTATAAAATACAGAAAACAAAAAAAACAGAATAACATAAAAAAGCTTAGCTGGCCTTGGCATGTGGTCTCTTTGGCAGCACGTACACTAAAATTGGGATGCTATACAGAAGGCCCTCGTCGTCGTAGTGGAAAAATGACACGCAGAGGTTTGCAGGATTTGTATTTTATTTCTTCGTAGTGTCTGCTTTGTGGAAATCAAAGAAAGATTGGAGGTACAGAAAAATAAAATAGAAAGTTAGCTGGACCTGGTGGTGTGGACAACTGCAACCCCAGCTACTTGAAAGGCATTGGGATGACATTTAGTTGAACCCGAAAGGCAGGAGTTGCAGTAAGCAAAGATCGCAGTTTTGCACTCCAGCGTTGGTGACAAATGGGAAACTTCACGTATTAAAGAAAGGCGGTTTTGGGGGTGGAGTCTCTCGGCACCTCGTTTTGTTTCAATTGCACACACTCATCAGTCTGTTACCTTTTTTTCTCTCTTTTATTATGTAAGGTGTGTTTTCACTGTGATGCAAAGGCTCACCTGGAACTCGGGACTTCAGGAAACCCGCCCACCTCGGCCTCACAAAGTGCTTAGATTGCTTGTGTGATTGGCAGTAGCTGGCAGAGTCTCTCCAATTTATTTTTATCAATACATTTTAACGGCCTGGTACGGTGGCTGAAGGTAGCCTGTCATTCAGAGGACTCAAATATCAACATGGGCAAATCACGAGAAGTTGCAGACTCGAGACCTGCCAGACCAACCTGGTGAAACCAAGTCTTTAAAACAAAAACACAATTTGGTTTGCCCTCCGGGGCTGAAGACTGTAGTCCCAGCACAAAAATTCCGAGGCAGGCAGATCGTGAGGAAACAGGTACGAGACTGGCCTTGAAGGACACAGCGTAGCCCGCTATCTATAAAAAGAAAAAAAGAAAAGAAACAGAAAAACATTAAAAACCTTAGCTCGGCTTGGCATGTGGTCTCTTCGGAAGCACGTCCACTAAAATTTGGACGCAACACAGAAGGCCAGCGTCGTCGTAGCATAAAAATAACAGCACAGGTGTGCAGCATTTTGTATTTTATTTCTCCGTAGTGACTGCTTTGTGGAAATCAAATAAAGATAGATTGGAAGTACAGAAAATTAAAAAATAGAAAATTAGCTGGACCTGGTGGTGTTGACACCTGCCACCCCAGCTACTTGAAGGGCATTGGGATGACATTCAATTGAACCCAAAAGGCAGGAGTTGCAATAAGCAAAGATCGCACTGTTGCACTCCCGCCTTGGTGACAAGAGGGAAACTTCAGGTAATAAAGAAAGGCGGTTTTGAGGATGGAGTCTCTCAGCACCTCGTTTTGTTTTAATTGCACACACTCATCAGACTTTTACCTTTCTTTTCGTTTTCTCTTTTATTATGTAAGGTGGAATTTCATCCTAATGCTCAGGGTGACCGCGAACTCGTGACCTCAGAAAACCTCCCCAACTCAGCCTCCCAAAGTGCTTAGATTGCTGGCGTGAGTGGCAGCAGCTGGCAGACCCTTTCTAAATTTTTTCCTAAAAATTTATTATAACAGCTCTGCATGGTTGTGAAAGGCAGCCTGTAATTCAGAGGCCTCAAAGATCAATGAGGGCAAATCACAAGAACTTGCGGTTCAAGACCCACATGACCAGCATGGTGAAACTACGTCTTTAAAGTGAAAACACAATTTGGTTTAGACTCCACGTCTCAAACCTGTAGGCGCAGCACAAAGAATGCCCAGGCAGGCAGATAGTGAGGTCACAGCTTCGAGATTGGCCTCAAAAAACACAGAGTAACCCACTCCCTATAAAATAGAAAAAAAATGGAATAACATAAAAATCTTAGCTGGGCTTGGCATGTGGTCTCTTTGGAAGCACGTACACTAAAATTGGGATGCTTCACAGAAGGCCGGCATCGTCGTAGTGCAAAAATGACATGCAGAGGTTTGCAACTTTTAATATTTTATTTCTTCATAGTGACTGCTTTGTGGAAATCAAATAAAGATAGATTGGAGGTATAGAAAAATAAAAATAGAAAGTTAGCTGGACCTGGTGTTGTGGATACCTGCAACCCCAGCTACTTAACAGGCATTGGGATGACATTCAGTTGAACCTGAAAGGAAGGAGTTGCAACAAGAAAAGATTGCACTGTTGAACTTCAGCCTTGGTGACAATAGGGAAACTGCACGTAATAAAGAAAGGCTGTTTTGTGGGTGGAGTCTCTCAGCACGTCGTTTTGTTTCAATTGCACACACTCATCAGTCTGTTACCTTTCATTTTTGTTTTTTCTCTTTTATTTTCTAAGGTGGGTTTTCACCGTAATGCTAAGGCTGACCTCGAACTCGGGACCTAAAGAAACCCGCCCACCTCGGCCTCCTAAAGTGCTTAGATTGCTGGCATGAGTGGCAGCACCTGGCAGAGTCTTTTCAATTTCTTTTTATCAATACATTAACAGACTGGCACGGTGGCTGAGGGAAGCCTGTCATTCAGAGGCCTTAAATATCAATGAGTGCAAATCACGAGAAGTTGCGGGTTCAACACCCGCTCGACCAACATGGTGAAACCACGTCTTTAAAATTAAAACACAATTTGGGTTGGGCTCCACGGGTCTAGCCTGTAGTCTCAGTACAAAGAATGCAGAGGCAGGCGGATCCTGAGGTCACAGGTTCGAGACTGTCCTCGAAGGACATAGTGTAGCCCACTCCCTATAAAATACCAAAAAAAAAAAAAAAAAAAAAAAAAAAAAAACAGAAAAACATAAGAAACCTTAGCTGGGATTGGCATGTGGTCTCTTCGGCAGCAGGTACACTAAAATTGGGATGCTACGCAGAAGGCCGGCATCTTCGTAGTAAAAAGATGACATCCATAGGAGTGCAGTTTTTGTATTTTATTTCTTCATAGTGACTGCTTTGTGGAAATCAAATAAAGATAGACTGGAGGTTCAGAAATATAAAAATAGAAAGTTAGCTGGACCTGGTGGTGTGGACACCTGCCACCCCAGCTACTTGAAGGGCATTGGGATGACATTCAGTTGAACCCGAAAGGCAGGAGTGGCAATAAGCAAAGATCGCACTGTTGCACTCCAGCCTTGGTGTCCAGAGGGAAAATTCACCTAATAAAGAAAGGCAGTTTTGGGGGTGGAGTCTCTCAGCACCTCGTTTTGTTTCAATTGCACACACTCATGAGTCTGTTCCCTTTATTTTCTTTGTCTCTTTTATTATGTAAGGTGGGTTTTCAGCATAATGCTCAGGGTGACCTTGAACACGTGTCCTATGAAAACCTGCAAACCTCGGCCTCCCAAAGTTCTTAGATTGCTGCCGTGAGTGGCAACACCTGGCAGAGTCTCTCTAATTTCAGTTTTAACAATACTTTTCGTTTTTTTTTTTTGCCAATCAATGAGAGTTTGTAAGGTTGCTGAGGTTGATTGTCCTTGAACTCTTGGCCTTGCGTTCGCAAGCACCATGACATCCAGCTGGAGCCATCTTGGGCCCTTTAACAATACATTTTAACAGCCTGGCACAGAGGCTAATGGCAGCCTCTCATTCAGAGTCCTCAAATATCAATGCAGTCAAATAATCTGAAGTTGTGGGGCCAAGACCTGCCCGACCAATATGGTGAAACCACATCTTTAAAATGAAAACACAATTTGGGTTGCGCTCCACGGCTGAAGCCTGTAGTCCCAGCACAAAGAATTCTGAGGCAAGCATATCATGATAAAACTGGTTCAAGACTGGCCTCGAAGGACACAGCATAGCCCGTTTTCTATTAAAAAAAAAAAGAAAAAGAAAAACAGAAAAACTTGCAAAAGCTTAGCTTGGCTTGTCATGTGCTCTCTACGAAAGCACGTACACTACAATTTGGATGCAACACAGAAGGCCGGCGTCGTCATAGAGTAAAAATAACACGCACATGTGTGCAGTTTTTTGTGTTTTATGTCTTCGTTGTGACTGCTTTGTGGAAATAAAATAAATATAGATTGGAGGTACAGAAAAATAACAATAGAAAGTTAGCTGGACCTGGTGGTGTGGACACCTGCCACCCCAGCTACTTGAAGGGCATTGGGATGACATTCAGTTGAACCCAAAAGGCAGGAGTTGCAACAAGCAAAGATCGCACTGTTGCACTCCAGCCTTGGTGACAAGAGGGAAACTTCACCTAATAAAGAAAGGCAGTTTTGGGGGTGGAGTCTCTTGGCACCTCGTTTTGTTTCAATTTCACACACTCATCAGTCTGTTATCTTTCTTTTCTTTCTCTTTTTTATTATGTAATGTGGGTTTTCAGTGTAATCCTCATGGTGACCTCGAACTCGTGACCTCAGGAAACCCACCCACCTCGGAATCCCAAAGTGCTTAGATTCCTGGCATGAGTGGCAACACCTTGCAGAGGCTCTCTAATTTCTTTTTTAAAAATACATTATAACAGCCTGGCACAGTGGCTAACCGAAGCCTCTCATTCAGAGGCCTCAAAGATCAATGCGGGCAAATCACAAGAAGTTGTGGGTTCGAGACCCACCCGAGCAACATGGTGAAACCCTGTCTTTAAAATGAAAACACGGGGTTTTCACAAGATGGCGTCATAGAGGTGACTCATGATTGCAGCTCTCAGTGAAGGCATAGAGGGTGAGTTTTAGCCGCATTATCAGACGGTCCTTTCTTGCTCACAGAACATTGAAAGTCCCAAGTTTGGGAAAGACAGGAGATGCTAGCACAGCCGGCTCGCACAGCTGGTTCAGCCGAGCCAGCACCACAGGACAGCAGCACATGGCACAAAACACAGTGGTCTGGGTGCCCTGTTAAACCGGCAATCTGAGATTTGGAGGGGCAGATTGGCATGTCCGCCTGATTGAACAGAACTTGGACAATGAACCAGACAAGGAGATTTCTGGGAAACGTGATCTGAGCCAGTGCAGTGCACAGCAGCACGGGAAATCACATGTATCCCAGTGCCCTATCGGCAGGCTACTGGGGTGCCAGTGAGAGAGTCAACCTTTCAGCTTCTGGAGAGAAAAAAAGAGAGAGAGAGGACAGACTCTGAGGCAGAGAGCTGAGTGATTGAGCTCGGCAGAACCCCCCTCATGGGGACAAGCAGGGTGGTTATTGGAGGCACTCGAGGCTGAGAGTTTTGCTGCTGGCATCTAGGATGGTGCAGCCCGGTGGGGGATGGGCATCCCCCACTACGGACACAATCTGCCCCTACTGAAGTACCACCCAGGGCTGATGCAGCCTGCCGTTGCTGAGGCAAACGGCCATAAGAGAGAGACTCCACCAAGAGGGCAGAGCGCACCACAGCAGAATGGAGCCCGAAGCAGCAGGGCGGACCTGTGCTAGCAGGGTGGAGCCCCAGCAGGCAGAGTGAATAGACTGTGACCTAGTGGGGCAGGACAGTGCAACAGATACTCATAAAGAAAGCTCCAACTCCCAGAGACAGAGCACTTTAGGGGAAAAAAAGGGGGGGTTTATGAGTTCTGTTGCAGCAGACATAAACATATCCTCCCAACATCCCTGAATGAACAATGGAGCTCAGAGCTCAGCACTGGTCCTATAAAGCACAGACCGTCTCCTCAAGCAGATCCCTGACCCCTGTATATCCAAAGAGTCACCCCAAAAAAGGACTAATCAGACTGACATTTGGTGGGCATCATTCTGGAACAAAGATAGCAGAAGAAAAAACTGGTAGCATTCCTCACCATTCTGGAGCTGCTACAGGTGTATCCCAGAAAAGCAGGGCCTGGAGTGGACCTCAGCACTCGTACAGCAGAGGGGCTAGATCATGAGAAGGAAAACAAAGTAACAGAAATACCTCATCATCAACAATCTGGGTGTCCACTCAGAGACCCAATTGAAAAATCAGCAACTACTAAGATGACAGGTGAATAAATCCATAAAGATGGAAAGACACCAGCACAAAAAGGAGGAAAACACCCAAAAGCAAAACACCTCACCTCCTACAAAGGACCAAAACTCCTCACCAGCAAGGGAAAAAAGCTGGACTGAGAATGAGTGTGATGAAATGATGGAATCAGACTTCAGAAAGTGGATAATGAGAAACTTCAGGGAGCTAAAAAAACATGTTCTAAATCAGTGCAAAAAACTAAGAACCTTGAAAAAAGATTTGAAAAAAAGATGCGAGGAAACGAAAATAAAAATGGACAACTTAGAGAGGAATATGAATAAACAGAAGAAGGTGAAAAACACAACACGAGAACTTTGTGAAGCATGCACAAGTTTCAACAGCCGAATTGACCAAGCAGAAGAAAGAATATCAGAAGTCGAAGATCAACTCAATGAAATAAAAGGAGAAACCAAGATTAAAGAAAAAAGTGCAAAAAGGAATAAAAAAACTCCAAGAAATGTGGGACTATGTGAAGAGAAAAACCTATGTTTGATAAGTGTACCCGAATGTGATGAAGAGAATGAATCCACGCAGGAAAACACTCTTCAGGATATTATCCAGGAAAATTTCCCCAACCTAGCAAGACAGGTCAATACTCAACTCCAGGAAATACAGAGAACAGAACAAAGATACTCTGCAAGAAGAGCAAACCCAAGGCACATAATCGTCAGATTCACCAGGGTTGAAATGAAGGAGAAAATATTAAGGGCAGCCAGAGAGAAAGGTCGGGTCACCCACAAAGGGAAGCCCATCAGACTCACAGCAGAACTCTCAGCAGAGACTCTACAAGCCAGAAGAGAGTGGGGGCCAATATTCAACATCCTTAAAGAAAAGAGCTTTCAACCCAGAATTTTATATCCAGCCAAACTGAGCTTCCTAAGTGAAGGAAAAATAAAATCCTTCATAAACAAGCAAGTACTCAGAGATTTTGTCATCACTAGCCTGCTTCACAAAAGCTCCTGAAAGAGGCACTACACATAGAAAGAAACAACCAGTACCAGCCATCTTAAAAGCATACCAAATGCTAAAGAGCATCAACAAAATGAAGAATCTACACAAACCAATGACCAAAACAGCGAGCTAGCATCAAAATGGCAGTATCAAATTCACACATAATAATACTAACCCTAAATATAAATGGGTTAAATGCACCAATCAAAAGACACATACTGGCAAATTGGATAAAAAACCAAAACCCATCGGTGTGCTGTATCCAGGAAACCAACCTCACATGCAAGGATACATAAAGGCTCAAAATAAAGAGATGGAGGAAGATTTACCAAGCATATGGAGGGCAAAAAAAAAAGGAGGAGTTGCAATTCTTGTCTCTGATAAAATACACTTTAAAGCAACAAAGATCAAAAGGGACAAAGAAGGTCATTACATAATGGTAAAATGATCAATACAACAAGAAGAGCTAATGATTCTAAATATATATGGACCCAATGTAGGAGCACCCAGATATATAAGGCAAGTTCTTAATGACTTACAAAAAGACTTAGACTCCCACACAATAATAGTGGGAGACTTTAACACTCCACTGTCAATATCAGACAGATCAAAAAGACAGAAAATTAACAAGGATATCCAGGACTTGAACACAGACCTGGAACAAGCAAACCTGATAGACATTTACAGAACTCTCCACCCCAAATCCACAGAATATTCATTCTTCTAAGCACCACATCACATCTACTCCAAAATTGACCACATAATTGGAAGTAAAGCACTCCTCAGCAAATGCAAAACAACTGAAATCATAACAAACAGTCACTCAGACCATAGTGCAATCAAGTAAGAACTCAGAATTCAGAAAATAACACAGAACCGCACAGCTTGATGGAAACTGAACAACTGGCTCTTGAATGTTGATTGGATAAACAATGAAATGAAGGCAGAAATAAAGAAGTTCTTCGAAACCAATGAGAACAAAAACAAAACATACCAGATTCTCTGGGACATATTTAAAGCAGTCTGTAGAGGAAAATATATAGCAATAAGTGCCCACATGAGAAGAGTGGAGAGATCCAAAATTGACACCCTATCATCAAGATTGAAAGAGTTAGAGGACCAAGATCAAAAAATCTCAAAACCTAGCTGAAGACAAGAAATAACTAAGATCAGAGCAGAACTGAAGGAGATAGAGACCAAGAAAAACCCTTCATAAAATCAATAAATCCAAGAGCTGGTTTTTCGAAGAGATCAACAAAATAGACAGACCACTAGCCAGACTGATAAAAAAGAAAAGAGAGAACAACCAAATAGATGCAATGAAAAACAATAATGGGGAAATCACCACAGATTCTACAGAAATTCAAACCATCATCAGAGAATACTACAAACAACTCTATGCACATAAACTAGTAAACCAGGAAGAAATGAATAAATTCCTGAACGCCTGTGTCCTCCCAAGCCTAAACCAGGAGGAAGCTGAAACTATAAATAGACCAATAACAAGGTCTGAAGTTGAGGCAACAATTAAGAGCCTAACACACAACAAAAACCCAGGTCCAGATGGGTTTACAGCCGAATTCTACCAGACACACAAAGAGGAGCTGGTACCATTTCTTCTGAAACTATTCCAAATAATTCAAAAAGAGGGAACCCTTCCCAAATCATTTTATGAGACCAACAGCATTCGAATACCAAAACCCGGCAGAGACTCAACAAGAAAAGAAAACTTCAGGCTAATATCCATGATTAACATAGATGCAAAAATCTTCAATAAAATACTGGCAAACCGATTGCAACAGCACATTAAAAAACTTATCCATCATGATCAAGTAGGATTCATTCTGGAGACGCAAGGCTGGTTCAACACACGCAAGTCTATAAATGTAATTCACCACATAAACAGACGCAAAAACAAAAACCACATGATTATCTCAATGGACACAGAGAAGGCCTTGGACAAAATTCAACAGCACTTAATGCTAAAAACCCTCAATAAACTTGGTATTGATGGAACATATCTCAAAGTAATAAAAGCTATTTATGACAAACCAACAGCCAATGTCATACTTAATGGGCAAAAACTGGAAGCATTCCCTTTGAAATCCGGCACTAGACAAGGATGCCCTCTCTCACCACTCCTATTCAACAGAGTACTGGAAGTTCTAGCCAGAGCAATCAGGCAAGAAAAAGAAATAAAGGGTATTCAAATAGAAAATGTGGAAGCCAAATTGTCTCTATTTGCAGATGACATGATAGTACACTTAGAAGACCCCATCACCTCATTCCAAAAGCTCCTGAAACTGATAAGCAACTTCAGCAAAGTCTCAGGATATAAAATCAATGTGCAAAAATTACAAGCATTCCTATACCCTAATAACAGACTTAAAGAGAACCAAATTAAGAACAAACTGCCATTCAAAATTGATAAAAAGTAAATAAAATACCTAGGAATACAGCTTACAAGGAACGTAAGGAACCTCTTTAAGGAAAACTACAAACCACTGCTCAATGAAATAAGAGAGAACACAAACAGATGGAGAAACATTCCATGTTCATGGTTAGGAAGAATCAATATCGTGAAAATGGCTATACTGCCCAAAGTAATTTACACAATCAATGCTAGCCCCATCAAACTACCATTGAATTTCTTCACAGAACTGGAAAAAACCACCATGAACTTCATATGGAACCAAAAAAGAGCCCGCATAGCCAAGTCAATTCTAAGCGAAAAGAACACAGCGGGAGGCATCACACTACCAGACTTCAAACTCTACTACAAGGCTTCAGTAATCAAAACAGCATGGTACTGGTACCAAAACAGAGATATAGACCAATGGAACAGAACAGAGGCATTGGAGGCAACAGGTCATATCTACAACCATATAATATTTGATAAACCAGACAAAAGCAAGCAATGGGGAAAGGATTCCCTGTTTAATTAATGGTGTTTGGAAAACTGGCTAGCCATGTGCAGAAAGCAGAAACTGGACCCATTCCCGACACCTTACACTTAAATTAACTCCAGATGGATTAAAGACTTAAACATAAGACCTGACACCATAAAGAGCCTAGAAGAAAATCTAGGCAAAACCATTCAGGACATAGGAGTAGGCAAGGACTTCATAAACAAAACACCAAAAGCATTGTCAACAAAAGCCAAAATAGACAAATAGGACCTAATCAAACTCCACAGCTTCTGCAGAGCAAAAGAAACAGTCACTGGAGTGAATGGACAACCATCAGAATGGAAAAAATATCTTTGCAGTTTACACATCTGAAAAAGGGCTGATATCCAGAGTTTACAAAGAACTCAAACAGATTTAGAGGAAAAAAACAAACAAGCCCATTCAAAAATGGGCAAAGGATATGAACAGACACTTTACAAAAGAAGACATACATGAGGCGAACAAACATATGAAAAAATGCTCATCATCACTGGTCATTAGAGAGATGCAAATCAAAACCACATTGAGATACCATCTCACGCCAGTTATAATGGTGATCATTAAAATATCTGGAGACAACAGATGCTGGAGAGGATGTGGAGAAAGAGGAACACTCTTACACTGTTGGTGGGAGTGTTAATTAGTTCAACCATTGTGGAAGACAGTGTGGCGTTTCCTCAAGGACCTAGAAATAGAAATTCCATTTGACCCAGAAATCCCATTACTGGGTATATATTCAAAGGACTGTAAATCGTTCTACTATAAGGACACATGCACACGAATGTTCATTGCAGCACTGTTTACAATAGCAAAGACCTGGAACCAACCCAAATGCCCATCGAAGATAGACTGGACTGGGAAAATGTGGCACATATACACCATGGAATATTATGCAGCAATCAAAAATGATGAGTTTGTTTTCTATGTAAGGATATGGATGAATCTGGAGAACATTATTCTCAGCAAACTGACACAAGAACAGAAAAAGAAATACCGCATATTCTCACTCATAGGCGGGTGAGAAAAATGAGAACACATGAACACAGGGAAAGGATCTACTACACACTGGGGCCTATTGGGGGGAAAGGGGGAGGGACAGCTGGGGGGGCTGGGGAGGGATAGTGTGGGGATAAATGCCAAGTGTGGGTGAAGGGGAGGAAGGCAACAAAACACACTGCCATGTGTGTACCTATGCAACTATCTTGCACGTTCTGCACATGTACCCAAGAACCTATAATGCAATAAAAATTTTAAAAAAATGAAAACACAGTTTGGGTTGGGCTTTGCGGCCCAAGCCTGTAGTTCCCGCACAAATAATACTGAGGCAGGCAGATCGTGAGGTCACAGGTTCGAGACTGGCCTGGAAGAAACAGTGTAGCCCACTCCCTATAAAATACAAAGAAAAAAACATAAAAACATAAAAAAGCTTAGCTTGGCTTCTCCTGTGATCTCTTCCGCAGCAGGTGCACTAAAATTGGGATGCTAAACAGAAGGCCGGCATCGTCATAGTGTACAAATGACACACACGGGAGTGCAGCTTTTTTTATTTTATTTCTTCGTTGTGACTGCTTTGTGGAAATCAAATAATGATAGATTGAAGGTACAGAAACAAAAAGACAGTTAGCTGGACCTGGGGGTGTGCACACCTGCCACCACAGCTACTTGAAGGGAATTGGGATGACATTCAGATGATCCTGAAAGGCAGGAGTTGCAATAAGCAAAGATCGCACTGTTGCACTCCAGCCTTGGTGACAAGAGGGAAACTTCACCTTATAAAGAAAGGCGGTTTTGGTGGTGGAGTCTCTCGGCACCTCGTTGTGTTTCAATTGCACACACTCATCAGTCTGTTACCTTTCTTTTTCTTTTCTTTTTTTTTTGTGTAAGATGGGTTTTCAGCATAATCCTCAGTGTGACCTCCAACTCGTGACCTCAGAAAACCAGCCCACATTGGCCTCCCAAATTGCTTAAATTGCTAGCATGAGTGGAAACACCTGGCAGAGTCTCTCTACTTTCTTTCTATTTTTTTTTTTGACTGTTACAAAAGTTTATTTAACAAAAACTCTAATAGGAAAATGTACATGATCTAATTTTTATATCATAGTAAAACAGGCCCTGTGGAGAGAGGACATGGGTTTCTCCGCTGAACAGCCATTATTTATACTTGTTCCAAGGCTTCTAACATGATGATACTATTTCCTCGTATTACCATGATTCCAATATTGTTCTCTTGTCCCCTAGTCGCCATCTCCACACATTCATCTATCACAAGATTCATAAAGGGATCAAATCCTTGCAATATTCCTTGGACATGTCTTCCACCATTTAATTTCAATGATAACTTCTTGTCCATAAATTTTTTCAACTCAGGAGGGTGAGCTTTGCTCATGATAGCTACTTCGTGGGAACACAGAGGCCTTGGAATGGAATGCACGACCTACTCTCTCTACTTTCTTTTTTAACAATATATTATGACAGCCCGGCACGGTGGTTAATGGCAGGCTCTCATTCAGAGGCCTCAGAGATCAATGCGGGCAAATCACGAGAAGTTGCCAGTTCGAGTCCCACCCGATCAACAAGGTGAAACCCGGTCTTTAAAATGAAAACACTATTTGGGTTGGGCTCCTCGGCCCAAGCCTGTAGTTCCAGCACAAATAATGCCAAGGCAGGCGGATCGTGATGTCACAGTTTCGAGACAGGCCTCCAAGGACACAGTGCAGCTCGCACCCTATAAAATACAAAGGAAAAAACATAAAAACTTAAAAAAGCCTAGCTGACTTGGCATGTGATCTCTTCGGCAGCAGGTACACGAAAATTGGGACGCTAAACAGAAGGCCGGAATCGTCGTAGCATATAAATGACACGCACAGGTGTGCAGATTTTTGTATTTTATTTCTTTGTAGTGACTGCTTTGTAGAAATCGAATAAAGATAGGTTGGAGGTACAGAAAAATAAAAATAGAAAGTTAGCTGGAGCTGGTGGTGTGGACACCTGCTACACCAGCTACTAGAAAGGCATTGGGATGACATTCAGTTGAACCCGAAAGGCAGGAGTTGCAATAAGCAAAGATCGCACTGTTGCACTCCAGCCTTGGTGACAAGAGGGAAACTTCGCATAATAAAGAAAGACGGTTTTGGGGGTGGAGTCTCTCGGCACTTCGTTTTGTTTCAATTGCACACACTCATCAGTCTGTTACCTTTCTTTTCTTTTTCTCCTTTATTATGTAAGGTGGGTTTTCACCATAATGCTCATGGTGACCTCGAACTCGTGACCTCATAAAACTCGCCCACCTCAGCCTCCCCAAGTGCTTAGATTGCTGGCATGAGTGGCAACACCTTGCAGAGTCTCTCTAATTTCTTTTTTAAAAATACATTATAACAACCCGGCATGGTGGCTAAGGGCAGCCTGTCATTCAGAGGCCTCAAAGATAAATGCGGGCAAACCACGAGAAGTTGCAGGTTTGAGACAAGCCCGACCAACATGGTGAAACCCCGTCTTTAAAATGAAAACACCATTTGGGTTGGGATCCGCGGCCCAAGTCTTTAGTTCCAGCACAAATAATGCCGAGGCAGGCGGATCGTGAGGACACAGGTTCGAGACTGGCCTCAAAGGACACAGCGTAGCCCACTCCCTATAAAATACAAAGAAAAAAACATAAAAACATAAAGAAGCTTAGCTTGGCTTCGCTTATTGTCTCTTTGGCAGCAGGTACACTAAAATTGGGATGCCAAACCAAAGGCCAGCATCATCGTAGGGTAAAAATGACATGCACAAGTATGCAGCTTTTTGTATTTTATTTCTTCGTAGTGACTGCTTTGTGGAAATCAAATAAAGATAGATTGAAGGTACAAAAACATAAAAATAGACAGTTAGCTGGACCTGGGGGTGTGCACACCTGCCACCCCAGCTACTTGAAGGGCATTGGGATGACATTCAGATGATTCCGAAAGGCAGGAGTTGCAATAAGCAAAGATCGCACTGTTGCACTCCAGCCTTGGTGACAAGAGGGAAACTGCACCTAATAAGGAAAGGTGGTTTTGGGGTGGAGTCTCTCGGCACCTCGTTTTGTTTCAATTGCACACACTCATCAGTCTGTTACTTTCTCTTTTTTTTGTCTTTTATTATGTAACTTGGGTTTTTACGGTAATGCTCAGGCTGACCTGGAAATCCGGACCTCAGGAAACCCACCCACCTCAGCCTCTCAGTGTGCTTAGATTGCTGGCATGCGTGGCAGCACCTGGCAGATTCTCTCTAAATTCTTTTTTAACAATACATTATAATAGCTCGGCACAGTGGTTAAGGTCAGCCTGTCATTCAGAAGTCTCAATGATCAATGCGGGCAAATCACGAGAAGTTGCAGGTTTGAGACCCTCCCGACCAACTTGGTGAAACCACGACTTTAAAACGAAAACACAATTTGGGTTGTGCTCCTTGGCTCAAGCCTGTAGTCCCAGCACAAATAATGCCAAGGCAGGCGGATTGTGAGGTCAGAGGTTTGAGACTGACCTCAAAGGACACAGCATAACCCACTCCCTATAAAATACAAAAAAAAAAAAACAGAAAAACATAAAAAAAACCTTAGCTGAGCTTGGCATGTGGTCTCTTCAGCAGCAGGTACAGTAAAATTGGGACGCTACACAGAAGGCCGGCATCGTCGTAGCATAAAAATGACACGCAAAGGTGTGCAGCTTTATATATTTTATTTCTTCGCAGTGACAGCTTTGTGAAAATCAAAGAAAAATAGATTGGAAGTACAGAAAAATAAAAATAGAAATTTAGCTGGACCTGGTGGTTTGGACACCTGCAACCCCAGCTACTTGAAAGGCATTGGGATGACATTCAGTTGAACCTGAAAGGCAGGAGTTGCAATAAGCAAAGATCGCACTGTTGCACTCCAGCCTTGGTGACAAGAGGGAAACTGCACGTAATAAAGAAAGGTTGTTTTGGGGGTGGAGTCTCTCAGCACCTTTTTTTGTTTCAATTGCACACACTCATCAGTCTGTTACCTTTCTTTTCTTTTTCTCTTTTATTATGTATGGTGGGTTTTCACCATAATGCTTAGGGTGACCTCGATCACCTGACCTCAGGAAACCCGCCCACCTCGGCCTCCCAAGTGCTTAGATTGCTGGCGTTAGTGGCAGCACCTGGCAGAGTCTCTACTTCGTTTTTTAACAATACCTTATAACAGCTCGGCATGGTGGTTAAAGGCAGCCTGACATTTAGAGGCCTCAAAGATAAATGCGGGCAAATCACGAGAAGTTGTGGGTTCGAGACTTGCCCGACCAACATGGTGAAACAGTGTCTTTAAAACAAAAACACAATTTGCGTTTGGCTCCGTGGCTCAAGCCTGTAGTCGCAGCACAAAGAATGCAGAGATAGGCAGATCGTGAGGTCACAGCTTCGCGACTGGCCTCGAAGGACACAGCGTAGCCCACTCCCCATAAAATACAAAAAAAAAAAAAAAAACAACAAGAACAGAATAACATAAAAAAGCTTAGCTGGACTTGGCATGTGATCTCTTCAGAACCTATACACTAAAATTGGGATGCTACACAGAAGGCCGGCATCGTCAACTTTTAAAATGATCCAGAAAAGAAGATGGCTGATTGCTAACAGCTCGGGATTGTAGCTCCCAGTGAAAGCTCGGAAAACGTGAGGACACCACATTTTCAGAGAAATTTTCATCGCCCACGGACCAGAGGATTTCCGGTGGAGGAGCCCCTCGGGTCTCCAGCGTGACTTCTGTGGCCGGCACAGCGGTTTTTTCGTCGCCTCGGTGCGGCAGCTCTTTGTGCACAGTGAGCGGGACTGGTTCCCCTACTGACTGGTGTTTGAAGCTCTGGGAAGGCAGAGCCGCTTGTTGCAGACTCAAGAAGGAAGCCAGAACAGAGATTTTCAGGCAGAAGAGCACCATCAGTCTTATCGCTGTTGTTTTGGCTGGTGCAGTGTGTTGCTCCGATTCCAGCACTGGGAATCAATAAATTGGACATCCTCTCAGAAACTTAATCAGAAAGGTGCTAAGTGTAAAGACATCAGATGGATAAATTCGCAATAAAGGGAAAAAAACAGCCTAAAAAGGCCGAGAAAACCAAAAGTCAGAACCCCTCTCCCTCTACAGGGGATAGTAATTCCTCATCAGCAATGGAACAAGCCCTAATGGAAGAGGACTGTGTTCCAGTATCTAAAGTAGGCTTTAGAAGGTGGATGGTAAAAAACTTCTGGGAATTGAAACAACTTGTTCTAACCCAATGTAAAGAAACTAAGAACTTTGAAAAAAGGTTAGATGAAATGTTAAAAAGAATGGACAATATAGAAAGGAATATAAATGAACTCATGGAGTTGAAAAATACAACACAAGAACTTAGTGAAATATGCACAAGTTTGAATAGCCAAATTGATCAAGCAGAAGAAAGGATATCAGAGGTCGAAGACCGACTTAATGAAATGGAATGAGAAGACAAGAATAGAGAAAAAAGGATAAAAAGGAATGAGCAAAGTCTCCAAGAATTATGTGACTATGTGAAAAGACCTAATCTATGTTTGATAGGTGTACCTGAATGTGATGGAGAGAATGAATCCCAGCTGGAAAATACTCTTCAGGATATTATCCAGGAGAATTTTCCCAATCTAGCAAAGCAGGATACCATTCAAGCTCAGGTAATACAGAGAACACCACAAAGATATTCCTTAAGGAGAGCAACCCCAAGACACATAATCATTAGATTCATCAGGGTTGAAACAAAGGAGAAAATACTAAGGGCAGCCCGAGAGAAAGGTCAGGTTACCCACAAAGGGAAGCCTATTAGACTTACAGCAGATTTCTCAGTAGAGACCCTACAAGCCAGAAGAGAATGGGGGCCGATATTTAACATCCTCAAAGAACAGAACTTTCAGCCCAGAATTTCATATCCTGCCAAACTAAGCTTCACAATTGAAGGAAAAATAAAATCTTTTATGAACAAACAAGTACTCAGAGATTTTATTACCACCAGGCCTGCTTTACAAAATCTTCTGAAAGAAGCATTACATACAGAAAGAAACAACCAGTATTAGCCTTTCTAAAAATATACCAAAAAGTAAAGAGCATCAACATAAAGAAGAATTTACATCAACAAATGGATAAAATAGCCAGTTAACATCAAATGGCAGTAATCTTAAATTGAAATCAGCTAAACTTTCTAATTAAAAGATACAGCCAAAACCTAATGGTATACTATATCCAGACCCATTTCATATCCAAAGATACACAAAGATTAAAAACAAAGGGTTGGAGAAAGATTTACCAACCAAATAGAGAACAAATACAAATAAACAAAAAGGAGTTGGAATTTATGCACTTTATAAAACAGATTTCAAACCAACAAAGATAGAGTGGTATAAGGAACAATGCTTTCGAACACCCAGATACATAATACCTATAAAGAGATTCAGACCCAACGAAACAGAAAATTAATAAGGATATCCAGAATCTGAACTCAGATCAGTAACAAGTAAATTTAATAATCACTTGTAGAGCTCTCCACTTTAAATAAATAAAATATACATTCTCCACTTTAAACACACAAAATAATGATAGGCCATTATTAATACCTATTTATAGAATAAAGCAATATTCCTGTTCTCTCTCCCTCTTTTTCTTTCCGAAAAAGAAAAGAAGGCCGGCATCGTCGTAGCGTAAAAATGACACACACAGGTGTGCAGCTTTTTGTATTATATTTATTCGTAGTGACTGCTTTGCTGAAATCAAATAAAGATAGTTTGGAGGGACAGAACAATAAAAATAGAAAGTTAGCTGAACCTGGTCGTGTGGACACCTGCAACCCCAGCTACTTGAAAGGCATTGGGATGACATTCAGTTGAACCCAAAAGGCAGGAGTTGCAATAAGCAAAGATCGCACTGTTGCACTTCAGCCTTGGTGACAAGAGGGAAACCACACGAAATAAAGAAAGGCGGTTTTTGGGGTGGAGTCTCTTGGCACCTCGTTTTTTTCAATTGCAAGGGTTCATCAGTCTTTTACCTTTCTTTTCTGTTTCTCTTTTATAATATAAGTTGGGTTTTCAGCATAATGCTTATGGTGACCTCAAACTCCTGACCTCAGGAAACCCACCCACCTCGGGCTCCCAAAGTGCTTAGATTGCTGTCATGTGTGGGGTCACCCGGCAGATTCTCTCTAATTTCTTCTTTAACAATACATTATAACAGCTCGGCACAGTGGTTAAAGGCAGCCTGTCATTCAGAGGCCTCAAAGATCAATGCGGGCAAATCACGAGAAGTTGTGGGTTCAAGACCCGCCCGAACAACATGGTGAAACCACGTCTTTAAAACGAAAACACAATTTGGGTTGGGCTCCTAGGCTCATGTCTGTAGTCCCTGCCCAAGGAAAGCCGAGGCAGGTGGATCATAAGGTCACAGGTTCGAGACTGGCCTCTAAGGACACAGTGTAGCGTGCTCCCTAAAAAATACAAAATAAAAATACAGAAAAACATTATAAAGCTTACCTGGGCTTGGCATGTGTTCTCTTCGGCAGCAGGTACACTAAAATTGGGACACTACACAGAAGGCCGGCATTGTCGCAGCGTAAAAATGACACACACAGGTGTGCAGCTTTTTGTATTTTATTTCTTTGTAGTGACTGCTTTGTTGAAATCAAATAAAGATAGACTGGAGGTGCAGAAAAATAAAAATAGAAAGTTAGCCGGCCCTGGTGGTGTGGACACCTGCCACCCCAGCTACTTGAATGGAATTGGGATGGCATTCGGTTGAACCTGAAAGGCAGGAGTTGCAATAAGCAAAGATCGCACTGTTGCACTCCAGCCTTGGTGACAAGAGGAAAACTGCACGTAATAAAGAAAGCCACTTTTGTGGGTGGAGTCTCTCGGCACCTCGTTTTTTTTTAATTTCACACACTCATCAGTCTGTTTCATTTCTTTTTCTTTTCTGTTTTATTATGTAAGCTGGGTTTTCACCGTAATGCTCAGGCTGACCTCAAACTCTTGACCACAGAAAACACACCCAACTCAGCCTCCCAAAGTGCTTAGATTGCTGGCGTGAGTGGCAGCACCTGGCAGAGTCTCTCTAAATTCTTTTTTAAGGATACATTATAACAGCTCGGCACAGTGGTTAAATGCAGCCTGTCATTCAGAGTCCTCAAAGATAAATGCGGACAAATCACGAGAAGTTGTGGGTTAGAGACCCGCCCAAACAACATGGTGAAACCACATCTTTAAAACGAAAATACAATTTGGGTCGGGTTCCACGGCTTAAGCCAGTAGTTTCACCACAAAGAATGCCGAGGCAGGTGGATCGTGTGGTCATATGTTCGAGACTGTCATCCAAGGATACAGCGTAGCTCGCTCCCAATGAAATACAAAAAAATAAATCAATAAAAATAAAAAAGAGAAAAACATAAAAAATCTTAGCTGGGGTTGTCATGTGGTCTCTTCTGCAGCATGTACACTAAAATTTGGATGCAACACAGAAGACCGGATTCGTCGTAGCATAAAAAAACACGCACAGGTGTACAGCTTTTTGTATTTTACTTTTTCGTAGTGACTGCTTTGTGGAAATCAAATAAAGATAAATTGGAGGTATAGAGAAATATAAATAGAAAGTTAGCTGGACCTGGTGGCGTGGATACCTGCAACCCCAGCTACTTGAAAAGCATTAAGATAACATACAGTTGAACCCGAAAGAAAGGAGTTGCAATAAGCAAAGATCGCAGTGGTTCACTCCAGCCTTGGCGACAAGAGGGAAGCTTCACGTAATAAAGAAAGGCGGCTTTGGGGGTGGAGTCTCTTGGCACCTCGTTTTTTTCAATTGCACACAATCCTCAGTCTTTTACCTTTCTTTACTTTTTCTCTTTTATTATGTAAGGTGGGTTTTCACCGTAATCCTCAGGCTGACCTCGAACTTTTGACCTCAGGAAACCTGCCCACCTCGGCCTCCCAAAGTCCTTAGATTGCTGTCGTGAGTGGCAAAACCTGGCAAAGTCTCTCCAATTGCTTTTTTAAGAATACATTATAACAGCTCGGCACGGTGGTTAAATTCAGACGGTCATTCAGAGGCCTCAAAGATCAACGCGGGCAAATCACGAGAAGTGGCGGATTCGAAACCCGCCCGACCAACATAATGAAAGCACATCTTTCAAATAAAAACACAATTTGGGTTGGGCTCCGTGGCTCAAGCCTGTAGTCCCAGCACAAAGAATGCCGAGGCAGGCAGATCGTGAGATCACAGGTTTGAGACTAGCTTCAAAGGACACAGCGTAGCACGCTCCCTATAAAATACAAAAACCAAAAAGGAAAACAAAAAAAAAACCAGAAAATCATAAAAAAGCTTAGCTGGGCTTCGCATGTGGTCTCTTCGGCAGCAGGTACACTAAAATTGGGACTCTACACAGAAGGCCGGCATCTTCGTAGCATAAAAATGACATGCACAGGTGTGCAGCTTTAGGAATTTTATTTCTTCGTAGTGACTACTTTGTTGAAATCAAATAAAGATAGATTGGAGGTACAGAAAAATAAAAATAGAAAGTTAGCTGGTCCTGGTGGTGTGGACACCTGCCACCCCAGCTACTTGAAGAACATTAAGATGACATTCAGTTGAACCCGAAAGGCAGGAGTTGCAATAAGCAAATATCATACTGCTGCATTCCAGCCTTGGTGACAAGAGGGAAACTGCACATAATAAAGAAAGGCGGTTTTGGGGGTGGAGTCTCTCGGCACCTCGTTTTTCTTCAATTTCACACACTCACCAGTCTGTTTCCTTTCTTTTTCTTTTCTCTTTTATTATGTAAGTTGGGTTTTCACCGTAATACTCAGGCTGACGTAGAACTCGTGACCGCAGAAAACACACCCAACTCAGCCTCCCAAAGTGCTTAGATTGCAGGCGTTAGTGGAAGCACCTGGCAGAGTCTCTCTAAATTCTTTTTTAACAATATATTATAACAGCTCGGCACGGTGGTTAAAGGCAGCCTGTCATTCAGAGGCCTCAAAGATCAATGCGGACAAATCACGAGAAATTGTAGGTTCGAGACCCGCCCAACCAACATGGTGTAACCCGGTCTTTAAAACGAAAATACAATTTGGGTTGGGCTCCATGGCTTAAGCCAGTAGTCCCAGCACAAAGAATGCCGAGTTAGGCGGATCGTGTGGTCACAGGTTCGAGACTGTCATTGAAGGACACAGCATATCCTGCTCCCTATGAAAGAAAAAGTAAAAAGTAAAAAAAAAAACAGAAAAACATAAAAAATCTTAGCTGGGGTTGTCATGTGGTCTCTTCAGCAGCATGTATACTAATATTTGGACACAACACAGAAGGCTGGAGTCTTTGTAGCATAAAAATGACACGCACAGGTGTGCAGCTTTTTGTGTTTTATTTCTTCGTAGTGACTGCTTCGTGGAAATCAAATAAAGATAGACTGGAGGTATAGAGAAATAAAAATAGAAAGTTATCTGGACCTGGTGGTGTGCACACTTGCAACCCCAGCTACTTGAAAGGCATTGGGATAACATTCAGTTGAACCCGAAAGGCAGGAGTTGCAATAAGCAAAGATCACAGTGGTTCACTCAAGCCTTGGTGACAAGAGGAAAACTCACGTAATAAAGAAAGGTGGCTTTGGAGGTAAAGTCTCTCGGCACCTCGTTTTTTTGTTTTCAATTGCACACAATACTCAGTCATTTACCTTTCTTTTCTTTTTCTCTTTTATTATGTAAGGTGGGCTTTCACCGTAATGCTCAGACTGACCTCGAACTCCTGAGCTCAGAAAACCCACCCACCTCGGCCTCTCAAAGTGCTTAGATTGCTGGCGTGAGTGGCAGCACCTGGCAGAGTCTCTCTAATTTCTTTTTTAACAATACATTATAATAGCTCGGCATGGTGGTTAAAGGCAGCCTGTCATTCAGAGGCCTCAAAGATCAATGCAGACAAATCACGAGAAGTTGCGGGTTCAAGACCCACCCGACCAACGTGGTGAAACCACGTCTTTAAAATGAAAACACAATTTCGGTTGGACTCTGCGGCTTAAGCCTGTAGTCCCAGCTCAAAGAATTCCGAGGCAGGTGGATCGTAATGTCACAGGTTCGAGACTTTCATCAAAGGACACAGCGGAGCCCGCTTCCTATGAAATCCAAAAACAATAGAAAAAAAAAAGAAAAAAGCTTAGCTGGGCTTGGCATGTGGTCTATTTGTCAGCAGGTACACTAAAATTGGGATGCTACACAGAAGGCCAGCATCGTCATAGCATAAAAATGACACGCACATGTGTGCAGCTTATTGTGTTTGATTTATTCATAGTGACTGCTTTGTGGAAATCAAATAAAGATAGATTGGAGGTACAGAAAAATAAAAATAGAAAGTTAGCTGGACCTGGTGGTGTGGACATTTTTCACCCCAGCCACTTGAAGGGCATTGGGATGACAATGACTTGAACTTAAAAGGCAGGTGTTGCAATAAGCAAAGATCGCACCATTGCGCTAAAGCCTTGGTGACCAGAGGAAAACTGTAGGTAATAAAGGTAGGCGGTTCTGGGGGTGGAGTTTTCCGGCACCTCATTTTTTCTCAATTGCACACACTCATCAGTATGACTACTTTTCTTTTTTTTTCTCTTTTCATAGGTGAGGTGGGTTTTCACTGGAATGCTCAGGCTGCCCTCAAACTCGTGACCTCAGGAAACCCATCCACCTCAGCCTCCCAAAGTCCTTAGATTCCTGGCGTGTGTGGCAGCACCCGACACAGTCTCTTTAATTACTTTTTTAAGAATACATTATAACAGCTTCGCACAGTGGCTCACGGCAGCATGTCATTAAAACGCCTCAAAGATCAAGGTGGGCAAATCACGAGAAGTTGTGGGTTTGAGACCCTCCGACAGGCAGGGTGAAATTCCATCTTTAAAATGAAAACACTATTTAAGATGAGCTCCACAGCTCAAGCCTGTAGTTTCAGCACAAAGAATGCCGAGGCAGGCAGATTGGTCACACGTTCGAGACTGGCCTTGAAGGACACAGTGTAGCTCGCTCCCTATAAAGAACAGAAAAACATAAAAAAGTTTAGCTGGGCTTGGCATGTGCTCGTTTCGGCAGCACCTACACGAAAATTGGAACACTACACAGAATGCCGGCATGGTCGTAGCTTAAAAATGACAGGCACAGGTGTGCAGCTTTTCGTATTTTATTTCTTCATTGTGACTGCTTTGTGGAAATCAAATAAAGATAGATTAAAGGTACAGAAAAATAAAAATAGAAACTGAGCTGGACCTGGTGCTGTGTACATCTGAAATCCCACCTACTTGCAGGGCACTGGAATGACAATCACTTGAACTTAAAAGGAAGGTGTTGCAATAAGCAAAGATCTCCCTGTTGCACTCCAGCCTTGGTGACAGGAGGGAAACTGTACATAATAAAGAAAGGAGGTTCTGTGGTGGAGTCTCCCGGCAGCTCGTTTTGTTTCAATTGCACACTCTCATTAGTCTGATTACTTTTCTTTTCTTTATTCTCTTTTATTATGTTAGGTGGGTTTTCACCGGAATTCTCAGGCTGACCTCGACCTCCTGCCCTCAGAAAACCCGCCCACCTCGGCCTCCCAAAGTGCTTAGATGCTGGAGTGAGTGGCAGCGCATGGCACAGTCTCTCTAACTTCCTTTTTAACAATACATTATAAGAGCCCATCACTGTAGCTTAGGGCAGCCTGTCATTCTGACACCTCAATGATCAAGGCGGGTGAATCACAAGAAGTTGCAAATTCGAGACCCACCCGACCAACATGGTGGAACCCCATCTTTAAAATGAAAAGACAATTTGTGTTGGGCTCCATGGCTCAAGCCCTAGTCCCAGCACAAATAATGCTGAGGCAAATGTATTGTGAGGTAACACGTTCAAGACTGGCCTTGAAAGAAACAGCATAGCCCGCTCCATATATATATATATATATATATATATATATATATATGTATATGTATATATATATATACAGAAAAAAATAAAAAAACTGAGCTTGAGCTTTGCATGTGCTCGCTTCAGCAACACCAACACTAAAATTGGAACACTACACAGAAGGCCAGCCTAATCGTAGCGTAAAAATGACACACACAGATTTGCAGCATTTCATATTTTATTTCTTCTTTGTTACTGCTTTGTGGAAATCAAATAAAGATAGATTGGAGGCAAATAAAAGTAAAAATAGAACGTTAGTGGGACCTGGTGGTGTGGACACCTGCAACTTCACCTAATTGAAGGGAATTGGAATGACAATCACTTGAATTTAAAAGGCAGGTGTTGCAATAGGCAAAGATTGCAGTATTGCACTCCAGCCTTGGTGACAAGAGAAAAACTATGTAATAAAGAAAGGCGGATTTGGAACTTGAGTCTCCTGGCAGCTCATTTTGTTTCAATTGCACACTCTCATCAGTCTGATTACCTTTCTTTTTTTCTCTCTCTTTTATTATGTGAGATTGGTTTTCATCGGAATCCTCAGGCTGATCTCGAACTCCCGACCTCAGGAAACCCTCCCACCTTTGCCTCCTAAAGTGCTTAGATTGCTGGTGTGAGTGGCAGTGCATGGCAGAGTCTCTATGATTTCTTTTTAAAAAATACATTATAACGGGACTTCCAAGATGGTGTCGTAGAGGCGACTCCGGATTGCAGCTGTCAGTGAAGGCGCAGAGGGTGAGTCCTAGACGCATTCTCGGACAGGTCTTTTTTTGCCCACAGAATGTTGAAAGTCCCAGGTGTGGGAGAGACACAAGACACTGGCACAGCCGGCTTGTGCGGCTGTTTCAGCCGGTTCTGCAGTGCAGCAGCACCGGGCACAAAACTCACTGGCCGGGTTCCCTGTTAAACCAGCAATCTGAGATTTGGAAGGGCAGATTGGCATGTCCATCTGATTGAACAGGACTTGGACAATGAGCCAGACCAGGAGATTCCTGGGAAACGTGATCTGAGCTGGTGCAGTGGGCAGCAGCACGGGAGATTGCATGGATCCCAGTGCCCTATCAGCAGGCTACTGGGGCGCCAGTGAGTCAACCATTCATCTTGGGGAGAGGAAGAGAGAGAGAGAGAAAAGATGGACTTTGAGGCAGGGAGCTGGGTGATCAGGCTCGGCGGGTCCCACCCTGATGGGGACAAGCAGGGCAGCAATTGGAGGTGCTCGGGGCTGAGTTTTGCTGCTGGCATCTAGGACAGTGCACGGTGGGGGAGGGGCATCCGCCACTACTGATGCAATCCCCCTACTGAAGTACCACCCAGGGTTGACACAGCCTGCTGTTGCCAAGGCAACCTGCCATAACAGAGAAACTCTGCCAGCAGGGCGGAGCAAGCCACAGCAGGGCAGAGCAAGCCACAACAGAATGGAGCCCAGCAGCAACAGGGCAGACCCGTGCTAGCAGGGTGGAGCCCCGGCAGGCAAATAGTGAAGAGACTGCCTCCTAGCTGGGCACGACAGTGCAACAGATACTCATAAAGACAGCCCCAACTCTAAGGGGAAAAAAGGGGGGATTTATGAGTTCTGTTGCAGCAGACATTAACACATACTCCCAACAATGCTGAATGAGCAACGGAGCTCACAGATCAGCACTGGAGCTCCTATAAAGCACAGACCGTCTCCTCAAGCAGAACACTGACCCCTGTATATCCAAAGAGTGACTCCAAAAAAGGAATAATCAGACTGACATTTGGTGGTCATCACTCTGAAACAAAGATAGCAGAAGAAGAAACTGGTAGCATCCCTCACTGTTCTGCTACTGCTACAGGTGTACCCCGGACAAGCAGGGCTGGAGTGGACCTCAGTGCTTGTACAGCAGAGGGGATTGACCATTAGAAGAAAAACTAAGTAACAGAAATACCTCATCATCAACAATCTGGGTGTCCACACAGAGACCCAATTGAAAAATCAGCAAATTCTGAGACGACAGGTGGATAAATCTATAAAGATGGGAAGAAAGCAGCACAAAAGAGAGGAAAACACCCAAAACCAAAACACTTCACCTCCTACAAAGAACCAAAACTCCTCACCAGGAAGGGAACAAAGCTAGATGGAGAATGAGTGTGATGAAATGACGGAATCAGACATCAGAAACTGGATCATGAGAAATTTCAGTGAGCTAAAAGAACATGTTCTAAATCAGTGCAAAGAAACTAAGAACCCTGAAAAATGATTTGAAAAAAGATTCGAGAAATTGATAACAAGAATGGACAACTTAGAGAGGAATATGAACGAATTAAAGGAGCTGAAAAACTCAACATGAGAACTTCGCAAAGCATGCACAAGTTTCAACAGCTGAATTGACCAAGCAGAAGAAAGAATATCAGAAGTCGAAGATCAACTCAATGAAATAAAACGAGAAACCAAGGTTAGAGAGAAAAGCACAAAAAGAAATGAACAAAATCTCCAAGAAATGTGGGACTATGTGAAGATACTCAACCTACATTTGATAGATGTACCAGAATGTGATGAAGAGAATGAATCCAAGCTGGAAAACACTCTTCAGAATATTATCCAGGAAAATTTCCCCAACCTAGCAAGACAGATCAATACTCAACTCCAGGAAATACAGAGAACACCACAAGATACTCTGCAAGAAGAGCAACCCCAAGGCACATAATTGTCAGATTCACAAGGGTTGAAATGAAGGAGAAAATACTAAGGGCAGCCAGAGAGAAAGGTCGGGTCATCCACAAAGGGAAGCCCATCAGACTCAGCAGATCTCTACGCAGAGACTCTGCAAGCCAGAAGAGAGTGGGGGCCAATATTCAACATCCTTAAAGAAAAGAACTTTCAACCCAGAATTGCATATCCAGCCAAAATGAGCTTCATAAGTGAAGGAAAAATAAAATCCTTCATGAACAAGTAAGTACTCAGAGATTTTGTCACCACTAGGCCTTCTTTACAAGAGCTCCTGAGAGAGGCACTACACATAGAAAGAAACAACCAGTACCAGCCATACTAAAAGCATATAAAATGCTAAAGAGCATCAACAAAATGAAAAATATACATGAACCAATGGGCAAAACAGCCAGCTAGTATCAAAATGGCAGTATCAAATTCACACATAACAATATCAACCCTAAATCTAAATAAGCTAAATGCACCAATCAAAAGACACAGACTGGCAAATTGGATAAAAAGCCAAAACCCGTTGGTGTGCTGTATCCAGGAAACCCACCTCACACGCAAGGATACACAAAGGCTCAAAATAAAGGGATGGAGGAAGATTTACCAAGCAAATGGAGAGCAAAAAAAGCAGGAGTTGCAATTCTCATCTCTGATAAAATAGACTTTAAAACAACAAAGATCAAAAGGGACGAAGAAAGTCATTACATAATGGTAAAAGGATCAATACAACAAGAACAGCTAACGATTCTAAATATATATGGACCCAATGCAGGAGCACCCAGATATATAAGGCAAGTTCTTAATGACTTACAAAGAGACTTACACTCCCACACAATAATAATGGGAGACTTTAACACTCCACTGTCAATAGCAGACAGATCAACCAGACAGAAAATGAACAAGGATATCCAGGACTTGAAATCAGACCTGGAACAAGCAAACCTGATAGATATTTACAGAACTCTCCACCCCAAATCCACAGAATATACATTATTCTCAGCACCACATGAAAACTACTAAAAAACTGACGACATAATTGGAAGTAAAGCACTCCTCAGCAAATGGAAAACAACTGAAATCATAACAGTCTCTCAGACCATAGTGCAATTAAGTTGGAACTCAGAATTCAGAAGATAACTCAGAACCGCACAGCTTCATGGAAACTGAACAACTGGCTCTTCAATGTTGATTGGATAAACAATGAAATGAAGGCAGAAATAAAGAAGTTCTTCAAAACCAATGAGAACGAAGACACAACATACCAGAATCTCTGGGACACATTTAAAGCAGTCTGTAGAGGAAAATATATAGCCATAAGTGCCCACATGAGAAGAGTGGAGAGATCCAAAATGGACACTCTATCGTCAAAATTGAAAGAGCTAGAGGAGCAAGATCAAAAAAGCTGAAAACCTAGCCGAAGACAAGAAATAACTAAGATCAGAGCAGAACTGAAGAAGATAGAGACAAGAAAAACCCTTCAAAAAAGCAATAAATTCAAGATCTGGTTTTTCAGAAGATCAACAAAATAGACAGACCACTAGCCAGACTGATAAAAAAGAAAAAAGAGAACAACAAAATAGATGCAATGAAAAACGATAATGGGCAACTCACCACAGATTCCACAGAAATTCAAGCCATTATCAGAGAATACTACAAACAACTCTATGCACATAAACTAGTAAACCAGGAAGAAATGAATAAATTCCTGGACGCCTGTGTCCTCCCAAGACTAAACCAGAAGGAAGCCGAAACTATGAATAGACGAATAAAAAGGTCTGAAGTTGAGGCAGCAATTAAGAGCCTACAACACACAAAAAAGCCCAGGTCCAGATGGGTTCACAGCCGAATTCTACCAGACACACAAAGAGGATCTAGTACCATTCCTTCTGAAAGTATTCCAAATAATTCAAAAAGAGGGAACCCTTCCCAAATCATTTTATGAGACCAACATCATCCTCATACCAAAATCCGGCAGAGACTCAACAAGAAGAAAAACTTCAGGCAAATTTCCATAATAAACATAGATGCAAAAATCTTCAATAAAATACTGGCAAACCAATTGCAACAGCACATTAAAAAACTTATCCATCATGATCAACTAGGATTCATCCTGGGGATGCAACGCTGGTTCAACATACAGAAGCCTATAAATGTAATTCACCACATAAACAGAACCAAAAACAAAAACCACATGATTATCTTAATCGATGCAGAGAAGGCATTTGACAAAATTCAACAGCCCTTTATGCTAAAAACCCTCAATAAACTTGGTATTGATGGAACATATCTTAAAGTAATAAAAGCTATTTATGACAAACCAACAGCCAATATCATACTTAATGGGCAAAAACTGGAAGCATTCCCTTTGAAATCCAGCACTAGACAGGGATGCCCTCTCTCACCACTCCTATTCAACATAGTACTGGAAGTTCTAGCCAGAGCAATCAGGCAAGAAAAAGAAATAAAGTGTATTCAAATAGGAAAGGTGAAAGCCAAATTGTCTCTCTTTCCAGACGACATAATAGTATACCTAGAAGACGCCATCACCTCAGCCCAAAAGCTCCTGAAACTGATAAGCAACTTCAGCAGAGTCTCAGGATAAAAAATCAATGTGCATAAATCACAAGCATTCCTATACATGAAAAACAGACTTAAAGAAATCCAAATCAAGAACGAACTGCCATTCACAATTGCTACAAGGAAAATAAAATACCTAGGAATACAACTCACAGGGAATGTAAGGGACCTCTTCAAGAAAACTACAAAACACTGCTCAACGAAATAAGAGAGGACACAAACAGATGGAGAAACATTCCATGTTCCTGTTTAGAAAGAATCAGTATTGTGAAAATGGATATATTGCCTAAAGTAATTTACACAATCAATTCTATCCCCATCAAACTATCATTGAATTTCTTCACAGAACTGGAAAAAAACACCATGAGTTTCATATGGAACCAAAAGAGAGCCAGCATAGCCAAGTCAATTCTAAGCAAAAAGAACACAGCGGGAGACATCACACTACCAGACTTCAAACTATACTACAAGGCTACAGTAATCAAAACAGCATGGTACTGGTACCAAAACAGAGATATAGACCAAAGGAACAGAACAGAGGCATCAAAGGCAACACAACATATCTACAACCATATAATCTTTGATAAACTAGACAAAAACAAGCAATGAGGAAAGGATTCCCTGCTTAAAAAATGGTGTTGGAAAAACTGGCTAGCCATGTGCAGAAAGCAGAAACTGGACCCCTTCCTGACACCTTACACTAAAATTAACTCCAGATGGATTAAAAACTTAAACTTAAGACCCGGCACCATAAAAGCCCTAGAAGAAAATCTAGGCAAAACCATTCAGGACATAGGAGTACGCAAGGACTTCATGACCAAAACACCAAAAGCATTGGCAACAAAAGCCAAAATAGACAAATGGGACCTAATCAAACTCCACAGCTTCTGAACAGCAAAAGAAACAGTCACTAGAGTGAATCGCAACCATTAGAATGGGAAAAAATTCTTTGCAGTTTACTTATCTGACAAAGGGCTGATATTCAGAATTTACAAAGAACTCAAACAGATTTACAGGAAAAAAAACAAACAAGCCCATTCAAAAATGGGCAAAGGATATGTACAGACACTTTACAAAAGAAGACATACCTGAGGCCAACAAACACATTAAAAAAATGCTCATCATCACTGGTCATTAGAGAGATGCAAATCAAAACCACATTGAGATACCATCTCACACCAGTTAGAATGGCGATCATTAAAAAATATGGAGACAGCAGATGCTGGAGAGGATGTGGAGAAATAGGAACACTCTTACACTGTTGGTGGGAGTGTAAATTAGTTCAACCATTGTGGAAGACAGTGTGGCGGTTTCTCAGGGACTTAGAAATAGAAATTCCATTTGACCCAGCAATCCCATTACTGGGTATATATCCAAAGGACTATAAATCGTTCTACTATAAGGACACATGCACACGAATGGTCATTGCAGCACTGTTTACAATAGCAAAGACCTGAACCCAACCCAAATGCCCATCGATGGTAGACTGGACTGGGAAAATGTGACATATATACACCATGGCATATTATGCAGCAATCAAAAATGATTAGTTTTTTTTTGGTAAGGACATGGATGAATCTGGAGAACATCATTCTCAGCAAAGTGACACAAGAACAGAAAAAGAAATACCACATATTGTCACTCATAGGTGGGTGAGAAAAGTGAGAACACATGGACACAGGGAGGGGGTTTACTACACACTGGCGTCTATTGGGGGGAATGAAGGAGGGACCACGAGGGGGGGCTGGGGAGGGATAGCCTGGGGATAAATGCCAAGTGTGAGTGAAGGGGAGGAAGGCAGCAAAACACACTATGTTTGTACCTATGGAATTATCTTGCACGTTCGGCACATGTACCCCAAAACCTATAATGCAATAAAAATTTTTAAAAATTAAAAAAAAATACATTATAACAGCTCGGCACTATAACTTACGGCAGCCTGTTATTCAGAAACCTCAAAGATCAAGGCAGGTGAATCACTAGAATTTGCGGGTTCGAGACCCACCCTTCCAACATGCTGAAACTTTGTCTTTATAACGAAAAGACATTTTATGTTGTAGTTCGTGGCTCAAGCCTCTAGTCCAAGAACAAAGAATGCTGAGGCAGGCAGATCGTCAGATCACGAGTTCGAGACTTGCCTCAAAAGTCACAGCATACACCGCTCTTTATAAAAAACAACCAAAAAAGAAAAACATAAGAAAGCTGAGCTGGGCTTGGCATGTGCTCGCTTCGGCAGTACCTACACTACAATTGGGATGCTTAACAGAAGGCCAGCATGGTCTTAGCGTAAAAATGACATGCACAGGTTTGCAGCTTTTCGTATTATATATCTTCATTGTTACTGCTTTGTGGAAATCAAATAAAGATAAATTGGAGGTAAAGAAAAATCAAAATAGAAAGTTAGCTGGACCTCGTGGTGTGGACACCTGCAACTCTAGCTAATTGAAGGTAATTGGAATGACAATCACTTGAACATAAAAGGCAGGTGTTGCAATAAGCAAAGATCACACTATTGCACTCCAGTCTTGGTGACAAGAATAAAACTGTACGTAATGAAGAAAGGCGGTTCTTAAAGGGAAGTCTTTTGATAGCTCGTTTTGTTTCAAATGCACACTCTCATCGTCTGATTACTTTTCTTTTTTTTCTCTTTTACTATGTGAGACGGGTTTTTACTGGAATGCTCAGGCTGACATTGAACTCATGACCTTAGAAAACCAGGCCACTCGGCCTCCCAAAGTGCTTAGATTACTGGCGTGAGTGGCAGTGCATGGCACAATCTCTCTGATTTCTTTTTAAAAAATACATTATAACAGCCCAGCACGATGGCTTATGTGAGCATGTCATTCAGACGCCTCAAAGTTAAAGGCGGGTGAATCACGAGAATTTTCATGTTCAAGACCCACCCCTCCAACATGCTGAAACCCCGTGTTTAAAACAAAAACACAATTTGGGTTGGGCTCCACGGCTGAAGCCTCTAGTCCCAACACAAAGTATGCCGAGGAAGGCGGATCGTGTGGTCACAGGTTAGAGACTGGCCTCAAAAGACACAGCGTAGCCTGATCTTGATTTAAAAAAAAAAAAAAAAAAAAAAAAAAAAAAAACAGAATAAAGCTGACCTTGGCTTGGCATGTGCTCACTGCGGCAGCACCTACACTAAAATTGAGACGCTACACAGAAGGCCGGCGTGGTCACAGCATAAAAACGACACGCACAGGTGTGCAGCTTTTTGTATTTTATTTGTTGCTTGTGACTGCTTTGTTTAAATCAAATAAAGATAGATTGAAGGTACAGAAAAATAAAAATAGAAAGTTAGCTGGACCTGGTGGTGTGGACACCATCAACCCCAGCTACTTGAACGTCATTGAAATTACAATCACTTGAACTTAAAAAACAGGTGTTGTATTAAGAAAAGATCGCACTGTTGCACTCCAGTCTTGGTGACAAGAGGGAAACTGCACGTAATAAAGAAAGGCGGTTCTGGGGGTGGAGTCTCCCGGCACATCGTTTTGTTTCAATTGCACACACTTATCAGTCTGATTACCTTTCTTTTTGTTTTTCTCTTTTATTATGTAAGGTGGGTTTTCACCAGAATGCTCAGGCTGACCTCAAACTCATGACCTCAGAACACCCGCTTAATTCAGCCTCCCAAAGTGCTTTAATTGCTGGCGTGAGTGGCCGCACCTGGCACAGTCTCTCTAATTTCTTTTTTAACAATACATTATAACAGCCCATCATGGTGGCTCACGGCAGCCTGTCATTCAGACGCCTCAAAAATCAAGGCAGGCAAATCACGAGAAGTTGTGGGTTTGAAAACAGCTCGACCAACATGGTGAAATCCTGTCTTTAAAACAAAAACACAATTTGGGTTGGGCTCCACAGCTAGAGCCTGTAGTCCCAGCACAAAGAATGCCGAAGCTGGCAGATCCTGAGTTCACAAGTTTGAGACTGGCCTCGAAAGACACAGTGTAGCCCACTCCCGATAAAAAAAAAAAAAAAAAAAAAAAAAAAAAAAAAAAAAAAAAAAAAAAAAAAAAAACAGAAAAACATAAAAAAGCTTAGCTGGGCTTGGCATGTGCTCGCTTCAGCAACACGTACACTAAAATAGGGATGCTACACAGAAGGCCGGCGTGGTCATAGCATAAAAATGACATGCACAGGGGTGCAGTTTTTCATATTTTATTTCTTTGTTGTGACTGCTTTGTGGAAATCAAATAAAGATAGATTGGATGTACAGAAAAATAAAAATAGAAATTTAGCTGGACCTGGTGGTGTGGACACCTGCAACCCCGGCTACTTGCAGGGCACTGGATTGACAATCACTTGAACTTAAAAGGCAGGTGTTGCAATAAGCAAAGATCACACTGTTGCACTCCAGCCTTGGTGACAAGTGAAAAACTGTATGTAATAAAAAAAGGGTGTTCTGAGGGTGGAGTTTCCTGGCATTTTGTTTTGTTTCAATTGCACACACTCATCAAACTGATTGTTTCTTTTTTTCTGTTTTTTTTTTTGTTTGTTTCTTTTTATGTGAGGTGGGTTTTCACCGAAAATCTCAGGCTGACCTCGAACTTGTGACCTCAGATAAACTGCCCACCTCAGCCTCCCAAAGTGCTTAGATTGCTGGCATGAGTGGCAGTGCAGGGCACAGTCTTTCTGCCTTTTTTTTCTAACAATAAAATTGGCCTGCTGGGCACGGTGGCTCATGGCAGCCTGTCATTCAGATGCCTCGAAGAGCAAGGCGGGCAGATCCTGAGAAGTTTTGAGTTCGAGACCCGCCGACCAACATGGTGAAACCCTGGCTTTAAAATGAAAACATAATTTGGGTTTGACTCAGCAGCTCAAGCCATTAGTCCCAGCACAAATATGCCAAGGCAAGGGGATCGTGAGGTCACAGGTTTGAGACTGGCCTCGAAGGACACAGGTTATCCCACTCCTTATAAAAAACAAACAAAAAAAAGTACATAAAAACGCTAAGTTAGGCTTGGCATATGCTCGCTTTGGAAGCACCTACACTAAAATTGGGATGCCACACAGAAGGCCGGCCTGGTCATAGCACAAAAATGACACGCACAGGGGTGCAGCTTTTCATATACTTTTTTTCATTGTGGATGTTTTGTGGAAATCGAATAAAGACAGATTGGAGGTACAGAGAAAAATAATAGAAAGTTAGATGGACATGCTGGTGTGGACACCTGCAACCCCAGCTACTTGAAGGGTATTGGGAGGACAACTGCTTGAACCCAAGAGGCAGGTGTTGCTATAAGCAAAGATTGCACTGTTGCAGTTCAGCCTTAGTGACAATAGAAAAACAGTACATAATAAAGAAATGCGGGGCTGGGGGTGGAGTCACCTGGCACCTTGTTTTGTTTCAATTGCACACACTCATTAGTCTGATTACTTAACCTTTTTTTTATGTGATGTGTGTTTTCACCGGAAGTCTCAGACTGACCTCAAACTCGTGACCTCCAGAAACCCACCCACCTCGGCCTCCCAAAGTTTTAAGATTGCTGGTGAGAGTGGCAGTGCCCATCACAGTCTCTCTCATTTCTTTTTTAATAATAAATTATAACAGCCAGGCACTTTGGCTTGCAGCAGCCTGACATTCAGGCGCCTCAAAGATCAAGGTGGGCAGGTCACGAGAAGTTGCGCATTCCAGACTTGTTTGACCAGCATGGTGAAACCTCCTCTTTATATCGAAAAAACAATTTGGGTTTGGCTTTGCAGCTCAAGCCTGTAGTCCCAGCACAAGGAATGTTAAGGCAGGCAGATTGTGAGGTCACGGGTTCGAGACTGGCCTAGAATGACACAGCAAACCCGCTCCCTATAAAAAAAAAAAACAAAAGAAAACCAGAAAAACATAAAATAGCTGAGGTAGTCTTGGCATGTGGTCACTTCAGCAGCAGCTACACTAAAATTGGGATGCTACACATAAGGCCGGTCTGGCCATAGCACCAAAATTACATGGAGAAAAGTGCAGCATGTCGTAATTTTTTCCTTGTTGTGACTGTTTTTTAAAAATCAAATAAAGATATATTGGAGGTACAAAGAATAAAAATAGAAAGTTAGATGGATGTGGTGGTGTGGACAACTGCAACCCCAGCTACTTGAAGGGCATTGGGAGGACAATGGCTTGAACCCAAAAGGCAGGTGTTGCAATTAGCAAAGATCACACTGTTGCACTCCAGCTTTGGTGACAAAAGAAAAACTGTACGTAATAAAGAAAGGTGGTTCTGGGTGTGGAGTCTCGGCACCTCATTTTGTTGCAATTGCACACACTTATCAGTCTGATTGCTTTTCTTTTTTGTGTTTTCTGTTTATTTATTTGAGGTTGGTTTTCACTGGAAATCTCAGGCTGACCTCGAACTTGTGACCTCAGGAAACCTGCCCACCCCAGCCTCTCAAAGTGCTAAGATTGCTGGCGTGAGTGGCAGTGCCCAGCACGGTCTTTCTGATTTCTTTTTTAACAATAAAATCAGATGGCCGGGCACCATGGCTCACTGCAGCCTGCCATGCAGGCTCCTTGAAGATCAAGTCAGGTGAATAATGAGAAGTTGTGGGTTCGAGATCTGTCCAACAAACATGGTGAAACCCCATCTTTAAAATCAAAACACAGTTTGGGTTGGGCTCAGTGGCTCAAGCCTGTAGTCCCAGCACAAAGAAGGCCAAGGCAGGTGGATAGTGAGTTCACATGTTCAAGACCGGCCTCAAAGGCCAGAGCAAAGCCCCCTCCCTATAAAAAAAAAAAAAAAGAAAAAGAAAAACATAAAAAAGCTGAGCTGAGCTTGGCATATGCTCGCTTCAGAAGCACCTACACTAAAATTGGAATGCTATGAAAAAGCCGGCCTGGTCATCATACAAATATAACATGCACAGGGGTGCAGCTTTTCATATTTTTTTTTCGTTGTGACTGTTTTGTGGAAATCAAATAAAGATAGATTGGCATTACAAAACAGTGTAAATAGAAAGTTCACTGGACGTTGTGTTGTGGACACCTGCAATGAAAGCTACTTGAAGGGCATTGGGAGGATAATCAATTGAACCCAAAAGAAAAGTGTGACAATAAGCAAATATTGAACTATTGCACTCCAGCCTTGGTGACAAGGGGAAAACTGTATGTAATAAGGAAAGGCTGTTCCGGTGATAAAGTCTCCCAGCACCTCGTTTTGTTTCAATTGCACACACTCATCAGTCTGATAAAATTTATTTTTTTATGTGAGGTAGGTTTTCACGGGAAATCTCAGGCTGACCTCAAATTCATGACCTCCAGAAACCCACCCACCTCAGCCTCCCAAAGGGCTAAGATTGCTGGTGTGAGTGGCAGTGCCTGGCACAGTCTCTCTAATTTTTTTTAACAATAAATTTGGATGGCCAGGCACCATGGCTCATTAGCCTGTCATTCAGGTGCCTCCAAGATCAAGGTGGGCAGATCACAAGAAGTTGCTGGTTCAAGACCCACAGACCAACATGGTAAATCCCCATCTTTAAAACAAAAACACAATTTTTGTTTGGCTCAGCAGCTCAAGCCTGTAGTACCAGCACAAAGAATGGGCAGGCAGGAAGGTCATGAGTTCACAGGTTCGAGTCTTGCCTTGAGGCCACAACATAGCCCACTCCCTATAAGAAACAAAAAACTGAAAACCATAAAAATGCTGAGCTCTGCTCAGCATGTGCTCACTTTGAAAGCACCTACACTAAAATTGGGATGCTACACATAAGGCCACCTTGGTTGTATTGCAAAAATGACATACACAGGGGTACAGCTTTTTGTATTTTTTTCTTCTTTGTGACTATTTTGTGGAAACCAAATAAAAATAGATTGGAGGTACAAGAAAATAAAAATAAAAAGATAGCTGGAAAAGATGGTGTGGACACCTGCAAACCCAGTTACTTTAAGGGCATTGGAAGGAAAATTGCTTGAACTTAAAAGGCAGCTGTTGCAATAAGCACAGATCACAGTGTTGCACTCCAGCCTTGATGACAAGAGGGAAACTGTATGTAATAAAGTAAGGCAATTTTCAAAGCAGAGTCTCCCAGCACCTCGTTTTGTTTCAGTTGCACACACTCATAAGTCTAATTATGTTTTTTCTTTTTTCTTTTTTTTTATGTAAGGTGGGTTTGCACCGGAATGCTGAGGCTGACCTTGAACTACTGACATCAGGAAACCCGCTCACCTCGGCCTCCCAAAATGCTAAGATTACTGGCATGAGTGGCAGTGCCCAGCACAATCTCTCTGATTACTGTTTTAAAAATAAAGTCAGACGGCCTGGCACCTTGGCTCACAGCAGCCTGTCATTCAGGTGCCTCGAACATCAAGGCAGGTGGACAATGAGAAGTTGCAGGTTTGAGATTAGCCTGCAACATGGTAAAACCCCATCTTAAAAACGAAAACAAAATTTGGGTTGGGTTCAGTGCCTCAGGCTTGAAAAAGCAGCACTTAGAATGCCAGGACGGGTGGATCATAAGGTAATTTTTTCCAGACTGGCCTCGAAAGACACATAGCAACCTGCTCCCTATAAAAAACAGATAAACAGAGAAACATAAAAAAGCTGTGCCGGGCTTGGCATGTGCTCACTTCGGCAGCACCTACACTAAAATTGGGACACTACACAGAAGGCCGGCTGGTCGTAGTGCAAAAATGACAAGCAAAGGGGTGCAGTATTTCATATTTTTTTCTTTGTTGTGGCTGTTTTTGTGGAAATCAAATAAAGATAGATTGGAGGTACGAAAAAATAAAAATTGAAAGTTAGCTGGACATGATGTTGTGGACACCTGCAACCCCAACTACTTGAAGAGTATTGGCAGGAGAATCACTTGAACCCAAAAGGCAGGTGTTGCAATAAGCAAAGATAGTACTGTTGCACTCCAGCCTGGGTGACAAAAGGGAAACATTTCATAATAAAGAAATGCGGGGCTGGGGGTGGAGTCACCTGGCACCTCATTTTGTTACAATTGCACACACTCATCTGTGTGATTTATTTTCTTTTATTTCTGTTTTTCTATGTGAGGTGGGTTTTCACTGGAATGCTCATGCTGAACTCGAACTCGTGACCTCAGGTGACCCACCCACTTTGGCCTCCCAAAGTGCTAAGATTGCTGGTGTAGTCACAGTGTTCAGCACAGTCTTTCTGATTTCTTTTATAACAATAAAGTCGGCCGGCCGGGCATGGTGGCTCATGGCAGCCTGTCACCCAGGCGCCTCAAAGACCAAGGTGGGAGGATCACAAGAAGTTGTGAGTTCAAGACCCGCCCGACCAACACGGTGAAACCCCGTCTTTAAAATGAAAACAAAATTTGGGTGGGGCTCAGCTCCTCATGCCTTTAAAAGCAGAACTTAGAATGCCGAGATGGGTGGATCATGAAGTCACAGATTCGAGACTGGCCTTGAAAAACACATCACCACCCGCTCCCTATAAAAAACAGAAAAACATAAAAAAGCTGAGCTGGGCTTGGCATGTGCTCACTTTGGCAGCACCTACACTAAAATTGAGATGCTACACAGAAAGCCGGCGTGGTCATAGCACAAAAATGACATGCACAGGGTTGAAGCATTCCATATTATTTTTCTTTGTTTTGGCTGTTTTGTGGAAATCAAATAATGATAGATTGGAGGTACGAAAAAATAAAAATCAAAAGTTAGCTGGATGTAATGCTGTGGACACATGCAACCCCAGCTACTTGAAGGGCATTGGCAGGACAATCACTTGAACCCAAAAGGCAGGTGTTGCAATAAGCAAAGATCGCACTCTTGCACTCCAGCCTGGGTGATGAGAGGGAAACAGTACATAATAAAAAAAGGCGGGGTTGGGGATGGAGTCACCCAGCACCTTGTTTTGTTATAATTGCACACACTCCTCTGTGTTATTACTTTTCTTTCTTCTTTTTTTTTTTTAATGTGAGGTGAGTTTTCACCGGAATTCTCAGGTTGACCTCAAACTCTTGACCTCAGGAGACCTGCCCACCTTGGCCTTCCAAAGTGCTAAGATTGCTGGCGTGAGTCACAGAGCCTGGCACAGTCTCTCTGATTTTTTTTAACAATAAAGTTAGCCTGCCAGGTATGGTGGCTCATGGCAGCCTGTCACCTAGGTGCCTCAAAGACCAAGGTGGGCAGATCATGAGAAGTTGTGGGTTTGAGACCTGCCCGACCAACATGGTGAAACCCTGTCTTTAAAACGAAAACACCATTTAGGTTGGGCTTGGTGCATCAGGCCTGTAAAGGCAGCACTTAGAATGTCGAGATGGGTGGATCATGAGGTCACAGGTTTGAGACTGGCCTCGACGCTTCAGTGAGTGGCTGCAGCGATGGATAACAAAGTTCTAAAGAAGTTTTTGTAAATACAAAGGCCTAAAGAGTTCTTGTAAATACAAAGATTTGAGAAGTTTTGTAAATACAAAGGTTAATGGTAAAATTAATCAAGAGTAAAAATGGGACAACTAGAATCTAAGGAACATAAGTTGTTTGTACATTTATTGTATTCTATGATTAAAACTCAAGGTCATTATATAAGGTTTAGTCAGGTACAGCAGTTTTTGCAAATTGTTCATGAATTGTGTCTCTGGGTTCCTGAATGAGGAAGTTTGGATGAAAAGGCTTGGGGATGTATTGGAGAAAAAAATAATCAATTTTGTTCTCAAAATAATAATCTACCTCAAACTGGTATATTAACTACTGTTTGGAGTAAGCTTCGTGGCTGTGTTTGTCCTTCCCCACTGCCTCCTGCCCCTCCTAATTCCATGCCACCTTTGCCTGTCTCTGCACCTGTGGCTTGCCAGGTGCAAGAAGGCCCTGCACCAGAAGACTCAGCATTTTCTCCGATACCACCAGAGCAAGAGGAAATGGCTGAAAGAGGCTCTTGTAGTCATCATAGTGAGTATGATTCTGATCCTCATGATGTTCCTCTTAAGGAGGTCGTGGTGCAGAGCCCCAAACCTCCAGAAAATGTGCCTAACTGGCAACCTGGTCCCATTGTGCTTACCCTACCCCCTGATTTTTTAAAACAGTTCCAGTGCTTACTTTCACTTTATTCCCGTGCTGTTACTAATCAACAGTGCTTTCCTGTGGTGCAGGGAAAAAAAAACAGATATAGGAAGTTACTCTCCTGGAGGTAAGCCTTTAACTTTGTGAGTTACAAGTGCTGCTGCTGTGACTCCTTTACCGCATGCTTTGTTGCCAAATAAAAGAGGATTTTCTGATGTAGATAGCATGTTTCCTTCTTTTTTTCCCTGTTATGGAAGTTTATGATGCTCAAGGACAAGTAGTTTGTAGATATCAGCCTATTCCTCCTAAAACGTTAAAAGAGTTAAAAGAGGCTGTTGCTCAACATGGCCCTACAGCCCCGTACACTGTTTCTCTTTTAGAAAACTTGACTGGAGAAGCACTTCCTCCTCCTGATTGGGGTCGGCTTGCTACAGCATGCCTTTCTGGTGGTGATTATCTCCTCTGGAGAACTGATTATGCTGATTGTGCTTATGATCAGGCACAAAGAAATCATGCTCATCAAATTCCAGTTACTTTAGATATGCTTGTGGGAAAGGGACAGTGTGAAGGTCTTAATGCTCAAATACAACTATCTGAAATAGCTTATGGACAAATTAATGTTTTAGCCTTGCAAGCTTGGAAACAACTGCCAACGACAGGAGTTAAAACTGAGGAATTGGCAAACATTAAGCAAGGCCCTGATGAGCTATATCAAGATTTTTTGTCTCGTCTACTACAAGCTGTAGGCAGATGAGTACAGGATGGAGAAGCCAGTACTCTATTAGTTAAGCAATTGGCATGTGAAAATGCTAACACAGCATGTCAAGCAGCTATACATCCATGGAAAAAAAGAGGCACACTTACTGATTATACCCGCCTTTGTGCTGATATTGGACCTGCTTATCAGCAGGGATTAGCCATGGCTGCTGCCCAAGCAGGAATGTCTGTTGCCGCTTATGTGAAACAAAAATTTTATAACAAGGGAGGACAAGGACTTAAGTGTTTTAAATGTGGGAATTCTGGACATATTGCCCAACAATGTCAGTCTGATGGAACTGAGGAAAGAAAAATGCCTTCAAATTTTTATAAAAATGAAAGACAACCTGTAGAATGTCCTCGTTGTCATCGAGGGACACACTGGGCTAGTGAATGTCACTCTAAGTGAGATGCACAAGAAAATTATTTGCAGCCTAAGTTGGGAAACAGCCAGAGGGGGCTGTTCAAACCCCCACAAAAATTTGGGACACCTGCTCTCCAGGAGAAACTGTTTCAAGGAATGGCCAATCCATTTCTCAACTCTATAGAGCAACACCATGTAGTGCAGGACTCGACCTGTCTCCCTCCTTCCAAGAAGTATTAACCCCAGAAATAGGTCCACAAGCTATTTCTACAGGAATTTTTGGCCCTTTGCCTCAAGGTCATTTTGGTCTTTTGTTAGGCAGGAGTGGATGGACTATGAAAGGACTACAAGTTCTTCCTGGGGTCATAGATGCAGATTATATGGGAGAAATTAAGGTTATGGCATGGGCACCTTAAGGAATATTTACTTTGACTCCTGAGAAGCCTATTGCTCAGCTCCTTTTGATACCTATAAATACTACCATAGGCAAATCTCTTTCCACGGAGACTCGAAAACGTTCAGGTTTTGGGTCCTCAGATCATGCCTATTGGGTGCAATCTATTACTGCTTCTCACCCTGAACTGACATTATGGATTAATGGCAAGCCTTTTTAAAGGACTGCTAGACACTGGAGCTAATATTTCTATTATCTCTGCTAATCATAGGCCTTTACAATGGCCTTTTTCTTTTTCTATGACTTCCTTACAAGGAATTGGAATAAGTAAAAATCCTGAACAATCTACTATATTACTAAAGTGGACTGATGATGAAGGACATGAGGGACATTTTCATCCTTATGTCCTCCCAGGTCTTCCATTTAATTTATGGGGTCGAGATGTTTTAGAAACAATGGGAGTTAAACTTGTTACAGAAAATATTGCTTGGCAACTTATGAGAGACCATGGCTATCAAGAAGGGAAAGGACTGGGTAAAAACTTACAAGGAATAACAGAACCTGTTTGTCCTTCCCCAGAATATGACAAATGGGGTTTAGGATATTTTTCTTAGGGGCCACTTATCCTCCCAATGCCCATGCTGATGCTATTTGCTGAAAATCTGACTCTCCAGTTTGGGTAGAACAGTGGCCCTTATCTAAGGAAAAAATTTCTCCCACTCGAGAGTTGGTTCAGGAACAACTTGAGGCAGAACATATCCAACCTATTCAAAGCCCTTGGAATTCTCCAATTTTTGTTATTAAAAAAAATCTGGCAAATGGAGACTTTTACAGGATTTAAGAAAAGTTAATAAAACTATGGAAATAATGGGGCCTCTTCAACCAGGCCTGCCATCTTCGGTGGCAATACCTCAGAGTTGGAAACTAATTGTTATTGATTTAAAAGACTGTTTCTTTACCATACCTCTTGCACCACAAGACTGTAAAATACTTGCTTTTAGCATCCCATCTACTAATTATGAACAACATTGGGACAGATATGAATGGGTAGTGCTGCCTCAGGGCATGGTCAATAGTCCTACTCTATGTCAAGCTTTCATTGCAAAGGCTATTCTTTCTGTAAGACAACAACATTTTAATATTATGCTTATTCATTACATGGATGATTTTTTAATTGCTGCTTCATTCAGTAATCTTTTACAGTCTGCCTTTGTGCAATTGCAGAATTTTTTGGCTAATTCTGGATTAGTAATTGCTCCAGAAAAAAATTAATCCACTGCTCCTTATTATTATTTAGGGAAAATAATTGAATCACAAAAAAAATCTTATGAAATTCCAAAATTAAATACTTCTCAGTTAAAAACTCTTAATAATTTTCAAAAGTTTTTGGGTGACTTAAATTGGATCAGACCTAGCCTCAAACTTACCACAGGAGACTTAAAACCCTTATTTGACATTTTAAAAGGAACTTCTAACCCTACTTTCCCATGCCAGCTTATGCCTGAAGCTATGCAGAAACTACAAGTTGTTCAAAAGGCCTTAACAAAGCAAAAATTAAATAGATTACAAGACAAGGCACCCTGGAGCTTTTGTATGCTGCATACACAGTATACACAGGTGTTTTCTGGCAACAAGGAATATTAGAATGGTTACATATTCCTGCTAGTCGTGGAACAGTAGTCACTTTTTTTATGATTTGGTTGCTGCCCTGGTTACTAAAGGCAGAGCTCATGCTTTTGCACTGTTTGGATACGAATCTGCAGAAATCATCGTTCCCTATACAGGCCCTCAACAAACTTGGCTTTGGCAATTCTCAGAAACTTGGCAAATTGCTTTTGCTGGATTTCCAGGAAGCATTAGCTGTCATCTTCCAGCTGATAAAATTTTACAATTTTATGCTCTAAATTCTCTTATTTTTTTCTCAGAAATGTGTTTAAACACCTTTGTCACAGGCACAACTGGCATTCCCAGACGGATCCTCATCTGGCATTGCTGCTGGGACTGTCGACAAGCAACCCTTTTCTTTTCAGATGCAGGAAACTTCAGCTCAAAGAGTTGAGCTCCTTGCAGTAGAATTTGTTCTTCTCCAATGGAATATTCCTCTTAACATCTATTCTTACAGTCAGTATATTGTGCAGCTTGTGCAAACTCTGTAGACTGCTCCTTTGTGTTCTTCAGACTCTTCTGCTATTATTCATTTTTTAATTCCATTGCAGGACTCCATTCGACAGCGCTGTTATTCCTTTCTTATAGGACATATTATAGCTCACTCTAACCTGCCAGGACCTCTTAGTGATGGTAATCAACAAGCTGGTTCACTCACTCACTCTCTGTTTTCTGTTTTAACCCCTTTACAACAGGCACAAGCATCTCATGCCTTGCATCATCAAAATGCCCGCAGTCTTCATTTACAATTTAAAATTACTCGAGAACAGGCTCAAAAACTTGTTAAACGATGCTCTGCCTGTCTTTCTCACTTGCCAGTTTCTGTTCATTGTGGAGTTAATCCTCAAGGGCTATGGAGTGGCCACAAATATCAAATGGATGTTACTCATTTTACACCCTTTGGTAAATTTCAATATATACATGTAACCAGTAACACTTTTCTCATTTTCTAGTGGCATCTGCTCATACTGGAGGAGCTGTTAAAGATGTCATAGCTCATTGTTTATTAGTTTTTTCTATTTTAGGACCTTCTAAAATCCTTAAAACAGATAATGCTCCTGCTTACACCAGCAAAGGATTTAATCATTTTTGTTCTCAATTTGACCTTCAACATTGTACAGGTATACCTTATAATCCACAGGGACAAGAAATTGTTGAACGTGCTCATGCAATTTTAAAAATAACTACAAAAAATAAAGGGGAGTCAGAAGCTGATTTACATAGGACTCCTCATACTTGGCTCAGACATGCTCTCTCTGTTTTAATTATTTTAACTTTTGATGCATAAGGACATTCTGCTGCTGAACGTTTTTGACACCCTAGTCCCAGAGCACAAGCTGAAGTGCTATGGAAGGATGTACTAACAAATGGAATGGACCTGATTCCATCTTAATATGGGAACGAGGACATGTTTGTGTTTTTCCTAGATCTGCTGAAAGTTTTCTGTTGTTCCCAGAGTGGCTGGTGAAACATGGATCTCCTCTCAGAGGAAAAGCCTGGGACACTGATTCCTCGACTGAGACGACTGCATTTGTCCCCTCCACTGCCATGTCATTGTCGAAGGTGAGGTTGACCTGTCCAGAACACACAGCATCTCCCCACTTGGCGTCAACAGAAGTGCCTTTGTGCTGAAGCAGACCAACTTGTGGACTCTCAGGGTACCCCAAGAACTCCAGCTGTAATGTTCATAGCTATAGCTAAAAGTAAAATAAATGGACATTATTCTATAACTTGCCCTGATTGCATTTTTTTTTTTGCCAATCAGTGAGAGCTTGTAAGGTTGCTGAGGTTGGTTGGCCTTGAACTCTTGGCCTTGCCTTCGCAAGTGCCACAACATCCGGCCGGAGCCACTTTGGCCCCGATTGTATTCTTACTAATTGTATTGACTCAACTGTTTTTCCAACTCCAGTTATTATTATTGTACATCAACCTCCTTATATTATGCTTCCTGTTAATATTTCTGAACCTTGGCATGATGATAGAAGATTACAAGTTTTGCAACAGGTTAGGGACTTACTGATGCTCCAAAAAGATTTTTAGGATTGCTCATTGCTAGTATCATTGCTATTGTCACAATTATTGTGACTGCTGACACTGCTGCTGTTAGTTTAGCACAGAATATACAAACTGCTTCATATGTTAATCTTTTAGCTAAGAATATTTCTATGTCTTTAGGAACTCAAATGGATATAGATAAGAAATTAGAAGCAAAGCTAAATATCCTGGAAGAAACTGTTGCTCTTCTTGTAGACAAAGTGTATAATATGCAAAATCATCTTGCACTTCGGTGCCATGCTGAATTTGCTTTAATTTGTGTCACTAATAAGGAATATAATGCCTCTGAATGGCAATGGCCTTTAGTTAAGGCTCATTTTCAAGGTATATAATCTCATCATAATTTGTCTTTGGATATTTATAAATTGCAAAAACAAATTCATGCAATTGATGCTTCTAGAGAACAACTTCCTGTAGATACTAATATAGCCAAAGATATTGTGGATACATTGTCCTCATGGACACAGTGGTCAAATTTACCATCCTTTTCATCCTTAATTGGCTTAGGGGTTTTGGACCCTCTTTTGGTTCTCCTTTTACCTTTAGTTGTTTGACTCCTGTTCTTCTCCCTCCGTCAGCTGCAGCTTGGCTTGTATGAGTTGCAACTAAAAGTAAAAGAAGAGAGACCTATTGGGGACACTCCCGTGTGAGACTGCAAAGCAGTGTTCACTATATGGGAGGTTGACCCCAGAAGCAGAGCCCCTAGGCAGAAGGAAGTAGAAATAGAAAAGTCGAGGACAGGAAAAAAAGGAGAATCTAACTAAAAGATCACCAGACAGGTGAAACCAGATGGCCCCTTGCATTCATGAGGAAGAAACTTTTTTGCTACAAGAAACTTGCTTATGAGCACCAAAGATATTATTATCTTCCATAGCCACCTTTTGCTTAGCTGTCAATTTATTGTATAGAATTGATGATTTAGCTACTTATTTTTCTCCTTACCATGACGTCAATCAGACCCTGAAATCTATATATTCTTAACCCTCAGATAATAAACTTGATGAGAAAGCAACGTCTCTTCATCCCTCCTGACCCCGCTTTCTGTATCCTTTATTATTTCCAGCACGTTCCCCATTCAGGTTGGAACCCTCTTGCTGGTCAAGGGTTCCTGGCAGAGCTGCAGGTGGGGATGATGAGCTGACAGACTCTGAAGATGAGTGGGACTTGTTTCATGATGAGCTGGAAGATTTTTGTGACTTGGATCTAAAGCACCCTAGTGTGGTATGTGAACTGATCTGCCGACCACAGATGGCAGCTGCCCCCTGTGCTGGTGTGAAGTGCTTATGTTCTAGCCTAAGCAAGCCTCTCAACTCCAGGTGCTGTTGGAAGAATTTTACCCAAGGCCTGCCTTCTCAGTGCCTCACCTTCCCTGAGGAGTGTATTGTTTTCCCTGTTGAAAAAATTCACAAAAAGACTTTTTTTGTGTGGGGAAGCTTTCTTTACCTGCTCCACTCCTGGGCTAGCACAGGCAGAGTTTTCCCTTCACATGCAATATCAAGCTTGTTTGTTTTTGTTTACGTCTGAGAGTTCTAATATTTGTTTTCAACTGAATTGCATTGGCACCATTTTTTGGAACCATTTGGCTTTTTATTATTTGTGATTCTGTTTCTGGAGTCTGTATTCTCTCTCTCTTTTTTTGTTGTTTGTTTTTGATTTTTTTTGGTTGTTATCTTGAGATGGAGTCTCCCTCTGTTGCCCAGGCTGGAGTGCACTAGCACAATCTTGGTTCACTGTAACCTCCACCACGGGTTCGACTGATTCTCCTGCCTCAGCCTTCTGAGTAGCTGGGATTACAGGATTAAATTAGCTGCCACCATGCCCAGCTAATTTTTGTATTTTTAGTAGACACAGGGTTTCACCATGTTGGTCAGGCTGGTCTTGAACTCCTGACCTAAAGTGATCTGCCTGCCTCGGCCTCCCACATTGCTGGGATTACAGGCCTAAGATACAGTGCCTGGCCTGGAGTCTGTATTGTCTTCTGTTGATCTGTGCCAGTCCTTTTGTGAATATGCCCCCCTTGGTACTGTTGCTTTATAATAAGTCTTGTATTCAGAACGTGAATCTCCCAAACTTGTTTCTTTTCACAATTGTGTTGTATATTCTAAATCCTTTGCCACTTGTAACTTGATTTTTTTTTGAAAGAAGAGAAGCAAAGAAAGAAAAAAAAGTGAAGGAGAGGAAGAAAGAGGAAGAAAAAGAGGGAGACGAATGGGAATATTGCTTTTTTCTAAAAATGGGTATTAATAATGACTGATCAATATTTTGTGTATTTAAGGTGGAGAATGTATATTTTGTGTATTTAAAAATGTAGAGCTCTATAAATATTTATTGAGTTTACTTGTTTCGGATCTGAGTTAAAGTCCTGGATATTTTTATTAATTTTCTGTCTCATTGAGTCTAAATCTCTTTATGGGTGTTATGTATCTGGGTGTTAGAATCGTTAGCTCTTATTGTTGCATTGATCCTTTTACCACTATATCTTTGTTGCTTTGAAATCTATTTTATCAGATTTGAGAATTGCAACTCCTGCTTTTTATTTATTTATTTATTTATGCTCTCCATTTAGTTGGTAAATCTTTCTCCATTCCTTTGTTTTGAGTCTTTATGTACCTTTGGATGTGAAATCAGTCTGGATGTAGCATACCGTTAGGTTTTGGCTGTATCTTTTAATTGGGGATTTAGTCAACTTAAATTTAGGGTTACTGCCATTTGATGTTAACTGGCTGTTTTGTCTATTCGTTGATTGTTCATAAAAAATTTTATTTTTCTTTAATTGTAAAGTTTAGTTTGGCTAGATATGAAATTCTGGGTTGAAAGTTCTTTTCTTTAAGGATGTTAAATATTGCCCCCACTCTCTTCTGGCTTCTAGGGTTTCTGCTGAGAGATCTGCCATAAGTCTAATAGGCTTCCCTTTGAGGGTAACCTGACCTTTCTCTCTGGCTGCACTTAGTATTTTCTCCTTTGTTTCAACCCTGGTGAATCTAATGATTATCTTCCTTGGGGTTGCTCTTCTTGAGGAATATCTTTGTGATGTTATCTGTATTACCTGGGGTTCAATGTTGTCCTGCCTTTCTAGGTTGGAAAAGCTTTCCTGAATATCCGTAAGAGTATTTCCCAGCTTGGATTCATTCTTCCATCACATTCAGGTACACCTATCAAACGTAGATTAGGTCTTTTCACATAGTCCCATATTTCTTGGAGAGTTTTCTCATTCCTTTTTATCCTTTTTTTTCTATTCTTATCTCCTCATTTTATTTCATTAAGTTGGTCTTTGACCTCTGATATTCTTTTTTCTGCTTGATCAGTTCGGCTATTCAAACTTGTGCATATTTTGCTAAGTTCTCGTGTTGTGTTTTTCAACTCCATTAGTTCATTTATATTCCTCTCTATATTGTCTTTTCTTGTTAGCATTTCATCAAACCTTTTTTCAAAGTTCTTAGTTTCTTTACATCGGGTTAGAACAAGTTCTTTTAACTCCCAGATATTTCTTATCATCTACCTTCTGAAGCCTACTTCTGTTAATGGAACACAGTCCTTCTCCATCAGGGCTTGTTCCATTGCTGATGAAAAACTGTAATACCCTGTGAAAAAAGAGGGGTTCTGCTTTCAGCTATTCTCAGACTTTTTAGGCTGGTTTCTTCCCTTTGTTATAAATTTATCCATCTGTCATCTTTACAATTAATGACTTTCTAATTAGATTTCTGAGTGGACATCCAGTTTATTGATTCCCAGTGCTGGAATCCGAGTAACTCACTGCACTGGCCAAAATAGCAGTGATAAGGCTGATGGTGATTTTCTTCTGAGACTCTCCAGTCTGGCTTCCTTCTTGAGTCTGTAATAGGTGACTCTGCCTTCCCGGAGCCCCAAACATCAGTCAGAAAGGGAACCAGTCCCGTTTACTTTGCAGGAAGAGCTGCCGCACCGAGGCGATGGCAAAACTGCTGTGCCGCCCACAAAAGTCGCGCTGGCAACCCGTGGGTCTCCTCCACTGGGAATCTTCTGGTCCGTGAGTGATGAAAACTCGTCTGAAATTGTGGAATCCTCCCGTTCTCTGCACTTTCACTGGGAGCTACAATCCCGAGCTGTTAGCTATCAACCATCTTGGATCCTCTCTCCCAACTTTATTCTTAAAGAATCAGAGACACTGGGTCAGGCCCTGTGACTCACACCAGCAATCCTAGCACTGTGGGAGGCCGAGGTGGGTGGATCACCTGAGGTCACAGGTTCGAGGTCAGCCTGGTCATACAGGTGAAATCCCACATCTATATAAAAAAGAAAGAGATCAGACAGATAGTGTGTACAATTGTAAAAACGTGGTGCTGGATGACTCCTCATAGTCCTGCCCTTTTTTATGACATAGTGTTTTCCTCTTGTAACCCAAGCTGGAGTGCAATGGTGCAAACTTGGTCCATTGCAACATATGCCTCCTTGGTTCAAGTGATTGTCCTGCCTCAGCCTCCCAAGTAGCCAGGATTGCAGGTGTCCACACCACCATGTCCAGCTAACTTCTTGGTGTTTTTGTACCTCAAATCTATCTATATTAGATTTTTACAAAACAAGCACAACAGCAACAACAACAACAAAAAAAACGCTGCACACATTTGTGTGTCATCATTGCAAAGGGGCCATGCTGACCTTCTGTGTATTGTTTCAATTTTAGTGTAGGTGCTGTGGAAGCAAGCACATGCCATGCCCAGCTCAGTTTATTATTTTTTCTGTTTTTATGTTTTTAATAGGGAGCAGGTTGCACTCTGTTGATCAGGCCAGTCTATAACTTTTGACCTCATAATCCACTCACCTCGGACTTTAAAAGTGCTAGGATTACAGGTGTGAGCCACCGAACCCAACCTAATTTTTTTTCCTTTTAAAGACAGGGTTGCACCATGTTGGTCAGGTCAGTCTGGAACCTGCGACCTCAGGTAATGTGTGCCCCTTGGTCTCCAAAGTGCTTGGATTACAGGTGTGAGCCACCATGCCTGGCCAACATTATTCTTAAATAATCAGAGAGACTGGACCTGGCACTGTGACTCACACCAGCAATTTTAGAACTGTGGCAGGCCGAGGTGAGTATATCACCTGACATCATGGGTTCAAAGTCAGCCTGGTCATCCTGGTGAAAACCCACCTTATTTGGGGGAAAAAAAAGAAAGAAAGAAGACAGATCAATGTGTACAATTGTAAAAATGAGGTGCTGGATGACTCCCCACCACCCCATCTTCTTTATGACATACTGTTTCTTTTTTTGTCACCCAGGCTGAAGTGCAATGTTGAAACCTTGGCCCATTGCAACATCTGCCTCCTTGGTTCAAGCGATTGTCCTGCCTCAGCCTCTCAAGTAGCTAAAGTTGCAGGTGTCCACACCACCACGTCAAATTAACGTTCCTTTTTTTTTTGTACCTCAAATCTATCCATATTTGATTTCCACAAAACAGCCCCAACAGCAAAAAAAAAAAAAAAAGTATGGAAAGCTGCACACCTTTGCATGTCATTCTTGCGTGGTGGCCACGCCAGCCTTCTGTGTATTGTCCCAATATTAGTGTAGGTGCTGCCGAAACGAGGACATGGCATGCTCAGCTCAACTTTTTTATTTTTATTTTTTTGTTTTCTATAGGGAGTGGGTGGCGCTGTGTCATTCAAGGCCAGTCTCGAACCTGTGAACTCACAATCCACTCGCCTCAGCCTTCCAAAGTGCTGGGATTACAGGCTTGAGCTGCCAAACTCAACCTAATTTTTGTTTTTCTTTTAAAGACAGGGTTTCAACATGTTGGTTTAGCTGGTCTCAAACCTAAGACCTCGGGTGATGCACCCACCTTGGCCTCCAAAGCCGTTGGATTACAGGCGTGAGCCACTATACCTGGCTAAATTTATTAAAGAATCAGAGAGACTGGGTAGGGCGCTGTGACTCAGGCCAGCCATCTTAGCACTGTGAGAGGCTGAGGTGTGTGGATCACGTGATGTCACGGGTTTGAGGTCAGCCTGGCCATCCTGGTGAAAACCCACCTCATTAAAAAAAAAAAAAGAAAGAAATCAGACTAAAATTGGAAGGATACATAGTGTGTACAATTGAAAAAACGAGGTGTTGGATGACTCCCCACTTCCCAGCCCTTTTTTATGACCTAGTGTTTTTCTCTTGTCACCCAGGCTGGAGTGCAACTATGTGACCTTGGCCCATTGCAACACCTGCCTCTTTGGTTCAAGGCATTGTCCTGCCTCAGCCTCCCAAGTAGCTAGGTTGCAGATGTCCACACCACCACATCCAGCTAACTTTTTGTTTTTTTTTTTTTTGTACCTCAAATCTATCTATATTTAATTTTTGCAAAACAAGCATAACAACAAAAAAATATGGAATGCTGCAAACATTTGTGCATTTTCCTTGGGCAGGGGTCATGCTGACCTTCTGTGTATCATTACAATTTTAGTGTACATAATGCTGAAGTGAGCACATGGCATGCCTGGCTTAATTTTTTATTTTTTCTATTTTTACATTTTTTTTATATTGAGCGAGTTGCACACTGTTGTTCAGGCCAGTCTTGAACCTCTGACCTCATGACCTGCTCACATCGGACTTCCAAAGTGCTAGGATTACAGGTGTGGGCCACCGAGCCCATCCTAATTTTTGTTTTTCTTTCAAAGAAGGGGTTTGAGAATATTGGTCGGGCTGGTCTCAAACCCGTGACCTCGGGTATTGCACCCATCTTGGTCTAAAAAGCACTTGTATTACAGAAGTGAGCCACGGTGCCCAGACAACTTTATTCTTAAAAAATCAGAGAGACTGGGTGGGGTGCTGTGACTCACGTTAGCAATCCTAGCACTGTGGGAGGCTGAGGTGGGTGGATCACCAGAGGTCACCGGTTTGATGTCAGCCTGGCCATCCTGGTGAAAACCCACCTCATTTTTTAACAAAAAGAAATCAGACAGATCAGTGTGTACAATTGTAAAAACTAGGTGCTGGATAACTCCCTGCTGACTCACCTTTTATTATGACATAGTGTTTTCCTCCTGTCACTTAGCTTGGTGTGCAACAGTGTGATCATGGTGCATTGGAACATCTGCCTCCATGGTTCAAGCGATTGTCCTGCCTCAGCCTCTCAAGTAGCTGGGGTTGCAGGTGTCCACGCTACCATGTCCAGCTAACTTTTTGTTTTTTTTGTACCTCAAATCTACCTATATTTAATTTTTACAAAACAAGCACAACAAAAAAAGATACAAAACACTGCACACATTTGCGTGTCGTACTTGCGCAGAGGCAATGCTTACCTTTTGTGTATCATTCCAATTTTAGTGTAGGTACTGCTGAAGTGAGCACATGCCATGCCCAGCTCAGATTTCTATTTTTTCTGTTTTTATTTTTTTATAAAGAGTGGGTTGCACACCGTCGTTTAGGTCAGTATCGAACCTCTGACCTCATGATTCACTCACGTTGGACTTTCAAAATGCTAGGATTATGGGCGTGAGCCGCCTAGCCCAACCTAATTTTTGTTTTATTTTAAAGACAGGGTTTCACCATGTTGGTAGGGCTGGTCTCAAAACCGCGACCTCGGGAGATGCACCTGCCTTGGTCTCCAAAACACTTGGATTACAGGTGCAAGCCACCATTCCCCGCCAACTTTATTCTTAAAGAATCAGAGAGACTGGGCCAGGCTCTGTGACTCATGCCAGCAATTCTAGCACTGTGGGAGGCTGAGGTGAATGTAGTACCTGAGGTCACGGGTTCAAGGTCAGCCTGGCCATCCTGGTGAAAATTCACCTCATTTAAAAAAAAAAAGAGAAAGAGAAAATCAGACAGATCAGTGTGTACAATTGTAAAAACGAGGTGTTGGATATCTCCTCACCACCCTGCCTTTTTTTATGACATAGTGTTTCTGTGGTATAGCAGGCCTAGACTTAGAAGCTGAGCAATGCTATTGTTTAAGACAAAGCTGTTTTTCCCCATTGTCCTTGCAATAACTGCTGACCTTGGCTGCTTCTTCTTCTTCTTTTTTTTTTTTTTGAGATGGAGTTTCGCTCCTTACCCAGGCTGGAGTGCAATGGCGTGATCTCAGCTCACCGCGACCTCTGCCTCCTGGGTTCAGGCAATTCTCCTGCCTCAGCCTCCTGAGTAGCTTGGATTACAGGCATGTGCCACCATGCCCAGCTAATTTTTTGTATCTTTAGTAGAGACGGGGTTTCACCATGTTGACCAAGATGGTCTCAATCTCTTGACCTCATGATCCACCCGCCTCGGCCTCCCAAAGTGCTGGGATTACAGGCTTGAGCCACCACACTGGGCCTGACCTTGGCTTCTGTAAATAAAACTGCTAGCTTCCTCTAAAGAATGCCCCCCATGAAGAGCTGCTTGCAATTTTCTTATCAGTAACTGTCTGGCCTTTGCTTATAAGTAGTTACCAAAATAACCTTCTGTAAAGTTGCTTGCCCTGCATTCACTCAATCCTAAAACCAGGATGTGGTCTTTTAGCTTAAATACCCTGATCCCCCTGAGTTTGGTGCATGGGTTGGAGAGATGTGAGTCCTCCATGGTCCCCAGCAATAAAGACCCTGCAATTTGGCATACCTTTTTCTTTTTTGATAATGTTATACTCGACCCAAATACTTCATTTGGAGGTTCCACAGAGATATATTTTTTTGCTTATCCTCAGACAAAAGCCATCTCAGAGTCTCGCCAGGGCAGCTGCTCCCATCTAGGGGGCCTATAGGAGACATGCCCCCTGAGTTGCTCCAGGGCCCTAGAGTGTCACCATGGAGGATAAGTAACCACCCTGCTGATATTCACCCCAAATTTCTCAGGGTCCTAGAAACCTCCGGAGGTAAGTTTGGTCTGTAATTTGGTCTGGAATCTGGAAACTAGTTCAAGGGGGGCCTGAGTCAGGGGACTGTATGCAGTCATAGCAACCCTGACCAGGCAAGCCTCACTGAGACATTGCTTGAGGCTTCTAGTAGCTGGTACAGTGGGTATCAGCATCTGGTAGCTGGTATAGTGAGTACCAGCATTCAATTGTTTTCCATAAACTCTGTGTGAATGAGAGAGGGAATGTGTACATGTGTTGTCCCATGGCTGGAAAGCTATGGGGCTTGTGTGGGCCTTCACCTGCGGTTCCACAGGAGCATTATAAGGCATAATGATGATTCACTCTGGAGCTCTTGGGTCCAGCCTGACTTCCTGAAGTGACCAGGCACAAGGGTTATACGGGTACAACTTAGCCAAGATGCTCCTGAAAGACCCCTCTGGGGGCATGGCCGGGCAGGCATCAGTCTGGTCTCTCATCTTGGGGGCGCCTAACCTATGTCTTTCAATCCTATATGTGGTTCTCTACTTATTGAAAATGTACTGGCTTTGTTAGACTCCTGTTAGCTGAAAAACAGTGGTTTACACCTGTTATTCTTGAGATGGATAATATTCTCCATTGGCTAAGTGACCATTGACTTCAAGAAACTCTAATTGAGTTCACACCTCTAGAAATAATTCTGTTCTCTTTGCTTTTTTTCTTCTTATACTATCATTGAGGCCTCATTCTTCTTTTTCTCATATCTGAGAGAACATTCTGCCACTGATGACTTGAATGTAGTTTCTGTCTCTGTTTTAGAGAATTAAACTTTAAATAAGAAACTACCACCCCTCTATTCCCGTTTAGGGTAAAAAAAAGGATTAATTGTCTCTTCTCTCAAAAGAAACAGAACAGAGAAAGAGAGAAAGTAGATGGAAGAGGAGAGAGGACAAGAAAGTAAGAGAAGAAAAGAGAAGGAGAGAAAGACAGAAGGAAAGAGGAGAGAGGACAAGAAAGTAAGAGAAGTAGAGAGAAAGTAGATGGAAGAAAAGAGGAGAGAGAACAAGAAAGGGGAAGAAGAGAGGAGACAAAGAATAAAAGAGAACAAGGAGAGAGAGATAGAGAGACAGGAATTTAGGGTCCCTGTGTCAAGGTGACCAAAAACTGCAGGGTAAGGAAACTCACAGCTGGCCCATCAGCTTAGAGCTCACTTTTTAAACTGACACAAAAAACGTTTTTATTTTTTCTTTTCTGCTGGCCACCAGCCCCATCTGGCTTTCAGGCAGGCCACACTGCCTCAGGGTGCAGTATTTGCATCCAAAATCTGGCGTTAAGAACAGCTTTCTAACTCTTTGTAACACAAATTACTTGTTAGAACAGTAGTTAAGGTGTAGGGCCTGAAACTGCAAGGTTGTTGGTTCAAATCCTCAGTGAAGCAAGTCTTAAATTAGTGAAATATCTTGGGGAAATTCCAAAACTGAAGGAAAAACCAAATGGGCTCATCACAGTCCCGACCATGCATTCCCCTCCGATGCACTATGACAAATTTTAAAACAGGGTTTTCTGGCCAATATGGTATTAAATTAACCTCATGTAGGATTCAGACCCTCTGTGACTTAGAGCCTTTGGAGTGGGCTGGCCAGATACGGGGACATACGACCTCAAGATAACTCAGGCTGTCTGGGACATCATGACAGGTTCCCCGGGCCACCCTGATCAATACCCACACATTAATAAATGGCTGAAATTAATCCAGCATTCTCCTCCTTGGCTTGAAAAAAGCATAAAGTGGGCGGGACTTAAGGTTATGCTAGCAGGCCAAAAGAAGAGCCCCTTGGCACCAGCTATTCTCCCAGCCCATACCGAGGACCAGGAGTTGCCTCTTGGCCCTTGGTGGGGTCCAGACACTCCTCTCTGGACAGTACAAATAATCAGCACTTATCTCCTCTCCACACTCAAAGTGGGGCCCCACACCAATCAAACCTGCTGCCCCTCTGGGAAGCACCTCCCACAGATGGCAGCAGCTGGGTCCACCCCTTTTTTGTTCATATTCCTTTTTTCTCTAGTGATTTGCATAACTGGAAGGTTCAACATCCTGTTTTCTGAAAAGCCCCAGGCACTCACAGGACTCCTGGAGTCAGTTTTACAAACCCACCATCCTATCTGGGACGATTGCCAGTAGCTACTCCTGGTGTTGTTTACCACAGAGGAGAGAAGCAGAATTAGACAAGAAGCCCATAAAGCAATAATTGAAACAGGGGGAGGATTAGTAGAAGATCACCAGGAACAAATTAATTAAAATTTCCCTTCCACCAGGTCGAAATGGGACCCAAACACCTCAGCGGGCCTACAAGTTTTGAAAATTTTTCACTGGTACTTGACAGAGGGTGTTGGGGGGCAACCTGAAAACCTACACACCTCTGCAAGATAAGGGCCATGACCCAAGGTTCACAGGAGTCCCCAGCTGCTTTCCTTGAGCACCTACAGGACACCTACCACACCTACACTCCTATTGACCCTGGGACCCCAGAAAATCAGCAGGCCATCAATTTGGCTTTCATTTCCCAGTCTGCTCCAGACAACAAAAGAAAATTGCAAAAATTAGAGGGGTTCCATGGAATGAATTTAACTCAGTTGTTGGAGAATTCCCAAAAAGTCTTTAACAATAGAGACACCTTAGAGGCCGAGCAAGATAAGAGTTACTAAGGCAGTGATAGCAGCACTCCAGGAAACCCACGTTATCTCATGAGGGCCAGGAATTCAGCAGAGAGGCCCAGGGAGACAGAGGTCCAAGTTAGGGCAAAAACCAATGTGCATTCTGCCAACAAAAGGGACATTGGAAAAACAAATGTCCAGAGGGAAGGAGGCAAGGGGTAACAAAGGATAGAAAGCCTAGGGCCATTCTCAGTTTAGAAACCCAGGACTGACAGAGCCTGGGCTCTTATCAGCTAAGATCCCAGGAGCCAAGAGTCACTTTGAAAGTTGTGGGCACCCCTGTCAGTTTTCTGGTCAATATAGGAGTGGCCCATTCAGTCCTTACTCAGCCTCTGGGACCAATATCCAGCAGAAAAACAATTATTCAAGGGGCCACAGGAAGAACCACAACTAGCCCCTGGACCACCAGTCAGTTCATTTATCTGGGGAATGGCACTGTCACTCACTCATTAGTCATTCCTGATTGTCTATACCCACTCCTAGGATGGGACTTACTTCACAAACTACAAGCAAATATTTCTTTCATCAAAGGTCAGGCTTGCCTCTCAATTCCTCCTCCCCTATCCATGGGGCCACCTCAGCAGAGCCTCATCTCCTTTGTTCTGTCAGAGGAGTATCTCTTGCAGGAAGCCCTATTCACAGAGACAGACCAACCACCAATGCCAGACCTCCTCCGCCAGTTCCAAGAGAATGTACCGGAAGTATGGGCTGAGACAATTCCCCCAGGTTTGTCAAGTCACCACACCCAAGTTGTGGTTCAACTCTTGGCAATGGCAACTCCAGTCCAGGTGAAACAATACCCTATGAGCCGGGAAGCCAAACAAGGAATTGCTCCACACATCACCAGGCTCTTAAAGGGAGGAATCATCACTACCTGTAAGTCTCCCTGGAATACCCCCTTGCTCCCTGTGCTAAAACCAGGCCCACAGGACTATCAGCCTGTGCAGGACTTAAGGGAGGTAAATAAATGGGTAGAAACTGTTCATCCCATAGTCCCAAACATGTACACCCTCCTGAGACTATTGCCCCTGGAACACCTCCACTATACTGTCTTGGACCTGAAAGATGCATTCTTCTGTATACCACTGGCCCCAGTCAGCCAGCCCATATTTGCTTTTGAATGGACTGACCCTTATACAGGAGTCTCTGGGCAACTCACTTGGACAAGATTGCAGCAGAGTTTCAAAAATTCCCTCACTCTGTTTGATGAGGCACTGAGCCAAGATCTTGTGACCTTCTGAGCCAAAAACCCAAGGTTTACCCTTCTCCAATATGTGGATGACTTACTCTTGGCCACAAAAACCCAGGAGGACTGTAAAAAGACCACCTTGTATTTACTAAGGACCCTACAGACTTTGGGCTACTGGGTCTCAGCCAAGAAGGCCCAAGTATGCCAGTCGAGAGTCACTTATCTGGGCTATATCATAGAAAAGGGAAACCGAGCACTGGCACGCGAATGAGTCCAAACTGTACTACAGATACACAACTTTAACACCAAATGCCAAGTTCGGGAATTCCTTGGGGCAGTAGCATACTGTAGGCTATGGATTTTAGAATTTGCTGAAATAGTGAAACCCCTGTACACTTGTACCAGAGGGGACCAGCCATTGACTTGGACAGTAATGGAATAGCAGGCTAAAAGAAGTCTTGACTATGGCCCCAGCCTTGGCCTTGCTTGACATCTCTAAGCCCTTCCAGCTATTTGTACATAAAAAACAGGGGGTCACTAAGGGGGTACTCACCCAGACTCTGGGACCCTGGTCCTGGCCAGTCGCCTATGTCTCCAAAAGACTTGATCCTGTAGCCTCCGGATGGCCAGCTTGCCTAAGACCAGTGGCAGTCACAGACCTATTAGTCAAAAAGGTAGACAAGCTGACTTTGGGGCAGGAGTTAAACTTAGTGGCACCCCACACAGTTGAGTCACTACTCCACAGAGCTCCAGAAAAATGGATGTCTAATGCCAGCATAGTCTAATACCAGGCCTTACTTTTGGACCAGCACTGCATAAAGTTTTCAAAAACCACAGTTCTAAACCCCACCACATTGCTACCTGACAGTGAGCTAGAGGAGCCCATACATGACTGCCAAGAGACAATAGATGTCCTCCACACTGCACAACCGAATCTCACCAACGTCCCCCTGCAGAACCCAGAAGAGGTACTGTATACAGATGGCAGCAGTTTCATAGTCGATAAAGTCAGGTATGCCAGGGCAGCTGTGGTCACCCTAGAGCGGGTTATCTGGGCCCAGGCTCTCCCACATGGAACCTCAGCCCAAAAGGCAGAACTCATAGCTCTGATAAAGGCCTTGGACTGGGCAGAGAACAAAGCTGTCAACATCTATACAGATAGGTGATATGCCTTTGCTACGGCCCATGTGCATGGTGCCATTTATAAAGAAAGAGGCTTGCTTACCTCAGAGGGAAAAATTATCAAAAACAAAGAACAAATTCTAGCTCTACTAGAAGCTATATGGAAGCCCAAGGCAGTGGCATTAATACACTACAAAGGACACCAGAAAGAAAATTCATCAGAGGCAAGGGGAAATAGGGCAGCTGACCTACAAGCCAGACAGGCAGCCTTGGGACCAGTAAAACCTCTGATTTTTCTTGTAACTCTGCCAGCCCCAACCCTGCCCCTGACCCCTACATATTCACCTGATGAAGAGAGCTTTGCTAAGGAACAGGGGACACAACAAGATTACACAGGATGGTGGATTCTTTGGGATACAAGAATTGTGCTCCCCAAGGCTTTAGAACAAACTGTAGTTAAGGACACACACCAGGCCACTCACTTAAAACAAATGAAACTTACTGAGTTGTTGAGGACCAGATACTACATTCCACATTTACATGAGATTGTTAGGGTAACTACTACTCGATGTGATGTATGTGGCAGGGAAAATCCAGGAGGCAGTAGGTCTAGTCAGGCAGGGATAAGACTCAGGGGTACTAGCCCAGGTGAACACCGGGAGGTAGATTTTACTGGAATAAAGCCCCCAGCATGCAGCTATAAATACCTCCTTGTGTTAGTAGACACTTTCTCTGGAAGGGTCGAGGCTTTTCCTACTAGGCCAGAAACTTCATTGGTAGTAACAAATAGACTGTTACATGACCTGGTTCCTCGGTTCGGCTTGCCACTGACACTGGGATCAGATAATGGCCCTGCATTCACATCACAGGTTTCTCAGGGCCTGGCCAAGACCCTGGGCATATCCTAAAAGCTACACTGTGCCTATCGCCCCCAGAGTTCAGGGCAGGTTGAAAGGATGAACTGGACCATGTAGGAGACTTTAACAAAATTTATTCTAGAGGCCAGTGAAAACTGGGTCAACCTGCTTCCTTTTGTTCTCCTCCATACCCGATGTACTCCCTACAAGAAAGGCTTCACTCCTTTTGAAATTATGTTTGGAAGGTCCCCTCCCTTACTCCCCAAACTTGCAGACACCAAACATGCTGAAGTTCATAACCATACACTCCTTACGTCCTTGCAGGCACTGCAGTCTGTTCAGTCCCAGGTGCACCCACTAATCAGAAAAATTCGACCTACCCCAGTGGACTTCACTGACCAGCCACTCAACCCCTTCCAGCCCGGGGAAAAAGTTCTGGTAAAGAGATTCACCACCTCTGGCCTAACTCCTCACTAGAAAGGACCATACACTGTGATCCTGGTCACCCCCATGGCAATCAAGGTGGGCGGACTGACTGCCTGAATCCACCACTCACATGTCAAGACTGCCCCCCCAGATGCACAATCGAGAGTGACCTCAGCTTCAGCAGACCACCTAAAGCTGAGACTTTCTTGCTTCTTGCAGTAACCTTTCTTCTCACCTTGATTCCTGGTGTAGCCCCTCAGAGAGGACACCCCCTTGACTCCCACCTATTACATGTGGGTCCTTACTAAAAGATTCACTGGAGAGTATGTTAGTTTATTAATTGGGAAGGAATCCACCCTTGTCAACCTAACTCTAGAACACATCCCTAGAAATCCCATAACCTTCTCCCTGGACCTCTGTTTCCTCTTGGGTGAAAGCCTGAATGTAGAAACTGTAGAACAGGTAAAAACTAGATGAGGAGGCTGGGTGGGTGTAAAAGGGATGGGGTGTAGTAACACAGAGGCTGAAAAAAGCTACAAGCCACGGGATTATATCTCTGCCCGACCTCTACTGCACAAACCAGGTGGAACTGTGGGAGGGCCTTGCATGAGTTTTTCTGCCCCCATTGGGGTTGTGAAACCATCTTCACCATAACAGGATATACAGCAAATAGGGATATTCAAATTTGTCTGGTGTAGAATAGATTCAGTAAAGTTAATGGTTTTGAGATCCAACTATGGGCCCCTGTGCCAAGAAGAGGAAAACTATTAAAGATTTAATACATGTTAAAAGAACAGGAGGGAATGTGCTATAGCGGGCCTAGAGTTAGAACCTGAGAAACGCCACTTTATAAGACAAAGCTGTTTTTCCAAAAATAAGTTGTAACGGCTGCCCAATTCTCGCAATAACTGCAGACCTTGGCTAATGTAAATAAAACTGCTAGTTTGCTCTAAAAAAATGCCAACCATGAAGAGCTGCTTGCCTTTTTCTTATCAAAAACTGTCTGGCCTTTGCTTATCAGTAGTGAACAAAATCAACTTCTGTAAAGTTGCTTGACCTGCATCCACTCAATCCTAATACCGGGATGTGGTTTTTCTGCTTGAATAACCTAATCCCCTGAGTTTGGGGCCACGGGTTGGAGAGACATGAATCCTCTGTGGTCACCGGCAATAAAGACCCTGCAATTTGGCATAGTTTTTTCTTTTTTGATAATTGTATACTCGACCCAAAATACTTCAAATATAGATCAATTTGAGGTACAAAAAAAAAAGTAAGATGGACATGGTGGTGTGGACACCTGCAACCCCAGCAACGTGGGACGCTGAGACAGGACAATCGCTTAAACCAAGGAGGCAGATGCTGCAATGGGTGAACATCACACCATTGCACTCCAGCCTGGGTGACAAGAGAGAAACACTATGTCACAATAATAGGCAGGGCGGTGGGGAGTTATCCAGCACCTCATTTTTACAATTGTACAAACTAATGTCTGATTTTTTTTCTTTTTTAAAAAATGAGGTGGGGATTTCACCAGGATGGCCAGGCTAACCTTGAACCCGTGACCTCAGGTTATCCTCCCCCACCTTGGCTTCCCACAATGCTAAGATTGCTGGCCTGAGTCAAAGTGCCCGGCCCAGTCCCTCTGATTCATTAATAATAAAGTTGGCCGGACAGTGTTTCATGCCTGTAATCCACGTGCTTTGGAGAGCAAGGCGGGCGCATGACCCGAGGTCAGCGGTTCGAGACCTGCCAGACCAAAATGGTGAAACCCCGTCTTTAAAATAAAAACAAAAATTAGGTTCACTCGGTGGCTCACACCTATAATCCAAGATTTTTGGAAGTCCGAGGTGAGTGGATTATAAGGTCTCATGTTCCAGACTGGCCTGAACAACATAGTGCAATCCGCTCCCCATAGAAAAAATAAAAACAGAAAAAAGAAACTGAGCCAGGCATGGCATAGGCTTGCTTTGGCAGCATGCACACTAAAATTAAAATGATACACGAGAAGTCAGCGTGGCCCCTGAGCAAGGACGACATGCAAATGTGTGCAACAATTCATTTTCTTGTGATTTTTGTGCTTGATTTGAAAAATTAAATATAGATAGATTTGAGGTAAAAAGAAACCAAAAAGGTAGCTGGACGTAGTGGTGTGGACACCTGAAACCCCAGATACATGGGACCTGAGACAGGACAATCACTTGAACAAATAAGGCAGATGTTGCTATGGGCCATGATGGCACTGTGGCCTCCAGCCTGAGTGACAAGAAAAAAAACTCTATGTCGTAAAAAAACACGGGGCAGCAGGGAGCTATCCAGCACCTTGTATTTACAATTGTACACACTGATCTATCTGATTTTTTTTTTAATGAGGTGGGTTTTCACCAGGATGGCCAGGCTGACCTCGAACCCGTGACCTCAGTTTATCCTCCCTGGCCTCCCACAGTGCTAGAATTGCTGGCGTGAGTCAGAGAGCCCAGCACAGTCTCTCTAATTCTTTAAGAATAATGTGGGCCGGGCATGGTGGCTCACGCCTGCAATTCAAGTGCTTTGGAGACCAAGGCAGGAACATCACCCGAGGTTGTGGGTTCGACACTGTCCCAACCAACATGGTGTAACCTCTTCTCTAAAAGTAAAAGAATAATTAGGTTGGGATCGGCGACTGACGCCTGTAATCCTAGCACTTTGCAAGTCCAAGGTGAGTGGTTCAAGAGCTCTGAGGTTCGAGACAGGCCTGAATGACATAGTGCAATGTGCTTCCAAAAATAAATAAATACAGAAAAGATAAAAAACTGAGCCGGGAATGGCATGGGCTCGCTTCAACAGCAACTACACTAAATTGGAACGATACACAGAAAGTCAGCATAGTCCCTGCCCAAGGACGACACATAAATGTGTGCAGCATTTCGTATTATTTTTTATTGTGCTAGTTTTGTAAAAATCAAATATAGATAGATTTGAGGTATAAAAAAAACAAAAAGTTACCTGGACGTGGTGGTGTGGAAACCTGCAACCCCAGCTAATAGGGAGGCTGAGGCAGGACAATCGCTTAAAAGAAGGAGGCAGATGTTGCAATGGGCCAAGATCACACCATTGCATTGCAGCCAGGGTGACAAGAGGGAAACACTATGTTATTAAAAAGAAGTCAAAGTGGCGGGGAGTTATCCAGCACCACATTTGTACAATTTGACACACTGAACTGTCTGATTTCTTTTTCCTTTTTTTTAAAATGAGGTGAATTTTCACCAAGATGGCTAGGCTGACCTCGATCCCGTGACCTCAGGTGATGCACAAATATTGGCCTCCCAAAGTGCTACAATTGCTGACGTGATTCACAGCACCCGGCCTAGTCTCTCTGATTCTTTAAGAGTAAAGATGGCTGGGCATTGTGGCTCACGCCTGTAATCCTAGCACTTTGGAAGTTTGATGTGAGTGGATCATGAGTTCAGAGATTCGAGACTGGCCTGAACAACATATTGCAACCCACTCCATATAAAAAAAATAAAAACAGAAAAAATAAAACACTGAGCCGGGCATGGCATGTGCTTGCTTTGGCAGGAACTACACTAAAATTGGAATGATACACAGAAGGCCAACATGGCCTTTGTGCAAGGACGACACGCAAATATGTGCAGCATTCTGTATTTTTTTTTTTTTTGCTGTTGTGGTGGTTTTGTGAAAATCAAATATCAATAGATTTGAGGTACAAAGAAACCAAGAAGTTAGCTGGACGTGGTGGTGTGGACACCTGCAACCTCAACTTCTTGGGAGGCTGAGGCAGGACAATCACTTGAACCAAGGAGGTAGATGATGCAATTGGCCAATATTGCACTGTTGCACTCCAGCCTGGGTGACAAGAGGGAAACCCTATGTCATAAAAAAGGTGGGGTGGCGGAGAGTTATCCAGCACCTGGTTTTTACAATTGTACACACTGCTCTGTCTGATATACTTTTTTTGATGAGGTGGGTTTTCACCGGGATGGCTAGGTTGATCTTGAACCTGTGATTTCAGGTGATCCACCCACCTTGTCCTCCCACAGTGCTAAGATTGCTGGCCTGAGTCAAAGCGCCCAGACCTGTCCCTCTGATTCTTTAATAATAAAGTTGGCTGGGCACGGTGTTTCATGCCTGTAATCCAAGCGCTTTACAGACCAAGGCGAGTGCATCACCCGAGGTCTGGGGTTCGACACCTGCCAGAACAACATGGTGAAACCCTATCTTTAAAATAAAAGCAAAAATTAGGTTTGCTCGGAAGCTCACGCCTATAATCCAAGATCTTTGGAAGTCCGAGGTGAGCGGATTATAAGGTCAGAGGTTCCAGACTGGATTGAATGACACAGTGCATCCCACTCCCCATAAAAATAAATAAATAAATAAATAAATAAAAACTGAGCCAGGCATGGCATGGGCTCACTTAGGCAGCACCTACAGTAAAATTGAAATGATTAACGGAAAGTCAGCATAGCCCCTGCGCAAGGACAACACGCAAATGTGTGCAGCATTCCAATTTTTTGTTGTTGTTGTGCTTGATTTGTGAAAATTAAATATAGATAGATTTGAGGTACAAAAACAACAAAAAGTTAGCTGGACGTGGTGGTATGGACACCTGCAACCCCAGCTACTTGGGACCTGAGGCAGGACAATCGATTGAACCAAGGAGGCAGATGTGGCAATGGACCAAGATTGCAATGAGGCCTCCAGCCTGGGTGACAATAGAAAAACACTATGTCATAAAAAATGGCGGGGCGATGAGGAGTTTTCCAGCACCTCGTTTTTACAATTGTACACACTGATCTGTCTAATTTCTTTTTTTCTTTGTTTTAATGCGGTGAGTTTTCACCATGTTGGACAGCCTGACCTCAAACTCGTGTCCTCAGGTGATCCTCCCACCTCGGCCTCCCACACTGCTAGGATTGCTGGCATGAGTCACAGTGCCCGGCCCAGTCTTTCTGATTCTTTAAGAGTAAAGTTGGCCAGGCACGGTGGCTCAGGACTGTAATCCAAGTGCTTTGGAGACCAAGGTGGGCACGTCAGCTGAGGTTGCATGTTCGAGACCAGCCCGACCAACATGGTGAAACACTGTCTTTAAAAGAAAAGACAAAAAATTAGTTTGGACTTGGCAGCTTAACCATGTAATCCTAGCACTTTTGAAGTCCCAGGTGAGCGGATCATGAGGTCAGAGGTTCGAGATTGGTCTTAAAGACATAGTGCAACTTACTCCCTATAAAGAAAAAAAAAACAGCAAAAATAAAAAACTGAGCCAGGCATGGCATGTGCTCACTTCGGCAGCACCTAAACCAAAATTGAAAGGATACACAGAAGGCCAGCATGGCCCCTGCGCAAGGACGACATGCAAATGTGTGCATCGTTCTGTATTTTTTGGGGAGGGTCAGAGTTTCACTGTTTTTACCCAGACTGGAGTGCAAATGCACAATCTGGGCTCACCACAACCTCTGCCTCCTGGTTTCAAGTAATTCTGCCGCCTCAGCCTCCTGAGTAGCTGAAACTACAGGTGTGCACAACCGTGCCCAGTTAATTTTTGTAATTTTAGTGGAGACGGGGTTTCAGCTTGTTTACCAAGATGGACTCGATCTCTTGACCTCGTGATCCACCTGCCTGAGCCTCCCAAAGTGCTGGGAGTATAGGCGTGAGCCACCATGCCCAGCCTGCATTCCATATTTTTTGTTGTTGTGCTTGATTTCTAAAATTCAAATATAGATAGATTTGAGGTACAAAGAAACCAAAAAGGTTGAAGTACAAAAAAACAAAAAGTTACCTGGATGTCGTGGTGTGGACACCTGCAACTCTAGCTACTTCGGAGGCTGAGGCAGGACAATCACTTGAACTAAGGGGACAGTTGTTGCAGTAAGCCAAGATCTCACCATTGCATGCCAGTCTGGGTGACAAGAGGGAAACACTATGCCATAAAAAAAGGTGGGGTTGGTGGGGAGTTATCTAGCACCTCGTTTTTACAATGGTACCCACTGATCTGTCCAATTTCTTTCTTTTTTTTTTTTAAATAAGTGAGGTTGGTTTTCAACAAAATGGTCAGGCTGACCTCAAACTCGTGACCTCAGGTGATCCACCCACCTCGGCCTCCCAAAGCCCTAGGAATGCTTGCGTGAGCCCCAGTGCCCGGCCCAGTCGGTCAGATTTTTTTAAAAATAAAGTTGGCTGGGCACGGTGGCTCACGCCTGTAATCTAAGCTCTTTGAAGACCAATATGGGCAGATCACAAGAGGTTTCGGGTTGGAGACCGGCCCTACCAACATGGTGAACTTTGTCTTTTAAGCAAAAACAAAAATTAGGTTGGGCTGGGTGGCTCATGTCTGTAATTCTAGCACTTTGGAAGCCTGAGGTGAGTGGATCCTGAGGTCAAAGATTCGAGACTGGCCTGAATGACATAGTGCAATGGGCTTTCTATAAAATAAATAAAAACAGGAAAAAAAATAAAAACTGAGTCTGGCATGGCATGTTGTCACTTCAGGAGGACTTACACTAAAATTGGAATGATACACAGGTCAGCATGGCAACAGCGTAAGAATTACATGCAAATGTGTGCAGCGTTCTGTATTTTTTTGTTGTTGTGGTTGTTTGCAAAAATCAAATACAGATATATTTGAAGTAAAGAAAAAAAGTTAGCTGGACATGGTGGTGTGAACACCTGCAACCCTAGCTACTTGGAAGGCTGAGGTGGGACAATTGCTTAAACCAAGGAGGCAGATGTTGCAGTAAGCCAAGATCACACCATTGCACTCTAGCCTGGGTGACAAGAAGGAAACACTATGCCATAAAAAAATGGCAGGGCAGTGGGGACTTATCCAGAACTTCGTTTTTACAATTGTATCCACTGATCTGTCTGATTTCTTTTTTTTAAAATATATAAGTGAGGTGGGTTTTCACCAAAATTTTCAGGCTGACCTCGAACTCTTGACCTCAGGTGATCCACCCACCTCGGCCTACAAAAGCACTAGGATTCCTGGCGTGAGTCACAGCGCCCAGCCCAGTCTCTCTATTTTTTTTAACAATAAAGTTGGCCAAGCACCATGGCTCACACCTGTAATCCAATAGCTTTGAAGACCAAGGCGAACGAATTACCCAAGGTTTCAGGTTGAACACTGGACTGACCAACATGGTAAAAGCCTGTCTTTAAAGCAAAAACAAAAATTAGGTTAAGCTCGGTGGTTGATGCCTGTAATCCTCACACTTTGGAAGGCTGAGGTGAGCTGATTATGAGGTCACAGGTTCGAGACTGGCCTAAAGAACATAAAGCAACCTGCTCACTCTAGAAAAAATAAAAACAGAAAAAATAAAAAACTGAGCCAGGTATGGCATGTGCTCACTTCAGCAGCAACTACACTAAAATTGGAACAATACACAGAAGGTCAGCATGGCCCTGAGCAAGGATGACATGCAAATGTGTGCAGTGTTCTGTATTTTTTTTTGTTGTGGCTGTTTGGTAAAAATCAAATATAGATAGATTTGAAGTACAAAAAAAAAAAAAACAAAAAGTTACCTGGATGTGGTGGTGTGGACACCTGCAACCCCAGCTACTTGAGAGGCTGAGGCAGGACAATCACTTGAGCAAAGGAGGCAGATGTTGCAAAAAGCAAAGATTGCACCATTGCACTCCAGCCTAAGTGACAAGAGGGAAACACTATGTCATAAAAAAAGCGAGAGGGGTGGAGTTATCTAGCACCTCCTTTTTACAATTGTACAAACTGATCTGTTTGATTTCTTTTGTTTTTATGAGGTGGGTTTTCACCAGGATGGCCAGGCTGACCTCAAACTCATGACCTCAGTTGATCCACCCACCTCGGCCTCCCAAGTGCTAGGATTGCTGGCATGTGTCACAGCGCCTGGCCCAGTCTCTGATTTTTTTAACAATAAAGTTGGGCAGGCACAGTGGCTCACGCCTGTAATCCAAGCACTTTGGAGACCAAAGTGGGTGGATCACCCGAGGTTGCAGGTTTGAGACTGGCCCGACCAACATGGTGAAACTCCATCTTTGAAACAAAAACAAAAATTAGGTTGGGATCGGCGGATCATGCCTGTAATAATAGCAGTTTGGAAGGCTGAGGTGAGTGGGTCATGAGGTCAGAGGTTTGAAACTGGCCTGAATGACATAGTGCAACGTGCTCCCTAGAAAAAACATAAAAACAGAAAAAATAAAATACTGAGCAAGACATGGAATGTGCTCACTTCGGCAGCACATAGACTGAAACTGAAACGATACACAGAAGGTCAGCATGGGTTCTGCACACGGATGACAAGCAAATATGTGCATCATTCTGTATTTTTTTGTCGTTATGGTTGTTTTGTAAAAATCAAATAAAGATAGATTTGAAGTGTAAAAATAACTTAGCTGAACGTAGTAGTTTGGACACCTGCAACCCCAGCTACCTGGGAGACTGAGACAGGAAAATCGCTTGAACCAAGGTGGCAGATGTTGCAATAGGCCAAGATCACACCATTGCACAGCAGCCTGGGTGACATGAGGGAAACACTATGTCATAAAAAAAGGCAGGGCGGAGGGGAGTCATCCAGCATCTCGTTTTTACAATTGTACACACTGATCTGTCTGATTTCTTTTTTTTCTTTTATAATGAGGTGGGGTTTAATCAGGATAGCCAGGCTGACCTCGAACTCCTGACCTCAGGTGATCTACCCACTTGGCCTCTGAAAGGGATAGGATTATTGGCATGAGACACAGTGCCTGGCCCAGTATCTCTGAATTTTTAAGAATAAAGTTGCCCGGGTATGGTGGCTCAGGCCTGTAATCCAACTGCTTTGAAGACAAAGGTGGGCGGATCACCCGAGGTTGTGGTTTAGAGACCAGCCTGACAAACATGGTGAAACCCCATCTTTAAAACAAAAACACAAATTAGGTTGGGCTCAGTGGAGCAGGCCTGTAATGCTAGCACTTTGAAAGGCTGAGGTTATTGGATCATGAGGTCAGAGGTTCGAGTCTGGCCTGAATAACATAGTGCAATGCACTCCCTAGAAAAAAAGTAAAAACTGAAAAAATAAAAAACTGAGCCAGACAGGGCATTTGCTCACTTTGGCAGCACATACACTAAAACTGGAACGATGCGCAGAAGGTCAGCATGGCCCCAGTGCAAAAATGACACACAAATGTATGAAGCATTCCGCATTTTTTTTTGTTGTGGTGGTTGTTTTGTAAAAATCAAATGAAGATAGATTTGAAGTACCAAAATAAAAAAAAAGCTAGCTGGATGGTGGTGTGGAAACCTGCAACCTCAGCTACTTGGGAGGCTGAGGCAGGACAATTGCATGAACCAAAGAGGCAGATGTTGCAATGGGCAAAGATTGCACCATTGCAGTCCAGCCAGGTGACAAGAGAAAAACATTATGTCATAAAAAAAACACACGGGGTGTGAAGGAGTTATCCAGTGCTTTGTTTTCACAATTGTACTCACTGATCTGTCTGATTTCTTCTTCTTTTTTTATTTTTTAATGAGGTGGGGTTTCACCAGGACAGCCAGGCCGACTTTGAACTCCTGACCTCAGGTGATCCACCCACCTGGGCCTCCCAAAGTGTTATTATTACTGGAGGGATTCACAGCACCCAGCCCGGTCTCTATAATTTTTAAAAATAAAGTCGGCCTGGTACAGAGGCTCACAATGCCTGTAATCCAAGCACTTTGGAGACCTAGGTGGGTGGATCAGCTGAGGTTGTGAGTTCAAGACCGGCCCAACCAACATGTGGTAACCCTGTCTTTGAAACAAAAACAAAAGTTAAGGTGGGCACGGTGGCTCACACCTGTAATCCTACCACTGTGGAAGGCTGTGGTGAGCAGATTATAAAATCAGAGGATCGAGACTAGCCAGACCAACATAGTGCAATCTACTTGTTCCAAAAAAATAAAAATAGAATAAGTAAAAAACTGAGCTGGGCATGGCATGTGCTCTCTTTGGCAGCACATACACTGAAATTAGAATGATGCAGAGACGGTTAGCTCGGCCCCTGCACAAGGGTGACATGCAAATTTGTGAAGTGCTCTGTATTTTGTTGTTGTTGGGAGTATAGGCTGTAAAGAGAAATATCTGGAAAATGTGGCACATATGCACCATGAAATATTATGCAGCAATCAAAAGCATTGTGTTCATGTGTTTTGTAGGGACATGGACGACCCTGGAGACCATCATTCTCAGCAAACTGACACAAGAACAGAAAATAAGATACCACATGTTCTCACTCACAGGTGGGTGTTGAACAAAGAGAACACATGGAAACAGGGAGGGGAGTACTGCACACTGGGGTCTGTTGGGGGGAATGGGGAGGGACAGTGGATGGGGGGAGTTTGGGAGAGATAGCATGAGGAGAAATGCCAGATATAGGTGAAGGGGAGGAAGGCAGCAAATCACACTGCCACGTGTGTACCTATGCAACTATCTTGCATGTTCTTCACATGTACCCCAAAACTTAAATGCATTTAAAAAATAAAAATAAGAAAAAGAAAACAAAGATGGAGAATGAGAAGTGAAAGAAAAAAGGAAGAAAGAGAGAAAGGGAATAAAGAAAGAAAAAGTAAAGAAAGAATAAAAAGAGAAACAGAGAGAAAGAAAAGAAAGGAAGGAAGAAGAAAGAAGACAGAAAGAAAAATAAAGTAAGAAAATAAAATAGGGCAGCTCATCTTGGCTAATCAACTAACGCCTATAATCCCAACATTTTGGGAGGCTTTGGTGAGAGAACTGCCTGAGGCCAGGTGTTTGAGGCCAGCCCTGGCAACACAGAGAGAGTCTGTCTCTACTATAAAAATTAATCAATTAAAAAGTTAGCTAGCTGTGATGGCATGCACCTGTAGTCCCTGTTCCCTCAGAGATTGAGGTGGGAGAATTGCTTGGCTTGGGAGGTGGAGGCTGTGGTAAGTTGTGCTTAGGCCAATGCACTGAAGCCTGCTACCCAGGAGGGGCTCAAACTTCTGAACTCTAGTGATTTGCTTACCTTGGGCTCCCAAATTGTACTCACAATATCCAATAATGCTGGAGGTGTCAGTGACAGATTTTTAGTAAAGACAATATTTCACTATGTTTCCCAGGTTGGTCTCGAACTTGAACCCGGGAGTTTGAGACTGCAGAGTGACTGGTGTCTGAAGGTGTGCCCCTGCAGTCTCTGTCCAAGTAGTGTTCATGCGTGCTTGGGGTGATAATTTGGGTCACAGCTTCTCTCTTCTCTACAGGTGCTTGGTGATGGGAGAGGAGCAAGTTGTCACCCTTGCACCCTTCCTCCACTCTCTGCTGCCTGGGTCAACCAGCAGACTACTGGGAAACCGAGGACGAGTTGGCAAAGTTAGATGATGGCCGCAAAGGTGCAATGGCTTGGTATGATAAAGTTCCAGCTGGGTCTGATGGCTTTCATCCGGGAGTGCTACATTTGGCCAGTAGGGTGAAACTGGTAGACCAGATACCTGCCGCTGGCTTCTGGATTAGCCATTGAGTCAACCACATGGGGGAAGTGAGCAGCATCAGGTTGATTTGGACACAGACATCTCTGCCTGGAAGACAAGGGACAAAAAAAGAAAGAAAAGAAAAAAAGAATGTAAAGAAAGAAAAAAATGGAGGAAAGAAAGAAGGAAGGAAGGAACGGAGGGAGGGAGGGAGGGAGAGAGAGAAAGAGAGAGAAAGAAAGAAGAAAGAAAGAAAGAAAGAAAGAAAGAAAGAAAGAAAGAAAGAAAGAAAGAAAGAAAGAAGAAAAAGAGCAGAAGAAAGAAAAGAAAAAGAAAAAAGAAAGAAAGAGGGAAGGGCATGGTGACTAACACCTATATTCTCAACATTTTGGGAGTCTGGGGTGGGAGAACTGCTTGAGACCAGGAGTTTGAGACCAGCCCTGGCAACACATCAAGACTCCATATCTAATAAAAAATTAATTAATTAACTAATTAATTAGAAAGTTAGCTGGACACTAGCCATGAGAAAATGTTGCACCACTGCACTGCAGTCTGGGTGATAGTGCAACACTCCATTTCAAGGTAAATAACTAAACAACAAAAACCACTACAAGGCAAAATTGCGATCATGGCTCACTTCAGTTTTGACATCTCAGAGTCAAGCAATTCCTGTAGTCTCTGCTACTTGGGAGGCTGAAATGGGAAGATCACCTGTAAGAGCCTAGGAAGATTGAGGCTGCAGTGAGCCAGTGATGTAATCTTATACTTGTCTTGAGAAAAAAAGTAAAAGTAAAACAACAGCGACTTCAGTGTGTAGAAACAGAAATAAGAAAATTAAAAGAAAACATCCTGATACCAAAAGCCGGCAGAGACTGAACAAGAAAAAAAAAACTTCAGGCGAATATCCATGACGAATATAGATGCAAAACTCTTCAATACAATACTGGCAAGCCGATTGCAGCAGCACATAAAAAGCTTATCCACCGGTGGAGGAGGCAAGATGGCGTCATAGAGGTGACTCAGGATTGCAGCTCTCGGTGAAGGCGCAGAGGGTGAGTCCTAGCCGCATTCTCGGATGTTCCTTTTATGCCCACAGAGCGTTGAAAGTCCCAGGTGTGGGAGAGACACGGGACACTAGCAGCTGGCTAATGCAACCGGCTCCCACCTCCTCTTCAGCCGGCGCCGCAGCGGGACCCGGCGCGGAACTCACTGGTCTGGGTGCCCTGTTAAACCGGCAATCTGAGATTTGGAAGGGCAGATTGGCATGTCCATCTGATTGAACGGGACATGGACAAAGAGCCAGACCAGGAGTTTCCTGGGAAGAGTGATCTGAGCCGGGGTAGTGGGCAGCGGCACGGGAGATCGCACGGATCCCAGTGCCCTATCGGCAGACTCCTGGGGCGCCAGTGAGAGAGTTGACCTTTCAGCTTGGGGAGAGGAAGAGAGAGAGAGAGAGAACGGACTCTGAGGCAGGGAGCTGGGTGATGGGGCTCGGCGGGTCCCACGCTCATGGGGACAAGCAGGGCGGCGACTGGAGGCGCTTGGGGCTGAGAGTTTTGTTGCCGGCATTTAGGAGGGTGCAGCCCGGTCAGGGAGGGGCGTCCACGATTCCTGACGAAGTGCACCCCCACTTAATTACCGCCCAGGACTGACGCAGCCTACCGTTGCCGAGGCAACCTGCCATAACAGAGAGAGTCCGCCAGGCAGCAACAGGGCGGACCCGCGTTAGCAGGTCAGAGCCCCGGCAGGCAAATAGTGAATAGACTGCCACCTAGAGGGGCAGAACAGTGCAACAGATACTCATAAAGAAAGCCCCAACTCCCTGAGACAGAGCATCTAAGGGTGAAAAAAAAAAGAGTGGTGTTTTATGAGTTCTATTGCAGCAGACATAACCTCTCAGACACCCTGAATGAACAACGGAGCTCACAGCTCAGCACTGGAGCTCCTATAAAGCACAGACTGTCTCCTCAAGCAGCTCTCTGACCCCTGTATATCCAAGGAGTCACCCAGAAAAGGACTAATCAGACTGACATGTGGCTGGCATCATTCTGGAACAAGGGCAGCAGAAAAAGAAACTGATATCATCCCTCACTGTTCTGCAGCTGCTGCAGGTATACCCCAGACAAGCAGGGCCTGGAGTGGACCTCAGCACTCATACAGCAGAGAGGATAGATCATTAGAGGGAAAACTAAGTAACAGAAATACTTCATCATCAACAATCTCAGTGTCCACACAGAGACCCAATTGAAAAATCAGCCACTACTAAGACGACAGGCGGATAAGTCCATAAAGATGGGAAGAAACCAGCGCAAAAAGGAAGAAAGCACCCGAAACCAAAACACCTCACCTCCAAAAAAGGACCAAAACTCCTCACCAGCAAGGGAACAAAGCTGGACGGAGAATGAATGTGACGAAATGACGGAATCAGACTTCAGAAAGTGGATAATGAGAAACTTCAGTGAGCTAAAGGAACATGTTCTAAACCAGTGCAAAGAAACTAAGAACCTTGAAAAAAGATTTGAAAAAAGATTCGAGGAATTGATAACGAGAATGGACAACTTAGAGAGGAATATGAATGAATTGAAGGAGCTGAAAAACTCAACACGAGAACTTCGCGAAGCATGCACAAGTTTCAACAGCTGAATTGACCAAGCAGAAGAAAGAATATCAGAAGTTGAAGATCAACTCAATGAAATAAAACGAGAAACCAAGATTAAAGAAAAAAGCACAAAAAGGAATGAACAAAATCTCCAAGAAATGTGGGACTATGTGAAGAGACCCAACCTACGTTTGATAGGTGTACCAGAATGTGACGAAGAGAATGAATCCAAGCTGGAAAACACTCTTCAGGATATTATCCAGGAAAATTTCCCCAACCTAGCAAGACAGGTCAATACTCAACTCCAGGAAATACAGAGAACACCACAAAGATACTCTGCAAGAAGAGCAACCCCAAGGCACATAATCGTCAGATTCACCAGGGTTGAAACGAAGGAGAAAATACTAAGGGCAGCACGAGAGAAAGGTCGGGTCACCCACAAGGGGAAGCCCATCAGACTCACAGCAGATGTCTCGGCAGAGACTCTACAAGCCAGAAGAGAGTGGGGGCCAATATTCAACATCCTTAAAGAAAAGAGCTTTCAAACCAGAATTTAATATCCAGCGAAATTGAGCTTCATAAGTGAAGGAAAAATAAAATCCTCCACGAACAAGCAAGTACTCAGAGATTTTGTCACCACTAGGCCGGCTTTACAAGAGCTCCTGAAAGAGGCACTACACATAGAAAGAAACAACCAGTTCCAGCCATCCTAAAAGCATACCAAATGCTAAAGACCATCAACAAAATGAAGAATGTACATGAACCAACGGGAAAAACAGCCAGCTAGCATCAAAATGGCAGTATCAAATTCACACATAACAATATTAACCCTGAATGTAAATGGGCTAAATGCACCAATCAAAAGACACAGACTGGCAAATTGGATAAAAAACCAAAACCCATCGGTGTGCTTTATCCAGGAAACCCACCTCACATGCAAAGATACAGAAAGGCTCAAAATAAAGGGATGGAGGAAGATTTACCAAGCAAATGGAGAGCAAAAAAAAGCAGGAGTTGCAATTCTCATCTCTGATAAAATAGACTTTAAAGTAAAAAAGATCAAAAGGGACAAAGAAGGCCATTACATAATGGTAAAAGGATCGATACAACAAGAAGAGATAACGATTCTAAATATATATGGACCCAATGTAGGAGCACCCAGATATATAAGGCAAGTTCTTAATGACTTACAAAGGGACTTAGACTCCCACACAATAATAGTGGGAGACTTTAACACTCCACTGTCAATAGCAGACAGATCAACCAGACAGAAAATTAACAAGGATATCCAGGACTTGAACTCAGACCTGGAACAAGCAAACCTGATAGACATTTACAGAACTCTCCACCCCAAATCCACAGAATATACATTCTTCTCAGCACCACATCACACCTACTCCAAAATTGACCACATAATTGGAAGTAAAGCACTCCTCAGCAAATGCAAAACAACTGAAATCATAACAAACAGTCTCTCAGACCATAGTGCAATCAAGTTGGAACTCAGAATTCAGAAAATAACTCAGAACCGCACAGCTTCATGGAAACTGAACAATTGGCTCTTGAATGTTGATTGGATAAACAATGAAATGAAGGCAGAAATAAAGAAGTTCTTTGAAACCAACGAGAAAGAAGACGCAACGTACCAGAATCTCTGGGACACATTTAAAGCAGTCTGTAGAGGAAAATATATAGCAATAAGTGCCCACATGAGAAGAGTGGAGAGATCCAAAATTGACACCCTATCGTCAAAATTGAAAGAGCTAGAGGAGCAAGATCAAAAAAGCTCAAAACCTAGCCGAAGACAAGAAATAACTAAGATCAGAGCAGAACTGAAGAAGATAGAGACAAGAAAAACCCTTCAAAAAATCAATAAATCTAAGAGGTGGTTTTTTGAAAAGATCAACAAAATAGACAGACCACTAGCCAGACTGATAAAAAAGAAGAGAGAGAACAACCAAATAGATGCAATAAAAAACGATAAAGGGGAAATCACCACAGATTCCACAGAAATTCAAACCATCATCAGAGAATACTACAATCAACTCTATGCACATAAACCAGTAAATCAGGAAGAAATAGATAAATTCCTGGACGCCTGTGTCCTCCCAAGCCTAAACCAGGGGGAAGCCGAAACTATGAATAGACCAGTAACAAGGTCTAAAGTTAAGGCAGCAATTAAGAGCCTACCACACAAAAAAAGCCCAGGTCCAGATGGGTTGACAGCCGAATTCTACCAGACACACAAAGAGGATCTGTTACCATTCCTTCTGAAACTATTCCAAATAATCCAAAAAGATGGAACCCTTCCGAAATCATTTTATGAGACCAACATCATCCTGATACCAAAACCCGGCAGAGACTCAACAAGAAAAGAAAACTTCAGGCCAATATCCATGATGAACATAGATGCAAAAATCTTCAATAAAATACTGGCAAACCAATTGCAGCAGCACATTAAAAAACTTATCCATCATGATCAAGTAGGATTCATCCCGGGGATTCAAGCCTGGTTCAACATACGCAAGTCTATAAATGTAATTCACCACATAAACAGAAGCAAAAACAAAAACCACGTGATTATCTCAATTGATGCCGAGAAGGCATTTGACAAAATTCAACAGCCCTTTATGCTAAAAACCCTCAATAAACTTGGTATTGATGGAACATATCTCAAAGTAATAAAAGCTATTTATGACAAACCAACAGCCAATATCATACTTAATGGGCAAAAACTGGAAGCATTCCCTTTGAAATCTGGCACTAGACAAGGATGCCCTCTCTCACCACTTCTATTCAACATAGTACTGGAAATTCTAGCCAGAGCAATCAGGCAAGAAAAGGAAATAAAGGGTATTTAGATAGGAAAGGTGGAAGCCAAATTGTCTCTATTTGCAGACGACATGATAGTATACCTAGAAGACCCCATCACCTCAGCCCAAAAGCTCCTGCAACTGATAAGCAACTTCAGCAAAGTCTCAGGATATAAAATCAATGTTCAAAAATCACAAGCATTCCTATACACCAATAACAGACTTAAAGAGAACCAAATCAAGAACGAACTGCCATTCACAATTGCTACAAAGAAAATAGAATACCTAGGAATACAACTCACTAGAAATGTAAGGGACCTCTTTAAGGAAAACTACAAACAACTGCTCAACGAAATAAGAGAGGACACAAACAGATGGAGAAACATTCCATGTTCGTGGTTAGGAAGAATCAATATCGTGAAAATGGCTATACTGCCCAAAGTAATTTACACAATCAATGCTATCCCCATCAAACTACCATTGAATTTCTTCACAGAACTGGAAAAAACCACCATGAATTTCATATGGAACCAAAAAAGAGCCCGCATAGCCAAGTCAATTCTAAGCAAAAAGAACACAGCGGGAGGCATCACGCTACCAGACTTCAAACTATACTACAAGGCTACAGTAATCAAAACAGCATGGTACTGGTACCAAAACAGAGATATAAACCAATGGAACAGAACAGAGGCATCGGAGGCAACACAACACATCTACAACCATATTATCTTTGATAAACCAGACAAAAACAGGCAATGGGGAAAGGATTCCCTATTTAATAAATGGTGTTGGGAAAACTGGCTAGCCATGTGCAGAAAGCAGAAACTGGACCCCTTCCTGACACCTTACACTAAAATTAACTCCAGATGGATTAAAGACTTAAACGTAAACCTGACACCATTAAAACCCTGGAAGAAAATCTAGGCAAAACCATTCAGGACATAGGAGTAGGCAAGGACTTCATGAACAAAACACCAAAAGCATTGGCAACAGAAGCCAAAATAGACAAATGGGACCTAATCAAACTCCACAGCTTCTGCACAGCACAACAAACAGTCACTAGAGTGAATCGGCAACCATCAGAATGGGAAAAAATCTTTGCAGTTTATGCATCTGACAAAGGGCTGATATCCAGAATTTACAAAGAACTCAAACAGATTTACAGGAGAAAAACAAACAAGCCCATTGAAAAATGGGCAAAGGATATGAACAGAAACTTTACGAAAGCAGACATACATGAGGCCAGCAAACATATGAAAAAGTGCTCATCGTCATTTGTCATTAGAGAGATGCAAATCAAAACCACATTGAGATACCATCTCACACCAGTTAGAATGGCGATCATTAAAAAATCTGGAGACAGCAGATGCTGGAGAGGATGTGGAGAAATAGGAACACTCTTACACTGTTGGTGGGAGTGTAAATTAGTTCAACCATTGTGGAAGACAGTGTGGCGATTCCTCAGGGACCTAGAAATAGAAATTCCATTTGACCCAGCAATCCCATTACTGGGTATCTATCCAAAGGACTATAAATCGTTCTACCATAAGGACACATGCACACGAATGTTCATTGCAGCACTGTTTACAATATCAAAGACCTCGAACCAACCCAAATGCCCAACGATGATAGACTGGACTGGGAAAATGTGGCACATATACGCCATGGAATATTATGCAGCAATCAAAAATGATGAGTTTGTGTCCTTTGTAGGGACATGGATGAATCTGGGGAACATCATTCTCAGCAAACTGACACAAGAACAGAAAAAGAAATACCGCATATACTCACTCATAGGTGGGTGAGAAAAATGAGAACACGTGGACACAGAGAGGCGGTCTACTATACACTGGGGACTGTTGGGGGGAATGGGGGAGGGACAGCGGGGGGGGCTGGGGGGGATAGCCTGGGGATGAATACCAAGCGTGGGTGTAGGGGAGGAAAGCAGCAAAGCACACTGCCATGTGTGTACCTATGCAACTATCTTGCTCGTTCTGCACATGTATCCCCAAACCTATAATGCAATAAAAATTAAAAAAAAAAAAAAAAAAAAGCTTATCCACCATGATCAAGTAAAATTCATCCCGGAAATGCAAGGCTGGCCTAACATACACAAGTCTATAAACATAATTCACCACATAAACAGAACCAAAAAAAAAAAGCCACATGATAATCTCCATTGATGCAGAGAAGGCCTTTAACAAAATTTAACAGCTCTTTATGCTAAAAACCCTCAATTATCTCGGTATTAGTGGAACCTGTCTCAAAATAATAAAAGCTATTTATGACAAATCAACAGCCAATATCATACTGCATGGGCAAAAACTGGAAGCACTTTCTTTGAAATCTGGCACTAGACTAGGATGCCCTTTCTGACTACTCATATTCAACATAGTACTGGAAGCCCTAGCCAGAGCAATCAGGCAAGAAAAAGAAATAAAGGGTGTTCAAATATAAAAGGAGGAAGTCAAACTGTCTCTATTTTCAGATGACATGATTGTATATCTAGTAGATCTCATCATCTCCACGCAAAAACTCCTGAAACTCATAAGCAACTTCAGCAAAGTGTCAGGATACAAAATTAATGTACAAAAATCACAAGCATCCCTATACACCAATAACAGACTGAAAGAGAGCCAAATCAAGAATGAACTGCCATACACAATTGCTACAAAGAGAATAAAATACCTAGGAATACAACTAACAAGTAACATAAAGGACCTCTTCAAGGAGAACTACAAACCATTGCTCAACAAAATAAGAGAGGACACAAAAAGATGGAGAAACATTCCATGTTCATGGTTAGAAAGAATCAATATCGTGAAAATGGCCACACTGCCCAAAGAAATTTACATACTCAATGCTATCCCCATCAAGCTACTGATGACCTCCTTCACAGAACTGGAAAAAAACACCTTAAACTTCATATGAAACCAAAAGAGAGCCCACATAGTCAAGTCAATTCTAAGCAAAAAGAAGACAGCAGGAGGCATCACACTACTGGACTTCAAACTATACTACAAGGCCACAGTAATCAAAACAGCATGGTACTGGTACCAAAACAGAGATATAGGCCAATGGAACAGAACAGAGGCATTGGAGGCATCACAACATACCTACTACAATACAATCTTTGATAAACCTGACAAAAACAAGCAACAGGGAAAGGACTCCCTGTTTAATAAATGGTGTTGGGAAAACTGGCTAGCCATGTGCAGAAAGCAGAAACTGGACCCCTTCCTGACACCTTACACTAAAATTAACTCCAGATGGATTAAAGACTTAAGCGTAAGACCTGACACCATAAATACCCTAGAAGAAAATATAGGCAAGACCGTTCAGGACATAGGAGTAGGCAAGGACTTCATGACCAAAACACCAAAAGCATTAGCAACAAAAGCCAAAATAGACAAATGGGACCTAATCAAACCCCACAGCTTCTGCATGACAAAATAAACAGTCATTAGGGTGAATCAGCAATCAACAGAATGGAAAAAAATTTTGCAGTTTACCCATCTGACAAAGGGCTGATATCCAGAATTTACAAAAACTCAAACAGATTTACAAGAAAAAAACAAACAAGCCCATCCAAAAATGGGCAAAGAATATGAACAGACACTTTACAAAAGAAGACATGCATGAGGCCAACAAACATGAAAAAATGCTAATCATCACTGGCCATTAGAGAAATGCAAATTAAAACTACATTGAGATACCATCTCACACCAGTTAGAATGGGGATCATTAAAAAATCTGGAGACAACAGATGCTGGAGAAGATGTGGAGAAATAGGAATATTTTTACACTGCTGGTCAGAGTGTAAATTAGTTCAACCATTGTGGAAGACAGTGTGGCAATTCCTCAAGGACCTAGAAATAGAAATTCCATTTGACCCAGCAATCCCATTACTGGGCATATATCCAAAGGACTATAAATCATTCTACTATAAGTACACATGCACACGAATGTTCACTGCAGTACTGTTTACAATAGCAAAGACCTGGAACTAACCCAAATGCCCATTAATGATAGACTGGACTGGAAAAATGAGGCACATATACACAATGGAATATTATGCAGCAATCAAAAACGATGAGTTAGTGTCCTTTGTAGGGATATGGATGAATCAGGAGAACATTATTCTCAGCAAACTGACACAACAACAGAAAATGAAATACTGCATGTTCTCACTCATAGGTGGGTGATGAACAGTGAGAACACATGAACACAGGGAGGGAATCACTACACACTAGGTCTATTGGGGGAATAGGGAAGGGACAGCGGGTGGGGAAGCTGGGGAGAGATAGCAGGGAGATAAATGCCAGATGTGGGTGAAGGGGAAGAATACAGAAAATCACGCTACCGTGTGTGTACCTATGCAACTATCTTGCATGTTCTGCACATGTACCCCAAAACCTAAAATGCAAGAAAATGGAAAAACAAAAAAGAGCAACTAAAAATACTATTCAAGAAATTGGAGACGAAGAAACGACATAGTAAAATATCGAGACCTAGTGAATGTAGGTGGTAGTGCTGGTGACCGGAGTTAACTTGTCTACCTTAGAAATCTCAGGTTGAGAGTTAAGTCCAAGGCCACCAACATCCAGTGGGCCTTCGACCCAAGTCCTCAGGCCTGAGACCTTAGGCCCTGGTTTCTGGTCTTCCAGACAGAGAAGCCGACAGCCAAGTCAACATCATGTTGCTCGCTTCCCACTGTGGTTGACTGACCTGTTTACCCAGAAGCCAATGGCCGGTATCTGGTCTACTGGATCCACCCTGCAGGCCAAATCTGACTCTCGCAGAAGGAAGCAGTCAGACCTAGTTGGAACCTTACCACACTGAGCCATCCCACCTTTGTGGCCATCATATAACTGCCGACTTGCCTGCAGTATTCCTTGGTCCATTGGTTGATCCAAGCAGTGGATAGAAGAGGAAGAGTTCAAGGGCAATGACTGGTTTATCTCCCATCTCCACACACCTGGGGTGGAGAGAGAAACCATGACCTGAGTGGCCACCCTGGACACACGTGAACACTACTGGGACAGGAACAACAGCGTCACACCTTCCGACATCCACCCCTCAGCCATCTTCGCTAAGTTTATAAAATCCAGACTCAGCCCTTGGAAAAATTTCCTGCCAGGTAGGGGAAGGAGGCAGAATCGGAGAGGCCAGAGGCCTAGCAGGGGCTCCACCCCACCTCGGAAATCCCCAGAGAGGGACCATCTTGGAAAGCCCATGGTGCAAATGGGAGAACACACAGTGGGTGCCAGTGGGCTCTCGGGAGAGACACCGGCTGTAGGCTCTGGCACCCCGGAGCAGGTGGGAACCAGCTATTGTGAAGTCTCTATCTGAAAAATCACATATTTCTGTTTTTTTTTGCCAGAATTGATTCTTGGTTTCTTTTTTAGCTCATTTGATTTGTTTTGTTTGTTTGGTTTGTTTTCATTTTTTGATTCCAGTGTATTTTTTTTGGTATCTCTCCATTGAATAATATTGTAGTCCACACAATCTGGGTGGATTTGTAGCCATTGTTCTTGGGAAGGCTTTACAGATATTTGAAAAGACTTGAGTGTTGAAATCTAAGCTTTTTCTACTTTAGGGGAAACCTCAAGCCCAGTAACACTGTGGTTTTCACTGACTCATTCAGAAACTACCCTGATGGTCTTGTACAAGATCCAGGAGAATTTTCTGGATTACCAGGCAGAAACTCTTCTTCCATTTCTTCCCTTACTTTTTCTCAAACAAATGTCATCTCTGTGTGTGTGTATTTGTGCGTGTGTGTGTTCTGAACCAAATGAAAGTGATGTGGAGTGGCATAAACATCTCTGTGGTCACCATAACTAGGATTGCCCCGGGATAGACCTGAATCCAGCAGAGTGCTGGGTCTCACCCAAGACCTGCTGGCACAGCTTTCTCCTTACTGCCTATGTTCACTCAAGGCACTGGTGCTCTAAAATCAGCAGGTGGAAGAGCCAGCCTGGCCTGCGTTCTACCCTTCAGTCTGGCTAGGCTCTTCAGACCCCAGGTTGTTTCAGAGATGTTATTCCGGAGTCAGGGTCTAAAATTAAAAGACTTATATATCTTATGTTTTGGCAGTGAGAGTCTGCGGGGAGCATGGGGAATAGATCTTTAGAATGGCAAGAGTTTTCAAATAAATATTGGAACCTGATGGGTAAATAGTATAAAATATACCAAAAAAATGTGCATGTTACTTTTGCTTCTTATTCAATTATTTGAGGACTCTTTCTAAAAGAAGACTAGATGTAGGGATTAATAACTAGTGCTTTTACTTGTGAAATACATTATTTTTTTCTTCTGGGCACTAGTAAATTAAACATGACTACAAATAGAATACATGTTTTAGTCATGTAGTGTAGATTACATAAACGAATGTGCAAAAATCACTAGCATTCCTCTTCCAGCAATAGCCACACCAGCAGCCAAATCAGAAATGTCATCCCATTCACAATTGACACAAAATAAAATATCTAGGAATACAGCTGACCAGGAAGGTAAAAAAGCTCTTTTATGAGAATTGCAAAATGCTGCTCAAGGAAATCAGAGATGATAGAAACAAATGGAAAATCATTCCGTGCTCATGGATAGAAAAAATCAATGTTACTAAAATGGCTACACTGCACAAAGGGATTTACAGATACAATGCTATGTTTATCAAATTACCAAAGACATTTCACACAATGCTAGGAAAATCTATTTTAAAATTCTTATCCGGGTGGATCACGAGGTCAAGAGATCGAGACCATCCTGGTCAACATGGTGAAACCCCGTCTCTACTGAAAATACAAAAAATCAGCTGGGCATGGTGGCACGTGCCTGTAATTCCAGCTGCTCAGGAGGCTGAGGCAGGAGAATTGCCTGAACCCAGGAGGCGGAGGTTGCGATGAGCCGAGATCACGCCATTGCACTCCAGCCTGGGTAACAAGAGCAAAACTCCGTCTCAAAAAAAAAAGTCTTATCAAACCAAAAAAAAAGCCTGAATAGCTGGAAGCATCATGTTACCTGACTCAAACTATACTACAGGGCTACAGCAACCAAAATGGCACACAGACAAGTGGAACAGAATAGGGAGCCCAGAAATATGTCTCTGCACCTATGGCCATTTGATCATTAACAAAAGTGACAAAAACAAGCAAAGGAAAAAAGATTCCCTATTTAATAAATGGTGCAGGGATAACTGGCTAGCCACATACAGAAGATTGAAAAATCCACTCAAGATGGATTAAACACTTAATTTTTTTTATATTATACTTTAAGTTATGTTGCACCTGTGTAGATCAGGCAGGTTTGTTACATAGGTATACACGTGCTATGGTGGTGGTTTGCTGCATCCATCTTAGGTATTTCTCCTAGTGCTATACCTCCCCAATCCCTTGATCCCCTGCTATTCCTCCCCTAACCTCTCACCCACCAGGCTCTGGCATGTGATGATCCCCTCCCTGTATCCATGTGTTCTCATGGTTCAACACCCACTAAGGAATGAGAACATGCAGTGTTTGGTTTTCTGTTCTTGTGTCAGTTTGCTTAGAATGATGGTTTTCAGTTTCATCCATGTCCCTGCAAAGGAAATGAACTCATCTTTTTCATGGTTGCATAGTATTCTGTGGTGTATATAAAGAAAATATGTGAGCCACATTTTCTTTATCTAGTCTATCATTCATAGTTATTTGGATTGGTTCAAAGTCCTTGCTATTGTGAACAGTGTCACAGTAAACATATGTGCACATGTGTCTTTACAATAGAATAATTTATACTTTTTGGATATATACCCAGTAAGGGGATTGCTGGGTCAAATAATATTTCTATTTCTAAACCCTTGAGGAATCACCACACTGTCTTCCACAATGGTTGAACAAATTTACACTCCCATCAACAATGTAAAATTGCTTTTATTTCTCCACATTCTCTCCAGCATCTGTTGTCCTTTGATTTTTAAATTATTGCTGTATGTTCCATCCCTACAGAATTCTGTGAGCTGCTCCCAGCTGGTGCAGAGACAAGAAATTGTAGAAACAAATGACACAAGACACAGAGATAGAGAAAAGAGAGTTTGGGCCCAGGGGTCCACTGCTACCTAAAACTCGGGGCCCAGCAGTGGCCCCAAATGCCAGGACACTCTCAGTTTTGAGTTACAAATATGGGGTCAGGGTAGGTAGGGAGTGGATTTGTTGTTTGGTGACTGGGGGCAGTGTAGATAGTGCATGGCAGTGATAGGGTCAAGTACATCATGAGTCATTCAGGTAGGGGCTTAGGAATTTCTGGCACCCGAAGTGAGGTAAAAAGCATAATGCATCAGCATCTTTTTCATACTTACCAAGAAAGAAAGAAAACATTAAAATTTACATTACTATTACTGATCATCTTTTCTAAAACCAAAGGAACCAGGTGCAGAAGTAGAACATAAGAGTGGACATGAAATGTAACCACTTATGCACAGTATTACACAAAACAGTTAAGCCCCCAGATGTTTGCAGGCCTCCCTGGCAGTTGTCAGGTCTTACCACAAGAACTTGGAGAAGAAGAGTTTTTCTAAACTTCTCCAGGAAGGCGATGTCTCAGCCATTTTGGACATTTCCTTTCCTAGCTGGCTAAACAGCAGGTGCTTTCATAGCACTGGCCCTGCCGCACAGCCGAGGCACCCTCCAGCATCCCTTATGGGGTGTGATGGAAATCTTAAAGCATCTTGGCTTAGTGTCATTCATTTCACAATGTCACCCCAGGTTTATACTTCCCACCTGATAGGCATTAACAAAAGAATTGAGGGGTGAAGCAAGATAGCCATTTAGGAACAGCTCAGGATTGCAGCACCCAGTGAAACCACAGAGGGTGAGTAGATGCCACATTTCCAGATGGATCTTTATTGATTGCCTACAGACCAGGAGATTCCCAGGCAGTGGAGCCCCACAGGCGGCAAACATGGCTGTTTTGGCTGGCATTGCTGTTTTGCCAGTGCCCCTGCATGGTGGTTCTCTGTAGAAAACACACTGGTCTAGTTGCCCTTTTAAGCTGGCAATTGGAGCTATGGAAAGGCAGATTCACCCATTCATCTGATTATACAGAAAACTCAAACAGGAACCCAGGCCAGGGATTCCCAGGCAGAAAAGCACCACAAATCTCAGCACCATTGTTTCAGCTGGTGCAGTGGGTCACCACACAGAAAATCACACAGATTCCAGCGCCTTTTCAGCAGGCAACTGGAACACTTGTAAAAGAGTCAATCATTCAACTTAAAAAAAAAAAAAACTCTGAGACAGGGAGCAAGGTAATCTGGCTTGACAAGTCTCACCCCCACAAAAACAAAAATAAAACAGCAATTGGAAATGGTCTGGGTTGAGAGCTTCATGGCAAGCACAGCTGAACTTGGGACAGTGCAGCTCAGTGGGAGAGGAGCATCCACCAATACCGAGGCACTCCACCCCTATGGAGGTAGTCCACCATTGCTGAGGCAGTCTGCTGTTGCCGAGGCAACCCACCATAACAGAGAATGTCCACCATTACAGAGGCAGGCTGCCATTGCTGAGGCAGTCTAACCACACCCATATAAACAGGACTGCAATGAAGTTCACAGGGCAGCAGGGCAGAGCTCAAAACAGCTCAGCAAAGCCTCTGCAGGCAGACAGTGACTAGGCTGCCTCCTTGTTGGGCAAAGCAGCCCTGAAAGAAAAAAGAAGAGCAGCACAATGGAAACTCATAAATAAAATCCTAAATCCTCGGGACAGAGCACCTGGAAAAAAACATGAATTTATGAGTTCTGCTGCAGTAGACGTAAACGTACCTGCCTAGTAGCTCTGAATGAACAATGTAGCTCACAACTCAGCACTTGAGCTCCTATAAAGGACAGACTGTCTCCTCAAGCAGCTTCCTGACCCCTGTATATCCAAAGAGTCACCTTGCAAAGGGCTGATCAGACTAACATTTGGTGGGCATCATTTTGGGGCAAAGATAGAAGAAGAAGAAACTAGTAGCAACCCTTACTGTTCTTTAGCTGCTGCAGGTGATCCCCAGGCAAGCAGGGCCTGGATTGGGCCTGAGAAATTCTACAACAGAAAAGCCAGACTGTTAGAAGAAAAACTAAAAAACAGAAATAACTTAATGATCAACAATCTGGACGTTTACTCAGAGACCCAATCAGAAAATCAGCAACTAAAAAGACGACAGGCAGATAAATTCACAAAGATGGGAAGAAACCAGCAGAAAAAGGAGGAAAACATCTGAAACCAGAACACTCTCCTCCTACAAGGGATCACAACTCCTCACAAGCAAGGGAACAAAGCTGGATGGAGAATGAGTGTGATGATATGAGAAAATCAGACTTCAGAAGGTGGGTAATGAGAAACTTCTGTGAACTAAAAGAACATGTTCTAACTCAATGCAAAGAAAGTAAGAACCATGAAGAAAGATTTGACAAAATGATAACAAGAATGCACAACGTAGAGACAAATATAAGTGAATTGGTGGAGCTGAAAAACACAACATGAGAATTTGTGAAGCATGCACAAGTTTCAACAGCCGAACTGACCAAGAAGAAAAAAGGATATCAGAGGTCGAAGATCAATGCAATGAAATAAAATGAGAAGGCAAGCATAGAAAAAAAAGTACAAAAGGAATGAACAGAGTCTCCAAGAAATATGGGACTATGTGAAGAGACCTAATCTACATTTGATAGGTGTACCTGAATGTGACGAAGAGAATGACTCCAAGCTGGAAAATACTCTTCAGGATATTATCAAAAAAAAACTTCCCCAACATAGCAAGGCAGGCCAATATTCGAGTCCAGGAAATACAGAGAACACCGCAAAGATATTCCTCAAGAAGAGCAACCCCACAACACATAATTGTCAGATTCACCAGGGTTGAAATGAAGGAGAAAATGCTAAGGGCATCCAGAGAGAAAGGTCAGGTTACCCACAAAGGGAAGCCCATCAGACTCACAGAAGATCTCTTGGCAGAAACCCTACAAGCCAGAAGAGAGTGGGGGCCGATATTCAACATCCTTAAAGAAACGAACTTTCAACCCAGAATTTTATATCCAGCCAAATTAAGCTTCATAAATGAAGAAGAAATAAAATTATTTGCCAACAAGGAAGTACTCAGAGATTTTGTCACCACCAGGCCCACTTTACAAGAGCTCCTGAAAGAGGCACTATACATAGAAAGGAACAACCAGTACCAGCCACTCCAAAAACATACCAAATGCTAAAGAGCATCAACAAAATAAAGAATCTGCATCAACTAACAGGGAAAACAGACATCTAGGATCAAAATGGCAGTATCAAATTTACACATAACAATATTAACCCTAAATGTAAATGGGTTAAATGCACCAATCAAAAGACACACACTGGCAAATTGGATAAAAAGCAAAAACCCATCGGTGTGCTGTATCCAGGAAACCCATCTCACATGCAAGGATACACAAACACTCAAAATAAAGGGATGGAGGAAGATTCATCAAGCAAATGGAAAGCAAAAAAAAGCAGGAGTTGCAATTCTCATCTCTGATAAAATAGAATTTAAAGCAACAAAGATCAAAAAAGACATAGAAGGACATTACATATGGTGAAAGGATCAATGCAACAAGAAAAGCTAATGATCTTAAATATATACGGACCTAATACAGGAGCACCCAGATATATAAGGCAACTTCTTAATGATTTACAAAGAGACTTAGACTCCCACACAATAATAGTGGGAGACTTTAACACTCCACTGTCAATATTAGACAGTTCAACCAGACAGAAAATTAACAAGGATATGCAAGACTTGAATTCAAACCTGGAACAAGCAAACCTGATAGACATTTATACAACTCTCCACCCTAAATCCACAGAATATACAGTCTTTGCAGTGCATCACACCTACTCTAAAATTGACCACATAATTGGAAGTAAATCACTCCTCAGCAAATACAGAAGAACGGAAATTATAACAAACAGTCTCTCAGAACACAGTGCAATGAGGTTAGAACTCAGATTTCAAGAACTAACTCCAAACCACACAGCTTCATGGAAACTGAACAACTGGCTCTTGAGTGTTGACTGGATAAACAATGAAATGAAGGCAGAAATAAAGAAGTTCTTGGAAACCAAGTAGAATGAAGACACAACATACCAGAATCTCTGGGACATATTTAAAGCAGTCTCTGGAGGAAAACATATAGCAATAAGTGCCCACATGAGAAGAAAGGAGAGATCCAAAATCGACACCCTATTGTCAAAATTGAAAGATCTAGAGGAGCAAGATCAAAAACACTCAAAATCTAGCAGAAGACAAGAAATAACTAAGATCAGAGCAGAACTGAAGAAGACAGAGACACAAAAAACCCATCAAAAAATTAGTAAATCCAGGAGCTGGTTCTTCAAAAAGATCAACAAAACAGGCAGACCATTAGCCAGATTAATAAAAAAGAAAAGAGCAAATAACAAAATAGATGCAATAAAAATGATAAAGGGAAAATCACCACAGATTCCACAGAAATTCAAACCATTATCAGAGAATATTACAAAAAACTCCATGCACATAAACTGTTAAACCTGGAAAAAAATGGATAAATTCATGGACACTTGCATCATCCCAAGCTTAAACCAGGAAGAAGTCAAAACCCTGAATAGACCAATAATAAGATGTGAAGTTGTGGCAGCAATTAAGATTCTACCACACTGGAGAAGCCCAGGTCCAGATGGGTTCACAGCCGAATTCTAACAGACACACAAAAAGGAACTATTACCATTTCTTCTGAAACTATTTCAAATAATCCAAAAAGAGGGAATCCTTCTCAAATCATTTTATGAAACAAAAATCATCCTGATGCCAAAACTCAGAAGAGACTTAACAAGAAAAGAAAACTTCAGGCCAATATTTAGGATGACCATAGATGCAAATATCTTCAATAAAATACTGGCAAGCTGATTGTAACAGCACATCAAAAAGCTTATCCACAATGAACAAGTATGATTTATCCTAGGAATGCAAGGCTGGTTCAACATATGCAAGTCTACAAATGTAATTCCTCACATAAACAGAACCAAAGACAAAAACCACATGATTATCTCAATTGATGCAGAGAAGGCCTTTGAAAAACTCCAACAGCGTTTTATGCTAAAAACCCTCAATAAACTAGGTATTAACAGAATGTATATAAAAATAATAAAAGCTATTTATGACAAACCAACAGCCAATATCATACAGAATGAAAAAGGAATGGAAGCATTCCCTTTGAAATCTGGCAGTAGACAAGCTTGCACTCTGTCTCCACTCCTATTCAAAATAGTACTGGAAGTTCTAGCCAGAGCAATCAGGAAAGAAAAATAAATAAAGGGTATTCAAATAGGGAAGGAGGAAGCCAAATTGTCTCTACTTGCAGATGACATAATAGTATATCTATAAGACCCCATTGTCTCAGTCCAAAACCTCCTGAAACTGATAAGAAACTTTAGCCAAGTCTCAGGATACAAAATCAATGTGCAAAAATCACAAGCATTCCTATATACCAATAACAGACTGAAAGAGAGCCAAATCAAGAACGAACTGCCATTCACAATTGCTACAAAGAGAATAAAATACCTAGGAATACAACTAACAAGGAATGTAAAGGACCTCTTCAAGGAGAACTATAAACCACTGCTCAACGAAATAAGAGAGAACACAAACAGATGGAGAAACATTCCATGTTCATGGTTAGGAAGAATCAATATTGTGAAAATGGCCATATTGCCTAAGGTAATTTACAGATTCAATGCTATCCCCATCAAGCTACCAATGACCTTCTTCACAGAACTGAAAAAATCCACCTTGAACTTCATATGGAACCAAAAGAGAGCCCACATAGCCAAGTCAATGCTAAGTAAAAAAAACACAGCAAGAGGCACCACATGACCAGACTTCAAACTATAATACAAGGCTACAGTAATCAAAACAGCATGGTACTGGCACCAAAACAAAGATATAGGCCAATGGAACAGAACAGAGGCCTCAGAGGCAAAACAAGGTATCTACAACCATACGATCTTTGATAAACCTGACAAAAACAAGCAATGGGGAAAAGATTTTCTGTTTATTAAATGGTGTTGGGAAAACTGGCTGGCTATGTGCAGAAAGAAAAAACTGGACCCCTTCCTGACACCTTACACTAAAATTAACTCCAGATGGATAAAGACTTAAACATAAGGCCTGGCACCATAAAAACCCTAGAAGAAAATCTAGGCAAAACCATTCAGGACATTGAAGTAGGCAAGAACTTTATGACCAAAACACCCAACGCATTGACAACAAAATCCAAAATTGACAAATGGGACCTCATCAAATTCCGCAGCTTCTGCATGGCAAAAGAAACAGTCATTAGAGTGAATTGGCAACCAACCGCATGGAAAAAAATTTTGCAGTCTACCCATCTAACGAAGGGCTGATATCCAGAATCTACAAAGAACTAAAACAGATTTACAAGAAAAAAAATCCAGCCTATTTAAAAGTGGGCAAAAAATGTAGTAGACACTTTACATAAGAAGACATACATGAGACCAACAAACATATGAAAAAGTGCCCATCATCACTGATCATTAAAGAAATGGAAATCAAAACTACATTGAGATACCATCTCATGCTAGTTAGAATGTTGATCATTAAAAAATCTGGAGACAACAGATGCTGGACAGCATGTGGAGAAACAGACACACTTTTACCCTGCTGGTGGGAGTGTAAATTAGTTCAATAATTGTAGAAGACAGTGCAGTGATTCCTCAAGGACCTAGATATAGAAATTCCATTTGATCTGGCAATTCCATTCCTGGATATATATCCAAAGAACTATAAATCTTTCTACTATGAGGACACATGCACACAAATGCTCATTGCAGCACTGTTTACAATAGCAAAGACCTAGAAACAACCCAAATGCCCATCAATGATGGACTGGACAGGAAAAATGTGGCACACATGCACCATGGACTATTATGCAGCAATCAAAAATGATGAGTTTATGTCCTTTTTAGTGACATGGATGAACCTGTAGACCATCATTCTCAGCAAAATGACACAAGAACAGAAAATGAAATACCACATGCTCTCACTCATAGGCAGGTGTTGAACAATGAGAACACATGGACACAGGGAGGGGAGCACTACACACTGGGGTCTGTTGGGAGGAATAGGGGAGGGACAGTGAGAGGTAGGGAGTTGGGGAGAGATAGCGTGGGGAGAAATGCCAGATATAGGTGAAGGGGAGGATGGCAGCAAATCACACTGCCACATGTGTACCTACGCAACTATCTTGCATGTTCTTCACATGTACCCCAAAACCTGAAATGCAGTTAAAAAAAGGAAAAAAAAGAATTAAGATCATTTATGAATAATTAAGATCACATATGAATAACTAATAACTACCCAGGTCATCCTTCTAATTACTTTCTTCTTCATTATTTATGTGGAAATAGGCTGAGGCATTTTGCTCCTGCCTCGGGGTTTATGGGATCTTCTCAGTACAGATCGCCATTCTATTTGTCGTGAGATGGTATCTCAGTGTGGTTTTGATTTGCATTTCTCTAATGACCAGTGATGATAATCTTTCTTTCATATGTTTCTTGAATGCATAAATGTCTTCTTTTGAAAAGTGTCTATTCACATTTTTTGCCCACTTATAGATGAAGTTGTTTTTTTTTCCTTGTAACTTTATTTAAGTTTTTTGTAGGTTCTGGATATCAGCCCCTTTTCAGATGGACGGAATGCAAAAAATTTTCTTTGATTCTGTTGGTTGCTGGTTCACTCTATTGATAGTTCCTATTGCTGTGCAGAAGATCCTAAGTTTAATTAGATTTCATATGTCTCTTTTGACTTTTGATGCCATTGCTTTTGGTGTTTTGGTCATGAAGTTCTTGCACATGTTGATGTGCTGAATGGTATCATGTAGGTTTTCTTGCAGAGATTTTATGATTTTAGACCCTCTGTTTAAATCTTTAATCCATCTAAAATTAATTTAAGGTGCGTAAGGAGTAAGTAAGTTATCCAGTTTCATCTTTCTGTATATGGCTAGCCAGTTTTTTCAACATCATTTATTAAATAGAGAATCCTTTCTGCATTGCTTGTTTTAGTCGTTTGTCAAAGATCAGATGGTTGTAGTTGTGTGGCGTTTTTTCTAAGGCCTCTGTTCTGTTCAATTGGTTGATATCTCCGTTTTGATATCAATACCCTGCTGTTTTGATTACAGTAGTATTGTGATATAGTTTGAAGTCAGGTAGCATGATGCCTTCTGCTTTTTTATTTTTGCTTAGGATTGTCTTGGCTCTGCAGGCTCTTTATTGGTTCTACTTAAAGTTTAAGGTGGTTTTTTTTTTCCAATTCTGTGAAGAAAGTCATTGTTAGCTTGATGGGGATAGCATTAAATCTATAAATTACTTTGGGCAGTATGGCCATTTTCATGATATTAATTATTCTCAACCATGAACATGGAATGTTTTTCCATCTGTTTGTGTCATTTCTTATTCCTTGAGTAGTGGTTTTTAGTTCTCCTTGAATAGATCCTTCACATCCCTTGTTAATTCCTAGGCATTTTATTCTCTTTGTAGCAATTGTGAATGGGAGTTTGCTCATGATTTGGCTCTCTGTTTGTCTATTATTGCTCTATAAGAATGCTTGTGATTTAGTTATAAAGCCTAAAACTTTGAAAACTCTGGAAGATAACCCAGGCAATACTATTCTGGGCACAGGAATGGGCAAATATTTCAGAGCAAAAACACCAAAATCAATAGCAAGAAAAACAAAATTTGACAGGTGGATGTAGTTAAACTTAAGAGATATTTTGTAGAAAAATAAGTATCAACAGAATAAAGAGACAACCTCCAGAATGGAAGACAATATTTGCAAACTGTGGATTGACAAACATATAATATTCAGGATCCATAAGAAATTTAAATTTACAAAATAAAAACAAATAATTGCATTAGAAAGTGGGCAAAGGACATGAACAGACAATTCTCAAAAGAAGACATACATACAGCCAACAAGCATGTGAAGCAAAGCTCAACATCACTGATCATTAGACAAATGAACATCAAAACCACAATGAGATATCATCTTATGCCAGTCAGAATGGCTATAATTAAAGAGTCAAAAATTAAATGCTGGTGTGGTTGTGGAGAAAAGGGAACACTTACACACTGTTGGTGGGAGTGTAAATTAGTTCAACCATTGTGAAGCAGTTTGGTGATTTCTCAGAGCACTGAAAGCAGAACTGCTATTTGATAGTTCAGCTAGCAATCCCATTACTGTGTGTATACCCAGAGTAATGTAAGTTATTCTATCATAAAGACAATTCATGCAAATGTTTCTTGCAGCACTACTCACAATAGCAAAGACATGATCAAACTAAGCCCCCTCAATGACAGTGTGGATAAAGAAAATGTGGTACACATACACCATGAAAAACTATGCAGTCACAAAAAGGCATGCAGTTACTTCTTTTGTTGAAACATGGATGAAGCTGGAAACAATTATCCTTAGCAAACTAACACAAGAACAGAAAATCAAATCTTGCATGTTCACACATGTAAGTGGAAATTAAATGAGAACTTATTAATGCAAAGAAGACAACAACAGACACTGGGTCCATTTGAGGGTAGAAGATGGGAAGAGGGACAGAAGCAGAAAAGATAACTATTATTGCATTTTGGGCTTAATACCTGGGTAATGTAATAATCTTTTCTAAAACTCTTAGAAAAGACGCATAAGCAAAAATCTTTGTACATTAAGTTTGTTGATGGTTTCTTAACAGTTGATGCCAAAATCACAGGCATCAAAATAAGAAAAAGATAAAATGGATTTAATCAAAGTGTGAAACATTTTTATACCAAAAAAAGAAAAAGAGATAAAAAGACCACTGTTGGATGGGAGAAATAATTTGCAAGTCATGTACCTAATTAGGTACATAAGGTATTAACAGAACATATAAAGAACTCCTAAAACTTAACAAAATGACAAATCAGCAACAGCATTTATAAAAAGGTGGAGGACTTGAATCTACATTGGGTCAATAAGTATGTGGGAAAATGCTCAGCATCACCAGTCATTACAGAAACACAAATCGAAACCACAACAAGATCCCTATTTATAACTATTATAGTGACTATAAAAAACAAAAGTAAAAAATAAGTTTTGGCTAGGATGTGGAGGAAGTGGAACTCTGGCAGATTGCTGCTGAGAATATCAAATTGTTTACTGACTAGAAAATGGTTTGGCAATCTGTCAGAAAGTTCTAAATAGAATTATAATATGTTTCAGTAATTCCACTACAGATGTCTATCTAAAATTATTGAAAGCAGGGACTTCAGCTGATACTTTCACATCAATCTATATAGAAACATCATTTACAGTACAAAATGTGGAAGCAGACACAGATCTTTTAAGAGCTAGAGAAAATATGGTATATACAAACAATGAAATATTATTTTGTCTTAAAACAAATGCAATGCTGATGGGCATGGTGGCTTATTCTTATAGTTCCCTGTGGGGATCGCTTCTGCAAAGGGCCCTTGACAGGACCCTCGCCATCTTGAGCTTGAGCCCATACACGTTTCTCCTCTCCTGGAGGCTGTTGAGCTAAGGGGAAAGAGGAAGTCTGGTTGCACTGATTATTTAATCATTTATTTCTGCCTCTGACATTTGCAACAGAATGGCTGAGCTCAGGCCTTGTTGTCTAATGAGACATTGTATGGTTAGACATTGTGTGCCTCCTAGTTCCTTCTCTGCACAATAACTGTATGACTTTACCTCTGCTAATTCAATCATATTGTTTGTATATGATCCTATATGAATAGGCAAGGTTAGAATGACATTTGGAAACGTCCAGCTGTACCTTGTTAACGATCTCACTTGCTTGCTTGACTTATTTTAGATAAGCATATGTTTAAATTTATGACCCCCTTTTTTTTTGCAAACTTTGTTGTCCCTTTGCTGTACACCCTATGATTAAGAGTCATACTTTCTGTACCATTTTTCTTGTGATTTTTGTTCTTGATTTTATTTCAAGATACACTGAAATGTATGTCACTCCTCAAGCACTGAAAGGTATATATCCTGTGGTTTGCACAAATAAACTTGCTGCTTTGGCACTTTCTGTCCTAGTATTGCCTGGCAGTCCTCCAGACCCCACTTTCTATCTGTCTTTTCTTCCACACACTCCCTCTTTCAGGTTGAGAACATTTGAGTGGGGCTGAGGCTCTCTGCTGGTCAGAAGCCCCCCAGCAGATGTGCCTGACCCCCACAGTTTTGCAGCATGTTGGGAGGCCAAGATGAGAGGATATCTTGAGCCTAGGAGATTGAGACCAGCCTGGGCAGCATGGCAAAATCCCATCTCTTCAAAAAATACCAAAATTTGCTGAGCTTTATGATATGTGCCTATAGTTCCAGCCACAAGGGAAGAAAACCTGAGTCAGAAGAATCACCTGAGCCTGGGGAGGTTGAGGCAGCAGTGAGTCATGATTGCACTGCTGTGCACTCCAGCCTGGGGGACAGAATGAGACTCTGTCTCAAAACAATAAAATGTAATGCTGATACATGCTACAACACAGATGAACCTTGAAGACATTATACCATGTAAAATAAGCCAAATACAAAAAGATAACTATTGGATGATTTCACTAATATGAGGTACATACTTAGAATAGAAAGTTCAATAATAGAGAGAGAAAGTAGAACAAGGATTATGAATGACTAAAAGGAGGGTGAAACTAAAAAATGTTACTTAATGAACACAGCGTCGGTTTGGATTATAAAAAGTTTTGGAAATTGGAAATGGATAGAGGTAACAATACACAGCATTGTGAATATACTCAATGTTATTGAATAGTACAATTAAAATGGATTCAATGGCAAATTTTATGTATTTTCACACCAATAAAAAGAATTTTTCTTAGAATAAAACAAAGAAATAAGAACTCTCAATTTTTACAATAGCAAAATATCTTTTCATCAGAAAAACTAACACTTCACTATAACAAAGGTAATAGAAAAATTTAATTATATTAAACTTAAGGGGTTATTCTTATCGAGGATACCTAGATGACCAATGAATAGACAATAAAAATGAGACACATACACACACACACAAACACAAACAATTATAAAATAAGTCATGGATCCAGTATATATAAATAACTTCTACTAATTGATAAGGAAATAATGGAAAACAATAGAAGAAAATGAATAAAATCAACAGAAGATGCAATGACTGATAAACAGGTGAAAAGATAGCCAACCCATTAGAAACCAAGAATATTCAAATAAAGTCACAAATGAACTAAAAGTTTAAAATAAATATTAGAAAAAAATATGAATAGTAAATAATGACGTGAATGAGACAAACATCGTATGCACTGGGATGTAAAAATTTGTGCTGTTTTTGAAAACTTGCACTGTTTTTCAAAGCTTAACATATGTAAACCTAGGACCCAAAGATTTGATTGGATGGATATCCAATAGAAATCTGTTCATAAGTTATTGTATAATTTACACACAGTTCTTATTTTTAATAACTCCAAAATTAATACCACTCACGTGTGTATTTGAAGTAGAATGATTGGATTAATTGTTTGATGGTGAAATAATGGGATTTAATCACCAATTTAATTAATGTGTCACAACAATATGCAATAAAACATAATTTAATTAAGTATAGAATTTAAAATCTACAGAAAAAATAATCCATACTCTATGATTCCATGTTTATAAACTACAAAGCAGTTGAAAGCACAAGTGATCTATACTGTTAGAAGTCGAATTAGTCATTTCTCCTAGGGATTTTGCCTGAGAAAGAGCACACTGCAACATAGAACCTCTATGAAATGAAATACTATGCAGTTGTAATTATAAAAATGACCCTGGGCTTGGCATGGTTGTTCATGTCTGTAATCTCATCATGCCTGTCCCCACCTCATCTTTGACCTGGACTCCTGTTTACTCTCCTTACTGCTAGGACACTAAGAGTCAACACCTTATGCATCATGTGACTGTCCTTCAGTCCTGCATCAACTGAGAGCCTTGCTGTTCTCGAATAATCCCACACAGCACCTTCCGGGGCCTAACAAGCTTGAGCAGCCTGCAGTGAATTAACTAACAAACCTCCTCTCTAACCCTGTCTACTTCTGAATTCTTGAAACAGGAACTTCCTGCCTTAACCTCAGAGACCCCAAGCCTTCCCAGGTGCTGGTCCTGTAATATGCACAGTCTAGACATGCCCCATAAATAACTCAGACACTCTTCCAATGCATGGCTGGTCACAGAATAACGATCAACATCTTCCTCCCATGGCCCCAGCCAGGCTGAGCTGGGAATGGGAGACAACAGCCCATGTGTTCTCTATCCACATTCAGCCACCAGCTGTGCATCCTTGGCAAAATTGCCTTCTCTCTCTGATCAGCCATTTTCTTGTTACCAAATGGGGTAAGTAGTCCCTACTCTCACATTCCAACTGGATGGCTCTGAGGATTCAGTGATAGGGTTGTGGGCCCACTCTGTTTCTGGCACTGCATAGGGGAGTAATACATTGGGATTACATTCATGATTTCTCTCCATAGGGCTGGTGTTGAGTAACCACTGGAAAAATTATAGCATTGTATTTATTATTTCTCCAATCCTGCTAGCACAAAGGGAGCACAAAAGTTGTGATGCTGAGGCTTCAAGAAGGAAATGAAGTTTTTCAGAGGGCTAGGTCATCTGAGAGACAGGGTTGGTGATCATTCAGGCACTGGGGCTTCAGGAAAACTCCAGCTCCCAAACCTGCTGCTGGTATGTGGCCAGGGATAGACTGGGACCTCCCAAAACTAGAGGGGATAGAGCCTGGGGAGCTGCAGACTCAGCTCTACCTCCCAGATGGGATGGGGCATTTTCTTCTGTGAAATCTGGTTTTTTATTTGAGGCTCTGCAGAGCCCTAACAGCTTAGTTATTCCTGCAACACCCCCAGTCTCCATCCAGGACATTTTTCCAGGCTATTCTATGTTCTTTCACTGCTGGGACTGCTGTTCTGTGTTGGCATATCCCAGACTCCCAAAATCCAACTATGTCATCTTCAAGAACCAAAGAATCTCCTCTGAGTCCTCCATGGTGAATTTGCCTTCCAAACCTCACACTTCTCATTTTACAGAAGGGGTAGCTGAGACTCCATAACTTGAGGACCACCGCAGAATCTGGGTAAAATCCCAGAGCCATAAAGACTCCAGTGAGTTTGCAACCTACAGGCCACCCTGCTCACAGTTCCACTCTCCAATCCAACTCTCCTCCCTCTTTCTGTATGCATGTATGTATGTATGCAGGTATGCATATATGTAGAGATGGGCTTTTGCTGAGTTGTCCAGACTGGTGTTGAACTCCTGGGCTCAAGGTATCCTTCCTGCTCAACTTCCCAAAGTGCTAGGCCTACAGGTTTAAGCCACAGAGCCTGCCTTCACCAGTGCAGACAGCGCAGGCTGCTTCTCTCCCTCCATGGGTGCTCTATGAAGGCTGGTGAATCCCCTCATCTTTCTTCTTCCCCACTTCAAGCCAGAAGCAGGGGTTGGTGGCCAGAGAAGAAGTTATTCCCAGCACCCCTCCCTGTGCCAGCTTCTGCTTTCTGGCCTAGATGTGGTCAAACCTAAGGTGGGCCTGAGGTGGGGCCCTGTAGCCTCAGGGTGGGAGAGCCTGAGACTGAGGGGCAAGGGGCAGGGTGTGGAAATTTGGCAAGAGGGTCTTCTGGCTGAGAAGTTCCTGCCCACCCTCAGTCAGAGATCTTCCATGTGAGAGTGCAGACTCCACCCTTGAGTGGTCCCAGAGGATGGAGACATGGGCCTGGATTCCCATAGCCACTCCCAAAGGGCCCAAGGGTACATGGGGACCCATATTCCTCATGGCCTCCTTGTGTCTTTCTGGAAGGCCTTCTCTCTCCATCTCTTCCCTGAAGGTACCTTTGCTGGAGCCTCACAGGACTAGGCACAGCTGATAGCCAAGAGCAGAGAGGAGTGATCCTAGGACAGCCTGTGACTTGGGCCCAACACATAGAGAGGCTGAATCTGGGCTGGGCAGGAAGATCCAGAGGGAGATGTAAGAGTGCAAAGGCCTGGCCTGCAAAGGGGAGTAGGCACTGGGAAGTGGCCAGCCTGGGGAATTAGGTCACTTCCTGTTAAAGGCAGATCCCTCTCTCAGGCTGCTGTTGCCACCATATCTTTGTCTCTTCCATGGTAGCTCCGTCACCATGTCTGTTGTTCCTGCCACTGCTGCTTCTTCTGCAGTGTCCTTCCACAATTTTTTTTTGAGACAAAATCTTGCTCTGCTGCCAGGCTGGAGTGCAGTGGAAACTTCTACCTCCCGACTTCAATTGATTCTTTTGCCTTAGCCTCCTGAGTAGCTGGGACTACAGGCCTGTGCCACCATGTCCAGCTAATTTTTATATTTTTAGTAGAGATGGATATTCACCATGTCAGTCAGAGTGGTCTTGATCTCTTGACCTCATTATCTGCCTGCTTTGTCCTCCCAAAGTGTAATTACAGTCATGAGCCACCACACCCTGACCAGAAATATTTTCAGGAGGATTTAAATGGGCCACCAAATGCCTGCCAGGTAGTGGTGGCCATGTAACAAGTGCTTCCTTCCATCTACCCAACTCCATAGGAGAGGACCAAAACCTCAGGGAACCAAAAGCCCTTAGTTGAGTCCCCAGTGCTGCAGCCACACACACTCCCATTCTTTCCCATCCCATGACTGTCCCATATGTTCCCACCCAAGGGTTCATGGAGCACCTACTGTGTACTTTTGGGATAGAAGCTGGGCTTCATCTCAAGGCCAGGAAAGTACTATGCAAGCCAAACAGCTTGCAGCTACCATCAGCTTGCATCCTTACAGCTCCCATGTGCATTTCTTCCAGCCAGGGCACTGCTCCCCCAGTTCTAGGACCCAGCAAGCAGATGCCTCATGGGCTGGCTCACACTCTCATGGCCCCAGCAACAAGGGCCACCAATGATATTGCCACTGCACTCCAGCCTAAGCAGCAGAATGAGACTCTGTCTTTTAAAAAGAAAAGTTATATTAAAAAGCATTAATATTTTATTTACATATAGATGGGAGCACTTACAAGAAAAATGAAGACCCAAAAAAGTGAACAGATGTGTTTATATGCTAGGTTGTACAAAGAGTGACAGTTGTTGAATAGGCTACACTGTGCTCTGAATTGGCATTCCTGAAATACAGTGTTACTTTTTAATGCATATTACCCATTTTTATTTCCTAATTTATTTTTGTTTTGTTTTATGCTTTGTTTTTTGGACAGAGATTTACTGTCACCCAGGCTGGAGTGCAATTAATGGCATGATCTCAGCCTAATGCAGCCTCTGCCTCCTGGGTTCAAGCAATTCTCCTTTCTCAACATCCCCTCCCTGCTCAAGTTGCTGGGACTATAGACATGTACTACCACACCTGGCTAATTTTTGTATTTTTAGTAGAAACAGTGTTTCACCATGTTGACCAGGCAGGTCTTGAACTGACCTCAGGTGAAATCAAAGTGCTAGAATTTTTGGCCTGAGCCACTGTGCACAGCTTCTCACTGTCTTTTTGAATGGATAATTTAACTTTATATTCATAATTCTTTTAAGTTCCACAACATAAACCTGTGATGAACCTATGTAAGTGCCAGATTACATACCAGCGGATGAGTCAGTGAGTCAAACAAGAGCTCACTTGCTTTCAGAGAGCACACATTCCAATAGCAACAGAACAAAATGTACAATACATCCTTGACATAGAATATAGGGAGAGACTTTGTAAAGTTCATGGAAAATGCATATTATGAAAAAACTTTGCATGGATTTTATTTTTGCACCAAAATAAACATATATTAATTTTCTATAATGTATCTGAACAGAATCTACAAGGATATCAATTTTGAAACAGCCCTTGTCAGAGCAACATAAATTCTGCTAAAATTGAAGGAAAACATAATTTATTTTGATGCCTGAGAGGAAGAATAGCAAAATTATTGATGCTTTGGGAAAATATTATGAGGGCAATGACCCAGGGGAATCAGTAATTTCTGTTGATACTTGGGTGGAAGAATAATGAAATCATTGATGCTTTACCAAAAGTTATAAAAGTCCTCTCATGTTGAGTAATGAATGATTTTGAAAAGTAAAATGAAAATAAGTAAACTGTCTGAAATCAGAATTTTATTTTAAGTAAGAACAAGGCCATGCTGAGGATGAAATCCGCAGTGGAAGTCCACGCACATCCATTAGTGTTCTAATTGATGAGGACTGAAGATAAATGGCAGAAACATTAGCCAACAACAGAGACATCTGAACTGATTCAGGTTACAAAATTCTGGCTGAAAAATTTAAGTTGAGCAAACCTTCCATTTGATGGGTATCCAAACACTTGCACCCAGATCAGCTGCAGACAAGACCAGAGCTTCAGTGGAAACTGTACACAAGTAGGATCAAGATCCTGAAGTGTTTCTTGAAGAACTCTTTCGGCAGATGAAACCTGGTTTACCAGTATGACCATAAAGACAAAATACAATCTATGAAATAGCTACCAAGAGGTGGAAATGGGCCAAGCAAAGCAAATCAGACCAGTCCAGAGTGGAAGTCATGAGAACACTTTTTGTGGGATGTGAAAGGTATTTTGCTTTTTAACTTTCTAGAGAGGCAAAGAACAATAACAAGTACCTCTTATAAGAGTGTTTTGAGAAAGTTAGCCAATACTTCACAGAAAATCTCCAGGAAATCTTCACCAGAGTCATTCTCCTTCCCGAGAATGCTCCCACACATTCCTCTCATCAAACAAGATAAATTTTGCAAGAATTTCAATGAGAAATCATTAGGCGCCCACCTTACAGTCCTTATTTGGCTCCTTCTGATATTTTTTATTCCTAATTATGAAAAAAAATCTATACAAGGCATTCATTTGTCTTAATTTAAGAATGTAAAAAAGACTGCATTGACATGGATAAATTTCCAGTTCTTAGGGTTGAATTAAGTGGCTGGCATCATTAATTTCAAATGTGTTTTGAGCTTGATGAAGCTTATGTTGAAAAATATAGTTTATATGTATATATATGTGTGTGTGTGTGTGTAGGTATATACATACACACACACACACACACACACACACACATATATATATATATATATATATATATATATGCTTTTTTATTTCTATGTTTTAATTCCATCTTTCCATACAGATTTTGAGTTTCTTTCATATTAAACAATGAATGCTTTGGAGAAACATAAAATGAGGAGAAATGAACTGAAGTCAGAATGGTCCCTAGTGGCTATATTAAGACACTTACAATGTAAGTTAATAATCTTTTGTTGGTTTGATTTATAGCAAACATCTTTCACAGTTTATACCATAACTATCTAGCTTTCTCAAACCACTTCATTCTCTTTGCAGTTTAACTAATGACAGAGAGTGAACAGCATTGGCGCTACCATTAATGACAGGAAACAGAATGTAAATTCAACCGAAAAAAGCAAGAAATTCTTCCCTGAGCACAACTTTCATGTTCACAAACCACATCACTCAAAACTTACAGTAATCACTTGCTTTTCTTAAGCTTTGTGAACTGTGCATTCATGTCCAAAAATATAAAATTTAATGTGACTAGTGGTTTTCTATGAACTGAAAACCTACAGCTTGCTACAATCATTTTTGTCTCACTTCTTTTGCTCAACATTATTTCTGAGATTCACCCATGATTTTGCCCTTGGTTAAGAAGTGAGTGTATTATCTTTGTTGCATTTTACTCTATAAAATAAACATGTCACAATGCTTTTGCATGTGTCTGTTGGTGGGCATTTGGCTTGTATACATTTACCATATGATGCCCACAATTTTCAAAAGCAGTTGTAAGAGTTTACATTTCCATAGCCAGTGGATAAGGTCCTTCCTCTGCCAAAACACTTGATGTCTTGACTGTGGACTCTGAGTTGGACTGCCCTGTGTCTGTGACACTATATCCCTATTTAGGAGCTTCCTCAAGAAGATGATGCCCTCAGAATGCCTTAGATTCTTCTGGGCCTAGCAGAACAGAAAGGCTGAGGATCACAAGGCATCCTCTGTCTGTGCCACCACCACCCAGGTTCACAGTGCAACCAGCTGTGTCATCAGCTTTTGCCTCAGGGAACACAGCCTGAGGGCCAGTGCCAGGGTGGTGGAACACTGGATTAAGATGGTCAGAGTAAGCCAGAGGAGTGTCTGGGAATTTTCTCTCTGGACACATGAAAACTGGCTCTTCTCTCTCTGCTCTCAGGTTTGGCCTCTGTGGTCTGAGCCCAGCACATCCCCTTGGCCCTTTCTGGCAGAAGTTCATTGACCTTGACTCCCATGTCCCTGGGGTGGCTGCTTGCTTCCTACCTGGGCTCCTTCATGGGTTGCACTAAAATACTCCTCTGTCTGTCCCTCAGCTGGCCTCAGGGATTCCCTCCTGTGGCTCCTTGGGCCTCAGCTTTATACAGGAGGGGAGAGGTCAGCAGAGGGGGCTGAGGCTGAACCAGGCAGGGCTCCAACTCCAGACCTTGTGGCTCATTCTATTCTCTCACTAGGAATGCCTCAGCCTCAGGACATTCTCCTTGCTCCATGTCATCCTCTCTGCTCTGAAGAGCACCCTGATCCATCTGCTCAGAATGACATGGGGTAAAGTGTCCAGGTGGGAAGGTTGAACCAAAATCCTCCCCATAGGAGCATGAGGGTGGACTATGGACCCTAAAGATCTCATTATGCACCCTCAGGGATCCTGGGAGGTTCTGGAAGACCAGAGACAGTGAAGACAGGGATAGGCTAATGGGGTGGGGGGTGGTTTCTAAGCTGTCCTAGAATTATAGGCCAAAATTTCTAACTCAGGACTTGGGTTTTTAACCATCAAAACTGGTTGGAGCTGACTGAAAATTTTCAGGTGTTTGTACACAGCAATGGAACCCTGTGCCCAACTGAAATTTAACTGTAAGCACACAGCTTCTCAGAGTAATGGGGATGGGATCAGAGGACAACATGAGCTTCCACCCTGGCTCCATTCTCTTTGTCTTCAATTTATTTGGAGGGCTTGATGCACAGAGAACCATCCCAATGGAGGGTGTGTGTGGGTGACTGGAATGAAGGACACCAGGGTTTCCTTTTCTGGGAAAAGACCCTGCCTTGTCAGCCAGAGATAATGCATTGGGAGACCAGTTCCTGAGTGGATGAAGAGAGAGTTCTGTGAAGAAAATTTCGCTGGGAGATCACTGGAGAGGTAAAGCTTTTGGTGTGGCCTCAAATGAAACTTGTGGGACAGAAATTCCAGTGGGCTGAGACTGGCAGGTGCCACTTAAACAGATATCCCAGGGTACCCTCTCCCTTTCCCACTATGACTACTTGGCTGGAGATGTGGACACTCAAGAGACTCCAGAGAACATGGCTCTGATGGGCTGATGGGTGGTGGTGCTGAGGTGTGGGGTGAAGCCAGTTGGGACAGGGCCTCCAGTTGTGGGAAGAGCTAGCCTCTCTCCTGGGGGCCCAGTGCCAAAGGGATGAGGGCAGTGCAGTTAGGGTGTAACTGGGGAGGGGGAGGAGCACCTCACTGACTAGGCCCTTAGACTTGCAAGTGGAGATCCCTAAGTTGGCCATGCAGGAGAGAAAACCCCTGATGAGGTGCAAAGACAGAGGTAAGTAAGCCTGTGGCAAGAAGGAGGTGGAAGTGGTCATAAAACAGGGCTTCTCCCTCCCAGCTGAAGGCCTCAACATTAAAAGAGAAGGTGCTTCCTCCACAGCCCTGCCCTGCTGTGGCCCCAGGGCCAAAAACACCACCAGTAGACAGACCAGAGCAAGAACCTGGGACAGCTAGGCTCAGAGTGGATGTGGGGAAGGGTGGGGCTGGGAACCACATACACTTGTGTCTTGGTAAAATCCCACCATAAACATTACCAGGTGATGCTTGGAGGCCTTGGGGACCAGCTGGGGGAGAGAAAGGAGATAACTGGGAGAAGGAGCTGAGGGTTTTTGACTGCTCCACGTGGGAGACCTGGGGAGGGCTGCCTGGAGAACAGGGGTTGTTGGGATTTCATAGGATAGGGCCTTGGGCAGGTACCTGGGGGCACTCATCACCACTAACCTCCTCTCTTAATGGCACAGGCTGTGGTCCCCTTCCTGGGGATCTTACTCAGGGACTTGGTAATGCTGGACACTGCCCCCTGAAGGACTATGTGATTGTGAATAAGCATTGTAGCAGTGCAGCAGAAACCAGAATCCTGAGGCTTGGAAGGAGGGAGCCCTGGACCGAGTCCTTAAATCTCAGCCCTCACTCGGCAAACCTCCTCTCCTCAGAGCCTCGCATCTGGGCCTGTGAAGGGAGACATCAGCCCCAACGCACCTTTGAGTGATGGAGGCTCCACAGCAGCTGTCAGACCCTGTCTCTGAGTGGTGACAATGAGGTCCTGCCTGACTGCAAAGCTGCAGGAGGTGTGAGCTGAGCTGGCCTCAGCCTTCCTTTTTGGTAGTACCCAAAAGGAAGAAAGATTGAAACTGGGCCCCTCCAAGGGCAGGCTGTTCCTATATAGCTGAGCACTTGCTTTCTATGCATGGTCCCAGTATTTCTGTCACACAAGAGGGCTGGGTTAAAGGTCCCAGAGCCTCAGCATCCATGACCCCTCCTCTAGGGCCCAAAGACTAGTGCAGGTCCAAGTCCTGGCTCCAGTGGCTCTTGCAGTGGTGCAGCATGGGGTTGGGCTAGATGGGGCTCCTCATGGGTCAGGAGGTCACCAACAATGAGAAAAACAGGAGGGTGAGCATCTGGGGGTCTCATAGTGGGAGAGGGTGGAAATGTGGACATCAGAGACCATCCATGGAAACATCCTAGGGACATTCCCTAGCTCCATTCTCCACATCTTAGATTTATTGGAAGGTTTTGACACTCAGAGGAGAAGGAGACTGGTGTCAAGGACCAATTCCTGGAGAAGGGGCTGTTTTCATCCAACTCTGAGAAAAGGCTGGGGCTGCACAGGCTTGGAGGGGATTATGACACCCTCAGGAAAACAGCCCCAGACCTTAGCCCTTGCTCCCTCTATACTCAGGACCCCTCCAGCATCTTCAACTCATGCCCTATTAGTGCCTTTTCCTCTCTCTACCTTTAGGAGGACAATGTCCTCCCTGAGACAATGGTGATAGAACAATTTATTTAAATTATTTCAGATGGCTGCAGAAAAATTAACACCCTCTGCCTGAGGAGCAATTTTTGGCCTGGTTCTCTGCAGTGGAGCAGTCAGCAAGGAGAAAAGGTGGGAGCTCAGCAAAGAAGCAGAGGGTAGGCAGAGGATCTCTTATGGCCAGCTGCAGAGAGCTTGTCACTATAGTGCCCTGATCTGTGTCAGGTTCTGTTGCAATGGTGACCACTGGGGCTGCAGTACTCCACCAAGGCAGGAAATGGGAAAGAACCTGTAGTGTGGCCACTGATGGCCTCACAGCTGCCTCTGTCCTAATGGTTGCAGCCCCTAACCTAGTAGGCTAGCAACATTCTAAAGCCCAGAAAAAACAGGCCATTATGTGTTGAGGCACAGGTAGCAGGGGTAGAGTGCCTCAGGGCACAGTGAAATTTGGGCTGAGCATGTGCTCTGGGAGTCAGATAGCTACACTGGTCTCTCAGCTTCGCTACTCTCCAGACCCGAAACTGGGGTAAGCATGGGGCACTGCTCTGGTACTTGAAGCACCATGGTCATACATTTAAAATGCCTTTCCAATCCCCTTTTCTGTTTTTATAATCACTATGTACTACTGATCTATTAGTGTTTTTATTCAAATTGATAAGCATGTTATACATTATATAATTTTTTGCATAATTTCTTCACTGTAGCTAGTATTGGAAGATTATTTTCTATTAACACATTTAATTTATTGCACTTGAATCTTAGGGCATGTTCTATGACAGCAGGAAAGAGACATGAAAGCTCTTTATAATACGAGGCTACTGCATAGTATGTCTAGTTTCACACACATGAAAGCTCTTTCTAGTATGAGGCTACTATAAATCCATCTGCATGAAAGGAAGTTGCATGAATCTTCATGGTCTCTTGTCTAGAGATTCCATAAGAATATTCTTCTAAGGGAGATCTGGTGGATGGCTTGGTTTCTGCTTTAATGACACTGTCTAATTCTTTTTGCCTCCTATACTTCCTGGAATGTATTTTACAATTTTTTTAGCATTTTTATATTAATTTGGAACAAGTTCATAAAGTAATACAGTATAATAGCAATCTTTCTCAAACAGTCCAATAATTGAAAAGGAGGAAATACTCCAAAACTGATTTTATGAGGCCAGTATTACTCTGATATTTAAGCCAGAAAAAAAAAACTTTACATAAAAAAACATTGTAGGTCAATGACCCTCAGGAGCATAGATGTAAAAATGTTCAACAAAAAATTAGCAAGCAGAATTTAGGAGCACACTGAGAGAATCATTCACTGATTATGAGAGATTTATCCCTAGGATGCAAGGATGGCTGAATACCTGCATCCTAGGGATACACCACATTAACAGAATGTAAAACAAAACCAAATAATTATATCAATAGATGCAGAAAAAATATTTCACAAAATTAAATATCCATATAATTTGTTGAATTACAAAAAAGTTTATTTCAGCAAAATAAAGATTATATATGACATGCCGACAGTTAACATTATAGTTAATGGTCAAAATGTCAAATGTTTATATCTAAGGTCAGGAACAAGACAGAGAGGTCTGCTCTGATCTCTTCTATATAGACTTAGTACTAAAAAAATTAGTACTAAGAAAAATTAGGTGAGAGAAAGAAATAAAAGACACTGAGTTAGAAAAAATAGAGTAAAATTGTCCTTGTTTACAGAAGACACAGCAATATATGTAGAAAAACCTAAGTGCCACCAAAAAAATACAGAACTGACATAAAAGTCAGTAGCTTTTCAACATTTTTTCAGTAAACCATCTGAAAACTAATCAATAAAACAATTTCATATACAATAGTTATTTTTAATTTTTAATTTTTTATTTTTAAATTTTTATTGCATTATAGGTTTTGGGGTAAATGTGCAGAAGGTGCAAGATAGTTGCATAGGTACACACATGGCAGTGTGTTTTACTGCCTTCCTCCCCTTCACCCACACTTGGTATTCATCCCCAGGCTATCCCCCCCAGCCCCACCCGCTGTCCCTCCCCCATTTCCCCCAACAGTCCCCAGTGTATAGTAGACCACCTCTCTGTGTCCATGTGTTCTCATTTTTCTCACCCACTCATGAGTGAGTATATGCGGTATTTCGTTTTCTGCTCTTGTGTCAGTTTGCTGAGAATGATGTTCTCCAGATTCATCCATGTCCTTACAAAGGACAGAAACTCATCATTTTTGATTGCTGCATAATATTCCATGGTGTATATGTGCCACATTTTCCCAGTCCAGTCTATCATCGATGGGCATTTGGGTTGGTTCCAGGTCTTTGCTATTGTAAACAGTGCTGCAATGAACATTCGTGTGCATGTGTCCTTACAGTAGAACGATTTATAGTCTTTTGGATAGATACCCAGTAATGGGATTGCTGGGTCAAATGGAATTTCTATTTCTAGGTCCCTGAGGAATCGCCACACTGTCTTCCACAATGGTTGAACTAATATACACTCCCACCAACAGTGTAAGAGTGTTCCTATTTCTCCACATCTTCTCCAGCATCTGCTGTCTCCAGATTTTTGAATGATCGCCATTCTAACAGGTGTGAGATGATATCTCAATGTGGTTTTGATTTGCATCTCTCTAATGACCAATGATGATGAGCACTTTTTCATATGTTTGTTGGCCTCATGTATGTCTTCATTTGTAAAGTTTCTGTTCACATCCTTTGCCCATTTTTGAATGGGCTTGTTTGCTTTTTTCCTGTAAATCTGTTTGAGTACTTTGTAAATTCTGGATATCAGCCCTTTGTCAGATGTGTAAACTGCAAAGATTTTTTCCCATTCTGATGGTTGCCGATTCACTCTAGTGACTGTTTCTTTTGCCGTGCAGAAGCTGTGGAGTTTGACTAGGTCCCATTTGTCTATTTTGGCTTTTGTTGCCAATGCTTTTGGTGTTTTGTTCATGAAGTCCTTGCCTACTCCTATGCCCTGAACGGTTTTGCCTAGATTTTCTTCTAGGGTTTTATGGTGTCAGGTCTTACGTTTAAATCTTTAATCCATCTGGAGTTAATTTTAGTGTAAGGTGTCAGAAAGGGGTCCAGTTTCTGCTTTCTGCACATGGCTAGCCAGTTTTTCCAACACCATTTATTAAATAGGGAATCCTTTCCTCATTGCCTGTTTTTGTCTGGTTTATCAAAGATAATATAGTTGTAGATATGTTGTGTTGCCTCTGATGCTTCTGTTCTGTTCCATTGGTGTATATCTCTATTTTGGTACCAGTACCATGCTGTTTTGATTACTGTAGCCTTGTAGTATAGTTTGAAGTCTGGTAGCGTGATGCCTCCCGCTGTGTTCTTTTTGCTTAGAATTGACTTGGCTATGCGGGCTCTTTTTTGGTTCCATATGAAATTCATGGTGGTTTTTTCCAGTTCTGTGAAGAAATTCAATGGTAGTTTGATGGGGATAGCATTGATTGTGTAAATTACTTTGGGCAGTATAGCCATTTTCACAATATTGATTCTTCCTAACCACGAACATGGAATGATTCTCCATCTGTTTGTGTCCTCTCTTATTTCGTTGAGCAGTTGTTTGTAGTTTTCCTTAAAGAGGTCCCTTACATTCCTTGTGAGTTGTATACCTAGGTATTTTATTTTCTTTGTAGCAATTGTGAAAGGCAGTTCGTTCTTAATTTGGTTCTCTTTATGTCTGTTATTGATGTATAGGAATGCTTGTGATTGTTGAACATTGATTTTATATCCTGAGACTTTGCTGAAGTTGCTTATTAGTTGCAGGAGCTTTTGGGCTGAGGTGATGGGGTCTTCTAGGTATACTATCATGTCGTCTGCAAATAGAGACAATTTGGCTTCCACCTTTCCTATTTGAATACCCTTTCTTTCTTTTTCTTGCCTGATTGCTCTGGCTAGAACTTCCAGTACTATGTTGAATAGAAGTGGTGAGAGAGGGCATCCTTGTCTAGTGCCGGATTTCAAAGGAAATGCTTCCAGTTTTTGCCCATTAAGTATGATATTGGCTGTTGGTTTGTCATAAATAGCTTTTATTACTTTGAGATATGTTCCATCAATACCAAGTTTATTGAGGGTTTTTAGCATAAAGGGCTGTTGAATTTTGTCAAATGCCTTCTCTGCGTCAATTGAGATAATAAATTGGTTTTTGTTTTTGGTTCTGTTTATGTGGTGAATTACATTTATATACTTGCGTATGTTGAACCAGCTTTGCATGCCCGGGATGAATCCTACTTGATCATGATGGATAAGTTTTTTAATGTGCTGTTGGAATCGATTTGCCAGTATTTTATTGAAGATTTTTGCATCTATGTTCATCATGAATATTGGCCTGAAGTTTTCTTTTCTTGTTGAGTCTCTGCCAGGTTTTGCTATAAGGATGATGTTGGTCTCATAAAATGATTTGGGAAGGGTTCCCTCTTTTTGGATTATTTGGAATAGTTTCAGAAGGAATGGTACCAGATCCTCTTTGTGTGTCTGGTAGAATTCAGCTGTGAACCCATCTGGACCTGGGCTTTTTTTGTGTGGTAGGCTCTTAATTGCTGCCTCAACTTCTGACCTTGTTATTGGTCTTTTCATAGTTTCGGCTTCCTCTTGGTTTAGGCTTGGGAGGACACAGGCGTCCAGGAATTTATCCATTTCTTCCTGATTTACTAGTTTGTGTGCATAGAGCTGTTTGTAGTATTCTCTGATGATGGTTTGAATTTCTGTGGAATCTGTGGTGATTTCCCCTTTATCGTTTTTTATTGCATCTATTTGGTTGTTCTCTCTTTTAGCAGTCTGGCTAGTGGTCTGTCTATTTTATTGATCTTTTCGAAAAACCAGCTCTTGGATTTATTGATTTTTTGAAGGGTTTTTCTTGTCCCTATCTCCTTCAGTTCTGCTCTGATCTTAGTTATTTCTTGTCTTCGACTAGGTTTTGAGCTTTTTTGATCTTGCTCCTCTAGCTCTTTCAATTTTGATGATAGCGTGTCAATTTTGGATCTCTCCACTCTTCTCATGTGGGCACTTATTTCTATATATTTTCCTCTACAGACTGCTTTAAATGTGTCCCAGAGATTCTGGTACGTTGTGTCTTCATTCTCGTTGGTTTCAAAGAACTTCTTTATTTCTCCCTTCATTTCATTGTTTATCCAATCAACGTTCAAGAGCCAGTTGTTCAGTTTCCATGAAGTTGTGCGGTTCTGAGTTATTTTCTGAATTCTGAGTTCCAACTTGATTGCACTATGGTCTGTGAGACTGTATGTTATGATTTCCATTGTTTTGCATTTGCTGAGGAGTGCTTTACTTCCAATTATGTGGTCAATTTTGGAGTAGGTGTGATGTGGTGCTGAGAAGAATGTATATTCTGTGGATTTGGGGTGGAGAGTTCTGTAAATGTCTATCAGGTTTGCTTTTTCCAGGTCTGAGTTCAAGTCCTGGATATCCTTGTTAATATTTAGTCTGGTTGATCTGTCTGCTATTGACAGTGGAGTGTTAAAGTCTCCCACTATTATTGTGTGGGAGTCTAAGTCTCTTTGTAAGTCATTAAGAACTTGCCTTATATATCTGGGTGCTCCTACATTGGGTCCATATATATTTAGAATCGTTAGCTATTCTTGTTGTATAGATCTTTTTACCATTATGTAATGACCTTCTTTATCCCTTTTGATCTTTGTTGCTTTAAAGTCTATTTTATCAGAGATGAGAATTGCAACTCCTGCTTTTTTTTGCTCTCCATTTGCTTGGTAAATCTTCCTCCATTCTTTTATTTTGAGCCTTTGTGTATCTTTGCGTGTGAGGTGGGTTTCCTGGATACAGCACACCGACGGGTTTTGGTTTTTTATCCAATTTGCCAGTCTGTGTCTTTTGATTGGTGCATTTAGCCCATTTACATTCAGGGTTAATATTGTTATGTGTGAATTTGATACTGCCATTTTGATGCTAGCTGCCTGTTTTTCCCATTGGTTCATGTACATTCTTCATTTTGTTGATGGTCTTTAGCATTTGGTATGCTTTTAGGATGGCTGGAACTGGTTGTTTCTTTCTATGTGTAGTGCCTCTTTCTGGAGCTCTTGTAAAGCAGGCCTAGTTTTGACAAAATCTCTGAGTACTTGCTTGTTCCTGAAGGATTTAATTTTTCCTTCACTTATGAAGCTCAGTTTGGCTGGATATGAAATTCTGGGTTGAAAGCTCTTTTCTTTAAGGATGTTGAATATTGGCCCCTACTCTCTTCTCACTTGTAGAGTCTGTGCCGAGAGATCTGCTGTGAGTCTGATGGGCTTCCCTTTGTGGGTGACCCGACCTTTCTCTCTGGCTGCCCTTAGTATTTTCTCCTTCATTTTAACCCTGGTGAATCTGACGATTATGTGCCTTGGGGTTGCTCTTCTTGCGGAGTATCTTTGTGGTGTTCTCTGTATTTCCTGGAGTTGAGTATTGACCTGTCTTGCTAGGTTGGGGAAATTTTCCTGGATAATATCCTGAAGAGTGTTTTCCAGCTTGGATTCATTCTCTTCGTCACATTCTGGTACACCTGTCAAACGTAGGTTGGGTCTCTTCACATAGTCCCACATTTCTTGGAGATTTTGTTCATTCCTTTTTGTACTTTTTTCTTTAATCTTGGTTTCTCATTTTATTTTATTGAGTTGATCTTCTACTTCTGATATTCTTTCTTCTGCTTGGTCAATTCGGCTGTTGAAACTTGTGCATGCTTTGCGAAGTTCTCGTGTGGTGTTTTTCAGCTCCTTCAATTCATTCATATTCCTCTCTAAGTTGTCCATTCTTGTTATCAATTCCTCGAATCTTTTTTCAAATCTTTTTTCAAGGTTCTTAATTCCTTTGCACTGGTTTAGTACATGTTCCTTTAGCTCACTGAAGTTTCTCATTATCCACTTTCTGAAGTCTTATTCCATCATTTCGTCACATTCATTCTCCATCCAGCTTTGTTCCCTTGCTGGTGAGGAGTTTTGGTCCTTTTTTGGAGGTGAGGTGTTTTGGTTTCGGGTGCTTTCCTCCTTTTTGCGCTGGTTTCTTCCCATCTTTATGGATTTATCCGCCTGTCTTCTTAGTAGTTGCTGATTTTTCAATTGGTCTCTGTGTGGACGCTGAGATTGTTGATGATGAAGTATTTCTGTTACTTAGTTTTTCCTCTAATGGTCTGTCCCCTCTGCTGTATGAGTGGTGAAGTCCACTCCAGGCCCTGCTTGTCTGGGGTATACCTGCAGTGGCTGCAGAACAGTGAGGGATGATACCAGTTTCTTCTTCTGCTGTCCTTGTTCCAGAATAATGCCAGCCAAATGTCAGTCTGATTAATCCTTTTCTGGGGTGACTCCTTGGATGTACAGGGGTCAGGGAGCTGCTTGAGTAGACAGTCTGTGCTTTATAGGAGCTCCAGTGCTGAGCTGTGAGCTCCGTTGTTCATTCAGGGTTGTTGGGAGGTTGTTTATGTCTGCTGCAATAGAACTCATAAAACACCACCCTTTCCCCCCCCTTAGATGCTCTGTCTCAGGGAGTTGGGGCTTTCTTTATGAGTATCTGTTGCACTGTCCTGCCCCACTAGGCGGCAGTCTATTCACTATTTGCCTGCCAGGGCTCTGACCTGCTAGCGCGTGTCCGCCCTGTTGCTGCTGGGCTCCCTCTGCTGTGGAGCGCTCCCGGCTCCTGGGGGACTCTCTGTTATGGCAGGTTGCCTTGGCAATGGCGGGCTGCGTCAGTCCTGGGTGGTACTTCAGTGGGGGTGAACTGCGTCAGCAATGGTGGATGCCCCTCCCTCACTGGGCTGCACCATCCTAGATGCCAGCAGCAAAACTCTCAGCCCCAAGCACCTCCATTCGCCTCCCTGCTTGTCCCCGTGAGTGTGGGACCCACCAATCCCAATCACCCAGCTCCCTGCCTCAGAGTCCGTCCTCTCTCTCTCTCTCTTCCTCTCCCCAAGCTGAAAGATCGACTCTTTCACTGGTGCCCCAGTAGCCTGCCGATAGGGCACTGGGATCCATGTGATCTCCCGTGCCGCTGCCCACTACCCTGGCTCAGATCACGCTTCCCAGGAAACTCCTGGTCTGGCTCATTGTCCAAGTCCCATTCAATCAGATGAACATGCCAATCTGCCCTTCCAAATCTCAGATTGCAGGTTTAACAGGGCACCCAGACCAGTGAGTTCTGCACCAGGTTCCACCGCGGCACCGGCCGAAGAGGCAGCGGGAGCCGGCTGCATTAGCAGGGTGCGCTACTGTCCCGTGTCTCTCTCACACCTGGGACTTTCAATGCTCTGTGGTCATAAAAGGAACATCCGAGAATGCGGCTAGGGCTCACCCTCTGCACCTTCACTGAGAGCTGCAATCCTGAGTTGCCTCTACAACGCCATCTTGCCTCCTCCCCATCTACAATAGTTATTTTTAAAAATTAAGACAGGTTTCAATTTAACCAAAGAAATCTGTACATTGAAAATTATACTAATAAAAGAAATATTAGCACCAATATGTGAAAAGATTTATCCTATTCATGGATAGGAAGAAATATCAATTATTAAAATGTCTATACTAGTCTAAGTGATCCTGAGATTCAATGACATCTTTATCAAAATTCCAATGACATTTTTCACACAAATAAAAAATATCCTAAAATGTATATGAAATCACAATAAGCAACACAATCATGATCTAAAGAACAATGCCAAAGTTGGACATCACACTACCTGCTCTCAAAATATTCTAAACAGCTACAGTCATCAAAACAACATGATACCACACAGAAACATACACTATTACCAATGAAACAAGACACAAAACCAGAAATAAACCAACCAATTGAGTGTAAATTGATTTTTGACCATAGTGCTGAGAACACGCAATGTGGAAAGAACAATTTATTTAAAATAGGATATATAGAGAATAAGATATCCACATGCAGGATAATAGTATTGGAACCTTATCTTACAATGTATAGAAAAATTGACTTGAAATGAATTAGAAACTTAAATGTGAGATGTGAAAATGCAAAACGACAAGAAGAAAACAGAGATGGGAAACTCCACAACACTGGTCTATTCACTGATTTTTTTTATTTGAGCACAAAAGCACAGGCAAAAGCAAAAATAGACAGATGGAACTAACTCAAGTACAAAGCTTATGCACAAGGATGCAACTGACAGAGTAAGTCAGCTTTCAGAACTGGAAAAATTATTCACAAAGTATACATCTGCTAAGAAGTTAGTATTCAATACCTGTAAGGAACTCACAAGATTCAATAGCAAAATTAAAAATAATAATAACAAAAATGGGCAAGACACCTGAATATATGTTTCCAAGAAAGATATAAATGGCCAGCAGACATATAAAAACATGCTCAACATCACTAATTATCAGGGAAATGCAAGTGAAATCACAATAAGTTATCATCTCATGCTTGTAAGAATTTCTCTTATTAATAAGATGAAGGTTAACAAATGTTGATGAGGATATAAAAAGAAGGGAAAAGATGTACACTGTTGGTGGAATGAAAATGAGTACATCTTTAATGGATAGAGGATCCCCCAGAAATCAGAAATAAAACTACTATAAGTTCAGGAATCTCACTTCTGAGTATATATACAAAGGGTTTAAAACGGTGAAGAGATAACTGCACTCTCGCTTGTGAAACTGACAGCAGCACTGTTTACAACAGTCAAAATGTGGAAAAAACCTGTTTCTTTTTATGCATTGAATGATACATAAAGAAAACGTGGTGTGTGCTGTGTGTGTATTAATAATGAAATACTGTTCTGCCTTAAAAAAGTACAAAACTGCTATTTGGGGCAACATGGATTAACCTAAAGAACATTATGTTGAGTAAAATAATCCAGGTACAGAAAGACAAATACCGCCTGATCTCATTTATATACAGGATCTAAAAAAAGGTGAACTCATACAAGCAGAGAGTAGAATGGTGGTTATGAGAGACTGGGGTGGGAGAGAGTGGAGGTACATGGTCAAAGACACAAGTTCCAGTTAAAAGAAGTATGTTTTTGAGAGATGTTGCAAGAATGGTAGACAGGTTAGTAGTAATGTGTATTTTAGAATTGCTAAAAAAGTAAATTTCAACTGTTCTCACCACACACATAAAATACTTTGAAGTAATACAAGTTAATGAGCTCGATTTAATTATCCAATCATGTGTACACACATACAAATATCATTTTGTACACCAGAAATATATAAAACACTTATTTCTCAATTAAAGTTAAAGAGGAGAAATCAGAAATAGCCAGGAGAGGGCTTCCAGGCTATAGGAAGGTAACAGACAAACAGTGGCATTCTCTTGAGTTTCTGATTTGCCTCTTCAAAGGAGGTAATCAGACCCATTTATCTCAGTGAGCAGAAGGGTGATTTTAAATAGAATGAGAGGCTCCTTTGCGTTAAGAAGTTCCCAGGTTGACTTTTTCTTTTACCTTAGTGATTTTGGGGCCCCAAGATTTATCTTTCTTTTACATTTTCCCCCTTTTATTTTTAAAAAATCTTATGTGAAAAGCATTTTAGAAGAAAATAAATCTCTGGTCACAGGTTTCATCTAATCTCTCATGGCTAGAATAATTTATTTCTGGGTGAGTAAGTCCCGAGTTATTAGGCAAGTTCATTTTTAGCAGACTGTGAAGTCTCATTTCTTATGAAGAGAAAATAGGGGGAGGAATGAAGAAAAACAACAACAAACCAAAAAACAATTCTGAAAAATCAATATAGGCAATAGGTTGCTGTTATTTTCTTTGGAGGTTTAAGTTGTCCAGCCTTAGTTCAAACGGATTTACAAAAGCACAGCTTAGTTTTTGTTGACTACAAATTAGAAAAAAAAAAGGAAAAAAGAAGAAAATAAATTGAAAACATTGCTTTACAGACTTGTAGCCAACAAATATTAGAATTCAGTCCAAACTCTAGAAAATAGCAAAAATCGAATAATATTAGGAAAGACTAGAATTTAAACACAGATGTACTACAGTTTTTAAAACATAATTATTTTTTTCTCCAGTTTCTTATTTTTTACTGAAGACAAATCATAATATGACTGATTTGATTTATTACACTTAATCTTGTTATTTGTATGCAGTGCAGCAAAAATATATATATTTTACATAGAATTTTAAAATTGGCTTTGATGAAACTTTGTTCTACAGAAGGGTAAGTCTTAGATAAGTCTTTTTTAAAGCCAAACCCAGCCATGAATTTGTACTATTCAATGACTATGGGTTAGGAAAATTCTTCTTCTCTTGAGTCCCAAGATAAATGTTTGTGTTAGACTTTCAAATTTTTGATAACCTGTTTTACAACATTAGGCAGTTGTCTGCTAAATAGTCTTAAATTTGCATATTAAACAAAACAACTCAGGTGAATATCAAATAACAAAATTTACATCATAAGATTCAGAGAGAAAATGTCTGCTGGTGCTAGATGAAGATTAAAGATGAATGCCAAATCAAACATAAAATCATAGAAATCTTTCACAGGATTGTGTAGACCAATTCTATTTAAATAAGGAATACCTATTTTTTAACTGGATCTGTGAGCTCTGGGCAGAGCCCACACTGAATCTTTAATCTCCAAAATAAGAAGAATTATGAGACTAGATCACATGATGTTTTACAGTTCATTTAAAAAAATTTAATTGAAGACACTTCTAAATGACAAAACTACACTCTTTTTTAAAAACCCAAGAGTAGTTAGCCTCTGTGGAAGTAGCTATTTTAGTTAAAAATTCAGGTGACACAATACAAAAGCAACTATTTTAAGAGCTGAGATTAACTTATTTGTTTACTACAAAAAAAAAATACAGAGGTTTCTTTCAAAAGAAAGCCTGTCACTTTTTCCATTTTCTTTAAGAAACTCCAGCCTAATATAAACTATTTTAGGTTACTCATGCAGCAGAATGCAAGATAAAGGAGAGACAGCAGTAGCAAAGGAAGAAAATGGAATTCAGTCAACTGAGAAGAAAAAACTCTGCTCAAAAAAAGACAATCTTAAAGATAAAAAATAAATAAAAATTGAAACAACAAAAAAAGACAAGGTCCTAGGAAGAACAAAAAGAAGATATTTTAAATACGGACATGCAAGTGCAATGCCCTCCCCATTCACACACACACATACACACACCTTGAATGTTAACTTTTAATTAAGCTGACTAAACCATTGAGCTTCTTCAAAAACATTTTTTAATCTCCTTACCATATATAAGCTGTGGCAAATTCCTGCTATTTCAGAAGTACTGAAAATCAAGCTGGAACATGATGGATTTAGGAAGTAAACCCAGGTTGTCATGGTGGAAAAGAAGAATCTTAGCTATCCAACTACAGCATAAGATTATAGCCATTGCTTTTCAGATTTGTGTCACCAGTAAAAAGGTGGCCTTGTTATGTAAATAAAGTCCTTTTAGTAGTCAAAATCAAGTCTTTCCTCCTTTTATGTTGCTGGCTGTTTTTCTCTCCCACCACACCACCTTTTGTGGAAAAAGTAGAGAATTTACCCATGTCAAAGACCTTGTTCCCTATAATTCAAAACTTTCTTCATCAAGTCAGATAGAGTTGGTCTAACCCAATGAGAGAAAGACTAAAAAAACAACAAAAGTAGAAATAAACAACTACAAAAAACAGTTAAGGAAAACAAGCAATCACAGAACTGAGTGCTATAATTGTAAAGAGAAATGAAGATTAGCTGATTGTTAAACTTCAGGAAAGGCAAAACCGCAGTTCAGCTACTTACCTAGGGATGGGTCTCCAGCTAAAGACTGATCTCTACCATCCTAGAAGCAGAAAACTAAAACCTCAAACTTGTCTTTCCTACTAGGAGTGAGCTCAGAATACATAAAAAGGTTACCTGCCTTCCATTGTCATGGAAACAGGAAATCTTGCCTTACTTGTTGGAAGCAAGTAAAACTCCAGAAAGAAAAAAAAGGAGTTGTGAATCAAAATAAACTTTAGATCTCTACAAAGTTTTGAGAGATCGGGGATTCTCTAGAGAAGGTGCTGCCAGACCTCAGCAAGTTGTCCTATTAGTCTGAGCCATAAAATTAGCTCATTCTGGTACCTAAGAATTAGATTGCCAAAAAAGAATGGGTGAGGCCAAGCAAACTATAACCAAACCATAGTGATAATTTTACTAGATATTAAAATTTAGTTCACGGTTACAGTAATCAAACAGTATGATACTGGTGGAGGGATGGATACAAAGATCAATGGAACACAATAAAAAACCTAAAAATAGACCCATTCAATTACGCTGAATTCATTTTTGACAAAGTACAAAAGCAATGGAAAGAGAAAGGATAGTCTTTTCATCAAATGCTACTGGAGAAAATAAGCATTCATAGGTTCAAAATCTCAGCCTAATCCTAACACCTTATCCATAAAAAAATGGATCACAGGCTTGTAAATAAAACCTACATTACAAACCTTTGTGTATACCTACACTTATACATTATAATTTGTGTATTATTACTTATGCATTATAAACACATACACGCTGTTTGTGAGGATGTAAATTAGTTCAGCCACTGTGGAAAGCAGTTTGGTAATTTCTCAAAAAACTTAAAACAAAACTACTATTGACCCAGCTATCCCATGACCGGGTATATGCCCAAAAGAAAATAAATCATTCTACAAAAAAGACACAGGTGTCCTTATCTTCACTGCAGCACTATACACACTAGCAAAGACATGAAATCAATCTATGTGGCTATCGACAGTCCTCTGAATAAATAAAATTACATGGATGCAGCCAGAGGTCATTGTCCTAAGTTAACTAATGTAGAAAGAGAAAACCAAATCCTGCATGTTCTCTTACAGGTGGGAATTAAGCACTGAGTACACATAGACATAAAGATGAGCACAGTACATACTGGGGAGTAACAGAGGGTGAAGGAGGGAGGGAGAAGTACATTGCCTAAAAAACTTCCTACTGTATACTATGCTTTCTACCTGGGTGATGGGATTATCTGTACCCAAACCTCAGCCTCACACAATGCATCCATGTAATAAAACTTCACACATAGTCCATGAATCTAAAATTAAAATATTGCCTTTGGTAACCATTTTTAAAATAAATTTATGGCATATTTCAAAGAATATTTTGAACCAATTTTACTTTTTCCAAAATTTTATTTTGAAGAATATCAGAAGTTACAAGAATATTCATATTTTACCTATAAAATAAATAACTTAGATTGAATAATTGGGAGTCTCTTTGCACCATTAAATTTGAAGTCGTAATGCTATTTTATTTTGAAAGATTTTTCTGAAAACAATTTATTGACTACTTGAAAAGTTAAGACTATTTTCAAAAATATTACTACCCAAAATATATATTATTACAGTGTTTAACTTACATCTAAGGTAGATTAGGAAGCATTGATTCCTGTGCTCATTAATTAAGAAGATTTTATGAAAGGATTTTTAACATTGGCCACAGTAAGTAAGTACCAGGAGTGTGGTTGGGCACACTTCTCTCCTCACTTAGCCCCCAAGAAGCTTTAAGAGTGCTAGGAGCAACATGTCGAGGTGTACAGAGGCCGTCATAAGGGAAGAAAGGCCAGGGTCCTCGGTAATCCAGTACTCAGGGCCTGGTCTCATAGCGGAGTCCAAAAAGAACAAGACCAACAGTAACTCCCCTGTGAACAAAGCCAACCTAGATCAAGCTGTGTTGATTACCTTCACGGTGAGAGAGGAGCACAGCCTGAGGAGCTGTTGGTGGTCTCAGAAGGACAGAACTAAAAGAAATTTTCATAGGATATGGACTGTGATTGGGTGATCTGGGGGAGTGTCTGACAATGTGGGAGTGTTGCTCTAAGTTGGATACCTTCTGATGAAGGAGGCTTTTCTATTGTTCCATATCTCAATGAATCTTATCTAGAAGAGGGTAGCAGATGGCCAGGAAAAAGCTGTTACTGAGAATGAGGTGGATGTCACTCATTTTAACCAAGTCAGTTAAGTGTCTGGTATTTTGGGGGCTGGCACAGTGTTCTTGAGTTTCTCTTTACTTGGAAAATCTTGTAAATGGCCCTCATCTTGTCTTGCTTTATCAACCTGTCAGGTGAACCTTTTCTGGGATTGGGGACCTGTGACACCATCTGTGAGTGCCAGGCCTCCTTCTACATATCAGGGGCTGCTTTTTTTTCAGTTTCCTCTTACCAGGAAAGGAAGCACAAGAGGAAAATTTTTTATTCAAGAGTTTAAGAAATGATTGCAAAAATACAGATCTTTTAGCAAACCCACTCCATGTATGAAGGAAAAAGTAAACCAAGAGAGTGATGTGTCTTGTGCATGTAGGAGGGAGGGATGACTTCACATTATTCTGTGAAGGTTCACTGAAAATCAACTAACAAAGGCAGGTAAAGAGGTGAAAAGAAATACACATTTATGTAATCACAGTTTGACATGACACAAAAACTTTCAGAATGAAGACTCAAAGATACAGGAAAAACTGTACATTTTTTTAAATAACAACTTTATTGAGATATTCACATACCATATAATTTAACTGGTTAAAGTGTACAATTCAGTAGGATTTAGTGTTTTTATAGAGTTGTGCCAAGAATTACTGCAGTCATTTATAGAACAGTTTTATCCCTCCTAACCCTCTATCCTTTGGTGTCTGCTAATATACTTTTAATTTCTATAGATTGGCCTTTTCTGGACAATTCGTAAAATGGAGTTATACAATATGTGTTTTGGGGTGAATTGATTTATTTTACTTTGAATTTTTTTTTTTTAGACAGTTTTTGCTCTTGTTACCCAGGCTAAAGTGAATGGCATGATCTCGTCTAACCACAACCTCTGACTCCTGGGTTAAGGCAATCCTCCTGCCTCAGCCTCCTCAGTAGCTGGGATTACAGGCATGCGCCACCATGCCCAGCTAATTTTTTGTATTTTTGGTAGAGACGGGGTTTCACCATGTTGACCAGGATGGTCTCGATCTCTTAACCTTCTAATCCACCCGCTTCAGCCTCCCAAAGTTCTGGGATTACAGGCGTGAGCCACCGAGCCTGGCAATTGTTAATTAATTTATTTTTTTTATTTTTTATTGCATTTTAGGTTTTGGGGCACATGTGAAGAACATGCAAGATTGCTGCATAGGTACATACATGGCAGTGTGATTTGCTGCCTTCCTCCCCTTCACCTATATCTGGCATTTATCCCCATGCTATCTCTCCCAAACTCCCTACCCCCCAACAGACCCCAGGGTGTAGTGCTTCCCTCCTGTCCATGTGTCCTCATTGTTCAATACCCATGTATGAATGAGAACATGTGGTATTTCCTTTTCTGTTCTTGTGTCAATTTGCTGAGAATGATGGTCTCCAGGTTCATTCATGTCCTTACAAAGGACATGAGCTCATCCTTTTTGATGGCTGCATAATATTCCATGGTGTATATGTGCCACATTTTTCTTGTCCAATCTATCATTGATGGACATTTGGGTTGGTTCCAGGTCTTTGCTATTGTAAACAGTGCTACAGTGAACATTCGTGTGCATGTGTCCTTATAGTAGAATGATTTATAGTCCTTTGAATATATACCCAGTAATGGGATTGCTGGGTCAAATGGAATTTCTATTTCTAGGACCTTGAGGAATTGCCACACTCTTTTCCACAATGGTTGAACTGATTTACACTCCCACCAGCAGGGTAAAACTATTCCTATTTCTCCACATCCTCTCCAGCATCTGTTGTCTCCAAATATTTTAATGATCACCATTCTAACTGGCATGAGATTATATTTCCACGTAGTTTTGATTTGCCTTTCTCTAATAACCAATGATGATGAGCATTTTTTCTTATGTTTGTTGGCCTCATGTATGTCTTCTTTTGTAAAGTGTCTGTTCATATTCTTTTCCCACTTTTGAATGGGTTTCTTTGTTTGTTTGTTTGTTTGTTTTTTTGTAAATCTGTTTGAGTTCTTTGTAAATTCTGGATATCAGCCATTTGTCAGACGGGTAAACTGCAATAATTTTTTCTCATTCTTTTGGTTGCCAATTCACCCTAATCACTGTTTCTTTTGCCATGCAGAAGCTGTGGAGTTTGATGAGGTTCCATTTGTCTATTTTGGATTTTGTTTCCAATGCTTCCGGGGTTTTGGTCATGAAGTTCTTGTCTACACCTATATCCTGAATGGTTTTGCCTGCATTTTTTTTTTCTAGGGTTTTTATGGTGTTAGATCTTTTTATTTTTATTTATTTATTATTTTGAGAAAGAGTTTTGCTCTTGTTAAGCAGGCTGGAGTGCAATGGTGTGATCATGGATCACTGCAACCTCTGTCTCCTGGGTTCAGGCAATTCTCCTGCCTCATCCTCCTGAGTAGCTGAGATTACAGGCATGCACCACCATGCCCACCTATTTTTTTTTTATTTTCAGTAGAGACGGGGTTTCACCATGTTGTCCAGGATAGTCTTGATATTTTGAACTTGTGATCCACCTGCCTTGGCTTCCCAAAGTGCTGGGACTACAGGCATGAGCCACTGGGCCTAGCCCCTGGTGTTAGGTCTTATGTTTAAGTCTTTAATCCATCTGGAGATAATTTTAGTGTAAGGTGTCAGGAAGGGGTCCAGTTTCTGCTTTCTGCACATAGCTAGCCAGTTCTCCCAACACCATTTATTGAACAGAAAATCCTTTCCCCATTGCTCATTTTTGTCAGGTTTGTCAAAGATTGTATGATTGTAGATATGTTGTGTTGCATCTGAGGCCTCTGTTCTGTTCCATTGGTCTATATTTTTGTTTTGGTACTAGTACCATGCTGTTTTAATTACTGTAGACTTGTAGTATAGTTTGAAGTCTGGTAGGTAGTGTGATGCCTCCTGCTGTGTCCTTTTGTTTAGAATTGACTTGGCTATGTGGGCTCTCTTTTGGTTCCATATGAAGTTTAAGGTGATTTTTCCAGTTCTGTGAAGAAGGTCATTGGTAGCTTGATGGGGATGGCATTGGATCTATAAATTACTTTGGGTAGTATGACCATTTTCATGATATTGATTCTTTCTAATTATGAATATGGAATGTTGCTCCATCTGTTTGTGTCCTCTATTATTTCATTGAGCAGTGGCTTGTAGTTCTCCTTGAAAATGTACTTCACATTCCTTGTTAGTTGTATTTCTAGGTATTTTATTCTCTTTGTAGCCATTGTGAATGGCAGTTCATTCTTGATTTTGCTCTCTTTAAGTCTGTTATTGGTGTATGGAAATGCTTGTAATTTTTGTACATTGATTAGTATCCTGAAACTTTGGTGAAGTTGCTTATGAGTTTCAGGAGGTTTTGGGCTGAGATGATGAGATCTCCTAAATATACAATCATGTCGTCTGCAAATAGAGACAATTTGGCTTCCTCCTTTTTTATTTGAAAACACTTTATTTATTTTTCTTGCCTGATTGCTCTGTCTAGAACTTCCAGTACTATATTAAATATGAGTGGTGAGAGAGGACATCCTAGTCTAGTGTCAGATTTCAAAGGGAATGCTTCCAGTTTTTGCCCATTCAATATGATATTGGCTGTTGGTTTGTTGTAAGTAGCTTTTATTATTTTGACATACATTCCTCAATTTGCTGGTTGTTGTTTAGTAATAATATAGCTACTATTTTAGCGATAGCTTAGGTATATTATAGTGGAGTAATATAATCTCTAAATGGCAGCATAGTAAGTAGTTTGGCCTAATAAAGCACTTTCAGAGCAAAAACAAAAACCCTGAATCAGGGTCCAGAAGCATTTTGTTGACCATTAACTTTTCTCTGTGAATAAAGCATTGTGAGAAAAAAAAGTGTATAAATTTTTAACATATAGATATATGTATATTGTAAAAAAAAAGTACAAATTTATGTATATTTGTACATTTAATACATGTAATGTATTACATGTATTAAATTTAAAAATGTACATGTATACATTAAATTAAATGTATACATACAAAAAAGTACATATATAAGTACATATATATGCACACATGTAAAAATGTATATATTTAATATATATATAATTTTATATATAAATACATAAAATACAATATTTTATGTGATTGAATATATATTTTATATATAATATAAATATATTATAAATATATAAATGTATTTATAAAAATATTTTGTATATAAAATATAAATTTTTATTTACCATTATAAGGCACCCTATAATAAATTTACACCTAAAATTACCAGTGTATAATTACAAATCTAATACAAATTAAATCTGCTCTAAAAACAGAATTTTTTTTTTACAGTGAGAGAAAAATTGAATTCAGTTTTAATTTGTGCTCTCTGAAACGTTCATTTACACCATGGCCTCATCTATCAAGAAGAAGAGGAAAAAGCCCTGCCTTATACCATAAAAATCAAGTACTCGTGTACCTGTTACAGGTGGCAGGATATCTGTTTCTACAGTTTTTTGGTTCCAAGAAATTACACGTTCAGTACCAGTGTAGTGAGGAAGCACTGGCAGACTGTTGGAAATGTCTTCTGGATGAGTCAGTACACAATTTCATAAAGTGCTTCTGGCGTTAAAATCTGCCAGGTTGTCAAAAGCATCCACACTTTTGCCACCAAGAATAAAAGAATCCCAATGGGTATCACTGAGTCCTTTCCAGCTGGGTCTCAATATTGGCACTGCTGCTTCACCCCAGGCAAAGCCTCCTGGCCATTCTTCAGGTAGTGGATTGTAATTTGGATTCTCATCTGGTGTATCAAAAATAGCTTTCAAGATAGATGGTGTTTTCAGAATTCCTATTCCACCATGCTGATTAGGAAATTTATCTTCCAAGAAAAAATATATGTGTCCAACTGCAATACCCGAAAGGTCCACAATGACTGAATTTCCTAACAATGAGGAAAACCTCATGAGCACCCAGGGCAGAAAGGGGACGTGGAAGTTGAGAAGACCAAAGAAGTTCGTGTGGACATAGGGGTTTTTCTGGATCCACACATAGACAAGCATTATTGAAAAGGCCTGGCACAAGAAAACGGAGCCCACAAACAAACCAAAAATGGTCATTAAGAATCCACCAGAAAGGAACATAAATACAAAGCCTGCTGTCCGACCCCAGAAAGAGCCTTGTTCTACCATTCAACAGTAATGATATAGAAAAATCACGTTAGGGATTTTCACAAGATGGCATCATAGAGGTGACTCAGGATTGCAGCTCTCAGTGAAAACGCAGAGGGTGAGTTCTAGCCTCATTCTCAGATGGTCCTTTTTTGCCCACAGAACGTTGAAAGTCCCAGGTGTGGGAGAGACAAGGGATGCTTGCACAGCCAGCTCACGTGGCCGGTTGGGCAGGGCCGGCACCATAGCGCAACAGCACATGGCACAAAACTCACTGGTCTGGGTGCCCTGTTAAACCTGCAATCTGAGATTTGGAAGGGCAGATTGGCATGTCCATCTGATTGAATGGGGCTTGGACAATGAGCCAGACCAGGATATTCCTGGGAAACGTGATCTGAGCCAGTGCAGTGGGCAGTGGCATGGGAGATCGCACAGACCCCAGTAACATATCAGGAGGCTAATGGGGCACCAGTGAGAGAGTCGGCTGTTCAGCTTGGGGAGAGGAAGAGAGAGAGAGAGAGGATGGACTCTGAGGCAGGGAGCTGAGTGATCCAGCTCAGCGGGTCCCACCCTTACGGGGAAAAACAGGGCAGTGACTGGAGGTGCTCGGGGCTGAGAATTGTGCTGCCAGCATCTAGGACAGTGCAGCCCAGTGGGGGAGGGGCATCCACCACTACTGATGCAATCCCCCCTACTGAAGTACCACCCAGGGCTGATGCAGCCTGCCGTTGCTGAGGCAACCTGCCATAACAGAGAGACTCCACCAAGAGGGCGGAGAGCACCACAGCAGAACAGAGCCCATGGCAGCAGGGCGGACCTGCACTAGCAAGGTGGAGCCCCAGCAGGCAAATAGTGAATAGACTGACACATAGCAGGGCAGGACAGAGCAACAGATACTCATAAAGAAAGCCCCAACTCCCTTAGACAGAGCATCTAAGGGGAAAAAAAGGGGTGGTTTTAGGAGTTCTGTTGCAGCAGATATAAACATATCCTCCCAACATCCCTGAATGAACAACGGAGCTCACAGCTCAACACTAGAGTTCCTATAATGCACAGACTGTCTCCTCAAGAAGCTCCCTGAACCCTGTATATCCAAAGAGTCACCCCAAAAAAGGACTAATCAGACTGACATTTGGTGGTCATCATTCTGAAACAAAGACAGCAGAAGAAGAAACTGGTAGCATCCCTCACTGTTCCCCAGCTGCTACAGGTGTACCCCAGAGAAGCAGGGCCTGGAGTAGACCTCAGCACTCGTACAGCAGAGGGTCTCGACGATTAGAAGGAAAACTAATTAACAAAAATACTTCATCATCAACAATCTGGGTGTCCACTCAGAGACCCAATTGAAAAATCAGCAACTACTAAGACGACAGGTGAATAAATCAATAAAGATGGGAAGAAACCAGCGCAAAAAGAAGGAAAACACCCAAAACCAAAACACCTCACCTCCTACAAAGGACCAAAACTCCTCACCAGCAAGGGAACAAAGCTGGACGGAGAATGAGTGTGACAAAATGATGAAATCAGACTTCAGAAAGTGGATAATGAGAAACTTCAGAAAGCTATAAAAACATGTTCTAAATCAGTGCAAAGAAACTAAGAACCTTAAAAAAAGATTCGAGGAAATGATAACAAGAATGGACAACTTAGAGAGGAATATGAATGAATTGAAGGAGCTGAAAAACACAACACGAGAACTTCACAAAGCATGCACAAGTTTCAACAGCCGAAATGACCAAGGAGAAGAAAGAATATCAGAAGTTGAAAATCAACTCAATGAAATAAAACGAGAAACCAAGATTTAAAAAAAAAGCACAAAAAAGAAGGAAAAAAATCTCCAAGAAACGTGGGACTATGTGAAGAGACCCAACCTACGTTTGATAGGTGTACCAGAATGTGATGAAGAGAGTGAATCCAAGCTGGAAAATACTCTTCAAGATATTATACAGGAAAATTTCCCCAACCTAGCAAGACAGGTCAATACTCAACTCCAGGAAATACAGAGAACACCACAAAGATACTCCGCAGGTAGAGCAACCGCAAGGCACATAATCGTCAGATTCACCAGGGTTGAAATGAAGGAGAAAATACTAAGGGCAGCCAGAGAGAAAGGTCGGGACACCCACAAAGGAAAGACCATCAGACTCACAGCAGATCTCTCGGCAGAGACCCTACAAGCCAGAAGAGAGTGGGGGCCAATATTCAACATCCTTAAAGAAAAGAACTTTCAACCCAGAATTTTATATCCAGCCAAACTGAGCTTCATAAGTAAAGGAAGAATAAAATCCTTTGCTAACAAGCAAGTACTCAGAGATTTTGTCACCGCTAGGCCTGCTTTACAAGAGCTCCTGAAAGAGGCACTACACATAGAAAAAAACAACCAGTACCAGCCATCCTAAAAGCTTACCAAATGCTAAAGAGCATCAAAAAAATGAAGAATCTACATGAAACAATGGGCAAAAAAGCTAGCTAGCATCAAAATGGCAGTGTCAAATTCACACATAAAAATATTAACCCTAAATGTAAATGGGATAAATGCACCAATCAAAAGACACATACTGGCAAAATGGATAAAAAACCAAAACCCGTCGGAGTGCAGTATTCAGGAAACCCACCTCACATGCAATGATACACAAAGGCTCAAAATAAAGGGATGGAGGAAGGTTTACCAAGCAAATAGAGAGTAAAAAATGCAGGAGTTGCAATTCTCATCTCTGATAAAATACACCTTAAAGCAACAAAGATCAAAAGGGACAAAGAAGGTCATTACATAATAATCAAAGGATCGATAAAACAAGAAGAGCTAACGATTCTAAATATATATGGACACAATGTAGGAGCACCCAGATATATAAGGCAAGTTCTTAATGACTTACAGACAGACTTAGACTTCCACACAATAATAGTGGGAGATTTTTACACTCCACTGTCAATATCAGACAGATCAACCAGACAGAAAATGAACAAGGATATCCAGGACTTGAACACAGACCTGGAACAAGCAAACCTCATAGACATTTACAGAACTCTCCACCCCAAATCCACAGAATATACATTCTTCTCAGCACCACATCACACCTACTCCAAACTTGACCACATAATTGGAAGTAAAGCACTCCTCAGCAAATGCAAAACAACTGAAATCATAACAAACAGCCTCTCAGACCATAGTGCAATCAAGTTGGAACTCAGAATTCAGAAAATAACTCAGAACCGCACAGCTTCATGGAAACTGAACAACTGGCTCTTGAATGTTAATTCGATAAACAATGAAATGAAGGCAGAAATAAAGAAGTTCTTCAAAACCAATGAGAATGAAGACACAATGCACCAGAATATCTGGGACACATTTAAAGCAGTCTGTAGAGGAAAATATATAGCAATAAATGCCCACATGAGAAGAGTGAAGAAATCCAAAATTGACACTCTATCATCAAAATTGAAAGAGCTAGAGGAGCAAGATCCAAAAAGCTTAAAACCTAGCCGAAGACAAGAAATAACTATGATCAGAGCAGAACTGAAGGAGATAGAGACAAGAAAAACCCTTCAAAAAATCAATAAATCTAAGAGCTGGTTTTTCGAAAAGATCAACAAAATAGACAGACTGATAAAAAAAAAAGAGAGAACAACCAAATAGATGCAATAAAAAACGATAATGAGAAAATCACCACAAATTCCACAGAAATTCAAACCATCATCAGAGAATACTACAAACAACTCTATGCACATAAACTAGTAAACCAGGAAGAAATGGATAAATTCCTGGACGCCTGTGTCCTCCCAAGCCTAAACCAGGAGGAAGCTGAAACTATGAATAGACCAATAACAAGGTCTGAAGTCGAGGCAGCAATTAAGAGCCTACCACACAAAAAAAAGCCCAGGTCCAGATGGGTTCACAGCCGAATTCTAGCAGACACACAAGGAGGATCTGGTACCATTCGTTCTGAAACTATTCCAAATACTTCAAAAAGAGGAAACCCTTCCCAAATCATTTTATGAGACCAATATAATCCTCATACCAAAACCCGGCAGAGACTCAACAAGAAAAGAAAACTTCAGGCCAATATCCATGATGAACATTGATGCAAAAGTCTTCAATAAAATACTGGCAAACCGACTGCAACAGCACATTAAAAAACTTATCCATCATGATCAAGTAGGATTCATCCCGGGGATGCAAGGCTGATTCAACATACACAAGTCTATAAATGTAATTCACCACATAAACAGAGGCAAAAACAAAAACCACATGATTATCTCAATTGATGCCGAGAAGGCATTTGACAAAATTCAACAGCCCTTTATGCTAAAAAACCTCAATAAACTTGGTATTGATGAAACATATCTCAAAGTAATAAAAGCTATTTATGAGAAAACAACAGCCAATACCATACTTAATGAGCAAAATCTGGAAGCATTCCCTTTGAAATGTGGCACTAGACAAGGATGCCCTCTCTCCCCACTCCTATTCAACATAGTACTGGAAGTTCTAGCCAGAGCAATTAGGCAAGAAAAAGAAATAAAGTGTATTCAAATAGGAATGGTGGAAGCCAAATTGTCTCTATTTGCAGACGACATGATAGTATACCTAGACGACCTCTTCACCTCAGCTCAAAAATTCCTGAAACTGATAAGCAACTTCAGCAAAGTCTCAGCATATAAAATCAATGTGCAAAAATCACAAGCATTTTTATACACCAATAACAGACTTAAAGAGAACCAAATTAAAAACGAAGTGCCATTCACAATTGCTACAAAGAAAATAAAATACCTAGGAATACAACTCACAAGGAATGTAAGGGACCTCTTCAAAGAAAACTACAAACCACTGCTCAACGAAATAACAGAGGACACAAAAGATGGAGAAACATTCCATGTTCGTGGTTAGGAAGAATCAATATCATGAAAATGGCTATACTGCCCAAAGTAATTTACACAGTCAATGCTATCCCCATCAAACTATCATTGAATTTTTTCACAGAACTGGAAAAAACCACCATGAACTTTATATGGAACAAAAAGAGAGCCCACATAGCCAAGTCAATTCTAAGCAAAAAGAACAAAGAGGGAGGCATCTCACTACCAGTCTTCAAATTATACTAAAAGGCTACAGTAATCAAAACAGCATGGTACTGGTACCAAAACAGAGACATAGACCAATGGAACAGAACAGAGGCATCGAAGGCAACACAACATATCTACAACCATATAATATTTGATAAACCAGACAGAAACAAGCAATGGGGAAAGGATTCCCTGTTCAATAAATGGTGTTGGGAAAACTGGCTAGCCATGTGCAGAAAGCAGAAACTGGACCCCTTCCTGACACCTTACACTAAAATTAACTCCAGATGGATTAAAGACTTAAATGTAAGACCTGACACCATAAATACCCTAGAAGAAAATATAGGCAAAACCATTCAGGATATAGGAGTAGGCAAAGACTTCATGACCAAAACACCAAAAGCATTGGCAGCAAAAGCCAAAATAGACAAATGGGACCTAATCAAACTCCACAGCTTCTGCACAGCAAAAGAAACAGTCACTAGAATTAATCGGCCACCATCAGAATGGGAAAAAATCTTTGCAGTTTACTTATCTGACAAAGGGCTGATATCCAGAATTTACAAAGAACTCAAACAGATTTACAGGAAAAAAACAAGCAAGCCCATTCAAAAATGGGCAAAAATTATTAACAGACAATTTACAAAAAAAGACATACATGAGGCCAACAAACACATGAAAAAATGCTCATCATCACTGGTCATTAGAAAGATACAAATCAAAACCACATTGAGATACCATCTCATGCCGGTTAGAATAGCGATTATTAAAAAATCTGGAGACAACAGATGCTGGAGAGGATTTGGAGAAAGAGGAACACTCTTACACTGTTGGTGGGAGTGTAAATTAGTTCAACCATTGTGGAAGACAGTGTGGCGATTCCTCAGGGACCTAGAAATAGAAATTCCATTTGACCCAGCAATCCCATTACTGGGTATCTATCCAAAAGACTATAAATCATTCTACTATAAGGACACATGCACACGAATGTTCATTGCAGCACTGTTCACAATAGCAAAGACCTGGAACCAACCCAAATGCCCATCGATGATAGACTAGACTGGGAAAATGTGGCACATATACATCATGCAATATTATGCAGCAATCAAAAATGATGAGTTTGTGTCCTTTGTAAGGACATGGATGAATCTGGAGAACATCATTCTCAGCAAACTGACACAAGAACAGAAAAAGAAATACCGCATATACTCACTCATAGGTGGGTGAATAAAAATGAGAACACATGGACACAGAGAGGCAGTCTACTATACACTGGGGACTGTTGGGGGAAATGGGGGCGGGACAGCGGGGGGTGCTGGGGGGTATAGCCTGGGGATGAATACCAAGTGTGGGTGAAGGGGAGGAAGGCAGCAAAACACACTGCCATGTGTGTACCTATGCAAGTATCTTGCACGTTCTGCACATGTACCCCAAAACCTATAATGCAATAAAAATTAAAAAAAAAATAGTACACAGAAAAAAAAAGAAGAAGAACTCAAACAGATTTAAAGGAAAAGACACACAAGCCCATTCAAAAATGGGCAAAGGATATGAACAGACACTTTACAAAAAAGACATACATGAGGCCAACAAACACATGAAAAAATGCTCATCATCACTGGTGATTAGAGAGATGCAAATCAACACCATATTGAGATACCATCTCACGCCGGTTAGAATAGCGATAATTAAAAAATCTGGAGACAGGGAGGGAGGCAAGATGGCGTCGTAGAGGTGACTCAGGATTGCAGCTCTCGGTGAAGGCGCAGAGGGTGAGTCCTAGCCGCATTCTCGGATGTTCCTTTTATGCCCACAGAGCGTTGAAAGTCCCAGGTGTGGGAGAGACACGGGACGCTAGCAGCCGGCTAACGCAACCAGCTCCCGCCGCCTCTTCAGCCGGCGCCGCAGCGGGACCCGGCGCGGAAGTCACTGGTCTGGGTGCCCTGTTAAACCGGCAATCTGAGATTTGCAAGGGCAGATTGGCATGTCCATCTGATTGAACGGGACTTGGACAATGAGCCAGACCAGGAGTTTCCTGGGAAGCGTGATCTGAGCCGGGGTAGTGGGCAGCAGCACGGGAGATCGCACGGATCCCAGTGCCCTATCGGCAGGCTCCTGGGGCGCCAGTGAGAGAGTCGACCTTTCAGCTTGGGGAGAGGAAGAGAGAGAGAGAGAGAGGACGGACTCTGAGGCAGGGAGCAGGGTGATCGGGCTCGGCGGGTCCCACGCTCACGGGGACAAGCAGGGCGGCGATTGGAGGCGCTTGGGGCTGAGAGTTTTGTTGCCGGCATTTAGGACGGTGCAGCCCGGTCAGGGAGGGGCGTCCACCATTCCTGACAAAGTGCACCCCCACTTAAGTACCGCCCAGGACTGACGCAGCCTGCCGTTGCCGAGGCAACCTGCCATAACAGAGAGAGTCCGCCGGGCCGCAACAGGGCGGACCCGCCTTAGGAGGTCAGAGCCCCGGCAGGCAAATAGTGAATAGACTGCCACCTAGTGGGGCAGGACAGTGCAACAGATACTCATAAAGAAAGCCCCAACTCCCTGAGACAGAGCATCTAAGGGTGGAAAAAAAAAAAAAGAGTGGTGTTTTATGAGTTCTATTGCAGCAGACATAACCTCCCAACAACCCTGAATGAACAACGGAGCTCACAGCTCAGCACTGGAGCTCCTATAAAGCACAGACTGTCTCCTCAAGTAGCTCCCTGACCTCTGTATATCCAAGGAGTCACCCCAGAAAAGGACTAATCAGACTGACATTTGGCTGGCATCATTCTGGAACAAGGGCAGCAGAAAAAGAAACTGATATCATCCCTCACTGTTCTGCAGCTGCTGCAGGTATACCCCAGACAAGCAGGGCCTGGAGTGGACCTCAGCACTCATACAGCAGAGAGGATAGATCATTAGAGGGAAAACTAAGTAACAGAAATACTTCATCATCAACAATCTCAGTGTCCACACAGAGACCCAATTGAAAAATCAGCCACTACTAAGACAACAGGCGGATAAATCCATAAAGATGGGAAGAAACCAGCGCAAAAAGGAGGAAAGCACCCGAAACCAAAACACCTCACCTCCAAAAAAGGACCAAAACTCCTCACCAGCAAGGGAACAAAGCTGGACAGAGAATGAATGTGACGAAATGACGGAATCAGACTTCAGAAAGTGGATAATGAGAAACTTCAGTGAGCTAAAGGAACATGTTCTAAACCAGTGCAAAGAAACTAAGAACCTTGAAAAAAGATTTGAAAAAAGATTCGAGGAATTGATAACGAGAATGGACAACTTAGAGAGGAATATGAATGAATTGAAGGAGCTGAAAAACTCAACACGAGAACTTCGCGAAGCATGCACAAGTATCAACAGCCGAATTGACCAAGCAGAAGAAAGAATATCAGAAGTTGAAGATCAACTCAATGAAATAAAACGAGAAACCAAGATTAAAGAAAAAAGCACAAAAAGGAATGAACAAAATCTCCAAGAAATGTGGGACTATGTGAAGAGACCCAACCTACGTTTGATAGGTGTACCAGAATGTGACGAAGAGAATGAATCCAAGCTGGAAAACACTCTTCAGGATATTATCCAGGAAAATTTCCCCAACCTAGCAAGACAGGTCAATACTCAACTCCAGGAAATACAGAGAACACCACAAAGATACTCTGCAAGAAGAGCAACCCCAAGGCACATAATCGTCAGATTCACCAGGGTTGAAACGAAGGAGAAAATACTAAGGGCAGCCAGAGAGAAAGGTCGGGTCACCCACAAAGGGAAGCCCATCAGACTCACAGCAGATCTCTCAGCAGAGACTCTACAAGCCAGAAGAGAGTGGGGGCCAATATTCAACATCCTTAAAGAAAAGAGCTTTCAACCCAGAATTTCATATCCAGCGAAACTGAGCTTCATAAGTGAAGGAAAAATAAAATCCTTCACGAACAAGCAAGTACTCAGAGATTTTGTCACCACTAGGCCTGCTTTACAAGAGCTCCTGAAAGAGGCACTACACATAGAAAGAAACAACCAGTTCCAGCCATCCTAAAAGCATACCAAATGCTAAAGACCATCAACAAAATGAAGAATGTACATGAACCAACGGGCAAAACAGCCAGCTAGCATCAAAATGGCAGTATCAAATTCACACATAACAATATTAACCCTGAATGTAAATGGGCTAAATGCACCAATCAAAAGACACAGACTGGCAAATTGGATAAAAAACCAAAACCCATCGGTGTGCTGTATCCAGGAAACCCACCTCACATGCAAAGATACACAAAGGCTCAAAATAAAGGGATGGAGGAAGATTTACCAAGCAAATGGAGAGCAAAAAAAAGCAGGAGTTGCAATTCTCATCTCTGATAAAATAGACTTTAAAGTAACAAAGATCAAAAGGGACAAAGAAGGTCATTACATAATGGTAAAAGGATCGATACAACAAGAAGAGATAACGATTCTAAATATATATGGACCCAATGTAGGAGCACCCAGATATATAAGGCAAGTTCTTAATGACTTACAAAGGGACTTAGACTCCCACACAATAATAGTGGGAGACTTTAACACTCCACTGTCAATAGCAGACAGATCAACCAGACAGAAAATTAACAAGGATATCCAGGACTTGAACTCAGACCTGGAACAAGCAAACCTGATAGACATTTACAGAACTCTCCACCCCAAATCCACAGAATATACATTCTTCTCAGCACCACATCACACCTACTCCAAAATTGACCACATAATTGGAAGTAAAGCACTCCTCAGCAAATGCAAAACAACTGAAATCATAACAAACAGTCTCTCAGACCATAGTGCAATCAAGTTGGAACTCAGAATTCAGAAAATAACTCAGAACCGCACAGCTTCATGGAAACTGAACAATTGGCTCTTGAATGTTGATTGGATAAACAATGAAATGAAGGCAGAAATAAAGAAGTTCTTTGAAACCAATGAGAATGAAGACACAACGTACCAGAATCTCTGGGACACATTTAAAGCAGTCTGTAGAGGAAAATATATAGCAATAAGTGCCCACATGAGAAGAGTGGAGAGATCCAAAATTGACACCCTATCGTCAAAATTGAAAGAGCTAGAGGAGCAAGATCAAAAAAGCTCAAAACCTAGCCGAAGACAAGAAATAACTAAGATCAGAGCAGAACTGAAGGAGATAGAGACAAGAAAAACCCTTCAAAAAATCAATAAATCTAAGAGCTGGTTTTTCGAAAATATCAACAAAATAGACAGACCACTAGCCAGACTGATAAAAAAGAAGAGAGAGAACAACCAAATAGATGCAATAAAAAACGATAAAGGGGAAATCACCACAGATTCCACAGAAATTCAAACCATCATCAGAGAATACTACAAACAACTCTATGCACATAAACCAGTAAATCAGGAAGAAATGGATAAATTCCTGGATGCCTGTGTCCTCCCAAGCCTAAACCAGGAGGAAGCCGAAACTATGAATAGACCAATAACAAGGTCTGAAGTTGAGGCAGCAATTAAGAGCCTACCACACAAAAAAAGCCCAGGTCCAGATGGGTTCACAGCCGAATTCTACCAGACACACAAAGAGGATCTGGTACCATTCCTTCTGAAACTATTCCAAATAATCCAAAAAGAGGGAACCCTTCCCAAATCATTTTATGAGACCAACATCATCCTGATACCAAAACCTGGCAGAGACTCAACAAGAAAAGAAAACTTCAGGCCAATATCCATGATGAACATAGATGCAAAAATCTTCAATAAAATACTGGCAAACCGATTGCAACAGCACATTAAAAAACTTATCCATCATGATCAAGTAGGATTTATCCCGGGGATGCAAGGCTGGTTCAACATACGCAAGTCTATAAATGTAATTCACCACATAAACAGAAGCAAAAACAAAAACCACATGATTATCTCAATTGATGCAGAGAAGGCATTTGACAAAATTCAACAGCCCTTTATGCTAAAAACCCTCAATAAACTTGGTATTGATGGAACATATCTCAAAGTAATAAAAGCTATTTATGACAAACCAACAGCCAATATCATACTTAATGGGCAAAAACTGGAAGCATTCCCTTTGAAATCTGGCACTAGACAAGGATGCCCTCTCTCACCACTTCTATTCAACATAGTACTGGAAGTTCTAGCCAGAGCAATCAGGCAAGAAAAAGAAATAAAGGGTATTCAAATAGGAAAGGTGGAAGCCAAATTGTCTCTATTTGCAGACGACATGATAGTATACCTAGAAGACCCCATCACCTCAGCCCAAAAGCTCCTGCAACTGATAAGCAACTTCAGCAAAGTCTCAGGATATAAAATCAATGTGCAAAAATCACAAGCATTCCTATACACCAATAACAGACTTAAAGAGAACCAAATCAAGAACGAACTGCCATTCACAATTGCTACAAAGAAAATAAAATACCTAGGAATACAACTCACTAGGAATGTAAGGGACCTCTTTAAGGAAAACTACAAACAACTGCTCAATGAAATAAGAGAGGACACAAACAGATGGAGAAACATTCCATGTTCGTGGTTAGGAAGAATCAATATCGTGAAAATGGCTATACTGCCCAAAGTAATTTACACAATCAATGCTATCCCCATCAAACTACCATTGAATTTCTTCACAGAACTGGAAAAAACCACCATGAATTTCATATGGAACCAAAAAAGAGCCCGCATAGCCAAGTCAATTCTAAGCAAAAAGAACACAGCGGGAGGCATCACACTACCAGACTTCAAACTATACTACAAGGCTACAGTAATCAAAACAGCATGGTACTGGTACCAAAACAGAGATATAGACCAATGGAACAGAACAGAGGCATCGGAGGCAACACAACACATCTACAACCATATTATCTTTGATAAACCAGACAAAAACAGGCAATGGGGAAAGGATTCCCTATTTAATAAATGGTGTTGGGAAAACTGGCTAGCCATGTGCAGAAAGCAGAAATTGGACCCCTTCCTGACACCTTACACTAAAATTAACTCCAGATGGATTAAAGACTTAAACGTAAGACCCGACACCATAAAAACCCTAGAAGAAAATCTAGGCAAAACCATTCAGGACATAGGAGTAGGCAAGGACTTCATGAACAAAACTCCCAAAGCATTGGCAACAAAAGCCAAAATAGACAAATGGGACCTAATCAAACTCCACAGCTTCTGCACAGCAAAACAAACAGTCACTAGAGTGAATCGGCAACCATCAGAATGGGAAAAAATCTTTGCAGTTTGCGCATCCGACAAAGGGCTGATATCCAGAATTTACAAAGAACTCAAACAGATTTACAGGAAAAAAACAAACAAGCCCATTCAAAAATGGGCAAAGGATATGAACAGAAACTTTACGAAAGCAGACATACATGAGGCCAGCAAACATATGATAAAGTGCTCATCGTCATTGGTCATTAGAGAGATGCAAATCAAAACCACATTGAGATACCATCTCACACCAGTTAGAATGGCGATCATTAAAAAATCTGGAGACAGCAGATGCTGGAGAGGATGTGGAGAAATAGGAACACTCTTACACTGTTGGTGGGAGTGTAAATTAGTTCAACCATTGTGGAAGACAGTGTGGCGATTCCTCAGGGACCTAGAAATAGAAATTCCATTTGACCCAGCAATCCCATTACTGGGTATCTATCCAAAGGATTATAAATCGTTCTACTATAAGGACACATGCACACGAATGTTCATTGCAGCACTGTTTACAATAGCAAAGACCTGGAACCAACCCAAATGCCCAACGATGATAGACTGGACTGGGAAAATGTGGCACATATACACCATGGAATATTATGCAGCAATCAAAAATGATGAGTTTGTGTCCTTTGTAGGGACATGGATGAATCTGGAGAACATCATTCTCAGCAAACTGACACAAGAACAGAAAAAGAAATACCGCATATACTCGCTCATAGGTGGGTGAGAAAAATGAGAACATGTGGACACAGAGAGGCGGTCTACTATACACTGGGGACTGTTGGGGGGAATGGGGGAGGGACAGCAGGGGGGGGGCTGGGGGGGATAGCCTGGGGATGAATACCAAGTGTGGGTGAAGGGGAGGAAAGCAGCAAAGCACACTGCCATGTGTGTACCTATGCAACTATCTTGCTCATTCTGCACATGTACCCCCAAACCTATAATGCAATAAAAAAAAAAATAAATAAATAAATAAAAAATAAATAAAAAAAAAAAAAAAAAAAAGAAAGTGAAACTTAAAAAAAAAAAAATCTGGAGACAGCAGATGCTGGAGAGGATGTGGAGAAAGAGGAACACTCTTACACTGTTGGTGGGAGTGTAAATTAGTTCAACCATTGTGGAAGACAGTGTGACGATTCCTCAGGAACCTAGAAATAGAAATTCCATTTGACCCAGCAATCCCATTACTGGGTATCTATCCAAAGGACTATAAATCGTTCTACTATAAGGACACATGCACACGAATGTTCATTGCAGCACTGTTTACAATAGCAAAGACCTGGAACCAATCCAAATACCCATCGATGATAGACTGGACTGGAAAAATGTGGCACATATACACCATGGAATATTATGCAGCAATCAAAAATGATGAATTTGTGTCTTTGTAAGGACATGGATGAATCTGGGGAACATCATTCTCAGCAAAATGACACAAGAACAGAAAAGAATATACCGCATATTCTCACTCATAGGCGGGTGAGAAAAATGAGAACACATGGACACAGGGAGCGGGTCTACTACACACTGGGGTCTGTTGGGGGGGATGGGGGAGGGACAGTGGGGGGGGCTGTGGAGGGATAGCCTGGGGATAAATGCCAAGTGTGGGTGAGGGGTAGGAAGGCAGCAATGCACACTGCCATGTGTGTACCTATGCAACTATCTTGCACGTTCTGCATATGTACCCCAAAACCTATAATGCAATAAAAATTTTAAATATAAAAAAAATCATGTTAAATAAAAAATTGAATCCAACTGGCCCCAAAAATGAGAAATTGGTGATTAATATCCATATTTGAAAGTATTTAAATATCAATTCAGGATTGAAGTACAACTGAAAAGGTGTAATCATTTCCAACTGCATGGCTGCGGTGGTGAGGACACAGGTAGTGGTGTAGGCGCGGCTGACTGGTGGGATTTTTTTTTTTTAAGAAACAAATAGAAGTTGCTGATTTGGCCCTGGATCCCCGCAGGACAATCGACCGTGTGTCCATGGCGGGGGGTGTCATCCAGGGCGGGATGCGGGGGCTGTTGTGGGCAGTCTGGAGCCTGCGACGCTGACGCCAGTGTGGAGGCCACTACTCGCGACTGCGGAGGCCAGGTCAGGCCGGTGAGGACGCTGTGGGCAAGCGAGAGAGCGAGGCATTTTCTTCACTCAGATGGTGAAGAATGGGGGAGATTGAAGGGACATACAGAGTCTTTCTGACTGCAGGGACGCGCTTGGGTGCCCAGACTCCTGTGGAAGTTAGCACCCTTGAGCCGGGGAAGACTCTCTTGCTCAGAACACAAGAGAAGTATCTGCACCTCAGTGTAAAGCTGCTGGACAGCACCATGGAAATATTTGACATTCAGCCTAAATGCGATGGCTAGCTATTACTGACAAAAATGTGGAAGCATTTAAATCTGGTGGAATGCAACTACTTCGGGTTGGAGTTTCAAAATACTCAGTCCTACTGCATTTGGCTTGAACCTATGAAACCCATCAGTAAGCAAATACAAAGGCCAAAGAATGTGGTGATTCGCCTAGCCATAAAATTTTTTCCACATGATCCTGGTCAGCTACAAAAGAATATACAAGATACCTGTTTGCCTTGCAGCTTAAGAGAGACCTGTTGGAAGAGCATTTGACCTGTGCTGACACCACATCAGCCCTTCTCGCGTCCCATTTTCTGCAGTAGGAAATAGGAGATTACAATGAAACACTTGACTGGGAGCACCTAAAAGCCAATGAATATTTGCCTGGCCAGCAACGCTGCCTTGAGAAGATACTAGAATTCCATCAGAAGCATGTGGGCCAGACACCAGCTGAGTCTGATTTCCAGGTGCTTGAAATTGCTGGAAAGTTGGAAATGTATGGCATCAGATTCCACATGGCTTCTGACAGGGAAGGAACCAAGATTTAACTGGCAGTTTTCCACATGGGTGTACTTGGGTTCCAGGTAGGCCAGTGGGGAAGGGAGGGGTTGAGAACAGGGCAGAGGAGCTATTCTGCAACCTGGTGGGGTTTGTTTTTATACATGCTGGTAAATTTTTGTCCTGATGAGTAAGGTCCTGGATTCAGAAGAAGGGCTTTGCATATCATCCTATCCGACCTCTTACTTGGTGGGAAAATTGTTCTCTTATCCTTCTCTGACACAAGTGTGAATATCCTCCATGTCACAGAGCTCACTGCTTCTTGGGACTGCCTCTTGCCTCCCTGGATTCCCCACTGCATCCTTCCCCACCAGGGCTGCCCACTGCCCTCTAAGACCTCCCATTCTCTCCTGGGATTCTCTCTACCCCTTTAGAATTCTAAACCACAATTCTTTTTTTTTCAGTGGAGGAGTCTGTGCTGTGGGTGTAATCTGTGCCAGACTGTGAGTGCTTGTTTATAGTGGGTCACAGTCATCATTTAAGTAAACAAAATAGAAAGTATCAGAAGGATTGCTTGTGATAAGAGTCAGTGTTTCTTCTGAGGTGTTTGTATTCGTTGTGATGCATAGGTAAATAATTACATAAATGGTGATCACGGCCTGCTCAGTTCTTTGTGGTTATTTGCATGTGTACTGGGGTTTGTGATGTCCAGGAATCTTAAGAGTGACTGCAAGTGCAGAGTAGGAGGAGCTTTTCTCCTTATTCAGGCCCTTCACATATCTGAAAGCTCTGGTTGGGGCTCCCCAAGTCCTCTCTCATTCAGACTAAATATGTCCAACATGTCTGGTCCCCTCCTTTTAGGAGCACTCCAGTCACTGGCCCTTGTAAAATTTTGCACCTCTGACAGACTATGGTAGTCCTGAAAAGGTCTCTTTAATGCTGAATGTCATGGGAATCATAACTCTTGCAGTCTGCCTGGCCATGCTCAGCAGTGTGAGGAGTGGCTCCTGGCTGGCCGGGGTTCTTTCGTTCTGTCCTGGGGTGCACCTAAGTCCTGGAGGCAGGTCAGCCCTTTCTGTCGGATTCTGCCCTGGGCTGCTGTCGGACGGCTTTCTCACCAGGCTGAGGGCACGGGCGGGACTGCCAGGCACAAGGGAGGTAGAATGCAGAGGATGCGACATAAGCGTGACGGGGCCCAGTGAGCCCCTGAGATGAAAGCCGCCTGCACCCCCAGCCCCACTGGCCCCTCCCTGGCACAGCTGGCCACAAAGGTAAGTCTTGTTAGCAGTGCCTGCCTGCTCAGGCCCAGGCCTGCGCCCCACACCGCCTTGGGAGTAGGGGGCTGGGAAAAAAAGACTGGATGGAAAACAGAGACCCTACAGGCCTCGCAAGGGAGACCTCGTCCTCTCCAACTTCCCCACTGCCTGAGATGGAGGGGAGTGTCCCTACTGCGCTGTGAGCCAGGGAGGGGATGAGCAACGAGACACGGGGCTGTGCTGTCCCGGGGTTCCCCAGCATCCCTGCCACGCACTTCCTCGGTGCGGGCATGTGGCTGAGAAGCGGGACGTGAACTCGGTTGGATACCTCTTGATTTGGGTTGGTTTTTTGTTGCTTAGGTCTTAACACCTTTTTTCTGTTTTGTTTTTTTGTTTGTTTTGTGATTTATTTCGTTTTTGCCCTTCATGGTCCAAGAAGGAAACGGTGGAAGGTTTCACTACAACAAAAACAGATAGGCAGGACTTGCAGCTTTGCCCTACCCGGGGAAATTGAGTAAGTTTTTACACCACCTCCTGAAACCCTCAATCACACCCTCCATCCTGATGGCCTTGGGATTCCTGTTCAGCAACCGGCAGTGAGCACACCAGAGTGTTCTGGGCTTTTCACCTGCTCTGCCTTGAAATGGTTGTTTGGGCCTTTCTTTTTCTTTTTAAACAGGAATCTTTTAATTAACTATTCATTTAACATTGACTTCTCAATGAAGTTATGTTCTTAATCTCTTGCTAATAATGATTTTTACTTTTAAGTCACTTTTGGGCTCACTAGTGGACTAACCAGAAGTGATTGCTGTCGAGTCCAGTTTTGATTTTTAATAATGGTGTTGAAGTTTTATTTTTCTGTTTTTGTTTTGTTTTGTTTTGTTTTGTTTTGTTTTGTTTGGCATTGTGTAAGAGTTTTTTTCTTGTACAAAAACAGTTAACACCACTTTTCAAAAGGCATACAAAAATACAATATAAACAAAAGACTCCCCCCAGCATAATACCCAACAGCAGCTTATAAAACACAAGCTCTTCAGGTGAGACATCAGTAACCTACACCCAAACTGTCCTCCATAGACAGTTCCAAAGTCAGCTGGCTTTTGTAAACCATGTTCCAGAAGGTTAGAGAGGCTATTTCCAAACATCCCCTGGGGTCCTTTGAGGCCAAGAAGCAACCTCAGAAAGAAACCATTATGGACAACAGATTTGAAAGTAGCAGCTGGTTTTCCAGAGCCACATACAGTACTTACCACCCCTTACCCACCACAACTCCCAAACCTGGAGCCAGGAGGTACCTGCTATCCTGGGAAGAGTTCTGGATGGGCTGCTGGTCTTTCTTCCAAGACAGGCCTAGAGATGCCTGTGGTTACCCACATGAAAACTGCTAGGTTAGGTGACTTTCTTAGACTGGAGGCTGCACCTGGATTCCACTTGGAGCTGTGAAGTCCAGCTGAGGCAACCATGATGGATTCATCATAGTTGGCTAAGCATATCTCCTGGGGTCTCCTTTAAAACCCACCAGAGGCAAGTCCACCTTCTGGAGCACTGGATCTCACCAAAACTTCAGAATGGCTTTCCCCAAAACTTCAGAAAGGCCCAGATTCTGGGAAAGAGATCTCATTCATGGCAGGTTGGCTGGGGACCAAGTGTGGCTGCAGAGCCAGCAAGTTCCTTGGAGTTGCACAAGAAGGACAGATTTGCATGGTTCCAGAACCTCAAACTTGCCGGTCAATGACTGAAATGAGAAGAAGGTGGAAAGAGGAAGCAGTACAGTTCTCCCTCTGAGGTGTCTTACACTTACATCGAGAAAAGATTGGGCCTCAAGTGCCCCTCTGAAAACACAGGGGCAGGGATCAAGTTCACGACCCAGGACTCCACACTTTCTGCAGGCCCCAGGCTAGGACCCATTTCCCTATGCCTTGGGGAAATATTTCTGACCTGTGAGAAAGGGTACTGTAGAGCCCATTGCATAACAAAGGCATAATGAAACAAAAAATCCCTTGTGAGGAAAGAAAGTCCCTCCCTCAGAGGAGAGGGCCCAGAGGGCTCTGACTCAAAGAATCTAGAGGCCAAGATCTTGAAATGTTCCCAGGGTTGCAGCATTTAGAGTGGGAAAAAAGGGGTCAGCTAACATATATATAAAAAAGGTTTTCAACTCCTTGGCTACTGTAAAGTGTTGGACAGTGAGGTAATAGTCCATGTTAATCAAGTCTGTGAGCTTCTCATCACCTAAGACAGCTCAAGTGTCTTCTGGAAAAAGGAGCCTCAGGGAGAGTATTCAGGCCCAGCTGTCCTTGCGTCACCCCAGAGACACCAGTTGGAAGCATCCTTTCCTAGCCTAAAGCTCATGCAGAGTGTGAGATTTCATGCAGGCTGGAGTCCCTGACAACATCCACCACCTGTTGAATAGCATCTGTCAGCCTTTTCTTCAGAGCTAGTGAGCTAGGCAGACCCCAAGTCTCCTCAGTCAGCTGCCTGCTGGAAAGCCAAAGGCGCCAGAGAACATACAGCACTCCCAGGAGTCAGGGAAGAGGGAGAGCTGGGTTTCAAGGTTTCCAAGAATGCAAGCCTTTATTGTTTGTGCACTGGCTGCAATGCATTCTGGGCTCTACTGTCCAGACTGTCTCGCCATAACCAAAATGTGAAAATTACTAAACGGGACAGGGAGGTTAAAAAATTAACTTGTGTCTTTGTAGGACAGAACAAGGAGTCTTTTTGGTCAGTTAGTAGCCACTGAGGTATGCAATTCTTTTCTGCAATTGCTGCTGCCGACATCAGAGTTGCCTTTTCTCCGTAGCCATCGTCTTCTCAGCCCCGACAAGGGCTTGAAAGTATTCCAAGGCCTTGCTTAGGATCACTACTTTAGGGGCCTTAGGGCAGCTGGCCAGGGTGGGCACCTGGTCCCTCAGGGCCAAAAACCGCGAACACAGGTCATTCCGCCTCTTGCGCTCCAGGAAGTTGTGGTTCTTTCTCTTGGTCACATCCTTAGTATCAGAACTGACAGATTTGGGGTGGCAGGACTGGGTAGCCTCACTTTCTACAGGTGGGGGACTCACCATCTCTTCATCCTCCTCATCTTCCTTTTCCCCAAGAGGAGCATCTCTCTCCAGAGCCTCCTCTTGGGGATCCCCCTCTGGAGCCTTTTCTTGGGAGCAGCTTTCTGGAGGAAAACGGGCAGCATAGTTGTGCTGTTGCTGATGGATGGAGATGTGGAAATTCTTCATGCAGGGATCCAGAGGGTCTGCTCGCACCGTGATGGTGACCAGCTTCCGAATAGCCAGAGACTGCCTCTTCTCTACTGTCACAATATCGATTTCTTCATTCTCCGAGTCGCTTGGGCTCTCGAACCCGGAACAGGCCTGGGTCTTGGGTTCGCCCAGGGGACTGGGGGCGGCGGGCACCGGGTTGCCAGCTTCGAGGCTGGGAGTGCAGTCCGGGTGGTGGATGTCTTTGGCAGGTTCCCCCGGGGCGCGCCAGTGGCGATCCTGTCGCTCACCACTCTCTCCAGCCTCTCTCGGGCCGAGAAGCCACTCCACATGAAGTCACGGCGGATGATGGAGGCGTAGTTCCTGCCCCAACCTTTAGAGTGGTCCCTGGATTCTGCTTCGTCTCCGGCGCACACTCCGGGCCACGTCTTGTGGTGACCAATCCCGGGGGCCGGGTCCCCCTGGGTCCCCTGAGCCAGGACCCAAGCCCCAGGGCGGCGACGTGGGGGGCGATGGCACCAGCTCGAATTTCTTCCAGATGTCCTCGCTGGGCGCCGTGGAGCGGTAGAAATCCTCTCCGCAGTCATAGTCGTAGAAATAGTGCTGGTACGAGTCGTAGTCCATGTCCGTTCCCTCGCTCAAGCCGCCTTCCACCTGGAGCGGTCCGACCGGCTCCCCGCCGGCTCGGCGGAACCCGGCAGCCCGCACACACGCACATGCGCGCCGCTGAGCGCGCTGCCCCGACTCACGAGCGCGCCCCCCCGCGCGCGCGCCCCCTCCCTCGCTCGCACACGGCGGCCCGGACGCTCTCGGGATCTGCGCGGGAGCGCGAGCTGCAGGCGCATTGTTTCCTGAGCCTTGTATCTCGTCGCGCGCCCGGAAATCGGGGACTGGGGGGCGGCGAAGTTTTATTTTTCACTCTTTGTTGACTTCGCTGCTTATTGGCACCAGGCAGAGTTTCTAGACACAATTTTATGCATTCTTTTTAATTTTAAGAATGTGTCTCTGCAATTATTCAGATTTTCAGTCTCATGGCATCTTAGTTTTACTTTTCATCAGAATGACATAGTAGCCACCAGTGGAGGATAGCCAGGGGCAGCACAGTCACTTCTGCCTGTTGCTCTGGCACCAACCCAGGCAGCTCTGCTGTGGCTTCTCATGGGCGTTAGTTGGCCTGTGTCACATTGTCAGAACAGGTGGCTGCTGTGTGGTGGCATCGAGTCCCTAGTAGTTCTCCTTGTCCTAGTGGGGTCACCCGTTGTGCAAGGAAGCCCACCTACCTGGCAGGTGACCTGGAGAAGTAGCTTCCCTGAGGACCCTTAGGCTTAGTCTGTGAGTGTCCAAATCCACGACTCCTAAGCATACTGGGCACTCTCCAAGTGTGTGTTTTAACATCCCTGTGAGATTGAATACCTGTGCCACAAATGTCACAAAGAGTATGAAAATAAAAGAATATTTATCTGCAGTGAAAAAACATTGTACTTAGAGATTTTTAAATTTATTTAATTATTTACAGAGTAAATATTTTTATATTTATGTATACCTGTATATAAAAAAAATAGGTATTATACATTTACCTATTTTACATATATTATATATATAATTATTTAAATTAATATAAATTTTTACATGTATAATTTTTATATATATAATATACATATTGTGTTTTTTTCAGTATACGTGTATTACATGCATACTTGCCTTTATTATTCACTATGACCCCCGCATTATCTTCGAAATAAAGAAACATGCCCTCTTTTCTCCGGTATGACTTTCATTGTCGAATGACCACTGCTGGATGTACTTTTTCTCTCAGCTCTAGTTTGCCTTTCTTGACTGTGGCCATCACCATGTGACTGACACCAGCAGTGGGAATTCTGTTCAGCTGTCCCTTGATCCCCTTCACAGAGATGATATACAGGTTTTTGGCTCCTGTGTTGTTAGCACAGTTGATCACAGCTCCTACTGGAAGACCCAAGAAACTTTCTTCCTAAAAGTTATACTATAGCTCTAAATTACTGCATAAACAGCTGATGAGGGTGGCCTATACATTACATTTATAGACAAGTATATATAAAATATATATAATATATGTATATACATACATATGTGTGTATATATATGTTGAACTCTGGAAAGTGAATGCACACATCACAAAGCAGTTTCACACATAGTTTCCCATGAGTTTGTAATGTGAAATATTTCTCTCTTCACCATAGGCTTCCATTCAGTCTGAAATGTCCCCTTCTAGATTCCACATGAAGTGGGTTTCTAAACTGCTGAATCAAAACATAGGCTAAACTATCTGAGCTGAATATACACAGAGCAAAGCAGTTTCACAGATAGCTTACTTCTAGGTTTTAAAGCCAGTTATTTGGTTTCCGCCATAGGCCAGAGTACAGTTGGAAATATCTGCTTTAACATTCTACACAAACAGTGTTTATAGACCACTAACTCCAAAAATAAGTAAAACTCTGGAAAGTGAATGCACAAATGGCAAAGCAGCTTCACAAATAGCTTCCCATTGGTTTATATCATGAGATATTTGCCATTTCACCATAGACTTCCATTCAGTCTGAAATGTTCCTTCTAGATTCGACATCAAGTGTGTTTCTAAACTGCTGAATCAAAACATAGGTTTAATTCTCTCAGGCGAATCCACACATAGCAAAGCTGTATCACAGCTAGCTTGCTTCTAGGTTTTAAAGCCAGTTATGTGGTTTTCCCTCAGAGGCCAGATAGGCATTGAAAATATATGTTTTTAGATTCTACACAAAGAGTTTTTCTAAACTGCTGAATCCAAAAGAAAAAAAAAGATAAACCCTGGAAGGTGAGGCTCACATCGCAAAGCAGTTTCACAAATCACTTCCCATTAGTTTTTGTCATGAGATACATTTTTACCATAGGCTTCCATTCAGTCTGAAATGTCCCTTTCTAGATTCTACACAAAGTGTGTTTCCAAACTGCTGAATGAAAATGTAGGTCCAACTCTCTGAGGACCTACAGAGACCTAGCAAAGCACTTTCACAGATAGGTTGCTTCTAAGTTTCAAAGCCTATTATTGGCTTTTCCCTCATAGGCAAGAGTGGAATGGAAAATATCTGTTTATAGATTCTAACAAAGACTATTTCTAACCTGCTGAATCAAATCATAAGTTAAATTCTGGAAGTTGAAGGCACATATCACAAACCAGTTTCATGAATAGCTTCTGATTAGTTTTTAACATGGGATATTTGTCATTTCTAAGTAAGCTTCAATTAAGTCTGATATGTGCTCTTCTAGATTCTACATGAAGTCTGTTTCTAAACTGCTGAATCAAAACATTAATTAAACTTCAGAAGGTAAATGAACACCTCAAAAAATCAGTTTCACAAATAGTTTTCCATTAGTTTTTATCATTAAATATTTACCTTTGTACCATAAGCTTCCATTCAGTCTGAAATGTTTCTTTATAGATTCTACACAAAACTGCTGAATTAAAACACAGATTCAACTCTATCAGGTGAATTCATACACAAAAATGCAGTTTCACAGATAGCTTGCTTTTAGGTTTCAAAGCCAGTCATTTGGAGTTCCCTCAGAGGTGAGAGTGGCATTGGAAATATCTGATTTTCGATTCTAAATGAAGAGTATTTCTCAGCTGCTGAATCCAAACATAAGTTAAACTGTGGAAGGTGAATGCACACATTGCAAAGCAGTTTCACAAATAGCTTCCCATTTGTTTTGATCAGGAGATATTTGTCTTTTCACCATAGGCCTCCACTCAGTCTGAAATGTCCCTTTCTAGATTCTACATAAAGTGTGTTTCTAAACTGCTGAATCAAAACATACTTTCAACTTTGAAGTGAACACACACAAAGCAAAGCAGTGTCTCAGACAGCTTGCCTCTAGGTTTTAAAGACAGTAAATTGGGTTTCCCACATAGCCAGAGTGACATTTGAAATATCTGTTCTTAGATTCTACACAAAGAGTGTTTCTCAGCTGCTGAATCCCAAATGTAAGTTAAACTCTGGAAGCTGAATGCACACATCACAAAGAAGTTTTACAAATAGATTCCCATTAGTTTTGATCAGGAGATATTTGTCTTTTCACCATAGGCCTCCATTGAGTCTGAAATGTCCCTTTCTAGATTTGACATGAAGTGTATTTCTTAACTGCTGAATGCAAATATAGGTTCAACTCTCTGGGGTGAATGCACACACAGTAAACAGTTTCACAGATAGCTTGCTTCTAGGTTTTAAATCCAGTCATTTGGGTTTTTCTCATAGGCCAGAGTGGTGTTGGAAATATATATATTTATTTATTTATTTTACACCAAAAGTGTTTCTCAGCTGCTGAATTAAATTATGAGTTGCTGGGCCATGTGCGATGGCTTATGCCTGTAATCCAAGCACTCTGGGAGGCCGAGGCCGGTGGATCACGAGGTCAAGAGATCGAGACCATCCTGGTCAACGTGGTGAAACCCCGTCTCTACTAAAAATACAAAAAATTAGCTGGGCATGGCGGTGCGTGCCTATAATCCCAGCTACTAAGGAGGCTGAGTCAGGATAATAGCCTGAATCCAGGAGGTGGAGGTTGCGATGAGCTGAGATCACGCTATTGCACTCCAGCCTGGGTAACAAGAGCAAAACTCCATCCCCCACCCCCACAAAAAAAGAAAAAGAATCATGAGTTGCTAGGTCCAGTTATACCTCACTATCTCCCTTTCTGTTAGGGCTAAGGAAAAGGAGGAGATTCAGAGCTAAAGAAATATTATAATGTCTCTGTGGGCAGGGCCTATGCATAAGAGTTGTATTACCTAGCCATTGAAGCCAGCTATGTATGAAAATACACAGTATATACAGGGCCCAGTCAGAAAAGGAGAGTAAAATCACCTAGGCACTGGGTCCAGCAATATCTAACAACACTTCCTGAAAGGAGAGTTTGGGCAACAGGGTAACATTACTTAAGTGAAGTATAAAAAAGTTGTTTCAATGCCCCTGATGGGTAGAATGTTGAAAAAGAAGTAAATAACCTAGGGACTAGGCCTAGTTTTGTGTCAGATTCAGCTCCAAGATGGGGCTCAGGCATGAGAGAAAAGTCATGTAGGTACTGGGCAAATTAATAGGTCACAGTCTTTTTTTTTAATTTTTATTGCATCATAGGTTTTGGGGTACATGTGCAGAGTGTGCAAGATAGTTGCATAGGTACACATATGTCAGTGTGCTTGGCTGCCTTCCTCCCCTTCACCCACACTTGGCATTTATCCCCAGGCTATTCCTCCCCAGCCCCCCCCCACTGTCCCTCCCCCATTCCCCCAATAGACCCCAGTGTGTAGTAGACCCCCTCCCTGTCTACATGTGTTCTCATTTTTCTCACCCGCCTATGAGTGAGAATATGCGGTATTTGTTTTTCTGTTCTTGTGTCAGTTTGCTGAGAATGATGTTCTGCAAATTCATCCATGTCCTTACAAAGGACACAAACTCATCATTTTTGATTACTGCATAATATTCCATGGTGTATATGTGCCACATTTTCCCAGTCTAGTCTATCATCGATGGGCATTTGGGTTGGTTCCAGGTCTTTGCTATTGTAAACAGTGCTGCAATGAACATTCGTGTGCATGTGTCCTTATAGTAGAAAGATTTATAGTCCTTTGGATATATACCCAGTAATGGGATTGCTGGGTCAAATGGAATTTCTATTTCTAGGTCCTTGAGGAATCGCCACACTGTCTTCCACAATGGTTGAACTAATTTACACACCCACCAACACTGTAAGAGTGTTCCTATTTCTCCACATTCTCTCCAGCATCTGCTGTCTCCAGATTTTGTAATGATTGCCATTCTAACCGGCATGAGATGGTATCTCAATGTGGTTTTGATTTGCATTTCTCTAATCACCAGTGATGATGAGCATTTTTTCATGTGTTTGATGGCCTCATGTATGCCTTCTTTTGTAAATTGTCTGTTAATAATTTTTGCCCATTTTTGAATGGGCTTGTTTGTTTTTTTCCTGTAAATCTGTTTGAGTTCTTTGTAAATTCTGGATATCAGCCCTTTGTCAGATGCGTAAACTGCAAAGATTGTTTCCCATTCTGATGGTTGCTGATTCACTCTAGTGACAGTTTCTTTTGCTGTGCAGAAGCTGTGGAGTTTGATTAGGTCCCATTTGTCTATTTTGGCTTTTGTTGCCAATGCTTTTGGTGTTTTGTTCATGAAGTCCATGCCCATTTATATGTCCTGAATGGTTTTGCCTATATTTTCTTCTAAGGTTCTTATGGTGTCAGGTCTTATGTTTAAGTCTTTAATCCATCTGGAGTTAATTTTAGTGTAAGGTGTCAGGAAGGGGTCCAGTTTCTGCTTTCTGCACATGGCTAGCCAGTTTACCCAACACCATTTATTAAACAGGGAATCCTTTCCCCATTGCTTGTTTTTGTCTGGTTTATCAAATATTATATGGTTGTAGATATGTTGTGTTGCCTCCAATGCCTCTGTTCTGTTCCATTGGTCTATATCTCTGTTTTGGTACCAGTACTATGCTGTTTTGAATACTGTAACTTTGTAGTATAGTTTGAAGTCTGGTAGTGTGATGCCTTCCACTGTGTTCTTTTTGCTTAAAATTGACTTGGCTATGTGGGCTCTCCTTTGGTTCCATATGAAATTCATGGTGTTTTTTTCCAGTTCTGTGAAGAAATTCAATGATAGTTTGATGGGGATAGCATTGATTGTGTAAATTACTTTGGGCAGTATACCATTTTCACAATATTGATTCTTCCTAACCACGAACATGGAATGTTTCTCCATCTGTTTGTGTCCTCTCTTATATCGTTGAGCAGTGGGTTGTAGTTTTCCTTGAAGAGGTCCCTTACATTCCTTGTGAGTTGTATTCCTAGGTATTTTATTTTCTTTGCAGCAATTGTGCATGGCAGTTTATTCTTGATTTGGTTCTCTTTTAGTTTGTTATTGGTGTATAGGAATTCTTGTGATTTTTACATTTTGATTTTATATCCTGAGACTTTACTGAAGTTGCTTATCAGTTTCAGGAGCTTTTGGGCTGAGGTGATGGGGTCTTGTAGGTATACTATCATGTCGTCTGCAAATAGAGACAATTTGGCTTCCACAATTCCTATTTGAATACACTTTATTTCTTTTTCTTGCCTAATTGCTCTGGCTAGAACTTCCAGTACTATGTTGAATAGAAGTGGTGAGAGAGGGCATCCTTGTCTAGTGCCAGATTTCAAAGGGAATGCTTCCAGTTTTTGCCCATTCAGTATGATATTGGCTGTTGGTTTGTCATAAATAGCTTTTATTACTTTGAGAGATGTTCCATCAATACCAAGTTTATTGAGGGTTTTAGCATAATGGGCTGTTGAAATTTGTCAAATGCTTTCTCTGCGTCGATTGAGATAATCATGTGGTTTTTGTTTTTGCTTCTGTTTATGTGGTGAATTACATTTATAGACTTGCATATGTTGAACCAGCCTTGCATCCCCGGGATGAATCCTACTTGATCCTAATGGATAAGTTTTTTAATGTGCTGTTGCAATCGGTTTGCCAGTATTTTATTGAAGATTTTTGCATCTATGTTCATCATGGATATTGGCCTGAGGTTTTCTTTTCTTGTTGAGTCTCTGCCGGGTTTTGGTATCAGGATGATGTTGGTCTCATAAAATGATTTGGGAAGGGTTCCCTCTTTTTGAATTATTTGGAATAGTTTCAGAAGGAATGGTACTAGATCCTCTTTGTGTGTCTGATAGAATTCGGTTGTGAACCCATCTGGACCTGGGCTTTTTTTTGTGTGGTAGGCTCTTAATTGCTGCCTCAACTTCAGTCCTTGTTATTGGTCTATTCATAGTTTCGACTTTCTCCTGGTTTAGGCTTGGGAGGACACAGGCGTCCAGGAATTTATCCATTTCTTCCTGGTTTACTAGTTTATGTGCATAGAGTTGTTTGTAGTATTCTGATAATGGTTTGAATTTCTGTGGAATCTGTGGTGATTTCCCCTTTTTCATTTTTATTGCATCTATTTGGTTGTTCTCTCTTTTCTTTTTTATCAGTCTTGCTAGTGGTCTGTCTATTTTGTTGATCTTTTCGAAAAACCAGCTCTTGGATTTATTAATTTTTTGAAGGGTTTTTCTTGTCTCTATCTCCTTCAGTTCTGCCCTGATCTTAGTTATTTCTTGTCTTCGGCTAGGTTTTGAGCTTTTTTGATCTTGCTCCTCTAGCTCTTTCAATTTTGATGATAGGGTGTCAATTTTGGATCTCTCCACTCTTCCCATGTGGGCACTTATTGCTATATATTTTCCTCTACAGACTGCTTTAAATGTGTCCCAGAGATTCTGGGACGTTTTGTCTTCGTTCTCATTGGTTTTGAAGAACTTCTTTATTTCTGCCTTCATTTCATTGTTTATCCAATCAACATTCAAGAGCCAGTTGTTCAGTTTCCATGAAGCTGTGCAGTTCTGAGTTAGCTTCTGAATTATGAGTTCCAACTTGATTGAACTATGGTCTGAGACTATGTTATGATTTCAGTTGTTTTGCATTTGCTGAGGAGTGCTTTACTTTCAATTATGTGGTCAATTTTGGAGTAGGTGTGATGTGGTGCTGAGATGAATGTATATTCTGTGGATTTGGGGTGGGGAGTTCTGTAAATATCTATCAGGTTTGCTTGTTCCAGGTCTGAGTTCAAGTCCTGGATATCCTTGTTCATCTTCTGTCTAGTTGATCTGTCTGATATTGACAGTGGAGTGTTAAAGTCTCTCACTATTATTGTGTGGGAGTCTAAGTCTCTTTGCAAGTCATTAAGAACTTGTCTTATATATCTGGGTGCTCCTGTATTGGGTCCATATATATTTAGAATCGTTAGCTCTTCTTGTTGTATTGATCCTTTTACCATTATGTAATGACCTTCTTTGTCCCTTTTGATCTTTGTTGCTTTAAAGTCTATTTTATCAGAGACGAGAATTGCAACTCCTGCTTTTTTTTGCTCTCCATTTCCTTGGTAAATCTTCCTCCCTCTCTTTATTTTGAGCCTTTGTGTATCCTTGCATGTGAATTGGGTTTCCTGGATACAGCACACCGACGGGTTTTGGCTTTTTATCCAATTTGCCAGTCTGTGTCTTTTGATTGGTGCATTTATCCCATTTACATTTATGGTTAATATTGTTATGTGTGAATTTGATACTGCCATTTTGATGCTAGCTGGCTGATTTGCCCATTGGTTTATGTAGATTCTTCATTTTGTTGATGCTCTTTAGCATTTGGTATGCTTTTAGGATGGCTGGTTCTGGTTGTTTTTTTTCTATGTGTAGTGCCACTTTCAGGAGCTCTTGTAAAGCAGGCCTAGTGGTGACAACATCTCTAAGTACTTGCTTGTTCATGAAGAATTTTATTTTTCCTACACTTATGAAGCTCAGTTTGATTGGATATGAAATTCTGGGTTGAAAGTTCTTTTCTTTAAGAATGTTGAATATTGTCCCCCACTCTCTTCTGGCTTGTAGAGTCTCTGCGGAGAGATCTGCTGTGAGTCTGATGGGCTTCCCTTTGTGGGTGACCCGTCTTTTCCCTCTGACTGCCCTTAGTATTTTCTCCTTTATTTCAACCCTGGTGAATCTAACGATTATGTGCCTTGGGGTTGCTCTTCTTGCGGAGTATCTTTGTGGTGTTCTCTGTATTTCCAGGAATTGAGTATTGACCTGTCTTTCTAGGTTGGGGAAATTTTTCTGGATAATATCCTGAAGAGTGTTTTCCAGCTTGGATTCATTCTCTTCATCACATTCTGGTACACCTATCAAACGTAGGTTGGGTCTCTTCACATAGTCCCACATTTCTTGGAGATTTTGTTCATTCCTTTTTGCGCTTTTTTCTTTGATCTTGGTTTCTCGTTTTATTTCATAGAGTTGATCTTCGACTTCTGATATTCTTTCTTCTGCTTGGTCAATTCCGGTGTTGAAACTTGTGAATGCTTCACGAAGTTCTCGTGTTGTGTTTTTCAGCTCCTTCAATTCATTCATAGTCCTCTTTAAGTTGTCCATTCTTGTTTTCATTTCCTCGAATCTTTTTTCAAATCTTTTTTCAAGGTTCTTAATTTCTTTGCACTGATTTAGAACATGTTCTTTTAGCTCACTGAAATTTCTCATGATCCACTTTCTGATGTCTGATTCTGTCATTTTGTCACACTCATTCTCCATCCAGCTTTGTTCCCTTGCTGGTGAGGAGTTTTGGTCCTTTGTAGGAGGTGAAGTGTTTTGGTTTTGGGTATTTTCCTCCTTTTTGCGCTGTTTTTTTCCCATCTTTATGGATTTATCCACCTGTCGTCTTAGCAGTTGCTGATTTTTCAGTTGGGAGGATGTGTTTATGTCTGCTGCAACAGAACTCATAAAACACCCCTTTTTTTCCCCCTTAGATGCTGTGTCTCAGGGAATTGTGGCTTTCTTTATGAGTATCTCTTGCAGTGTCCTGCTCAGCTAGGTGGCAGTCTATTCACTATTTTTATGCCGGGGCTCCACCCTGCTAGCGCGGGTCCGCCCTGCTGGTGGAGTCTCTCTTTTAATGCGGGTTGCCTCGGCAACAGCAGGCTGCATCAGCCCTGGGCGGTGCTTCAGTAGGGGGGATTGTGTCAGTAGTGGTGGACGCCCCTCCCGCACCAGGCTGCACCGTCCTACATGCCAGCAGCAAAACTCTCAGCCCCGAGCGCCTCCAGTTGCCACCCTGCTTGTCCCTGTCAGGGTGGGACCCGCTGACCTTGATCACCCAGCTCCCTGCCTCAGAGTCCGTCCTCTCTCTCTCTCTTCCTCTCCCCAAGCTAAACGGTTGACTCTCACTGGAGCCCCAGTAGCCTGCTGATAGGGCACTGGGATCTGTGCTATATCCCGTGCCGCTGCCCACTGCACTGGCTCAGATCACGCTTCCCAGGAAACTCCTGGTCTGGCTCATTGTCCAAGTCCCATTCAATAAGATGGACATGCCAATATGCCTTTCCAAATCTCAGATTGCCGGTTTAACAGGGCACCCGGACCAGTGAATTTTGTGCCTGGTGCCGCTGCGCTGTGGAACTGGCCGAAGCACCCATGTGAGCCAACTGTGCTAGCATCCCATGACTCTCCCACACCTGGGACTTTCAACGTTCCGTGGGCAAAAATGATCTGTCTGAGAATGCGGCTAGGACTCACCCTCTGCACCTTCATTGAGAGCTGCAATCCGGAGTCGCCTCTATGACGCCATCTTGGAAGTCCCCCCTAGGTCACAGTCTTTACTGTGAGCACTCTGTAGAAAGAAGTAGAGTCACATAGTCTAGGTGATGGGCCCAGAGGTATTTGACAGTAACCCCTGTAGGTAGGGGACAGAAAGAAGAATCACATCACCTGCATGCTGTGCCCAGTTATAAGTCACACTTTTTTCAGTGTACCTGACTCAGGCAGGAGAGAAGAGTCACATTATCCCAGTTCTAGACCCAGAAATATGTCATAATCTCTCTTATGGGGAATGTTTAGGTAAGAGAGAAGTCACATCATCTAGGCGATGAACCCAGAGGTATATCACAATGCCTTCTCTTAACTTGATCCAGGCAGAAGAATCACATCAACTTGGTGCTAAGCCCAGTAACACATCAAAATCCCTTCTGTGCAAAGGGACTAGGCAGGAGAAGAGAATCACCTGATGATGAGCACAGAGATATGTCATAATGTCTTTTGTAGGCTTGGCCCAGGGAGTAGAGTTACATTGCCTTGGTGTTGGATATACCAAAGTGTCCCATATGGGCAGTGCACAAGCAGGTGAGTCATATAGCCTAGGTGAGGCAAAGCTTTATACAACAATGCTTCTGAGGGCAGAGCCAAGGAAGAAAAGGAGACTCACATGACCTGGTTGCAAAGTCTAACCATATGTAAAAATGCTCACTGTGGGCGGTGCCAAGGAAGAAGAGAAGAGTTACATCTTCAAGGTGCTGGATCCAGCAATACATTAATATTCCATCTGTGGGCTAGGTTTATGCAAGAGCTTCAAGTCACTCCGGTGCTCAGCACTGGCAGATTTCACAGTCAAACCAGCAGAATGGCCCAGAAATGAGATGAACAATCCACAACTGAGTTGTAGGTATGGCATTCAATACCTCCTGTATGTTGGGTGTAAGCCCAAGAGTAAGCAACTCAACAGCCGACTGGATTTGTACATAACAGCATCAATTTCTGTGCAGACTGTGTCTCTTTAGGAAAGTCACAGCCTCACAGGTGTGCTGAATCTTGTTCTGAGTCACCAACTTACATGTATCTGTGTATGAGTCAATTTTTTCATCTTTGACTGACTATAGGTGTGAGATTCAGAACCTCAACAGTGACATGTGTTTATGTCAGAGGATGACAGTATTTACTGTTGGCTGGGTGTGCATATGAGTGTCACAATCTCACCTGTTGTGCTTGGCCCAGTTAGCACACTCTGTATACTATCCAATGGACTTATATGGTATGAATGAGAGTTGCAATCAATTTTGAGACCTTTCTGCTGGTATGGACCCATTATTGCACCTGTGGCATTAAGTTTGGGCATGAGAGTCAACATCGCTACAATTAACTAGTTTAAGATAGGAGAGTTTTCTCTTGCCTGTGAACTGGGTTTAGAAATGAGTCACCCTGGCTGGGCACGGTGGCTCACGCCTGTAACCCCAGCATTTTGGGAGGCCGAGGCAGGCAGATCATGAGGTCAAGAAATCGAGACCATCCTGGCCAACATGGTGAAACCCCGTCTCTACTAAAAAAAATACAAAAATTAGCTGGGTGTGGTAATGTGCACTTGTAGTCTCAGCTACTCAGGAGGCTGAGGCAGGAGAATTGCTGAACCCAGAAGGTGAAGATTACAGTGAGCTGAGATTGCACCACTGCACTCCAGCCTGGCACCTGGCGAAGAAGTGAGACTCTCTCTCAAAAAGAAGACAAAACAATGAGTCACCCTTTCATCTGTGGTTGAATGTTTACATATAAACATGGGCCTAACACCAAGGTGATGTGAGTCTTTGGCCTAGTCACTTCAAGCAGGAGGCAGTGGAACAAATATCTGGGCCTATCTGAGCTTTTCCCATAAATCGGATGTGACATATGTTGACCCAGCACCTAGGTGATGTGAGTCTCCTTTTTTGACTAATCCCTGCATATTTTGGGCATTCTAACATATCCCTGGACCTAACATCTAGAAGATAAGGAGACTGTGCATGGGTTATACCTAAAAAGTTTCTTGTAACATATTTCTACATTAATCACCTTGGAGAGATGACTCTCCTCTCTTATTTGGGCTTTGCCCACAAGAGAGATTGTTACACACCTCTGCACCAAGCACCTAAATGTCGTGACTCTTCTTTTTTGCCTGGATCATGGCCACATATAAAAAAATGACTTATCACTGTGTTCATCACACTGGTTATGTAATTATTCTGCCTGATTTTTGCTCACAGGAGGCCTTGAGACATATCTCTGGACCCAGAAACTATTTAATACGACTCTCTTCCATTACCTTAACTTTGTGCATAAGATAAATTGTGACATTTCTCTGGGTCAGCACATAGGTGATGCGACTCTCCTTTTCTGCATGGGCTATGTTGACAGGAAAGAGACTGACTGGTTGCTGTTTTGACAGCTGATGTGATTAGTTTAGTGCACATGTGCAGTAGCTTTACATGCTTCATCATATGTTGCATGTCTCATTAGCATCTTAGATCTCCATCCAGGAGTCTCTGTTTGTTGTTTGTTTGAGAAAGAGCCTCACTCTGTTACCCAGGCTGAGGTAATCTCTGCTCACTCCAACCTCCTCCTCCTGAGTTCAAGTGATTCTTGTGCCTCCTGAGTAGCTGCGATTACAGGCATGTACCACCATACTCGGCTGGTGTTTGTGTCTTTAGTAGAGATGGGGTTTCATCATGTTGGCAAGTCTAGTCTCAAGCTTCTGGTTTCAAGTGATTTACCCTCCACAGCCTTCCAAAGTGCTGGGAGTACAGGTCTGAACCACTGTGCCTGACTGGGGGTTGCAGTTTTTGCTATTAAAATAAGCAAAATTTAATCCAAGATGGCTGATCGCTTACAGCTCGGGATTATAGCTCCCAGTGAAAGCTCGGAAAACGTAAGGATGCCACATTTTCAGAGGAATTATCGTCGACCACGGACCAGAAGATTTTCAGTGGAGGAGCCCCACGGGTCTCCAGCGCGATTTCTGTGTCCGGCACAGTGGTTTTGTCATCACCTCGGCACAGCAGCTCTTCGTGCACAGTAAACGGGACTGGTTCCCCTACTGACTGGTGTTTGAAGCTCCGGGAAGGCAGAGCCGCTTGTTGCAGACTCCAGAAGGAAGCCAGACCGGAGATTCCCAGGCAGATGAGCACCATCAGTCTTATCACTGCTGTTTTGGCCGGCGCAGTGGGTTGCTCGGATTCCAGCACTGGGAATCAATAAATTGGACATCCTCTCATGAACTTAATCAGAAAGGCGCTAATTGTAAAGACGTCAGATGGATAAAATCACAATAAAGGGAAAAAAGCCTAAAAAGTCTGAGGAAACCAAAAGTCAGAACCCCGCTCCCTCTACAGGGTATAGCAATTCCTCATTAGCAATGGAACAAGCCCTAATGGAAGAGGACTGTGTTCCAGTATCTGAAGTAGGCTTTAAAGGGTGGATAATAAAAAATTTTTGGGAGTTGAAACAACTTGTTTTAACCCAATGTAAAGAAACTAAGAACTTTGAAAAAATGTTTGATGAAATGTTAAAAAGAATGGACAATACAGAGAGGAATATAAATGAACTAATGGAGTTGAAAAATACAACACGAGAACTTAGTGAAATATGCACAAGTTTGAATAGCCGAATTGATCAATCAGAAGAAAGGATATCAAAGGTCGAAGACCAAATTAATGAAATGGAATGAGAAGACAAGAATAGAGAAAAAAGGATAAAAAGGAATGAGCAAAGTATCCAAAATTATGGGACTATGTGAAAAGACCTAATTTAAGTTTGATAGGTGTACCTGAATGTGATGGAGAGAATGAATCCCAGCTGGAAAATACTCTTCAGGATATTATCCAGGAGAATTTTTCCAATCTAGAAAAGCAGGATACTATTCAACCTCAGGTAATACAGAGAACACCACAAAGATATTCCTTAAGAAGAGCAACCCCAAGACACATGATTATTAGATTCACCAGGGTTGAAACGAAGGAGAAAATACTAAGGGCAGCCATAGAGAAAGGTCAGGTTACCCACAAAGGGAAGCCTATTAAACTTACAGCAGATCTCTCAGCAGAAACCCTACAAGCCAGAAGAGAGTGGGGGCCGATATTTAACATCCTTAAAAAAACAGAACTTTCAGCCCAGAATTTCTTATCCTGCCAAACTAAGCTTCACAATTGAAGGAAAAATAAAATCTTTTATGAACAAGCAAGTACTCAGAGATTTTATTACCACCAGGCCTGCTTTACAAAAACTTCTGAAAAAAGCATTGCACACAGAAAGGAACAACCAGTATTAGCCTTTCTAAAAATATACCAAAAAGTAAAGAGCATCAACATAAAGAAGAATTCACATTAACTAATGGATAAAATAGACAGTTAACATCAAATGGCAGCAATCTTAAATTAAAATCGACTAAATTCCCCAATCAAAAGATACAGCCAAAACCTAATGGTATACTACATCCAGACCCATTTCATATCCAAAGATACACAAAGACTAAAAACAAAGGGTTGGAGAAAGATTCACCAACCAAATGGAGAACAAAAACAAATAAATAAACAAAAAGGAGTTGCAATTCATGCATTTGATGAAACAGATTTCAAACCAACAAAGATAGAGTGGTAGAAGGATCAATGCATCCCCACCCAGATACATAAGACCCATAAAGAGATTTAGACTCAACGAGACAGAAGATTAATAAGGATATCCAGAACCTGAACTCAGATCAGTAACAAGTAAACATAGTAAGCACTTGTAGAGCTCTCCACTTTAGATACATAAAATATACATTCTCCACTTTAAATACACAAAATAATGATCTGTCATTATTAATACCCATTCATAGAATAAAGCAATATTACTGTTCTCTGTCCCTCTTTTTCTTCTTCTCTTTTCCTTTCCTTCATAAAAAAAAAGATCAGGAGGCAAAAAGAAAATAATAAATAAATAAATAAATAAATAAGCAAAAGTTAAGTTTGAGGGCAGGTAAAATCAAAACACACATGCTCTCTAGAGCAGAACGTCCTTAATGAAGATAGCTTTGCTTGAATATGACCAATGAGAATGCTAAGGCTTATTGTGTTGGCTGTGCAGTCACCACGGTTTCTGTATCCCAAAATCATGGCTTTTTTCTTGACTATTTTTTCTGCTTCCCCCTAAGAGATCTTAGAGCCATAATCACATTGGAGTTTGAGGGTGTAGGTCATTTATCTGGAGCTGTTTTCTTCTTAATGGGTGTTATTTCTGCCAAGCCTGGGCCATAAAGTTTCTTCCTGTGTGATCTAACAGGGTGTAAACCAAATCATTTATGAAACAAGTGGGTAAGTTGTTGGCAGCCGAAGATTGAAAGCCTTGCCAAACTATCATACAAAAAAGGAACTGCGGTAAGCAAGACAACAAGAAATCAGTTAACATTTTAAACAAAGTTGAAACAAAAGTTAAAGCTGAAAGTATAGTAATAACTGATACTGTTAAAGAGAGAAAGGCAGGTAATAGATATTGCTTTCATGTTCTAATGGAAGTTCCTAGAGATTCAATTTTGTCTGTCTGGGTGATGATATTATTACCCCTTTCTTGGAATAAACCAGACTAATTGGTCTCAAAAACAACATTCTTCTTTTAGATATAAACATGTTCCTCACAGGCCGGGTGTGAGAAGATCTCAGGATCTTTGGTTCTGTAGGACTAGAGTGGCCACGGTGTACAGATGATGTTGAAGTCTACTGAGGCCCTCTGCTGCTTGTTGGGAAGCCATTGTGGTTTCCTGAGATCCTTTATACTAGATTCCCAAGGCTCCACCTTATGGTGACATTTGTGCTGCAAAAGTATTTTGCATTAAAGTGGTGAAAGCAGTGAAAGTTGTAGTGCTTTCTGTTTTTTGCCAATAATCAAAAGTTTTGTGCAGCTAAGTCGACAGCAGTCATTGGGTCTATTTATGGATGATAAAACTGAATAATGGACAAAGAAGTCTTCAGTAAACACACTGAAGTTCTCTAAGAGCCATCAGAGTTGTTCCTTACATTGTATTAGATCATTTATTGAGAATAGAACATGCACTGTGATGGTCCTCTCTGCATTTGGGACTTTCTGTAGGAGGAGCAATTTTGCTGGCCCTGGATGGTATGAAGCCCCACTGTGAGTATTGCAGCTGGGCTGGTCTCTATTGTACCTGGCAAAGGCCTTCAAGGAAGAGCATAGAAAAAAGGTGAAACAAGATTAGATTCTACAGAAGGCTCTGACAGTGTGTGGGATGGTGGGGATTCTAAAGGAGGTGTGGGCTCCTGAGAGCCCCTATCTGGTGCTGATATTGGGGCTGGGGTCTGGAGTCTTTTCCCCTTAATAAGAATGGGTCTTCTAACGGGTCTGAGAGGCTTTCTTGCTTACTAGGCTTCAGCCCACAGGTGCTGTATAGAACTGGGTTTTGTTCTCAGGTGGTAAAGGCTTGCACATAGGATACTTCACACCATTTTTCTTGATTTCTACAGAAAACATCTCACTGTAGGATGCTATTAAAGTTTACATTCTCATTCTCCAGTTATGTTTAATCACCTACCCTGTACACAGGCTAAGTAGTGTTACAAAAGAAGATAAGATTTTTTTTTAGTTTATCTAGCCAAAAGACATTCCAATAACCTCCCAGTGGTGTTTCGATGACCGTAGAGGTAAAGGCTCCCCACAGTGCTGAGAGAATCCCGCAATGACAAAACATGTACTGAAGTCCAGGAGGCCATGAGCATTCCCATGAGCCAAGTGGAACTACCAAGGGGTCCAGAACATTCCTTCAAAACCCGCTAACTAAAGCTCTAGGAGGACATAGGCATTTGCCACACACTGTCCTACCTCTCGACAGTGCTGGAAATTTCCAGCCCTACTGAGATGACTCCCACTGCTGGCTGTGGGGCAGATGTCTGGCTGACAAGCCTTTTCTTAATTCACCAGTTTGCCATTTGTGATGCTCAATTATTAATACCTGGAATGCTAAGATGCAATCCCCATGACCGTGCATCTACATGACTGCACTTTTTGTTCAGCAAAGAAATCCTGTTGAAGAACAATGTCAAAGAGCTGGAAAATGCATAAAGCCTGAGGGGACAGGATGCTCTTATTCTGCCCCTCAAAACGAAACAAAACAAAAATGTCGTATACAGAAAACCTGTATACAGAAAATAAATTACAATAGCCACTAGGTGGCGATCGAGTATTGCTGAAGGAACAGCAAATGGTAAGCCGAGTCTTAATTGTGGCCAGAAAGAGGTGAAACTAAGCACCAACGTAGCCCGAATATGAAATGTTGAAAGCGACCCATGTGGTTAGTGTATTTATGGATAGTACAGAAGTAGCAGCCAAAAAAAATCAGACTTATATTCTCTCTCTAAAGAATATTGGTGACTTAAAAATGTTTCCCTCAGAACTTTACTCAAACAGCACTGGAACAAGCAGTGATAGTTAACCAGGTAGTCTGGAACTGCCATAGTATTCACTGCAAGTAAAGGGAAAGTGAAATTAATGAAGTGGAAAAACATCTCATCGCACCAGAAATGTTGATGGCTGATGCAATACCTTGGTTCTTATCTTCTTAGTTTAAAAGAATTTAAAGAAGACACACAGCAAAAGAAATACAACATAGAATAATTTATTGAAAAAAAAATATTTTGAAAATTAAATGCAGAATAGATGGTACATTCTGATAAAGAAATTCCAGGGCAGCCAGCCCATAAGGGTGAAATAGTATTAATTATTGGTGGAGAAACGCTCTTTATGAGGAGTTTTAAATGATTATCCATAAGAAGGTGGAAAGAAGTGTTACATTGATCATGTTCTGCGTGGTCTTCTCGGTACACATGTGCAGCAGCTCTACATAGTTGTGCATACATTGCATGTCTCATTAGCATCTTAAATCTTCCCCCAAGAGTGTGTTTTTTTATTGAAATGAGCAAAGCATCAGCTTGAGGACAGGTAAAATAAAAATGCACGGGTTCTCTAGAAGTAAACATCCCTATGGAAGACAGGTTTCAAATAATCCAAGTACTCCACATCTTAAAAGTCGCTCCCACAGAGCTGGAAAGCTGTCTGTTTCTGTAGGATCAGATCCCATTTGTGTCTCCGAGACACTGGCAAGTCAGACCCTACTTGAAATGAGACCGATGATTTCAATTGCAAAATGCCTAAATCGTGAGCAGCTCAGGTTACATTTTGGAGCTTGTCCACTTTAATGGGTTAATGAAAATGGCTCACAAGACTCATGCCTCGGAAATTGAGTTTTCTCCTTTACTTTTAGCAGATTTTGTGCAACTCTACACTTAACCTTCCTAATGCTTCGACTTTCACATTCATAAATAAACCGCCATTGAGAATGACTTTTCCAGAAAGTTACAGTCCTTGTCACTGTTCTATAGAGTTCTGAAGCTGTTCATAATCAGGCCAGCTGGAAGATTTCTCTCAAAAGCAGTTGAGCATGCATCCTGGCCAGAAGAAAAAGAGGGTTGTGACACAATGGAGAGTGTCTCGGATATCAGGACAGTTTCCCCAACAGTTTAGGAAAGAAGGCAGCGCCCTGGGCTGCAGAAGACGCAATGCTCTGGAAAGAACCCTGGGTGCAGGTGAAAGAGAAAATCAAGCAGGACAGGACCAATCGGGTGAGGACAACCCTCCCGATTTGGGCAAAAGTAAGGTATCTTTGTAGGGTAATGCCGTTCTCAGTGCCCAGCCCAGACCTTCCCTTAACGTCCACATCTGTACTCACTATCCTTGGGAAAGAGTCAGCATGCATTCAGAGTCCAACAGTACTTTGTACACCAAAAAGTCAACACCGGTCTGCCCCTCCCCCCAGGGCTATGCACTTTAGATCCCAGGACATGATGGAATTATAGTTCTAAAGCCTACCGACAAACAGGCTGAGAGAATTTAATGGACTAGAGCTCCCAGCCTGTGACTAGGTGTGATATGGACCACTCTGATCCTCCTTCCAGAGCTGTGGAAAGCCCTGGAGCCTTCTGCATGCTGGGATTGTAGTCCTGCAGCTTCTTGACCAAAGGGCTGGGAGGGTATATAAGAATACATCTCGCAGCAAGCCTAGGGAGGTGCACACAGACCCATCTCTTGCCTTGTTCCTGAGACTGGTGCATGCTAGAATTGTGGTCCTGCAGTCCTGTGACTAAAGGACTGGGAGTGTTTATGAGCATATATCTCCCAGAAAGCCTGGGGAGAGTCACACACAGTCCCGCCTCTTCCTCCAGTGACGCGCACTGTAACTGGCCCCAGTGTATAGTGGGATTGTAGTCCTTAGCTCCCTAACAAAAGGTCTGGGAGTCTTTATAAAACTACATCTCCCAGCAAGCCAAGGGAGGTGCGCACAGCTCTGCCTCTTACTCCAGTGAAGTGCCCTCTCCCTGAGCTCGGTGCATGCTGAAATTTAGTCTTGCAGTCCTGTGACAAAAGGGCTGGAAATGTTTAAGAAAGTGCATCTCTCAGCAGGACCAGCGAGGTGCTCACAGCCTCGCATCTTTTTCCAGTGTCTAGAGAACTGTTCCTGGGCCTCATACATGCTGGGATTATGGTGCTGCAGCTCTTTGACGAAAGGGGAATAGAGATGCCTTGAGACTACATCTCCCAGGAAACCCAGCAAGGCTCACAAAGACCTGCCTCTTTTCCCAGTGATTGGTGCACTGTCCCTGAGCGGTGTGAATGCTGAGATTGTAGTCCTGCAACACTGTGACCAAAGAGCTGGAAGTGTTAATGAGACTACAACTCCCAAAAAGCATAGTGAGAAGTGCACAGCGCTTTCTCTTTCTCCAGTGATGTGCATTGTCCCTGACGCCTGTGTTAAAGTACTCCAGTCATATGACAAAAGGGCTGGGAGTGAATACATTTCCCAGCAAGCCCAAAAAGGTGTACGCAGCCCCGCCACTTTCTCCATTGACATACATTGTCCCTGAGCTCGGCGTATGCTGGGATTGTGGTGCTGCAGTCCTGTGACCAAAGGGCTGGAAGTGTTTATGAGACTACCTCTTCCAGCAGGCCAAGCGAGGCATGTGCAGACCCGCCTTTTCCTCCAGTGACATGACATGGCATTGTGACACAGCATTGTCCCTGTGCCCGCTGCATGCTGGGACTGTAGTTCTGCAGTTCTGTGACCAAAGGGCTAGGAGTGTTCATGAAACTACACCTCACAGAAAGCCCAGCAAGCTGCACACAGCCTTGCCTCTTTCTCCAGTGACCCACACTGTTCCTGAGCCCTGAGCATGCTGGGATTGTAGTCCTTCAGGGCTGTGACCAAATGACTGAAAGTGTTTATAAGAATACATCTCCCAGCAATTCCAGTGAGTCGACTGCAACTGCACCTATTCTTTCAGTGACAGGCCATGTCCCTGAGCTTGGTTCTGGCTGGGATTGTAGTCCTGAAGCCCTGAAACCAAAGGACTGGGAGTTTTTATGTGACTACATCTCCCAGAAAACATAGCCAAAAGTTCACAGCCAAGCCTCTTCCTCTAGTGAGGGAGCACTGTTTCTAAGTCCGATGCATGCTGAAAATGTAGTTCTGTAGTCCTGTGAACAGAGGGCTGGTAGTGTATATGATCATACATAATCCAGCAAGCCCAGCGAGGCGTACACAGCCCCACCTCTTTGTCCAGTGACACGCGCTGTCCTGTGCCCATTGTACGCTGGGATTGTAGTCCTTCAGCCCTGTGACCAAAGATCTGAGTGTGTTCTTGAGACTACATCTCCCGGAAAGCCTAGCGAGGTGCTCATAGCCTTCGTTTTTCTCCAGTTACTGGCACTGTCACTGAGCCCGGTGCACTCTGGGATTGTAGTCCTTCAGCCCTTTAACATAAGAGCTGAGAGTGTTTGAGAATTCCTCTCCCAGCAAGCCCAGCAAATTAAAAACAAACCAGCCTCTTCCTCCAGTGATGCAAAATGTCCCCAAACCAGGTGCTGGCTGGGATTATAGTCCCACAGCCCTGTGACTACAACTCCCAAAAAAACATGGCGAGGAGTGCACATCCCTGCCTCTTCCTCCAGTGATGGGCACTGTCCTTGAATCAGGTGCATGCTGGGATTGTAGTTCTGCAGCCCTGTGACCAGAGCTGAGAGTGTTTATGAGAATACATATCCCAGTAAGCCCAGCAAGGCATGCACAGCCTCGCCTCTTTCTCCAGAAACACGCACTATTCTTGACCTTGGTACATAAGGGAATTATAGCCCTGCAGCCTTGTAATGAAAAGGCTGGAAGTTTTTACAAAACTACATCTCCTAGCAAGCTGAAGGAGGCACGCACAGCCCTTCCTCTTTCTCCAGTAACACACACTATTCCTGAGCCGGGTGCACGGTGGGATTGTAGTCCAGCAGCCCTGCGACCAAAGGGCTTGGAGTGTTTATGGGTCTGCATCTCTTAGCAAGCAAAGCGAGACATGCAGAGCCCCGCCTTTTCCTCCAGTGATGCACACGGTCCCTGAAGAAGTGTTCATGAGAATATATTTTTCAGTAAGCTCAGCAATTCACTCACAGCCATACCTCTTCCTCCAGCGATGTGTACTGTTCCGATTCCAGTATATGCTGGGATTGTGGTGCTGCAGCCCTGTGACCAAATGGCTGGGAATGTTTATAAGACTACATCTCCCAGCAAGCCCAAAAGGTTCTTATATCCTCTCCCCTTTCCTTCCAGTGATGTGTGCTGTCTGTTAACCTGGTGTATAGTGGAATCATCCTGTAGCCCTGTGATGAAAGAGATGGGAGTGATTATAAGACCACATCTACCAGCAAGCCTAATGACGTGCACACAGCCTCGCCTTTTTCTCCAGTAATACACATTGTCCTTGAGCCCAGTCCATGCTGGGATTGTATTCCTGCATCCCTCTGACTAAAGGACTGGGAGTGGATTCTTACAGATCTGTTTACTTGTCATGAGAATGTTTTTCTTTACCCCATGAACATACTTACAATAGCTTTCTTCAAGTCTGATATACTGATTACAGCATCCTGGACATGTTGAGAATAGGTTCTGTTGTCTGCTTTTTATCTTGTGAATTGATTGCATTATCATGCTTCTTCAAACATCTCATGAATTTTTAAATTGTGTAATAGGAACTACAGGGACTCTGAATTCTGTTGTATATCTTTGAAAATTCTTATTATTTTAAGAGGGAGTTAATTTGAATAGATTCAAACTTCAATTCTTACATCTGTTACAGTGACATAGCTGAAATCCTCATTCAGTTCTTCCAAACATACATTACATATTATATATGTATTACACATAGATGTGCATTTCTATATAGCAAAATATAATATTTTATTAAGCTTTATTATAGTTATCTGAAAAACCGTTATTCAACAAACTACTTCATTATTACTGGAAGTCAGAACCTCAGTTTTTTCCACTTTTTGGATTTTTCTGTAAGTGAAATTATATAATATGCACACTTTTACATCTACTTTCTTTTATGCAACATTACATGTATATTTATGCTATTGCAGATAGCTATAGTTTGTTCATTTAAAAAGTAACTTTTTATGCAGGCTCTTTCTGTGAAGAAAGTCAGTGGCAGCTTAGTGGGGATAGCACTGAATCTATACATTACTTTGGGCAGTATGACCATTTTTGTGATATTTATTCTTCCTATTCATGAGCATGGAATGTTGTTCCATTTGTTTGTGTCCTCTCTTATTTCCTTGAGAAGTGGCTTGTAGTCCTACTTAAAGAGGTTTTTCACATCACTTGTTAGTTTTATTTCTAGGTATTTTATTCTCTTCACAGCAATTGTGAATGTGAGTTCGCTCATCATTTGGCTCTCTGTCTGTTATTATTGTATAGAAATGCTTGTTATTTGTGCACATCGATTTTATATCCTGAAACTTCTGAAGACGCTCATCAGCTTAAGGAGATTTGGAGCTAAGATAATAAAATTTTCTAAATATAAACTTATGTGATCTGCAAACAGAGACAATTTGACTTCCTCTCTTTCTATTTGAATACTCTATTTCTTTGTCTTCCCTGATTGCCCTGGCCAGAACATCCAATACTATGTTGAATAGTAGTGGTGAGAGAGAGCATTCTTGTCTTGTGTCAATTTTAAAGGAAATGCTTTCAGCTTTTGCCCATTCAGTATGATATTGGCCATTAGTTTGTCATAAACAGAGCTTATTGTTTTGAGATATGTTCCATGAATACCTAGTTTATTGAGAGTTTATAGCATAAAGGCTGTTGAATCCTGTGGTTTTTGTCATTAGATCTGTTTATGTGATTGATTACATTTATTGATTTGCATATGTTGAAACAGGTTTGTATCCCAGACATAAAGTAGACTTGATCATGATGGATAAGCTTTTTGATTTGCTGCTGGATTCGGTGTGCCAGAATTTTATTGAGGATTTTTGCATTGACATTTATCAGTGATATTGGCCTGAAATTTTTGTTGTTGTTGTTTTGTCTCTGGTATGTTTTGTTATCAGGATGATGCTGGCCTTATAAAATGAGATAGAAAAAAAGTTTCTCTTTTTCTTTTTTTTTTTTTTTTTTTTTTTTTAAATTTTATTGCATTATATGTTTGGGGGTACATGTGCAGAACGAGCAAGATAGTTGCATAGGTACACACATGGCAGTGTGCTTTGCTGCTTTCCTCCCCTTCACCCACACTTGGTATTCATCCCCAGGCTATCCCCCCCAGCCCCCCTGCTGTCCCTCCCCCATTCCCCCCAACAGTCCCCAGTGTATAGTAGACCGCCTCTCTGTGTCCACGTGTTCTCATTTTTCTCACCCGCCTATGAGTGAGTATATGCGGTATTTCTTTTTCTGTTCTTGTGTCAGTTTGCTGAGAATGATGTTCTCCAGATTCATCCATGTCCCTACAAAGGACACAAACTCATCATTTTTGATTGCTGCATAATATTCCATGGTGTATATGTGCCACATTTTCCCAGTCCAGTCTATCATCGTTGGGCATTTGGGTTGGTTCCAGGTCTTTGCTATTGTAAACAGTGCTGCAATGAACATTCGTGTGCATGTGTCCTTATAGTAGAACGATTTATAATCCTTTGGATAGATACCCAGTAATGGGATTGCTGGGTCAAATGGAATTTCTATTTCTAGGTCCCTGAGGAATCGCCACACTGTCTTCCACAATGGTTGAACTAATTTACACTCCCACCAACAGTGTAAGAGTGTTCCTATTTCTCCACATCCTCTCCAGCATCTGCTGTCTCCAGATTTTTTAATGATCGCCATTCTAACTGGCGTGAGATGGTATCTCAATGTGGTTTTGATTTGCATCTCTCTAATGACCAATGACGATGAGCACTTTTTCATATGTTTGCTGGCCTCATGTATGTCTGCTTTCGTAAAGTTTCTGTTCATATCCTTTGCCCATTTTTGAATGGGCTTGTTTGTTTTTTTCCTGTAAATCTGTTTGAGTTCTTTGTAAATTCTGGATATCAGCCCTTTGTCGGATGCGTAAACTGCAAAGATTTTTTCCCATTCTGATGGTTGCCGATTCACTCTAGTGACTGTTTGTTTTGCTGTGCAGAAGCTGTGGAGTTTGATTAGGTCCCATTTGTCTATTTTGGCTTTTGTTGCCAATGCTTTGGGGGTTTTGTTCATGAAGTCCTTGCCTACTCCTATGTCCTGAATGGTTTTGCCTAGATTTTCTTCTAGGGTTTTTATGGTGTCGGGTCTTACGTTTAAGTCTTTAATCCATCTGGAGTTAATTTTAGTGTAAGGTGTCAGGAAGGGGTCCAGTTTCTGCTTTCTGCACATGGCTAGCCAGTTTTCCCAACACCATTTATTAAATAGGGAATCCTTTCCCCATTGCCTGTTTTTGTCTGGTTTATCAAAGATAATATGGTTGTAGATGTGTTGTGTTGCCTCCAATGCCTCTGTTCTGTTCCATTGGTCTATATCTCTGTTTTGGTACCAGTACCATGCTGTTTTGATTACTGTAGCCTTGTAGTATAGTTTGAAGTCTGGTAGCGTGATGCCTCCTGCTGTGTTCTTTTTGCTTAGAATTGACTTGGCTATGCGGGCTCTTTTTTGGTTCCATATGAAATTCATGGTGGTTTTTTCCAGTTCTTTGAAGAAATTCAATGGTAGTTTGATGGGGATAGCATTGATTGTGTAAATTATTTTGGGCAGTATAGCCATTTTCACGATATTGATTCTTCCTAACCACGAACATGGAATGTTTCTCCATCTGTTTGTGTCCTCTCTTATTTCATTGAGCAGTTGTTTGTAGTTTTCCTTAAAGAGGTCCCTTACATTCCTAGTGAGTTGTATTCCTAGGTATTTTATTTTCTTTGTAGCAATTGTGAATGGCAGTTCGTTCTTGATTTGCTTCTCTTTAAGTCTGTTATTGGTGTATAGGAATGCTTGTGATTTTTGCACATTGATTTTATATCCTGAGACTTTGCTGAAGTTGCTTATCAGTTGCAGGAGCTTTTGGGCTGAGGTGATGGGGTCTTCTAGGTATACTATCATGTCGTCTGCAAATAGAGACAATTTGGCTTCCACCTTTCCTATTTGAATACCCTTTATTTCTTTTTCTTGCCTGATTGCTCTGGCTAGAACTTCCAGTACTATGTTGAACAGAAATGGTGAGAGAGGGCATCCTTGTCTAGTGCCAGATTTCAAAGGGAATGCTTCCAGTCTCTGCCCATTAAGTATGATATTGGCTGTTGGTTTGTCACAAATAGCTTTTATTACTTTGAGATATGATCCATCAATACCAAGTTTATTGAGGGTTTTTAGCATAAAGGGCTGTTGAATTTTGTCAAATGCCTTCTCTGCATCAATTGAGATAATCATGTGATTTTTGTTTTTGCTTCTGTTTATGTGGTGAATTACATTTATAGACTTGTGTATGTTGAACCAGCCTTGCATCCCCGGGATAAATCCTACTTGATCATGATGGATAAGTTTTTTAATGTGCTGTTGCAATCGGTTTGCCAGTATTTTATTGAAGATTTTTGCATCTATGTTCATCATGGATATTGGCCTGAAGTTTTCTTTTCTTGTTGAGTCTCTGCCAGGTTTTGGTATCAGGATGATGTTGGTCTCATAAAATGATTTGGGAAGGGTTCCCTCTTTTTGGATTATTTGGAATAGTTTCAGAAGGAATGGTACCAGATCCTCTTTGTGTGTCTGGTAGAATTCGGCTGTGAACCCATCTGGACCTGGGCTTTTTTTGTTTGGTAGGCTCTTAATTGCTGCCTCAACTTCAGACCTTGTTATTGGTCTATTCATAGTTTCGGCTTCCTCCCGGTTTACGCTTGGGAGGACACAGGCATCTAGGAATTTATCCATTTCTTCCTGATTTACTGGTTTAAGTGCATAGAGTTGTTTGTAGTATTCTCTGATGATGGTTTGAATTTCTGTGGAATCTGTGGTGATTTCCCCTTTATCGTTTTTTATTGCATCTATTTGGTTGTTCTCTCTCTTCTTTTTTATCAGTCTGGCTAGTGGTCTGTCTATTTTGTTGATCTTTTCGAAAAACCAGCTCTTAGATTTATTGATTTTTTGAAGGGTTTTTCTTGTCTCTATCTCCTTCAGTTCTGCTCTGATCTTAGTTATTTCTTGTCTTCGGCTAGGTTTTGAGCTTTTTTGATCTTGCTCCTCTAGCTCTTTCAATTTTGACGATAGGGTGTCAATTTTGGATCTCTCCACTCTTCTCATGTGGGCACTTATTGCTATATATTTTCCTCTACAGACTGCTTTAAATGTGTCCCAGAGATTCTGGTACGTTGTGTCTTCACTCTCATTGGTTTCAAAGAACTTCTTTATTTCTGCCTTCATTTCATTGTTTATCCAATCAACATTCAAGAGCCAATTGTTCAGTTTCCATGAAGCTGTGCGGTTCTGAGTTATTTTCTGAATTCTGAGTTCCAACTTGATTGCACTATGGTCTGAGAGACTGTTTGTTATGATTTCAGTTGTTTTGCATTTGCTGAGGAGTGCTTTACTTCCAATTATGTGGTCAATTTTGGAGTAGGTGTGATGTGGTGCTGAGAAGAATGTATATTCTGTGGATTTGGGGTGGAGAGTTCTGTAAATGTCTATCAGGTTTGCTTGTTCCAGGTCTGAGTTCAAGTCCTGGATATCCTTGTTAATTTTCTGTCTGGTTGATCTGTCTGCTATTGACAGTGGAGTGTTAAAGTCTCCCACTATTATTGTGTGGGAGTCTAAGTCCCTTTGTAAGTCATTAAGAACTTGCCTTATATATCTGGGTGCTCCTACATTGGGTCCATATATATTTAGAATCGTTATCTCTTCTTGTTGTATTGATCCTTTTACCATTATGTGATGACCTTCTTTGTGCCTTTTGATCTTTGTTACTTTAAAGTCTATTTTATCAGAGATGAGAATTGCAACTCCTGCTTTTTCTTGCTCTCCATTTGCTTGGTAAATCTTCCTCCATCCCTTTATTTTGAGCCTTTGTGTATCTTTGCATGTGAGGTGGGTTTCCTGGATACAGCACACCGATGGGTTTTGGTTTTTTATCCAATTTGCCAGTCTGTGTCTTTTGATTGGTGCATTTAGCCCATTTACATTCAGGGTTAATATTGTTATGTGTGAATTTGATACTGCCATTTTGATGCTAGCTGGCTGTTTTTCCCTTTGGTTCATGTACATTCTTCATTTTGTTGATGGTCTTTAGCATTTGGTATGCTTTTAGGATGGCTGGAACTGGTTGTTTCTTTCTATGTGTAGTGCCTCTTTCTGGAGCTCTTGTAAAGCAGGCCTAGTGGTGACAAAATCTCTGAGTACTTGCTTGTTCGTGAAGGATTTTATTTTTCCTTCACTTATGAAGCTCAGTTTCGCTGGATATGAAATTCTGGGTTGAAAGCTCTTTTCTTTAAGGATGTTGAATATTGGCCCCCACTCTCTTCTGGCTTGTAGAGTCTCTGCCGAGAGATCTGCTGTGAGTCTGATGGGCTTCCCTTTGTGGGTGACCCGACCTTTCTCTCTGGCTGCCCTTAGTGTTTTCTCCTTCGTTTCAACCCTGGTGAATCTGACGATTATGTGCCTTGGGGTCGCTCTTCTTGCAGAGTATCTTTGTGGTGTTCTCTGTATTTCCTGGAGTTGAGTATTGACCTGTCTTGCTAGGTTGGGGAAATTTTCCTGGATAATATCCTGAAGAGTGTTTTCCAGCTTGGATTCATTCTCTTCGTCACATTCTGGTACACCTATCAAACGTAGGTTGGGTCTCTTCACATAGTCCCACATTTCTTGGAGATTTTGTTCATTCCTTTTTGTGCTTTTTTCTTTAATCTTGGTTTCTCGTTTTATTTCATTGAGTTGATCTTCAACTTCTGATATTCTTTCTTCTGCTTGGTCAATTCGGCTGTTGAAACTTGTGCATGCTTCGCGAAGTTCTCGTGTTGAGTTTTTCAGCTCCTTCAATTCATTCATATTCCTCTCTAAGTTGTCCATTCTCGTTATCAATTCCTCGAATCTTTTTTCAAATCTTTTTTCAAGGTTCTTAGTTTCTTTGCACTGGTTTAGAACATGTTCCTTTAGCTCACTGAAGTTTCTCATTATCCACTTTCTGAAGTCTGATTCCGTCATTTCGTCACATTCATTCTCCGTCCAGCTTTGTTCCCTTGCTGGTGAGGAGTTTTGGTCCTTTTTTGGAGGTGAGGTGTTTTGGTTTCTGGTGCTTTCCTCCTTTTTGCGCTGGTTTCTTCCCATCTTTATGGATTTATCCGCCTGTTGTCTTAGTAGTGGCTGATTTTTCAATTGGGTCTCTGTGTGGACACTGAGATTGTTGATGATGAAGTATTTCTGTTACTTAGTTTTCCCTCTAATGATCTATCCTCTCTGCTGTATGAGTGCTGAGGTCCACTCCAGGCCCTGCTTGTCTGGGGTATACCTGTAGCAGCCTCTGCGCCTTCACCGAGAGCTGCAATCCTGAGTCACCTCTACGACGCCATCTTGCCTCCCTCCGAGTTTCTCTTTTTCTATTGTTTGGAAGAGTTTCAGAAGGAATGGTACCAGCTCCTCTTTGTATCTCTGGTATAATTCAGCTGTGAACCCATCTGGTCTCTAACAGTTTTCTGTTGCTAGGCTATTAATTACTGCCTCAATTTTAGAATGACTGCCTCAATTTTTTTGTTCGTCTATTCAGGGATTCAACTTCTTCCTGGTTTAGACTGTGTGGGTGTCTGTGTCCAGGAGTTTATCAATTTCTTCTAGATTTTCTAGTTTATTTGCATAGAGATGCTTGTAGACCAATGGAACCAAACAGAGGACTCAGAAATAACACCACACATCTACAAACATCTAATCTTTGACAAACCAGACAAAAACAAGCAATGGGTAAAGAATTCCCTTTCTAGAAATGGTGTTCAGAAACTAGCTGGCAATTTGCAGAAAACTGAAACTGGATCCCTTCCTTACACTTTATACAAAAACTAACTCAAGATGAATTGAAGACTTAAATGTAAAATCTAAAATTATTAAAACCATAGAAGGAAGCCTAGGCAATACCATTAAAGACATAGGCATGGGCAAATACTTTATCACTACACACCAAAAACAATGACAACAAAAGTCAAAGTTGACAAATGGGATCTAAGGAAACTAAAGAGCTTCTGCACAGAAAAAAGGATGCTATCATCAGAGTGAACAGGCAACCTACAGAATGGGAGAACAATTTTACATTCTATCAATCTAACAAAGGGCTAATATCCAGAATCTACAAAGAACTTAAATTTACAAGAAAAAAACAACCCCATCAAGAAGAGGGCCAAGGATATGAACAGACACTTTTCAAAAGACAACATTTATTCAGCCAACAAATACATAAGAAAAAAATGATTATTATCACTGGTCATTAAAGAAATGCAAATGAAAACCACAATGAGATACCATCTCATGCCTGTTAGAATAGTGATCATTAAAAAGTCAGGAAACAACAGATGCTGAAGAGGTTGTGGAGAAATAGGTATGCTTGTACACTGTTGGTGGGAGTGTAAATTAGTTAAACCATTGTGGAAGACAGTGTGGCAATTTCTCAAGGATCTAGAACCAGAAATACCATTTGACCCAGCAAATCCCTTACTGGCTATATACCCAAAGAACATTACATTTTTCTATCATAAAGACACATGCACATATATGTTTATTGTGGCATTGTTCACAATAGTAAAGACGTGGAACCAACCCAAAGCCCATCAATAATAAACTGGATACAGAAAATGTGGCACATATATTCCATGGAATACTATGCAACTATCAAAAAGGATGAGTTTCTGTCTTTGGCAGGAACATGAATAAAGGGGGAGACCATCAATCTCAGCAAACTAACCTAAGAACAGGAAACCAACACTGCATGTTCTCACTCATAAGTGGGAGCTGAACAATGAGAACACATGGGCACAGGGAGGGGAACATCACACACTGGGGCCTGTTGGCAGGGAGGATGGGGATTAGGGGAAAGATAGTATGAGGAAAAATACCTAATGTAGATGACAGGTTGATTGGTGCAGCAAACCACCGTGGCACGTGTATACTTATGGAGCAAACCTGGATATTCTGCACATGTACCCGAGAACTTAAAGTATAATAAAAAAAATACTTTTCACATTATGGTAAAGTGTACATAAAATTAACCATTTTAGCTATTTTAAGTGTGCAACTCAGAAAAAATAAGTATATCCACATTGTATTACAACTATCATTTCCATTCATAAAAACATTCTTTCGACTTGCAAAATTAAAACTCTATATCAATTAAATAACAGCTCTCTCTTACTCCTCCTCTAGCTCCTAGGAACAGCTCTTCTACTTAGGTTTCTAGAATTTAACTACTCGAAGTGTCTCATAAGGAATTATGCAGTATTGGTTCTCTTATGACTGGCTCATGTTACATTGCACAATTTCCTTAAGGTTTATGCATGATATAGCATGTGTCAGAATTTCCTTATTTTACTTAACTGAATAGTTTTCCACTACATGTATAAGTCACATTTTTTTCTATTTATTCGTTGATAATATTTCAAATAACATTTGGGTTGCTTCCACCTTTTGAGTGATGTGAGTAATGCTGCAATAAATCTAGGTGAATGTGTATTATTTTGTGTCTTTGCTTTTATATCTTTTACTACATGTCTAGATGTAAAATTGTTGGGTTATATAGTAATTTTTTTGAGTAAACTTTTTAGTAACTACTATGCTGTTATTTTATAGCAGCTGCAGCATTTTACATTTCTGCCAACACTGTACAAATGTTCTAATTGCTCCACATTCTCACCAACACTTGTGATTTTGTTGCTTGTTTGCTTGTTTTTTTCTTTTGGCAGTAGCTATGCTGACGAGTATTAAGTGATATGCTATTTGGAATTACATTTAAATTTCATTAATGATTAGTTTGTTGAGCATCTATTCATGTGCTTATTAGCCAGTTTACAAAATTTTTAAAGCAATGTCAGAGATTCTCAAAGATGGCACTGTAGGAGCAGCTCAGGATTGCAGCTACCAGTGAAAGTGCAGACAGTGAGTGGACACTGCATTTTCAGACAGATCATATTGCCCACAGACCAGGAGATTCCCAGGTGGAGGAGCTGCACGGGTTGCAAGCATGGCTTTTTTGGCTGGTGTGGCTGTTTTGGTAGGCACTGCAGTGCAGCGGCTCTTCATACAAAATACACTGGTCTGATTGCCCTGTTAAACTGGCAATTGGAAATCCGGGAGGGCAGATTAGCCCATTCATCTGTTTAAATGGGACTGAAACATAAAGCCTGGCTAAAAGATTCCTGGGCAGCAATATTGTTTCAGCTGGCACAGTGGGTACCCACACGGGAAGTCACACAGATTCTGGCACCCTTTTAGCAGGCGACTGGAACACCTGGGAGAGAGTCAACCATTCAACTTAAAAAAAAATGGCTCTGAAACAGGGAGCCAAGTGATCAGGCTCGGTGGGTCCTATGCCCACAAAAACAAACAAACAAACAAAAACAGTAATGGAAAATGCATAAGGTTAAGAGTTTCATGGCAAGCATAGCTAAAACTGGGATGGCCCAGGTCTGTGGGGAAAGGGCGTCCACAATTACTGAGGCACTCCACCCCTACGGAGACAGTCGGCCATTGCTGATGCAGCCTGCTGTTCCCGAGGCAACCCGCCATTGCTGAGGTGACCTGTCATAACAAAGAAAGTCTGCCACTACAGAGGAGGGCTAACAATGCTGAGGCAGTTCTAACCACACCCATACAAACAGAACTGCAGGGAAATACACACAGCAGCAGGGCAGAGCCAGCAGCAGGGTGGAACCACAAATCTTCTGCAAAGCTTCAGCAAAGCCTCAGCAAAGCCTCTGCAGGCAGGGAGTAGGCTGTCTCCCTGCTGGTCAGGACAGCCCTGAAACAAAAATAAGGCAGCAATGTAACGGATACTCATAATTAAAGCCCTAACTCCCTGGGGCAGAGCACCTGGGTAAAAAAGGGGGGTTATGAGTTCTGCTGCAGAAGACTTAAATGTAACTGCCTAGCAGCTCTGAATGAACAATAGAGCTCACAGCTCATCACTTGAGTTGCTATAAACAATAGACTGTCTCCTCAAGCAGGTCCCTGACCTCCACATATCCAAACAGTCACCTCACAAAGGACTAATCAGACTGAAATATGGTGGGCATTATTCTGGGGCAAAGATAGCAGAAGAAGAAACTGGTAGCAATTCTTACTGTTTTGCAGCTTCTGCAGGTGACCCCCAGGCAAGCAGCGCCTGGAGTGGACTTCAGCAGTCCTAAAGTAGGGGGGCCAGACTGTTAGAAAAAAAAACTAAGAAACAGAAATAACTTCATCATCAACAATCTGGAAGTCCACTCAGAGATCCAATCTGAAAATCAGCAACTACACAGACGACAGGTGGATAAATCCACAAAGATGGGAAGAAACCAGCGCAAAAAGGAGAAAAACACCCGAAACCAGAACACCTCATTTTCTACAAGAGATCACAACTCCTTACCAGCAAGGGAACAAAGCTGGATGGAGAATGAGTGTGATGAAATGACGGAATCAGACATTAGAAAGTGGGTAATGAGAAACTTCCGTAAGCTAAAAGAACATGTTCTAACTCAATGCAAAGAAACTAAGAACTTTGAAAAAAGATTTGATGAAATGATAACAAAAATAAACAACTTAGAGAGGAATGTGAGTGAATTGATGGAGCTGAAAAACGCAACACGATAGGTCAGCAAAGCATGCACAAGTTTCAACAGCTGAATTAACCAAGCAGAAGAAAGGATATCAGAGGTCGAAGATCAACTCAGTGAAAAAAAACGAGAATAGGCAAGCTTAAAGAAAAAAGCACAAAAAGAAATGAACAAAGTCTCCAAAAAATGTGGGACTATGTGAAGAGACCTAATCTACATTTGATAAGTGTACTTGAATGTGATGAAGAGAATGAATCCAAGCTGGAAAATACTCTTCAGGATATCATCCAGGAAAACTTCCCCAACATAGCAATGCAGGCGAATATTCAAATCCAGAAAATAAAGAGAACACCACAAAGATATTCCTCAAAAAGAGCAACCCCAAGGCACATAATCGTCAGATTTGCCAGTGTTGAAATGAAGAAAAAAATTCTATGGGCAGCCAGAGAGAAAAGTCAGGTTACCCACAAAGGGAAGCCCATCAGACTAACAGCAGATCTCTAGGCAGAAACCCTACAAGCCAGAAGAGAGTGCGGGCCGATATTCAACATCCTTAAAGAAAAGAACTTTCAATCCAGAATTTCATATCTAGCCAAACTAAGCTTCATAAGTGAAAAAAAAATGAAATCTTTTGCAAACAAGCAAGTACTCAGAGATATTCTCACCACCAGGCCTGCTTTACAAGAGCTCCTGAAATAGGCACTACACATAGAAAGGAACAACCAGTACCAGCCACTCCAAAAACACACTAAATGCTAAAGAGCATCAACAAAATAAAAAATCTTCATCAACTAACAAACAAAACAGCCAGCTAGAATCAAAACGGCAGTATAAAATTTACACATAACAATATTAGGCTTAAATGTAAATGGACTCAATGCACCAATAAAAAAACACACACTGGCAAATTGGAAAAAAAGCCAAAACGCATTGATGTACTGTATTCAGGAAATCCATCTCACATGCAAGGATACACAAAGGCTAAAAACAAAGGGATGGAGAAAAATTTACCAAGCAAATGGAGAGCAAAAAAAGCAGGAGTTGCAATTCTCGTCTCTAATAAAATAGACTTTAAAGCAACAAAGATCAAAAGAGACAAAGAAAGTCATTACATAATGGTAAAAGGATTGATACAACAAGAAGAGCTAACGGTACTAAATACATATGGACCCAATACAGGAGCACCCAGATATATAAGACAAGTTCTTAATGACTTACAAAGAGATGTAGACTCCAACACAATTATAGTGGGAGACTTTAACACTTCACTGTCAATATTAGACAGATCAACAAGACAGAAAATTAACAAGGATATCCAGAACTTGAACTCAGACCTGGAACAAGCAAATCTGATAGACATTTACAGAACTCTCCACCCCAAATCCACAGGATATACATTTTTCTCAGCATCACATCACACCTACTCGAAAATTGACCACATTATTGGAAGTAAATCACTCCTCAGCAAATGCAAAAAACGGAAGTTATAACAAACAGTCTCTCAAATCACACTGCAATCAAGTTAGAATTCAGAATTCAGAAACAAACTCAGAACTGCACAGCTTCATGGAAACTGAACAACTGGCTCTTGAGTGTTGACTGGATAAACAATGAAATGAAGGCAGAAATAAAGAAGTTCTTTGAAACCAATGAGAATGAAGACAGAACATACCAGAACGTTTGGGACACATTTACAGCAGTTTCTAGAGGGAAATACATAGCAATAAGTGCCCACATGAGAAGAGTGGAGAGATCCAAAATTGACATCTTATTGTCAAAATTGAAAGAGCTAGAGGAGCAAGATCAAAAAAACTCAAAACCTAGCAGAAGACAAGAAATAACTAAGATCAGAGCAGAACTGAAGCAGATAGAGACACAAAAAAACCCTTAAAAATATCAATAAATCCGAGAGCTTTTGAAAAGATGAACAAAATAGACAGACCACTAGCCAGATGAATAAAAAGTAAAGAGAATAACCAAATAGATGCAGTAAAAACAATAAAGGGAAAATCGCCACAGAACCTACAGAAATTCAAGCCATCATCAGAGAATATTCAAACAACTATATGCACATAAACTAGAAAACCTGGAAGAAATAAATAAATTTCTGGACACTTGTGTCCTCCCAAGCCTAAAGCAGAAATAAGTCAAAACTATGAATAGACCAATAAAAAGATCTGAAGTTGAGGCAGCAATTAAGAGCCTACCATACAAAATAAAAGCCCAGGTCCAGATGAGTTCACAGCCGAATTCTACCAGACACACACACAAAAAACTGCTACCATTCCTCCTGAAACTATTTCAAATAATCCAAAAAGAGGGAATCCTTCCCAAATCATTTTATGAGACCAACATCATCCTGATACAAAAACCCGGTAGAGACTCAACTAAAAAATAAAACTTCAGGGCAATATCCATGATGGACATAAATGCAAAAATCTTCAATAAACTACTGGCAAGCCAATTGCAACAGCACACCGAAAAGCTTATCCACCATGATCAAGTAGGATTCATCCCAGGGATGCAAGCCTAGTTCAACATATGCAAGTCTATAAACAAAATTCACCACATAAACAGAACCAAAAATAAAAACCACATGATTATTTCAATTGACACAGAGAAGGCCTATGACAAAATTCAACAGCCCTTTATGCTAAAAACCCTCAATAAACTCGGTATTGATGGAACGTATCTCAAAATAATGAAAGCTATTTATGACAAACCAACAGCCAATATCATACTGAATGGGACAAAATTGGAAGCATTTCCTTTGAAATCTGGCACTAGACAAGAATGCCCTCTCTCACCACTCCTATTCAATACAGTACTGGAAGTTTTAGGCAGAGCAATTAGGCAAGAAAAAGAAAATAAAGTGTATTCAAATACGAAAGGAGAAAGCCAAATTGTCTCTATTTGCAGACGACATGACAGTATATCTAGAAGACGCCCATCATCTCAGCCAAAAAACTTCTGAAACTGATAATCAACTTCATCGAAGTCTCAGGATACAAAATCCATGTGCAAAAATCAGAAGCATTCCTATACACCAATAGCAGACTTAAAGAGAGCCAAATGAAGGACGACTGCCATTCACAATTTCTACAAAGAGAATAAAATACCTAGGAATACAACTAACAAGAAACCTAAAGGACCTCTTCAAGGAGAACTACATATCACTGCTCAACGAAATAAGAGAGGACACGAACAGATGGAGAAACTTTGCATGTTCATGCTTAGAAAGAATCAATATTATGAAAATGGCCATATTGTCCAAAGCAATTTACAGATTCAACACTATCCCTATCAAGCTACCAATGACCTTCTTCAAAGAACTGAAAAAACCACCTTAAACCTCATATGGAACCAAAAGAGAGCCCGCATAGCCAAGTCAATTCTAAGCAAAAAAAAAAAAAAAAACACAGCGGGAGGCATCACAGTACCAGACTTCAAACTATACTACAAGGCTACACTAATCAAAACAGCATGGTACTGGTACCAAAACAGAGATATAGACCAACAGAACAGAACAGAGGCATCGGAGGCAACACATCATATCTACAACCATACAATCTTTGATAAACCTGACAAAAACAAGCAATGGGGAAAGGACACCCTATTTAATAAATGATACTGGGAAAACTGGCTAGCCATGTGCAGAAAGCAGAAACTGGATCCCTTCCTGGCACCTTACACTAAAATTAACACCAGATGGATTAAAGACTGAAACATAAGACCTGGCACCAAAAAAACCCTAGAAGAAAATCTAGGCAAAACCATTCAGGACCTAGGAGTAGGCAAGGACTTCACGACCAAAACACCAGAAGCATTGGCAACAAAGGCCAAAATAGACAAATGGCACCTAACCAAACTCCACAGCTTCTGCACGGCAAAAGAAACCATCACTAGGGTGAATCGGCAACCAACAGAATGGGAAAAAATCTTTGCAGTTTACCCATCTGACAGAGGGCTGATATCCAGAATTTACATAGAACTCAAAAATATTTACAAGCATAAAAACAAACAAGCCCATTCAAAAATGGGCAAAGGATATGAAGAGACACTTTACAAAAGAAGACATGCATGAGGCCAGCAAACATATAAAAAAATGCTCATCATCACTGGTCATTAGAAAGATGCAAATGAAAACCACATTGAGATACCATCTCATGCCAGTTGGAATGGCAATCATTAAAAAATCTGAAGACAACAGATGCTGGACAGCATGTGGAGAAATAGAAACACTTTTACCCTGCTGGTGGGAGTGTAGATTAGTTCAAGCATTGTGGAAGACATGTGGCGATTCCTCAAAAACCTAGAAATAGAAATTCCATTTGACCCAGAAATCTCATTACTGGGTATAAAACCAAAGGACTATAAATCGTTCTACTATAAGGACACATGAACACGAATGTTCATTGCAGCCCTGTTTACAATAGCAAAGACCTGGAACCAAGCCAAATGCCCATCAATGATAGGCTGGACTGGGAAAATGTGGCACATATACACCATGGAATATGCAGCAATCAATAGATGAGTTTGTTTCCTTTGTAGCGACATGGATGAATCAGGAGAACTTCATTCTCAACAAACTGATACAAAAACAGAAAATGAAATCTTACATGTTCTCACTCATAGGTGAGTGATGAACAATGAGAACACATGGGCACAGAGAGGGGAGCACTACACACTGGGGTCTGTTCAAGGGAATAGGGGAGGGACAGCGGGGGAAGAGTTGGGAAGGCATAGCAGGGGGAGAAATATCAGATGTGAATGAAGAGGAGGAAGACAGCAAATCACACTGCCACGTGTGTACCTACGCAACTATCTTGCATATTCTGCACATGTACCCCAAAACTTAAAATTCAATAAAAAAATAAATATAAAGAAAAGGGACTGGTGGCCAGGCACAATGGCTCACGACTGTAATTCCATCACTTTGGGAGGCCAAGGCGAGTGGATCATGAGGTCAGGAATTCAAGATTAGCCTCGTCAACATGGCAAAACCCTGTCTGGACTAAAAATGTAAAAAGAAAAAATCAGCCAGGCATGGTGGCGGACGCCTGTAATTGCAGCTACTCAGAAGGCTGAGGCAGGAGAATCGCTTGATCCTGGGAGGCGGAGCCTGCAGTGAGAGGAGATCACCCCATTGCACTCCAGCCTGGGCTACAGAATGAGAATGTCTCAACAACAAAAACAAAAGAAAACACTGATATAGACTTAATGTTATGCAATAGGTATACTGAAGAGAAATAACTAGATGTCTTCTTTTCAATATATTTTTAGAGAGTTGACTCCGCATGTTGTTCAGGCATAACTCAATCTCCTGGACTCAAGCAATCCTCTGGCCTCAGCCTCCTAAGTAGGTAAAGCTACAGCTTCCCGCCACCTTTTCAGTCTTGCTTTCCAGTTTAAAGCAGGGTCTGCATATCACCTGAAGTCATCTCTCCTTGGGGACATCTGGCATGTCCAGAACTGCCATCCAGTAGTGGGGCAGCCCTAAGGCTGTGGGGAGCATGGAAACTTATATGCAAAGGAGGACCTGGAGAAACGCGCCCTGACATTCTTTCAGGCGAGCAGAATAAACGGGAGAGAGAGGCCACCCCGTGTTCCGGTGTTGCTGTGGGCCTAGGAGTAGGTTTGAGGTACCTAGGTGTGAACAGGGACAGGCATGGTGGGGGACGAGGAGAAATGAACGCCACATGGGTGGCGGGAGCTCTGCACAAAATTCGCTCGCAACCGCACGTTTCCCGCTCTGCACTCAGCCTATCCCGGTACTGGAGCAGGAGACTGGGGCTGCACAGGGACTCTGGGACAGGCAGTGCTGAAAACGGCGGGGTGACGTGTGAGGTGGAGACGACGGCGACGCCAAAGTTGAGTTCACGGACTTGAGGAGAAGAGGTGGGAGGCAACTTCGTGGAAACTGGGAAAGGCGGCCAGGACCTCAGGGACGCCGCGGGCCGCAGTGCGCACAGCCCCTCGTGCGCGATCTGGCGCCAAAAGAGCGGTCCCGAGGTGGGCACGGAGCAGAGCTCCGGGGATGGTGCACCCGGATCCTCTGCTGCGCACCTCCCAGCCCAGGACCGCCGGCGGCAGGTGCAAGTGTGTGTTTTGCTGTGTCGCCAAAGATGGAGGGCAGTGGTGCGATCTAGGCTTATTACAACCTCCACATCCCGAGTTCAAGCAATTCTCCTATCTCATCCTTTATGGTAGTTTGTACTACAGGTGCCTGCCACCACACCCGGATAATTTCTTTGTATTTTTAGTAGAGTCGGAGTTTCACCGTGTTAGCCAGAATGATCTCAGTCACCGACCTCGTGATCCGCCAGTTTCGGCCTCTCAAAGTGTCTTTTTCTTCCTTTCTTTTCTCTCTCTCTCTGTCTCTCTCTGTCTCTCTCTCTCTCTCTCTCTCTCTCTCTCTCTCTCTCTCTGTCTTTTTGATACGGAGTCTGCCTCTGTCGCCCAGGCTGGAATGCAATGACCCAATCTCGGCTTACTACAACCTCCACCTATCAGGTTGGCCTTGAACTCATGGCCTCGCCTCCTCAAGCACCAGGGCAACTTGTCAGAGCCACCGTGGCCCTCTAAATTTTGTATTTTTAGTAAAAACGGGGTTTCACCATATTGGTCAGTCTGGTTTTGAACTCCTGACCTCATGATGTGTTCTCCTTGGCCTTTCAAAGTGCTGGGATTACAGGCATGAGCCACTGCACCCAGCCTGAAGGTCACATTTTAACTTCTGAGAGGTAGGGGATTCCTTTGCTTGGTTAGGTACTTTCTTTCTGATGATGCCCCTGAGATAATTGTCCACCTCCTTGGGTCTCTAAGTCAGAGTTAAGAATACTGAGGGTCAAGGCTGTCCTGCTGCACATCACGCAGTTGGTCAGGGGCCTGCTGGCTGGTCCCCAATGCTCTGTCCATGCTCTGAACAATAAGGGTAGATGGGGATTGGAGACATCCAATCTTCAGGGTTTAGGACAGAACATTCTGGCTCAGAATCTCAGTATTCCTGGGTTGCCTGTGGACCTCGGACGTTCCTGGCAAAGTAAAACAAAAGAGTGGTTTCTCTTCCCAGTGTGAGTGGAGAGGACATGGGGCTTCTGTTCCTCTGTCCTGATTGGAATAAGAACTCTGCAGGTTGGCCCTGTACAGAGGAGGCCCTGACCATCACTGCGAAACCCGTCTCTACTAAAAATACAAAAACATTAGCCGTGCATGGTGGTGGGGGCCTGTAATCCCAGCTACACAAGAGGCTGAAGCAGGAGAGTCACTTGAACCCGAGAGGAGGAGGCTGCAGTGAGCCGAGATCCTGCCATTGCACTCCAGCCTGGGCCACAAGAGCCAGACTCCATCTCAAAAAGAAGAGAGAGAGAGAGAGAGAGAGAGAGAGAGAGAGAGAGAGAGAGAGAGAGAGAGAGAGGGAGAGAGAGAAAGGCCTGGGGTAGGGGAGGGTGGGAATGGTATAGACTTAATGTTATGCAATAGTCAGATGTACTAGAGAAATAATTGGATGTCTTTTTTAAAATATTTTGAGACTTTGACTCCCTGTGTTGTTCAGACATGACTCAAACTCCTGGACTCAAGCTATCCTCCCACCTCAGCCTCTGAAGTAGCTGAGATTACAGCTTCCCGCCACCTCCCCCATCTTGTTTTCTAATTTAAACCAGGGTCTGAATGTCACCTGAAGTTATCACTCCTTTGGTGACATGTCCAGAACTGTCATCTGGTAGTGAGGTGGCCCTAAGCCTGTGGGGACATGGAGAGTTTTCTGCGAAGGAGGACATGGATAAATTTGCCCCCACATCCTCTCAAGCGAGAAGAATGGACAGGAGAGAGAGGCCAACCCATGTTCCCATGTTACTGTGGACGAAGGAGGTGGTCCGAGGGACCTAGGTGTGGACAGGGACAAGCATGGCACAGGACGAGGGGAAATGAAGGCGTCAGCGGTGGCAGATGCTCTGCACACAACTCGCTCACAACCGCACCCTCCCCACCCCACACTCAGCCGATCCCGGTACACGAGCAATAAGCTGCACACAGACTCTGGAACAGACCGGGCAGGAAACGGTGGGTCGAGGTGTGGGGTAAAGACTATCGCTACGGTAAGTCTGAGTTCCTGGAACCCGCAGGGAGTAGAGTAGAAGGCGACTTTGTGGAAACTGGGAAAGGCGGTGGGGACCTCGGGTACACATCGCACCACCGGGCGCATAACCAAAGGGGCTGTTTCACGGTGTGCACGGAGTAGAGCTGGGGATTGTGTGCGCGGTCCCTCTGCTGCACACAGCACACCCCAGGACCGCCGTCGGTTCCGACTCAGCGAGTTGGGGTGCAAGTGTGGGGCAGAGCCTCTGTGCCAGGTCCCCTCCCTGACTATAAGAGCAGCCGCGGCTGTTGGGTTCCACCACGCCTTCCACGTGCCTCATAGTCCGTGAATTTCTCACGCGGGATCTCCAACCTCATCGCGGCTCAAAATGAACCCCAACTGCTCCTGAGACACTGGTAAGGGAAGCCTGATCCTGCACCCTGGGATCCCCATTTCGCAGCCCCAGGACAGAAGGTCTCTGTGATTTAGGAAGTCGCTTTTTTTTGGGGGGGAGGGTGCAAGGCCTGGAAGGAGTCCTGCTCTGTCACCCAGGCTGGAGTGCAGTGGCTCAATTTCGGCTCACAACAACCTCCACCTCCCGGGTTGAAGCGATTCTCCCGCATCAGCCTCCGGAGTAGCTGGGATTAAAGATGCATGCCACCACACCCAGCTAATTTTTTTTTATTTTTAATAGAGACGGGGTTTCACCATATTGGTCAGGCTGATCTCCAACTCTTGACCTCCTGACCCCCCCACCTTGTCCTCTCAAAGTGCTGAGATTACAGGTGTAAGTCATGTCACTTGACCTGGAGGTCGCATTTTAAGTTATAAAAGAAAGGGGATTCCTTTACTTGGTTAGGGGCTATCTTCCTGATCACACCCCTGAGAGCATTGCCCTCCTCCTTGGGTCTCTAAATAAGAGTTCAGTATACCGAGGCTCAAGGCTGTCCTGATGCAAATCACCCAGTTGGTCAGGACCCCTCCGCCACCCCCAATGCTCTGTCCAGGCTCTGGGAAATCAGGGTGGATGTAAACTGGAAACCCTGAACTCTCAGGGTTCAGGACACAAGGTTCCAGCTCGGAATCTCAGTATTTCTGGGTTGTGTGTGCACCTGGGACCTTCCTGGTGGGGTAAAACAAGAGGGCATTTGACCTTCCCAGCCAGAGTAAAAAGGACATGGGGCTTGTGTTCTTCTGTCCTGATTAGAAAAAGAGCTCTGAGGGCTGGCCCTGCACAGAGGAGTGGGCACTGGAGACCCATTGACCCACTGCTGTACCTTCTGCTTCTCACTCACTATCCACCTCCTTTTCTCTTCCTTGCAGGTGGCTTCTGCACGTGCACCAACTCCTGGAAGTGCAAGGAGTGAAAATGCACCTCCTACAAGAAGAGTGAGTGTGGGGCCAACTCCAGGAATCTGGGGCTGTGGCTAAGGTTGGGAGGGAATCCAAGGCTGGCCCTGAGTGCATTCTTCTAGGGAACTGGGCTTTCTTCTCCCCTGTTGGCTGTGTCATTTTCTCTCAGAGGGATTTGTGCCCTCTGGATCTGGGGTCTGAGCAGGAGCAAAGCTTGCTCTTGGGGCAGGGAGGTGCCTGATCAAGTCAGATCACCTCTCATTCTTCCCTTTCACTTCAGGCTGCTGTTCCTGTTGCCTTGTGGGATGTGCCAAGTGTGCCCAGGGCTGCATCTGCAAAGGGGTATCTGAGAAGTGCAGCCACTGTGCCTGATGTGGGGACAGCTCTGCTTCCAGATGTAAATAGACCAACCTGCACAAACCTGTATTTTTTTAAAAAAATTACCCTAAGCCATTTGCTGCATTTCTTTTTCTCTTAAATATGTGAGTTACAATAAAACAACTTGACTTGAATCTTATTCTGGCCTTTTTTGTGTGTCTTGAAATAAATGGACTGGGGTTGGAGTTGATCTGGGATTTTAGAGACCAGGCTCTGGGTGGAAATGTGAGCCACTAACAATGTGAACACCTTCAGAAAGCCAGGCTACCTCACTGAATCTACACTGCTGTAAAATGGCATTGGACCTTGACACATCAAAAGGGTGGGGTGTTATAGATGATCATTTCCAGTCTCAATTGTCAAACGTGACCCATTTTTTAGATTCAAAGAGAAAACATTCAATGAATACATAAAGAGACAACAGGAAAAACTAAAGATGTACAAACTGACAATATGGTGATGTAAAAGGCAACCTCAGGGAAACTGGGAAAGGCGGCCAGGACCTCGGGGACCTGGCGTACCTCCAGGCACACAACCCTTTCTGCGAGAGCAAGCAGGTGGCAAAGGCACAATCCCACGGTGTGCACCAAGCAGAGCTCAGGTGGTGGTGCACCTGGCTTCTCTGCCATGCACAGCTCAGCCCAGCCCAGGACCCCTTTCCTTGAAGTAAGCACTTTCGCTTCTTAATTTAATGCAGAGTCACGACATAAGGGTGAAGATCTCTCCCTTAATGACATCCCAAGCTTTGGACGTTTTTGGTCTTGGTGGGCCAGCTAGGCTGTGGGAAGCCCAAAAAAAGTTAAAAAGCAAAAGAGGACTGAAACAAATGTGCCTATCAACCTCTCAGAAGTGGAGAATGGAAGGGAGGGAGGCAGGGCCCTGTGTCTGGACTGTGGAGAGGAGAAATGAGGCCAAAAAACCTGAATGACTATGCAGGTGGGTGGAAGATCACATGGGAGGCTGGTCCTCGGCACACAACTCTCTCACTGCTCTTCCTGCCTCGGTGCTATCTAGGAACGTGAGCACTAGGCTGGGGTTGCACACGGATTCCCACGGAGGCAAACTTCAGGTCACTGATGCTGGGTGTGAGGGTGGGGAATCAGCCACCACGTGAGGATGGGTTCCCGAACCGCCCAGGACAGGAGTGGACTGCAATCTACAGGAAATTCAAGAGGGCTGGGATTATAGTCAGGACGCCACGTAATGCTGAGAGCACAGCCCTTTCAAAGACAGCGAGAGCCAAAGGGCCGCCTTCGGAGTGCATTCTGTGCCCGGGGAGGATCTTGCGCCTGGTCTGCCTGCAGTGCACAGTCAGTCCCTGAACCCGGGGGCGGCACTGACACTGCACAGGGTGGCTGCCAGACCTGGGGCAAGGTGTCTGCAGCCAGAACCCTGCACTGACTCTAATGTCAGAGGCCTGATCCTGGGCTCTGTTTCGCCTCCCACAGGCCAGCCTGTTTTTTTCGCCTTTGGTTTAGAAACCCCAGCATCATCTGACCTCCAAACGGACCCCAGATGCTCCCGCACCACTGGTAAGAGATGCTGGGTTTTGGGACTTAGGGTCTTCATTTTTGTACTACAGAATAGAAGGTCCCTGTGGCAGGAGGCAGGTGCATTTTGAGCTCTACCTAAAATAAACTTTTTTTGCTTTGCACTTCTCAAGCTTTCTCCTTGCCAAGCACCTTCATCACTACTCAGAACACTACCATATTCTCACTGCCTCCCATTTCTGAGGCGAGAGAACAGGCTGAAAATTGCCTGGCTATAGGTCACCCCCAAAGCCAGAGGTGTTCTGAACTAGGACCCAGTGCTTTGTCCAGCATTTGAGCTGCCTGAGGTGGATGGGAGGCACGACACTCACTGCCTTTTTCTTCCTTGCAGGTAGCTCCTGCATCTGTGCCACCTCCTGCAAATGCAAAGTGCACATGCACCTCATGTAAGAAGAGTGAGTGCAGGACCATCTCCAGGAATCTGGGGGCTTGTCAGAGTCAAAGGAGGGATCTGCACAGGCTGGAGCAGATCAATGATGAGCCTCCCAAATCTTGCTTCAGCAAATGACAGGATCACAGCTGGAAGAACACTAGAGATGGCTAATTCCCAATCTTTGTTCTTACCATGGGGAATCTGACACCAAGAGTGCACACCAGCATCCCAAGCACAGACCTGATATTTGAGGACTTTCCTCACTTAAGTGTATTATTCTAGAAGACTGTCCTTCCTTTTACTGCAAATAGCATGTCACTCCCTCTCCAGGCTTCTACCATGTCCTGGGCACAGGAGGGGTGGGCACCTTTTTTATGGCAAGAAACTCACCCCAAAGATTCAGGAGTTGTCTCCTGACAAGCAATGCAACCCTGAACTAAGGGTCTTTGGGACTGGCAAAGCTTGAGCCAGGCCTCTGCTAGGGAAGGGAGGTCGCTGGTTGACTCTGCTCTGACCTCTTACTCTCCCCTTCATCCCCAGGCAGCTGCTCCTGCTGCTCTGTGGGCTGTGCCAACTGTGCTCAGGGCTGTTTACACAAAGAGGTATCAAAGAGGTACAGCTGCTGAGCCTGACATCAAATGTAAATAACACAACCCTTACAAACCTAGAGGTTTTTAAAATACAAGCATAACCCATTTACTGTGTCTGTTTTCTCAAGTGAAACATGGGAATGAAAATAAAAATTGTTGACCTTATTTTGCCGCAAATTTTTTTGTGGGGTATCATAACATAGGAGACCCCAGACCCAGGAGAGCTGGGATCATCGTATATACTGAGTGCCCTAAAGCTAGTTGGGTTACCTGTCTCTAGTCAGTTTTCTAGCTAAAAATGTAAGAGCATCATGCCAGATGATTTAAGGGCACAGGAATCAGTTGTGAACCTAAGCTTTGGTGAGAAAAATAGAATGAATAAGGATGAAAAATAAAAATGCAAAGTTAATTTTTCATGTTCAACAAAGAAATATCAAAGAAACATTAAGAACAAAATAACAGAAAAAAGATCTACTAATGCTGCACATCTGTTGTAAGGTATAGTGATATTCAGTAGGAAGGTGGAAGGCCCTGGGTGTCTTGTAATTCATGGCAACTGTTAGTTATCTGGATATTTGGTGAGGCAATTGCTGTTTGATGTTCAAAGAGGAAGAGGAGTCATGTGGCCCAAGAGTAAGCATCATGCTGCCTGAAAGTGTTTTGTGAATAAGGGATTTCAGAATGTAGCCTGGCTGGGTGCAGTGGCTCATGCAATGCTCTGCTCAAGCCAAGGCAGGAGGATTGCCTGAGGCCAGAAGTTTGAGACAAGCCTGGGTAACATAGTGAGAAACCCTCTCTATGTAAAACAAAAAATTAAAATAAAACAAGAAGAGAAGGCAGCCTGGCCAAGTGCAGGCGGCTAGGTGTCACGCAAGTAGGTTCACAGCCCACTTCATCCCTTACAGGCTGTGTGACCTGGGCAAGGTGCTTAACCTCTCTGAGACTGCATTTACTCATTTGTAGAAAGAAGATCCTATCTCTACTTTGGGATGAAATGTGATACTGGCCTAGCATCTGGCCAGGACTCAGTGAAGGCTGCTGTTATAATCATTTGTCCACATGGACTTTGCAGACCAAATCAAATTAGATATCATCAAGCTCCTTGGGAAAGGACCACCAGTTCCTTGGCAGCATGTCTGTGGAGTGGAACTTGGGAATGGGTTTGGAGTCCTGCTAATATGGTCTTAAGAGTATGTGGATGACTTTCTGCACCAACTCTCCAGCATAAGACCCTGCTCCAGCATTTAGACAAAGAACAAGCCTTTCCCACCCTTTAAGTCATTTGATCTTCACACAAATCAGAGAGACAGTGTGTGCAGAGGCTTGTTATGTTGGGGAACACTGTCCTCCAGAGTAGTTCAGAATCTGCCCAAGGTCACAAAACTCACAAGGTCATCCAACTACAGGTTGGATGAACTTATTTCTTTTTAATTTATTTATTTTTATTGCATTTTGGGTTTTGGGGTACATGTGCACAACGTGCAAAATAGTTGCATAGGTACAAACATGGCACTGTGTTTTGCTGCATTCCTCCCCTTCACCCACATTTGGCATTTATCCCCAGGCTATCCATCCCCAGCTCCCCCCATGCTGTCCCTCCCCTATTCCCCCAATAGACCCTAGTGTGTAGTACCCCCTTCCCTGTGTCCATGTGTTCTCATTTTTCCTCACCCGGCTATGAGTGAGAATAGGTGGCATTTTATTTTCTGTTCTTGTGTCAATTTGCTGAGAATGACGTTCTCCATATTCATCCATGTCCTTACAAAGAACACAAACTCATCATTTTTGATTGCTGCATAATATTCCATGGTGTATATGTGCCACATTTTCCCAGTCCAGTCTATCATCGATGGGCATTTGGGTTGGTTCCAGGTCTTTGCTATTGTAAACAGTGCTGCAATGAACATTTGTGTGCATGTGTCGTTATAGTAGAAGGATTTATAGCCCTTCTGATATATACCCAGTAATGGGGCTGTTGGGTAAAATGAAATTTCTATTTCGAGGTCCTTGAGAAATTGCCACACTGTCTTCCACAATGGATGAACTAATTTACACTCCCAGCAGCAGTGTAAGAGTGTTCCTATTTCTCCACATCCTCTCCAGCATCTGTTGTCTCCAGATATTTTAATGATCGACATTCTAACTGGCCTGAGATGGTATCTCAATGTGGTTTTGATTTACATCTCTCTCTAACGACCAGTGATCATGAGCATTTTTTCATGTGTTTGTTGGCCTCATGTATGTCTTGTTTTGTAAAGTCTCTGTTCATATTCTTTGCCCATTTTTGAATGGGCTTGCTTGTTTTTGTCTTAAAAATCTGTTTGAGTTCTTTGTAAATTCTGAATATCAGCCCTTTGTCAGATGGGTAAACTGCAAAGATTTTTTTCCCATTCTGTTCGTTGCCGATTCTCTCTAGTGACTGTTTCTTTGCCGTGCAAAAGCTGTGGAGTTTCACTAGGTCTCATTTGTCTATTTTGGCTTTTCCTGCCAATTCTTTTGGTGTTTTGGCCATGAAGTCCTTGCCTACTCCTATGTCCTGAATGGTTTTGCCTAGATTTTCTTCTAGGGTTTTTATGGTGTCAGGTCTTTCGTTTAAGTCTTTAATCCATCTGGAGTTAATTTTAGTGTAAGGTGTCAGGAAGGGGTCCAGTTTCTGCTTTCTGCACATGGCTAGCCAGTTTTTCCAACACCATTTAATAAATAGAAAATCCTTTCCCCATTGCTTGTTTTTGTCTGGTTTATCAAAGATAATATGGTTGTAGATATCTTGTGTTGCCTCCGATGCTTCTGTTCTGTTCCATTGGTCTATATCTCTGTTTTGGTACCAGTACCATGCTGTTTTGATTACTGTAGCCTTGTAGTATAGTTTGAAGTCTGGTAGCGTGATGCCTCCCGCTGTGTTCTTTTTGCTTAGAATTGACTTGGCTATGCGGGCTCTTTTTTGGTTCCATATGAAATTCATGGTGGTTTTTTCCAGTTCTGTGAAGAAATTCAATGGTAGTTTGATGGGGATAGCATTGATTGTGTAAATTACTTTGGGCAGTATAGCCATTTTCACGAAATTGATTCTTCCTAACCATGAACATTGAATGCTTCTTCATCTGTTTGTGTCCTCTCTTATTTCATTGAGCAGTGGTTTGCAGTTTTCCTTAAAGAGGTCCCTTACATTCCTTGTGAGTTGTATTCCTAGGTATTTTATTTTCTTTCTAGCAATTGTGAATGGCAGTTCGTTCTTGATTTGGTTCTCTTTAAGTCTGTTATTGGTGTATAGGAATGCTTGTGATTTTTGCACATTGATTTTATATCCTGAGACTTGCTGAGGTTGCTTATCAGTTGCAGGACATTTTGGGCTGAGGTGATGGGGTCTTCTAGGTATACTATCATGTCGTCTGCAAATAGAGACAATTTGGCTTCCACCTTTCCTATTTGAATACACTTTATTTCTTTTTCTTGCCTGATTGCTCTGGCTAGATCTTCCAGTACTATGTTGAACAGGAGCGGTGAGAGAGGGCATCCTTGTCTAGTGCCGGATTTCAAAGGGAATGCTTCCAGTTTTTGCCCATTAAGTATGATATTGGCTGTTGGTTTGTCATAAATAGCTTTTATTACTTTGAGATATGTTCCATCAATACCAAGTTTATTGAGGATTTTTAGCATAAAGGGCTGCTGAATTTTGTCAAATGCCTTCTCTGCGTCAATTGAGATAATCATGTGGTTTTTGTTTTTGCTTCTGTTTATGTGGTGAATTACATTTATAGACTAGCGTAAGTTGAACCAGCCTTCCGTCCCCGGGATGAATCCTACTTGATCATGATGGATAAGTTATTTAATGTGCTGTTGCAGTCGGTTTGTCAGTATTTTATTGAAGATTTTTGCATCTATGTTCATCATGAATATTGGCCTGAAGTTTTCTTTTCTTGTTGAGTCTCTGCCAGGTTTTGGTAACAGGATGATGTTGGTCTCATAAAATGATTTGGGAAGGGTTCCCTCTTTTTGGATTATTTGGAATAGTTTCAGAAGGAATGGTACCAGATCCTCTTTGTGTGTCTGGTAGAATTCAGCTGTGAACCCATCTGGACCTGGGCTTTTTTTGTGTGGTAGGCTCTTAATTGCTGCCTCAACTTCAGACCTTGCTATTAGTCTATTCATAGTTTCGGCTTCCTCCTGGCTTAGGCTTGGGAGGACACAGGCGTCCAGGAATTTATCCATTTCTTCCTGATTTACTAGTTTATGTTCATTGAGTTGTTTGTTGTATTCTCTGATGATGGTTTGAATTTCTGTGGAATCTGTGGTGATTTCCCCTTTATCGTTTTTTATTGCATCTGTTTGGTTGTTCTCTCTTTTCTTTTTTATCAGTCTGATTACTGGTCTGTCTATTTTGTTGATCTTTTTGAAAAACCAGCTCCTAGATTTATTGATTCTTTGAAGGGATTTTCTTGTCTCTATCTCCTTCAGTTCTGCTCTGATCTTAGTTATTTCTTGTTTTTGGCTAGGTTTTGAGCATTTTTGATATTGCTCCTCTAGCTCTTTCAATTTTGATGATAGGGTATCAATTTTGGATCTCTCCACTCTTCTCATGTGGGCACCTATTGCTATATATTTTCCTCTACATACCGCTTTAAATGTGTCCCAGAGAATCTGGGACGTTGTGTCTTCATTCTCGTTGGTTTCAAAGAACTTCTTTATTTCTGCCTTCATTTCATTGTTTATCCAATCAACATTCAAGAGCCAGTTGTTCAGTTTCCATGAAGCTGTGCGGTTCTGAGTTATTTTCTGAATTCTGAGTTCCAACTTGATTGCACTATGGTCTGAGAGACTGTTTGTTATGATTTCAGTTGTTTTGCATTTGCTGAGGAGTGCTTTACTTCCAATTATGTGGTCAATTTTGGAGTAGGTGTGATGTGGTGCTGAGAAGAATGTATATTGTGCGGATTTGGGGTGGAGAGTTCTGTAAATGTCTATCAGGTTTGCTTGTTTCAGGTCTGTGTTCAAGTCCTGGATATGCTTGTTCATTTTCTGTCTGGTTGATCTGTCTGATATTGACAGTGGAGTGTTAAAGTCTCTCACTATTATTGTGCAGGAGTCTAAGTCTCTTTGTAAGTCATTAAGAACTTGTCTTATATATCTGGGTGCTCCTACATTAGGTCCATATATATTTAGAATCGTTAGCTCTTCTTGTTGTATCGATTTTTTTACCATTATGTAATGATCTTCTTTGTCCCTTTTGATCTTTGTTGCTTTAAATTCTATTTTATCAGAGACGAGAATTGCAACTCCTGCTTTTTATTCTCTATTTGCTTGTTAAATCTTCCTCCATCTTTTTATTTTGAGCCTTTGTGTATCTTTGCGTGTGAGGTGGGTTTCCTGGATACAGCACACGGATTTGTTTTGGTTTTTTATCCAATTTGCAAGTCTGTGTCTTTTGATTGGTGCCTTTAGCCCATTTACATTTATGATTAATAGTGTCATGTGTGAATTTGATATTGCCATTATGATGCTAGCTGGCCGTTTTGCCCGTTGGTTCATGTAGATTCTTCATTTTGTTGATGGTCTATAGCATTTTGTATGCTTTTAGCATGGCTGGAACTGGTTGTTTCTTTCTATGTGTAGTGCCTTTTTCAGGAGCTCTTGTAAAGCAGGCCTAGTGGTGACAAAATCTCTGAGTACTTTCTTGTTTATGAAGGATTTTATTTTTCCTTCACTTATGAAGCTCAGTTTGGCTGGATATGAAATTCTGGGTTGAAATTTCTTTTCTTTAAGGATGTTGAATATTGTCCCCCACTCTCTTCTGGCTTGTAGAGTCTCTGCCGAGAGATCTGCTGTGAGTCTGATGGGCTTCCCTTTATGGGTGACCTGACCTTTCTCTCTGGCTGCCCTTAATATTTTCTCCTTCATTTAAACCCTGGTGAATCTGATGATTATGTGCCTTTGGGTTGCTCTTCTTGTGGAGTATCTTTGTGGTGTTCTCTGTATTTCCTGGAGTTGAGTATTGACCTGTCTTTCTAGGTTGGGAAATTTTTCTGGATAGTATCCTGAATAGTGTTTTCCAGCTTGGATTCATTCTCTTCATCACATTCTGGTACACCTATCAAACGTAGGTTGAGTCTCTTCACATAGTCCCACATTTCTTGGAGATTGTGTTTATTTCTTTTTGTACTTTTTTCTTTAATCTTGGTTTCTCGTTTTATTTCATTAAGTTGATCTTCAACTTCTGATATTCTTTCTTCTGCTTGGTCAATTCGGCTGTTGAAACTCGTGCATGCTTCATGAAGTTTTTGTGTTGTGTTTTTCAGCATTTTCAATTCATTCATATTCCTCTCTAAGTTGTCCATTCTTGTTATCAATTCTTCCAATCTTTTTTCAAATCTTTTTTCAAGGTTCTTAGTTCTTTGCACTGATTTAGGACATGTTCTTTTAGCTCACTGAAGTTTCTCATTATCCACTTTCTGAAGTCTGATTCCGTCATTTCATCACACTCATTCTCCGTCCAGCTTTGTTCTCTTGCTGGTAAGGGGTTTTGGTCCTTTTTTGGAGGTGAGGTGTTTTGGTTTCGGGTGTTTTCCTCCTTTTTGCGCTGGTTTCTTCTTATCTTTATGGATTTATCCGCCTGTCGTCTTAGTAGTTGCTGATTTTTCAATTGGGTTTCTGTGTGGATGCTGAGGTTGTTGATGATGAAGTATTTCTGTTACTTAGTTTTCCTTCTAATGGTCTAGCCCCTCTGCTGTATGAGTGCTGATGTCCAGTCCAGGCCCTGCTTGTCTGGGTTATACCTGTAGTAGCTGTGGAACAGTGAGGGATGATACCAGTTTCTTCTTCTTCTGTCTTTGTTCCAGAATGATGCCCGCCAAATATCAGTCTGATTAGTCCTTTTTTGGGGTGACTCTTTGGATATACAGGGGCCACGGAGCTGCTTGAGGAGATGGTCTGTGCTTTATAGGAGCTCCAGTGCTGAGCTGTGAGCTCCGTTGTTCATTCAGGTTGTTGGGAGGTTATTTATGTCTGCTGCAATAGAACTTATATAACAACACCCTTTTCTTCCCCCCTTAGATGCTCTGTCTTAGGGAGTTGGGTTTCTTTATGAGTATCTGTTGCACTGTCCTGCCCCACTAGGAGGCAGTCTATTCACTATTTGTCTGCCGGGGCTCTGCCCTGCTAGTGCAGGTTTGCCCTGTTGCTGCTGGGTTCCCTTCTGCTGTGGAACTCTCCCCTCTCCTGGCGGAGTCTTTCTCTTATGGCAGGTTGCCTCGGCAATGGCAGGCTGCATCAGCCCTGGGCGGTGCTTCAGTAGGGGCGGATTGCGTCAGTAATGGCGGACGCCCCTCCCTCACTGGGCTGCACCGTTCTAGATTCCGGCAGCAAAACTCTCAGCCCCAAGCACCTCCATTCGCCGCCCTGCTTTCCCCCGTGAGGGTGGGACCCGCCGAGCCCTATCACCCAGCTACCTGCCTCAGAGTCCATCCTCTCTCTCTCTCTTCCTCTCCCCAAGTGAAAGGTCGACTCTCTCACTGGCGCCTTAGTAGCATGCCGATAGGGCACTGGGATCTGTGTGATCTCCCATGCTTCTGCCCACTGCACCGGCTCACATCACACTTCCCAGGAACCTCCTGGTCTGGCTAATTGTCCAAGTCCCGTTCAATCAGATGGACATGCCAATCTGCCCTTCCAAATCTCAGATTGCCGGTTAAACAGGGCACCCAGACCAGTGAGTTCTGTGCCAGGTCCTGCTTCTGCGCCGGCTGAAGCAGCCACGCAAGCTGGCTGCGCTAGCCGGCTGTACTAGCATTCCGTGTCTCTCCCACACCTGGGACTTTCAACGCACTGTGGGCAAAAAAGGTCCATCTGAGAATGCAGCTAGGACTCACCCTCTGCGCCTTCACTGAGAGCTGCAATCCCGAGTCGCTTCTACAACGCCATCTTGCGAGTCCCCCACTTTCTTTTTTTCGAGATGGAATTTTACTCTTGTTACCCAGACTGGAGTGAAATAGCATGATCTCAGCTCATTGCAACCTTTGCCTCCTGGGTTCAGGCAATTCTCCTGCCTCAGCCTCCTGAGTAGCTGAAATTACAGACATGCACTGCCATGCCCAGCTAATTTTTTTGTATTTTTAATAGAGACGGGGTTTCACCACATTGACCAGGATGGCCTCGATCTCTTGACCTCGTGATCCACCTGCCTTGGCCTTCCAAAGTGCTAGGATTACAGGCGTGAGACCCCATGCCTGGCCCAGCAACTCATGTTTTGACTCAGTAGGTGAGAAACACTCTTGGTGTAAAATTCAAAAACAAATATTTCCAACACCACTCTGGCCTATGGGAAAAACCCAAATGACTGGTTTTAAAACCTAGAAGCAAGCTATTTGTGATACAACTTTGCTATGTGTGAATTCCCCTGAGAGAATTGAACCTATGTTTTGATTCAGTAATTTAGAAACACACTTGGTGTCGAATCTAGAAGGGAAATTTCAGACTGAATGGAAGTCTATGGTGAAATGGCAAATATCTCATGATATAAACTAATGGGAAGCTATTTGTTAAACTGCTTTGCGATGTGTGCATTCACTTTCCAGATTTTAACTTATGTTTGGAGTTAGTGATATACAAACACTCTTTGTGTAGAATGTTAATGCAGATATTTCTAACTGTACTCTGGCCTCTGAGGAAAACCGAACAACTGGCTTTAAAACCTAGAAGTAAGCTATCTGTGAAACTGCTTTGCTCTGTGTACATTCAGCTCAGATACTTTAACCTCTGTTTTGATTCAGCAGTTTAGAAACCCACTTCATGTGGAATCTAGAAGAAGACGTTTCAGACTGAATGGAAGCCTATGGTGAAGAGAGAAATATCTCACATTACAAACTCATGGGAAACTATGTGTGAAACTGCTTTGTGATGTGTGCATTCACTTTCCAGAGTTCAGTATATATATACTGTGTGTGTATATAGGTGTATAGGTGTATACTGACTCTTGATCAATAGGTGCTCTATGCAGAGTGTTGTTAGGTAGTGTGCTCTGTACTGAGTATTGTTGGGTAGGTGATCTATAGTGACTCTCGTGGGTAGATGCCTTGTAGTGACTTTAGTTTGGTAGCTGCTCTATAGTGACTTGTTAGGTAGGGTGCTGTATAGTAACTGTTGTTTGTAGGGTGCTCTGTAGTGACTGTTGCTGGGTAGGGTGCTCTTTAGTGACTGTTGCTTAGTGGCGTGCTCTATAGTGACTGCTTTTATGTGGGGTGCTCTCTAGTGATGGTTGTTGGGTGAAGTGCTCTATAGTGACTGTGGTTGGTAGGGTGATCTTTTGTGACTGTTCTTGTGTGGGGTGCTCAATACTGACAGTTGCTGTGTAGGGTGCTCTATAGTGACTGTTTTTGGGTTGAGTGCTCCAGATAGAAACTGTTGTTGGATCAGTGCTTTATATTGATTGTTGTTTGTTAAAGTGATCTATAAAGACTGTTGTTGAGTTGAATGCTCTATAGTTACTGTTGTTGTGTGGGGTTCTATATAGTTACTGTTGTTGGGTAGAGTGCTTTATAACTGTTGTTGGGTGGAGTGTGCTATAGTGACTATTTTATAGAGTGCTCTATAGAGACTGCTGTTGTGTGGAGTGCTTTGTAGTGACTGTTGTTGGGTAGGGTGCTCTATTATGACTGTTGTGAAGCAGTGGGCTCTAGTTACAGACTGTTATTTTTTAGGCTGCTCTATAGTGACTCTTGTTGTGTAGAGAGCTGTATAGTGACTGTTTTTGGGTAGAGGACACTATAGTGACTGTTGTTGTGTGGTAATCTATAGTGACTTTTGTTGTGTAGGTGCTCTATAATGACTTGTTGGGTATGTGCTCTATGGTGACTTTGGTTGGTTATTGTTCTCTAGAGTAACTGCTGTAGTGCAGGGTGTGCCCTAGTGAATGCTGTTGTGTGGAGTGCTCTATAGTGTCATTTGTTTGGTAGAATTCTCAATACTGACTGCTGCTGGTTGGGGTGCTCTATAGTGACTTTTGTTGAATAGAGTGCTCTAGATAGTGAATGTTGTTTGGTAGGTGGTCAATAGTGATTGTTGTTGGATATCATGCTCTACAGTGACTGTTGATGGGTTGGGTGCTGTATAGTGACTGTTGTTTTGTGGAGTGCTCTATAGTGACTGTTGCTGGATAGGGTGCTCTAAAGTGACTGTTGTAGGGTAGAGTGCTCTATAGTGACTGCTGCTGAATAGGATACTCTATAGTGACTCTTGCTGTGTAGCATGCTCTATAGTGACTGTTGTTGGGTAAAGTGCTCTATAGTGACTTTTGTTGTGTAGGCTGCTCTATAGTGACTATTGTTGAATAGATGCTCTGTACTGACTGTTGCTCGTTAGAGTGCTCTATTGCAACTGTTGATAGGTGAAGTGCTCTATGCTGTTGTTGGGTAGAGTGCTTTATGTGTGACTGTTGTTTGGTGTAGCACTCTATAGAAACTGTTCTTGTGTAGAATGCTCTATAGCAAATGTTTTTGGGTCGAGTGCTTTATATTGACTTGTTGGGTAACTTGCTCTATACTGACTGTTCTTCAGTAGGTGATCTATAGTGACTATTGTTGTGTATGGTAATCTATTGTGACTGTTGTTGGACAGAAAGTTTTATAGTGACTGCTGTTGGGTAGGTGCCCTATACTGACTGTTACTGGGTAGGTGCTCTATAATGACTGTTGCTGAGTATGTGCTCTATGGTGAGTTTGGTTGGTGATGGTTCTCTATAGTAACTGCTGTAGTGTAGGGTGTGCCATAGTGAATGCTGTTGTGTGGAGTGCTCTATAGTGTCATTTGTTTGGTAGAATTCTCAATACTGACTGCTGCTGGTTGGGGTGCTCTATAGTGACTTTTGTTAAATAGAGTGCTCTAGATAGTGAATGTTGTTCGGTAGGTGGTCAATAGTGATTGTTGTTGGATATCATGCTCTACAGTGACTGTTGTTGGGTTGGGTGCTGTATAGTGACTGTTGTTTTGTGGAGTGCTCTATAGTGACTGTTGTTGGTTAGAGTGCTCTATAAGTGACTGTTGTTCGGTGAAGTGTTCTATAGTGACTATTGTTTAGAGTCCTCTATAGTGACTGTTCCTGGGTAGGCTGCTCTAAAGTAACTGTTGTTGGGTAGGTGCTCTATATTGACTGTTGTTGGGTAGGATGCTCTATAATGATTATTTCTGGCTGGAGTGCTCTATATTGACTGTTGCTGGGTAGAGTGCTTTATAGTGACTCTTGCTTGGTAGGGTTTTCTTTAGTGACTGTTCCTGGGTAGGCTGCTCTAAAGTAACTGTTGTTGGGTAGGTGCTCTATATTGACTGTTGTTGGGTAGGGTGCTCTATAATGATTATTTCTGGCTGGAGTGCTCTATATTGACTGTTGTTGGGGCATGTGCTCCATAATGACTATTGTTATGTAGTGTGCTCTGTAGTGGCTGTTAATGGCTAGGCTGCTATATAATTACAGTTTTTGAGTAGAGTGCTGTATAATGAATGTTGCTGGGTGGAGTGCTCTATAGTTAATGTTGTTGGGTAGAGTTCTCTATAGTGTCTGTTGCTGTGTAGGATGCTCTATAGTGACTGTTTCTGGGTAGTGTGCTCTATTGTGACTCTTGCTGTGTAGGGTACTTTATAGTGAATGTTGTTGGGTAAAGTGCTCTATAGTGACTGTTGCTGGGTAGGGTGCTCTATAGTGACTGGTGTTGGTTATGTGCTCTTTAGTCACTGTTGTTGGGTTGGGTGCACTACAGTAAATGATGTTGGCTAGAGTTCTCTATAGGTAATTGTTGCTGGGTGGAGTGCTCTACACTAAATTTTGTGTAGAGAACTCTATAGTGACTTGTTGGATAGAGTGCTCCATAGTTACTGTTGTTGAATAGGGTGCTCTATACTGACTACTTACTGACTATATACTGACTGTTAATAAGTAGGTATTTTATACTAAATATTTTTACATATGGTGATCTATAGAGACTGTTGTTGGGTACAGTGCTCTAAAATGACAGTTCTTGAGTAGAGTGCTTTATAGTAACTGTTTTTTTGGTATGTACTCATAGTGACTGTTCCTTGGTAAAGTGCTCTAAATAGTGACTGTTGTTGGGTTTGGTGCTCTATAGTGACTGTTTTTGGGTGGAGTGCACTTTACTGACAGTTGTTTAGAGGGCTCTATAGTGACTCTTGTTTGGTAGGTGCTCAAAAGTAACTCTTGTAGTGTATGTGCTCTATATTGTCTTTTGTAGGAAAGAGTGTTCTATACTGACTGTTGTTGGGTAGAGTGGTCTATACTGACTGTTGTTGTGTAGAGTGCTTCAAAGTGACTATTGTATCAAGGGCTCTATAGTGATTGTTGTTTGGTGGAGTTTTTTATAGTGACTGTGGTGGGTAGGGTGCTTGATAGTGGCTGTTGTTGGGTGGGTTTCTCTATAGTGACTGTTGTTGGTAAGGTGATCTATAGTGACTGTTATTTGATGGGATGATTTATAATGCCTGTTGTTCAGTAGGTGTTCTATGGAAACTATTTAGGTAGGGTGCTCTTTAGTGACTGTTATTGGTAGGGTGCTCTATTGTGACTTTGTGAGGTGTGTTCACTGTGCTGTGTGTGTTTGTGATGGGTGGTGTGCCTGTGTGAGGTGTCTGCATTATGGAATATGTGTGTGGTGAGTGTTGTGAATCTGTGTAAAATGTATTTACTGTATAGTGTGTGTGGTCATTCATGTGTCTGTATGAGGTTTCTTCAACGTGGAGTGTGTGTGTCGTGAGTAGTTTGTGTGTGAGGTGTGTACACTATGCAGTGTGTGTGGTGACTGCTCTGTGTTTGTTTGAGTTGTGTGAACTGTAAAGTATGTGTTTGGTGAGTGATCTGTGCCTGTGTGAGGTGTGTGCACTGCAGAATGTATGTGTGGTGTTGTGTCTATGTGTACTGTGTTTGTTGTATAGTGTTTGTGGTCAGTCTTGTGTCTGTGAAAGGTGTCTTCACTGTAAATTATGTGTGTTGTAAGTAGTGTGCATCTGTGAAAAGTGTGCACTGTGGAGGGTTATGTGTGTGGTGAGTGGTGTGACTTTGTGAGCTGTGTGTACTCTTTAATGTGTGAATGATGTTTGTGTGAGGTGTGTGCACTGTGGAGTGTTAGAGCAGAGAGTGGTGTGTGCCTCTGTGAGGTGTGTGCACTATGTAGTATGAGTGTGTGAAGGTTTGTTTGTGTCCCTGTAAGGCGTGTGCACTGTAGAGTGCGTGTGGTAAATAATGTGTGTGAGTGGTGTGAGCACTGTGAAGAGTGTGTGTCATGAGTAACTTGTGTCTGTGTGAAGATTTGCACTGTACAGAGTGAGTGAGTGGTGAGTGGGGTGTGTCTGCATGAGGTGTGTGCAAAATGGAGTGTGTGTGTAATGTTTGGTGTGTGTCCCTGTGAGGTGTGTGAACTGGAAGTTGTGTATGTGGTAAGTTGTGTGTGTGTATGAGGCATGTTCACTGTGGAGTGTGTATATTTGGTCAGTGGTGTGTGTCTTTGGGAAGTGTGTTTACTCTGTAATGTGTGTGGTCAGGCTTGTGTCTGTGTAAGGTGTCTTCACTGAAAATTGTATGTGTCGTGAGTAGTGTGTGTCTGAGGTTTGTGTACTGTGGAGTGTGTGTATGGTGAGTGCTGTGTGTCTCTGTGAGGTGTGGGCACTGTGGAGTCTCTGTGCCTTGTATGTGGTGTGTGCTTCTTTAAGGTGTGTGCAATGTGGAGAGTGTGTGGTGAGTTTTGTGTCTGTGTGATATCTGTGCTATGTAGAGTGTGTGTATTGAGTGGCGTGTCTGTGAAAGGTTTGTGCCCAGTGGATTGTGTGTGGAGTGTGCGTGGTGAGTGGTGTGTGTCTGTGTGAAGTGTCTGCAGTTTGTATTGTGTTTGCAGTGAGTTGTTTGTTTCTGTGTGAGTTGAGTGCACTGTGTAGTGTGTGGTGAGTGGTATGTCTGTGTTAGGTATCTTCACTATGGAGTGTGTGTTTGGTGAATATTGTGTCTGTGTGAGGTGTTAGCACTGTGTCATTTGTGTGTATGAGAAGTGGTGTTTGTGTGAGGTGTGTGCAGTGTGCAGTTTGTGTGTGTGTGGTGAGTGGTGTCTTTCTGTGTGAGGTGTGTGCCCTGAGGACTGTGTGTGGTCAGTGTTGTGTTTCTTTGTGAGATGTATGCACTGTGCAGTGTGTGTTTCTGGTGAGTCATGTGCCTGTGTGAAGTGTCTGCACCATGAAATCTGTGTGTAATGAGTGTTGTGTGTCTGTGTGAGGTGTGTTTACAATGCAGTGTGTGTGCTCAGTCTTGTATTTGTTTGAGGTGTCTTCAAAGTAAAATGTGTATGCCATGAGCAGTTTGTGTCTGTTTAAAATGTGTGCACTCTGGACTGTGTGTGTATGGTGAGTACTGTTTGTCTGGGTGAAATATTTGCACTGTGTATTGTGTGTGTGTTCTACAGTGTATGTTTGTGAGAGGTGTGTGCACTTTGGAATGTGTGTGCTGAGAGTTGTGTGTCTATGTAAAATGTGCGCACTCTGTGTTGAGTGTTTGTGGTGACTGGCATGTGACAGTGTGAGGTGTCTGCATTGTGTATAGGGTGTCAGGTGATTGGTGTTTTACTGTGTAATGTGTGTGCATTGTGCTGTGTGTTTGTGGAGTTTTTGTGGTGCCTGTTGTGTGTACTCTGGAGTGTGTGCGAGTGTGGTGAGTGGTGTGTCTGAGGTATGTGCACTGTGGATTGTGTGTGGGGTGTGTGGTTTGCATGATGTTTCTCTGTGTAAGGTTTGTGCACTATGGAGGTTGTGTGTGTGGTAAGTTGTGTGTATGTGTAAAATTTGTGCACTGTAATGTGAGTGTGATGAGTGGTGTGTGTGTGTGGTGTGTGCACTGTGAAGAGTGTGTGTGTGGAGTTTTGTGTTTGTGTGTGGTTTGTGCTTTGTGGAGTGTGTGTGTGGGGTGTGTGTATTCAGTGGTGTGTCATTGTGAGGTATATCCACATTGGAGTGTGTGTAGTGAGTGGTCTGTGTATGTGTGTAGTTTCTGTACTTTGTACTGTGTGTGCAGTGGGTGGTGTGTGTTTGTGTGAGGTGAATGTACTGTGTAGTGTGTGTAGTGAGCAGTATGTCTGTGTTTTGTGTCTGCACGGTGGATTGTGTGTTTGGTGTGTGGTGTGTGTCTGTGTGAGTTGTGTGCACCGTGTAGTGTTTGTGTATGGTAAGTAATGTGTGTTTTTGTATGGTGTGTGCACTGTTCAGTTTGTGTGTGTTTGTTTAGTGAGTGGTGTGTGACTGTGTCAGATGTGTGTGCTGTGGAGTTCATCTGTGTGATCATTGGTGTGTGACTTTTTGAGGTGTAATCACTGTGCAGTTTGTCTTGTGGTGAGTGGTGTGCCTGTGTGAGGTGTCTACACTGCAGCATGTGTGTGGTGAGTGTTGTGTGTATGTGAGATATGTATTAACTGTGTAGAGTGTGTTGTCAGTCATGTGTCTGAATGAGGTATTTTCAATGTGGAGTGTGTTGTGAGTGTTGTGTCTGTGCAGTGTGGTCCCTATGGCGTCTGTGTGTGGTGACTGCTATGTCTTTGTTAGTTGTGTAAACTGTGGAGTGTATGTTTTGTAAGTCATGTGTGGCTGTGTGAAATGTGGTCACTGTGGCGAGTTATGTGTGTGGTGAGTGGTGTTTCTGTGTGAATTGTGTGCACTCTTTTATATCTGAGTAGTACATTTCGGTTTTAGATGTGCGCACTCTGAAGTATGTGTGTGGAATGTATGTGGTGACTTGTGTGTGTCTCTGTAAGGTGTGTGCACTGTGGTGTGTGTTGTGAGTTTCGTGTGCCAGTGTGAAGTGTGTGCCCTGTGTAGTATGTGTGTGATTGGCGGTTTGTGTCTGTGTGTAATGTATGCACAGTGGAGTTTGACTGTGCAGTTTGTGTGGTGAGTGGTGTGTGTCTGTGCTAGATGTCTGCACTCTGGAGTGTGTTTGTTGTGTGGTGTGTGCCTGTGTGAGGTGTGTGCACAGTGAAGAGTGTGTGAGTAATAAGTGGTTTGTGTCCCTCTGATGTGTGTGCACTGTGCACTGTGTGTGTGAGGTGAGTGGTGTGTGTCTCTGTGAGGTGTGTGCACAGTGAAGAGTTTGGGTGGTGAGTGACGTGTCTGTAAGGTTTTTGAACTGTGCATGGTGTATGTGTGCTGAGCGGTGTGTGTCTGTGTGAGGTGTGTGCACTGTGCAGTGTGTGTGCATGGTGTGTGGTGTGTGTTTGTGTTAGATGTGTCCACAGTGAAGGGTGTATTTTTGTGTGTTGTGTTTGTCTGTGTTCGATGTGTGTACAGTGAAGATTATGTGGTCAGTGGCGTGTGTCTGTGTCAGGTGTGTGCACTGTGGTGTGTTTTGGTAAGTAGTGTGCCTGTATAAGGTGTCTTCACTCTGAAATATGTGTCTGGTGAGTGTTCTGTTTCCTTGTTAGATGTGTTCACTGTGTAGTGTGTGTGGTCAGTAGTGTTACTGTATGAGGTGTCTTCATTGTGGAGTGTGTGTGTCGTGAGTGGTGTGTATCTGTGTGAGGTGGGGGCACTGTGGATTGTGTGTGTAATGAGAGGTGTGTGTCTTTGTGAGGCTTGTTCACATTGTAGTATGTGTGTCTGAAAAATTGTGTGTGTCTGTGTGAGGTGTGTGCACTGTGGAGTGTGTGTGTTCTGCAGTGTGGGTTTTGTGAGGTCTGTACACCATAGTGTGTGTTGAGTGGTGTGTGTTTGTATAAAATGTGTGCACTGAGTGTGTGTGTTGTGTATGTGCAGTGACTAGTTTGTGACAATGTGGGGTGCCTGCATTGTGAAAAGGGTGTGAGGTGATTGGTGTATGTCTGTGTGATGTGTGTGCATTCTGGTATGTGTGTGCAGGATATGTGTGGTCATGCTGTGTGTGTTTTTGAGGTGTGTGTTGTAGAGTTTCTGTGTGATGACTGGTGTGTGTCTGAGGTATGTGCACTGTAAATTACATGTGAAGTCAGTGGATGGCGTGGTGTGTGTCTGCATAAGGTGTGTGCACTGTGGAGGGTGTGTGTGTGGTGAGTGGTGTGTTTTTTGTAAAGTGTGTGTTTGTGTTTAGGGGTGTGCCTGTGTGAGGTGTCTGCACTGTGGTGTGTGTGTTGTGAGTGCTGTGTGTCTGTGTGATGTGTGTTTACTGTGTAGAGCGTGTGGTCAGTCTTGTGTCTGTGTGAGTTGTCCTCACTGTAAAGCATGTGTGTCATCAGTAGTGTGTGTCTGAGGTATGTGCACTATGGAGTGTGTGTGTATGGTGAGGGCTGTGTTTATTGGTGAAATGGGTGCACTGTGGAGTTTCTGTGCATGTTATGTGGTGTGTTTCTGTGTGAGGTGTGTGCACTGTGGTGTGTGTGTGTTCTATAGTGTGTGTTTGTGTGAGGCATGTGCACTGTGGAGTTTGTGTAGTGAGTGTTGTGTGTCTGTGTGAAATATGTTCACTGAGTGTGGTTCAGTGATGTGGTGACTAGTGTGTGACAGTATGAGGTGTCTGCATTGTGGGTAAGGTGTCAGGTGATTGGTCTTTTAATTTGTGATGTGTGTGCATTGTTGTGTGTATTGTGGAGATTGTGTGGTAAGCTGTGTGTGTCTCTGTGAGGTGTTTGTACTCTGGAGGACGTGTGAGTGCGGTGAGTGGTGTATGTCTGAGTGTATGTGCACTGTGGATTTGTGTGGAGTTCATGGAGAGCATGGTGTGTCTCTGTAATAAGTGTGCACTGTGGAGGGTGTATGTGTGGTGAGTTCTGTGTATGTGTGAGGTGTGTGCAGTGTGGAGTGTGTTTATTATGAGTGATGTGTGTCTGTGTGAGGTGTGGAGAGTGTGTGTGGAGTTTGGTGACTGTGTGATGTTTATGCTATGTGGAGTGTGTGTACATAAAGTTCATGTATTAAGTGGTGTGGGTATGTGTGAGGTTTATGCACAGTGGAGTGTGTGTAGCAAGTGGTGTGTGTCTGTGTAGAGTGTCTGTGCTTTGCATTGTGTGTGCAGGTTGTGGTGTGCATCTGGGTGAATTGAGTGCATTGTGTAGTCTGTGTGGTATGTGGTATGTCTGTTTTTGGTGTCTGCACTGTGGATTGTGTGTTTGGTGAGTGGTGTGTGTGTAAAATGCGTGCAAAATGTTGGGTGTGTATAGTGAGTGGTGTCTGTTTGTGTAAGGTGTGTGCACTGTGCAGTTTGTGTTTGTCTGTGTGGTTAGTGGTGTGTGTCTGTGTGAGGTATGTGCACTGTGGAGTGTGTGTGGTCAGCACTGTGTGTCTTTGTGAGGTGTGTTCACTGTGCAGTGTGTGTTTGTGGTGCGTGTTGTGCCTGTGTCAGGTGTATGGACTGTGGAATGTGTGTGCAGTGAGTGTTGTGTGTATGTGTGAAATGTATTTAATGTGTAGTGTGTGTGGTCAGTCGTGGGTCTGTATGAGGTTTTTTCAATATAGAGTGTGTGTGTCATGAGTGGTGTGTGTGTGAGGTGTGTGCACTATGGAGTGTGTGTGGTGACTGCCGTGTGTCTGTGTAATTTGTGTAAACTGGACTGTGTGTTTGGTGAGTATTGTCTGTCTATTTGCAGTGTGTGCACTCTGTAGTGTGTGTGTATTGTGAGTGGTGTGTGGTTTGTGCACTGTGCTGTTTGTGTGTTTCTGTGGTGAGTGGTGTGTTCCTTTGTGAGGTGTGTGCACTGTGGAGTGTGTCTGGTCAGCGGTGTGTGTCTTTGTGAGGTGTGTTCACTGTGCAGTCTGTGTCTGGTGAGTCAGGTGCCTGTATGAAATGTCTGCACTACAGAGTGTGTGTGGTAAATGTTGTGTCTGTGTAAGGGGTCTTCACTGTAAAATGTGTGTGTCATGAGTAGTGTGTGTCTGTTTGAAATGTGTGCACTGTGGAGTGTGTGTGTATGGTGAGTGCTGTGTGTCTGCTTGAGGTGTGTGCACTGTGAAGTCTCTGCATGGTATGTGGTGTGTGTCTGTATGACATGTGTGCACAGTGGAGTGTATGTGCTTATTGGTGTGTGTCCTTGTGAAATGTGTGCACTGTGAAGTGTATGTGTGCAGTGAGTGTTGTGTGTCTTTGTTTGGTGTGTTTACTGTGTGGTATGTGTGGTCAGTAGTGTTTTGGTATGAGGTGTCTTCACTGTGGAGTGTGTGTCTCAGAATGATGTGTTTCTCGGTGAGGTGTGTGCACTGTGCAGTGTGTGTGGTCAGAAGTGTGTCTGTATCAGGTGTGTGCACTGAGGAGTGTGTTTTTTTGGTGAGTGGTGTCCCTGTGTGAAGTGTCTGTACTGCAAAATATGTGTGCAGTGAGTGTTGTGTGTCTCTGGTGTGTTCACTATGTAGTGTGTGTGGTCAGTAGTGTTTCTGTATGAGGTGTCTTCACTATGAAGTGTGTGTATGAGAATGGTGTGTGTCTCTGAGAGTTGTGTGCAGTTGAGTGTGTATGGTGAGTGGTGTGTGTCTTTGTAAAGTGTGTACACTGTGCAGTATGCGTGTCTGGAGGGGTCTGTATGTCCGTGTTAGATGTGTGCACTGTGGAGTGCGTGTGTGTTCTGCAGTGTGTGTTTGCATGAGGTCTGGACACCATGGAGTGTGTGTGATGAGTGGTGTTTGTCTGTGTGAAATGGGTGCGTTAAGTGTTTTGTGTATGTGTGGTGACTGGTGTGTAACAGTGTGGGGTGCCTGCATTGTGAATAGGCTGTAAGTTGATTGAACTGTGTCTGTGTGAAGTGTGCATTGTGGTGTGTGTTTGTAAAATTTGTGTTGTGCGTGCTGTGTGCCTCTGTGAGGTGTGTTTTAAAGTTTTCATATGATGAGTGGTGTTTGAGAAATGTGCACTGTGGATTATGTGTGAAATTCACGGACTGCGTGGTGTGTGTCTGTGTGAGGTTGTACACTGTGGAGGGTGTGTTTGTGGTGAGTGGTGTGTGTCTCTGTGAGCCATATGCACTGTGGAGAGTGTGTGGTGAGTTTTGTGTTTTTGTGATGTGTGTGCTATGTGGAGTGTGTGCATTAAGTGTGTATATTGAGTGGCATGTGTTTTTGTGAGTTGTGTTCACTATGAAGTGTGTGTTTGTGGTGAGTGGTGTGACTGTGTGAGGTGTGTGCACTGCAGAGTGTGTGCGTTTTGAGTGTTATGTGTCTGTTTAAAATGTATTTACTGTGTAGTCTGTGTATTCAGTCGCATGTCTGCATGAGGTTTCTTCAATGTGGAGTGTGAGTGTCATGAGTGGTTTGTGTCTGTGTAAAATGTGTGCATTGTGGAGTGTTATGTGTGTGGTGAGTGGTGTATCTGTGTAAGTTTTGTCACACTAATGTGTGAGTGGTGTGTGTATTTTTAAAGTGTGTGCACTGTGGAGTATGTGTGCAGAGTGTGGTGACTGGTGTGTGTGTGAGGTGTCTTCACTGTGGGGTTTGTGTGTGATGAGTGGTGTGTGGCAGTGTGAGGTGTGTGCACTGTGTAGTATGTGTGGTGTGTGTCAGTGTAAGATGCAGGTGCATCAAAATGTGAGTTCACAATGTGTGCAGTAAGTGGTGTTTGTCTGTGCTAGGCATCAGCACACTGGAGTTTGTGTGTTGTGTGTTGTGTGTTTGTGTGAGGTGTGTGCACTGTGAAGAGTGTTTGTGTGATAAGTGGTGTGTGTCTGTTTGAGGTATGTGCACTGTGGAGTGTGTGTGTGCTGAATGGTGTGTGTCACTGTGAGGTGTGTGCACTGTGGAGTGTGTGTGGTGACTGGTGTGTGTCTGTGTGAGGTGTGTGCACTGTGGAGAGTGTGGGTGGTGAGTGACTTGTGTTTGTGTGAGGTTCTTGCACTGTGCTCAGAGTGTGTGTGTTGAGTGGTGTGTGCCTGTGTGTGGTGTGTGCACTCTGGAGTGTGCATGTGGTGAAACTTGTCTGTCTTTAAGGTGTGTGCACTGTGTAGTGTGCGTGTTTGCTGAGTGGTGTGTGTTGAAGTTAGGTGTGTGCACAGTGCAGTGTGTGTTTTTGTGTGGTGTGTATTTGTGTGCAATGTGGAGAGTGTGTGTGGTGAGTGGTGTGTGTGTCAGGTGTGTTCACTGTGTGGTGTGTGTGATCAGTAGTGTTTCTGTATGAGGTGTCTTCACTATGGTGTTTGTGTGTTGTGAGCACTGTGTGTGTGATGTGTGTGAAATGTGGAGCGTGTGTGTGTGGTGAGTGATGTGTTTTTTTGAGGTATGTGCACTGCATACTTTGGAGAGTTCGGGGTGCTTGAGGTGAGTGCATTGTGGAGTGTGTTTGGTCAGTGGTGTCTTTTATTGTGAGGGGTGTTCACTGTGCAGTGTGTGTTTGTGGTTAGAAGTGTGCCCGTGTGAGGTGTCTGCATTTTGGAATGTATGTGGTGAGTGTTATTTGTCTGTGTAAAATGTATTTACTGTGTAGTTTGTGTGGTCAGTCGTCTGTCTGTATAAGACTTCTTCATTGTGAAGTTTGTGTGTCATGAGCAGTGGGTTTGTGAGCTGTGTGCAGTACGGACTGTGTGTGGGGTGACTGCTGTGTGTCTGTGGGTGTTGTGTGAACTGTGGAGTGTGTGTTTGGTGAGTGGTGTGTGTGTGAAATGTGTTCACTGTGGAGTGTTATGTGTGTGGTGAGTGGTGTGTCTGTGTGAGTTGTGTGCACTCTTTAATGTGTGAGTGGTGTATGTCTGTTTAATGTGTGTGTACTGTAGAGCATGTGTGTGGAGTGGGTGTAGTGACTGGTGTGTGTCTGTGTGAGGTGTCTGCACTGTGTATTATGCGTTTGATGAGTGGTGTGTGTCTGTGAGTTGTATGCAGAGTGGAGTGTGAGTGTGCAGTGTATGTGGTAAGTGGTCTGTCTGTGCAAGGTGTCCGCACTCTGGAGTAAATGTGTGGCATTGTGTGTTTCTGTGTAAGGTGTGTGCAGAGTGGAGTGTGTGTGTTCTGATTGGTGTGTGTCCCTGTGAGGTGTGTGCACTGTGGTCTGTGTGTGGAGACTGACTTGTGTCTGTGTGTGGTTTTTGCACCAGAGTGTGAGTCTGTTGAGTGGTGTGTGTCTGTGTAAAGTTTGTGTACTGTGGAGTGTGTGGTGAATCTTGCATGTCTGTTTGAAGAGTGTGCACTGTGCAGTGAGTGTGTATGGAAAGTGTGTGTTTAAGTTAGGTGTGTGCACAGTGCAGTGTGTTGGTTTTGTGGTATGTGGTGTGTGTTTGTGTGTGGTGTGTGCACTCTGGAGTGTGTGTGATCAGAGGTGTGTGTCTGTGTCAGAGTGTGTGCACTGTGGAGTCTGTGTTTGTGGTGAGTGGTCTACCTGTGTGAGGTGTTTACACTGCAGAATGTGTGTGGTGAGTGTTTGGTGTCTCATTTAGGTGTGTTCACTGTGTAGTGTGTGTGGTCAGTAGTGTTCCTGTATGAGGTGTCTTCACTGTAAAGTGTGAGTGTATTGAGTGGTGTGTGTCTGTGTGAGGTGTGTGGAGGGTAAAGTGTGTTGTGTGTCTGTGTAAAGTGTCAGCACTATGGACCATGTGTGTGGTGAGTGGTGTGTGTTTGTGTGAGATGAGTGCACCGTGTTATGTGTGTGGTGAATGATAAGTTTCTGTTAGGTGTCTGCACAGCGGACCGTGTGTTTGGTGAGTATTGACTGTCTGTGGGGTGTGCACTGTGTAGTGTGTGTGTATAGTGAGTGGTGTGTGTTTGTGTGAGGTGTGTGCACTATGCAGTTTGTATGTGTTTTTGTGGTGAATGGTGTGTTTCTTGGTGATGTGTGTGCAACGAGGAGTGTGTGTGCTGAGTGGTGGGTGTCTGTGAAATGTGGGCACTGATTGTATGTGTTGAGTGTGTGTGGTGACTGGGGTGTGACAGTGTGAGGTGTCTGCATTGTGGAAAAGTGTCAAAAGATTGCAGTTTGTGTGATGTGTGTGCATTGTGGTGTGTGTTTGTGCAGTTTGTGTGGTGCCTGCTGTGTGTCTCTGTGAGGTGAGTGTAATGTAGTGTGTGTGTGAGTGTGGTGAGTGATGTATTTCTGAGATATGTGCATGGTGGATTGTGTGTGGAGTGCATGGTGTGCCTCTGTGTCAGGTGTGTTCACTGTGAAGAGGCTGTGTGGTGTGTTGTGTGTATGTGTAAGTTGTGTGCACTGTGGAGTGTGTGTGTGAAGAGTGGTGTGAGTCTGTAAGAGTTGTGTTTACTGTGGAGAGTGCGTGTTGAGTTTTGTGTCTGTGTGAAGTTTGTGCTATGTGGAGTGTGTGCATGAATTGTGCATAGTAAGTGTTGTGGGTCTGTCTGAGGTGTACCCACAGTGGAGTGTGTGTGGAGTGTGTGTGGAGTGTGTGTGGTGAGTGGTGTGTGTCTGTGTGGAGTGTCTGCACATTTTATTGTGTGTGCAGTTTGTGGTGTGTGATTGTGTGAAAAGTTTGCACTGTGTAGTGTGAGTGTATGGTGAGTGGTGTGTGTTTGTGTGAGTTCTGTGCACGGTGGAGTTTGTGTATTTGTGTTGTGAGTGGTTTGTGTCTGTGAGGTGCGTGTACTGTGAAGTTTTTCTGTTAAGTGTTGTGTCTCTTTGTCAGGTGTGTTCAATCTGCACTGTGTTTTTGTGGTGCATGGTGTGCCTCTCTGATGATTCTACACTGCAGAATGTGTGTGTGGTGTTGTGTGCCTGTGTGTATGTTGTTGGCTGAAGTGTTCTACAGTGACCGTTGTAAAGTAGGGTGCTGTATACTTACTGTTGTTTGGTATGTGCTCTATATTTACTGTTGTTGGGTATGTGCCCTATAGTGACTGTTGTTGACTAGGTGATCTATAGTGACTGTTGTGTACGTGCTCTTTAGTGAATGTTGTTTGGTAGTGTGCTCTACAGTGACTCTTCTTGGGTAAAACGCTCTAATAGTGACTGTTATTTGGTAGAGTGCTATATAGTGACTTTTGCTGAGCAGAGGGCTAGAAAGCGACTGTTTTTGGCTAGGTTTTCCACATTGACTCTTGTGTAGGGTGCTCTATAGTCACTCTTGCTAGGTAGAATCCTCTACAGTGAGTGTTTTTAAGTAGGGAACTCTATAGTGACTGTTGTTGGGTAGGGTGCTGTATAGTGACTGTTGTTGGTCAAGTGATCTATACTGACTGTTGCTGGTTAGTGTGCTCTATAGTGGCTGATGTGGGTGGGGTGCTCTATGGTGACTGTTGCTAGGCAGAGTGCTCTATAGTGACTGAAGTTGAGTTCATGCTCGATAGTGACTGTTGCTGGGTAGGGTGCACTATAGTGGCTGTTGTTGAATAGAGTGCTTTATAGTGACTGTTGTTCTGTTGTTAGGTACAAGGCTCCATAGTGAATGTTGATGGGTAGGTGCTCTATAGTGACTTTTGTTGGATAGGGTACTCTATTCAAACTGCTGTGTACAGTACATTATTGTGACTCTTGCTGGGTAGGGTGCTCTATACTGACTGTTGCTGGCTACAGTGCTCTATAGTGAATGTTATTGGGTACAGTGTTCTATAGTGATTGTTGTTGGATAGAGTGCTCTATATTGACTCTTGTTGGGTATTTGCTCTATAGTGGTTGTTCTTGGAAAGGTGCTCTATAGTGACTGTTTTTAAGTAGCTTGCTCTATTGAGACTTTCGTTCAGTAGGTGCTCTATAATGATTGTTGTTGGGTAGGTGCTGTATAGTTAGTGTTGTTGGGTAGGTTGCTCTATTGTGACTCTTGTTGGATACAGTGCTCTATATTTACTGTTGCTGGGTAGACTGCTTTATAGTGACTGTTGTTGTGTACAGTGCTTTGTAGTGACTCTTTTTGCATTGGCTGTTCTATAGTGACTGTCGTTGGATAGAGTGAATTATAGTGACTGTTGTTGAATAGAGGGCTGTATAGTGACAGTTCAGGGTAGGTGCTCTATTCTGACTGTTGTTGCATAGAGTACATTATAGTAACTTTTCTCTGTAGGGTTTTCTATACTGACTGTTGCTGGGTATGGTACGCTATAGTGACTGTTATTGGGTAAGGTGTTCTATAGTGATTATTGTTGGTTAGAGTGCTCTATAGTGACTATTGCTGTTTAGGTGCACTATAATAATTGTTCTTGAATAGGTGCTCTATAGTCACTGTTGTTGGGTATGTTCCTTTATTGTGACATTTTGGGTACAGTGCTCTATATTTACTGTTGTTGGATAGAGTGCTTTATGGTGACTTTTGTTGTGTACAGTGCTCTGTATTGACTCCTCATGTGTTGGGTGTTCTATAGTGACTGTTGTTGGGTAGAGTGCTTTATAGTGATGGTTGTTGGGTAGGGTGCTCTATTCTGACTGTTGTTGAGTACGTTATAGTGACTCTTGCTGTGTAGGGTGCTCTATAATTATTGTTGCTGAGGACAGTGCTTAATAGTGACTGTTATTGGGTATGGGGTTCTATAGTGATTATTGTTGGTTGGGGTGCTCTACAGTGACTGTTGTTGGGTAGGTGCTATATAGTGATTGCTGTTGGGTAGGTGCTCTATAGTGACTGTTGTTGGGTAGGTTGCTCCATTGTGATTTTCGTTGGGCAGGTGCTCTATAGTGATTGTTTTTGGGTAGTTGCTCTAAAGTGACCGTTGTTGGGTAGGTTGCTCTATTGTGACTCTTGTTAGGTACAGTGCTCTATATTGACTGTTGTTGGGTAGAGTTCTTTATAGTGAATCTTGTTGGGTCAGTGCTCTGTATTGACTATTGGTGGGTAGGTGCTCTATATTGACAGTTGTTGGATAGGTGCTCTGCAGTGACAGTTGTTGGTTAGGTTCTCCATACTATCTGTTGCTGGGTAGGGTGTTATAAAGTGACTATTGTATGGTAGAGTGCCCTGTAGGGACTGTTCATGGGTATAATATTCTATAGTGACTGTTGTTTCATAGAGAGCTGTATACTTACTGTTGTTGGGTAAACAAATCTATACTGAAAGTTGTTCAGTAGAAGACTCTAAAGTGACTGTTTTTGGGTTGGTGATTTATAGTGACTGTTGTTTGGTCAGTGCTTTATAGTAACTGTTGTTGGATGGAATGGTGTATTGTGACTGTTGTTTGGTAGGGAGCTCTGTACTGACTGTTGATAAGTAAGGTGCTCTATAGTGATTTTGTTGGGTAGAGTGCTCTATATTGACAGTCGTTGGGTAGGTGCTCTAGAGTGATTGTTGTTGGCTAGGTGCTCTTTACTGACTGTTGATAGGTAGGTTGCTCTATAGTGACTGTTGTTGAGTACAGTGCTTTATAGTTACTGCTGTTGGTTAGTGTTCTCCATAGTGACTCTTGGGTAGGTGCTCTATATTTACTTTTGCTGTGTACGTGCTCTATAGCGACTGTTGTTGGGTAGGTTCTCTATAGTGTCTGTTGTTGGGTAGGTACTTTATACTGGCTGTTGTTTTGTGGGGTGCTCTGTAGTGACTGTGGTTGGTATGTCCTCCGTAGTGACTGTTATTAAGTAGGGTGCTATATAGTGACTGTTGTTGCTAGAGTGCTTTATAGTGACTCTTGTTGGGTAGGGTGCTTTATAGTTACCATTGTTGGGAAGTGTGCTTTATAGTGACCATTGCTTTGTAGGGTGCTCTACAATGTCAGTTGATGGGTAGGGTGCTCTTTACTGACTATTGTTTGGTAGGAGCTCTATAGTGACTGTTGTTGGGGGTGGTGCTCTATAGTGACTGTTTTTGGGTAGGTGCTCCATAGTGACTGATGTTGCATAGAGTGATCCATAGTGACTGTTGCTGGGTAGGGTTCTGTATATTTACTGTTGTTGGTTGGGGTGCTTGATAGTGACCTTTTTGAGTATGTACTCTATACTGACTGATGTTCAGTAGGGTGATTCATAAGGACTGTTTTTGGCTAGGGTGCTCTATAATTGTTTTTAGCTGGAGTGCTCTCTAGTGACTGTTGCTGGGTGGGGTGCTCTATAGTTAATGTTGCCAGGTAGAGTTCTCTATAGTGACTCTTGCTGGGTAGGGTGCTCTAAGGTGACTGTTTCTGGGCAGTGTGCTCTATTTTGAGTCTTTCTGGGTTGGGTGCTTTATAGTAACTGTTGTTGAGTTGGATTTTCTATAGTGAATGTTGCTGGGTAGAATATTATATAGTGACCATTGTTGTGTAGGTGCTCTATAGTGACTGCTGTTGTGCTGGGTGAACAACAGTGACGGTTGTTGGCTAGTATAGAGCACCATACCAACATCAGTCACTATAGAGAACTCCACCAAACAACAGTTAGTATAGAGCAACCCACACACAGCAGTGACTATAGAGTACCTTCAAAAGGACAGTTACTATGGAGCACATTACCTAGTAACAGTCACTATAGATTATGCCACCCAGCAACAGTCACTATAGAGCATGCTACCCAGCAGCAGTCACTATGGAGCACCCTACACACAACAGTCATTATACAGCACCCTACCTAACAAAAGTCACTATAGAGCAGCTTCCATACTATAGTCACTATAGAGCACCTATCCAACAAGAGTCAGTATAGAGCACCTACCAAACAATACTCAGTACAGAGAACCCTACCCCAAAACACTCCATATAGAGCACCTTCCCAACAACAGTCGCTATACAGCTTTCTACCCATCAACATTCACTACAGAAAACTCTACCAAACAAGAGTCACTAAAGAACAACCTATCCACAAACAGTGACTATGGAGCCCTCTACCCAACAACTGTCACTATAGGGCACCATACCCAACAGTCTCTATAGAGCACTCCAACCATCAACAGTCACCATAGAGTACCCTGTCGAACAACAGACACTATAGAGCACCCTACCCAACAACAGTCACTATAGAGAACTCTACCCAACAACAGTCAGTATAAAGCATCCTACCGAACAACACTTTGTATAAAGCACCTTCCCAACAACAGTCACAATAGAGCTCTCTACCCATCAACAGTCATTATAGAGCACTCTACCCAACAACGTATTAGAGAGCACCATACGCAATGACATTCACTATGCAGCATTCTACCCTGCAACAGTCACTATAGAGATCCACACCCAACAACAGTCACTGTGGAGCACCCTACCTGGCAACAGTTACTAAAGAGCACTTATTCAAAAATAGTCACTATAGAGCACCCTACCCTACAACAGTAACTATAGAGTACCATAACCGACAACAGTCACTATATAGCAGTCTACCAAGCAACATTCTGTATAGAGCACCCTATGCAGCCATAGTCACTATAGACCACTCTACCCAACAAAAGTCACTCTAGAGAACCCTACCCAGCAACAGTCATTATAGAGCACCCTACCCAACAACAGTCATTATACAACATTCCACCCAACAGCAGACACTATAGAGCATGCTACCCAAAAAGAGTCACTTTAGAGCACTGTACACAACAGTCACTATCAAGCACTTTACCCAACAACAGTCACTATACAGCACCAACCCAAAAACAGTCACTATAGAGCACTCTACCCAGCAAGAGTCACTGTAGAGGAACCCACCCAACCACAGTCAGTATGGAGCACCCTACCCAGCAACACTCAGTATAAAGCACCCTACCAACAAGAGTCAGTATAGAGCACTACCCAGCGAGAGTCATTATATTGAACCATACCCAGCAACAGTCACTATAGAGAACACTACACAACAACAGTCACTATAAAGCACTCCACCCAACAACCGTTTTCTATAAACCACTGTACTGAAGAGCAGTCATTATAGAACACCCTGCAAAACAAAAGTCACTATAGAGCACTTCCACAACAATGGCCACTATAGAGTACTCTACTCATCCACAGTCACTATAGAGCACGTACCCAACATCAGTCACTCTAGAACAGTCTACTCAACAACAGTCACTATAGAGCACTTCACCCACACCAGCCACTGTAGAGCACACAACCCAGCAATAGTCACTATAGAGCACATAACCAACAACAGTCACTATAGAAAACCCTATTCAACATTAACTATAGAGGACCCTACCCAACTACAGTCAGTATAAAGCACCCTACCCAGCAACAGTGACTATAGACTATTCTATGCAGCAACTGTCACTATAGAGCAGTCTACCCAATATCAGTCACTGTAGAGTACTCTACCCAGCAACAGTCACTATAAAGCACCCTATACAACAACAGTCAGTACACAGCACTTTACCCAACAAGAGTCACTGTAGAGCACGTCACCAAACAGCAGAAACACAGGCACACAACACCACAGAAACATTTCTCAGTGCAGACATCTCACACAGGCACACCACTCACCACAAACACACACTGCACAGTGAACACACCTCAAAAAATCACACACTACTGACCACACACAACCTCCAGAGTGAACACACCTCACAGAGACACACACCACTCACCACACAAACACACACAAAGTGCACAGTGCACACACGTCACACAAACAGACCAGTAATTATGCACACACATTACACAGTGTACACAGTGTACACAGTTTACACAGACACACACCACTAACCAAACACACAGTCCACAGTGCAGACACCAAAACAGACATAAGATTTACCACACAAACTACACAGTGTACTTACTTCACAAAGAAACACACCACCCACTGCACACACAATTCAAAGTGAAGACACTCCACACAGACACACAACATTAACCACACACAATCCACACACACTTCAGAGTGCATACACTTCACACAGACACACACCACTTAATTCACATGTCACACTGAAACTCCACATAGCACAAACCTCACACAGACAAGAAACTGAATGCACACACACTCTTTACAGTTTACTCAACTCACACAGACACACACCACTCATCACGCACACACTTTACAGTGCACACAGCTCACACATACACACAACTCACCACACACACAACTTCTACATTGCACACACCTTACACAAAGACACACCATGCATTACACACATTTCACACACAATCCAAAGTGCACATACTTTAGGCATACACCTCTCACGACATTCGCACACACTCCAGAGTAAACAAACCTCACAGAGAAACAGCACACTACACACAAACTCAACAAACACACACCACAATGCACACATATTAAACAAACACCAATCACCTGACAGCTTATCCACAATGCAGACACCCCACACTGTCACAGAACATTCACCACACACACCCAACATACAGACTCAGTGCACACATTTTACACAGACACAAACCACTGAGAACATACACTCCACAGTGCACACACCTTACACAAGCACACACTATAGAACACACACACTCCACAGTGCATGCACCTCACACAGACACCACAGACACCCAGCACTCACCATTTACACAAACTCCACAGTGCACACACCTCAAGCAGACACACACTACTCACGAAACCCACACTTTACAATGAGGACACCTCTTACAGACACAAAACTGACCACAGACACTACACAGTAAACACATCTCACACAGACACATGACACTCAACACACACACATTCTGCAGTGTGGACACCTCACAAAAAGACACAACTCACCAGAAACACACACAGCACAGTGCACACACCTCACAAAGACACACACCACTGACCAAACACACACTCATCGGTGCACATACCTCACACACAAACGCGACTCAGCACACAAATGCTTACACACTGCACAGTGCACACACCTGACACAAACACACACCACTTACCATACACACACTACACAGTGCACACACCACACAGAGACAAACAATACTCACTAAAAACACACTCTGCTTTGCAGATACCTACCACAGTCATGCCACTCACCACACAATCTACACATGCAATCACCTCACACAGACACACACCACTCACTGCACCAACAATCCAAAGTGCAAACACTCCACACACACCACTCACCACACACACTCCACACACTTTCCACTGTGCACACCTCACACAGACACACACCACTGAATATACACAGAAAACACACACTCTACACAGCACACACATCACACAGACACAAAACTCAACACACACACTCTTAGTGCACACACATCACACAGACACACACTACTCATCACACACAAACACCACAGTGCACACACCTCACATTGCCACACACCACAGAGTCCACAAACTCCACACATAATTCAGAGTGCACATACCTTAGACCATCACCACTCCTTATTCAGAAACTCCACAACACACACCTCAAAGAGTCAAACAGCATGCATTATACAAATTTGACACACACATGCCACAATGCATACACATTCCGCAGACACACACCAATCACCTCACACCCTATATACAATGCAGGCACCTCACACTGTCACACACCTGTCACCACACACTCGACACACACACTGAGTGCACACATTTCACACAGATACACACCACTCACCACACAGACACTCCACTGTGCAGAGACCTCACACAGACACACACCACTCATCACAAAAACACACACAAACTGCATAGTAAACACACCTCACACAGGCAAACACCATTTTTCACACACACACTGCACAGTGTGGACACCTCACACAGACACACACCAGTCACCACACACTGCACAGACATACTCTACAGTGCACACACCTTAAAGAAACACATACCACTCACACATCAAAGAGTGCACACCACTCACACAGACATACCACTTATCACACACATAAAAATCCACAGTGCACACATTTCACACAGACAACACCACTCAAGAAGCACAAATTCCACAGTTTACACAACACACACAGAGAGAAAGCAGTCACCACACACACTCTCCATAGTGCATGCACTGCACACACACACCACTTATGACACACACACTCCACATTGAACAAACCTTATACAGACACACGACTGACCACACACACTGCACAGTAAATACATGTCACACAGACAAACAACACTCATCACACACACATTCTGCAGTGCAGACACCTCACACAGGCACACCACTTACCACAAACACACACTGCACAGTGAACACATTTTACAAAGACACACATCACTGACCACACAAACACTCCACAGTGCACACACCTCACACAGACACACACCACTCACCACACAAACCCACACAATCTACACAGTGCAAACAGACACAAACCACTCATCATACACACATGCCACACAGTACACACACCTCACACAGACATGCACTACTTACCAAATACACAATCCATTGTGCAGACACTGAACACAGACATACCACTTACCAAAAACTACACAGTTCACTCACCTAACTCAGACACACTACTCATAGAACATACAATTTAAAGTGAAGACACTCCACACAAACACCACTCACCACACACATTACACAGTGCAGACACCTCACAAAGGCACACAGCACATACCATGAACAGAGACTCCACAGTGCACACCCTTCACACAGGCACACAGCATTCACCATACACATACACTGCACAGTGCACACACCATAAACAGACACACACTAAACTCATGAAACACACTTTACATTGAAGACAACTCACTCAGACACAAGACTGACCACACATACTCCACAGTGCACACACTACAAGCAGACACACACTACCCATGACACACACACTTTACCGTGAAGACAACTCACATAAAAACAAGACTGACCACACACAATACTCAGTAAACACACCTCACACAGACACACAAAACTCACCACACACATATTCCGCAGTGCAGACACCTCACACAGGCCCACAACTCACCAGAAACATACACTGTACAGTGTGCACACCTCACAAAGACACCTAACACTCACCACACACACACTCCTCAGTGAACACACCTCAAACTGAAACACACCACTCACCACAAAATCACACACAATCACTGCACAGTGTACACACCTCACACAAACACAACACTCACCATACACTCACCCTACACAGTGCACACACTGCACACAGACAATACTCACAAAACACACACTCCACAGTGCAGACACCTAACAAAAAGATATAAATCACCACACACTTTACACAGTGCACTAATCTCACACAAACACACACCACTCATTGCACACAGTTTAAAGTGCAGACACTCCACACACACACCACTCACCACACACACTCCACTGTGCACACACCTCACACAAACACTACTCAATACACACATTTAATGCACACACTCCACATAGCACACATATCACAAAAACACAATACTCACCACACACACTCTCCACAGTGCACTCACCTCACACTGACACAAACCATTCATCACCCACAAACATCACAGTGCACACACATCACACAGAAACACACCACCAACCACACGCACATTTTGCAGTGCAGACACCTCACAGGCACACGACTCACCAGAAACACACATTGCACCGTGCACACACCTAACAGAAACAAAGCGCACTCACAACACAAACATTCCACAGTGCAGACAACTCACACAGACACACCACTCACCACAAACACACTCCACAGTGAACACAGCTCAAACACACACCTCTGACTACTGAAACACTGCAGAGTGCACACTGCACACACAGACACACACCACACACCACACAAACACACACACTGCATTGTGCAGACAGCACAAACACACCCCACTCTTTATACACACACTACACAGTGCACACACCTCTCACAGACACACAAGATTCACCACATGCACACACTTCACAGTGCACAAAACTCACTGTCACACACCACTCACTGCACACACATTCTGTACAGTGGAAAAACCTCCACAGACACAAGTCACTCACCACACACACTTTTCACAGTGCACACACCTCACAAAGACACACACCACTCATTGCACCCACACACTTTACAGTTCTAACACATCACAAAAACACACAATTAGCACACACACACTCCACCGTGCACACACTTCAGGCAGACACACAGCACATATCATACACACACTTTCCAAAGTACAGACAATTTACACAGACACAGAACATGCAACACACACACTCTAGAGTGCAGACATTTAGCACAGACACCACGTACTACACACAATGCACACTCACAATTCATTGTGCCTACATCTCATGCAGAACACAACACTCATCACACAAATACTACACAGTGCACAGAACTCACAGACACACATCACTCACCACACACTCACTCTGCACAGTGCAAAAACCTCAGAGAGACACAACTCACACACCACACACACTCTTCACAGTTTACACACTTTACACAGACACACACCACTCACTGCACACACACACTCCACTGTGCTAACACCTCACAAAAACACATCAATCAGCACACACACTCTACCATGCACAATTTTCATGATTACACCCACCATTTACCAGGTGCATGCTGTCAACAGTGCACACAACTTACACAAATACACAACATGCAACACCCACACTCCAGAGTGCAGACACCTAGCAAAGAATCACACCACTTACTGCACACACTGCACACTTACACTCCACTGTGTGTACACTTCACACAGCTACACACCATTTATCACATGCATACTACACAGTGCACACACATCACACAGGCACACACCACTCTCCACACACACACTTTATAGTGCAAACACCTCACACACTCACACACCAGTCACCACACACACTCCACTCACAAATTCCAGAGTGCACACACCTTAAACAGAAAAGCACCACTCACACATAAAAAAGTGCACACAACTCATAAAGACATACCACTCACTGCACATATAGCACTCCACAGTGCACACATTTTACACAGATACCACTCAACAAACACACACCCCACATTTCCCACAACTCATACAGACAAAAGCAGTCACCACTCACACCCTGCAGAGTGCACACACTATGCACACACCACTCAGGATACACACACTCCACATAAAAGGAACCTTATAGAGACAGAAGACTGACCACATACACTACACAGTAAATACAATTCAGACACACAACACTCACCACACACACTCCACAGTGCAGACACCACACACAGTTACACCACACATCACAAACACACAATACACAATGAACACACCACATAAAGACACACCACTGACAACACACACACTCCAGAAAGCATATACCTTACACAGACCCACACCACTCACCACACAAACACCTGCAAACTGCACAGAGCACACACATTAGACAAACACACACCACTGAACTTGCACACACACTACACAGTGCACACACCTTACACAGACTCACACCACTCACCAAGCACACAATTCATAGTGCAGACACCAAACACAGACATACCATTTACCACACACACTACACAGTGCACTCACATCACAAAAACACACACCACTCATTACACAATCTCCACACACATTCCAATGGGAAAATATATCTCTCACACACACATCACTTAGTATACACTCTTCATGCAGAAACTCTACATAGCACAAACCTCACACAGACACAAAACTCAAGACACAACTACTCTTTACAGTGCACACACCTCACAAAAACGCACACCACCCATCACACACAAACTCCACAGTGCACACACCTCACACAGACACTCACCACTCACCATATACATATTAAGCATTGCAGACACCTCAAACAAGCACATGACTCACCAGAAACACACACTGTACAGTTCCTTCACCTAACAGACACAGAACACTCCCCACACACACATTCCACCATGTAGACAACTCATGCATGCACACCAATTACCACACACACTCCACAGTGCACACACCTGAAACTGACACACACTTTTGATGACACACACACTCCAAAGTGCACACAATACACACAAACACCACACACCACACAAACACACACTGCACTGTGCACACACCTAACCCAAACACAGCCCACTCTGCATACACACACACTACACAGTGCAAACACCTCTCACAGACACAAGATTCACCAAATGCACACACTCCACAGTGCACAAAACACACAGACAAACACCACTCACCAAACACACACTCTGCACAGTGCAAAACCCTCACACAGACACAAGTCACTCACCACACACACTCTTCACAGTCCACAAACCTCAAACAGACACACACCACTCACCACACACACACATTACAAAGCTAACACCTAAAGGAAACACACACCACTCAACACACACAAACTCTACAGTGCAAACACCTCACACAGACACACCTCGCAACACACACATTACACACTCACACTTCACTGTGCATACATCTCACACAGACACACACCACTCATTACATGCATACTACACAGTGCCTACACTTCACACAGGCACACACCACTCTCCACATACACACTCCAAAGTGCAGACACCAAACACAGACACACACAGTCACCACAAACACTCCATACACATACTTCACAGTGCACACATTTTAAACAGACACGCAACACTCACACATCAAAGAGTGCACACAACTCACACAGACACACCACTCACTGCACACATAACACTCAACAGTGCACACATTTTACACAGGCATACCAATAAACAAACACACACTTCACCGTTCACACAACTCATAATTACACAAAGAAGCCACCAGACACTTCATATTGCACACACCTCACACACACACCACGCACAGGACACACACTCCACATTGAAGAAACCTAATGCAGACACACGACTGACCACTCTATACAATAAATTCATTTTACAAAGGCACACAACACTCACTGCACACACATTCTGCAGTGAGGACACCTCACACAGGCACACCAATCACCACAAATGCCCACTGCATAGTGTGCACTTCTCATAAAGACACACACTGCTGACCACATGCACACTTTACAGTGCACACACCTCACACAGACACACACCACTCATGACACAAACACACACAAAGTGCACAGAACACACACAGCACATAAACACACCACTCAACAAACACAGACACTACATAGTGCACACACATCACAAAGACACACACCACGCAACAAACACACAAACCACAATGCAGACACCAAATACGAACATACCACTTACCACACAGTACACAGGGCACTCACTTCACACATACACATGCTACCCACTTTACACACAATCCAATGTGCAGACACAACACACCTATGCACACCACTCACTACACACCATCCACAGACATTCCACTGGGCATACACCTCACACAGACACACACCACTTAATACACACCCTTCACAAACACACTGCACATAGCACAAACCTCACACACACAAATTTCAAAACACCTACTCTCCACAGTGCAAACACCTTAAACAGACACAAGCCACTCATCACACACCCACTCCACAGTGCACAAACATGACACATACACACATCTCACACCAAACCAAAACCAAGCACAGTGCTCACATTTTACACAGAGATACATCATAAACTCCACACATTTGACATGCAATCCACAGTGCACATATCTCAGACATACACCACTTGCCACACTCACACACCCTCCAGAGCACACACACCACAAAGAGATACACAGAACACACTACACAAACTCCACAAACACACCACAATGCACACACACCACACAGACAAACACAAACCACCTGACACCTTATCCACAATGCAAAAAACACTTGCACTATCACACACAAGTCACCAAACACATTCAACACACACACAGTGCACACAGTTCAGGCGGACACACACCACTCAGCACAAACCCTACAGTGCACACATTTTACACAAACACACTGTAGAACACAAATACACTCCACAGTGCACACACCTCAAAAAGACACACAGCACACACCATACACACACACTTCACAGTGAACACACCTCAATGAGACACACACTTCTCATGACACACACACTTTACAGTGAAGACACCTCACACAATTACAACACTGAACACACACAATATGTAGTAAACACAACTTCCACAGACACACAACACTCACCACACAAACATTACACAGTTCAGACATCCCACAGGCACACGACTCACCTGATACGTGCACTGCACAGTGCACAAACTTCAAGACACACACCACTGAGCACACATACATGGCTCAGTGCACACACCTCACAAAGAGACACACCACTCACCACTCACACAAAAACTGCACAGTGCGCACACACCTCAAACAAACACCACTCACCACACACACTCTTCACTACACACACGTCACACAGACACTCTCCACTCACCACACACACACTTTACAGTGAAGCCACCTCATAGGGAAACACTACATGTCACACACAGTACACAGTGAACACACTTAACAGAGACACAGAAAACTCAAAACAGATATTTTACAGTGCAGACACTTCACACAGGCACACTACTCACCACAAACACACACACCACAGTGCACACACCTGATACAGACACACACTTCTGACCACACACCCCCAATCCACAGTGCACACATCACACACACATCACACATGCCACAAAAACACACTGTACTGTGAACACACTTAACTTAAACACACACCACTCACCATAAACACACATTACACAGTACAGACAACACACAGTGCACACACCTGACATGGACACAGAGCACTCCCCATACACACAAACCCCACAGTGTACACACCTGAAAAAGACACAAACTACTCATGATACACACAATTTACAGTGAAGACACCTCAAAGAAACACAAGACAGAGAACACACACTACACAGTAAACACACCTTACACAGACACACACCACTCACCACACACACTCTGCACAGTTCAGAAACTTCACACAGATACAAGTCACTCACCACACACTCTCTTCACAGTGCACACACCTCACATAGACACAAAACACCCACCTCAAACACAGACCCCAGAGTGCACACACCTCACAGGGACACACACCAATTAGCACACTCACACTACATCATACACCCACCTCACACAAATACACCATGCAAGACACATGCTCCAGAGTGCAAATGCCTAGCACAGACCCACACCCCTTACCACACACACTGCACACTCACACCCCATTGTACATACATCTCACACAGACAAACACCACTCACCACATGTCTACTAAACAGTGCACACACCTCACACAGGCACACACCACTCACCACACACACACTTAACAGTGCAGACACCTCACATAGACACAAAGCAGTCACCACACACACTCCACACATGTACTCCACAGTGCTCACACCTTAAATCATCATGCACCACTCACATATTAACAAGTGCACACAACTCCCACAGACATACCACTCATCACACACATAAAAATTCACAGTGCACACATTTCACACAGACACAAACCATTGAACAAACACTCCACAGTTCACACAACTTACACCGACACAAATCAGTCACCACACACACCCTCCATCATGCACACATCACACACACACCACTCAGGACACACACTTCACACACGTACTCCACAGTGCTCACACCTTAAACCGTCATGCAACACTCACACATTAAGAAGTGCACACAACTCCCACAGACATACCACTCATCACACACATAAAACTCCACAGTGCACACATTTCACACAGACACAAACCATTGGACAAACACTCCACAGTTCACACAATGTACACAGACACAAATCAGTCACCATACACACCCTCCATAGTGCACACATCTCACACACTCACCACTCAGGACACACACACTTTATATAGAAGAAACCTCATACAGACACATGACTGACCCCACACACTACACAGTAAATACATTTCACACAGACACACAACACTCACCACACACAGGTTCCACAGTGAAGACACCTCACACAGGCACACCACTCACCACAAACACACACTGCACAGTGAACACACCTCACACAGGCACACACCACTCACCACAGAAATGCACACAAACAGCACGGTGCACACTCCTTACACAAACACCACTCACAATTCACACACACTACACAGAACACACACCTCACACAGACACACAAAATACACCACACACACTCCACTGTGCACAAACCTCACTCAGTCACTATACAGCTTTCTACAAGCAACAGTCACTGTGGGGCACATATTCAAAATTAGTCACTATAAAGTACCTACTCAACAACAGTGAATATAGAGCACTTTACCCAAAAAGAGTCACTATAGAGCAACCTACCCAAAAACAATTACTATAGAGCACCTACTCAACAACAGGCACTATAGATCACTCTATCCAACAAGAATCACTATAAAAAACCATACCAAACAACTGTCACAATAAAACACACTATTCCAAAACTATAGGAAACATACCCAAAAGCAGTAACTATAAAGCACCTACCCAACAACAGTAACCATAGAACATTCTACCTAACAAGAGTAGCTATAGAACACCCTATGCAAAAACAGTCACTATAGAGCACTCTACCTAACATCAGTCACTATAGTGAGCCCTACCAAACAAAAGTCATTATAGAGCACCTCACCCAACAACAGTCACTATACACTACCTACAAAAACCTGTCACAATAAAGCACTTTACCCTGCATTAGTCCGTATAGGGCACTTCACCCAGCAACAGTCACTATAGAGCCCCCTACCCAGCAACAGTCAGTATAGAGAATTCTACTTAACAGCAGTCATTATAGAGCACCATACAATAATAGCCAGTATTGAGCACCCTACCCAACAACAGTCACTATAAAGACCTCAACCCAACAACAGTCACTATAGAGCACTGTACCATGCAACAGTCATTATAGATGACAATACCCAACCCCAGTCACAATAGAGCCCACTACCCAGCAACAGTAACTATAGAGCACCTACCCAACGACAGTCACTATAGTTCACCCTACTCAACAACAGTTAATATAGAGCACCTAACCAACAAAAGTCACTATAGAGCATTCTGCCCAACAACAGTCACTATAGAGTGCTCTACACAATAGTCACTATAGACCACTCCACATAAAAACAGTCACCTATAAAGCACTCTAACCACAACAGTAACTATATGGCAACCTACACAACAACAGTCACTATACAGCATGATAATCAACAACAATTACAATAGAGCCCCTGCCAAACAACAGTCAATATATAGGGCACTCAACCCAACAACAGTGACTATAGAGAGCCCCACACAGAAAAATTCAGTATTGAGCACCCTACCCAACAACAGACACTATTGAGTACTCCACCCAACAACATCCACTATAGTGCACCCTACCCAACAGCAGTTACTATAAAGCACCCTAACCAACTACAGTCAATACAGAGAACCTACACAAGAATAGTCATTATAGAGCACCTACCCAACAAAATTCAGTATAGGGAACCTACCCAACGACAGTCACTATAAAGCACTCTACCCAACAGCAGTTACTATAAAGCACCCTAACCAACTACAGTCAATACAGAGAACCTACACAAGAATAGTCATTATAGAGCACCTACCCAACAAAATTCAGTATAGGGAACCTACCCAATGACAGTCACTATAAAGCACTCTACCCAACAGCAGTTACTATAGAGCACCCTAACCAACAACAGTCACTTTAGAGCACCATACACAGCAACAATCAGTACAGAGCACCTATTCAACAATAGTCACTATGTAGCACACTACCCAACAATAGTCACTATGTAGCACACTACCCAACAATAGTCACTGTAGAGCATCCTACTTAACAACCGTTAGTAAAGAGTATGTTACAGAGTAAGAGTCACTATAGAGCACCCTATGCAGCAACAGTCATTATTGAGCACTCTACCCAACAAGAGTCATTATATAGCACCCTACCAAATAACAGTCAGTATCTAGAGCCCCTTACCCAACAACAGTCACTATTGAACACTCTACACAACAACAGTCACTACATAGCACTCCACACAACATCAGTCACCATAGAGCACTCTACAATACAGTCAGTATAGAACACTCCTTCCAACAACAGTAACTATAGAGAACCCCAAACAAGGGCAGAGACTACAGAGCATTCTACTCAACAACAATCACTAAAGGGCACCTTACCAAACAGCAATCACTATAGAGCACCTATACAACAACCATCACTATCTAGAGCACTCTACCCAAATACAGTCACTATATAAAATCCTACTCAACAGTCAGTATTGAACACCCTAAAAAACAACAGTCACCTTAGAGCATTCCACACAAGAACAGTCACTATAGCGCACACTACTGAACAATATTTACTATACAGTACCTTAACTAACAGTCACTATAGAGCACATACCAACAACAGTCATTATAGAGCACCCTACCCAACAACAGTCAGTATAAAGCAACCTCTTTGACAACAGTCACTGTAGAGCACTCTAACCAACAAAAATCTCTGTAGAGCACTGTACACAACAACAGTCAAAATAAAGCACTCCACCAAACAACAGTCACTTATAAAGCAGTCTACCAAACAATAGTCACTCTAGAACACCCTACCCAACAATAGTCACTAAAGAGCACTTACCCAACAAATGTCAGTATGGATCACCCTACACAGCAACAGTCTCTAAAGAGCAAATTCCCCAAACAGTCTCTATTGAGCTCTCTATACAACAACAGTCACTCTAGAGCAGTCTACATAGCAAGAGTCTCTACAGAGCACCCCACAGAGCAACAGTCACAATAGAGCACCCTACACAGCAACCATCATTATAGAGAACCCTTTCTAACAACACTCACTATAGAGCACCTACCAAACAACAATCACTATTCAGCACCTACCCAACATAAGTCACTATAGAGCACCTATCCAACCATAGTTACTATAGAACATTCTACCAACAAGTTACTAAAAAGTACCCTACCTAACAACAGTCACTATAGAGCGCATAATTAACAACAGACACTATAAAGCACCTACACACCAACAGTCACTATAGAGCACCTTTCCACCAGCAGTAACATTCGAGCACCTATCCAAGATCAGTCAGTATAGAGAACTCTACACAACAGTCACTATAAAGCACTGTACCCAGAAACAGTCACTATAGAGCACCCTATGCCACAACAGTCACTATGGATTACCTACCTAACAACAGTCACTATTAAGCACCTACCCAACTACTGTGACTATATAGCATGCTACACATCAACAGTCACTATAGAGCACTATAAACAAGAATCACTATAAAGTAGCCTACCCAACAATAGTCACGATAGAATACTGACCCAACAACAGTCACTATAGGGCACTCTACACAAAAACATTTACTACAGAGAATGCCACCCCACAACAGTCACCTATGGAGCTCTTTACATAAAAACAGTCACTATAAAGCACCACAACCATAAACAGTCACTATACACCAGCTACTTAACAATAGTTACTATAGAGCTTTATACCCAGCAACAATCACTATAGAGCACCTGCCCAACAACAGTCACTATAAAGCACCTACCAAACAACATTCAGTATAGATCACCTACCCAACAATAGTCTCTATAGAGCACTTACCCAACAACAGTCACTATAGAGTCTACCCAACATTAGTTACTATTGAGCACCATACCCATAAAAAGTCATTATAGTGCACCCAACACACAAATAGTCACTATAGCACACCTACCTCACAACAGTCAATATAGAGCAATCTTTCCAACAGTCACAAAAGAGCACTCTATGAAACAACAGTCATTATAAAGCACTCCACACCAGAACAGTCACTATAAAGAACTCCACCCCAAAATAGTCAAGTAATAGCACTCTACGAAACAACAGTCACCATAGAACACCCCAAACAACAACAGTCACTATATAGCATTCTACCCGAATAGTCACTATAGAGCACCCCAACAAATAGCAGTCAATATATAGCACCCTACCCAACAACAGTAACTATAGAGCACTCCACCCATCAACAGCTACCTGTAGCACACTCTAGCAAAAAAGAGTCACTATAGAGCACCCCACCCAACAACAGTAAATATCTGGGGCCCTCTACCAAACAACAGTCACTATTGATCACCTACCTGACAACAGTCAGTATAGAGTGGCCTCCCCAACAACAGTCACTGTACAGCATGCTATCAAACAATAGTCACCATAAAGCACTCTAACCAACAACAGTCACTTATAGAGCACTCTACAAAACAATACTCAGTATAGAGCACCCACCCAACAACAGTCACTATAGGGAAACCTACTTATCAAGGGTCACTACAAAACTCTCTACCCAACAACAATCACTGTAGAGCACCTACACAACATCAGTCATTATAAAGAACCTACCCATCAAGGTCAATATAGAGTCCCTACTAAACAAAAGTCAGTATGGCGCACCATACCCAAAAAGAGACAATATCGTGCACCTGCCAAACAACAGTCAGTATTGTGCACCCCATACAACAACAGACACTACAGAGCACTCTTCTCAACATTATTCACTATAGTGCACACTACCTAATAGTGGTTACTACAGAGCATTCTAACCAACAAGAGTCACTATAGAGCACCTACCCATCAACTGTCAGTATAGGGCACCAACCCAACATCAGTCACTATGAAGCACTCTGACAAAAAACAGTCACAGTAGAACACCGTACTCAGCAACAGTCTCAATAGAGCTCCATAACCAACAACAGTCACTACAGATCACCTAGTGAACAACAGTAAGTATTGAGCAATCTACTAAACAAGTCACTGTGGAGCACTCTATCCAGCAACAGTCACTATAGAGCACTGTAAAGAACAACAGTCTTTATAGAGCATTGCACCCAACAACAGTTACTTATATAGCAGTCTACCCAACAACAGTCACCATAGATCACCTCACCAAACCACAGTCACTGTAGAACACCCTATGCAAAAAGAGTCACTATAGAGCACTCTATCCAACGACAGTAAATATATAGCACCCTACACAGTAACAGTCAGTATATGTAGCCCTCTACACAACAACAGTAATGACAGGGCACCCTACTCACCAATTGTGGCTATAAAGCACTACCAAACAACAGTCACTATAGAGCACCCACCAAAAGACAGTAACTTTCTAGACCACCCTACCGAAAAACAGTAACTATAAAGCACCCTATCCAGCAACATTCAGTAATGAGCACCCAACCCAACAACAGAGACTATAGAGCACTCCACCCAAGAACATTCACTATAGTGCACACTACCAAACAGCAGTAACTATAGAGCACCTAATCCAACAAGAGTCACTATAGAGCACATACCCAACAATAGTCACTATAGAGCACACTTCCCAAAAACAGTCATTATAGATCACCTACCCAACAACAGTCAGCATAGAGCAGCCTACCCAAAACAGTCACTGCAGAGCATTCTACCCAAAAACAGTCAAAATAGAGCGCTGTACACAACAGTCACTATAGAGCACCCCACCCAACAATAGTTACTATAGAGCACCAACCCAACAACAGTCACTATTGAGCACCTACTCAACAAATTCAGTACAGAGCACCCTACCAAATAACAGTCCACAAAGAGCATCCTATCCAACAACAGTCAATATAAAGCACTCCACCCAACAACAGAAACTATAGAGCACTGACACAACAACAGTCACTATATATCACCAACACAACCACAGTCACTTTAGAGCCCTCTACCCAAAAATAGTCACTATAGAACACTCTACCCAAAAACCGTCACAATAGAGCACTCTATCCAACAACAGTTTCTATAGAACACCCTACCCAAGAACAGTCACGATAAAGCACTGTACACAACAATAGACACTATAGATTATTCACCAACAGTCACAATGAGCACTGCACCCAAAAAGTGTTGCTATAGAGCACCCTTCTCAACCACAGTAACTATAGAGAACCCTATCCAACAACAGTCACTATAGAGCATCTGCCCAACAACAGCCACCTTAGAGCACCTACCCCACAACTGTCACTATATAGCACCTACCCAACAACAGTCACTATAGATCACCTATTCAACAACAGTCACTGTAGTGAACACTACCCAACAACAGTCAGTAGAGAGCACTGTATGAAACAAGAGTCACTATATTGCAACTTACTAAAAACAATCCATATAGAGAAACTACCCTACAAAAGGCACTATAGAGCACCCTAATAAACAACCATCACTATAGAATATCATACCCAGCAACAGTCAGAATAAAGCACACTATTTAAAAACAGTCACCATAGAACACCCTATGCCAAAACAGTCACAATGGAGCACTCTACCCAACAACAGTCACTATAGTGCACCCTAACAAACAAAAGTTTCTACAGAGCACCTCAACCAACAACAGTCACTAAAGTGCACCCTACAGAACAAAAGTCTCTATAAACACCTCACCCAACAACAGTCACTATAAACTACCTACCAATATAGTTTCACTATAAAACACTTTACCCAGCAATAGTTTTTACAGGGCACTTCACCCAGCAACAGTAACTATAGAGCACCCTACCCAGAAACAGTCAGTATAGTGCACCCTACTTAACAGCAATCATTATAGAGCACTGTACAAATAATAGTGAGTATTGAGCACCCTACACAATAGTCACTACAGAGTCCTCAACCCAACAACAGTCACTATAGAGCACTGTACCCAGCAACAGTCACTATAGAGCACTGTACCAACCAACAGACACTATAGAGCACCCTACCCAATACCAGTCACAATAGAGCTTACTACCCAGCAACAGTTACTATAGGGCACCTACCCAACAACAGTCGCTATAGTGCACTTTACACAACAACAGTTAATATAGATCACCTACCCAACAACAGTCACTATAGAGCACTCTGCCCAACTACAGTCACTATAGAGCATTCTACACATTAGTCACAACAGAACACTCCACACAACAACAGTCACCTATAGAGCACCCAAACCAACAACAGTCACTATGGAGCACCCCACTTAACAACAGTAACTATAGAGCAACCTACACAACAACAATCACTTAGAGCATATCAACAACAATCACAATAGTGCACCTACCAAACAACAGTCAATATCTACAGCAGTCTACCCAACAACAGTTACTATAGAGCACCCAACCCAGCAAGAGTCATTATAGAGCACCCCACCCAACAGCAGACACTATAGAGCACTCCACCCAACAACATTCACTATAGCACACTCTACCCAACATCATTTACTATAGAGCACTGTAACCAACAACAGTCACTATAGAGCACCTACCCCACAACAGTCATTATAGTGCATGTACCCAACAACAATAAGTATAGGGCACCTACCCAGCTACAGTCACTGTAGAGCACTCTACCCAACAGCAGTTACTATAGAGCACCCTAACCAACAGCAGTCACTATAGAACATCCTACCAAGCAACAATTAGTACAGAGCACATACTCAACAGTAGTCACTATGTAACACCTTACCCAACAGAAGTTACTATAAAGCATGCTACAGAGCAACAGTCACTATAGAGCACCCTATGCAGCAACAGTCAGCATAGAGCACTCTACCCAACAACACTCATGCTAGAGCACCCTACGGAGCAACAGTCACTCTAGAGCACCTCACCCAACAACAGTCATTATAAAGCACTGCACCTAACAACAGTCAATATAAAGCACCCACCCAACAACAGTCACTATAGAGCACTCCAGTCAAAAACAGTCACTATTGTACAGTCTACCCAGGAAGAGTCACTATAGAGCACCCTACAGAATAACAGTCAGTACTTTGAGCCTTCTAGCCTAAAATAGTCACTATAGAGCACATTAGTCAGGAGCACCCACTACAGAGCACTCCAACCAACAACAGTCACTATAGAGCACTCTACAAAATAGTTACTATAGAACACTTCACCCAACCACAGTCACTTATAGAGCACTCTACCCAACAATAGTCACTAAAGAGAACCCCACACAACAGCAGTGACTACAGAGAATCCTACTAAAAAACAGTCACTAAAGTGCACCCTACCAAACAACAATCACTATAGAGCACCTACCCATCAACAGTCACTATCTAGAGCACTCTACCCAAAAACAGTCACTATAGAGCACCCTACACAGCAACAGTCAGTATTGAACACCCTATCTAACAACAGACAGTATAGAGAACTCTGCACAAAAACAGTCACTATAGCTCACACTACTGAACAACACTTACTATAAAGCACCTAAACCAACAACAGTCAGTATAGGGCACATACTCAACAACTGTAATTATAGAGCACCCTATCCAACCACAGTCAGTATAGAGCAACCTCCCTGATAACAGTTCCTGTAGAGCACTCTACCCAACAATAGTCACTGTTGAGCAATGTACACAACAACAGTCACCATAGAGCACTCCACAAAACAACAGTCACTTATAGAGCACTTTACCAAACAATAGTCATTATAGAGCACCCACCCAAGAACAGTAACTGTAGAGAACCCTATGCAACAACAGTCACTATAGGGCACCTACCCAACAAATGTCAGTATGAATCACCCTAAACAACAAGAGATTGCATAGATCAACTGTTAAAATCAGTTACTATTGACCTCTGTACCCAATGCCAGTCACTATAAAGCACTCTACCTAGCAACAATCTGTATAGAGAACCCCACACAGCAACAGTCACAATAGCAATCTACCAAGCAACACTTAATATACAGCACTCTATTAACAAGTCACTATAGAGCAACCATTCTAACAACAGTCACTATATATCACCTATGAAACAACAGTCACTATAGAGCATCAACACAACATGAGTTCCTATGTAGCACCAATTTTACAGCAGTTACTATAGAGCACCATACCAACAACAGTCACTAAATATGCCCTACTTAACAACAGTCACTATAGAGCACCTACCAAACAACAGTCACTATAGAGCACCTACCAAACAACAGTCACTATAGAGCACCTACACATGAACAGTCAGAATAGATAACTCTACCTAACAGTCACTATAGAGCACCATACCAAAGAACAGGCGCTATAGAGCACCCTACCCAGCAACAGTCACTATGGAGCACCTACCCAACAACAGTCATTATTTAGCACATACCCGTCAACTGTGACTATATAGCATGCTACATATCAACAGTCATTATAGAAAACTGTACCCAAAAACAGTCACTAAAGAGCACTCTACCCCACAACAATCACTATAGAGAACCATACCCATCAATAGTCATTATAGAATACGGACCCTCACTATAGAGAACTCCACCCCAAAGCAGTCACCTATAGAGCACTCTATGAATAAACAGTCACTGTAAAGCACAACAACCAACAACAGTCACTATAGACCACCTACCCAACAACAGTCACAATAGATCACCCTATCAAGCAACAGTCACTATATAGCACCTTCTCAACAATAGTTGCTATAAAGCCCCTACCAAACAACATTCAGTATAGATAACCTACCCAACAACAGTCATTACAGAGCACCTACCCAAAAATAATCACTATAGAACACTACTCAACAACTGTTAATATTGAGCACTGTACCCCAAACAGTCATTATAGAGCACCTTACACAAGTCAGTATAGAGCTCTCTACCCGACAAATGTTGCTATAGAACAATCTTTTCAAAAATCATCACTATATAACACCCTACATAAAATCAGTCACTATAGAGCACTCTACCCAACAACATTCACTATGGAGCACCCTACCCAACAACACTCACCATAAAGCACTCCACCCAACAACAGTCACTGTAGAGCATTTTACACAGAAACAGTTTTATAGAGTACGTTACCAAACAACAGTCACTATAGAACACCCTACCCAACAGCAGACACTATAGAGCACCTACACAACAACAGTCACTATAGAGCATCCTACCGAGCAACCATCACTGCAGGTCCACCTACCCAACAGAGGTCAAAATAGAGCACCTACCCAACAGCAGTCAGTATAGTCCACCTACCTAACAACAGTCACTATAGAGCACCCCAACCAACAATATTTACTATATAGCACCCTATGCAACAACAGTCAGTATAGAGCACCCCAACAAACAACAGTCATTATATAGCACCCTACACAACAGCAGTAACTATCAACTCCTTACTCAACAGCAGTCACCATATTGCCCTCTACAAAACAGTCACTATAAAGCACTCCACCAATCAACAGCCACTTATAGAGAACTCTAGCCAACAACAGTCACTATAGAGCATCCCACCCAAAAACAATCACTCTCTAGAGCCCTCTACCAAACAAGTCACTATTAATTACCTACCTGACAACAGTTAGTATAGAGCAACCTCCCCAACTAAAGTCACTGTAGAGCAGTCTACTCAGCAACAGTCACTCTACAGCTCTCCACCAAACAACAGTCACTTATAGAGCACTCTACCTATAAATCGTCACTATAATGCATCCCACCTAACAAAAGTCAGTATAAAGAACCCTTCCCATCAACAGTCACTATAGAGCACTCTACCCAACAACATTCACTATGGAGCATGCTACCCAACAACAGTTAGTATAGTGCACCTACCCAACAACAGTCATCATAAAGCATCTACCCAACAAAAGTCAGTATAGAGCACTCAACCCAATAAAACTCACTATAGAGCACTCTACCCAACAACAGTCACGATAGAACACTCTACACAAAAACAGTCACTATAGAACACTCCACCCAACAACAGTAACCTATAGATTACCCAACAACAGTAAGTATAGAGCACCACAACAATCCACAGTCAGCATAGAGAACCTATTCAAAAATGGTCAATATAGAGGACTCCACCCCAAAACAGTAACTATAGAGCACCCTACCCAACAGCAGTCACTATAAAGCACCAACACAACAGCAATCACTATAGAGCACCCTCCCTAGCAACCGTCACTATAAGGCAACCTACCAAACAACAGTCACTATAGAGCACCTACTTCACAACAGTCACCTAAAGAGCACTATACCCAATAAAAGACACCATAGTGCACCCTACCCAACAACAGTCAAAATAGAGCACCTACCCAACAAGAGTCAGTATAGTCCACCTTTCCGACAATAGTCACTATAGAGCACCCTACCCAACAACAGACACTATAGAGCATCCTACCCAACAAGAGTCACTATAGACCACTATATCTATTAATAGTCACTATAGATAACTAAAGACAACAGTCAGTATAAAGCACTCCACTCAACAAGAGTCACATATAGAGCACTGTACCCAAAAACAGGCACTATAGAGCAACCTACACAGCCACAGTCCCTGTAGATAACCTACCCAAAAACAGTCACTATAGATCACCCTACCTAGAAACAGTCACTATAGAGCACCTACCCAACAACAGTCTCTATAAAGCACCTTACCCAACAACAGTCACTATAAAGCACACTACCCAAAAACAGTTACTATAGAACACCCTACCCAGCAACAGTCACCATAGAGCACCATACCCAATAACAGTAACTCTAGAAAAACTCTCAACAACAGAGACCTTATAGCACTCCACACAACAAAAGTCACTATATAGAGAGCACCTATCTATCAAGACACACTATGGATCAACCTACACAACAAAAGACACTATAGAGCACACTACACAGACACTACAGGGCACCCTACCCAACAATGGTCACTATAGAGCATCTTACTGAATAACATTCACTATAAAGCACTCCACCCAACATCAGTCACTATAGAACACTTACCCAACAACAGACACTATAGATCCACTCCTCAACAACAAACACTATAGAACACCCTACCAAACAACAGTAACTATAAACCACCCTAACCAACAACAGTCACTTTAAAGCAGTCCATGCAACAAGATTCACTTTATATAAAGCACCTACCTGACAACAGACACTATAGACCACCCTACCCAACAACAGTCAGTATAGAGCATTCTACACAACAGCAGTCAACATAGAGCACCCTATGCAACAAGACTTGCTATAGAGCAGCCTACCCAGCAACAGGCACTATAGAGCATCCTACCAAACAGTCACTATATAGCACCATTTTTAACATCAGTCACTATAGGGCACACTATTTAACAGTCAGTATGGAGCAAGCTACCATACAATAGTCACTATAGAGCACTTTACCCAACAACAGTCACTATGGAACACCCTACTCAGCAACAGTCAGTATAGAGCAACCTATCCAACAACTGTCGCTATTGAGCACTCCACCAAACAGCAGTCAGTATAAAGCACACTACCCAACAAATGTCACTATAGAGCACCTAACCTACAATAGTCACTATAGAGCTCCTATGCAACAACAGGCACTATAGAGCACCCTATTCAGCAACAGTCACTATAGAGCACCTACCCAACAACCATCATTATAAAGCACCTACCCAACAACACTTACTATAAAGCCCTCCACAAAAAAATTGTTGCTATTGAGCACTATAGCCAACAAATGTCACTATAGAGCACCCTACCCAAGAACAGTTGTTATAGAGCACCCTAAATAACAGAAGTCAGTATCGAGCACCCTACCCAACAAGAATCACTGTAGAGCACCCTACCCAAAAACAGTCACTATCTAGAGCACTCTACCCAACAAAAGTCTCCATAGAGCACTATATACAACACCAGAATTGATGGAGCATTCTACCAAACAACAGTCACCATAGGGCACCTACCCAATGTCAGTCACTATAAAGCACCTTACTCAACAACAGTCACCATAGAGTACCTACCCAACACCAATCAGTATAGAACACTCTAACCAGCACTAGTCAGTATAAAGCACCCCACCAAACAACAGTCATTATAGAGCACCCTACCCAGCAACAGTCAGTATAGAGCACCCCACCCAGCAGCAGTGACCATAGAGCAGTGTATCCAACAACAGACACTATAGAGTATTCTTCTCATAAAGATTTACTATAGAGCACCCACCCAAAAACAGTCCGTTAGAGTGCCCCAGCCATCAACTGTCACTATAAAGCACCTACCAAAAAGTAGTCACTAAAAAGCACCCTATGCAGCAACAGTCACTTTGGAAAACTTTACTCAACAACAATCTATAGAACACCATACGCAGCAACAGTCACTATAGAGCACATACTCATCAACTGTCAGTTTAGAGCAACCCACCACCAACAGTCACAACACAGCACCAAACAAACAACAGTCACTATAGAGCACTCTACCAAGCAAGAGTCACTGTAGAAAACCCCACCAAAAATCAGTCAGTATAGAGCCCTACCCAGCAACAGTAATTATATTGTACCATACCCAACAACAGTCACTATAGAGAACACTACCCAACAACAGTCACTATAAAGCACTCCACAAAACAACAGTCACTTTTAGAGCACTCTACCCAACAACAGTCACTATAGAGCACTCTCAACAACAGCCACTTTAACCCAACAACACCCAACAACCATCACCTATAGAGCACTGTACCAAGCAACAGTCATTGTAGAGCACCCCACCCAACAACCGTCACTATAGAGCACCTATTCAACAGCAGCCACTACAGGGCACATTACCCAGCATCAGTAACTATATAGTACCTACCCAACATCAGTCACTATAGAGCATTCTACCAAACAACAGTCACTATAGAGCTCCCCACCCACTACAGCCACTGTAGAGCACACTCCCATGCAATAGTCACTATAGAGCACCTAACCAACAACAGTCACTATAGAGCACCCAGCCCAACAACAGTAACTTTTGAGGACCCTACCCAACAACAATCATTATAGAGCACCCTACCCAGCAACAGTGACTACAGAGCACCCTACACAGCAACAGTCACTATGAAGCTGTCTACCCAATATCAGTCACTGTAGTGTACTCTGCCCAGTCAGTCACTATAGAGCATCCTACACAACAACAGTTAGTATAGAGCAGTGCACCATGCAACAGCCACTATAGAGCACCCTACCCAACAACAGTCACTATAGAGCACACTACCCAACAACAGTCAATATTAAAGACCTACTTATAAACAATCACTGTAGAGCCCTCTATTCAGCAAAAGTCACTATAGAGCACTCTACCAACAACAGTCACTATTAGAGCACCTTACACAAGCACAGTCACTATAGAGCACATGACTGAACAACACTCACTAAAGAGCAACTATGCAACAACAGTCACTATAGAGCACCTAGACAACAACCGTCACTATATGGCACATACCCAAAAACAGTCAATATAGAGCATTCTAACCAACAACAGTCAGTATACAGCACCCTACCCAACAAGAGTCACTATAGAGCACTTCACCCAACAGCAGAAACACAGGCTCACAACACAACATGCACATTTCACAGTGCAGACACCTCACACAGAGCACCCGTCACCACAAACACACTGCACAGTGAACACACCTCACAAAGACACACACCACAGACCGTATACACACTCCACAGTGCACACACTTCACAGAGGCACACACCACTCACCACACAAACACAGAAATACTGCATAGTGAACACACCACACACAAACACACACCACTCAGCATAAACACACACTACACAGTGTTCACAGCTCATATAGAGACACACCACTCACCAAACACACAATCCAAAGTGCAGACATCAAACACAAATGTAAGAATTACCACATGCACTACAAGGTGCACTCACCTCAGACAGACACACACAACCCACTGCACACAAAATCCAAAGTGGAAAACTCCACACAGACGCGCAGCACTCACCACACACACTCAACACACACTTTAGTGAGCATACACCTTACAGACACTCACCACTTAATACACACACTTCACACACACACTCCACATAGCACAAACCTAACACAGACACAACACTCACCACATACACAATCTCCACAGTGCACACACCTCAAACATATGCACACCACTCATCACACACAAAGTTTACAGTGCACACCCTTCACAGACAAACACCACTCACCATACACACACCCTCCCCAGTGCACAGAACTCACACGGACACACACCACGCAGTCCACGGTCTTCACACACAATCCTGAGTGCACATACCTCAGACACACATCACACATCATACAGAAACTCAACAACACACACCTCAGAGAGACACACAGCACACAACACACAATTTATGCACACACACACTGCAATGCATACACATCACACAGACACACATCAATCACTTCACCTTATCCACAATACAGGCACTTCACACTGTCACACACCAGTCACCACACACACTCAACACACACACACTCAGTGCACACATTTTAGACAGACACACAGCACTATCTGCACACACACTCCATGGTGCACAGACCTAACACAAACACATGCCACTCATTACACAAACACACAAAAACTGCCCGGTAAACACACCTCAAACAGGCACACACCACTCTCTGCACACACTGCACACAAATATTCCACAGTGCACACACCTTAGAAAGACACGTGCCACACACACATCAAAGAGTGCATACAACTCACACAGACACACCACTCACCATACACATAACAATTTACAGAGCACACATTTCTCCCAGACATACACTAATCAACAAACACATACTCCACAGTTCACACAATTCCCACATACACAAAGCAGTAACCCCACAAACTTTCCATAGTGCACACACCACACACACACCACTCACTACACATACACTCCACATTGAAGAAACCTCATAGAGACACACGACTGACAACACCCGATACACAGTAAATACATTTCACATGGAAACACCACACTCACCACACACATTTCGCAGTGCAGACATCTCACTTAGACACATCACTCGCCACACATGTAACATTCCACAGTGCACACATTTCACACAGACACACACCACTCAACAAAAACACACTCCAACGTGCACACACCTCACACAGACACACACAACTCACCCCAGAAGAACACACAAACTGCCCAGTGCACAAAATTCACACAAACACACGGCAATCACCATAAGCACATGCTACACAGTGTACACACCACACACAGACACACACCACTCACTAAATACACAATCCACAGTGCAGACACCAAACAAAAACATACCACTTGCCACACACAATACACAGTGCACTCACCACACAGGAACACACACCAGCCCCTGCACACACAATCCAAAGTGCAGACACTCAACACAGACAAACACCACTAACCACACACACTGCACACACTCCACTGGGCATACACCTCACACCTACACACACCACTTAATACACACATTTTACCCACACACTTCACATAGCACAAACCAGAACACAGACACAAAACTAATGACACACACTCTCCACATTCCACCCACTTCACACAGATAAACACCACTCATTACACACACACTCTACAGTGCACACAAATCACCACACACACTCCACACTGCACACACCTTACACAGAGACACACCATGCACTCCACATATTCCACACTAAATCTAAAGTGCAGAAACCTTACACATACAACACTCACCACAGTCACACACCCTCCAGAGTACACACACCTCACAGAGACACACAGCATGGATTATGCAAACTCCACAAACACATGTCACAGTGCACACACATCACACGGACAAACCCCAATCACCTGATATTTTATCTAAAATAAATCTCACAGTGTCACTCACCAGTCACAACACATCCAACACACACATTCAGTGCACACATTTCACAAAGACAGACACAACTCGCACACACACTCCACAGTGCACACACCTCACACAAACACACACTGTAGAACACACAAACTACACAGTGCACACACCTTACACAGACACACACCAGATATGCACAGAAACTTCACAGTGCACACACCTCAAATGGACACAGTACACTCACCATACACACACACTCCACAGTGCACACATGTCCAACACACAGACACTACTCACAACACACACACTTCAGAATAAAGACACCTCACGCAGACCCACAACACTCAGCAAACACACAATCTACAGTGCAGACACCAAAGACAGATATACCACCTACCACACACACTGCAGAGTGCACTCAGCTCACACAGACACACACCACCGGCTGCACACAGAATCCATAGTGCAGACACTACACACAGACACCCAACACTCACCACACACACTCCACACACACTTCACTGTGCATACACCTCACACACACACGATTTATTACACACACACCCTACACATTGTACACACCACACAAAAACAGACAATACTCACCAAACACACATTCCACAGTGCAGACACCTAACACAGACATACCACTCAACACACACACTACACAGTGCACTCAACTCACACAGACACACACCACTTACAGCACTCAATATACAAAGTTTAGCTACTCTACACAGACACACACCACTCATTAGAAACACTCCACACACACTCTACTGTGCACATACCTCACACAGACACACATTACACAATACACACACTTAACACACACACTTTACATAACACACACATCACACAGACACAAAACTCACCACAAACTTTTCACAGAGCACACACTAAACACAGACACACATGACTCATCACACACAAACTGCTCAGTGCACACACCTCACACAGAAACACACCACTCACCACACACACACCCTAAACAGTGCACACATCTCACACAAACACACACCATGCAGTCCACAGACTCCACGCATTATCCACAGTGCACATAGCTTAGACACACACCACTCATCACACAGAAACTCAACAACACACTCCTCACAGAGACACAAAGCACACACCACACAAATTTTGAACACACACACCACAATGCACAAACATCACACAGACAAACACTAATCACCACAAAACCTATTCACAGTGCAGGCACCTCACACTGTCACATACCACTGACCACACACTCAACACACAATCAGTGAACAAATTTTACAGTCACACACCATTCTGCACACACAAACTACATGATGCACAGACATTACACAAACACACTCTGTAGAACACACACAATCCACAGTGCACACACCTCACAGAGACACACAAAACTCTTCCAGCACATATACTACACAATGCATGCACCTCACAAAGACACATTCCACTCACCACACACTCCACAGTGCACACACCTCACAAAAACACACACCAGTTACAACACACACACTTCACATGGAAAAAAACCTTATAAAGACACACGAATGACAACACACTACACAGTAATTACATTTTACACAAACAAACTGCACTTACCACACACACATTTTACAGTGCAGCCACATCACTCAGGCACACCACTCACCAGAAACACACACAGCACAGTAAACACACCTCACAAAGTCATTATAGACCACTCCACTCAACAACAGTCACTATACAGCTCCCTTCCAAAATCAGCCCCTATAAATCACCTTCTCAAAAACAGTCACTATAGAGCACCTCAACCAATAACAGTCAATATAAAGAACCTACCTAGCAACAGCCACTCTAGAGCACCCTACCCAACAACAGTCGCTATAGGGAACCTCAACAAACAACAGTAACTATAAAGCATTCTACCCAGAAACAGTCAATATGGAGCACTCCACCCAACAACTGTCACTATAAAGCCCTTGATGCAAGAACAGTCACTATGGAGCACTCTAAACAAAAATTCTCACTATAGATTACTCTACCCAACAACAGTCACGATAGACCCATCTCCCCAACAACAGACCCTATAGAGCACCTAGACTACAAGAGTCACTATAGAGAATCTACCCAACAAGAGTCACTATAGAGCTTTTTACAGAAAACAGTCACTACAGAGCAGTCCAGCCAACAACAGTCAGTATAGAGCACCCCACCTAGAAACAGTCAATATGGAGCACCCTACCCAGCAAAAGTCACTATAGAGCACTTTATTCAACAACAGTCACTATAGATCACCCTACCATCTATAGTTCCTATAAAGCACCCGACCAAACAACAGTCACTATAGAGCACCTACCCAACAAGATTCACTATAGAGAACCTACTCAACAACTGTCACTAAAGAGCACCTACCAAACAACAGTCAGTATAAAACACCTACCCAACAACAGTCACTGTAGAGCACTCTACCCAGAAACAGTTACTATAGAGCACTATACCAAAACACATTCATTATAAAGCACCCTACCCAAAAACAGTCACTATAGAATACCTACAAAACAACAGTCATTATTGAGAACCCTTTCCAACAACTGTCATCATAGAGCACTCTACCCAAAAAAGTCACTGTTGAGCACCCTACCCAAGAACAGTCACTATAGAGCACCCTACATAACAAAAGTCACTTTCTAGGGCACTCTATGCAACCACAGTCCCTATAAAGCACCCAATTCAGCAACAGTCATTATAGAGCACCTTCCTAAACAACACTCGCTATAGAACATTCTACCAAAAAACAGTCACTATACAGTATCCTACAAAACAACAGTCACTATAGAGCACACTACCCAACAACAGTCACTGTAGAGCACATTACCCAGCAAAAGTTACTATAGAGCACCTACCCAACGACTGTCACTATAGAGCATCCCACCCAACAACAGTCACTATAGAGCACCTACCCAACAACAGTCAGTATAAAGTACCCTACCTAAAAGAAGTCGGTATAGAGCACCCCAATCAACAACAGTCACTACAGAGCACCCTACTTAGCAACAGTCACTATAGAGCACCCTACACAACAACAGTAACTATAAGGCACCCTACCCATCATCAGTCACTATAGAGCACCAAACACAACAGTCACTATAGAGCACCCTATCAAAAAACAGTCACTATAAAGCACCCTACACAATAGATGGGTTGTTGGGTAGTGTGCTCTATAGTGACATTTGCTGGGTAGGGTTCTCTATAGTGACTGTTGTTGCATAGCAGGCTTTATAGTGACTTTTGTTGGGTAGGTTCTCTATAGTTACTGTTGCTGGATAGCGTGCTCTATAGTGACTATTGTTAGGTGGGGTGTTCTATGGTGACTGTTGCAGGGTAGAGTATATATAGTGATGGTTGTTGGGTAGGTGTTCTATAGTGATGGTTGCTCGGTAGGGGTATTTATAGTGACTGTTGTTTGATAGGTGGTCTATAGTGACTTTTGCTGTTTGGGGAGCTCTATACAGACTGTTGTTGGTTAGAGTGCTCTATAAATGAATGTTCTGAGGTGGAGTTCTCTATAGTGACTGTTGTTGGATAAAGTTATTTGTAGTGACTCATGTTGCATAGGGTGCTCTATAGTGACTGTTGTTGGGTAGGTGCTTTATAGTGAGTGTTGTTAGGGTGCTCCATAGTGACTGTTGTTGGGTATGGGGCTCTATAATAACTGTTGATGAATAGAGTGCTCTATACTGACTGTTTTTTGGGTAGGTGCTCTATAGTGACTTGTTGGTTTGAGGAGTTCTATAGTGACTCTTGATGAATAGAGTGCTCTATATATGACTTGTTTGGTGGAGTTCTTTATAGTTATTGTTGTTTAGAGTGCTTTATAGTGACAGTTGTTGGGTAGAATGCTTTATAGTGACTGTTGTTTGTTAGGTACTTTATACTGATTGTTTTTGGTTAGGGTGCTCTATAGTTACTATTTTTGGGTACTGTGTTCTATGGTAAATGTTTTTGGGTAGAGTGCTCTATAGTGACTATTGTTGGGTAGGTGTTCTATAGTGACTGTTGTTTGATAGGGTGCTTGATAGTGACTGTTGTTGTGTAGACTGCTCTCTGGTGACTGTTGCTGGTTGGAGTGCTCTATGTTGACTGTTGTTAGCTAGGGTGCCCTATTCTGACTGTTTTTCAGTAGAGTGCTTTGTAGTGACTATTTTTGGTAGGGTGTTCTATAGTGACTGTTGTTAGATAAAGTTCTATATAATGACTCTTAACGTGTAAAGAGCTTTATTGGGATTGTTGTTGGGAAGGTGCTCTAGACAAAATTTTGTTTGGTAGGGTGTTCTATACTAAGAGTTCTGGGGTAGGTGCTCCATACTGACTCTTGTTGGGTAGGTGCTCTATAGTGACTGTTTCTGTAGGTGCTTTATAGTGACTGTTGTTGGGTAGGGTGCTCTATAGTGACAGTTTACATTTAGAGAGCTCTATTCTGACTGTTGTTGTGCAGGTGCTCTATATGGACTGTTGTTAGATAGGGTGAACTATACTGATTGTCGCTGGATTGGTGCTCTATAGTTACTGTTGTTAGGTAGGGTGTTCTATAGTGACTGTTTTTGGAGGGGGCTCTATAGTGACTGTTGCTGAATAGGGTGCTCTCTAGTGACTGTTGCAGGGTAAGTGTCTCTATACTGACTGTTGCTAGGTAGAGTGCTGTATAGTGACTGTACTTTAGTAGGTACTCTATAGTGAACATTGTAGTGTTCAGTGCTTTATAGTGACTGTTGTTGAGTAGGTAATTTATAATGAATGTTGTTAAGTAGAGTGACCAATAGTGACTGCTTTTGCATAGGGTATTCTATAGTGACTGTTGTTGAGTAGTGTGCTCTATAGTGACTGTTGGGTAAGGTGTTCAATAGTGATTGTTGTTGGGTAGAATGCTCTATAGTGACTGTTATTGGGTAGCTTCTCTATGGTTATTGTTGTAAAGCAGGGGTTCTATAGTGACTGTTGTTAAGTACATTGCTCTATAGTGACTTTTTTGGAAAACAGTGTTCTAGAGTGACTGTTGTTGGGTAGATATCTCTATAGTGATTGTTGTTTGGTAGATGCTCTATCAGAACTGTTGGTGGGTAGGTTCTCTACAGTTAGAGTTGTAGGGCAGGTGCTCTATAGTGTATGTCATTGGCAGGTGATCGATAGAGACTGTTAGGTATGATGTTATATAGTGACTGTTTTTCACAGGGTGCTCCATAGTGACTCTTGTTGTGAAGGGTTCTCCCTAGTGACTGCTGCTATGTGGGGGGCTCTATTGTGACTTTTTTTGGGTGGAGTGCTCTATGGTGACTGTTGGTAGTAAGAGTGCTCTATTTTGATTGTTCTTACGGAGGGTGTTCTATAGTGACAGTTGTTAGGTAGTGCTCTATAGTGACTGCTGTTGGGTAGCATGCTTTATAGTGAATGTTGTTGGATAGAGGGCTCTAAAGTGACTATTAAGTAGGTGATCTGTAATGACTGTTTTTAGGTCGGTGCTCTATAGTGACTGTGGTTGGGTGGAATGCTGTAAGGTGACTGTTGTTGGAAAGGGTACTCTATAGTGACTGTTGCTGGGTAGGGTGCTCTAGAGTGACTATTGTTAAAAAAATTGCTCCATAGTGACTGTTGTTGCATAGGGTGCTCTATACTGACTGTTGATTGGTAGCATAATTTATACTGACTGTTGTTGTTAGGATGCTCTATACTGAATGTTGTTGGGTAGGGTGCTTTATAGTGATTGTTTTTGAATAGGTGTTCTTTAGTGACTGTGGCTGTGTATGGTGCTCTATAGTGATGTTGTTGTGTTGGTGCTCTATATTGACTGTTGGTAAGTATTTGCTCTATAGTGATTCTTGCTGCATAGGGTGCTTTATAGTGACTGTTGATGGGTAGCATGTTCTATAGTAACCTTTTTGGGGTAAGGTTCTCTATAATGACTGTTTGGTAGGGTGCTCTATAGTTACTATTGTTGAACAGGTGCTGGGTACTGACATTTGCTGGGTAGGTTTCTCTGTAGTGACTGTTGTTGGCTGGGGTGCTCTATGGTGACTGTTGTTGTGTACAGTTCTCTATAAGTTACTGTTGTTGAGTGGAGTGCTCTATAGAGACTGCTGTTGTGTAGAGCATTCTATAGTGACTGTTGTTGGGCAGTGTTCTTTACAGTGACTTGTTGGGTAGCTTGCTCTATACTGTTGTTATGTAGGTGATCTATAGTGACTGTTGTTGGGTATGGTGCTCTATTGTGACTGTTGTTGTGTAGAGTGCTCCATAGTGATAGTTGTTGAGTTGGTGATGTGTAATGACTGTTGTTGGGTATGTGCTCTATATTGACTGTTGTTGGTTAGGGTGCTGTATAGGAACTGTTGGTGGGTAGGGTGAGCTTTAGTGACTGTTGTTAGGTGGAGTGCTCTATAATGTCTGTTGTTGGGTGGGGTGCTTAATACTGACTGTTGCTAAATGGAGTGCTTCACAGTCACTCTTGTTGGGTAGAGTGCTCTATATAGGGACTGTTGTTGAATAAGTGCTCTATAGTTCCTGTTGTTGGGTAGAATGCTCTATACTGACTGTAGTTGTGTAGGATGCTCTATAGGGACTGTTGTTGGATAGGGCACTCTATGGCGACTTTTGCAGGGTAGGGTGCTCCATAGTGACTGTTGCTTTGTAGGGTGCTCTACAGTGATGGTTTTTGAGTAAGATGCTCTATACTGACTGTTGTTGGATAGGATGTTCTATATTGACTATTTTTGGGTAGGTGCTCTATTGTGACTGTTGCTAGGTAGAGTGTTCTATACTGACAGTTGCTGGGTGCAGTGCTGTAAAGGTGACTGTTGGGTGGAGTGCTCTATAGTGACTTGCTAAGTAGGTGCTTTACAGTGACTGTTGTTAGGCATGGTGCTCTGTAGTGTCTGTTGTTGGTTAGGTAATTTATAGCACCCTACACAACAACAGTCTCTGCAAAGAGCTTACACAACAACAGTCACTGTAGGACCGTCTACTAAACAACAGTCACTGGAGAAAACTCCACCCAAAAATTGTCACTATAGTGCACAATACACAACAGCAGACTATAGGGCATTCTACCGAAGAACAATCACCATGCAGCACCTACCCAAAAACAGTCACTATAATGCAGCTCTCCCAACAACAGTCACTATAGTGTACCTCCCCAACAACAGTCACTATAGAGCACCCTACCCAAAAACAATCAATATAGAGCACCTATCCAACAGCAGTCACTATAGAGCATTCTATACCACAACAGTCACTGTAGGGCAACCCACCCAACAACAGTGACTATAGAGTACTTACTAAATAACAGTCACTATAGAGCACTCCACCCAGCAACACTCAGTATAGAGCACCTCATCCAACAACAGTCACTATAGAGCACACTATCCAGTAACAATAACCATAGAGCACCTCCCCAACAACAGACAATATAGAGCACCTACACAACAACAGGAACTATAGAACACCCTAAACAAAACAGTCACTAAAGACCACACTATTCAACAGTTGTCACTATACAGCACCCAACCAACAACATTCATTATAAAGAATGCTACTCAATAACAGTCACTATAAAGCACTATAACCACAACAGTCACTATAGAGCACTCTGCATAATAGTCACTGTGAAACACTCCACCCAACAACTTTCACCTATACAGCACCCTACCCAACAACAGTCACTATAAAGCACCATAACCAACAACAGATACTACAGAGCACCCAACCCAACACCAGTCACAATAGAGTGCCTACTCCACAACAGTCACTATAGATCCCTTTAACCAACAACAGTGAATGTAGAGTACTCTAATCAACAACAGTCAATATAGAGCACTCTACCAAACAACAGTCACTATACAGCACCCTACACAACAGCAGTCACTATAGAGAACCCTACACAAGAGCAGTCACTATAAAGCAATCCAACAAACAAGAGTAAGCCTAGAGCACTTTATGCAACACCAGTTAGGATGGGGAACCACACCCAGCAACAAGTATTAAGCACCAATCTCAGCAACTGTCACTATATAGCACCCAACACAGAAATGGTCTCTATAGATTACCCTACTTAAAGACAGACGCTATAAAGCACTCTACAAACAACAGTCAATATAGAGCACCCTATCTAACAACAGTTACTATAGAGCTCCTACCCAACAACATTCACAATAAAGCATCTACACAATAACAGTCACTATGGAGCACCTACTCAACAACAGTCACTATAGTGTACTCTACTTAGCAACCATCACTGTAGGTCACCCGAGCCAACAACAATCAAGATAGAACACCCTACCCAGCAACGATCACTATAAAACACTTTACACAGTTACAGTCACTATAGAGCACCTACCCAACAGCAGTCATTATACATCCTTCTACCCAAAAAACAGTCATTACAGAGAACTTTCTCAAAAACAGTCACTATCGTGCAAACTACTCAACAACAGTCACTGTAAAGCACCTACCAAGCCACAGTCACTATAGAGTAGCATACCCAGAAACAGTCACTATAGAGCACCTTACCCAGCAACAGTTACTATAAAGCACTGTACCCAGAAACAGTCAGTATAGAGCATCCTACCCAACAACAGTCACTATGGAGCACCCTACCCAAAAACAGTCACTATAGAGCACCTACCCAACAATAGTTACTATAGAGCTCTCTATCCACCAACAGTCACTATAAAGCACTCTATGCAATAACAGTCAATGTAGAACACCCTACGCAAAAGCAGTCTCTATGGAGCACTCTACCCAGCAACAGTCACTATTGAGCACCCTACTGAACAAAAGTCAGTATAGAGCAACTTAACTGACAACAGTCACTATAGAGTACCTGCCAAGAAACTCACTATTGAGCACTTTACCAAGCAACAGTCAGTATAAAGCACATCACCATGCAAAAGTCACTATAGAGCACTCTACACAGTAATAGTGGAAAGCACCAAACTTAACAACAGTCATTATTGAGCTCTGTACTAATAATTCTCACCATAGAGCACCCTACCCAACAGCAGTCACTATAGAGTTCCTACACAACAACAGTCACTATAGAGTATGTACCCAAAAACAATCACTATGTAGAACCTACTTATCAACAGTAACTATAGAGATCTCTACCCAACAACTGTCACTATAGAGTATTCTACCCAGCAACAGTCACTATAGAGCACCCTACCCAACAAAGTCACTATAGAGCAACTACCCAACAACAGACACATTATAGCACCTACCCAAAAACTATCACTATAGAGCAACATACCCAGCAACAGTCACTATAAAGCACTTTGCACAGCTACAGTCATTATAGAGATCCCCACCAAACAATAGTTACTATAGAGCACCCTACAAACAGGAGTCACTATAGAGCACTCTACCATGCAACAGTCACTATAGAGAACACTACCCAACCACAGTCACTATAGAGGACCCTATCGAACAACAGTCACAATAGAGCACCACAACAAGGAACAGTCACAATAGAGCACACTATGCAGCAACAATCACTATAGATCACTCTACCCAACATCAGTCAGTACAGGTCACCCTGCCCAGCAACAATCACTATAGAGCACCCTACACAACAACAGTCACTTTGAAGAACTGCACCCAACAACAGTTACTATAGAGCACATATCCAACAAGAGTCATCTTAAACCAAACACTTATCAACTGTTACTATAAAGCACCCTACCCAACAATAGTTAGTATAGAGCACCAACCCAACAACAGTTACTATAGAGGATTCTACCCCAAAACGGTCAATATAGAGCTCTTTACCAAGCAACAGTGACTATGGAGCATCCTACACAAAAGCAGTCACTATAGAGCACCCTACCCAAGAAGAGTTACTATAGAGAACCCTAACAAAAACAGTCACTATAGAGAATCATACCAAACAACTGTCACTATGGAGCACCTAGCCAACATCTGTTAATATAGAACACCATACTTAACAACAATCAGTATAGAGTTCCCTACTTAATAAAATTCACTATAGAGCACCCCACACAATAACAGTTACTATAAAATATGTACCAAACAACAGTCACTATAGAGCTCTCCACCCAGCAACAGTCAGTATAGAGTACCCCATCCAACAACAGTCACTACAGAGCAAACTATCCAGCAACAGTCACCATGGAGCACCCACCAAACAACAGACAATATAGCGCACCTACACAAAAGCAGACACGATAAAGCACCCTACCCAACAACAGTCACTATAGAGCACTCTACCAAAAACATTTATGATAAGAATTCTTTCCAACAACACTCATTATAGAGAACCTACCTAACAACAGTTACTATAAAGCACCATACCCAAAAACAGTCACTTTAAAGAACCTCTCCAACAATAGTCACTATAGAGCACTCTAAGTAACAAAAGTCACTATAGAGCTCTCTAAACAATAATAATTATGAAGTACTCCACCCAACAACAATCAACTATAGAGAACTCTACCCAACAACAGTCACTATTGAGCAACCCACCCAACCACAGTCAATATAGAGCACCTTACCAACAAGAGTCACAATAGAGCACCAACTTCACAACTGTCACTATGGAGCCCTCTACCCAACAACAGTTACTGTAGAGCACTCTTGTCAACAACAGTCACTGTAGAGCACTATACCCAACCATAGTCACTATTGAGCACCCAACCCAGCAACAGTCAGTATTGAGCACCCCAATTAGCAAGAGTCAATATTGAGCACCCTACTTGACAACCCACAGTATAGAGCACCCCACTGAACAGCAGGCACTGTAGAGCACCTACCTATCATCAGTCACTATAGAGCATGCTACACAGTAACAGTCACTACAAAGCACCCTATGCAGCAGCAGTCACTGTAGAGGACTCTACACAACAACACTCACTCTTGAGCACCCTACCAAGCAGCAGTCACTTTAGAGGACTCTACACAACAACACTCACTCTTGAGCACCCTACCAAGCAATAGTCACCCTAGAGCACCCTACCCAACAACAATCACTATAAAGCACTTCACCATACAACAGTCACTAAAGAGCAGATTCCCAACAAGAGTCACTATAGGGCATGCAACCCAGCAACAGTCGCTAGAGAGCACCCTATGCAGCAGCATTCACTATACTGCACTCTACCCAACAACAGTCAATCTAGAGCACCCTACCCAGAAACAGTCATTCTAGAGCCTCCTAACCAAAAACAGTCACGATAGAGCAAAGCACACAACAGTCACTATAGAGCACCTAACCAACAAGAGTCACTATGGAGAATCTAAACAACAGTCTGTATAGAGCCCTCTACCCAAAAACAGTCACCTTAGAGCAGTCTAGCCAACAAAAGTCATTATAAAGCACCCTACAGAATAGCAGTCAGTATCTAGAGCCTTCTACACAGCAGTCACTATGGAGCACCCTACCCAACAGCAGTCACTGCAGAGCACTTCACCTAACAACAGTCACTATAGAGCACTCTACAAAATAATCACCATAGAACACTCCACCCCAAAACAGTCATTTATAGATTACTGTAACCAACAACAGTCACAATAGAGAACCCCACACAACAGCAGTCAGTATAGAGCACACTACTCAACAACAGACACTATAAATCACCCTACAAAAAAAGAGTAACTATAGAGCACCCTACCAAACAACAGTCAGTATTGAGCACCTCACACAACAACAATCACTATAGAGCATCCCACCCAAGAACAGTCACTATAGAGTACCTTCTCAAGAACAGTTACTATAGAATACTACCTAGCAACAGTAACTATAGAGCACCCCACCTAGCAGCAGTAACTATATAGCACCCTACCCAGCTACAGGCACTATACGGCACCCTACCCAAAAACAGTCACTACAGAGCACCCTACACAAGAAAAGTCAGTATAGAGTTCTCTACCAAACAACAGTCACTATAGAGCACCTACCCAACAACAGACATTATAGAGCACCTACACAGCAACTGTCACTATAGAGCACCTACCTAATAAGAGTCACTATTGAGCAACTACCCAACAACAATCACTATAAAGAACAGTGCCCAGCAACATTCACCATAAAGCACTGTACCCAACAAGAGTCACCATAGAGCAACATATCCAACAACAGTCACTATAGAGCAACAACCCCAAAATACTCAATATAGAGCATCTATCCAACAACAGTCACTATAGAGCACAGTGTTCAACAACAGTAACTATAGAGCACCTACCCATCAATAGTAACTATAGAGCCCTCTATTTAACTACAGCCACTATAGAGCACTCTACCCAGCCACAGTCACTATAGAGCACCCCACCAAAACCATCACTATACAGTACCTTTCCCAGCAACAGTCACAAAAGAGCACCTTTTCAACAATAGTCACTATAGGGAACCCTACCCAAAAACAGTCACTATAGTGCACCATACCCAACAATAGTCACCATGGAGTAGGCTACACAGCAGCAGTCAGTACAGTGCACCCTAAGAAGCAACAGTCACTATAGAGCATCCTAACCAACAACAGTCACTCCTGAGCACCCTACACAGCAACAGTCACTATAGAGCAACCTAACAAGGAAAAGTCACTGTACAGCATTCCACCCAACAACTGTCACTATAGAACACCCTACCCAAGAAAAGTCACTATATAGCAACCAACACAACAGTCACTATAGAGCACCCTACATGACAACAGTCACTATAGAGCACTCCACCCAACAAGAGTCACTATAGAGAACCTACCAACCACAAGCCTTTATAGAGCAACTACCCAACAACAGTCACTATACAAAACTCTACACAATGACAGTCACTATGGAGCACCATTTCTAACAGTAGTCACTATAGAGAACTTACTTAAAAACTATCACTATGGAGCACATAACCAGCAACAGTCACTATAAAGCACTCTACCCAAAAACAATCACTATAAAACAACATACTCAACAACAGTGACTATAGAGCACAATATTCAACAACAGTCACTATAGGAAACCGACCCATTAATAGTCATTATAGAGCCCTGTCCTAAACAACAGTCACTATAGAAAACTACAAAACAGTCACTATACAACACTCCATTCAATAACAGTCACTTATAGAGCCCTATACCAAACAACAGTCACTCTAAAGAACTCCACACGACAGCAGTCATTATAAAGCACTCTACCCTACAAGAGTCACTACAGAGCACCCAAAACAATAACAGTCAGTATCTACAGCCCCCTACACAAAAACCATCACTATAAAACACGCTACCCAACAACAGTCCCTACAGAGCACTCCACCCAACAACAATCATGATAAAGCAGTCTACAAAATACTACAAAACACTCCACCCAACAACAGTCACTTATAGAGCACTCTACTCAACAACAGTCACTATACAGAACCCCACACAACTGCAGTCACTATACAGCACCTAATCAACAACAGTTGACATAGAGCACCATACCAAATAACAGTCGCTATAGAGCACCCTACCAAACAACAATCACTATAGAGCACCTACCCAACAACAGTCACTATCTAGAGCACTCTACCCAAAAGCAGTAACTATAGAGCATTCTACTCAGCAACAGTCAGTATTGATCACCCCACCCAACAACAGACACTATAGAGCCCTCTACCAAAGAATATTCACTATAACACAAACTACCAAACAACAGTAAATATAGAGCACCATAACCAACAACAATCACTGTGGCACACATAATCAATAACAGTCACTATAGAGCTCCCTACAAAACAACAGTCACTGTAGATGACCTATGCAAAATCAGTCAGTACAGAGCAACCCATTTGACAAGTCACTGTAGAGCACTCTACTCAACAACAGTCACTATAAAGCACTCTACCTAAAAACAATCACTATAAAATGAAGTACTCAACAACAGTGACTATAAAGCACCATATTGAACAACAGTCATTATAGAACATCTACCCATCAATAGTCATTATACAGGGTGTCCCCAACCTCAGTCACTATAGAGCAATTTACAAAAGAGTCACTATACAAAACTCCACTCAACAACAGTAACTTATAGAGCCCACTACCCAACAACAGTCACTATAGAGCACTGCACCAAATAACAGTCACTATAGAGCTTCTAACCAACAACAGTCACTGTAAGACACCTACACAACAACAGTCACTATAGAGCCCTCTACCCAGAAACAGTCACCTTGGGGCAGTCTACCCAACAAGAGTCACAATAGAGCACCCTACACAATAACAGTCAGTATCTAGAGCCCCCTACACAACAGTCACTATAAGGCACCCTACCCAACCACAGTCAATACAGAGCAGTCTGCCCAACAACATTCTCTATACAGCACTCTACAAAATGATCACTATGGAACACTCCACAAGCAACATTCACTTATAGATCACTCTAACCAACAATAGTCACTATAAAGTATGCTACACAGCAACAGTCAGTATAAAGCACCCTATGCAGCAACAGTCACCAAAAAGCACTCTACCCAACAGGAGTTACAATAGAGCACCCAACACAATAACAGTCAGTATCTAGAGCCACCTACCCAAAAACTGTCACTATATAACATTCTATTCAACAACAGTCACTACAGAGCACTACACCCAACAACAGTCACTATAGAGCACTCTACAAAATAGTCACTATAGAACACTCCCACCAACTTCAGTCACTTATAAAGCACTCTACCCAAAAACAGTCACTATAGAGAACCCCAAACAACAGCAGTCACTATAGAGCACAATACTCAACAACAGTCACTATAGAGCACTCTATGGAAAAACAGTGATTATAGAGCACCCTACACAACAACAGTCAGTATTAAACACCCCAAGCAACAGCAGTCACTTAAGAGCACTCCACCCAGCAACAGTACTATAGAGCACCCCACCCAACAACATTCACTATAGAGTACCTGTTCAGGAACTGTCACTATAGAGCACTCTATTTTAAAACAGTCACTATAGAGCACCCCCACAGCAACAATCACTATAGAGCACCCTACACATCTACAGTCACACTATAGCACACAAACAAGAACATTTACTATAGAGCACCTACCCAACAATGGTAACTATAGAGCACCTATGCAATGACTGTCACTATAGAGGAACCTACCCAGAAACAGTCTGTATACAGCCCCTTCCCAAAAACAGTCACTATAAAATTTTCTACCCATCAACAGTCACTATACAGAACTCTATTCAACAACCATCACTATAAATCACCCTATCCAAAAACAGTCACTGTAGAGAACCCTACCCACAACAGTCACTGTAAAGAACCTTCTCAGGAACACTCACTATAAAGCACCATACCTAGCAAGAGTCAGTATACAGCATCCCACCCAGTAACAGTCACTATAGGACACCCTACCCATCAACAGTATCTATAGAGCACCCTAGAAAACAACACGCAGTATACAGCTCTATAGCCATCAATAGTCACTAAAAAGCACCCTACCTAACAGCAGTCACTATAGAGCACCTACCCAACATCTGACACTATACAGTACCTACCCAACAACTGTTACTATAGAGCACCTACCTAATAACAGTCACTATTGAGCACCGAACCAACAACATTCACTATAGAGATTAGTACTAGCAACAGTCACTATAGAGCACTGTACCCAAAAACAGTCACCATAGAGCAACATACCCAACAACAGTCACTATAGAGCACCAACCCTAAAACAATTACTATACAGCATCTACCTAACAACAGTTAGTAAAGAGCACTCTAGTGAACAGCAATTACTATAGCACACCATACCCCACAACAGTCACTATAGAGCACACTATTCAACAACAGTAACTGTAGAGCACATACCCATCGACAGTCACTTTAGAGCCCTCTATTCAACAACAGTCACTATGGAGCACTCTACCCCACAGCAGTCACTATAAAGCACCCCACCCAAATAGTAACTATAGAGCACCCTACCCAGCAACAGTCCAAAAAAGCACCTTTTCTACAATAGTCACTATAGAGCACCCTACACATAAACCGTCACTATAGAGCATGCTACTTAACAATAGTCACTATGGAGTACACTACACATCACAGTCAGCATAGAGCACTCTATGAAGCAACAGTCAGTATAGAGCAATCTACCCAACAACAGTCATTCTAGAGCACCCTACACAGCAACAGTTACTATAGAGCAACCTAACCAGCAAAAGTCACCATACAGCATTGCACCCAACTGTCACTATAGAACACCCTATGCAAGAAAAGTCACTATACAGCACTCTACACAGAAACAGTCACTATAGAGAAGCCCACACAACAATAGTCACTATAGAGCACTTCACTTAAAAACAGTCTCTATAGAAATTCTACTCACTACAAGTCACTATAGAGCACCTACCCAAAAACAATCACTATAGAAAACTCTACCCAACAACAGTCTCTATGGAGGACTGTACCCAAAAACAGTCACTATAGAGCACCTACCCCAAAACAATCACTATAGGGCACATACCCAGGAACAGTCACTATACGACACTCTACCCAAAAACAATCACTATAAAACAACGTAGTCAAAAACAGTGACTATAGAGCACAATATTCAACAATAGTCAATATAGAACATCACACCCAACAGCAGTCACTATAGAATACCTATGAAACAAAAATCACTATAGAGCACTCTAACCAGGAACAGTCAGGATACAGCACCCTACTCAAGAACAGTCACTATTGAGAACTCTACCCAACAACTGTAACTATAAAGCACTCTACCCCACAACAATCTCTATAGAGCACCTACCTAACAACAGTCACTATAGATCCGTCTATAAAAAACCAGTCACGAGGGGCAGAGGAGGCAAGATGGCGTCATAGAAGCGACTCAGGATTGCAGCTCTCAGTGAAGGCGCAGAGGGTGAGTCCTAGCCACATTCTCGGATGGACCTTTTATGCCCACAGAGTGCTGAAAGTCCCAGGTGTGGGAGAGACACGAGACGCTAGAACACCCGGCTGGCGGAGCCAGCTCCCACGGCCGCTATGGCCGGCGCCGCAGCAGGACCCAGCAAGGAACTCACTGGTCTGGGTGCCCTGCTAAACCGGCAATCTGAGATTTGGAAGGGCAGAATGGCATGTCCATCAGATTGAACGGGACTTGGACAATGAGCCAGACCAGGAGTTTCCTGGGAAGCATGATCTGAGCCTGGGTAGTGGGCAGCGGCACGGGAGATCGCACGGATCCCAGTGCCCTATCAGCAGGCTACTGGGGCGCCAGTGAGAGAGTCGACCTTTCAGCTTGCGGAGAGGAAGAGAGAGACAGAGGACGGACTCTGAGGCAGGGAGCTGGGTGATCGGGCTTGGCGGGTCCCACGCTCACGGGGACAAGCAGGGCGGCGACTGGAGGTGCTTGGGGCTGAGAGTTTTGCTGCTGGCATCTAGGACGGTGCAGCCAGGTGAGGGAGGGGCGTCCACCATTGCTGACGCAATCTGCCCCCACTGAAGTCCGCCCAGGACTGACACAGCCTGCTGTTGCCGAGGCAACCTGCCATAACAGAGAGACTCCGACAGGAGGGGGTAGCGCTCCACAGCAGAAGGGAGCCCAGCAGCAACAGGTGGACCCGCGCTAGCAGGTCAGAGCCTCGGCAGACAAATAGTGAATAGACTGCCTCTTAGTAGGGCAGGACAGTGCAACAGATACTAATAAAGAAAGCCCCAACTCCCTGAGACAGAGCATCTAAGGGGGGAGGAAAAAGGGGTGGTGTTTTATGAGTTTTATTGCAGCACACATAAACAACCTCCCAACAACCCTGAATGAAAAACGGAGCTCACATCTCAGCACTGCAGCTCCTGTAAAGCACAGACTGTCTCCTCAAGCAGCTCCCCGACCCCTGTATATCCAAAGAGTCACCCCAAAAAAAGGACTAATCAGACTAACATTTGGTGGGCATCATTCTAGAACGAAGACAGCAGAAGAAGAAACTGGTATCATGCCTCACGGTTCCACAGCTGCTGCAGGTATACCCCAGACAAGCAGGGCCTGGAGTGGACCTCAGCACTCATACAGCAGAGGGTATAGACCATTAGAGGGAAAACTAAGTAACAGAAATACTTCATCATCAACAATCTCAGCGTCCACAAAGAGACCCAATTGAAAAATCAGCAACTACAAAGACAACAGGCAGATAAATCCATAAAGATGGGAAGAAACCAGCGCAAAAAGGAGGAAAACACCCGAAACCAAAACACCTCACACCCAAAAAAGGACCAAAACTCCTCACCAGCAAGGGAACAAAGCTGGACGCAGAATGAGTGTGATGAAATGACGGAATCAGACTTCAGAAAGTGGATAATGAGAAACTTCAGTGAGCTAAAGGAACATGTTCTAAACCAGTGCAAAGAAACTAAGAACCTTGAAAAAAGATTTCAAGAAAGATTCGAGGAAGTGATAACAAGAATGGACAACTTAGAGAGGAATATGAATGAATTGAAGGAGCTGAAAAACACAACACGAGAACTTCGTGAAGCATGCACAAGCTTCAACAGCCGAATTGACCAAGCAGAAGAAAGAATATCAGAAGTTGATCAACTCAATGAAATAAAACGAGAAACCAAGATTAAAGAAAAAAGCACAAAAAGGAATGAACAAAATCTCCAATAACCGTGGGACTATGTGAAGAGACCCAACCTACGTTTGATAGGTGTACCAGAATGTGATGAAGAGAATGAATCCAAGCTGGAAAACACTCTTCAGGATATTATCCAGGAAAATTTCCCCAACCTAGCAAGACAGGTCAATACTCAACTCCAGGAAATACAGAGAACACCACGAAGATACTCTGCAAGAAGAGCAACCCCAAGGCACATAATCGTCAGATTCACCAGGGTTGAAATGAAGGAGAAAATACTAAGGGCAGTCAGAGAGAAAGGTCGGGTCACCCACAAACGGAAGCCCATCAGACTCAGAGCAGATCTCTCGGCAGAGACTCTACAAGCCAGAAGAGAGTGGGGGCCAATATTCAACATCCTTAAAGAAAAGAGCTTTCAACCCAGAATTTCATATCCAGCGAAACTGAGCTTCATAAGTGAACGAAAAATAAAATCCTTCATGAACAAGCAAGTACTCAGAGATTTTGTCACCACTAGGCCTACTTTACAAGAGCTCCTGAAAGAGGCACTACACATAGAAAGAAACAACCAGTACCAGCCATCCTAAAACCATACTAAATGCTAAAGACCATCAACAAAATGAAGAATCTACAGGAACCAACGGGCAAAACAGCCAGCTAGCATCAAAATGGCAGTATCAAATTCACACATAAATATCTTAACCCTGAATGTAAATGGGCTAAATGCACCAATCAAAAGACACAGACTGGTAAATTGGAAAAAAAAAACCATCAGTGTGCTGTATCCAGGAAACCCACCTCACACGCAAAGATACACAAAGGCTCAAAATAAAAGGATGGAGGAAGATTTACCAAGCAAATGGAGAGCAAAAAACCCAGGAGTTGCAATTCTCATCTCTGATAAAATAGACTTTAAAGCAACAAAAATCAAAAGGGACAAAGAAGGTCATTACATAATGGTAAAAGGATCGATACAACAAGAAGAGCTAACAATTCTAAATATATATGGAACCAATGTAGGAGCACCCAGATATATAAAGCAAGTTCTTAATGACTTAGAAAGAGACTTAGACTCCCACAAAATAATAGTGGGAGTCTTTAACACTCCACTGTCAATAGCATTCAGGTCAACAAGACATAAAATTAACAAGGATATCCAGGACTTGAACTCAGACCTGGAACAAGCAAACCTGATAGACATTTACAGAATTCTCCACCCAAATTCCACACAATATACATTCTTCTCAGCACCACATCACACCTACTCCAAAATTGACCACATAATTGGAAGTAAAGCACTCCTCAGCAAATCCAAAACAATGGAAACCATAACAAACAGTCTCTCAGACCATAGGGCAATCAAGTTGGAACTCAGAATTCAGAAAATAACTCAGAACCACACAGCTTCATGGAAACTGAACAACTGGCTCTTGAATGTCGATTGTATAAACAATGAAATGAAGGCAGAAATAAAGAAGTTCTTTGAAACCAACGAGAATGAAGACACAACGTACCAGAATCTCTGGGACACATTTAAAGCAGTCTGTAGAGGAAAATATATAGCAATAAGTGCCCACATGAGAAGAGTGGAGAGATCCAAAATTGACACCCTATCGTCAAAATTGAAAGAGCTAGAGGAGCAAGATCAAAAAAGCTCAAAACCTAGCCGAAGACAAGAAATAACTAAGATCAGAGCAGAACTGAAGGAGATAGAGACAAGAAAAACCCTTCAAAAAATCAATAAATCTAAGAGCTGGTTTTTCGAAAGATCAACAAAATAGACAGACCACTAGCCAGACTGATAAAAAAGAAAAAAGAGAACAACCAAATAGATGCAATAAAAAACGATAATGGGGAAATCACCACAGATTCCACAGAAATTCAAACCATCATCAGAGAATACTACAAACAACTCTATGCACAAAAACTAGTAAACCAGGAAGAAATGGATAAATTCCTGGATGCCTGTGTCCTCCCAATCCTAAACCAGGAGGAAGCCAAAACTATGAATAGACCAATAACAAGGTCTGAAGTTGAGGCAGCAATTAAGAGCCTACCACACAAAAGAAGCCCAGGTCCAGATGGGTTCACAGCTGAATTCTACGAGACACACAAAAGGATCTGGTACCATTCCTCCTGAAACTATTCCAAATAATCCAAAAAGAGGAAACCCTTCCCAAATCATTTTATGAGACCAACATCATCCTGATACCAAAACCTGGCAGAGACTCAACAAGAAAAGAAAACTTCAGGCCAATATCCATGATGAACATAGATGCAAAAATCTTCAATGAAATACTGGCAAACCGATTGCAACAGCACATTAAAAAACTTATCCATCATGATCAAGTAGGATTCATCCCGGGGATGCAAGGCTGGTTCAACATACGCAAGTCTATAAATGTAATTCACCACATAAACAGAAGCAAAAACAAAAACCACATGACTATCTCAATTGACGCAGAGAAAGCATTTGACAAAATTCAACAGCCCTTTATGCTAAAAACCCTCAATAAGCTTGGTATTGATGGAACGTATCTCAAAGTAATAAAAGCTATTTACGACAAACCAACAGCCAATATTATACTTAATGGGCAAAAACTGGAAGCATTCCCTTTGAAATCCGGCACTAGAGAAGGATGCCCTCTCTCAGCACTCCTATTGAACATAGTACTGGAAGCTCTAGCCAGAGCAATCAGGCAAGAAAAAGAAATAAAAGGTATTCAAATAGGAAAGGTGGAAGCCAAATTGTCTCTATTTGCAGACGACATGATAGTATACCTAGAAGACCCCATCACCTCAGCCCAAAAGCTACTGCAACTGATAAGCAACTTCAGCAATGTCTCAGGATATAAAGTCAATGTTCAAAAATCACAAGCATTCCTATACACCAATAACAGACTTAAAGAGAACCAAATCAAGAATGAACTGCCATTCACAATTGCTACAAAGGAAATAAAACACCTAGGAATACAACTCACAAGGAATGTAAGGGACCTCTTTAAGGAAAACTACAAACCACTGGTCAATGAAATAAGAGAGGACACAAACAGATGGAGAAACATTCCATGTTCGTGGTTAGGAAGAATCAATATCGTGAAAATGGCTATATTGCCCAAAGTAATTTATACAATCAATGCTATCCCCATCTAACTACCATTGAATTTTTTCACATAACTGGAAAAAACCACCATGAATCTCATATGGAACCAAAAAACAGCCCGCATAGCCAAGTCAATTCTAAGCAAAAAGAACACAGCGGGAGGCATCACACTACCAGACTTCAAACTATACTACAAGGCTACAGTAATCAAAACAGCATGGTACTGGTACCAAAACAGAGATATAGACCAACGGAACAGAACAGAAGCATCGGAGGCAACACAACATATCTACAACCATATTATCTTTGATAAACCAGACAAAAACAGGCAATGGGGAAAGGATTCCCTATTTAATAAATGGTGTTGGGAAAACTGGCTAGCCATGTGCAGAAAGCAGAAACTGGACCCCTTCCTGACACCTTACACTAAAATTAACTCCAGATGGATTAAATACTTAAACGTAAGACCTGACACCATAAAAACCCTAGAAGAAAATTTAGGCAAAACCATTCAGGACATAGGAGTAGGCAAGGACTTCATGAACAAAACACCAAAAGCATTGGCAACAAAAGCCAAAATAGACAAATGGGACCTAATCCAAGTTCACAGCTTCTGCACGTCAAAAGAAACAGTCACTAGAGTGAATCGGCAATCATCAGAATGGGAAAAAATCTTTGCAGTTTACACATCTGACAAAGGGCTGATATCCAGAATTTACAAAGAACTCAAACAAATTTACAGGAAAAAAAACAAACAAGCCCATTCAAAAATGGGCAAAGGATATGAACAGAAACTTTACAAAAGAAGACATACGTAAGGCCAACAAACATATGAAAAAGTGCTCATCATCACTGGTCATTAGAGAGATGCACATCAAAACCACATTGAGATACCATCTCACACCAGTTAGAATGTCGATCATTAAAAAATCTGGAGACAGCAGATGCTGGAGAGGATGTGGAGAAATAGGAACACTCTTACACTGTAGGTGGGAGTGTAAATTAGTTCAACCATTGTGGAAGACAGTGTGGCGATTCCTCAGGGACCTAGAAATAGAAATTCCATTTGATCCAGCAATCCCATTACTGGGTATCTATCCAAAGGACTATAAATCATTCTACTATAAGGACACATGCACATGAATGTTCATTGCAGCACTGTTTAAAATAGCAAAGACCTGGAACCAACCCAAATGCCAATCGATGATAGACTGGACTGGGAAAATGTGGCACATATACACCATGGAATATTATGCAGCAATCAAAAATGATGAGTTTGTGTCCTTTGTAAGGACATGGATGAATCTGGGGAACATCATTATCAGCAAACTGACACAAGAACAGAAAAAGAAATACCACATATATTCACTCATAAGTGGGTGAGAAAAATGAGAACACATGGACACAGAGAGGCGGTCTACTATACACTGGGGACTATTGGGGGGAATGGGGGAGGGACAGCGGGGGGGGCTGGGGAGGGATAGCCTGGGGATGAATGCCAAGTGTGGGTGAAGGGGAGGAAGGCAGCAAAACACACTGCCATGTGTGTACCTATGCAACTATCTTGCACGTTCTGCACATGTACCCCAAAACCTATAATGTAATAAAAATGAAAAATAATAAAAAAAACCAGTCACTATAAAGCACCTACTCTATGACAGTCACTATAGAGCCCTCTAACCAATAATAGACACTGTGGAGCACTCTTGTCAACTACAGTCACTGCAGAGCACTACACCCAATAACAGTCACTATAGAGCACCCCACACTGCAACAGTCAGTATTGAGCATCCCCCCAGCAACAGTCACTATAGGGCACTTTACTAAAGAACAGACAGTGTATAAAAGCCTACCAACAGCACTCAATTTAGAGCATTTTACCTAAAAACAGTCACTATGGAGCTCCTGCCCAATAATTGTCTCTATGGAGCACCTACACAACAACCGTAACTATAGAGCATCTACCCAATATCAAGCACTATAAAGCACCTTTCCTACAACTGTCAGTATAGAGAATTCTACCCATCAACCATTACTAGCGAGTACCTCATTCAATAACAGTCACTATGAACATGCTACACAACAGTAACTATAAATCACCTACCCAAAAAGGGTCACTGTAGAGCACATACCCAACAACAGTCACTATAGAGCACCCTATGTAGCAACAGTCACCATAGAGCACCTACCCAACAATGGTCACAATAGAGTACTCTACCCAGTATCAGTATTCATAAAGCACCCCACCAAATAAATCAGTACAGATTATCATACGAAGCAACAGTCACTATGAGCACTGACCCAACAACAGTTAATATAGGGTACCTTACAAAAAAAGAGTCACTCTAAAGAACGTACACACAGTCACAATAGAGCACTCTGTACAGTAGTCACTGTGAAACACTCCACCCAACAACAGTCACCTATGGAGCACCCTACCAAAGAACAGTCACAATAGAGCACCCCACCCAACAACAGTCACTATAGAGTACCTACCAAACAAGTCACTATAGATCACCCTACCCGACAACAATCACTATAGAGAACCTACGCAACAGGAGTCACGTTAAAGCCCTATCCAAAAAACTGTCAATATAGAGCAATCTACCCATCAACAGTCACTATGGAGCACCGTAAACTACCACAGTTACCATCTAGAGCACTGTAAACAACAACAGTAATTATAGATAACCCCACCCAACAACAGTCACTAGGTATGGTGCACCATACCTACATCAGACTCTATAGAACATTCTCCCAAACAGCAGTCACTATACAGCACCTACTCAACAACAGTCACTATAAAGCACTCCACCCAACAATAGTCACCATAGAGTACCTACACAAACAAGGCACTATAGAGCACTCTACCTGGCAACAGTCAGTATAAAGCACATTACTCAACAGCATTCAGTATAGAGCACCCTACATAGCAACAGTCACTGTAGAGCACCCTACACAGCAACAGTCACTATAGAGCAAGCTACAAGCAAGAGTCACTATAAACCACCTCCCAAGAAACTATCAGTTTAGAGCAAAACACCAACACAGTCACTATAGAGTACCTACCCTATAAAAGTCACTATAGTGCAACTTACCAAGCAACAGTTACTATAGAGTACCTACCCAACATGTCACAATAAAGCACCCTACCCAGCAACTGTCACTATACAGAACTCTACCCAGCAACAGTCACTATAGAGATCCACACATGACAACAGTCAGTATAAAGCAGTATACCCAACAACAGTCACTATAGAACACACTACCCATCAACAGTCCCTATTGACACCATACCAAGAAGAGTACCTATAGAGCACTTTACCCAGCAAGAGTCATTATAGAGGACTGTACCCAACAACACTCACTATAGAGCACCCTACCAAACAAAAGTCACTACAAAGCACTCCAACCAACAACAGTCATCTGTAGAGCACTCTACCCAACAACAGACACTATAGACCACCCAAACAAACAACAGTCACAATAGAGCACCCTATCCAACAACAGTCACAATAGAGCATTCTACCCAGCAACAGTAGCAATAGAGTACCCTATGCAGCCACAGTCACTATAGAGAAATTTACCTAATATCAGTTACTATAGATTACCCTACCCAGCAACAGTCACTATAGAGCACCTACACAATAACAGTCACTAGAGTGCACACTATCCAAAAAAAAATCAATATAGGGCACATTCCCAAAACAGTCACTATAGAGCACTCTGCCCATCAAGAGTCACTATAGAGAACTCTACACAATAGTCACTATAGAACACTCCACCCAACAATAGTCAGCTATAGAGTACGTTAACCAACAACAGTCACTATAGGGCAGCAAACCCAACAACAGTCACTATACAGCACTCTGCTTAACAAGAGTCACTATAGAGCACTCTATACAATAGTCACTATAGAACAGTCCACCCAAGAACAGTCACCTGTAGAGCACTCTAACCAACAACAGTCACTATAGAGCACCCAACTCAACAACAGTCACTGTAGAGTAACCTACCCAACAACAGTCACTATTTAGCGCACTCTACCCAACAACAGTCACTATAGATTACTTCACCCAGCCAGTCAGTATTGTGCACCCCACCCAACAACAGACAGTATAGAGCACTCCACCCAAAACATTCACTATAGCGCATCCTACCCAACAGCAGTTACTATAGAGCACACTAACAAACAACAGCAACTATAGAGCACATACTTAACATCTGTCATTATACAGCACCTACCCAACAACAGTCAGTATAGGTCACCTACTTAACAACAGTCACAATAGAGCACCTACCAAATAATTGTCAGTATATAGCAAGATACCCAACAAGTGATTGTAGAGCACTCTACCCAACAACAGTCACTGTATAGTACTCCACACAACAGTCTGTATAAAGCACGCCACCCAACAACGGTCACTTACAGAGCACTCTACCAAACAAGAGTCACCATAGAACACCCCACCCAACAACAGTTACTGTAGAGCACCCTACACAGAAACAGTCACTACAGAGCCGCTATAAAACTATAGTCACTATAGAGCACCTTACACAACAGTCACTAGAGAGCACCCTAACCAACAACAGTCACTATAGAGTATGCTAACCAGCAGCAGTCACTATAGAGCACCCTATGCAGCAGCAGGCATTAGGGAGCACTCTACCCAACAACAGTCTCTCTAGAGCACCCTACCCAGCAACAGTCACTCTAGAGCACATTACCTAACAAGAGTCAATATACAGCACTGCACCCAACAACAGTCACTATAGAGCACCTACCCAACAACAGTCAGTATAAAGCCCTCCACCCAAAAACAATCACTATAGAGCAGTCTACACAACAAGATTCACTATGGAGCACTCTACATAATAACAGCCAGTATCTAGAGCTCCCTAACCAACAATAGTCACTATAAAGCACCCTACGTAACAACAGTCACTACAGAGCACTCCACCAAAAAACAGTCACTATAGAGCACTCTACATAATTGTCACAATAGAACACTCCAATCAACAACAGTTACTTATAAATCACTCTACCCAAAACCAGTCACTAGAGAGAACCCCACAAAAGAACAATCAGTATAGATCACACACACAAAAACTGTCACTATAGAACACTCTACACAACAGCAGTCACTATAAAGTACTTCACCAAAACAACAGTCACTTATAGAGCACTCTACTCAACAATATTCGCTATAGAGCACCCCACCCAACAACAGTCACTTATAGAGCACTCTACCCAACCATGTGCACTATAAAGCACCTTACCCAACAACAGTCACTATAGAGCAGTCTGCCCAACATCAGTCACTATAGAGCACCTACACAACAAGAGTCACTATACAGCACCAACTAAACAAGTCTGTATAAAGCACCTTACCCAATCAGTCACTATAGAATACCATACCCAAGAACAGTCACTATAGAGCACTCTACCCAAAAACAGTCCCTATAGGGCACCTTACCCAACAACAGTCACTATAAAGCACTCCACCCAACAACAGTCATTCTAGAGAACCCTGCCCAACAACAGTCACTATAGAGCACACTATGCAAAAACAGACACTATAGAGCACCTACATAACAACAGACACTATATAGCACCTACACAAAAACAGACACTCTAGAACACATTACCTGACAACAGTCACTTCAGAGTGCCCTATGTAAAAAGAGTCACTATAGAGTACTCCACCCAACAAGTGTCACCATAGATAACTCACCCAAACACACACAGTATAGAGCACCCTATTGAACAAGAGACACTATAGAGCATCCTACCCAACAACAGTCACTATATAGCACCCTAACCAACAACAGTCACTCTAGAGCACCCTACCCAAGAACAGTGAATATAGAGCACCCTACCAAACAACATTTATTATAGAGCACTCTACCCAACAACATTAACTATACAGCACCTACCTAACAATAGTCACTATAGAGTACCCTACCCTACAACAATCACTATAGAGTACCTACTAAAAACAGTCACTATAGAGCACTCTACCCAGCCCCAGTAACTATAGAGCACCCCACCCAGCAACAGTTACTATAGAGCACCCTATTCACCAACAGTCACTATAGATCACACTACCAACAACAGTCACTGTAGAGGACTCTACATATCAACAGTCACTATGGAACACCTACAGACCAACAGTCATTATAAAGCACCTACCCATCCAAAGTAACTATAGAGCAACTTCCCAAAAAATGTCAGTGTACAGCAACCTACCCTACAACAGTCCGTATAGAGTGCCTTTTGAACAACAGTCACTATAAAACTCTCTACGGGTCAATAATCACAATGAACACACTACCAAACAAAAGTCACTATAGAGCACTCTACCCACAACAGTCACTCTTGAGCACCCTACCTAACAACAGTCACTATGGAGCACCCTACCAACAGCAGTTACTATAGAGCACTGTATGCAACAACAGTCACTATACAGCACCTACCCAACAACAGACACTATAGAGCAACTACCAAACAACAGTCATATAGAGCACCTACCCACAGTCACTATAGATCACCTACCCAACAACAGTCCCTATAGAAAACTTTACCCAATTGAAACAAATTGTTCTAAACCAATGCAAAGAAACTAAGAACTTTGAAAAAAGGTTAGACGAAATGTTAAAAAGAATGGACAATATAGAAAGGAATATAAATGAACTAATGGAGTTGAAAAATACAACACGAGAACTTAGTGAAATATGCACAAGTTTGAATAGCCGAATTGATCAAGCAGAAGAAAGGATATCAGAGGTCGAAGACCGACTTAATGAAATGGAACGAGAAGACAAGAATAGAGAAAAAAGGATAAAAAGGAATGAGCAAAGTCTCCAAGAATTATGGGACTATGTGAAAAGACCAAATCTACGTTTAATAGGTGTACCTGAAAGTGATGGAGAGAATGAATCCCAGCTGGAAAATATTCTTCAGGATATTATCCAGGAGAATTTTCCCAATCTAGCAAAGCAGGATACCATTCAACCTCAAGTAATACAGAGAACACCACAAAGATATTCCTTAAGAAGAGCAACCCCAAGACACATAATCATTAGATTCACCAGGGTTGAAACAAAGGAGAAAATTCTAAGGGCAGCCAGAGAGAAAGGTCAGGTTACCCACAAAGGGAAGCCTATTAGACTTACAGCAGATCTCTCAGTAGAAACCCTACAAGCCAGAAGAGAGTGGGGGCCGATATTTAATATCCTCAAAGAACAGAAATTTCAGCCCAGAATTTCATATCCTGCCAAACTAAGCTTCACAATTGAAGGAAAAATAAAATCTTTTATGAACAAGCAAGTACTCAGAGATTTTATTACCACCAGGCCTGCTTTACAAAAACTTTTGAAAGAAGCATTACACACAGAAAGGAACAACCAGTATTAGCCTTTCTAAAAATATACTAAAAAGTAAAGAACATCAACAGAAAGAAGAATTTACATCAACAAATGGATAAAATAGCCAGTTAACATCAAATGGCAGTAATCTTAAATGGAAATCGACTAAATTTTCTAATTAAAAATACAGCCAAAAATCTAACGGTATACTACAACCAGACCTATTTTATATCCAAAGATATACATATATTAAAAACAAAGGGTTGGAGAAAGATTTACCAATCAAATAGAGAAAAAAAACAAATAAATAAACAAAAAGGAGTTGCAATTCATGCATTTGATAAAACAGATTTCAAACCAAAAAAGATAGAGTGGTATAAGGATCAATGCATTCTAACACCCAGATACATAAGACCCATAAAGAGATTCAGACTCAACGAAACAGAAAATTAATAAGGATATCCAGAATCTGAACTCAGATCAGTAAGAAGTAAACTTAATAAGCAAACTCTTCACTTTAGATAAATAAAATATACATTCTCCATTTTAAATACATAAAATAATGATTGGCCATTATTAATAGCCATTTATAGAATAAAGCAATATTTCTGTTCTCTCTCCCTCTTTTTCTTCCTCTCTTTTCCTTTCAAAAAAAAGACCCTCTATATCCTCTCTTTCCCTCAGCTAAAAAAAAAAAAAAAAAAAAGAAAGAAAGAAACCAAGCCTATGAGGTGGCTGCAGATGAGATACATCTAAAACATTTTTCTCTTTGCTGTCCTTCACTACATGAGGTCACACACCAGCTCCTTAAGCGTTGTTGCTTTCTCCTTGCTTGTGTCGAAAAAGATATCACTGGATGGAAAATTTAAAGCATAAATTAGTGCCTATCTCAGAGTATTATAAAACTCTTTTTTAGAATCTGCAGCTGTTTAGTCATTAGGCTTGTTATAGATAGTATATCCTTTTCTCAGCTAAAATCAGACCTTCAAATCTATACCCCATAAAAAAAAAAAGAAAAAAAAAAAAAAAAAAAAAAAAAAAAAAAGAAAACTTTACCCAACAACAGTCATTATAGAGCACCGTGCCCAACATCAGTCACTATAGAGCAACCTACCCATTAATAGTCAGTATATATCACCAACCAACAACAATCACTATAGAGCACTTACCCAACAACAATCACTATAGAACACCATACGAAAAAACAGTCAGTATAGAACACCCTACCAAACAACAGTCACTATACACCATTTCCCCCCAAAACAGTCACTATAAAGCACTGACTCAACAACAGTCACTATAGATTACCTACTCAACAATGGTCACTATCGATTCCTCTACCCAACAACAGTCTCTATGGAGCAGTCTACCCAACTACAGTCACTATAGAGCTCTCTACCAAATAACGGTCACTATAAAACACACTACCCAAGAACAGTCACTATAGGGCAATCTATTCAACAGCAATCACTATAGATCTCCCTAGTCAGCAACAAATACTGTAGCGCACATACCAAACAAATGTAACTATCGAGCACCTATGCAACAACTGTCACTATAGAACATCTACCCACCCATAGTCACTATAGAGCACCTACCCAACAAGAGTCACTATAGAAAAATCAACCCAATAACCGTAAATATAGGGCACTGTATCCAACAAGAGTCACAATAGAGCAATCAACCCAACCAGAGTCACTATAGAGCACCTACCCAACAAAAATTACAATAGAGCACCTACCCAAAGAGAGTCACAATCATGCATTCTACCCAACAACAACCACTATAGAGCACCTATTCAACAAATATTACTATGGAGCACTTACCCAGATACAGTCACTATAGAGCACCTAATCAAGAACAGACACTATAGAGCACCCCACCCAACAACAGTAACTATAGAGGACCCTACCCTGCAATAGTCACTGTAGAGCACCCAACCCATCAATTGTGACTATAGAGTACCCTGCCAAACAACAGTCAATGTGGAGGACCTACCCAAAAACAGTCACTGTAAAGTCCTCTACTCAGAAAAAGTAACTATAGAGCACTCTACCAAATAACAGTCACTATTAGAGCACCTTACTCAAGACCAGTCACTATAGAGCACAAAACCCAACAACACTCACTAAAAAGCACCTGCAAAACAACAGTAAATATAGATCAACTAATCAACACAAATCACTATAGGGCACATACCTAACGACAGTCAATATAGAGCACTTTACCCAATAACAGTCAGTATACAGCACCCTACCCTACAACAGTCACTATAGAGCACTTCACCCAAAAACAGACACAAATTAACGCAACACCACACACACATTTCTCAGTGCAAACATTTCACATAGGCACACCCTGCACCACAAACACACACTGCATGGTGAACACACTTTACAAAGACCAACACAACTTACCACACACTCCACAGTACACACACCTCACACAGACACACACCACTCACCAAACACACAATCCATAGTGCAGTCACCAAACACAGACATACCACTTACCAAACATGCTACACAGTATAATTACCTCACAGACACACACCACTCACTGCACCCAAATTCCAAATTGCAGACACTACTCAAAGACATACACCACTCACCACAGTGGTTATACCTCAGACAGACACACAACACCTAATACACACCCTTCAAGCACACAGTCCATATATCACAAACTTCATGCAGACACAAAGCTCAACACAAACACACTCTCCACAGTGCACAAACCTCACACAGACACACACCACTCATCACACACACACTCCACAGAGCATACACCTCACACATACAAATAACTCAAAACACACACTGTCTCCACAGTGTACACACCTTACACAGAGAAACACCATGCACTCCACACACTCCACACCCAATAAACAGTGCACATACCTCAGACATACAGCACTCAGCACACTCACAAAGACTCCAGAGTACAGACACCTCACAGAGACACACAGCACGCACCACACAAACTCCACAAACACACACCACAATGCACACACTACACACAGACAAACACCAATTACCTGAAACCTTATCTACAACACAGACACATCACACTGTCACACCCATCACCACACACTCAATACACAACTCAGTGCACACATTTTACACAAACAACACTCAGCACACACTCCACAGTGCACACACCTCACAAACACTTCACTCCATACACAAACACACAAAAGATACACAGTGTGCACACCTCACACAAACACACACCATTCACTATACACACAATACACAGTGCACACACCACACACAGTCAATTCTCCCCAAACACACACCCCACAGTGCAGACACCAAACACAAAGAGACCACTCACCACACACACTACACAGTGCACTCACCTCACACAGAAACACACTACTCACCACACACATGATCCAACGTGCCAACCCTCAACACAGACACACAGCACTTACCACAAACTTCACACACACACCATTGTGCACACATCTCACACAGACACACACCACTCACTGTGCACACAAAATCCACAGTGCACACATTTCACAGGGACACACATCCATCAGCACACACACACTAAACTGTGTACATGCCTCACACAGACACAAACCACTTTCTATGCTTACACTTTTCACAGTGCACACACCTCACACAGACACACACCATCCAACACACACACTCTAGAGAGCAGACAGCACAGACACAAACCACTTACCACACACACTGTGCACTCACACTCCACTGTAAATACATCTTACACAAACACACACCACAAATCACACGCACACTACACAGTGCACACACCTCACACAGGCACACACCACTAACCACATACACACTACAGTGCAGACACCTCATTAAAACACAAACCAGTCACCATACACACACCACAAACATACTCCACAGTGCACATACCTTAAAGAGACACACACCACTCACACATCTGAGTGCACACAACTCACACAGACACATCACCCACCACACACATAACACTCCACAGTGCACACATTTTACACAGACACACACCACTCAACACAAACTCCGCAGTTCAAACAACTCACACAGTCACACAGCAGTAACCACACACGCACTCTATACTAAACACAACACACAGTCACTCATGACACACAATCTACATTTAAAAAATCTCATACAGACACACGACTGACCACACACAATACAGGGTAAATACATTTCACACAGACACACAACACTCAACACGTGCACATTCCACAGTGCAGACACCTCACACAGACACACCCCTCACTGCAAACACAAACTCCACAGTTCACACAACTCACAGAGTCACGCAACATTCACTGCACACACACTCCATACTGCACACACTGAACACACACACCACTCACGAGACACACACTCCACATTGAAGAAAACTCACACAGATTTAGGACTGACCACACACTACACACTAAATACCTTTCACAAAGACACACAACACTCACTACAAACAAATTTTGGATTGCAGACACCTCACACAGCTCACCACTCACCACAAACACACACTGCACAGTGAACACCCCTCACCAAGACACACACCACTGACCACACACAAAAACTTAAAAATAAACACACCTGACACAGCCACACACCTCTGAACCCACACACACACTCCATCGTGCACACAACACACACAGACACAAACCACACAACACAAAATCACAGACACTGCACGATTCATATATCTAACCCAAACACATTATTCAACATACACACACACTACACAGTGCAAAAACCTTACACAGACCCACAAGATTTACCACACACACTCCACAGTGCACAAACCTCACACACACACCACTCACCACACACACACACTCTGAAGTGCAAATCCTCCAACAGTCACAAGCCATTCCACACACTTTTCATAATGCACACAACTCACACAGACACACACAATTTACCACACACACACTTTGCAGTGCACACATCTCCCAAAGGCTCACACCAATTAGCAAACACTCTACCGTTCACACACCTCATGCAGACACACATCATTTACCATGCACGCACCCTCCACAGTGCATGCATTACACACAGACACACATCATGCAACACAGACACTCCAGAGTGTAGACATTTAGCACAGACACACACCAGTTACCACACACACTGCACACTCACACTCCATTCTGCATATATTTAAAACAAACACATTAATCATCACACACATACTACAGAGTTCACACACATCAACAGCACACATCACTCACCACAGAAAAACTCCACAGTGCACACACCTCACACAGACACACAACAGTCACTCTACACACTCCACACACATTCTCCAGAGTGCACAAACCTTAAACAGACACTCACCATTCACATATTAAAGAGTGCACATAATTCACACAGACACACCACTCACCACACACATAGCACTGCACAGTGCAAAGATCTCAAACAGGCACACACCACCTGACTCACACTCCAGAGTTTATACAACTCACACAGACAAGGAGCAGTCATCACACACGCACTCCATTGTGCACACACCTCACAAAGAAACACACCACTCACCACACAAACACACACAAACTGCACAGTATACACACGTCACACAAACACACAACACTCACCATACACACACTCTACACAGTGCACACAACACACATAGACAGACAATACTCACAAACACACACTCCACAGTACACACACCTAACACAGTCATACCACTCACCACACACACTACTCATCTCATGCATAAACACACCACTCACTTCACACACAATCCAAAGTGGAGACACTCCACGCAAACACACACCACTCATCACACACAATCCACACACACTCCACTGGGCACAGAACTACAGAACTTACACAGACACACACCACTCAATACACATTTAATGCACACACTTTTTATAGCACACACATTAAACAGAAACAAAACTCAACACACAAGCACTCCACAGTGCACACACCACACACAGACACACAGCACTCATCACACAAAAACTCCACAGTGCACACAGCTCTCACAGACACACACCACTCACTACACACACACCATTAACAGGGCACACACCACACACAGAAACACACCACACAGTCCAAAGACTCCACACACACTTTATAGTAAAGACACCTGATAAAAAAACACTAAGGACCACACAGTACACAGTGAACACACCTAACAGAGACACAAAACACTCACCACACACACATTCCACAGTTCAGACACCTCACACGGGCACAACACTCACAAAATACACACACTTCACAGTGCAAACACCTGACACAGACAAAAACTTTTGAACCCATGCAAACTCCACAGTGCTCACACCACACACAGTCACACACCATACACCACACAAACACACACGCTGAACTGTGCACACACTTAACCCAAACACACATGACTCACCATACACACAATACACAGGGCACACACCTCAGAGACACACAAGGTTCACTACACACACACTCCACAGTGCACAAATCTCACACAGACACACACCACTCATTAAACACACCCTCTTAACAGTGAAAAATCCTCACACAGACACGTCAGTCATCATATACACTCTTCACAGTGCACACACCTCACACAAACGCACATAACTCACCGCACACACACTCCCCAGTGCACACATCTCAGAGGGACAGACACCAATCAGCACACACTCTAATGTGCACACACCTCAAATAGACAAACACCACTTTCTATGCACATACTCTCCACAGTGCACACCCCACACAAACACACACCATGCAACACAGAAATTCGAGTGTAGAGACCTAGCACAGACACACACCACTTACCACACACATTGCACACTCACACTGCACTGTGCATACATCTTACACAGACACACAACACTCAGCACATACACACTGCACAGTGCAGACACCTCACAAAGACACACACCAGTAAACACACACACTTCCCATGCATACTCCACAGTGCACACACTTTAAACAGACATGCACCACTTACACAGTAGAGTCACACCACTCACAAAGATACACCACTCACCACACACATAACACTCCACAGTGCACACATTTTACACAGACACACACCACTCATCACACACAAACTCCACAATGCACCACCTCATACAGACACACACTATGCAGTCCACGAACTTTACACATATTCCACAGTGCACCTACATCAGACATACACCACTCATCACACAAAAACTCCACAACACACACTCCAGAAAGACACACAGCATGCACTACACAAATTCCACACACACACACTGCAATGCACTCACATCACACAGATGCACACCAATCACCAAACACCCTATCACCATGCAGTCATTTTATGCTGTCACACACCAGTCACTACACACATTCAACACACTTCACATTGCACACACCTCACACGGAAACAAACAACTCTTCAGACTCACATACTACACAGTGAATGCACTTCACAAAGACACCCACCACTCACCACACACACACTCCACAGTGAAGACACTTCACAGATAAACACTACTGACCATACACACTACACAGTGAACAAACCTAACAGAGACACAGGACACTAAACACACACACATTGCACAGTGCAGACATCTCACAAAGGCACACCACTAAACATAAAAACACATTCTCTTTTGTACACACTTGATACAGACACACCTCTGACCACACACACTGCACAGTGCACACACCACACAGAGACACACACCACTAACACTCCACAGTGCACACACCTCACAGGGACTCACACCAAACAGCACAAACACACTTCACCATGCACAGACCTCAGACACACACCACATACCATGCACAGACTCCACACTGCACACACCTATCAGAGACACACAGCACTCACCATACACACAAACTCCACAGTGCACACACTTCAAACAGACACACACTATGCACGACACACACACTTTACAGTGAAGACACCTCACAAAAACACAACATTTACTGCACACACATTCTGTAGGGCAGACACCACACACAGGCACACAGCTCAATAGACACACACACTGCACCCTGTGAACACCTCACAAAGACAAACACCACTGACTACACAGACTACACAGTGCAAACACCTCACACAGAAACACACCACTCACCACTCAAGCACACACAAACAGCACAGTGCACAAACCTGAAAAAAGCACACAACACTCACCATATACACACACTAGAGTGCACACATAAAACACAAACAAACAATACTCACCAAAAACACACTCCACAGTGCAGACACCTAACACAGACATACCACTCACCACACACTACACAGTGAACTCACGTCACAGAGACACACATCACTCACCGCACACACAATGTAAAATGAAGACACTACACATGGACACACACCACTCACTACAGACACTCCACACACACTCCACTGTGAACACAACTCAAACAGACACACATCACTCAATAGACACAATTAAGGAACACACTTTATTTTTTTTATTCGTAATTGAAATTCACTTTATTCTTTTTTTTTAATTTTTATTGCATTATAGGTTTTGGGGTACATGTGCAGAACGTGCAAGATAGTTGCATAGGTACAAACATGGCAGTGTGTTTTGCTGCCTTCCTCCCCTTCACCCACACTTGGCATTCATCCCCAGGCTATCCCTCCCCAGCCCCCCCGCTGTCCCTCCCCCATTACCCCCAATAGGCCCCAGTGTATAGTAGACCGCCTCTCTGTGTCCGTGTGTTCTCATTTTTCTCACCCACCTATGAGTGAGTATATGCGGTATTTCTTTTTCTGTTCTTGTGTCAGTTTGCTGAGAATGACGTTCTCCAGATTCATCCATGTCCTTACAAAGAACACAAACTCATCATTTTTGATTGCTGCATAATATTCCATGGTGTATATGTGCCACATTTTCCCAGTCCAGTCTATCATCGCTGGGCATTTGGGTTGGTTCCAGTTCTTTGCTATTGTAAACAGTGCTGCAATGAACATTCGTGTGCATGTGTCCTTATAGTAGAACGATTTATAGTCCTTTGGACATATACCTAGTAATGGGATTGCTGGGTCAAATGGAATTTCTATTTCTAGGTCCCTGAGGAACCGCCACACTGTCTTCCACAATGGTTGAACTAATTCACACTCCCATCTACAGTGTAAGAGTGTTCCTATTTCTCCACATCCTCTCCAGCATCTGCTGTCTCCAGATTTTTTTAATGATCGCCATTCTAACTGGCGTGAGATGGTATCTCAATGTGGTTTTAATTTGCATCTCTCTAATGACCAGTGATGATGAGCACTTTTTCATATGTTTGTTGGCCTCATGTACGTCTTCTTTTGTAAAGTTTCTGTTCATATCCTTTGCCCATTTTTGAATGGGCTTCTTTGGTTTTTTTTTCCTGTAAATCTGTTTGAGTTCTTTGTAAATTCTGGATATCAGGCCTTTGTCAGATGGGTAAACTGCAAAAATTTTTTCCCATTCTGATGGTTGCTGATTCACTCTAGTGACTGTTTCTTTTACCATGCAGAAGCTGTGGAGTTTGATTAGGTCCCATTTGTCTATTTTGGCTTTTGTTGCCAATGCTTTTGGTGTTTTGATCATGTAGTCCTTGCCTACTCCTATGTCCTGAATGGTTTTGCCTAGATTTTCTTCTAGGGTTTTTATGGTGTCAGGTCTTACGTTTAAGTCTTTAATCCATCTGGAGTTAATTTTAGTGTAAGGTGTCAGGAAGGGGTCCAGTTTCTGCTTTCTGCACATGGCTAGCCAGTTTTCCCAACACCATTTATTAAATAGGAAATTCTTTCCCCATTGCTTGTTTTTGTCTGGTTTATCAAAGATAATATGGTTGTAGATATGTTGTGTTGCCTCCGATGCTTCTGTTCTGTTCCATTGGTCTATATCTCTGTTTTGATACCAGTACCATGCTGTTTTGATTTCTGTACCCTTGTAGTATAGTTTGAAGTCTGGTAGTGTGATGCCTCCCGCTGTGTTCTTTTTGCTTAGAATTGACGTGGCTATGCGGGCTCTTTTCTGTTTCCATATGAAATTCATGGTGTTTGTTTTTTATTTTTGTGAAGAAATACAATGGTAGTTTGACGGGGATAGTATTGATTGTATAAATTACTTTGGGCAGTATAGCCTTTTTCACGATATTGATTCTTCCTAACCATGAACAGGGAATGTTTCTCCATCTGTTTGTGTCCTCTCTTATTTCGTTGAGCAGTGGTTTGTAGTTTTTCTTGACGAGGTCCCTTACATTTCTTGTGAGTAGTATTCCTAGGTATTTTACTTTCTTTTTAGCAATTGTGAATGGCAGTTCGTTCTTGATTTGGTTCTCTTTAAGTCTGTTATTGGTGTATAGGAATGCTTGTGATTTTTGCACATTGATTTTATATCCTGAGACTTTGCTGAAGTTGCTTATCAGTTGCAGGACATTTCGGGCTGAGGTGATGGGGTCTTCTAGGTATACTATCATGTCGTCTGCAAATAGAGACAATTTGGCTTCCACCTTTCCTATTTGAATACTCTTTATTTTATTTCCTTGCCTGATTGCTCTGGCTAGAACTTCCAGTACTATGTTGAATAGGAGTGGTGAGAGGGCATCCTTGTCTAGTGCCGGATTTCAAAGGGAATGCTTCCAGTTTTTGCCCATTCAGTATGATATTGGCTATTGGTTTGTCATAAATAACTTTTATTACTTTGAGATATGTTTCATCAATACCAAGTTTATTGAGGTTTTTAGCATAAATGGCTGTTGAATATTGTCAAATGCCTTCTCTGCATCAATTGAGATAATCATGTGGTTTTTGTTTTTGCTTCTCTTTATGTGGTGAATTACAATTATAGACTTGCATATGTTGAACCAGCCTTGCATCCCCGGGATGAATCCTACTTGATCATGATGGATAAGTTTTTTAATGTGCTGTTGCAATCGGTTTGCCAGTATTTTATTGAAGATTTTTGCATCTATGTTCATCATGGATATTGGCCTGAAGTTTTCTTTTCTTGTTGAGTCTCTGTCAGGTTTTGGTATCAGGATGATGTTGGTCTCATAAAATGATTTGAGAAGGGTTCCCTCTTTTTGGATTATTTGGAATAGTTTCAGAAGGAATGGTACCAGATCCTCTTTGTGTGTCTGGTAAAATTCAGCTGTGAACCCATCTGGACCTGGGCTTTTTTTGTGTGGTAGGCTCTTAATTGCTGCCTCAACTTCAGACCTTGTTATTGGTCTATTCATAGTTTCGACTTCCTCCTGGTTTTAGGATTGGGAGGACACAGGCGTCCAGGAATTTATCCATTTCTTCCTGGTTTACTAGTTTATGTGAAGAGTTGTTTCCATTATTCTCTGATGATGGTTTGAATTTCTGTGGAATCTATGGTGATTTCCCCTTTATCGTTTTATATCGCATCTATTTGGTTGTTCTCTCTCTTCTTTTTTATCAGTCTGGCTAGTGGTCTGTCTATTTTGTTGATCTTTTTGAAACACCAGCTCTTGGATTTACTGATTTTTTGAAGGGTTTTTTTGTCTCTGTCTCCTTCAGTTCTGCTCTGATCTTAGTTATTTCTTGTCTTTGGCTAGGTTTTGAGCTTTTTTGATCTTGCTCCTCTAGCTCTTTCAATTTTGATGATAGGGTGTCAATTTTTGATCTCTCCACTCTTCTCATGTGGGCACTTATAGCTACATATTTTCCTCTACAGACTGCTTTAAATGTGTCCCAGAGACTCTGGTATGTTGTGTCTTCATTCTCGTTGGTTTCAAAGAACTTCTTTATTTCTGCCTTCATTTCATTGTTTATCCAATGAACGTTCAAGTGCCAGTTGTTCGGTTTCCATGAAGCTGTGTGGTTCTGAGTTATTTTCTGAATTCTGAGTTCCAACTTGATTGCACTATGGTCTGAGAGACTGTTTGTTATGATTTCAGTTGTTTTGCATTTGCTGAGGAGTGCTTTACTTCCAATTATGTGGTCAATTTTGGAGTAGGTGTGATGTGGTGCTGAGAAGAATGTATATTGTGTGGATTTGGGGTGGAGAGTTCTGTAAATGTCCATCAGGTTTGCTTGTTCCAGGTCTGAGTTCAAGTCCTGGATATCCTTGTTAATTTTCTGTCTGGTTGATCTGTCTGCTATTGACAGTGGAGTGTTAAAGTCTCCCACTATTATTGTGTGGGAGTCGAAGTCTCTTTGTAAGTCATTAATAACTTACCTTATATATCTGGGTGCTCCTACATTGGGTCCATATATATTTAGAATCGTTAGCTCTTCTTGTTGTATCGATCGTTTTACCATTATGTAATGACCTCTTTGTCCCTTTTGATCTTTGTTGCTTTAAAGTCTATTTTATCAGAGATGAGAATTGCAACTCCTGCTTTTTTTTTGCTCTCCATTTGCTTTGTAAATCTTCCTCCATCCTTTTATTTTGAGCCTTTGTGTATCTTTGCATGTGAGGTGGATTTCCTGGATACAGCACAGAGATGGGTTTTGTTTTTTTTATCCAATTTGCCAGTCTGTGTCTTTTTATTGCTGCATTTAGCCTATTTACATTTAGGGTTAATATTGTTATGTGTGAATTTGATACTACCATTTTGATGCTAGCTAGCTGTTTTGCCCATTGGTTCCTGTAGATTCTTCATTTTGTTGATGGTCTTTACCATTTGGTATGCTGTTAGGATGGCTGGTACTGGTTGTTTCTTTCTATGTGTAGTGCCTCTTTCAGGAGCTCTTGTAAAGCAGGCCTAGTGGTGACAAAATCTCTGAGTACTTGCTTGTTCATGAAGGATTTTATTTTTCCTTCACCTATGAAGCTCAGTTTGGATGGATATGAAATTCTGGGTTGAAAGTTCTTTTCTTTGAGGATGTTGAATATTGGCCCCCACTCTCTTCTGGCTTGTAGAGTCTGTGCTGAGAGATCTGCTATGAGTCTGATGGGCTTCCCTTTGTGGGTGACGCGACCTTTCTCTCTCGCGGCCCTTAGTGTTTCCTCCTTCATTTCAATCCTGTTGAATCTGACGATTATGTGCCTTGGGGTTGCTCTTCCTACGGAGTTTCTTTGTGGTGTTCTCTGTATTTCCTGGAGTTGAGTATTGACCTGTCTTGCTAGGTTGGGGAAATTTTCCTGGATAATATCCTGAAGAGTGTTTTTCAGCTTGGATTCATTCTCTTCATCACATTCTGGTACACCTATCAAACGTAGGTTTGGTCTCTTCATAGTCCCACAATTTTTGGAGATTTTGTTCATTACTTTTTGTGCTTTTTTCTTTAATCTTGGTTTCTCGTTTTATTTCGTTGAGTTGATCTTCAACTTCTGATACTCTTTCTGCTGCTTGGTCAATTCGGCTGTTGAAACTTGTGCATGCTTCGGGAAGTTCTCGTGTTGTGTTTTTCAGCTCCTTCAATTCATTCATATTCCTCTCTAAGTTGTCCATTCTTGTTATCACTTCCTCGAATCTTTTTTCAAATCTTTTTTCATGGTTCTTTGTTTTTTTTGCACTGGTTTAGAACATGTTCTTTTAGCTCACTGAGGTTTCTCATTATCCACTTTCTGAAGTCTGATTCTGTCATTTTGTCACACTCATTCTCCGTCCAGCTTTGTTCCCTTGCTGGTGAGGAGTTTTGGTCTTTTTTTGGAGGTGAGGTGTTTTGGTTTCTGGTGTTTTCCTCCTTTTGGCGCTGGTTTCTTCCCATCTTTATGGATTTAACCGCCTGTCGTCTTAGTAGTTGCTGATTTTTCAATTTGGTCTCTGTGTGGATGCTGAGGTTATTGATGATGAAGTATTTCTGTTACTTAGTTTTCCTTCTAATGGTCTAGACCCTCTGCTGTATGAGTGCTGACTTCGACTCCAGGCCCTGCCTGTCTGGGTTTTACCTGTAGCAGCTGCAGAACAATGAGTTATGATACCAGTTTCTTCTTCTGCTGTCTTTTTTTTCAGAATGATGCCCGTCAAATGTCAGTCTGATTAGTTCTTTTTTTGGGTGACTCTTTGGATATACAGGGACAGGGAGCTGCTTGAGGAGACAGTCTGTGCTTTATAGGAGCTCCAGTGCTGAGCTGTGACCTCTATTGTTCATTCATTGTTGTTGGGAGGTTGTTTGTGTCTGCTGCAATAGAACTCATAAAACACCACCCTTTTTTTCCCCCTTAGATGCTCTTCTCAGGGAGTTGGGGCTTTGTTTATGAGTATCTGTTGCACTGTCCTGCCCCACTTTGGCAGCAGTCTATTCACTATTTGCCTGCCGGGCTCTGACCTAGCGCGGTTCTGCCCTGTTGCTGCTGGGCTCCCTTCTGCTGTGGAGCACTTCCCCCTCCTGGCGGAGTCTCTCTGTTTTGGCAGGTTGCCTCAGCACCGGCAAGCTCTGTCAGCCCTGGGCCGTACTTCAGTAGGAGCAGATTGCGTCAGTAATGGCGGACGCCCCTCCCTCACCAGGCTGCACCGTCCTAGATGCTGGCAGCAAAACTCTCAGCCCCAAGCACCTCCAGTCGCCACCCTGCTTGTCCCTGTGAAGGTGGGACCCACCGAACCTGATCACCCAGCTCCCTGACTCAGAGTCTGTCCTCTCTCTCTCTCTCTCTTCCTCTCAGCAAGCTGAAAGGTCAACCTTCTCACTGGCGCCCCAGTAGGCTGCCAATAGGGCACTGGGATCCATGCGATCTCCCATGCCACTGCCCACTGCACTGGATCAGATCACGCTTCCTAGGAAACTCCTGGTTTGTCTCATTTTCCAGGTCCCGTTCAATCAGATGGACATGCCAATCTGTCCTTCCAAATCTCAGATTGCCAGTTTAACAGGGCACCCAGACCAGTGAGTTCTGTGCTGGGTCCCGCTGTGGTGCCAGCCGAAGCAGCTGTGCAAGCCGGCTGTGCTAGCTTGCTGTACTAGCGTCCTGTGTCTCTCTCACACCTGGGACTTTCAATGCTCTGTGGGCAAAAAAGGTCCATCCGAGAATGCGGCTAGGACTCCCCCTTTGCACCTTCACTGAGAGCTGCAATCCTTAGTCGCTTCTATGATGCCATCTTGCAAGTCCCCCCTCACTTTATTATTTAATATTTATGTCCAGATAAATATTTCTGTGGACACGTGAAGATAAACCTTTTCTAGTTTAGAAAATATAAAAGCAGTGTTGTAGTGAAGTCTTTCTAGGCCATAGGATGTATTTTAGAGTATCCTCAGAGCCTTACGGTTTTTAAGTTCACTTGCCCCTTTCTTGAGGTGGAATGTCCTCTAATAGGATGGTTGGCTTAGTTTTACATAAACCTGTTGAAACTTGGATGGTTTTTTTGACTTGAAGGGATTATAAAGTATAGCTTTTGATTCCACTTTTAGCTGTAATCTGCTCTTCTGTGTATCAAAGATCAGAAAACCTATATATGGACTGTGTACACGAAATATGAGGCCAGTTGTTCCAAGGGCCTCATTGGCTCCATAAGTCAAGTTGAATTCCTAGTGATGGGTCTCAGGCTGTAGACTGCTCTCTAGTGTCCCTCAGGAGGTCCTGAGGACTTGTGCCCCAGGAACACACTTTAAAAAGCCCACACATCACACAGACACAAAACTCACCACACACACTCTCTACAGTGCACACACCTCACACAGACACACACAACTCATTACGCAAAAAACCACCGTGAACACAACTCACACAGAAACACACCACTCACCACACACACCTTCCACAGTGCATACACCTCACACAGACACACACTACGCAGTCCACCGGCTCCACACTTTACCCACAGTGCACATACCTCAGGTACACACCACTAATCACACAGAAACTTCACAACACACATCTCACTGAGACACATGCACACAACACAAAAATTTGGCACACACACACGACAAAACACATACATCTCACAGATACACACCAATCACCTCATACTGTATTCACAATGCAGACACCTCACACTTACACATCAGTCACCACACACAATCAATACACACACAGTCCACACATTTCATACATACATGCACAACTCACCACACACTCCACGGTGCACAGACCTCAAAAAAACAAACACTGCAGAACACACATGCAATCCACAGTGCACACCTCACACAGAAACAACTCTCCAAACACACATACTACACAGTGCACACAGCACACAAAGACACACATCACTCACCACACACACACTCCACACTGCAAACACCTCACACAGACACACACTTCTCACGACACACACACTCCAGAGTGAAGACACCTCATACAGAAACACTACTGAACACACACACTACATAGTAAACACACCAAACAGAGACACAAAACACTCACCACACAAACATTCTACAGTGGATACACCTCACACTGTCCCACCACTCACCAAAAAAGCACTCCACAGTACACACATCTCACACAGACACAAAACACTCATGACACACACATTTTGCAGTGCACACACTTTACACGAGCACACACCACTCGCCAAACACACACTCCACAGTTCACACAACTCACACAGACACATGGCAGTCACTACGCACACTCCATAGTGCACACACCTAACAGACGCCACTCATGAAGCACACACTGTACATTGAATAAACCTCATACAAACACACGACTGACCACACACACTACACAGTAAATACATTTTACACAGAAACACAACACTCACCACACACATTCCATAGGACAGACACCTCACACAAGCACAGAACTCACCACATACACACACTGCACAGTGAACACACATCACAAATACACACACCACTGACCACACACACTCCACAGTGCACATACCTCACACAGACACACACCATTCACCACACAAAAACACAAACTGCACAGTGCACACACCTCACAAAAACACACACCACTCACAATACACACACCACGTAGTGCACACACCTCACTCAGACACAAACCACTCACCACACACACACCATCCACAATGCACACACCTTACACAGAAACACACCATGCAACTTACACACTGCACACACAATACACAGTGCACATACCTCAGATATACACCACTCACCACACTCACACACACTCCAGGGAACACACACCTCACTGAGACACACACCACACACCACACAGACTCCAGAAACACACACCACAATGCTCAGAGATCACACAGAAACACATCAATAACCTGACACCTTATTTACAATGCAGACATCTCACACTGTTACACATTAGTCAACCCACACACTCAACACACATACTCAGTGCACACATTTTACACAGATACACAACACTCAGCACACACACTCCAGTTCACACAACTCACACAAACACACTTTGTAGAACATGCACACACTCCACAGTGCACACACCTTTTACAGACACACACCACATACAATGCAGAGAGACTCCACAGTGCACACACCTCACACAGGCACAAAGCAGTCACCATACACACACTCCACAGTGCACACAGTTCAAACACACACACTAATGACACACACATTTTCAGTGAAGACACCTCACAAAGACACAAGACTGACCACACATATTACACAGTAAAAACATTACACAGACACACAACACTCACCACACACACATTCCACAGTGCAGACACCTCATACATGCACCCAACTCATCATACACACAGACTGCATCATGCACACACCACAGAAAATCACACAAACTGCACACTGCACACACCTCACAGAAACCCACACCACTCATCATACACACACTACACAGTGAACACACCACACACAGTCAGACAATACTCACAAAACACACACTCCACAGTGCAGATACCTAGTACAGACATAACACTCACCTCAAACACTACACAGTGCACTCACCTCACACGGAGACCCACCACACAACACACACAACCCAGAGTGCAGACACCTAACACAGACACAACACTTACTGCACACACTGCACACTCACATTTCACTGTGCATACATCTCACACAGAAACACACCACTCATCACATGCATACTACACAGTGCTGACACCACACAGGCGCACACCACTCACCACACACACACTTTACAGTGCAGACAAGTCACACACATCACTCACAACAAACACACACTGAACAGTGAACACACCTCACAAAGACACACACCACTGACCAAACACACACAGTCCACAGTGTGCATGACTCATACACACACACCACTGAACACATGCACACTCCACAGTCCAGACACCTCACACAGACAAACACCACTCACCACACACTCTCCAAAGTGCAAATTCTCACACAGACCAAAGTCACTCACTGCACAAACTGTTAATGTACAAACCTCACACACACACCACTCAACACACACAGACTCTACAGTGCACACATTTCACAGAAGCACACACAAGTCTTCCCACACACACTCCACTGTGAACACAACTCACACAGTTCACACACCTCATGCAAACACACACCACTTTCCAAGCACACACTCTCCACAGTGCACACATTTTACACTTACACACACCCTGCAACACACACACTCCAGAGTGCAGACATCTAGCACAGACACACACCACTTACCATACACACTGCACACTTACACTACACTGTGCCTACATCACACACAGACACACATCCCTCATCACACGCAAACTACACAGTGCACACACCTCAAACAGTCATACACTACTCACTCCACACACATACTCCACACACATACTCCACAGTGCACACACCTTAAACAGACACTCACCACTTACACATTAAAGAGTACACACAACTCACACAGACACAGCACTCACCACACACATAACCTCCCACAGTGCACAAGTTTTACACAGACACACATTACTCATGACAAACACACCTTACAGTGAAGACACCTTTCACAGACACAAGACTAACCACACACACTACACAGCAAACACACCACACACAAACACACAACATTTACCACACACACATTTTGCAGTGCACACACCTTACACAGGCACACCTCACTTACCAAACACACACTCAACAATTCACACAACTCACTGACACATGTCATCATGCACACACCTCACACACACCCCACTCATGACACACACACTCCACATTGAAGAAAACTCATACAGACACACGAATGACCACAAATACTACATGGTAAATACATTTCACACAGACCCACAACACACACCACACACACATTTCACAGTGCAGACCCCTCACACAGGCACACTACTTATCATAAACACACAGCACAGTGGACACACTTGACAAAGTCACTATAGAGCACCCTAACAATAACAGTCACTCAAAAGCACCCCACCCAACAACAGTCACTATAGAGCATGCTACACAGTAACAGTCATTATAGATTACTCCACACAACAGTCACTATAGAGCACACTACCCATAAACTGTCATGACAGAGCACCTACTCAACAACAGTCACTATAGAGCACCCCACACAATAACAGTCATCATAGAGCACCTACCCAACAACAGTCAGTATAAAAAACCCTACCCAAAACAGTCGCTACAAAAAACCCTATGCAATAAATCACTATAAAGTGCCCTACACAATAACAGTCACTATAGACCATTTCACCCAACAACAGTTACTATAGAGCCTTTGACAAAACAACAATCACTATGGAGCACTCTACACAACAACAATCACTATAGAGCACACCGCCTAGCAACAGTCACTATGAAGCACCCTATTCAGCAACAGTTACTATATAGCACCCTACTCAGCAACTTTGACTATAGATCACCCTACCATCAACAGTCGCTATAGAGCACCCTACCCAACTACAATCACTATAGAGCACCTACCCAACAACAGTCACTATAGTGCACTTAACCAACAACAGTCACTAAAAAGCACTCTACCCAAAAACAGTTACTATAAAGCACCATACACAAAAAGAGTCACTATAAATCACCCTACCCAAAAACAGTCACTACAGAGAACCAACCCAACAACAGTCAATATATAGCACCCTACAAAACAAAAGTTACTAAAGAACACTCTACCCAAAAACGGTCACTATAAAGCACCCTGCTCAACAATAGTCACTATAGGGCACCCTACATAACAACAGACACTATATAGAGAACTCTATACAAAATCATCCCTATAGAGCACCCCACAAAGCAACAGTTAGTATAGAGCACCCTGCCCAACAACAGTCACTATGGAGCATTCTATCCAACAACAGTCACTATAAATCACCCTACCCAACAACAGTCACTATAGAGCATTCTACCCAACAACAGTGACTAGAGAGCATGCTACCAAACAACAGTCACTATAGAGTACTATAGAGCACCTACCCAGCAACTGTCACTATAGAGTACTCTACCCAACAACAGTCACTATAGAGCACCTGCCCATTAACAGACACCAAAGAGTACCTATAAAACAACTGTCACAATAGAGCACCTACAGACCAACAGTCACTATGGAGCACCTACCCAACAACAGTTACTATATAGAACTCTGCCCAACAGCAGTCACTATAAAGCAGTATACCGAACAAGAGTCCCTATGGAGCAACATACCAAGCAACAGTCACTATAGAGAACCTACCCAGAAACAATCACTATAGAGCACCTACCCAACAATAGTCACTATAGAACACCATACACAACAACAGTCACTATAAAGCTCCATAACCAACAACAATCAATATAGAGCACCCAACCCAACAACAGTCACTACAGAGCACTCCACCCAACAAAAGTCACTGCAGAGCACCCTAACCAACAACAGTCACTATAGAGCACCCAATGAAACATCTGTCACTATAGATCGCCCTGCCAACAACAGTCACTATAAAGCACCCTACCTAACAACAGTCACTGTAGAGCACCTGCCCATCAACAGACACTAAAAGCCACTACCCAACAACTGTCATGGTAGAGCACCTACACACCAACAGTCACTTTGGAGCACCTACCCAACAACAGTTACTATAGAAAACTCTGCCCAACAACTGTCACTATAGAGCACTGTACTGAAAAAGAGTCCCTATAGAGCACTGTACTGAACAAGAGTCCCTATAGAGCAACCTACAGAACAACAGTCACTATAGAGCACCGACCGAAAATTAATCATTATAGAGAACCTACCCACCAACAATCACTATAGAGTACCTACTCAACAAAAGCCACTATACAGAACTCTACCCAAAAACATTTACTATAGAGCACTCTACCCAACAAAAGTTGCTATAGAGCACCTACACAACAATAGTCAGTAGACAGCACCCTACCTACCAACAGTTTGTATAAAGCATGTTCTCAACAACAGTCACTATAGAGAACTCTACCCAGCAACAGTCACTATGAAATACCCTACCCCAAAACTGTCACTATAAAGCACTCTATCCAACAACAGTCACTACAGAGCGCCCTACCCCACAACAGTCACTATAGAGCACTCCACCCAATAACAGTCACTATAGAGCATTTTACCCAACAACAGTCACTATAGAGAACCCTACCCAACAACAGTCACTATGGAGCATGCTATGCAACAACACTCAGTATAGAGTACCCAATGCACCAACAGTCACTATAGAACACTCTACCTTATAACAGTCACTCTAGAGCACCCTACCCACAAACAGTCACTCTAGACCACTCTACCCAACCACATTCAGTATAGAACACCATACTCAACAACAATCACTATAGATCACCCTACCCAACAACAGTCACTATAGAGCATTCTACCCAGCAACAGTCACTATAGAGCACCCTACACAGCAAGTCATTAAAGAGCACCTTTTCAACAATAGTCATTATAGAACACACTACACAAAAAGTAAGTATAGAGCACCCTACCAAAAGTAACTATAGAGAATGCTCCCCAGCAACAGTGAGCATAAAGAATTCTATGGATCAACAGTCACTATATAGCACTCTAACTAGCAACACTAACTTTAGAACATTTCACCAAGCACCAGGAACTATTGAGGACCATGCTTAACAGCAGTCACTATGGAGCATTTCTTCCAATGACAGCCACTATGGAGCACCTACTCAGCAACAGTCACTATAGAGCACTCTACACAACAACAGTAACTATAGAGCTGCCTACCCAATAACAGTCAGTATCTAGAGCCCCCTACCCAACAACAGTAACTATAGAGCAACCTACCCAATAACAGTCGGTAATTAGAGCCACCTACCCAACAAAAATTACTATACATCACTCCATCCAACAACAGTCAATATAGAGCACTCTACACAATAGTTACCATAGAACACTCCACCAAACAACAGTCACATATAGAGCACTCTACACAACAACAATCACTATAGAACACCATACACAACAACAGTCACTATAGAGAACCTGTGAACCACAGTCACTATAAAGCCTTCTACCCAAAATTAACTGTAGTGCACTCTACCCAGCAACAGTCACTATGGAACACCCTAACCAACTACAGTCACTAAAGTGCACTTTACCCAGCAACAGTCACTATAGAAAACTCTACCCCAAAAAAGTCACTATTGAGCACCCTATGCAGAAACAGCAAGTATGGAGCACTTTACCCAAAAACTGTCAGTATGAAGCACCCTGGCAAAAAATAGTCAGAGTAGAGCACCTACCCAAAAATAGTCTCTGCAGAGCCCTCTATCCAACAACAGTCATTATAGAGCACCCTACTCCTTAATAGTCTATATAGAACACTCTACTTAACAGCAGTCACTCTAGAGCAAATGACCCAACAGCAGTCAGTATAGAGCACCCTACCCAACAAGGGGCACCATAGAACATTCCAAAAAACAATAGTCACTATAGAGCACCTACTCACCAACAGTCACTATAGAGATTTCTATCCAACAACAGTCAGTACAGAGCACCCTACCCAATTACAGTCAAGATCTAGAGCCCACTACCAAGTGACAGTCACTATAGAGAACCCTACCCAATGACAGTCAGTAACTAGAGCCACCAAACCAACAAAGGTAACTATAGGGCACTCCACACAACAACAGTCACTATAGAGCACTCTAGGCAACAGAACAATCCACCCAATAACAGTTACCTATAGAGCACTCTACCCAACAACATTCAGCATAGAGCACCCAACCCAAAAAAGGTCACTATAGATCAGCTACCCAACAACAGTCGCTATATAGCACCCTTCCCAACAACAGTCATTATAGAACCCTCTACCCAACCACAGTCACTATTGAGCACTCTACACAACAGTCACTATAGAGGACTCTACCCAACAACAGTCACTTATAGAGCATTCTACAAAACAATAGTCACTAAAGAGCACTCGATCCAAAACCAGTCAGTATAGAGCACCTTACCAAACAACATTCACTATAGAGCACATACCCAAAAACAGACACTGTAGAGAACCTACCCAAGAGCAGTCACTATAGAGCACCTACCCAAGAATAGTCACTATAGAACACCCTGTGAAAAAACAGTCACTATAGAGCACCTACTTAACAACAGTCTCTAGAGAGTATCCTGCCCAACAACAGTCACTATAGAGCACTCTAACCAACAATGGGTTTTATAGAACCCTCTACAGAACAGTCACTACAGAGCACTCCACCCAAAAACAGTCACCTATAAAGCATTCTTGACAACAAGTGTTACAATAGAGCACCCTAATGAACAACAGTCACTTTAGAGTACCTACCGAACAGCAGTCATTAGAGAGCACCCCACCAAGCAACAGTCAGTATTGATCACCCCACCCAACAACAGACATTATAGAGCACTCCACCGAACAACCGTCACTATAGTGCACTCTACCCAAAAACAGTTACTATAGAGCATTCTACACGACAACAGTCAGTATAGAGCACCTACCCAAAAACAGTCAGTATAGGGCACCCTACCGAAAAACAGTGATTATACAGCACTCTATCCAACAACAGTCACTATAGATCCCTGTACACAACAGTGATTATAAAGCACTCCATGCAACAACAGTCACTTATCAAGCACTCTAGACAACAGCAGTCACTATAGAGCACCCCACACAACAGTCACTATAGAGCACCCCACACAACAGTCACTATAGAGCACTTACCCCACAACTGTCATTATAGAGCAAACTACCCTGCAACAGACAGTATAGAGCACCTACCCAGCAACAGTAACCATAGAGCACCACAGCCAACAACACTCACTATAAAGTATGCAACCATGCAACAGTCACTGTAAAGCACACTACCTAGAAACCGTCACTATAAAGTACCCTACCTAGCAAAAGTCACTATATAGCATTTTACACAGCAAGAGTCACTATAGAGCACTCTACCCAACAAAAGTCACCATAGAGCACTCTACCCAACAACATTTACTATAGAGCACGTTTCCCAGCAACAGTCACTATAGAGCACTCTACACAATAACATTCACTACAGAGCCTGCTACACAACAATAGTCACTAGAGAGCACCCTACACAAAAACAGTCCTTATAGAGCACTCCAGCCAAAAACAGTCACTATAGTGCATCCTAGCCAACAATAGTCACTATAGAGCACCTACCCAACAAAAGTAACAATAGACCACCCTACCCATCAACAGTCACTATAGAGCACCTTACCCAGCAATATTGACTATAAATCAGACTACACAACAGTCTGTATAGGGCACCCTACCCAACCACAGTCACTATAGAGCACCCTACTCAACAACAGTCACTGTAGAGCACATACCAAAAAACAGTCACTATAGATCCCTCTATCCAACAACAGTCATCATAAAGCCCTCTACCCAATCATCGTCACTATATAACATTCTACACAAATGGGTCACGATAGAGCACTCTACACAAGAACACTCACTATAGATTACCTACCAAAAAAATAGTCTTTATAGATCATTCTACCCAACAACAGTCACTATAAAATACTTACGAATCAACAGTCACTATAGTGCACTCCACCCAGCATCAGTCACTATAAAGCATGCAACCCAGAAACTGTCAGTATAGAGCACCCTACTTAACAATAGTCATTATAAAGCAACCTAAATGCAACAGTCACTATAGTGCACTCTACCCAACAACAGTCACTATAGAGCTTTTACACAACAACAGACTATATAGGACCCCTATTCATCAACAGTCACTTTATAGCCCCTAGCAGGCAACAGTCAGTATAAAGCACCCCATTCAACAACAGTCACGATAGAGCATGCTACCCAGGAACAGTCAGTATTGAGAACCTAACCAACAATAGTCACTTTGGAGCACTCTGCACAATAATCACTATAAAACACTGCACCCAACAACAGTAAACTATAAAGCACTCTACCCAAAAGGAGTCACTATAGAGCATTCCATTCAACAGCAGTCACTATCAAGCACCCTATCTAACAAAAATTCCTATAAAGCTTCTACCTATAAACAGTCAATATCCAGAGCAATCCACCCAACAACAGACACTATAGCATACCCTAACCAACAACAGTCACTATAGAGCACCTTCCCAACAAAAGTCATTATATGGTACCTAAACAAAAACAGTCAGTATAGGACACACACACAAAAACCGTCACTATACTGCACTCTAATTAACAACAGTCATTATAGAGCACCCTACCCAAAAACCATCACTGCAGATCACCTACCCAGCAACAGTCAGTATAAAGGTATATACCCAACAACAGTCATTGTGGAGCCCTTTACCTGACAACAGTGACTATAGAGCATGCTACACAAAAACAGTCACTATAGAGTAATCTACCCAACGACAGCCACTTGTAGTGCACTCTAAAAAACAATGAATACTATAGAGAACCACACCCAACAACAGTGACTATAGAGCATCCTACCAAGCAACCATCCCTATGAAGCACCCTACACATCAACAGTCACAATAGATCACTCTACCAAGAAACAGTCATTATCAAGCATGATACCAAGCAACAGTCATGATAGAGCAACTTACACAGCAACAGTCACTATAGAGACTCTACCCAATAACATTCACTCTAGAGCACCCTACCAAGCAACAGTCACTATAGAGCACCCTACTTAGAAACTGTCACTACAGAGCACTTTATCAAACAACAGTCACTATAGAACACCTTACCCAACAACAGTTGCTATGGAGCACCACACCCAACAACAGTCATTATAGAGTACCTACCCAAAAAGTGTCACTATATAGCACTCCACACAACAGTCACCATAAAGCATCCTACCCAAAAACACTCACTAAAGAACACCCTACCAACATCAGTATCTATAAAGCACCATACCTAGAACAGTCACTATAGAGCACCATACCCAACCTCAGTCATTATAGAGCACCTACACAACAACAGTTATTGTAGAGCACCTATGAAACAGAAGTCACTATAGAACACCTAACCAACAACAATCAGTATAATGCACCTACCCAACAACAGTCAACATACAGCACTCTACCCAACAACTGTCACTATAGAACACTGTACCCAACATGTGTCACTATAGAGCACCTATGCAACAAAAGTCAGTATAGATGACCATACCCAGAAACAGTCACTATAGAGCATTTTATGCAAAAACAGTCAGAATAGAACACTCTTACCAACAAGAGTCACTATATGGCACCCTTTTTAACAGCAGTCATTGTAGAGCACCTACTAAACCACACTCAGTGTAGAGCCCTCAACTCAACAACAATCAGTATATAACACTCTACCAAACAATAGTCATTATAGAGCACCCTACTTAAGAACAGTCAGTATAGAGCACTCTACTTAAAAACAGTCACTATAGAGCACCCTACCCAAGAATAGTCACTATGTAGTAGCCTACCCAACAAGAATCACTATGTAGAAAACTCTACCCAGCAACAGTCACTATAGAGCATTCCACCACTCAACAATCACTATAGAGCAACCTACCCAACAACAGTCACTATAGAGCACCTACAAAAAAGAGTCAGTATTTAAAGCTCTCCAGCCAACAAAAGTCACTATTGAGCATGTATGCAAAAACAGTCACTATTTAAAGCAATCCACCCAACAACAGTCACTAGAGACCACCTACTCAAAAACAGTTACTATAGTACAGTATAACCAAGAAAAGTCACTATGGAGCACCATATGCAACATCAGTCACTATTGAGTACCATACACATCAACAGTCAGTATAGAGCACCTACCCAACAAAAGTCACTATAGAGCACCCTACCCAACAACAGTCAATATAGAGCACTCTACCAAACAACAGTCACTATAGGGTCCTCTACACAACAGTCACTATAGTGCACTTTACCCAACAACATTCACCTATAGAGCACTCTAGCCAACAATAGTCACTATGAAACACTCCACCCAACAACGGTCATTACATAGCTCTTACACCACAACTGTCACTATTGAGCACCCTACCCTGCAACAGTCACTATAGAGCACCTACCCAGCAACAGTCACTGTAGAGCACTCCATCCAACAAAAGTCACTATAAAGTATGCTATTCAGCAACAGTCACTATAGAGAACAGTACCCAGAACAGTCACTATAGAGCATCCTACCAAGCAACAGTCACTATAGAGCACTCTACCCAAAAAGAGTCACAATAGAGCACCCTACCCAACTATAGTTTTTACTGAACACGCTGTGCATCAACAGTCACTATAGAGCTTCCTACCGAACAAGTCAATATAGATAACTCCAGATAACAACAGTCACTATAAACACCCGACTCAACAAGAGTCACTATACAGCACCCTACCAATAAACAGCCATTATAGAGCACCCTACTTAGCAAAAGCTACTATAGAGCACCCTACACAGCAACAGTCTTTACAGAGCACTTTACCCAACAAGAGTCAGTATGAAGTGCCCTACCAAAAAACTGTTTCTATAGAGTGCCCTATGCAACAACAGTTACTGTACAGCACCCTCACAACAACAGTCCTTTACCCAACACTATACAGCCCTCTACAAAACAAGAGTCATCATAAAGCACTCTACTTAAAAACCATCACTACAAAACACCCTACACAAGAAGAGTCCCTATAAGGCACTTTACCCAACAACAGTGACTATAGAGTACCTACAAACAATAGTCACTATAGATCACTCTACCCAGAAACAGTCACTATAGAGCACTTCACCCAGCTACAGTCACTATAAAACACCCTTCAAAGGAACAGTCACTATGAAACACCCTATTTAACAACAGTCAATATAGAGCACCCTACTAATAAAAGTCACTCTAGAGCACCCTAAAAAACATCATTCACTATAAAACTCCTACCCAACCACAATCACTATGGGTCACGTACTGAAGAACAGACACTATACAGCACCTACACAGCAAAACTCACTATAGAGCCCTCTACCCAACAACAGTCACTATAGAGCACCCAACCCAACAACAGTCACTATCTAAAGGACTCTACCCAACAACATTCACTCTAGAGCACCCTACCAAGAAAAAGTCACTATAGATCACCTTACACAACAACAGTCACTACAAAGCACTCCACCCAACAACAGTCACTATGGAGCCCTCTATTCAACAACAGTCACTATAGAGTGCTCTACCCCAAAACAGTCACTATAAAGCACCCTACCCAATAACAGTCAAAATATAGAGCCCTCTATGCAACAGCACTCACTATAGAGCACCCTACACAACAACAGTAACTACAGAGTGCTCCACAAAAAAACAGTCACTATAGAGCACTACACCCAACAACAGTCAGTACAAAGAATAATACCCAACAGAAGTCGCTCTGGAGCACTCCACCCAACAAATGTCATTGTAGAGTACCTACCCAATAACAGTCACTATAAAGCACTCTACCCAGCAAGTGTCACTATAGAGAATTCCACACAAACACCGTCGCTATAGATCATCCTACACAGCATCAGTTACTGGAGAGCACCCTAACAAATAACACTCACTATAGAGCACCCTAACAACAACAGTCACTAGAGAACACTTCACAAACAACAGTCACTATAGAGCACCATACACAGCCACAGTCACTATACATCACCTACCCAACAACAGTCACTATAGAGGACCTACTCAAGAACAGTCACTATAGAGCACCTACCCAACAACTGTCACTATAGAGCACTGACCCAACAACTGTCAGTATAGAGCACCTATCCAATAACAATCACTATAAAACTCCTTTCCATCAACAGTCACTATAGAACACTATATCCAACAAGAGTCACTATACAACATTCTGTTCAAAACAGTCACTATAGAGCACCCTACCCAATAACAATCAGTATCGAACACTCTGAATAAAAATAGTCGTTATAGAGAACCCTACCCAGCAACAGTCACTGTAGAGCACCTACCCAATGACAGTCACTTTAGAGTCTTATACCCAATGATAATCACTATGAAACACTCTACCCAATAATAGTCACTATAAAGCACCTTACTCAAGAACAGTCAGTATAGAGCACCCTACTTAACAACAGTCACTGTGGATCACCTACCCAACAACAGTCACTGTAGAGTCCTCTACCCAAGAACAGTCACTGTAAAGCCCTGTACTCAACAAAAGTCACTATCAAGCACCATACCCCAAAACAATCACTATCTAGAGCACTCTACCAAACAACTGTCACTGTAGAGCACTCTATAACAGAACAGTCACTACAGAACACTTACCCAACAACAGTTAGTATAGAGCACTCTACCCAAGAACAGTAACTACACAGCATTGTACCCAGCAACAGTCACTATAGAGCACCATTTTCAACAACATTTATTATAAAGCAGCTAACCAACAATAGTCACTATAGAGCCCCCTACAAAACAGTCACTATAAAGCACTCCACCCAAGAACATTCACCTATAGAGCACCCCACTCAACAAGAGTCACTATAAAGCACAAACCCCACAACTGTAACCTTAGAACACCCTTCTCATCAACAGTCACTATAAAGCACCTACCCAACAACTATAGAGCTCCCTTTCCAGCAACAGTCACTATAGAGCACCCCCTGCAACAGCAGTCTCTAGAAACCACCCTACCCAGCAACAGTCAGTATAGAGCACACAACCATAAAACAGTCACTATAGAGCACCTTACCCAGCAACAGTCACTATAGAGCACTCTAACCAAAAAGAGTAACTATAGAGCACCCTATCCAGCAACACTCACTATAGAGCACTCTACCCAAGAACAGTCAGTATAGAGCACCTTACCCAACAACAGTCAATATAGAGCATGCTGCCCAACAATAGTCACTGTAGAGCACCCCACCCAACAACATTAATATAAATCACTCCAGCCAAGAACAGTCACTATAGAACACCATACCAAGATACACTCATTATGGAGCACTCTACCCAAGAACAGTCAGTATAGAGCACAATACCCAACAACAGTCACTATAGAGCATGCTACTCAATAGCAGTCACTGAAGAACACCCTACCCAACAACAGTCAATATAGAACACTCCAGGAGGGAGGCAAGATGGCGTCGTAGAGGTGACTCAGGATTGCAGCTCTCGGTGAAGGCGCAGAGGGTGAGTCCTAGCCGCATTCTCGGATGTTCCTTTTATGCCCACAGAGCGTTGAAAGTCCCAGGTGTGGGAGAGACACGGGACGCTAGCAGCCGGCTAACGCAACCGGCTCCCGCCGCCTCTTCGGCCGGCGCCGCAGCGGGACCCGGCGCGGAACTCACTGGTCTGGGTGCCCTGTTAAACCGGCAATCTGAGATTTGGAAGGGCAGATTGGCATGTCCATCTGATTGAACAGGACTTGGACAATGAGCCAGACCAGGAGTTTCCTGGGAAGCGTGATCTGAGCCGGGGTAGTGGGCAGCGGCACGGGAGATCGCACGGATCCCAGTGCCCTATCGGCAGGCTCCTGGGGCGCCAGTGAGAGAGTCGACCTTTCAGCTTGGGGAGAGGAAGAGAGAGAGAGAGGACGGACTCTGAGGCAGGGAGCAGGGTGATCGGGCTCGGCGGGTCCCACGCTCACGGGGACAAGCAGGGCGGCGACTGGAGGCGCTTGGGGCTGAGAGTTTTGTTGCCGGCATTTAGGACGGTGCAGCCCGGTCAGGGAGGGGCGTCCACCATTCCTGACAAAGTGCACCCCCACTTAAGTACCGCCCAGGACTGACGCAGCCTGCCGTTGCCGAGGCAACCTGCCATAACAGAGAGAGTCCGCCGGGCCGCAACAGGGCGGACCCGCCTTAGGAGGTCAGAGCCCCGGCAGGCAAATAGTGAATAGACTGCCACCTAGTGGGGCAGGACAGTGCAACAGATACTCATAAAGAAAGCCCCAACTCCCTGAGACAGAGCATCTAAGGGTGAAAAAAAAAAAAAAAAAAAAAGGAGTGGTGTTTTATGAGTTCTATTGCAGCAGACATAACCTCCCAACAACACTGAATGAACAACGGAGCTCACAGCTCAGCACTGGAGCTCCTATAAAGCACAGACTGTCTCCTCAAGCAGCTCCCTGACCTCTGTATATCCAAGGAGTCACCCCAGAAAAGGACTAATCAGACTGACATTTGGCTGGCATCATTCTGGAACAAGGGCAGCAGAAAAAGAAACTGATATCATCCCTCACTGTTCTGCAGCTGCTGCAGGTATACCCCAGACAAGCAGGGCCTGGAGTGGACCTCAGCACTCATACAGCAGAGAGGATAGATCATTAGAGGGAAAACTAAGTAACAGAAATACTTCATCATCAACAATCTCAGTGTCCACACAGAGACCCAATTGAAAAATCAGCCACTACTAAGACAACAGGCGGATAAATCCATAAAGATGGGAAGAAACCAGCGCAAAAAGGAGGAAAGCACCCGAAACCAAAACACCTCACCTCCAAAAAAGGACCAAAACTCCTCACCAGCAAGGGAACAAAGCTGGACGGAGAATGAATGTGACGAAATGACGGAATCAGACTTCAGAAAGTGGATAATGAGAAACTTCAGTGAGCTAAAGGAACATGTTCTAAACCAGTGCAAAGAAACTAAGAACCTTGAAAAAAGATTTGAAAAAAGATTCGAGGAATTGATAACGAGAATGGACAACTTAGAGAGGAATATGAATGAATTGAAGGAGCTGAAAAACTCAACACGAGAACTTCGCGAAGCATGCACAAGTATCAACAGCCGAATTGACCAAGCAGAAGAAAGAATATCAGAAGTTGAAGATCAACTCAATGAAATAAAACGAGAAACCAAGATTAAAGAAAAAAGCACAAAAAGGAATGAACAAAATCTCCAAGAAATGTGGGACTATGTGAAGAGACCCAACCTACGTTTGATAGGTGTACCAGAAAGTGACGAAGAGAATGAATCCAAGCTGGAAAACACTCTTCAGGATATTATCCAGGAAAATTTCCCCAACCTAGCAAGACAGGTCAATACTCAACTCCAGGAAATACAGAGAACACCACAAAGATACTCTGCAAGAAGAGCAACCCCAAGGCACATAATCGTCAGATTCACCAGGGTTGAAACAAAGGAGAAAATACTAAGGGCAGCCAGAGAGAAAGGTCGGGTCACCCACAAAGGGAAGCCCATCAGACTCACAGCAGATCTCTCAGCAGAGACTCTACAAGCCAGAAGAGAGTGGGGGCCAATATTCAACATCCTTAAAGAAAAGAGCTTTCAACCCAGAATTTCATATCCAGCGAAACTGAGCTTCATAAGTGAAGGAAAAATAAAATCCTTCACGAACAAGCAAGTACTCAGAGATTTTGTCACCACTAGGCCTGCTTTACAAGAGCTCCTGAAAGAGGCACTACACATAGAAAGAAACAACCAGTTCCAGCCATTCTAAAAGCATACCAAATGCTAAAGACCATCAACAAAATGAAGAATGTACATGAACCAACGGGCAAAACAGCCAGCTAGAATCAAAATGGCAGTATCAAATTCACACATAACAATATTAACCCTGAATGTAAATGGGCTAAATGCACCAATCAAAAGACACAGACTGGCAAATTGGATAAAAAACCAAAACCCATCGGTGTGCTGTATCCAGGAAACCCACCTCACATGCAAAGATACACAAAGGCTCAAAATAAAGGGATGGAGGAAGATTTACCAAGCAAATGGAGAGCAAAAAAAAGCAGGAGTTGCAATTCTCATCTCTGATAAAATAGACTTTAAAGTAACAAAGATCAAAAGGGACAAAGAAGGTCATTACATAATGGTAAAAGGATCGATACAACAAGAAGAGATAACGATTCTAAATATATATGGACCCAATGTAGGAGCACCCAGATATATAAGGCAAGTTCTTAATGACTTACAAAGGGACTTAGACTCCCACACAATAATAGTGGGAGACTTTAACACTCCACTGTCAATAGCAGACAGATCAACCAGACAGAAAATTAACAAGGATATCCAGGACTTGAACTCAGACCTGGAACAAGCAAACCTGACAGACATTTACAGAACTCTCCACCCCAAATCCACAGAATATACATTCTTCTCAGCACCACATCACACCTACTCCAAAATTGACCACATAATTGGAAGTAAAGCACTCCTCAGCAAATGCAAAACAACTGAAATCATAACAAACAGTCTCTCAGACCATAGTGCAATCAAGTTGGAACTCAGAATTCAGAAAATATCTCAGAACCGAACAGCTTCATGGAAACTGAACAATTGGCTCTTGAATGTTGATTGGATAAACAATGAAATGAAGGCAGAAATAAAGAAGTTCTTTGAAACCAATGAGAATGAAGACACAAAGTACCAGAATCTCTGGGACACATTTAAAGCAGTCTGTAGAGGAAAATATATAGCAATAAGTGCCCACATGAGAAGAGTGGAGAGATCCAAAATTGACACCCTATCGTCAAAATTGAAAGAGCTAGAGGAGCAAGATCAAAAAAGCTCAAAACCTAGCCGAAGACAAGAAATAACTAAGATCAGAGCAGAACTGAAGGAGATAGAGACAAGAAAAACCCTTCAAAAAATCAATAAATCTAAGAGCTGGTTTTTCGAAAAGATCAACAAAATAGACAGACCACTAGCCAGACTGATAAAAAAGAAGAGAGAGAACAACCAAATAGATGCAATAAAAAACGATAAAGGGGAAATCACCACAGATTCCACAGAAATTCAAACCATCATCAGAGAATACTACAAACAACTCTATGCACATAAACCAGTAAATCAGGAAGAAATGGATAAATTCCTGGATGCCTGTGTCCTCCCAAGCCTAAACCAGGAGGAAGCCGAAACTATGAATAGACCAATAACAAGGTCTGAAGTTGAGGCAGCAATTAAGAGCCTACCACACAAAAAAAGCCCAGGTCCAGATGGGTTCACAGCCGAATTCTACCAGACACACAAAGAGGATCTGGTACCATTCCTTCTGAAACTATTCCAAATAATCCAAAAAGAGGGAACCCTTCCCAAATCATTTTATGAGACCAACATCATCCTGATACCAAAACCTGGCAGAGACTCAACAAGAAAAGAAAACTTCAGGCCAATATCCATGATGAACATAGATGCAAAAATCTTCAATAAAATACTGGCAAACCGATTGCAACAGCACATTAAAAAACTTATCCATCATGATCAAGTAGGATTTATCCCGGGGATGCAAGGCTGGTTCAACATACGCAAGTCTATAAATGTAATTCACCACATAAACAGAAGCAAAAACAAAAACCACATGATTATCTCAATTGATGCAGAGAAGGCATTTGACAAAATTCAACAGCCCTTTATGCTAAAAACCCTCAATAAACTTGGTATTGATGGAACATATCTCAAAGTAATAAAAGCTATTTATGACAAACCAACAGCCAATATCATACTTAATGGGCAAAAACTGGAAGCATTCCCTTTGAAATCTGGCACTAGACAAGGATGCCCTCTCTCACCACTTCTATTCAACATAGTACTGGAAGTTCTAGCCAGAGCAATCAGGCAAGAAAAAGAAATAAAGGGTATTCAAATAGGAAAGGTGGAAGCCAAATTGTCTCTATTTGCAGACGACATGATAGTATACCTAGAAGACCCCATCACCTCAGCCCAAAAGCTCCTGCAACTGATAAGCAACTTCAGCAAAGTCTCAGGATATAAAATCAATGTGCAAAAATCACAAGCATTCCTATACACCAATAACAGACTTAAAGAGAACCAAATCAAGAACGAACTGCCATTCACAATTGCTACAAAGAAAATAAAATACCTAGGAATACAACTCACTAGGAATGTAAGGGACCTCTTTAAGGAAAACTACAAACAACTGCTCAATGAAATAAGAGAGGACACAAACAGATGGAGAAACATTCCATGTTCGTGGTTAGGAAGAATCAATATCGTGAAAATGGCTATACTGCCCAAAGTAATTTACACAATCAATGCTATCCCCATCAAACTACCATTGAATTTCTTCACAGAACTGGAAAAAACCACCATGAATTTCATATGGAACCAAAAAAGAGCCCGCATAGCCAAGTCAATTCTAAGCAAAAAGAACACAGCGGGAGGCATCACGCTACCAGACTTCAAACTATACTACAAGGCTACAGTAATCAAAACAGCATGGTACTGGTACCAAAACAGAGATATAGACCAATGGAACAGAACAGAGGCATCGGAGGCAACACAACACATCTACAACCATATTATCTTTGATAAACCAGACAAAAACAGGCAATGGGGAAAGGATTCCCTATTTAATAAATGGTGTTGGGAAAACTGGCTAGCCATGTGCAGAAAGCAGAAATTGGACCCCTTCCTGACACCTTACACTAAAATTAACTCCAGATGGATTAAAGACTTAAACGTAAGACCCGACACCATAAAAACCCTAGAAGAAAATCTAGGCAAAACCATTCAGGACATAGGAGTAGGCAAGGACTTCATGAACAAAACTCCCAAAGCATTGGCAACAAAAGCCAAAATAGACAAATGGGACCTAATCAAACTCCACAGCTTCTGCACAGCAAAACAAACAGTCACTAGAGTGAATCGGCAACCATCAGAATGGGAAAAAGTCTTTGCAGTTTACGCATCCGACAAAGGGCTGATATCCAGAATTTACAAAGAACTCAAACAGATTTACAGGAAAAAAACAAACAAGCCCATTCAAAAATGGGCAAAGGATATGAATAGAAACTTTACGAAAGCAGACATACATGAGGCCAGCAAACATATGAAAAAGTGCTCATCGTCATTGGTCATTAGAGAGATGCAAATCAAAACCACATTGAGATACCATCTCACACCAGTTAGAATGGCGATCATTAAAAAATCTGGAGACAGCAGATGCTGGAGAGGATGTGGAGAAATAGGAACACTCTTACACTGTTGGTGGGAGTGTAAATTAGTTCAACCATTGTGGAAGACAGTGTGGCGATTCCTCAGGGACCTAGAAATAGAAATTCCATTTGACCCAGCAATCCCATTACTGGGTATCTATCCAAAGGATTATAAATCGTTCTACTATAAGGACACATGCACACGAATGTTCATTGCAGCACTGTTTACAATAGCAAAGACCTGGAACCAACCCAAATGCCCAACGATGATAGACTGGACTGGGAAAATGTGGCACATATACACCATGGAATATTATGCAGCAATCAAAAATGATGAGTTTGTGTCCTTTGTAGGGACATGGATGAATCTGGAGAACATCATTCTCAGCAAACTGACACAAGAACAGAAAAAGAAATACCGCATATACTCGCTCATAGGTGGGTGAGAAAAATGAGAACATGTGGACACAGAGAGGCAGTCTACTATACACTGGGGACTGTTGGGGGGAATGGGGGAGGGACAGCAGGGGGGGCTGGGGGGGATAGCCTGGGGATGAATACCAAGTGTGGGTGAATGGGAGGAAAGCAGCAAAGCACACTGCCATGTGTGTACCTATGCAACTATCTTGCTCGTTCTGCACATGTACCCCCAAACCTATAATGCAATAAAAATAAATAAATAAATAAATAAATAAATAAATTAAAAAAAAAAAAAAAAAAAAAAAAAAAGAACACTCCAGCAGATGACAGTCCCTATAGAGCACCCTAGTCAACATTAGTCACTATAGAGCACCAACCCAACAAAAATCAGAATAGAGCACCCGACCCAAAAACACTCCCTATAGAGTACCTATGCAGCAACTGTCACTACGGAACAGTGTACTCAGGAACAGTCACTATAGAACAACCCACTGAACAACAGTAACTACAGAGCACCCTAACCAGCAGTAGTCACTATAGAGCACCCAACCAATAACAGTCACTGCAGAGCACCCTATTAACTACAGTCACAATAGAGTGCACTACCCAACAACAGTCACTATATAGCACATACCAAACAACAGTCACTATAGAGCACCTACCTAACAAGTCACTATAGACCACATACCCTACAACAGTCACTATAGAGCACTCTAGGCCACAATCGTCGTTATAGAGCACCATATCCAACAACAGTCAAAATAGAGCCTCTACACAACAGTTACTATAAAGCACTCCACCCAACAATAGTCACCTATAGAGCAATCTACTCAACAACAGTCATTATAGAGCACCCCACAAACAACAGTCACCATACAGCACCTATTCAACAAAAGTCACCATGGAGCACCCTACCCAGCAAAAGTCACTATAGATCATCTACCCAACAACAGTCACTACAGAGCACCTACCCAACAACTGTCACTATAGAGTACCCAACCCCTCAACAGTCACTATAGAACATCTACCCAACAACAGTCACTATAGAGCACCTTTTCAACAAGAGTCTGTATAGAGCACTCTACACAACAACAGTAACTATGGAGATGTCCACCCCACAACAGTCACCTATAGAGCACTCTACCAAACAAAAGTCATTTTATAGCACCCCAACCAACAACAGTCACTACAGACCACCTACAACAAGTCACTATAGAGCCCCCTATAGAGCAACTGTCACTATAGAGCAAGTACCCAACAACCATTACTATTGAGTACTCTACCCAGCAACAGTCACCATAGAGTACCCCACCTAAAAATAATAAATATTTAGCACGCTACCCAGCAACAGTCACTATAGAGCACCTACCCAACAAAAGTCACTATAAAGCACCCTTTGCAACAACAGTCACTGTAGAGGACTTTACCCAGCAAAATTTCCTATAGAGCACCCTATTTAACCCAACAATTGTGTTGGGTGCTGTATAGTGACTGTTTTTTGATAGGGTGCTCTATAGTGACTGTTGTTGGTTAGCATGCTCTATATTGACTGTTGTTGGGTAGAGTGCTCTCTAGTGACTGTGGTTGTGTAGGTGCCCTATACTGACTTTTGACTGTTAGGGTGCTCTGTATTGACTGTTGTTGGGTGGAGTGCTCTATAGTAACAGTTTTTGGGTTGGGTGCTTTATAGTGACTGTTGCTAGGTAGAGTACTCAATAGTGACTCTTGTCGGGTAGGGTGCTCTATAGTGACAATTGTTGAATAGTGTTCTCTATAGTGACTGTTGCTAATAGGGTGCTCTATAGTGACTTTTGTTGGGTGCAATAATTTATAGCCACTGCTGTTGGGTAGAGTACTCTATAGTAATTGTTGGGTATGTGCTCTATAGTGACTCTTGTAGGATGGGGTGCTCTATCCTTCCAGTTTTTGGGTAGGTGCTCTGTAGTGACAGTTTTTGTGTAGGGTGCTCTACAGTGACTGTTGTTGGGTCACGTGCTGTATAATGACTGATGTTGGGTAGGATGCTGTATCATGACTGTTGTTAAGTAGAATGCTCTATACTGACTGTTGTTTGGTGAAGTGCTCTATACTGACTGTTGCTAAGTTGAGTACTCTATAGGGACTGTTGTTGCAATGAGTGCTCTAGATAGTGACTTTCATTGGGTAGGGTGCTCTACAGTGACTGCTGTTGGGTAGAATGCTCTATACAGACTGTTGTTTGGTAGAGTGCTCTATAGTGACTGTTGTTGGCTAGGGTGCTCTATAGTGAATGTTTTTGGGTAGAGTGCTCTATAGTGAGTGTTGTTTGGTAGGGTGCTCAATAATGACTGTTGTTGGGTAGGTATTCTATAGTGACTTTTATTGGGTAGGGTGCTGTATAGTGACTGTTTTTGGTATGGTGCTCTAGTAAGTGCTTCTGGGTAGAGTGCTCTAGAGTGACTGTTGTTGAGTAGGTGCTCTATACTGACTGTTGTTCCCTTGATGCTCTTTAGTAACTGTGGTTTGGTAGGTGCTTTATAGTGACTCTTGTTGTTTAGGTGTTCTATAGTGACTGTTGTTCATCAGGGTGCTCTATAGTGACTGTAGATGGTACAGCAGTCTATAATGTTGTTGTGTAGGGTGCTCTATAGTGACTGTTGCTGGGTGGGGTGCTCCATAGTGACTGTTGCTAGGTGGGGTGCTTTGTAGTGACTGTTGTTGGGTAGAGTGCTCTAAAGTGACTGTTGTTAGTAAAGGGATTTATAGTGACTCTTGTTCTGTAGATTCTCTATGGTGACTCTTGTAGTGTAGGTGCTCTATTGCATCTGTTGTTGGGGAGAGGGCTCTGTAGTGACTGTTGTTGGGTAGAGTGGTCTATAGTGACTATGGTTGGGTAGAGTGCTCCATAGTGACTGTTGTTGGGTCAAGGGCTCTATACTGACTGTTTTTGGGTGGAGTGCTTTATAGTGACTGTTGTTGGGTATGGTGCTCTATAGTGAATGTTTTTGGGTGGGGTTCATTATAGTGACTGTTGTTCGGTAGGGTGCTCTAAAGTGACTGTTGCTAGGTAGGTGCTCTATAATGACTTTTATTGGATGGGTTGCTCTATAGTGACTTTTGTTGTTGAGGTGCTTTTTAGGGACAGTTTTTAGGTAGGAAGCTCCATAGTGACTGTTAATGGGTGGAGTGCTTTTTAGTGACTGTTACTCCATAAAGTGACATTTGTTGGTTAGGTAATCAATAGTGACTATTGCTGTGTGGGGTGCTCTTTAGTTACTGTCATTGGTAGGGTGTTTTATAGTGACTTTGAAGGTGTGTTCACTGTGCTGTGTTTGTTTGTGGTAAGTGGTGTGCCTGTGTGAGGTGTCTGCACTGTGAATTTGTGTGCGATGAATGTTGAGGGTCTGTGTAAAATGTATTTACTGCTTAGTGTGTGTGGTTATTCGTGTGTGTGTATAAGGTTTCTTCAACGTGGAGTGTGTGTGTCATAAGTGGTGTGTGTGTGAGGTATGTGCACTATGCAGTGTGTGTGGTGACTGCTGTGTGTTTTTGTGAGTTGTGTGAAATCTGGAGTGTGTGTTTGGTGAGTGGTGTGTGTCTGTTTGAAATGTGTGCACTGTGGAGTGTTATGTATGTTGTGTGAGGTGTGCTTTTATGAGTTGTATGCACTCTTTCATGTGTTACTGGTGTGTGTCTGATTAAGGTTGGTCCACTGTGGACTATGGGTGTCGAGTTTGTGGTGACTGGTGTGTGTCTGTGTGATGTGTCTGCATTGTGGACTGTGTGAGTTTTGAGTGGCTTTTGCCTGTGTGAGATGTATGCAGAGTAAAGTGTGAGTGTGCAGTGTGTGTGGTAACTGGTGTGTGTCTGTGCTAGGTGTCTTTACTCTGGAGTGTGTTTGTTGTATGGTGTGTTTCAGTATGAGGTGTGTCCACTGTGGAGAGTGCATGCATGGTAAGTGGTGTGTGTCTCTGCAATGTGTGTGCAAAGTGAAGTGTATGTGTACTGATTGGTGTTTGTCCCTGTGAGATGTGTGCATTGTGGAGTGTGTGTGTTTGATGAGTAGTGTGTTTCTGTGTGAGGTGTGTGTACTGTGAAGAGTGTCTCTGTTGAGTCACTGGTGTCTGTGTGAGGTTTTGCAATGTGCACAGTGTGTCTGTGGTGAGTGGTGTGTGTCTGTGTGAGGTTTGTGCACTGTGGAGTGTGTGTGGTGAATCTTCCAAGTCTGTGTGAGGTGTGTGTACTGTGTAGTGTGTGTGTATAATGAGTGGTGTGTGTTTGTGTGAAGTGTGTGCCCTGAGCATTTTGTGTGTGTTTCTGTGTTGAGTGTTGTGTGTCTCTTTGAAATGAATTTACTGTGTAGTGTGTATGGTTAGTTGTGTGTCTATATGAGGTTTTTTCAATGTGCAGTGTGTGTGTCATGACTTGGTGGGGGAGGTGTGTGCACTATAAAGTGTGTGTGTAATGACTGCTATGTGTCAGTGTGAGTTGTGTGAAATGTGAAGTGTTTGGTGAGTGGTGTGTGCCTGTGAGATGTGTGAACTGAGCAATGTGTGTGTGGTGAGCATTGTTTGTCTCTGTGAAATGTATTTACTGTGTAGTGTGTGTGGTCCATCATGTGTGTGTATGAGGTTTCTTTAATGTGGATTGTGCATGTCCTGAGTTGTGTGTGTGTTAGATGTTTGCACTGTGGAGTGTGTGTGTGGTAAGTGTGTGAACTGTGTGAGTTGTGTGAACTATGGAGTGTGTTTGGTGAGTGGTTTGTGTCTGTGTGAAATGTGTGCACTGTGGAGTGTTATTTGTGTGGTAAGTGGTGTTACCACTGTGTGTCTGTGTGAGTTGTGTGAACTATGGAGTGTGTTTGGTGAGTAGTTTGTGTCTGTGTAAAATGTGTGCACTGTGGAGTGTTATTTGTGTGGTAAGTGGTATTTCTGTGTGAGTTTTGTGTGCTCTTTAGTGTGTTAGTGGTGGGTGTCTGTTTATGGTTTGTGCACTGTGGTGTATGTGTGTGGAGTATGTGTGCTTACTGGTGTGTGTCTGTGTGAGGTGTGTGCACTTTGGATTCTGAGTGGTGAGTTGTCTGTTTCTTTGTGGGGTGTGTTCACTGTGTAGTATGAGTGTCTGAAAAGTTGTGTGTGTCTCTGTGAGGTGTCTGCACTGTGGAGTATGTGTGTTCTACATTGTGTGTTTTTGTGAGGTTTGTGCACCGTGGAGTGTATGTGTGGTGACTGGTGTGTTTCTGTGTAAAATGTGTGCACTGAGCATGTGTGTTCAGTGTGTGTGGGGACTGGTGTGTAAAAGTGTGAGATGCCTGTATTGCAGATAGGGTGTGAGATGATTGGTGTTATTCTGTGTACTGTGTGTGCATTGTGGTGTGTGTTGGCAAAATTTGTGTGGTGTATGCTGTGTGTGTCTGTGAGGTGTGTGTTGTCGAGTTTTTGTGTGATTAGTCGTGTGTGTCTGAGGTATGTGAACTGTGGATTATGTGTGGAGTCTGTGGACTGCATGGTGTGTGTGTTTGATGTCTGCAATGTAGAGAGTGTGAGTGTGATGAGTTTTTTGTCTGTGTGAAGTGTGTGCTATGTGGAGTTTGTGTGTTAAGTGTGTGTAGTGAGTGGTGTGTGACTGTGTGAGGTATGTTCACAGTGCAGTGTGTGTGGTGAATGGTGTGTGCCTGTGTGGAGTGTCTACAATTTAAATTGGGTGTGAGGTGAGTTGTGTGTGTTTGTGTGAGGTGACTGCATTGTGTAGTGTGTGTGGTGAGTGGTATGTCTGTTAGGTGTCTGCACATTGGTGTGTGCATTTTGTGAGTATTGTCTTTCTGTGTGAAATGTGCACTGTGAAGAGTGTGTGTGGTGAGTGACATGTGTCTTTGTGAGGTTTTGCACTGTGCACAGTGTGTGTAGTGAGTGGTGTGTGTCAGTAGGAGGTTTGTGCACAGTGGAATGTGTGCAGTGAATCTTTTGTGTCAGTTTGAGGTGTGTTCACTGTGCATTGCGTGTGTATGGTGAGTGGTGTTTGTGTGAGGTGTGTAAACTGTGCAGTTTGTGTGTGTTTGTGTCCTGTGTGGTATGTGTGTAAGAGATGTGTGCACTATGAAGTGGGTGTGTGATCAGTGGTGTGTTTTTTGAGAGGCATGTTCATGATTCAGAGTGTGTTGTGGTGAGTGGTGTGCCTGTGTGAGATGTCTGCATGGTGGAATGTGTGTCTCATGAGACTTTTGTATCTCTGTGAAGTGTCTTTACTGTGTAGTGTGTGTGGTAAGTCCCGTGTCTGTATGAGATTTCTTCAATTTGTAGTGTGTGTGTTGTGATTGGTGTGTGTAATATGTGTGTGCACTATGGTTGTGTGAGGTAACTGCTGTGTGTCTGTGTGAGTTGTGTAAACTGTGGAGTGTGTGTTTGGTGAGTGGTGTGTGTCTGTGTGAAATTTGTGCACTCTTTAATGTGTTAGTGGTGGATGTCTGTTTATAAAGTGTGCACTGTCGAGTATGTGTGTAGAGTCTGTGAAGTGATTGGTGTGCATTTGTGTGACATGTCTGCACTGCATACTATACTTGTGATAAGTGGTGTGTTCCTGTGTGAGATGTATTCACAGAAAAGTGTAAATCTGCATTGTTTGTGGTAAGTTGTGTGCCTCTGTGTTAGGTGTCTTTACTCTGAAGTTGGTGTGTTGTGTGGTGTGTGCTTTTGTGAAGTGTGTGCACTGTGAGGAATGTCTGGGTGGTAAGTGGTGTGTTTCTTCGTGTAATGTGTGCACAGTAGAGTGTATGTGTGCTGGCATGTGTGTGTCCCTGTGAGGTGTGTGCACTGTAGAGTGTGTGTGGTGAGTGGTGTATGTCAGTGTGATGTGTGTGCACTGTGAAAAGTGTGTGTGGTGAGTGACTTAACTGTGTGAGGTTTTTGCACAGTGCAGAGTGTGTGTGGTGAGTGGTGTGTATCTGTGTAATGTTTGTGCACTGTGGAGTGTGTGTGGTAAATCTTGCATGTCTGTGATGTGTGCACTGTGTAGTGTGTGTTTGATGTGTGGTGTGTGTCTGTGTGCTGTGTGTGCACTGTGGAGTGTGTCTCTGTGGTCAAACGTGTTTCTTTGTGAGGTGTGTGCATTTTGGTGTGTGTGTTTGTGATGAGTGGTGTGCCTGTGTGAAGTGTCTGCACTGTGGAATCTGTGTATGGTGAGTGTCCTGTGTCTCTGTTAGGTGTGTTCACTTTTTAGTGTGTGTTCAGTAGTGTTTCTGTATAAGGTGTCTTCACTGTGGAGTGTGTGTGTCATGAGTGGTTTGTATCAGTTTGAGGTGTGTGCACTGAGGAGTTTGTGTGTGTGGTGAGTTTTCTTTGTCTATGTGAGGTGTTTGCACTGTTTAGTATGTGTGTCTGGAAAGTTGTGTGTGTCTGTGTGAGTTCTGTGCACTGTGGAATGTGTGTGTTCTTCAGAGCATGTTTGTGTGAGGTTTGTGCACTGTGGAGTGCATGTGTGTTGAGTCATGTGTCTGTGTAAAATGTGTGTACTGAGTGTGTTGAGTGTGTGTTGACTGGTGTGTAACAGTGTGAGGTGCCTGCATTGTGGATATGGTGTGAGGTGATTGGTGTGTCTTTGAGGTGCATGCATTGTGGTGTGTGTGTGCAGAATTTGTTTGGTGCATGCTGTGTGACTGTGAAATATGTGTTGAGGAGTTTCTGTGTGATGAGTGGTGTGTGTCTGAGGTATGTGCACTGTGAAATATGTGTGGAGTCCATGAACTGCATGGTGTTTGTCTGTGTGAGGTGTGTGCACTGTTTAGGGTGTATATGGAGTGAGTGTTGTGCGTCTATGTGAGGTTTGTGTACTGTGGAGTTTGTGTGTGATAAGTGGTATTTGTCTGTGTGAGGTGTGTGCACTATGGAGAGAGTGTGTGTGATTAGTTTCGTGTTTGTGTAATGTGTGTGCTATGTGTAGTGTGTGCATTAAGTATGTATATTGAATGGTGTGTGTTTGTGTGATGTGTGTGCACAGTGGAGTGTGTAAGTTTGCATGAAGAGCAGTGTGTGTCTGTGTAGTGTGTCTGCACTTTGAATTGTGTGTGTGATGTGTGGTGTGTGTCCGTGTGAAGTGAGTGCACTGTGTAGTGTGTGTGGTGAGTGGTATGACTGTGTTAGGTGTCTGCACAGTGAAGTGTGTGTTTTCTTGAGTATTGTCTGTCTGTGTGTTGTGAATGCACTGTGTAGTGTGTGTACGGTGAGTGTTGTGTGTTTGTGTGAGGTGAGTGTACTGTGCAGTTTTTGTGTGGTGAGTGGTGTGTTTCTGTGTGAAGTGTGTGCACAGAGAAATGTGTGTGGTCAGTGGTGTGTGCCTTTGTGAGGTGTGCACACACTGCAGTGTGTGTTTTTGGTGAGGGTGTGCCTGTGTGAGGTTTCTTCACTGCAGAATATGTGCATGGTGAGTGTTGTGTGCCTCTGTGAGGTGTTTTTACTGTGTAGTGTGTGTGGTCAGTCTTGTGTCTGTGTGAGATGTCTTCACTGTAAAGTGTGTGTGACATGAGTAGTGTTTTTCTGTTTGAGTGTGTGCACTGTGGAGTGTGTGTATGGTGAGTGCTCTCTGTCTGTGTGAGGTGTGTGCACTGTGGAGTATCTGTGCCTTGTATGTGGTGTGTGTCTGTGAGAGGTGTGTGCACTGTGTAGTGTGTGTGGTGATTGGTGTGTGCCTTTGTGAGATGTTTGCACTGTGTAGTTATGCTTGTGATGAGTGGTGTGTGTCAGTGTAAAATGTGTGCACAGTGGAGTGTGAGTGTGCAGTGTGTGGTAAGTGGTGTGTTTCTGAGCTAGGTGTCTGCACTCTGGAGTGTGTTTGTTGCATTTTGTGTCTAGGTAGTGTGTGCACTGTGGAGAGTGTGTGCATGGTAAGGGGTGTACATCTGCGTGAGGTGTGTGCACTGTGGAGTGTGTGTGGATTGATGTGTTTCCCTGTTAGGTGTTAGCACTGTCGAGTGTGTGTGGTGAGTGGTGTGTGTTTGTGGCAGGTGTGTGCACTGTAAATAGTGTGTGTTGTGAGTGACTTCTGTCTGTGTCAAGTTGTTGCACTGCTCAGAGTGTGTGTGTGGTGAGTGCTGTGTTTCTATTTGAGGTTTGTGCACTGTGGAGAGTGTGCCTGTGGTGAATCTTTTGTGTCTGTGTGAGGTGTCTGCACTGTGTAGTGTGTGTGCATGGTGAGTGGTGTCTGTTTGTGTTGTGTGTGCACAGGGAAATGTGTGTGTTTGTGGCGTGGTGTGTGTCTCTGAAATGAATGCACTGTGTAGTATTCATGTGATGAGTGGTGTGTGTCTTTGTAAAATGTGTGCACTGAATGTGTGTGTTGACTGTGTGTAGTGACTGGAGTGTGATGATGCAAAATATCTGTATTGTGGGTAAAGTGTCTGGTAATTGGTGTATTTTTCTGTAATGTGTGTGCACTGTGGCTTGTGTTTGTGGAGTTTGTGTAATGCGTGTTATGTGTCTTTAAAATGTGTGTACTCTAGAGTGTGTGTGAGTGTGGCAAGTGGTGTATGTCTGAGATATGTGCACTGTGGATTGTGTGTGAAGTGTGTGGAGTGCATGGTCTGCACTTTGAATTGTGTGTGCAGTGGGTGGTGTGTATAAGTGTGAGGTGAGTGCACTGTGTAGTGTGTGGTAAGTGGTATGTCTGTGTTTTGTGTCTGCACTGTGGATTATATGTTTGGTGAGTGGCATGTGCCTGTGTGAGTTGTGTGCACTGTGTAGTGTGTGTGTATGTTGAGTGGTTTGTGTTTTCGTGACATCTGTGCACTGCACACTTTGTGTGTGTTTGTGTTGTGAATAGTTTGTGTCTGTAGACGGTGTGTAAACAGTGTTTTGTGTGCACACAGTGGAGTGTGTGGTCAGTGTTTTGTGTGATTGTGAGGTGTGTTCACTGTGCAGTGTGTGTGGTGACTGGCATGACTGTGTGAGGTGTCTGAACTCTGGAATGGATGTGGGGTGAGTGTTGTGTGTTTGTGTGTATAGTATTTACTGTGTAGTGTTTGTGGAAAGTTGTGTGCCTGTATGAGGTTTCTTCAATGTGGATGGTGTGTGTCATGAGTGGTGTGTGTGAGGTGTGTGCACACTGGAGTGTGTGCATTGTTACCGCTGTGTGACTGTGTGAGTTGTGTAAACTGTTGACTGTGTGTTTCATGACTGGTGTGTGTCTGTGTGAAATGTGTGCACTGCAAAGTCATGTGTGTGGTGTGTGGTGTTTCTATGTGGGTTGTGTGCACTCTAATGTGTGAGTGGTGCATGTGTGTTTAAGTTGTGTGCACTGTGGAGTATGTGTGTGTAGTGTGTGTGGTGACTGGTGTGTCTCTGAGTGAGGTGTCTGCACTTTGGAGTGTGTGTGTGGTGAGTGGTGTATGCTTGTGTGAGGTGTGTGCACTGTGTAGTTTGTGTGTGAAAAGTTGTGTGACTGTGTGAGATGAATACTCAGTGGAGTGTGAGTTTGCATTGAGTGTGGTAAATGGTTTGTGTCTGTGCTTGGTGTCTGCACTCTAGAGTGTGAGTTGTGTGGTGTGTGTCTGTGTGAAATGTGTGCACTGTGAAGTGTGTCCATATCAAGTTGTGTGTGTCTGCATGTGCTGTTTGCATGGCAGAGTTTGTGTGTGCTGATTTGTGTGTGTCCCTTGAGGTATGTGTACTGTAGAGTGTGTGCACTGTACAATGTGTTTGGTGATTCATATCTCTGTGTTAGGTGTCTGCACTGTGGAGTTTTGTTTGGTGAGTTATGTCTGTCTGTGTGCAGTGTGTGCACTGTGTAATGTGTGTGTATAATGAGTGTTGTGTGTTTGTTTGAGGTTTGTGCACTGTGCAGTTTGTGTGTGTTTTTGTGGTGAGTGCTGTGTTTTTGTGTGAGGTGTGTGCACTGAAAACTGTGTGGTCAGTGTTGGGTGTCTTTGTGAGGGGTGTGCACCTTTCAGTGTATGCTTCTCATTAGTCGTGTGCCTGCATTAGGTGTCTACACTGCAAAATGTGTGCGTGGTAAGTGTTGTGTGTCTGCCTGAGGTGTGTGTACTGAGTAGTGTGTGTGGTCAGTACTGTGTCTGTGTGAGGTGTCTTCATGGTAAAGTATGAGTGTCATGAGTAGTGTGTGTCTGCTTAACGTGTGTGCACACTGGAGTGTGTGTATGATGAGTGCTGTTTCTGTGTGAGGTGTGTGCACTGTGGAGTTTTTGTGGATGGTATGTGGTGTGAGTCTGTGTGAGGTGTGTGCAATGTGGAGTGTGTGTATTAAGTGTGTGTGTTGACTGGTGTGTGACAGTGTGAGGTGTCTGCATTGTGGATAAGGTGTCAGGAGATTCATGTTTGTTTGTGACATGTGTGTGCATTGTGGTGTGTGTGGAGTTTGTGTGGTGTGTGCTGTGTGTCTCTGTGAGGTGTGTGTACCCTGCATTGTGTATGTGTGGTGAGTGGTGTATGTCTGAGGAATGTGCATTGTGTATTGTGTGTGGAGTGTGGGGATTGCATGGTGTGTCTCTGTGTAATGTGTGTGAACTGTAGAGGGTGTGTGTGATGAGTTGTGTGTATATGTGAAATGAGTGCACTGTGGAGTGTGTGTGAAGAGTGGTGTGTGTCCGTGTGAGGTGTGTGCACTGTGGAGAGCATGTGTGTTGAGTTTTGTGTCTCTGTGAGGTTTGTGCTATGTGGAGTTTGTGCATGCAGTGTGTGTATTAAGTGGTGTTTGTGTAATGTGTATGCCCATTGGGATGTGTGTGGTGAGTGGTGTGTGTCTGTGTAATGTGACTGCACTGTGTAGTGTGTGTGGTAAGTGGTATGTCTGTGTTTGGTGTCTGTACTGTGGATTGTATGTTTGGTAAGTGGTGTGTGTCTGTGTGAGGTGTGTGCACTGTGTAGTGTGTGTGTATCTTAAGTATAGTGTGTGTGAGGTGTGTGCACTGTGCAGTTTGTGTGTGTTTGTGTGGTGAGTGGTGTGAGTCTGTGTGAGGTGTGTGCATTGTGGAGTGTTTGTGTGGTCAGTGGTGTGTGTCTTCGTGATTTGTGTTCACTGTGCAGTGTGTGTTGTGGTGAGTTGTGTGCCTCTGTGATGTGTTTGCATTGCAGAAAGTATGTGTGGTGAGTAGAGTGTGTCTGTGTCAAACGTATTTACTGTAAAGTGTGTGGGGTCAGTCGTGTGTCTGAGGTTTCTTCTAGGTGGAGTGTGTATTTCCTGAGTGGTGTGTTTGTGAGGTGTGTGCACTATGGAGAGTGTCTGCAGTGACTGCTTTGTGTTTGCGTGAGTTGTGTGAACTGCAGAGTGTTTGTTGAGTGGTGTGTGTCTGTGTAAAACGTGTGCACTGTGGAATGTTATGTGTGTGGTAAGTGGTGTGTCTATATGAGCTGAGTGAACACTTTCATGTGTGAGTGGTGTGTGTCTGTTTAAGGTGTGTGCACTGTGATGTATGTGTGTGGAGTGTGTGGTGACTGGTGTGTGTCTGTGTGAGGTGTCTGCACTGTGGACTGTGTATGTCGAGAGTTGTGTGTCCCTGTGTGAGTTATGTGCACTGTTTTATGCATGTAATGAGTTGTGTGTGTCTGTGTGAGATGTATATACAGTAGACTGTGAGGGTGCAGTGTGTGGTAAGTGGTGTGTGTCTGTGCTAGGTGTCTGCACTCTGGAGTGTGTGTGTTGCGTGTTGTGTGTCTCTGTAAGGTGTGTGCATGGTAAGCGGTGTGTGTCTGCATGAGGTGTGTGCACTGTGCAGTGTGTGTGTGCAGTGAGTGGTGTGTGCCTGTGTGAGGTGTTTGCACTGTGAAGAGTGTGTGTGGTGAGTGACTTCTGTCTGTGTGAGGTTATTCCACTGTGCAGAGTGTGTGTGTGATGAGTGGTGTGTGTATTTGTGAGTTTTGTGCACTTTGGAGAGTGTGCATTTGGTAAACTTGTGTGTCTGTGTGACGTTTCTGCACTGTAAAGTCTCTGTGCATAGTATGTGGTGTGTGTTTGTGTGACTTTTGTGCACTGTGGAGTGTGTGTTCTACAGTATGTGTTTGTGTGAGGTGTGTGCACTGTAGAGTGTGGGTGCTGTGTGGTGTGTTTCTGTGTAAAAGGTGTGCATTGTGTGTGTTGAGTGTATGGTGACTGGTTTGTGACACTGTAAAATATCTGCATTATGGATGAGGTGTGATGTAATTGCTGGTTTTCTTTCTGATGTGTGTGCATTGTGGTGTGTGATTCTGGAATTTGTGTGGTGTGTGCTGTGTGTCTCTGTGAGGTGTGTGTACTCTGGTGTGTGTGTGAATATGGGGAGTGGTGTTTGTTTTAAATATGTGACCTGTGGATTGTGTTTAGAGTGTGTGGGGTTCATGGTGTGTCTACCTGTAAGGTGTGTTCACTGTGGAGAGTGTGTTGCGAGTTGTGTGTCTGTGTGAGATGTGTGCAATGTGGAAAGTGTCTGTGTTGAATTTTGGGTCTGCGTTTTGTGCTGTGTGGAGTTAGTGTGTAAATCGTGTGTATTAAGTGGTGTGTTTCTGTGTGAGTTGTATGCACAGTGGAGTTTGTGTGGAGTGTGTGGTGAGTAATGTGTGTCTGTGTGGAGTGTTTGCATTTTGGATTGTGTGTGCAGTGGGTGGTGTTTGTCTGTGTGAGATGAGTGCACTGTGTAGTGTGTGTGGTAAATGTATGTTGGTGTTTAATGTCTGCACTGTGGATTATGTGTTTGGTGAGTTTTTTGTGTTTCTGTGAGGTGTGCTTACTGTGAAGTGTATTTGGTCAGTCTTCTGCCTGTGTGAGGTATCTACACGGTAAAGTGTGTGTGTCGTGAGTAGTTTGTGTCTGCTTTAGGTGTCTGCACTGGGGAGTGTGTGTATATGGTTACTGCTGTGTCTGCATGAGGTGTGTGCACTGTGGAGTCTCTGTGCATAATATGTGGTGTGTGTCTGTGTGAGGTGTGTACAATGTGTAGTGTGTGTGTCTTCTACAGTGTCTGTTTGTGTGAGGTGTGTGAACTGTAAAGTGTGTTTGATTGGTGTGTGTCTGTAAAATGTGTGCACTGAGAGTTTGTTGATTGTGTGTGGTGACGTGTATAACAGTGTAAAGTGTCTGCATTGTGGATGAGGTTTCAGGTGATTGCTGTTTGTATGTAATGTGTGTGCATTGTGGTGTGTGTTTGTAAAGTTTCTGTATTGCTTACTGTGTGTCTCTGTGAGGCATATGTACTCTGGTGTTTGTGAAGTTTCTGTGTTGTTTGCTGTGGGTCTCTGTGAAATGTGTGTACTCTGGAGTGTGTGTGACTGTTGTGAGTGGTGTATGTCTGAAATGTTTGCACTTTGGATTGTGTCTGGAGTGTGTAGAGTGCACAATGTGTCACTGTGTAAGGTGTGTGCACTGTGGAGGTGGTGTGTGTGGTGAGTTGTGTGTCTTTGTAAGATGTGTGCACTGTGGAGTGTGTGTGTGATGAGTGGTGTGTGTCTGTGTGAGGTGTGTGCACTGTGAAAAGCGTGTGTGTTGAGATTGTGTTGTTGTGAGGTTTCTGCTATGTGGAGTGTGTGTGTGAAATGTGTGTATTAAATGGTGTCTGTCTGTGTGAGGTGTATGCACAGTGGAATGAGTGGAGTGTTTGAGGTAAGTGGTGTGTGTCTGTGTGGACTGTCTGTAATTTGGATTGTGTGTGCAGTGGGTGGTATGTGTCTGTGTGAGGTGTGTGCACTGTGGAAAGTGTGTGTGCTGAGTTTGTGTTTTTGTAAGGTTTCTGCTATGTGGAGTGTGTGCGTGAAATGTGTGTATTAAATGGTGTGTGTCTGTGTGAGGTGTATGCACAGTGGAGTGAGTGGAGTGTTTGAGGTAAGTGGTGTGTGTCTGTGTGGACTGTCTGCAATTTGGGTTTTGTGTGCAGTGGGTGGTATGTGTCTCTAAATTGTGTACAGTGAGTGTGTGTGTTGAGTGTGTGTGGGAACTGGTGTGTGACAGTGTAAGGTGTCTGCATTGTGGACAAGGTGTCAGGTAATTTGTGTTTGTAAAATGTGTGTGCATTGTGGTGTGTGTGGAGTTGTGTGGTGTGTGCTGTGTGTCTCTGTGAGGTGTGTGTATTCTGGAGTGTGTGTGACTGTGGTGTGTGATGTATGTCTTATGTATGTACACTACGTATTGTGTGTGTAGTGTGTGAAGTGCATGGTGTGTCTCTGTGTAAGGTGTGTGAACTGTGAAGGTGATGTGTGGTGAGTGCATGTATGTGTGAGATGTGTGCACTGTGGAGTTTTTCTATGATCAGTCTTGTGTTTCTGTGTGAAGTGTGTGCAATGTGGAGAGTGTGCATGATCACTTTTGTGTCTGTGTGAGGTTTGTGCTATGTAGAGTGAGTGTGTAAATTGTGTGTATTAAGTGATGTGTGTCTGTGTGAGGTGTATGCCCAAAAGAGTGTGTGTGGAGTGTGTGTGGTGAGTTGTGTGTGTCTGTGTGTAGTTTGTGCACTTTGGATAGTGTGTGGAGTGGGAGGTGTTTCTCTATTTGAGGTGAGTGCACTGTGTAGTGTCTGTGGTAAGTGGTATGTCTGTGTTTGGTGTCTGCACTATGGATTGTGTGTTTGGTGAGTGATGTGTGTCTGTGTGAGGTGTGTTCACTGTGTAGTGTGTGTCTATGGTGAGTGGTGTGTGTTTGTGTGAGGTGTGTAAACTGCAGTTTGTGTGTGATTGTGTGGTAAGTGGTGTGTGTCTGTGTGAGGTTTGTGCACTGTGAAGTGTACATGTGGTCAGTGGTGTATGTCTATTTCAGGTGTGTTCACTGTGCAGTGTGTGTTTGTACTGAGTGGTGTGACTATGTGAGTTGTCTGCACTGCAAAATGTGTGTGTGGTGAGTGTTGTGTGTCTGTAAAATGTATTTATTGTGTAGTGTGCATGGTCATTCATGTCTCTGTATGAGATTTCTTCAATGTAGATTGTGTCATGTGTGGTGTGTGTGAGTTGTGTGCACTTTGAAGTTTGTGTGGTGAGTGCTGTGTGTCTGTGTAAGTTGTGTAAACTGTGGCGTGTGTTTGGTGATTGGTGTGTGTTTGTGTGAAATGTGTGCACTGTGAACTGTTATGTTTGGTCAGTGGTGTGTCTGTATAAGACATGTGCACTCTTTAACGTGTGAGTGGTGTGTGTTTAATGTGTGTGCATTGTGGAGTATGAGTGTGGTGTGTGTGGTGACTGGTATGTGTCAGTGTGAGTTGACTGCACTGTGAAATGTGTTTCTGGTGAGTGGTGTGTGCCTGTGTGAGGTGTGTGCACTGTGCAGTATGCGTGTGATGAGTGGTGTGTGTCTGTGAGAAATGTATGCACAGTGGCATGTGAGTGTGCAGTGTATGTGTTTGTGGTGTATGCACTGTGGAGGGTGTGTGTGTGATAAGAGGTGTGTGTCTGCATGAGGTGTGTGTATGGTGGAGTGTGTGTATGCTGATTAGTGTGTTTCTGTGAGATGTGTGCACTGTGAAGTGGTGTGTGCTGTGAGATGTGTGTGTTTCTGTGAGGTGTGTGCACTGTGAGGAATTTGTTGTGTGACTTTTGTCTTCGTGAGGTTTTTGCACTGTGCAGAGAGTGTGTGTGGTGAGTGCTGTGTGTCTGTGTGAGGTTTGTGCACTGTGGAGTGTTTGTGTGATGAATCTTATGTTTCTGTTTGAGATATGTGCACTCTGTAGTGTGTGTGTATTGTGAGTGGTGTGTCTTTGGGTTAGATGTGTGCACAGTGCAGTGTGTGTGTTTGTGTGATGTGTGGTGTGTGTCTGTGTGGATTGTCTGCCCTTTGGATTTTGTGTGCAGTGAGTAGTGTGTGTCTGTGTAAGGTGTGTGCACTATGTAGCGTGTGTGGTGAGTGGTATGTCTGTGTTAGGTGTCTGCACTGTGGAGTGTGTTTTTAGGAAGTATTATTTTTGTGTGTGTTATGTGCATTGTGTAGTGTGTGTGTATGTTGAGTGGTGTGTGTTTGTGTGAATTCTGTGCACTGTGAATTTTGTGTGTGTTTGTGTGGTGAGTGGTGTGTGTCTCCATGAGGTGTGTGCACTGTGGAGTGTGTGTGAGGCCAGTGCTGTGTGTCTTTGTGAGGTGTGCTCACTGTGCTGTGTGTTTTTGATGAGTCGTGTGCCTGTTTAAGGTGGCTGCACTGTGGAATGTGTGTGTGGTGTTATGTGCCTGTGTTTCTGATGTTGGTTGAATCGCTCTATAATGACTCTTGTTGGGTAGGGTGCTGTATACTGACTGTTGTTGGGTAGTGTGCTCTATATTTACTGTTGTTGGGTATGTGCCCTATAGTGAATGTTGTTGGCTAGGTGCTCTATAGTGACTATTGTTGCAAAGGTGATTTTTAGTGAGTGTTGTTTGCTCATATGCTCTACAGGGACTACTCTTGAATAAGGTGCTTTAATAGTGAATGTTGTTGGGTAGAGTACTCTATAGTGACTTTTCCTGAGTAGAGAACTCTACAGGGACTGTTTTTGGGTAGGTCCTCTATATTGACTGTTGTTGGGTATCATGCAATATAATGACTGTTGCTGGGTAGTGCTCCATACTGACTCTTGTAGGTAGGTTTCTCTATAGTGACTATTGCTGGGTAGGGTGCTGTATACTGACTGTTGGTTGGTAGGGTGCCATTTAGTGACAGTTGTTGCATAGGTGCTCTATAATGGCTCTTGTTTGGTAGGTTCTCTATAGTGACAATTGTTGGGTAGGGTGCTCTATAGTTACTGTTGTTGGGTAGATGCCCTATAGTGACTGTTCTTGGGTAGGGTGCTCTGTAATGACCGTTGGTTGGTAGGATGCCATTTAGTGACTGTTGTTGCATAGGTGCTGTATAATGACTCTTGTTTGGTAGGTACTTTATAGTGACAGTTGTTGGGTAGGGTGCTTTATTGTGACTGCTGTTGGGTGAAGTGCTCCCTAGTGACTGTTGCCAGTAAAGGTCTCTGTAGTGACTGTTGTTTTGGTAGGGTGCTCTATAGTTACTCTGGTTGGGTAGAGTGCTATAAAAATGAATGTTGTGTGTGGTTCTCTATATTGACTCTTGCTAAGTAGAGTGCTCTATAGTGACTCTGCTGAGTAGGGCGCTCTATAGGGAATGTTGTGAACATGCTGTATATTGAATGTTGTTGGAGAAGGTGCTCTATAGTGACTCTTTTTGGGTAAGTGCCGTATAATTATTGTTGTTTGTGGGGTGATCTAAACTAACGGTTTTGCATAGGTGCTCTATAGTGACTGTTGTTGGGCAGGGTCCTCTATACTGACTTCTGTTGCAGAGGGTGCTCTCCAGTGACTGATGTTGTCTACGTGCTCTATAATGATTGTTGTTGGGTATAGTGCCCTATATTGTCTCTTCTTTGGTAGGTGTTCTATAGTGACTTTTGTTGTGTAGTGTGCTCTATAGTGACTATTGCTGGGAAGAGGACTTTATAGTGACTTTTTGGGTAGGTACTGTATAGTGACTTGTTGGGTAGAGTGCTCTATAGTGACTAATGTTGGGGAGGTGTTTTACAGTGACTGTTGCTGAGTAGAGTTCTAAATAGTAACTATCTTTATAGTGACTGTTTTTGTGTAGAGCACTGTATAGTGACTATTGACTGGAGTGCTCTATATTGACTTTTGTTGGTACAGTGCTCTAACGTGACTGTTGTTTGGTAGGGTGCTCAATAGTGACTGCTGCCGAGTAGGGTGCTCTATATTGACTGTTGTTGGGTGGAGTTCTCAGTAGTGACTGTTGCTGTTAGAGTGCTCCATAATGACTGTTGATGGTTAGGGTGCTCTATAGTGACTGTTGTTGGGTAGGTGCTCTATAGTGACTGTTGCTGAATAGGGTGATTTATAGTGACTGTTTTTGGGTAGATGCTGTATAGAGACGGTTGTTTGTGGTTTGTGTAAACTGACGGTTGCTGGGTATGTGCTTTATAGTCACTCTTGATGGTCGGATAATCTGTAGTGATTCTTGTTTGGTCGAGTGCTCTATAGTAACTGTGGCTGGGTAGGGTGCTTTATAGTGACATTTTTAGTGTTGGGTGCTCTATACAAACTTGTTGGGTGGCATGCTTTATACAGACTGTTTCTGGGTAGAGTGTCATATAGTGACTATTGCTGGGGAGGTACTCTATAGTGACTGTTGTTGAGTGGAATGTTTTATACTAACTGTTGCTGGATAGGTGCTTTATAGTGACTGTTGTTTGGTAGAATAAACTGTATTCTGTTGTTTGGCATAGTGAACTATAGTGACATTTCTTGAATGAAGTTCTCTCTAGTGACTATTGTTAGGTTGAGGGCCTTACACTGACGGTTGTTGGGTAGACACTCTGCAGAGTCTGTTGTTGAGTAGTGTACTATAGAGTACCTATGTAACAACAGAAAATATAAATCACAGATAACAACACAGTCACTGTAAAGCACCTATTCAGCAACAGTCATTATAGAGCACTCTAAACAACAACAGTCACTATAGAGCACTCCACCAAACAACAGTCACTTATACAGCACTGCACACAACAACAGTCAGTGTAGAAGAACCTCCCCAAAAACAGTCACTATAGAGTACCTACACAACAATTGTCACTATAGCACACCCTACACAACAACTGTCACTATAGAGCATCTTACCCAAAAACCATCGGTGTAGAGCACCCTACCCAGTAACAGTTACTATAGAGCACCCTACACAGTAACAGTCACTATAGAGCACCCTACCTAGCAACAGTCACTATAGAACACCCTACTCAAAAACAGTCACTACAAAGCACTCTACCCAACAGGAGTCACTATAGAGCACTCCATCGAACAACAGTCCATAAAAAGCACTGTACCCAACAACAGTCAATATGGAGCACCCTACCCAACAACAGGCATTATAAAGCACCTACACAACAACAGTCACTATATAAAGCAATCCACCCAACAACTTACACTAAAGTGCTCCCTACCCAATAGAAGTTACTATACAGCAAACTAACCAACAACAGTGATTGTAGAGCACCTACCCAACAACAGTCAGTATAGGTTACTTACCCAACAACAGTCACTGTAGAGCACTCTATGCAGCAACAGTCACTGTAGGGCACCCTTCCAAACAACAGTCAGTTTAGAGCACCCTACCAACAACTGTCAGTATACAGCACCCTATCTAACAAAAGTCACTATAGAGCTCCTACCCAACAACAGTCACTATAGAGCACATACTCAACAACCGTCACTACAGAGCACCTATTCACCAAAAGTCACTATAGAGAACCTACCCAAAAACAGACACTATAGAGCACCTATGCAACAAGAGACACAATAGTAAACTCTACCCATCATATGTCAATATAGAGCACTGTACCAAAAAAGTCATTATGGAGCAACCTACCAAACAGTCTATATAAAGACCTACCCAACAACAATCACTATAAAGCAACAACACAACACGAATTACTGTAGAGCACTCTACCCAACAGCAGTCACTATAAAGCACACTATTCAACAACAGTCACTATAGGGCACCTACTCATCAACACTCACTATAAAGCCTTCTAATTAACAACACTCACTATAAAGCCTTCTAACCAACAACAGTCACTATAGAGCACCCCACCCAGACACAGTTACTATAGAGCAACCTACTCAACAGCAATGACTAAAGAGCACCTATTCAAAAATAGTCATTATAAAGCCCCCTACCCTAAACAGTCACTATAGAGCACCCTAACCAACAACAGTCTCTATAGAGCATGAAACACAACAACAATCAGTATAGAGTATTCTATGCAGCAACAGTCACTATAGAGCATTCTACCCAACAACAGTCAGTCAAGAGCACCCTACCCAGCAAGAGTCACTATAGAGCAGCCCACCCAAGAGTTACTGTAGAGCATTCCACCCAATGACAGTCACTATATAGCACCTACACAAGAACAGTTTCTATAGAACACTCTACTGCAAAACAGTCATTGTAGAGCACCCTACCAAATAGCAGTCAGTATCTAGAGCCACCTACCCAGCAAAAGTCATTATAGATTACTCCACTCAATAACAATCACTATGGAGCACTCTACACAATAGTCACTATAAAATGCTCCACCCAGTAACAGTTACCTATAGGGCACTCTACACAACAACATTAACTATAGAGCACCAAACCTAAAAAACAGTCTGTATAGAGCACCTTACTCAACAACAGTCACTATAAAGTACCCTATCCAACAACAATCACTATTGAGCACCTACCCATAAACAGTCACTATCTAGAGCACTGTACCAAACAACAGTCACTAGAGAGCACCCTGCTTAGCAAAAGGCAGTATTGAGCACCACACCCAACAACAGAAACTATAGAGCACTCCACCCCACAACAGTCACTGTAATGCACACTACACAAAATAAGTTATTTTAGAGCACATTAACCAACAACAGTCACTATAAATAACCTACCCAACAACAGTCATTATAGAGAACCTATCCAACAACAGTCAGTATATGGGACCTACCCAGAAACAGCCACTAATGGGCACCCTATTTAGCAGCAGTCACTCTAGAGCACTGTAGCCAACAAGAGTCACTATAGAGCCTTTCCCAGCAGCCGCCATTATAAAGCACCTATTCAACCACTGTCACTTTAGAGCTTTTTATTCAACAACTGTCAGTATAGAGCACAAACACAAAAACAGTCACAGAAGAGCACTTTACCCAGCAACAGTCACTTTAGAGCACTCTATCCAACAACAGTCACTATAGAGCCCTTTACCAAACAACCGTCACTATACAGCATCTACTCAAAGACAGTCACTTTAGAGCCCTTTATCCAACAATGGTCACTATAGAGCACCCTGTCCAACAACAATCACTGTAGAACACCCTACCCAAAAACAGTCAGTATATAGCTCTTTACCCAGCAACCATCACTATATAGCACTTTACACAATGACAGTCACCATAAAGCATTCTACCTACCAACAGTCAGTATAGAGCACCCTACACAACATAAGTTACTATAGAGCATCCTATCTAAAAACTGTAACTATAGAGCACCATACACAACGACAGTCACTATAGAGCACCCTATCTAAAAACTGTAACTTTAGAGCACCCTACACAACAACAATCACTATAGAGCACCTACCCAACAAAAGGCACTACAGAGCCCTCTACCCAACAAGAGTCATTATAGAAAACTATACCCAACAACAGTCACTATAGAACACCATACCCAGCAACAGTCACTATAGAGAACTCTACCCTAAAACAGTCACTATAGAACACTCTACCCAAGAATAGCCAGTATAGATCACCCTACCCAACAACAGTCACTATAGAGTACCCTACCCAAAAACAGTCATTATGGAGAACTCCACCCCACAACACACACCTATAAAGCATTCTACACAACAACAGTCACAATAAACAACTCCACCCAACAAAGTCACTATAGAGCATTCTATGCAACAACAGTCATGATAGAGAACTCCACTCAACAACAAAAACTTATAGAGCACTCTAAGCAACAGCAATTACTATACAGCACTCTACCCAGCAACAGTCACTATAGAACAGTGTACCCAACAACAGTCAGTATAGACCACCCTACACAAAAACGATCACAATAGAGCACCCTGCCCAACAACAATCAGTAAAGAGCACCCTACGAAACAACAGTCAATATAAAGCACTCTACCCAACAACAGTCTCTATAAAGCACCCTATTTAACAACAGTCACTATAGAGCAGCTACCCAATAACAGTCACTAAAGAGAACCATACCAAACAACAGTCACTATTGACACTTTACCTAACAAGAGTCACTTATAAAGCACCCTTTCCAACCATAGTCACTATAGAGCACCCCACGAAACAGTCACTATAGAGCACTCTACACAACAACAGTCACTATAGAGCACTCCATACAATGACAGTCACCTATAAAGCACTTTATTCAAAAACGTTCAGCATAGAACACCTCACGAAACAACAACCAGTATGGAGAACCTACCAAACAACAGTCACTATAGAGCATGCTACTCAGGAAAAGTCACTATACAGCACTCCACCCAACAACAGTGACTACTAGATCACCTTCCCCAACAACACTCACTAAAGAGAACCTATGGAACCACAGTCACTATACAGCACTTAGCCAACAACAATCAGTATAGGACACATACCCAGCAACAGTCACTATAAAGCACCCTTCCCAACAATAGTCAATATACAGCACCCTACCCGACAGCAGTCACTATGGAGCATTTCACTTAACAACAGAAACACAGGTACACAACACCACAGACACATTCCATAGAGCAGACACCTCACACAGGCACATTACTCATTACAAACACACACTGCACAGTGAAAACACTTTACAGAGACACACACCACTGACCACACACTCCACAGTGCACACAGCTCACACAGACACACAGCACTCACCATACACAAACACTGAACTGTGCACACACCTCAGACACACACTACACATGACACACACTTTACACTGAAGACAACTCACACAGATACACAGCACTCTCCATAAACACACACTACACAGTAAACACACATCAGACACACAATATGCACCACACACACTATCCGCTGTGCAGACACCTTACACAGGCACACAACTCACTAGAAAAACACACTGTACAATGCACACACCTTACACAGAAACACGCCACTCACCACACAAACACACACAAACTGCATTGTTCACACACCTCACGCAAACACACACCACTCAGCATACACACACACTATGCAGTGCATGCACCACACACAGAGAGAAAATACTCACCAAACACACACTCCACAGTGTAGACACCTAACATAGACATACCACTCACTACCCACAGTATGCAGTGCACTCACCTCACATAGATACACGGTAATCACTGCTCAAAAAATCCAAAGTGCAGACACTCCAGTCACACACTGCACACCAAATAAACATACTGCACTGTGCACTCACCTAACCCAAACACACCACTCTCCATACACACACTTCACAGTGCACACACCTCACACAGGCACACAAGATTCACCACACACACTTTAGAATGCACAAGCCTCACAGTGACCAACACCAATCAGCACACACACACTGCACTGTGCACACACCTCATGCAGACACACCACTTACCATGCACACACCTTCCAATGTGCACACACCTCACACAGACACACACAACTTCCAACACACTATGCAAACTCATATTTTATAATGCATGCTTTTAACACAGATACGACACTCATCACACGCATACTACACAGTGCACACACCTCACACAAGCACACTCCACTCACCACAAACACATTTCACAGTGTAGACACGTCACACAGTTACACAATAGTCACCACACACACTCCACACACATACTTCACAATGCACACACTTTAAACAGACATGCACCACTCACACATTAAAGAGTGCACAAAGCTCACACAGATATACCAGTCACAAAGCACATAACACTGTATAGTGCACACATTTTACACAGAAACACACCACTCAACAAAGACACACTCCACAGTTCACACAGCTCAACAGAAACACAGCATTTACCACACACACGTGAGAGTGCACAAAGTTCACACACCCACCACTCATGACATACACACTTCACATTGAAGAAACCATACAGACACACGACTGACCAACACACTACAAAGTAAATACGTTTCACAAAGAAACACAACACTCAACACAAACATATGCTGCAGTGCAGACACCTCACACAGGCACATCACTCATCACAAACACACACTGCACAGTGAACACACCTCACAATGACACAAGCCATTGACCACACACAATCCACAGTTCACACAACTCACACATACACACTCGACTCACCAAAAACACAATCCACTCTGCAGACATCAAACACAGACATACCACTTACCACACACACTGCAAAGTGCACTCACCTCATACAGACACACACCACCCAATGCACTCACAATCCAACCTACAGACACTCCACACAAACACCACTCACCATGCACACTCCACACAAACTCCACTGTGCATACACCCCACACAGACACACACCACTTAATACACACACTTCATGCACACACTTCACATAGCACAATCCTCACACAGATACAAACTCAACACACACTCTTCACAGTGCAAACACCTTCCACAAACACACACCAGTCTTCACACATACTACACAGTGCACACACCTCACACATACACAAAACTCACCACACACACCCTCCAGAGTGCACACACCTTACACAGTAACACACCATGCACTCTACACACTCAACACAAAATCCACAGTGCACACACCTCAAACATACAACACTCACCACGGTCACACACACTCCACAGTACACAAACCTCAGAGAGAGACACAGCATGCACAACACAAACTCCACAATTACACACCAGAATGCACACACATCACACAGACACACACCACTCATGACGCACACACTCCACAGTGAAAACACCTCATTCACAAACATTACTGACCACCCACACTACACAGTGAACACACCTAACAGAGACACAGAACACTCACCACACACATTGAACTGTGCAGACACCTTACACAGGCATATTACTCATCACAAACACACACTCCAGAGTGCACAAACCTGACAGAGACACACACCTCTGACCACACACACATTCCACAGTGCACACAACACACAGCCACACAAAAAACTCACAAACACACTGCACTGGGCACACACCTAACATAAACACACATTATTCACCATACACACACTACACAGTGCACACACCTTACATTGACACAAACTATTTACCACACACACAGTCCTCAGTGCATAAAACTCACACAAACACACACCACTGAAAACACACACACTCTGCACAGTGCAAAAACCTCACACAGACACAAGTCCTCAACACACACACTCTTTACAGTGCACACACCTCACACAGACATACACCACTCACCACACACACTCCACAGTGCACACACCTCACAGGGACACACACCAATCAGCACACACACACTCCACTGTGCACACACCTCACACAGACACACTTACCACATATACACTTTCCACAGTGCACGCAACTCACACAGACACATATTATGCAACACACACACTTCAGAGTGCAGACACCTAGCACAGACATACACCACTTACCACACATACTGCACACTTGAACTCCACGGTGCATACATCTCACACAGAAACACACCACTTATTACGCACATACTACACTGTGCACAAACCTCACACAGGCACACACCACTCTCCACACAAACAGTCCAAAGTGAAGACATCTCACACAGTCACACAACAGTCACCACACACACTCCACACACATATTCTACAGTGCACACACCTTAAAAAATCAAGCACCACTTACACATCAAAGAGTGCACAAAATCACACAGACACACTACTTACCACACACATAACACTTTACAGTGCACATATTTTACTCAGGCACACCACACCAAAAAGTCCACAGTTTACACAACTAACACAAACCAAGTCAGTCACCACACACACACCATAGTGCACACAACTCATACACACGACTCATGATGCACACTCCACATTGAAGAAATTTTATACAAACACACGACTGATGACACACATTACACAGTGAATACATTTCACACAGTCACACAAAAGACACACATTGTGCAGTGGAGACACCTTACACAGGCACACCACTCACCACAAACACACACTGCACAGTGAACACACCTCACAAAGACACACATCAATGTAAACACATGCACTCCACCAGGCAGACACCTCACACAGATACACACCACTGACCACACAAACAAACAGAAACTGCCCATTGCACACACCTCACACAGACACACACCACTCACCCTACACCCACTACACAGTGCACACACTACACACAGACAATACTCACCAAGCACACACTTCACAGTTCAGACACCTAACACAAGCATGCCACTTACCACACACACTACACAGTGCACTCACCTCACACAGACACACACCACCCACTGCACACACAATCCAAAGTGCTTACACTTCACACAGTCACACACAACTCACCACACACTTTCCAATGTGCATACACCTCATACAGACACACAGCACTTAATACACACACTTTATGCACACACTCCACATAGCAAAAACATCACACAGACACAAAATTCAACACAAACACTCTCTACATTGCACACAATTAACACAAACACACACCACTAATCACACACTCACTTCACAGTGCACACACGTCACACAGACACACACATTTTAGCCACTGATACTACACAATGCACACACCTCACAATGACACACACCATTCACCACACACTCCACACTGCACACACCTCACACAAACACACACCACTCATGACACACACTCCATTGTGAAGACACCTCATACAGAAACACTACTGACCACACACACTATATAGTAAACACACCTAACAGAGACAAAGAACACTAATCACAGGAACATTCAACATTGAAGACACCTCAAACAGGTACACTACTTACCACAAATTTACACTCCACAGTGCAAAAACCTGACACAGACACACATCTGTGACCACACACACTCCACAGTGCACACGCTGCACACAGACACACACCACAGAAACACACACACTGCACTGTGCACAATCAACCCAAACACACACCACTCATCATAGACACACACTACACAGTGCACACATTGCATACAGAAAGACAATACTCGCCAAACACACAATTCACAGGGCAGACACCTAACAAAGACATATGAATCACCACACACACTACACAGTGCGCTCACCTAACCCACACACACCAGTCACCACAGACAAAATTCAATGTGCATACACTGCACAGACACACCACTCACCAAACACAGTTCACACACACCCCACTGTACACACACACCAAAAAGACACACATCACTAAACACACAAAAAGAACAGTGCACACACCTCACACAGACACACGTTACTAAACAAACAGAAAAACAGCACAGTGCACACACTTCACATGGACACCACTAAACACACATATCCAGAGTGCAGACACCTAGCACAAACACACACCACTTACCACACACACTGCACACTAACACTGCACTGTGCATGCATCTCACACAAACACACACCATTTATATCATGCAAACTACACAGTGCACACACCTCACACAGGCACACACCTCTCATCACACACACTTCACAGCACACACACATCACGCATAAACACAGCTCACCACACACACACTCCACAGTGCACACACCTTACACAGAGACACATTATGCACTCCACACACTCCACACACAATCCACAGTGCACATACCTCAGACATACACCACTGACCACACTCACACAAACTCCAGTGTACACACATTTAACAGAGATGAACAGCACACACCACACAAACTCCACAAACACACCCCACAATGCACACATGTCACAGACACAAACACTTATCACCTGACACCTTATTCACAATTCAGACATTTTACACTGTTACAGACCAGTAACCACACACACTCAGTACACACATTTTACACAGATATACCACTCTGAACACACACTGCACAGTTCACACACCTCACACAAGCACACACCATAGAACACACACACACTACACAGTGCACAAATCTCTCACAGACACAAATCACTCACCATGGACACAGCTCAGTCACACACTACTCACAACACACACACTTTACAGTAAAGTTACCTCATATACACACAACACTGACAACACACATTACACAGTAAACACACCTCACAGACACACACCACTCACCACTCACCATAAAAACACACACAAACTTCACAGTACACTCACATCACAAAAACACACACCACTCAACACACACACTACACAGTGCACACACCTCACACAGACACATACCACTCACCAAAAACACAATCCACTCTGCAGACATCAAACACAGACATACCACTTACCACACACACTGCAAAGTGCACTCACCTCATGCAGACACACACCACCCACTGCACCCACAATCCAACGTGCAGACATTCCACACAAACACCACTCACCACACACACTCCACACAAACTCCACTGTGCATACACCGCACACAGACACACACCACTTAATACACACACTTCATGCACACACTACACATAACACAAACCACACACAGACACAAAACTCACCACACACTCTCCACATTGCACACATATCAACAGACACACACAACTCACACACACACCACAGTGCACACACGTCATGCATAGACACAAATCACCACACACATCCTCCAGTTTACACACTTTACACAGAGACACAACATAAACTCCACAGAATCCACACAGAATCCACAGTGCACACACCTAAGACATACACCACTCATCACACTCTCACACACTAGAGTACACATATTTGACAAACAGAATGCACCACTCAAACTCCACAAACACACATCACAATGCATACACATCACACAGACAAACACTTATCACATAACACCTTATCCACAATACAGACACCTCACACTGTCATACACCAGTCACCACACACTCTCAACAAACACACTCTGTGCACACATTTCACATGGACAAACACTGCAGTGCACAGACCTCACACAAGCATACAGTGTAGAACAAACACACTACACAGTGCACACACCTCGTGCTGACACAAAGCATTCACCATACACACACACTTCAAAATACACACACCTCACACAAGCACACAGCACTCACCATACACACACTCCTCAGTGCAGACAGCTCAGATACACACTACTTACAGGACACAAACTTTACCGTGAAGACACCTCAAACAGACACAAGACTGACCACACACACTTTACATTAAGCTCACCTCACAGACACAGAACACTCACCACACACACATTCCACAGTGCAAACACCTCACACAGTCACACCACTCACCACAAACACATTCCACAGTGCAGACACCTCACACAGGCACACCACTCACCACAAACACACACTGCACAGTGCACACACCTTACAAAGACACACACCATTGACCACCCACACACACTTTTTGGTTCACACACGACATACAGAAACACACCATAAACCACACAAACACACAGCCTAGGCACAACCCAACCCTAACACACACCACTCACCATAGACACACACTACACAGTGCACACACCTCACAAAGACAAAAGATTCTCCACACACACAGTCCACAGTGCACAAATCTCACACAGACAGACACCACTCACTTTACCCACACTATGCACAGTGCAAAAACCTCACACAGACACAAGTCACTCAACACACACTCTCCTCACAGTGCACCAAGCTCACACAGCACCCACTACTCATGATGCACACACTTTACAATGAAGACACTTCAAACTGACATAAAATTGACCACACATACCGCACAGTAAACACACCACACACGGACAAACAACACTCACCACACACACATTCTGCAATGCCTACACCTCACACAGGTACACACCACTCACCAAGAACACACTTTGCAGTTTATACAACTTACACAGACCCACAGGAGTCAACACACACAGACTTCAGAGTGCACACACCTCACACACAAACCACTCACGACTCACACACACCAAGTTGAAGAAACCTCATACAGACACACGAATGACCACACAGTATGCAGTAAATACATTTTACACAGAAACATAACACTCACAACACACACATTTAGCAGTGCAGACACCTCACACAGGCACACCACTTACCACAAACACACACAGCACAGTGAACACACCCCACAAAGTCACTATAGAGCACCCTACCAATTACAATTACTAAAGAACACTTCACCTAACAACAGTCAGTATAGAGCATCTACCCAACAACAGGGACTATAAAGTACCCTACGCAGTAACAGCCACTACAGAGCACTCCATAAGACAACCATCACTATACAGCACCCTACAATAATAAAACATTATAGAGCTTCTACCCAACTACAGTCAGTATAGAGCATCCCACCCAATAACAGTCACTATAAAGCACCTTTCATACAGCAGTCACTATAGAGCACCCTACCCAAAAACAGTCGCTATAAAGAACCCCACCAAACAACAGTAACTATAGAGCACCCTACAAAACAGCAGTTACAATAGAGCATTCCACAGAATAACATTCACTATAGAGCCCTTGACCCAACAACAGTCACTATGGAGCACTCTACACAGCAAGAGTCACTATAGAAGTCTCTACCCAAAAACAATCACTATAGAGCTCTTTTGCCAACAACAGACACTATAGAGCACCTATGCTACAAGAGTCACTATAGAGCATCTACCCAACTAAAGTAAGTATAGAGCCCTTTACCCAACAACAGTCACTATAGAGCACCCAACCTTGCAACAGACACGATGGAGCACCCCACCCAAAACAGTCACTACAGAGCACCCTACCCAACAACATTCACTATAAATCACCTTACCATCAACAGTCACTATAGAGCATCCTGCCAAACAGCAGTCACTATAGAGCATCTACCCAACAACTGTCACATAGAGAACTTACGCAACAACTGTCAATATAAAGTACCTACACAACAATATCACTATAGAGCACCTACTGAAAAACAGTCACTATAGAGCACTCTACCCAGAAACAGTTACTATAGAGCACAGTACCCAATAACAGTAACAAAAGAGCACCATACCAAAAAACAGTCACTATAAAGCACCAACTCAACAACAGTCATTATAGAGCACCCTACCAAACAACAGTCACTATAGAGCACTGTACCCAAAAACAGTCACTATAAGGCATTCTACCCAAAAACAGTCACTACAGAGGACCCTATATAACAGTCACTATCTAGAGCACTATATGCAATAACAGTTTCTATAGAGCATCCCACTCAGTGACAGTCATAGAGCACCCCATCCAAAAGCAGTCTCTATAGATAAATATACCCAACAATAGTCAGTGTAAAGAACCTAACAAATATTAGTCACTATAGAGCACCCCACACAACAACAGTCACTATAAAACACCTACCCAACAAAAGTCATTATAGAGCACCATACCCAACAAGTCACTATAAAGCACCCCACCCAACAACAGTTACTATAAAGCACCCTACCTAGAAACAGTCACTATAAAGCTTGCTACTCAACAACAGTCACTATAGAGCACCCTATGTCACTATAGAAAACTCTAAACAAAAACAGTAACTATAGAGCAGCCTACCCAGCAACTATCACTGTAGAACACATACTCAAACAGTCAATATAAAGCACCTACCCAACAACAGTCAGTATGGAGTACTCTACGCAGCAACAGTCACTATAGAGCACCCCATCCAACAACAGTCAATATAGAGCATCTACCCGACAACAGTCAGTATAGAGCACCCTACACAGCAAGAGTCACTATACAGCACCTACCCAAAAACAGTCACTATAGAGCAATCTACACAACAACAGTCACTATCACGCACATCCCCAACAGTCAATATAGAGAACCCTACCCAACAAGAGTCACTATAAAGCACTTTACACAACAGACACTATACAGCACCTTAAGCAAGAACAATAGTGTAGAGTGCTCTATAGTGACTTGATTTGTAGGGTGCTCTATAATAACTGGTGCTGGGTAGGGTGCTTTATAGTTACTGTTGTTGCATAGAATGCTTTATAGTGACTTGTTTGGTAGGTTCTCTATACTGACTGTTGCTGGGTAGCAGGCTCTATAGTGACAATTGTAGGGTAGAGTGCTATAGATGGTGACTGTTATTTAATAGGGTGTTCTACACTGACTGTTGGTATCGTGCTCTATAGTGATTTTTGGAAAGTGTGTTTTATCGTGACTGTTGTTTGTAGGGTACTATACAGCGACTGTTGTTGGGTAGGGTGCTCTATAGTGAGTGTTCTTGCATATGGTGCTTTAGAGTGACTTTTTTTGAATAGGTGCACTATAGTTACTGTTGCTGGGTAGCATGCTCATTACTGACTATTGTTGTGTGAGGTGCTCTCTGGTGACTGTTGCAGAGTAGAGGACTGTATAGTGGCGGTTGTTGGGTGTGTGCTCTATAGTGATGGTTACTCGGTAGTGGGATCTATAGTGATTGTTGTTGCATAGGTGGTCTATAGTGACTGTACTTTGTTGGGGTGCTCTATAATGACTGTTGTTTACAGTGCTCTTTAGGTGACTGTTATGGGGTGGAGTTGTCTATAGTGACTGTTGTGTAGAGTGTTCTATAGTGATGGTTGTTTGGAGAGTCTACTCTAGTGGCAGTTGCTGGGTAGGGTGCTCTATAGTAACTGTGGTTGGGTAGGTGCTATATAATGATGGTTTTTGGGTAGGTGCTTGACAGTGACTGTTGTTGGGTAGGTTGCTTTATAATGACTGTACTTGGGTACAGTGCTTTATACTGAATGTTGTTGGTTTGAGGTGCTCTATAGTGACTGTTGTTGGGTAGAATGCTGTATATGTGACTGCTGTTCAGTGGATTTTTCTATACTGACTGTTGCTGTGCAGACTGCCCTATAGTGACTGTTGTTCAGTAGAGTGCTCTATAGTGACTGTTGTTGGGTTGGGTGCTCTATAGTGACTGTTGTTGGGTAAGTTCTTTATAGTGACTGTTTCTTGGTAGGGTGTGCTATAGTGATGGTTGTTGGATACAAAGCTCTATAGTAACTGTTGTTGGATAGAGTGCCGTATAGTGACAGTTGTTGTGTAGGTTCTCTATAGTGACTGCTGTTGTTTGGAGGGCTGTATAGTGACTGTTTCTGGGTAGGGTTCTTCATAGTGACTGTTGTTGTGTAGATGGATCTATAGTGACTGTTGTTAAATATAAAGCTGTATGGTGACTGTTATAGGGTGGAATGCTCTATACTAACAGTTGCTAGGACTGGTGCTCTGTAGTGAATATTGTTGGGTAGAGTGCCCTAGATAGTGACTGTTGCTGACTGGGGTGCTCTATAGTGACTATTCATAAGTACAGTGCACTAGTGACTGTTGTTTGGTAGGGTGCTCTATAATGAGTGTTGTTTTGTAGTTTGCTCTATAGTGATTTTTGGGTGGAGTGCTCTATAGTGACTTTTGTTGAGTAGAGGGCTATACATAGTGACTTTCATGGAGTAAGGTGCTTTATAGTTACTGTTATTGTGTGGAGTTCTCTATTTTGACTGTTGTTGGGTAGAGTGCTCTAGAGTAACTGTTGCTAGGTAGGGTGCTCTATAATGATTGGTGCTTGGTAGGGTCCTCTGTGGTGAATGTTGCTGGGTGGAGTGTTCTAAAGTGACTGTTGTTCAGTAGGGTTCTCTATAGTGACTGTTATTGTTGGGGTGCTCTATGGTGACTGCTGTTAAGTAGGGTTCTCTATACTGACTGTTGCTAAGTAGACTGCTCTATAGTGACTGTTTCTGGGTGAAGTGCTGTTTAGTGACTCTTGTTGGGTAGGTACTCAAGAATGACTTTTGTTGGGTGGGATGCTCCATACTGAAAGATGTTGGGCAGGGTCTTATATTGTGACTGTTGTTCGGTAGGTACTCTACAGTGACTGTTTTTGGGTGGGGTGCCTGATAGTGACTGTTGCTGAGTAGGGTGCTCTGTAGTGACTTTTATTGGTTAAGTGCTATGTAGTGACAGTTGTGAAGTAGAGGACTCCATAGTTACTTGTAGGGTATGGTGCTCTATAGTAAATGTTGTGCAGTAGAGTGCTCTATAGTAACTATGGTTGGGTATGTGCTCTATGTTGACTGTTTTTGGTAGGAATCTCTATAGTGACTGTTGTTCAGTAAAGTACTCTATAGTGACTGTTGCTTGGGAGAATGCTGTATAGTGACTGTTGCTAAATGGGGTGCTCTATAGTAACTGTTGTTGGGTAGGTGGTCTATAGTGACTGTTGTAGTGTAGGGTGTTCTTCACTGTTGCTTTGAGGAGTGCTCTATAGTGACTGTTGTTGGGTATGGTGCTCTATAGTGATGGTTGTTGGGTAGAGTGCTGTATAGTGACTTTTGTGTAGGGTGTTCTATAGTGACTCTTGTGTAGAGTTCTCTATAGTGACTGTTGATGGATAGAAAGCTCTATTGTGACTGTTTATTGGAAGGTCCTCTATACGGAGTGTTGTTGGTTAGAATGCTCTGTACTGAGTTTCTTTGGGTAGGTGCTCTATAGTGACTCTTGTTGTGTATGTGCTCCATAGTGACTGTTGTTAGGTAGGTTGCTGTATAGTGACTGTTGCTGGTAGGGTGCTCAATTGTGACTGTTGCTGTTTATGGTGCTCTTTAGTGATTGTTGCTGGGTGACGTACTCTATAATGACTGTTGTTATGTAGCATGCTCCATAGTGACTGTTCTTGAGTAGGTACTTTAAAATGACTGTTCTTGGGTGGGGTGCTCTATCGTAACTGTTGTTAGGAGGAGTGCTCTATAGTTACTGTTGTTGGTAGTGTGATCTATAGTGATTCTTGTTGCATAGTGTGCCCTATAGTAAAAGTTAATTGGTAGGTTGCTCTATAGTGACTGTTGTCTTCTGGAGTGCCCTATAGTGACTGTTGTTGGGTAGCGTGCTCTATAGTGACTGTTGATGTGTAGAGTGCTCTATAGATTGTTATTGGTAGGGTGTTCTATAGTTACTTTTTTGGGTACAGTGCTCTATAATGACTGATTTTTGGTAGAGAGCTCTATAGTGACTGTTGTTGGGTAGTTTCTCTACAGTGCCTGATGTCGCGGAGGTTGATCTATACTGACTATTGTTGTGTAGATTATCTATAGAAACTGTTGTTGTGATGGGTGCTCTATAGTGACTGTTGTTGGGTATGTGCTCTATAATGACTGTTTTTCGTTAAGGTGCTCTATAGTAACTGTTGTTTGGTAGTGTGTGCTACAGTGACTGTTCTTGGTTTGAGTGTTCTATAGTGTCTGCTTTAGGGTGTGGTGCTCAATACTGACTGTTGCTGGGTGGGGGGCTCTACACTGACTGTTTTTGGGTAAAGTGTTCTATATTGACTTGTTGTTTATGATGTTGTAAGTGACTATAGTTGTGTCAAATTTCTATAGTGACTGCTGCTGTGTAGGATGCCCTATACTGTTGAAAAATAGGTGTTTTATGTATGGTGCTTCATAGTGTCTGTTGTTGGGGAGGTACTTTATAGTATCCTACTCTACAACAGTCACTGCAGTGTGCCTAACCAACAACAGTCACTGTAGAGCCCTCTAACCAACAACAGTATGTAAAGAGAAATCTAGTTATGAACAGTCACTATACTGCACCATACCCAACCATAGACTCTATAGAGCACTCTACCAAACAACAGTCACTATAGAGCAAGTACCAAACAACAGTCAATAAGAAGCACCCCATGCAACAACAGTCACTATAGAGTAACTCTAAACAACAGTCATTATAGACCACTCTACCCAGCAAGACTTTATAAAGCACACCACACAACAACAGTCACTATAGAGCACCTACCCAACAACTGTCAGCTTAGATCACCACACCAACAACAGTCACTATTTATTACCTACTCAAAAACAGTCACTATAGAGCACCATACACAGCAACATTCACTATAAAGCACCTACACAACAACAGTCACTGTAGAGAATCCTAACCAGGAACAATCACTATGCAGCACTTAAACAGCAATAGTAATTATAGAGAACCCCACCCAACAACAGTCACTATAGAGCACCATAAACAACAGTCACCATAGAGCACCCTACCAACTAGAGACACTATAAAGCACTCTACCCAGCAACAGTCAACATAGAGCACCATACCCAACAACAGTCACTACGGAAAACCTACCCAGCAACAGTCACAATAAAGCACTCCAATCAACAATATTCACCCATAGAGCATCTACCCAAAATCAGTCACTATATAGCACCTAACCAACAACAGTAACTATAGAATACTGTACACAAGAGAAGTCACTATAGAGGACCCTACCCAACAACAGTCACTATGGAGCACCTACACAACAACCGTCAGTTCAGAGCACCACACCAAAAACTGTAACTATAGAGCTCTCTATGCAACAACAGTCACTATAGAGCATTCTACACAAAATCAATCACTATAGAGCACCCTACCCAGCAACAGTCACTATAGAACACCCTTCACATCAACAGTCATTGTAGAGCACCCTACCCAGCAACAGTCACTATTCAGCACTCCACCAAACAGCAGTCAGTATAAAGCATACTACCCAACAACTCACTATAGAGCACCTATGCAACAACCATCAATTTAGAGCACCACACCAACAACAGTAACTATACTGCACCTAACCAAAAGCAGTCACTATAGAGCACCCTACCCAGCAAGAGTCACTACAGAGCTCATACCCAACAATGCTCACTATAGAGGATCTTACCCTGCAGAGTCACTATAAAGCACTCTATCCAGCAACAGTCAATATAGAGAACCCCACAAAACAACAGTCACCTATAGAGCACTGTACCCAACCACAGTAATTGTAGAGCACTGTATACAACAGCACTCACTATACAGCACTCTACAGAACAATAGCCACTATACAGCATTCCACCAAACAACAGTCACTTATAGAGCACTCTACCCAACAACAGTCACTATAGAGCACCCCACCCAACAACAGTTACTGGGAAACATTTACCCAACAGCAGTCACTATAGAGCACTGTATCCAGAAACAGTCCCTATAGAGCATGTACACATCAGACACTCTATAGCACTTTACAAAGCAACGGTCACTACAGATTACCCCACCCACCACAGTGAGTATATAGCGACCTGCACAACAAAAGTCACTGTAGAGCACCTAACCAACTACAGTCACTATAGAGCACCAACCCAACATCAGTCAATATGTGCACCCTTTCCAACAACAGTCTCTATATAGCACCTACCCAACAACAGTCACTATAGAGCACTCTTCACAACAACAGTCACTATAAGAAACTACACTTAAAAAAATCACCTATAGGGCACTCTACCCATAAACAATCATTTTAGTGCACCCCACTCTGCAACAGTCACTGTAGAGCAATTAACAAAAATCAGTCACTATGACCACCTTACCCAGGAACACTAAATATATAACCTCTACCCAAAACCGGTTACTATAAAATACTCTAGCAACCAAGAGTCATTATAGAGCACCCCATCCAACAATAGTCACTACAGAACACCCATCCCAGTAACAGTATAGAACACACTGCCCAGCAACAGTCACTATAGAACACTTTACCCAGCAACAGTCACTATAGAGCACTCTACTCAACAGCTGTCACTATAGATCACTTTGCCCAGCAACATCCACTGTATATCACCCTACCCAGCAACAGTCACTATAGAGCACTGTACTCAACAGCAATCACTATAAAGCACCCTACCCACGAACTGTCACTATATAGCAACTTAATCCCAGCAACAGTCACTATAGAGCACCCTTCTCAACAACAGTCTCTATAGAGCACTTAACCCAACAGTAGTCACTATAGAGCACCCTACCCAACAACTGTTTCTATAGAGCACCTACCCAACAACATTCAGTATAGAGCACCAATGCAACAAAAGTCAATATACAGCAATCTACTGACCAACAGTAACTATAGATCACCCTACTCAACAACAGTGACTATGGAGAACCTACCCAACAACAGTCACTATAAAGACCTCTACAAAAAAGTCAGTATAGAGCACTCTACCGAACAACAGTCACTATAGAGCACCCCACCCAAAATTAGTCACTATAGCGCATCCTACCAAGCCACAGGTACTATAGAGTACCCTCCCCAACAACAGTCAGTAAAGTGCACCTACTCCACAAGAGTAAATATAGAGCCTTGTAATCAACAACAGTCACTGTAGAGCACTCTTGTTAAAAAACAATCACTATAAAGCACCCTACACAGCAAGAGTCACTATAGAACACTACCCAAAAACAGTCACTACTGATTATCCTACCCATTAACCGTCACTATACAGCACCTAATCTATAGTCACTGTAAAGCCCCTACCCAACAATAGTCACTAAAAAGTCACTATAGATCATTCTACTTAGTAAAAATTTCTGTAGACCACCCTATCCTGCAACTGTCAATATAGAGTACTCTACACAACAACAGACACTATAAAGCAGCCTAAGCAGCAAGAGTCCATATAGAGCACCAACATGACAACCATTAGTTTAGAGCACCCTACAAACAACAGTCACTATAAAGAACCAACCAAAAAAAGGCACTATAAAGCACCTTATTTAGAAACAGTCACTATAGATCACCTAACCAACAACAGTCACTGTAGAGCACCTACTCAACAACAGTCACTATAGTGCACTCAACCCAACAATGGTTGCTATAGAGAACCATACCCAACAACACTCACTATAAGCACCCTATCCAACAACAGTAACTATAGATCACCTACCCAACAACAGTCAGTATAGAGCAAATTACCCAACAACAGGCACTATGGAACACTATACCCAACGACAGTAAGTATATAGCACCCTACCAACAATAGTCACCTTAGAGCAGCTACCCAGAAACAGTGACTTTAGAGCACCTACTCAAGAAGAGTCACTATAAAGAACCTTACCAAACAAAAGTCACTATATAGTACTCTACTTGACAACAGTCAGTATAGAGCCCTCTACCCAGAAACCGTCAGTATAGAGTGCTCTAACAACAGTCCTTATATAGCACTCTACCCAATAAGAGTCACTATAGAGCAATCCACCCAAAAACAGTCACTATAAAGCACACTATCCTGAAAGAATCACTATAAATCACCTACACAAAAAAAGATACTATAAAGCACCCTACCCAATAACATTCACTATACAGCACCCTATTAAGAACCAACACTATAGAGCATCATACCCAAAAATGTCACTATAGATTACTTACCCAACAACAGTCAGTATAGAGCAACCTACCCATTAACAATCACTGTAGAGCACTCTAAACAACAACAGTCACTATAGAGCACTCTACCCAATATCAGTCACTATAGTGCATTCTACCATAAACAGTCATTACAAAGAATCCTACCCAAAACAGTCACTACAGAGGACCTAGCAAACAACAGTTACTACAGAGCACCCTAATCAAAAACAGTCACTTTAAAGAACCTAACCAACAACAGTTACTATAGAGCACTCAAACCAAGAACAGTCCCTGCAGAGCACTCAGCACAAAAGTCACTGTGAAACACTCTACCATACAAAAGTCACCTAAAGAAAACTCTACCCAACAACAGTCACTATAGAGCACCCTACAGCAATACAGTCACTATGGAGCACTTTATCCAACAATATTCACTACAGAGCACCTTACCCAAAAACAGTCACTATAGAGCACTCTACCAAGAAACAGTCACTATAGAGCATTCTATCTGTGAACAATCACTATAGAGCACTCTACCCAACAACAGTCATCATCTAGAGCACTCTACCCAACAAAAGGCATTATAGAAAACTCCACACAACAGTAACTTTAAAGTACCTACCCAAAAACAGTCACTATAAAGCACCCCACGCAACAACAGTCACCATCTAGCGCACTCTACCCAACAAAAGTTATTATAGAAAACTCCAGACAACAACATTCACTATGGAGCACCTACAGAAAAACAATCACGATAAAGCACCCCACCCAACAGCACTAACTATAGAGTACCTACTAACAACATTCAGTGTAGAGCACTCTACCCACCAACAATCACTATAAATCAAGCCACCAAACAACATTCAGTATACAGCACCCTATGCAGCAACAGTCACTACAGAGCACCATACCCAGCCACAGTCACTGTAGAGCACTCTACCCAACAACAGTCAATATAGTATATCCTACATATCAAGAGTCACTATGAAGCACCTACCCAACAACAGTCACTCTAGAGCACCCCACCCAACAACAGTCACTATGGAGCACCTACCCAACAGTAGTCACCATAGGGCATCTTACCCAGCAACAGTCACTGTAGAGCACCCTATTCAGTAACAGTCATTACAGAGCACTCTACACAACAATAGTCACTATAGAGCATCATACTCAGAAACAGTCACTATAGACTACCTACACAGCAACCATCAGTTTAGAGCACCCCATCAACAACTGTCAATATACCACACATACCCAAAAAATGTCACTATATACCATCCTGCCCAACAGCAGTCACAATAAAGCACATAACCAACAACAGTCACTATAGAGCAGCCTACCCAGCAACAGTCACTATAAAACACTCTACAAAGCAACCATCACGTATAAAACACTCAACCCAAAAACAGTCACTATGGAGCCCCCTACCCAACAGTGGTCACCATAGAGGACCCTATCCAGCAACAGTCACTATAGTTAATGCTACCAGCAACAGACACTATGGAGCACCCTAGCAAGCAACAGTCACTATAAAGCACCCTAGACAACAACAGTCACTATATAACAGCCTACAAACAAGTGTAACTATAAAACACCCTACACAACAACAGTCACTGTAGAGCACCTACCCAACAACAGTCACTATAGATCACCTACCCAACAACAGTCACTATAGATCACCTACCTAACAACAGTCACTATAGAGAACATATTCAACTACAGTCACCATAGAGCACTTAACAAAAAAGCACTCACTATAGAGCACTGTACCAACTCTCACTATAGAGCACCATACCCAACCACAGTCACCATAGAGCACTTAGGCAACAACAGTCAATATAAAGCACCTACACAAAATTAGTCATTATAAAGAACCTAACCAAAATCAATCACTGTGATGCACCTACCCAACAACAGTAAATATAGAGCACTCTATCTAACAACAGTCACCATAAAGCACCATTCCCAACAACTGTCACTAAAGAGCAACCTATTCAAAAACAGTCAGTATAGAGCAGTTTCCCAACAACAGTCACTTTAGAGCACCCAACCCAACAACAGTAACTAAAGAGCACCCTATTAAACAATAGTCACCATAGAGCATTGTACCCAACAACTGTCACTATAGAGCACCCTATTCAACAACAGTCAGTATAGAACACCCACCCAGCAACAGTCACTGTAGAACAGCCAACCCAACAACGTCACTAAAGAGCACCTTATTAAACAGGAGTCACTATAGAGCACCAACCAAAAAACAGTCACTATGTAGCACTGTACCCAACAACAGTCACCATAGAGCACCAAACACAACAACAGTCAGTATAAAACCCTCTACCCCAAAACAGTCATTGTTGAGCACCCTACCCAACAACAGTCACTGTAGAGCACCTACCCAACAGTCACTGTAGAGTCCTCAACTCAAGAACAGTCACTATAGAGCACTCTACTCAACAAATGTCACTATAGAGCAACCTACCCAACAACAGTCACTATCTTCAGCACTCTATTTAACATCAGTCACTACAGAATGCTCCAACATACAACAGTCACTATAAAGCACTGTAACCAACAAGAGTCACTAAAGAACACCTATGCAACAACAGTCACTATTTAGTGAACTCTAGCCAACAACAGTCTCTATGGAGCACCTACCCAACTACATTTACAATAGAACACTCTACCTAAGAACAATCACTACAGGGCATCGAACCCAACAGTAGTCACTACAGATCACAGTACCCAAGATCAGTCACTATAGAGCACCTACCCAACAACAATCACTACAGAGACCCTTCCCAAAAACAGTCACTATAGAGTATTCTACACAACAACAGTCACTATAGAGCCCTCTAAAAAACAGTAACTGTAGACCACTCCAACCAACAACAATTACCTATACAGCACCCCACCCAACAAGAGTCACTATATGGCACCTACCCATAATTGTCACTGTTGAACACCCTACCCAGCAGCAGTCACTATAGAGCACCCTATGCAGTAAGAGTTACTATAGAGAACTCCACCCAACATCAGTCAGTATACACCAGCCTATGCAGCAACACTCACTATAGAACACACTAACCGAAACCAGTCCCTATAGAGCACCTTATCCACCAACAGTCACTATAGAGCACTATACCCAATAACAGTCACTATAGAAAACAACAACCAACAACAGTTACTATAAAATACCTACCAAACAAAAGTCACTTTAGAGCACTTCACCCAGCAACAGTCAGTATAAAGCACCCCACCCAACAACAGTCACTATAGAGCACACCATTCAGCAACAGTCACTATGGAGCACCTAGCAAACAACAGGCACTATAGCACACTTTTACAACAGTTACTATAGAGCACCTTACCAACAACAGTCACTATAGGGCATTCTACCCAACAGCAGTCACTATAGAACACTGTACCCAACAACAGTTACTGTAGAGCACACTATTCAATAACAGTCAGTATAGAGAACCTACCCCAAAACAGTCACTATAGAGCCCTCTGCCCAAAACAGCCACTACAGAGCACTCTAACCAACCACATTCACTATAGAGCACCCTACACAAGATGAGTCAGTATAGAGCACTCTACTTAGCAACAGTCACTATAAAGCCAATTATGCAACAGTCAGTGTGGAGCACCCAACCCAACAACAGCCATTAGAGTACCTACTTAAAAACCGTCACTATACAGCACCCTACCCAGCAAAAGTCACTACATAGCACTCCACTGAACAACAGTAACCATAAAGCATCCTACACAAAAACACTCACTATGGAGCACTGTACCAACAGCAGTCACTATAGATCACTATACACAAAAAGAGTCACTATAGAGCACCCCAACCAAAAACAGTCACTATAGACCAGCAAGCCAACAACAGTCACTATAGAGCACCTTACCCAGCAACAGTCAGTAGAGAGCATCTGCCCAAAAACAGTCACTATAGAGCATCTACCAAGCAACATTCACTATAGAGTACTCTACCAAACAACAGATACTATAGAGCACTTTATGCAACAACAGTCACTTTAGTGCTTTCTGTGCAACAGCAGTCACTATAGAGAACTCTACTCCACAGCAGTCAACTATAGAGCACTCTACACTACAACAGCTTCTATATAGCATGCCCAAAACCACAGTCACTATGGACCAGCTACTCAACAACACTTACTTTGGAGCACCATACCCAGCAACAGTCACTAAAGTGCACGTACATAACAATCGTCATTCCATAGCATTCTAACCAGCAACACTGACCATAGAGCACCTCACCTAAGAACAGTCACTACAGACTACCCTACCCAGCATCAGTCACTATTGAACACCTACCCAACAACAGCCATTATAGAGCATTCCACTGAAAAACCATCAGTATAGAGCACTTACCCAACCACAGTCACTATAGAGCACCCTACCAAGAAACAGTCTTTATAAAGGACCTACTCAACAACAGTCATTATAGAGCACCCTACCCAGAAACAGTCACTATAAGCACCTACCAAAAACAATCACTATATAGTACTCTACCCAGCAACAGTTAGTATAGAGCACTGTGCCAACAACAGTCAGTATAGAGCACTCCACCCAATTACAAACATTATAGACCACCCTACACAACAACAGTCACTATAGAGCACACTGCCCAACAACAGTCACTATACAGCACTGACCAAACAACATTCACTATAAAGCCATCTACAAAAAACAGTCACTATAGAGCACTTTACCCAAAAACAGTCACTATACAGCACCATACTTAAGAACAGTCACTATAGAGCACTCTACCAAACAACAGTCACTATAGAGCACTCTACTTTACAGTAGTGACTGTAGAGCACCCAACCCAACAAAAGTTACTAGTCACTATCTAGAGCACTTCACTCAAAAACAGTCACCACAGATCCCTCCATTTAATAACATTTGCTATAGAGCATGGAAATGAACAACAGTCTTTATGGAGCACCACACTGAACCACAGTCAGTAAAGAGCACCTATGCAGTAACAGTTACTATATAGCACCCCACCCAACAACAGTCACTATTGAGCAACCTACCCAGCAACAGTCACTATAGAGCACTCAAAAAACAACAGTCACAATAGAATATCCTACCTATCAGCAATCACTATACAGCACCTATCCAACAACAGTCACTATAGAGCACCACACTCAAAAACAGTCACTATAAAGCACCTACCCAAAAATAGTCACTAAAGAGCACCTTACCAAAAAACACTCACTGTACAATGCCCAACCCAGCAACAGTCACTATAGAGCACTCTACCCAACAACTGTAATGATAGAGAACCACACCCAGCAACAGTCTCTAGGGAGCACCTACAGAACAACCATCAGTTTAAAGCACTGCACCAACAACAGTAACTATACAAAAGAGTCATTATAGAGCAACCTACCCAGCAACAATCACTATAAGACAAATACCCAACAATAGTCAGTATACAGCACCCTACCCAGCAACCATCACTATAGAGTACTTTAACCAGCAACAGTCACTATATATAACCCCACCCAACAACAGTCACTATAGAGGAACCTACCTAGCATCAGTCACTATAGAACATTCTACCAAAAAAGAGTCAACATAGAGCACCCTACCAATAAAAGTCACTTTAGAGCACTCTGTCCAGCAACAGTCATTATAGAGCACCATACCCAAAAACGTCACTATAAAGAACCCTACCCAACAACAGTCACTATAAAGCACTCCATCTTACAACAGTTACCTATAGAGCACTCTACCCAACAACAGTCACTATAAAGCAACCCACCCAACAACAGTAACTATAGAGCTCCTACCTAACAACAGTCACTATACAGCACCATATCCAGTCACAGTCACTATAAAGCACATACCCAAAATCAGTCATAATAGAGCACTCTACCCAGCAACAGTAACTATACAGCACCCCACCCACAACAGTCACTAAAGAGCACCTACCCAAAAGCAGTCAGTATATTGCAATAGACCCAACAACAGTTACTATGAGCACCGTACCTAATAACAATCACTTTGAGCACCCTACCCAACAATAGTTACTATAGAGCACCTACCAAATAGCAGTCAGTATAGAGCACCCTACCCAACAACCATCACTATGGAGCACTCTACACAAAAACAATCACTATAAAGCACTCTACACAACAGTCACCGTAAAGAACTCCACCAAATAACAATCATCTATAGAGCACTCTACCCAACAACAGTCACTATAGTGCACTCTACATAACAACATTTACTATAGAGCACCATATCAAACAGCAGTCACTATGAGCACCAAATCAAATATTAGTCATTATAGAGCACCTATCCAACAACAGTAACTCTAAAGAAGCTACCTAGAAACAGTCACCATAGAGCACCCTACCAAGGAGAGTCACTATAGAGCCCTCTAGCCAGCAACAGTCATTATAGAAAACCATACACAAGAGTCACTATAGAGAACTGTATCCAACAACAGTCAATATAAAGCACTTCATTCACAACAGTCACAAAAATAGCACTCTACCCAAAAACAGTCACTATAAAGCACCCTACACAACAACAGTTACTATAAAGCACCATAACAAGAGTCATTATAGAGCACCATAACAACAAGGGCCACTATACAGCATGCTACCAAGCAAGAGTCACTGTGGAGTACCTTACTTAACAACAGTCACTGTAGAACACCTACCCAACAACAGTCATTATAGAGCACCCAGCCAACAACAGACACTATAAAAAACCTACTCCACAACAGTCACTATAGAGCACATATTTAACAACACTCTATCAAACAAGAGACACTATAGTGCACCTACATAACAACAGACACTATAGAGCACCCTACCTAAAATCAATCACTATAGAACACCCTAACCAACAACAGTCACTCTGAAGCACCCTACAAAGAACAGTCAGTATAGAGCCCCCTACCCAACAAGAGTCACTATAGAGCACTTTACCCAACAAAAATCATTTCAGAGCACACTATCCAGCAACAGTTACTATAAAGCACCTTACCAAGCAACCCAATTTAACAACAGTTATTATAAAGTTTCCTACCCAGCAAGCCACTGAAGAGAACCCTAACTAAAAACAGCCACTATAAAGAACTCTATCAAGAGGCAGCTGGCAAGATGGCGTCGTAGAAGCAACTCAGGATTGCAGCTCTCAGTGAAGGTGCAGAGGGTGAGTCCTAGCCGCATTCTCGGATGGAACCTTTTTGCCCACAGAGTGTTGAAAGTTCCAGGTGTGGGAGAGACACGGGATGCTACTAAAGCCGGCTAACGCAGCTGGCTTGCACGGCCACTTCGGGCAGTGCCGCAGCAGGACCTGGCACAGAACTCACTGGTCTGGGTGCCCTGTTAAACTGGCAATATGAGATTTGGAAGGGCAGATTGGCATGTCCATCTGATTGAACGGGACTTGGACAGTGAGCCAGACCAGGAGTTTCCTGGGAAGCATGATCTGAGCCAGTGCAGTGGGCAGTGGCATGGGAGATCGCACAGATCCCAGTGCCCTATCAGCAGGCTACTGGGGCGCCAGTGAGAGAGTAGACCTTTCAGCTCGTGGAAAGGGAGAGAGAGAGAGGACGGACTCTGAGGCAGGGAGCTGGGTGATCAGGCTCGGCGGGTCCCACCATTACAAGGACAAGCAGGGTGGTGAATGGAGGCGCTTGGGGCTGAGAGTTTTACTGCTGGAATCTAGGAAGGTGCAGCCCAGTGAGGGAGGGGCGTCCACCATTACTGACGCAATCTGCCCCTACTGAAGTACTTCCCAGGGCTGAGGCAGCCTGCTGTTGCCGAGGCAACCTGCCATAACAGAGAGACTCCACCAGAAAGGGGGAGTGCTCCACAGCAGAAGGGAGCCCAGCAGCAATAGGGCGGACCCCCGATAGCAGGTCAGAGCCCCGGCAGGCAAATAGTAAATAGACTGCCTCCTAGTGGGGCAGGACAGTACAACAGATACTCATAAAAAAAGCCCCAACTCCCTGAGACAGAGCATCTAAGGGGGGGGAAGGGTGGTGTTTTATGAGTTCTATTGCAGCAGACATAAAAAACCTCCCAACAACCCTGAATGAACAACGGAGCTCACAGATAAGCACTGGAGTTCCTATAAAGCACAGACTGTCTCCTTAAGCAGCTCCCTGACCCCTGTATATCCAAAGAGTCACCCCAAATCAGGACTAATCAGACTGACATTTAGCGGGCATCATTCTGGAACAAAGACAGCAGAAGAAGAAACTGGTATCATCCCTCACTGTTGCACAGCTGCTACAGGTATACTCCAGACAAGCAGGGCCTGGAGTGGACCTCAGCACTCATACGGCAGAGGGGCTAGACCATTAGAAGGAAAACTAAGTAACAGAAATACTTCATCATCAACAATCTCAGCATCCACACAGAGACCCAATTGAAAAATCAGCAACTACTAAGACGACAGGCGGATAAATCCATAAAGATGGGAAGAAACCAGCGCAAAAAGGAGGAAGACACCCGAAACCAAAACTCATCACTTCCTACAAAGAACCAAAACTCCTCATTAGCAATGGAACCAAGCTGGATGGAGAATTAGTGTGACGAAATGACAGAATCAGACTTCAGAAAGTGGATAATGAGAAACTTCAGTGAGCAAAAAGAACATGTTCTAATTCAGTGCAAAGAAACTAAGAACCTTGAAAAAAGATTTGAAAAAAGATTTGAGGAATTGAAACAAGAATGGACAACCTAGAGAGGAATATGAATGAATTGAAGGAGCTGAAAAACACAACACGAGAACTTCGTGAAGCATGCACAAGTTTCAACAGCCGAATTGACCAAGCAGAAGAAAGAATATCAGAAGTTGAAGATCAACTCAATGAAATAAAACGTGAAACCAAGATTAAAGAAAAAAACACAAAAAGGAATGAACAAAATCTCCAAGAAATGTGGGACTATGTGAAGAGACCCAAACTATGTTTGATAGGTGTACCAGAATGTGATGAAGAGAATGAATCCAAGCTGGGAAACACTCTTCAGGATATTATTCAGGAAAATTTCCCCAACCTAGCAAGACAGGTCAATACTCAACTCCAGGAAATACAGAGAACACCACAAAGATACTCCACAAGAAGAGCAACCCAAAGGCACATAATCGTCAGATTCAACAGGGTTGAAATGAAGGAGAAAATACTAAGGGCCGTCAGAGAGAAAGGTCAGGTCACCCACAAAGGGAAGCCCATCAGACTCACAGCAGATTCTCGGCAGAGACTCTACAAGCCAGAACAGAGTGGGGGCCAATATTCAACATTCTTAAAGAAAAGAACTTTCAACCCAGAATTTCATATCCAGCCAAACTGAGCTTTATAAGTGAAGGAAAAATAAAATCCTTCACGAACAAGCAAGTACTCAGAGATTTTGTCACCACTAGGCCTGCTTTACAAGAGCTCCTGAAAGAGGCACTACACATAGAAAGAAACAACAAGTACCAGCCATCCTAAAAGCATACCAAATGCTAAAGACCATCAACAAAATGAAGAAACTACATGAACCAACGGGCAAAACAGCCAGCTAGCATCAAAAGGGCAGTATCAAATTCACACATAACAATATTAACCCTAAATGTAAATGGGCTAAATGCACTAATCAAAAGACACAGACTGGCAAATTGGATAAAAAACCAAAACCTATCGGTGTGCTGTATCCAGGAAACGCACCTCACATGCAAAGATACACAAAGGCTCAAAATAAAAGGATGGAGGAAGATTTACCAAGCAAATGGAAAGCAAAAAAAAAGGGAGTTGCAATTCTCGTCCCTGATAAAATAGACTTTAAAGCAACAAAGATCAAAAGAAACAAAAAAGGTCATTAAACAATGGTAAAAGGATTGATACAAAAAGAAGAGCTAACGATTCTAAATAGATATGGACCCAATGTAGGAGCACCCAGATATATAAGGCAAGTTCTTAATGACTTACAAAGAGACTTAGACTCCCACACAATAATAGGTGGAGACTTTAACACTCCACTGTCAATAGCAGACAGATCAACCAGACAGAAAATTAACAAGGATATCCAGGACTTGAACTCAGACCTGGAACAAGCAAACCTGACAGACGTTTACAGAACTCTCCACCCCAAATCCACAGAATATACATTCTTCTCAGCACCACATCCCACCTACTCCAAAAGTGACCACATAACTGGAAGTAAAGCACTTCTCAGCAAATGCAAAACAACTGAAATCATAACAAACAGTGTCTCAGACCATAGTGCAATCAAATTGGAATGCAGAATTCAGAAAATAACTCAGAACCGCACAGCTTCATGGAAACTGAACAACGGGCTCTTGAATGTTGATTGGATAAACAATGAAATGCAGGCAGAAATAAACAAGTTCTTTGAAACCAACGAAAATGAAGACACAACGTACCGGAATCTCTGGGACACATTTAAAACAGTCTATACAGAAAAATATATAGCAGTAAGTGCCCACATGAGAGGAGTAAAGAGATCCAAAATTGACACCCTATCATCAAAATTGAAAGAGCTAGAGGAGCAAGATCAAAAAATCTCAAAACCTAGCTGAAGACAAGAAATAACTAAGATCAGAGCAGAACTGAAGGAGATAGAGACAAGAAAAACCCTTCAAAAAATCAATAAATCTAAGAGCTGGTTTTTCGAAAATATCAACAAAATAGACAGACCACTAGCCAGACTGATAAAAAAGAAAAGAGAGAACAACCAAGTAGATGCAATAAAAAACGATAATGGGGAAATCACCACAGATTCCACAGAAATTCAAACCATCATCAGAGAATACTACAAACAACTCTATGAACATAAACTAGTAAATCAGGAAGAAATAGATAAATTCCTGGACGCCTGTGTCCTCCCAAGGCTAAACCAGGAGGAAGCTGAAACTATGAATAGACCAATAATAAGGTCTGAAGTTGAGGCAGCAATTAAGAGCCTACCACACAAAAAAAGCCCAGGTCCAGATGGGTTCACAGCTGAATTCTACCAAACACACAAAGAGGATCTGGTACCATTCCTTCTGAAACTATTCCAAATAATCCAAAAAGAGGGAACCCTTCCCAAATCATTTTATGAGACCAACATCACCCTGATACCATAAACTGAGAGAGACTCAACAAGAAAAGAAAACTTCAGGCCAATATCCATGATGAACATAGATGCAAAAATCTTCAATAAAATACTGGCAAACCGATTGCAACAGCACATTAAAAAACTTATCCATCATGATCAAGTAGGATTCATCCCGGGGATGCAAGGCTGGTTCAACATACACAAGTCTATAAATGTAATTCACGACATAAACCGAAGCAAAAACAAAAACCACAGGATTATCTCAATTGACACAGAGAAGGCATTTGACAAAATTCAACAGCCCTTTATGCTAAAAACCCTCAATAAACTTGGTATTGATGGAACATATCTCAAAGTAATAAAAGCTATTTACGACAAACCAACAGCCAATATCATACTGAATGGGCAAAACCTGAAAGCATTCCCTTTGAAATCCGGCACTAGACAAGGATGCCCTCTCTCACCACTCCTATTCAACATAGTACTGGGAGTTCTAGCCAAAGCAATCAGGCAAGGAAAAGAAATAAAGGGTATTCAAATAGGAAAGTTGGAAGCCAAATTGTCTCTATTTGCAGACGACATGATAGTATACCTAGAAGACCCCATCACCTCAGCCCAAAAGCTCCTGAAACTGATAAGCAACTTCAGTAAAGTCACAGGATATAAAATCAATGTGCAAAAATCACAAGCATTCCTATACACCAATAACAGACTAAAACAGAACCAAATCAAGAACAAACTGCCATTCACAATTGCTACAAAGAAAATAAAATACCTAGGAATACAACTGACAAGAAATGTAAGGGACCTCTTCAAGGAAAACTACAAACCACTGCTCAATGAAATAAGAGAGGACACAAACAGATGGAGAAACATTCCATGTTCGTGGTTAGGAAGAATCAATATCGTGAAAATGGCTATACTGCCAAAGTAATTTAAACAACCAATGCTATCCCCATCAAACTACCATTGAATTTCTTCACAGAACTGGAAAAAACCACCATGAATTTCATATGGAACCAAAAAAGAGCCCGCATAGCCAAGTCAATTCTAAGCAAAAAGAACACAGCGGGAGGCATCACACTACCAGACTTCAAACTATACTACAAGCCGACAGTAATCAAAACAGCATGGTACTTGTACCAAAACAGAGATATAGACCAATGGAACAGAACAGAAGCATCGGAGGCAACACAACTTATCTACAACCATATTATCTTTGATAAACCAGACAAAAAGAAGCAATGGGGAAAGGATTCCCTATTTAATAAATGGTGTTGGGAAAACTGGCTAGCCATGTGCAGAAAGCAGAAATTGGATCCTTTCCTGACACCTAACACTAAAATTAACTCCGGATGGATTAAATATTTAAACGTAAGACCTGACACCATAAAAACCCTAGAAGAAAATCTAGGCAAAACCATTCAGGACATAGGAGTAGGCAAGGACTACATGACCAAAACACCAAAAGCATTGGCAACAAAAGCCAAAATAGACAAATGGGACCTAATCAAACTCCACAGCTTCTGCACAGCAAAAGGAACAGTCACTTGAGTGAATCGGCAACCATCAGAATAGGAAAAAATCGTTGCAGTTTACACATATGACAAAGGGCTGATATCCAGAATTTACAAAGAACTTAAACAGATTTACAGGAAAAAAACAAACAAGCCCATTCAAAAATGGGCAAAGGATATGAACAGACACTTTACAAAAGAAGACATACATGAGGTCAACAAACATATGAAAAAATGCTCATCATCACTGGTCATTAGAGAGATGCAAATCAAAACCACATTGAGATACCATCTCACGCCAGTTAGAATGACGATCATTAAAAATCTGGAGACAGCAGATGCTGGAGAGGATGTGGAGAAATAGGAACACTCTTATACTGTTGATGGGAGTGTAAATTAGTTCAACCATTGTGGAAGACAGTGTGGCGATTTCTCAGGGACCTAGAAATAGAAATTCCATTTGACCCAGCAATCCCATTATTGGGTATATATCCAAAGGACTATAAATCGTTCTACTCTAAGGACACATGCACACGAATGTTCATTGCAGCACAGTTTACAATAGCAAAGAACTGGTACCAACCCAAATGCCCAATGATTATAGATTGGACTGGAAAATGTGGCACATATACACCATGGAATATTATGCAGCAATCAAAAATGATGAGTTTGTGTCCTTTGTAAGGACATGGATGAATCTGGAGAATATCATTCTCAGCAAACTGACACAAGAACAGAAAAAGAAATACCGCATAAACTCACTCATAGGTGGGTGAGAAAAATGAGAACACATGGACATAGAGAAGTGGTCTACTATACACTGGGGTCTATTGGGGGGAATGGGGGAGGGACAGCCGGGGGATTGGGGAGGGATAGCCTGGGGATGAATGCCAAGTGTGGGTGAAGGGGAGGAATGCAGCAAAACACACTGCCATGTGTGTACCTATGCAACTATCTTGCACGTTTTGCACATGTACCACAAAACCTATAATGCAATAAAAATTACAAAAATATAGCATAAAAAGGACTCCATCAAACAATCATCACATATAGATCACTGAACACAACAGCAGTCACTATAGGACACCCTAACAACAGTCACTATAGCAAATGGTACCCAACAGGAGTCACAATACAGCACCCTACCCAGCAAGTCACAATAGAGCACCCTACACAACAAGAATCACATGGAGAACTCCACCCATCAACAGTCACTATAGAGTACACTACCCAACAACAGTCACTATATAGCACATAATCAACAACAGTCAGTATAAAGCCACCACCCAACAACAGCCACTATAGAGTACCCTACCCAGCAACAGTCACTATACAGCACCTACACAGCAACCATCATTTTAGAGGACCCCACCAAAAACAGTCACTATACAGCACTGAACCAAAAACATTCACTATAGGGCCCCCTATTCAGCAACAGTAACTATAGAGCACACACCCAATAACATTGATTATAGAGCACCCTACACATAGGAGTCACTGTAGAGCAGTCTACCCAACAAAAGTCAGCATAGAGCACATACTCAACATCAATCTCTATAGAGCACTCTATGCAACGTCAGTAACTATAGAGCACTCTACCCAATAACAGTCACTATAGAGCACTCTACAGAACAATACCAACTATAGAGCACTCTACCCAACAATTGTCACCTATAGAGCACTCTACTTAACAACAGTAACTATAGATCACCTGACACAACAACAGTCACAATAGAGCACCTACCTAACAACAGTCACTTTACAGCATGCTAACAAGCAACAGTCATTATGGAACATGTACACAACAGAAGTAACTATAGTGCACTCTTCCTAGCAACACTCACTATAAAGCAGCCAACACACAGAAGTCACTATACAGCACCCTGCACAGCAACAGTCACTATAGAGCACTTAACCAACCAACGTCACTCTCCAGCTTCTACCCAACAACAGTCACTATAAAGCACCTACTCAACAACAGTCATTATAGTACATCTACCCAACAACAGTCATTATAGAGCACTCTACCCAACAACAGTTACTATAGAGCAGCGTACACAACCACAGTCACTACTAGCACCGTACCCAACAGCAGTCACTGTAGAGAACTTCATTAAAATGTCAGTATGAAGCACCCTACCAAGCAACAGTCACTGTAGAGCACCATACCCAGAAACAGGTCACTATAGTGCACCCTCCCAACAATAGTCATTATAGAGCTCTCTACCCAGCAACAGTCATTATAGAGAACCATACCCAAGAAAAGTCACTATAAAGAACCCTACCCCACAACAGTCACTATAAAGCACAATATCCAACAACAATCACTATAGGGCGCCTACCCAACAACAGTCACTATCTGGAGAACTCTACCAAACAACCATAACTATAGAGCACACCACCCAACAAAAACCACCAAGAAACACTCAGTATTGAGCACACCAGCCAAAAACACACGGTATAGGAAACTCCACCCAAAATCATTCACTATAGCGCACCCTACCCAACAACTGTCATTATAGAGCACCTACCTGACAACCATCACTATAGGGCACCTACAAAACAACAGTCACTATAGAGCAATCTACCCAACAACAGTCACAATAGAGCACAGTACACAGAAACAGTAACTATAGAGCACCATATCAACAACAGTAACTAAATATCACCTACCAAAAAACAGACAGTATAGAGCAAGGCTCCTAAAATGTCACTGTAGAGCACTCTACCCAACAAGAGTCACTATTGAGTACTCTACCGAACAAAAGTTTGTAGAGAGCGCTCCACCCCAAAACAGTCACTTATACAGTGCTCCACTTAATAACAGTCACCATAGAGAACCCCACCTAAAAGCAGTAACTATAAAGCACCCTACTCAGCAACAGTCAGTACAGAGCACCTTTTCAAAAATAGTCACTATAGAGCATTCTATGCAAAAACAGTCACTGTAGAGTACCCTACCTAAAAACAGTCACTCTCAAGCTCGCTACCCAGCAACAGTCACTATAGAGTACCTTATGCAGCAGCAGTCACTATAGAGCACTCTACCCAACGACAGTCAATCTAGACCACCCTACCCAGAAGTAGTTACTCTAGAGCATCCTGCCCAACAACAGTCAGTATAGAGCACCTACCGAAAAAGTCAATATACAACACCAACCCAGCAACAGGCAATATAAAGCCCTTTACCTAAAGAGTCCCTATAGAGCACTTTATGAAGTAATAGTCACTATAAAGCACTCCACCCAACAACAGTCACTATAGAGTTTCCTACACAAAAAGTCCCTATAGAGCAACTCCTGACCAACAGTCACTATAGAACACCCCACCCAATAACAGTCAGTATAAAGCATCTACCCAGCAGCAGTCACTCTAGAGCAACTTACTGAACAACAGTCGCTATAAAGAACCCCACCCAACAACAGTAACTATAGAGCACTGTAGCCATCAACAGTCACTATAAAGCACTCCACCCAACAACAGTCAGTATAAAGCCCTTGACCCAACAGACACTATTGGGCACTCTACCAAACCAGAGTCACTATACAGCACTCTACCCAACAACAGTCACTATAGAGCCCTCTCTCCAACAACAGACACAATAGAGCATCTATACTACAAGAGTCACTTTATAACATCTTCACAACAAAAGTCACTAAAGATCTCTTTACCCAAAAACAGTCACTATAAAGCACTCCACACCACAACAGTCACTATATAGCACCACACCTAGCAACAGTCACTATGGAGCACCCTACCCTGCAACAGTCATTATAGAGCACCCTACACAACAACATTCACTATAGATCACCCTACCATCTACAGTCGCTATAGAGCAACCTACAAAACAACAGTCATTATAGAGCACCTACACAACAAGAGTCACTATAAAATACCTACCCTACAACAGTCACTATACAGCTCTCAACCCAGAAACAGTTACTATAGAGCACAATACCAAAACCAGTCATTATAGAGCACCCTACACAACAACAGTCATTATAGAGCACCCTTCCAACAATAGTCAACATTGAGCAATGTACTTAGCAAGAGTCATTATAGAGGATGGTACCCAACAACAATCACTATAGAGAACCCTACCCAAAAAAATTTACTATAAAGCACTCTACCCAAAAACAGTCACTATAGAGAACTCTACCCAACAACTGTCACTATAGAGCACCCTCCAAATCAGAAGTCACTATCTCGAGAACTATATGCAACAACAGTTTTTATAGAGCACACAACTAAGCAACAGTCAGTATAGAGCATCCCACCAAACAACAGTCACGATACAGCATTCTACCCAACAACAGTCACTATGAAGCATCCTACCCAACAAGTCACTATAAAGCACCCTACCCAACAACAGTAACCATAGAGAACCCTACCCAACAACAGTCACTGTAGAGCACCTACACAACAACAGTCACTATAGATCACCCCACCCAAAAACAGTCACTATATAGCACGTAGGCAACAACAGTCACTATAAAGTACCCTACCCAACAGCAATTCCTATAGATCAACTCCCCAACAACAGTCACTATAAAGCACCCTACTTAGCATCAATCACTAAAGAGCACACTACTCATCAACAGTATCTATAGAGCACCCTACCAAACAACAATCACTATAGAGCACTCTACCCAACATCAATCAGTATAGAACACAACACAAAACAACAGTCACTATATAGAACCCTGTCTAAAAACAGTCACTATACAGCACGCTACACAATTGTTGGGTTGTTGGGTAGGGTGCTCTATAGGGACTTTTGCTGTGTAGGGTGCTATATAGTGACTGTTGTTGCGGATGCTGCTTTATAGTGACATTTGTTGGGTAGGTGCTTTATATTGACCATTGCTGGGTAGCATACTTTATAGTGACTATAGTTAGGTGGGGTGCTCTCTGGTGACTGTTGCTGGGTAGAGTACTCTATAGTGATGGTTGTTGAATAGGTGCTCTATAGTGATGGTTGCTCAGTATGGTGCTCTATAGTGACTGTTGTTGGTTGGTGTGCTCTATAATTACTGATGTTGCTTAGAGTGCTTTATAGGTGACTGTTGTTGGGTGGAGTTCTCTATAGTGCCTGTTGTTGTGTAGAGTGTTCTATACTGGCTGTTGTTGGGTAGTCATTTGTAGTGACTGTTGATGTGTAGGGTACTCTGTAGTAACGATTTTTTGGTAGTTGCTTTATAGTGACTGATGTTGGATAGGGTGCTCTATAGTGACTGTTGGTTATGGTGCTCTATAGTCACTGTTGATGGGTAGAGTGCTTTATAGTAACTGATTTTGGGTAGGTGCCCCATAATGACTGTTGTAGGTTTGGGGTGCTCTATAGTGACTGTTTATGGATAGAGTGATTTATATGTGACTGTTGTGTGGTGTTTTCTATATTGACTATTGTTGTGTAGACTGCTCTATAGTGTCTGTTTCGGGGTAGAATGCTCTATAGTGACTGTTATTAGGTAGGGTGGTCTTTAGTGACTGTTGTTGGGTAGAGTGCTTTATAGTGACTGTTTTTTATTAAAGGGCTCTATAGTGACTGTTGTTTGTTAGTGTGCTCTATAAATACTGTTAGGTAGAGTGCTCTTTAGTGACTGCTGTTGTGTAGGTGCTCTATACTGACGGTTGTTGGTTAGTGTGCTCTATAGTGACTGTTGTTGGGTAGAGGGCTCTATAGTGACTGTTGCTAGGTAGGGTGCTCCCTATTGACTGTTGTTGTGTAGTGTATTTTATAATGAATGTTGCTAGGTATGTTGTGTATAGTAACTGTAGTTGGGTTGGGTGCTCTATAGTGACTGTTGTTGCGAAGAGTGCTCTATAACTTCCTGTTTTTAGGTGGAGTGAACTACACAGACTGTTGTTGGGTAGGGTGCTTTCTACTTACCCTTCCTGGGTAAGGTTCTCTATAATGAGTGCTGTTGGGTAGGGAGCTCTATACTGACATTTGTTGGGTAGAGTGCTCTATAGTGACTGTTGATGGGTAGGTTCTCTACAGTGACTGTTGCTGTGTAACGTTCTTTATAGTGACTGTTGTTGGCTGTGGTGCTCTATACTGATGGTTGCTGGGTAGGCTGATCTATACTGACTGTTGTTGTGTAGATGCTCTATATTGATGGTTGTTTGGTAAGGGCCTCTATATTGACTATTGTTGGATCAGTGATCTGTTGTGACTGTTGTTTGTTGGGGTGCTCCATAATGACTGTTGATGGTTAAAGTGCTCTATAGGTGACTGTTGTGGGGTGGAGTTCTGCATAGTGACTGTTGTTCTGTAGAGTGTTCTATACTGACTTTTGTTAAGAAGGGTCCTCTGTAGTTACTGTTTGTGGGTAGGATGCATTATAGTGACTGTTGATTGGTAGGGTGCTATATAGTAATTCTTGTTGGGTACAGTGTGCTATAGAGAATGTTTTTGTGTAGAGCACTCTATGGTGACTGTTGTTGGTTAGGTGCTCTATAATGACTGTTGTTGGGTATGGTGATCTACAGTGACTGTTGTTCGGTAGGTCATCTATAGTGACCCTTGGGGAGTAGTGTGCTCTATTGTGACTGCTTTGGTAAGGGTGCTCAATAGTAATTGTTGCTGGGTAGGTTGCTCTATAGCGATTATTTTTGAAGGGGATCTCTTTAGTGACTGTTGTTGTGTATGGTGTTGTATAGTGACTGTTACTGGGTGGAGTGCTCTTTACTGACTGTTGCTTAATAGAGTGCACTATAGTGACTGTTGTTGGGTCGAGGTCTCTATAGTGAATGTTGTTGTGTTGTTGCTCTGTAGTGGCTGTTGGTGGGTAGGTGCACTATTGTGACTGTTGCTACATAGGGTGCTCTATAGTGACTGTTGCTGGGTCACATACTCCATAGTGACTGTTGTTGGTTAGGGTGCTCTCTAGTGATGATTGTTAAGTAGGGTGCTCTATAGTGACTATTGTTGGATAGGTGCTCTGTACTGACTGTTGTTGGATAGGGTGCTCTGCAGTGACTGTTGTAAAATTGGGTGCTTTATGGTGACTGTTGTTGTGTATGGTGTGCTATAGTTAATGTTATTGGGTGGAGTGCTCTACAGTGCCTGTTGTTGGGTGTGGTGCTCAATACTGACTGTTGTTGGGTGGGGTGCTCTATACAGTGACTGTAGTAGGGCAGGTGCTTCACTGTGCCTACTGTTTGGTAGTGTGCTATATAGTGACTGTTGTTGTGTAGGGTGCTCTATAGGGACTGTTGGTTGGAGAGCTTTATTATGACTGTTGTTGTTTGTAGTGTGCTATAGTAACTGTTGTTGTGTAGGGGGCTCTATAGTGCCTGTTGCTGTGTAGGGTGCTCTAAAGTGACTGTTTTGGGTGAAGTGCTCTATAGTGACTGTTGTAGGTTAGGGGGTTCTATAGTGACAATTGTTGGGTAGATGCTATATAGTGACTGTTGCTAAGTAGAGTTATCTATACTGACTGTTGTTGGGTGCAGTTTTGTACAAGTGACTGTTGTTGGCTGAAGAACTTGATAGTGACTGTTGCTGTGTAGAGTGCTCTATAGTGACTGTTTTTGAATAGGTGCTTTACAGTGACTGTTGTTGGGTAGCATGCTATATAGTGTCTGTTGTTGAGTAGTTACTCTATAGTTCCCTACTCAACAACAGTAACTGCAGAGCACCTACCCTGAAACAGTCACTGTTGGGCTCTCTACCCAACAAAAGTCACTAGAGAAAACTCTACCAAAGAACAGTCACTGTAGTGCACCACACTCAACAACAGACTCTATAGGGCATTCCACCAAAATACAGTCACTATAGAGCACCTACTCCAAAACAGTCACTATAAAGTATGCCACCCAACAACAGTCACTATAGAGTACCTCCCCAAAAGTCACTATAGAACACTCTATCCAGCAACAGTGTGTAAAAAATCACACCACCCAACAACAGTCAGTATAGAGCACCCAACCCAGCAAGAGTCACTATAGAGCACCTACCCAACAATTGTCACTATAGAACACCCTACCGAACACCAGTCACTCTAGAGCACTTTACCCAACAACAGACAGTGTAGAGCACCCTATATAGCAACAGTCACTATAGAGCACCCTACCCAACAACAGTTAGTATAGAGCATTTCACCCAAGAAGATTCACTATAGAGTATCCTACTGAACAAAAGTTACTATAAAGCACCGACCCAAAAACAGTCAAGGTAGAGCACCCCACCCAACAACAGTCTCTATAGGACACCTTCCCAACAGCAGTAACCAAAGAGCACCCTACCGATTAATAGTCACTGTAGAGCATCCTAACCAGCAACAGTCACTATAGAGAAGTCTACCCAGTAACAGTCACAATAGAGCACTCTACTCAGCAACAGTCACTGTGGAGCACCTACAGGGCAACCGTCAGATTAGAGCACCATACCAACCACCATTACTATGCATCACATACCCAAAAACAGTCACTATAAAACACCCTACCCAGCAACGGTCTCTATCAACCACCTACCTAACAATAGTCACTATAGAGCACACTTACCAGCAACAGTAAATATGAAGGACTCTACCAGCCACATTCAGTATAGAGTACCCCACCCAACAACAGTCAGTATATTTTACCCTACCCAGCAACAGTCACTATAGAACACCCTACCAACAAGGGTCACTATAGAGCACTCTACCCAGCAACAGTCATTATAGAGAACCATACTCAACAACAGTCACTGTAGAGACCCTTACACAACAACAGTCACTATAAAGTACTCCACCAAACAACAGTCACCTATAGAGCACTCTCCACAACAACAGTAACTATAGAGCCCTCTAGCCCTCATCACTCACTATAGAGCACTCTACACAACAACAGCCACTGTAAAGCACTCCACACAAGCGTCAACTATAAAGCACTATACACAAAAACTGTCACTATAGAGCACCCCACCCAACAAGTTACCATAAAGCACCCACCCAACAACAGTCACTATAGATCACCCTACCTACCAAAAGTAACTATAGAACACGTACACTACATCAGTCACAACAGAGCACTCTACCCATCAACACTCACTATAGAGCACCCCACCTACAAAAGTTATTATATAGCACCCTACCCAGCAGCAGTCAGTATAGAGCAACTAACCAAAAACAATCACTATGAAACACCCTATGCAACAGTAAATATACAGCACCTGCCTAACACTATAGAAAACCCTACCCAACAACAGTCACAATAGAGCACCTACACAACAGTCAGTTTAGAGCACCCCACCAACAACAGTAAATATACAGCACCTGCCCAAAAATAGTCACTATAGAGCACCCTACCTAACAACAGTTTCTATAGAGCATGTACCACACAACACTCACTATAGAGCCCTCTACCCAATAAAGTCACTATAGAACACTCTACACAGCAACAGTCAATATAAATAAACACAACCAACAACAGTCACCAATAGAGTACTCTACAAAACCACAGTAACTATACAGCACTCTACCCAACAACAGTCACTATATAGCACTCTACAGAACAATAGCCACTATAGAGCACTCCAACCAACAACAGTCACCTATAGATCACTCTACCCAACAACAGTCACAATAAAGCATGCTACCAAAAACAGTCACTATAGAGCACTCCACCCACATCAGTCACTATAGAGCACCCTGCACAGCAACAGTCACTATAAAGCACCTAACCAAAAACAGTCACTATAGAGAACATACCCAACAACAGTCACTATAGAGCACCTACCCCACAACCAGTCACTAAAAAGCACTTTACTCGACAACAGTTATTATAGAGCAGCATACCCCAAAACAGTCACTATGTGCACCGTTCAAAACATCACTCACTATGTAGCTCAAACCCAACAACAGTCACTATAGAGCGCCATACCCAACAACAGTCACTATTGAGCACTCTACCCAACAAGAGTCACTATGGAACACTCTGGATACCAACAGTCAATAGAAAGAACTCAACAAAGCAAAAATTACCTACACAGAACCCTAACAAACAACAGTCATTATAGTGCTTCCCACACAACATCAGTCATTATAGAGCACCTAATCTACAACCGTCACTATGAGCACGCTAACCAGCAACAGTCAGTATATAGCACCATGCAACAATGGATACTATAGAGTACTCTACCCATCAAGAGTCATCGTAGAGCATACCACCAAACAACAGTCACTACAGAGCACCCTATTCAGCAACAGTCACTACAGAGAACTTCACCCAACAGCAGTCATTATAGAGCACACTACCCAACAACTGTGACTATAGAGCACCTACCCAACAACAGTCAGCATAAAGCTCCTATGCAACAACACTCACTATACAGCACCTTTTCCACCACCAGTCACTATAGAACACCCTACCCAAGAACAGCCAGTAAAGAGCACTCTACTCAACAATAGTCACTATACACCACTCTAACCAACAACATTAATTATAGAGCACCCTACCCAACAAAAGTCATTACCTAGAGAATTCTACCAAACAACAGTCACTATAGAGCCCTCAACCAAAGAACATTCCCTGTAGAGCATCATACCCAACAACAGTCCCTATGGATCACCCTACTGAAAAACAGTCAGTATAGAGTGCATACTCAAGGACAATCACTATAAAGCGCCCCACCAAACAACAGTCTGTATAAAGCAACTATGCAACTGCAGTCACTGAAAAGCACCCCATGCAACAACAGTCACTATGGAGCACCTACTTAACAAGAGTCACTCTACAGCACCTTACCCAACATCAGTCCCTATAGGTAACTTTACTGAGAAACAATCACTATAGAGCACCCTACGCATCAACAGTCATATTGGAAAACTCCAGAAAGCAAAAGTCACTATAGAGCACCTTACTTAACAACAGTCACTACAGAGCACCCTAACAAAAACAGTTACTATAGGGAATCCCACTTAAAAACAGTCACTATAGAGCACATATTCAACAACAGTAACTATAGAGCACTCTAAGCAACAACAGTCACTATAGAGCACTCTGCACAATAGTCACTGTAAAACACTCCACACAACAACAGTAACCTATATAGCACTCTACATAACAACAGTCACTGTTGAGCATCCCACCCAACAACAGTCACTATAAAGCATTCTACCCACAAACAGTCAGTATAGAGAACCCTACACAACATTCAATATAGAATACCTACCCAACAAGTCATTATAGAGCCCTCTACAAAAAAATACCAGTCACTATAGTGCACTCTACCCAATAACTGTCACTATAGAGCACCCTACCAAACAACAGTCACTATTGAAAACTCCACCCAACTGCAGTCACTATGGTGCACCATACTCAACAACAGAATCTATAGAGCATTCTACCTAATGAGAGTCACTATAGAGCCCCTATTAAACAACAGTCACTATAATGCACACCACCCAACTAATGTCACTATACAGTACCTACCCAACAACAGTCTATGGAGCACCCTACCAAGCAACAGTCATTATAGACTATTCTACCCAACAACAGTCAGTATAGAGCACCTACCCAAAAGCAGTCACTATAGAGCCCTCTACAAAAAAAGTCACTATAGAGCATTCTACACAACAACCCTCAGTATAGAGCGCACTACCTAAGAACAGTCAGTATATAGCACTCTAAAAAACAACAGTCACTATAGAGCACTCTACACAACAACAGTCACTATGGAGCATGCTACCCAGCAACATTCAGTATAGAGCACCCTATGCAGCAGCAGTCAGTATAGTGCACTCTACTCAAACGCAGTCAGTATAGAGCACCCTACACAAAAACACTCGGTATTGATCACCCCACGCAAAATAAGACAGTATAAAGCACTCCACCCAAGAACAGTCACTATAGCTCACACTACCAAAAAACAGTTACTATAGAGCTCATTAACCAACAACACCCACTGTAGAACACATACCCAACAACAGTCACTATAGAGCACCATAACCAATAACAGTCACTGTATATGACATATTAAACAACAGTCAGTTTAAAGCAACCTCCACCAAAACAGTCACTGTAGAGCACTCTACCCAACAACAGTCACTATAGAGCCTCCTACCCGGAACCAGTCACTATAGAGTACCTACCCAACAACAGCCATCCTGGAGCAACCTAACCCAATACAGTCAATATAGAGCACGCTGCACTACAACAGTAACTATACAGCACCCTACTCAACAAGAGTCAATATAAAGCATGCTACCCAGCAACAGTCATTATAGAAAACTCTACACAAAAACAGTCATTATACAGCACCCTAAACAGCAACAGTCATGATAGAGCACCCAACACAATAACAGTCACTGTACAGCAATCCACTCCAAACCAGTCACTATAGAGCACCCAAAAAAACAAGTCACTATAGATCACCTACACAATAACAGTCACTATAAAGCACAGACACAACAACACTCACTATAGAGCATCCCATCCAACAACAGTCACTATAGAACATCTATAAAACTACAGTCACTATAAAGCACCCTACTGAGCAAGAGTCACGATAGTGCACCCTTTTCAAAAACAGTCACTATACAGTATTCTAGCCAACAACAGTCAGTATAGGGCACCCTACAGAACGACAGTCACTATAGAGCACCAACACAACAATAATCCCTATAGAGCACCTATGCCACAACATTCACTGTAGAGCACCGACCAAATAACAGTCAATACGGAGCTCTCTATCCAACATCAGTCACTCTTGAGCACCCTACCCAACAACAGTCACTATCTAGAGCACGCTATGAGAAGAGTCACCATAAAGCACTTTAGCCAACAGCAGTGGGTATAGAACACCCTACTTAAAAATAGTCACTATAGAGCATCCTACCAAACAATAGTAACTATGGAGCACCCTACCAACAACAGTCATTATTGAGCACCTACTCATCAATTGTCACTACAGAGTATGCCACACAACAACAGTCACTGTAGAGTACCTACTCAAGAACAGTCACTACAGAGCACCCAGCCTAACAACTGTAACCATAAAGCAGCCCACCCAGCAACAGTCACTATAAAGCACCCTACTTAATAACAGTCTATAAAGAGCATTCTACCCAAAAACAACAGTCAGTATAGAGTTTCCTATTCAACAAAAGTCAGTATAGAGCACCTTAACTAACAACAGTCACTAAAGAGCACCTACCCAACAACAGACACTATAGAGCACCTACACAAAACAGTCACTCTAGAACACCTACTTAACAACGGTCACTATGGAGCACCTACCCAACAGCAGTCACAATACAGAACGCTTCCCTGCAACAGTCACCATAAAGCACCATACCTAACTTAACTCACTATGGAGCAACCTAACCAAGAACAGTCACTGTAGGGCACCTACACAAAAACAATCACTATAGAGCACATACCAGCAACAGTTACTATAGAGCACACTACCCAACCACAATCACTATTGAACACCATACACAACAGCAGTCACTATAGAGCACACTATTCAACAGTCACTATAGAGCTCTTCACCCAACAGTCACTATAGAGCACTCTACCCAGAAAGAGTCACAATAGAGCTCCCCACCCAACGACAGTCACTATACAAAACCCTACCCACCCAGCAGCAGTCACAAAAAGCACCTATTCAACAATAGTCACTATAGAGCACCCTACCCAGAAACAGTCACTATAGAGCACCCTACACAGCAACAGACAATATAGAGCCTTTTTTTCAGCAAGAGTCACTATGGAGAACACTACCCAGCAACAGTCACTATAGAGCACTCTATTCATCAAGAGTCACTTTAGAGAACCCCACCAAACAATAGTTTGTATAGAGCACTGTACTCAACAGTCACTATTGAAAACCCTACAAAACAGCAGTCACTATAAAGCACTCCACCCAAAAACAATCACCTATAGAGCACTCTACACGAAAACAGTCACTAGGAGCACTCTACAGAACAACAGCAACTATAAAGTTTCCACCAAACGACAGTCACCAATAGAGTACTGTACCAAACAACAGACATAATAGAGCACCCCACCAAACAACAGTCTCTATGGAGCACCTAACCAATAGCAGTCACTATACAGCATCCTATTCAAAAACAGTCACTATAAAGAACCTACCCATAAACAGTCACTGTGAAGCTCTCTAATCAGCGAAAGTCACTATAGAGCACTCTGCCCAACAACATTCACTATTAGAGCACCTTACCCAAGAACAGTCAGTATAGAGCACATGGCTCAGCAACACTCACTAAAGAGCATCTATGCAACAACAGTCACTATGGAGCACCTAGCCAACAACAGTCACTGTAGGGCATATATCCAACAACAGTCACTATAGAGAACTCCACCTAATAAAAATCACCTATAGAGCACTCTACCCCACGACAGTCATTATAGGGCATCTACTTAGCAACAGTCAGTATAGAGCACCCTATCCAGCAGCAGCCACTATACAGCACCTACACAACAACAGTCACTATAGAGTACTTTACCCAGGAGTATTCACTATAGAGCACCCCCCCAACAACAGTAACTATAGAGCATGCTACCCAGCAGCAGTCACTGTCAAGCACCCTAACAACAATAGTCACTATAGATCACCCTACCAAGCAACAGTCACTATGGAGCACCCTATCCAACAACACTCAATATAGAGCACATACCCAACAACAGTCACTATGTAGCCCTCTCCAAAAAATTGTTACTATAGAGCACTCTATGCAACAACAATCACTATGGAGCACCCTACCAATGAACAGTCACTATGGAGCAATCTACCCAACAACAGTCAGTATAGAGCACTCTATCCAACAAGAGTCACCATACATCACCCTACCCAACAACAGTCACTTTCTAGAGCATTCTACCAAACAGCAGTCACTATAGAGCACTCCACTCAACAACGGTCACCATAAATCATACACAACAATAGATTCTATAGAGCATTCTACTGAATAACAGTTACTATACAGCACCTACCCAAGAACAGTCAGTATAAAGCACCCCATCCAAGAATATTCACTATAATGTACCTACCCAACACCAGTAACTATAGAGCACTCTAACCAGCACCAGTCATATAAAGCACCCCACCAAACAACACTCATTATAGAGCACCCTACGCAGCAACAGTCACTATAGAGCAATATACCCAACAACAGTCACTATAAGATATCCTGCCCATCAATGGTCACTAAAAATCTGCTACTTAACAACAGTCACTATAGAGCACTCCAGCCAAAAACAGTCACTATAGATCTCCTACCCAACTGTAGTCAGTAAAGAGCACCCTATGCAGCAACAGTCACTGTAGAGCACTTTACCCAACAACAGTCCATAAAGCACCATACCCTGCAACTGTCACTATAGAGCACCTACCCAATAACAGTCAGTTTAGAGCACCCCCAAAACATCAGTCACTATACAGCACCTACCCAAAACCAGACGCTATAAATCACCCTACCCATCAACAGACAATATAGGGTCGATACCCAACAATAGTCACTATGGAGGACTGTACCCAGCAACAGTCACTCTAGAACACTCTACCCAGCAAGAGTCACTCTAGAGAAACCCACCAAACAACAGTCAGTATAGAGCACCCTATTTAGTAACAGTCACTGTAGAGCACCCTACCAACAAGGGTCAGTATAGAGCACTCTACCCAGCAACATTTATTATAAAGCACCATACCCTACAACATTAGGGAACCATACACAGCAACTGTCACTAAAAAGCACTCCACTGAACAACAGTCACCTATACAGAACTCTACACAACAAGAGTCACTATGGAGCACTTTATACATCAACAGCCAGTATAAAGCCTTCACAAAACAACAGTCACCTATAGAGTACCAAACCACTGTCATTATAGAGTACCCCATCCAACAACAGTCAGTATAGAGCACCTACCAAACAACAGCCACTATGGAGCACCCTACCTAGCAACAGTCACTATAGAGCACATACCCAACATCAGTCACTATAGAGCACTCTACCCAGCAACAGCCAGTATAGAGCACCTTACCCACAACAGCCACTGTAGAGAACACTTTCCAGCAACAGTCACTATAGAGCACCTAACCAACGACCGTCAGTATAGGTCAACCCACCTAGCAAGAGTGACTATAGAGCACTCTATGCAGCAGCAGTCACTATAGAGCACTCTACCCAACATCAGTCACTATAGACTACTCTACCCAGCCACAGTCACTACAAAGCACCTTATGCAACAACAGTCAGTATAAAGCACTGCACAAAACAGCAGTTACTATAGAGCACCCAACCTAACAACAGGCAGTGTAGAGTGCATACCCAAAATCAGTGAGTATAAAGCACCTACCCAACAACAGTCACTATAAAGCACCCTACCCAACAACAGTCACTGTAGAGCCCTCTACTCAGCCAAAATTACTATAGAGCACTCTACCCACCAACAGTCACTCGTAGAGCACCTTACACAAGAACAGTCAGTATAGAGCACACGACCCAACAACACTCACTAAACAGCACCTATGTAACAACAGTCACTATAAATCACCTAGCCAAAAACAGTCACTATAGAACACATACCCTATAACAGTAAATATGAAGCATGCTACCAAACAACAGTCAGTATACAGCACCCTACTCAACAAGAGTCACTGTAGAGCACTTCACCCAACAACAGACAGACAAGCACAAAACACCGCACCCACATTTGGCAGTGAAGACACCTCACACAGGCACACCACTCACCACAACACACACTTCACAGTGAACACAACTCACAAAGACACACACCGCTGCACACACACACATTCTACAGTGCACAAACCTCACAGACACACACCACTCACCACACAAACACACACAAACTGCAAAGTGCACACACATCACACAAACACACACACCAGTCATTATACACACACTACATACTGCAAACACCTTACCCAGAAACACACCACTCACCAAACAATTCACAGTGCAGACACTAAACACAAACATACCACTTACCACACACATTACATAGTGCACTTATTTCACACAGACACACACCACCCACTCACTGCACACACAAATCAAAGTTCAGACACTCCACACAGACACACACCACTCACCACACATATTCCACACACACTCCACTGGGCATACACCTCACACAGATACACACCACTTAATACACACACTCTCCACAGTGCACACACCTCACAAAGACACACAACACTTATCACACACACTCCACAGTGCACACACCTCACACATACACACAACTCACCACACACATTCTCCATAGTGCACACACCATACACATAGACACCCCATGCACTCCACACACTCCACACACAATCCACAGTGCACATACATCAGACATGCACCACTCACCACACTCAAACATACTCGAGTACACACACCTCACAGAGACACACAGCATGCACCACACATTTTCCACAAACACACACCACAATGCACACATTACACAGAAAAACACCAATCACCTGACAGCTTATCCACAATGCAGATACCTCACACTATCACACACCAATTACCACACAGACTAAACACACACACTCAGTTCACACATTTTATGCAGGCACACAATACTCAGAACACAGATTTTACAGTGCACACACATCACAAAAATACACACTGTAAACACACACTACACAGTGCACACACCTCACAGAGACACACATCACATACCATGCACAGAAACTTCACAGTGTACACATATCACACAAAAAACAACACTCAACATAAACACACACTCCATAGTGCAAACACCTCAAACAGACAGACACCATTATTGACACAAACACTTCATGATCAAGACACCTCACACAGACACAAGACTGACCACACACAATACACAGTAAACACCGTCACACAGAAAACACTCAGCACACACACTCCACAGTGAACCCACCTCACACTGGCACCCACCACTCACCAAATGCACACTCTACAGTGCACACATTTTACACAGACAAACACCACTTACCAAACACACACTGCACAGTTCACCCAACTTACAGAAACACACTGCAGTCACCACACACACTCCATTGTGAACACACTTCACACACATCAATTATGACACACAAACTGCACATTGAAGAAACCTTATACAGACACACGACTGACCACACCACTACACAGTAATTACATTTCACAGAAACACACAACACTCATCACACACACATTCCGCAGTGTAGACACCTCACACAGGCAAAACACTCACCACAAACACACACTGGAAAGTGAACACACCTCAATAAGAAACACATCACTGACCACAAACACACACTCCACATGCACACACCTCACACAGACAAACAACACTTTCCAAAAAAGACACACTGCACAGTGAACACACCTCACAAAGACACACTACTGATTACATGAACACTTCACAGTGCACACTCCTCACAAAGACACACACCATTCACCACACAAATGCACACAAACTGCACAGTGCACACACTTCACAAAAACACACACCACTTAGTATACCCACACACCACACAGTGCACACAACTCACACACATACACCACTCACCAAACACACAATTCACAGTGCAGACACCAAACACAGACATACCACTTACCACACACACGCAGTGCACTCACCTCACACAGACACAAACAACCCACTGCACACAGTGCAAAGTGCAGACACTCCACAAAGACACACCACTCACCACACAAACTTTCCACATGCTCCACCGTGCATACACCTCACACAGCACACACCACTTAATACTCACACTTTACACACACACTCCACATATCACAAACCTCACACAAACACAAAACTCAAAACACACACACTCTCCACAGTGCACACACCTCAAACAGACACACACCACTCATCACACACACTCTACAGTGCACATATATCACACCCACACAACTCACCACACTCACACTTTTTGCAGTGCACACATTTTACACAGAGGCCCCTTATGCATTTCACACACTCCGCACACAATCCACAGTGCACATACCTCAGACATGCACCACTCACCAAACTCACACACACTACACAGTACACATTCCTGACAGAGACACGCAGCATGCACCACACAAACTCCACAAACACACTCCAATGCACACACATCACACAGAAAAACACCAATCACGTGACAGCTTATCTGCAATGCTGACACTTCACTCTGCTACATACCAGTTATTACACACACAACACACAATCCGTGTACACATTTTATTCAGACACACACCACTTAGCACACACATTCCACAGTGCAAACACCACACAAAAACACATAGTGTAGAACATGCACACACTCCACAGTGCACACACCTCACACATACACAAGTCACTCACCACACTCTTTTCTCAGTGCACACATTTTACATAGTCACACCAATCACCACAAACCCACACTGCAAAGTAAACACATTTCTCAAAGGCACACACAGCTGACCACACATACTCCACAGTGCACACACCACACTCAGATACACACCACTCACCACACAAACACATGCAAATTTCAGAGTGCACACACTTTACACAGACACACACCACTCACCATACACACACACTAAACATTGCACAAACCTCACACATACACACATTACTCATGAAACACACAATCCACAGAGCAGACACCAAACACAGACATACCACTAACCACACACACTACAGAGCATTCTCACCTCACACAGACACACATCACCCACTGCACACACAATTCAAAGTGCAGACACTCCACACAGTAAAACCCCACTCACCACACACAATCTACACACACTTTACTGTGCATACACCTTATGCAGACACACACCACTTAATACACACTTCATGCACTTCACATATTACAAACCTCACACAGACACAAACTCAACACACACTCTCCACAGTGCACACACCTCACAAAAACACACACCACTCACACACACACTCCACAGTGCACTCACCTCACACATACACACACCCTCCACAGTGCACACACTCTCCATAGTTCTCACAGCTAACACAGATACATACCATGCACTTCACACACTTTTTACACCATCCATAGTGCACATGCCTGAGACATACACCACTCTCCACTCTCACACACTCGAAAGTACACACACCTCAAAGAGACACACAACACGCACCAAACAATCTCCATAATCAAACACTCCAATGCACATACATCACACAAACACAATCACCTGACACCTTATCGACAATGCAGACACCTCGTACTCTCACACACCAGTTACCACACAAATTCAACACACACACTGAGTGCACACATTTTGCACAGACAAACACCACTCAGCACACACACTACACGGTGCACACAGCTCACACAAGCACACACTGTATTACACATGCACACTTTACAATGCACACACCTCACATACACACTACATACCATGCACAGAGACTCCACAGTGCACACACCTCAGACACACAGTACTCACCATTCACTCTAACTCCACAGTGCACACATCTCAAACTGACACACACTACTCACGACACACACACTTTACAGTAAAGACACCTCACACAGACATGATAGTGACCCCACACACTACACAGTAAACACACCCCACACAGACACACAACACTCACGACACACACATTTTGCCATGCAGACACATCACACAGGCACACGACTCACCAGAAACACAAATTGCACAGTGGGTATACCTCACAAAAGCACACACCACTGACCACACACTACTCAGTGCATAAACCTCACACTAAAACACACCACTCACCACAAAAACACACACAAACAGCACAGTGCACACACGTCACACAAACACACTCCACTCACCATACACATACTATAGAGTGCACACACCATACACAGAAAGAAAATATTCACTGAACACACACTGCGCAGTGCAGATAACTTACACACACACTCCACATAGCACACACATCACACAGACACAAAACTCACCACAGTGCACACAACTCACACAGACACACAGCACTTATTACACACAAACTCCACAGTGCACAGAACTCACACAGACACACAGCACTTATTACACACACACTCCACAGTGCACTCACTTCCACAGTGTTCTTACCTTATACAGAGACACACCATGCATTCCACTCACTCTACAAACCATTCACAGTGCACATATATCAGACATACACCAATCCCAAATTTCACACACACTTCAGAGTACACACACCTCACAGAAACACACTGCACACACCAAACAAACTCCATAAATACACACCTCAGTGCACATACATTATACAAACACCAATCACCTCATATTTTATTTACAATGCAGACATCTTACGGTCACAAACCAGTCACCACTTAGACTCAACACACACACTCATTGCACACAATTTACACAGACACACACCAATCAGCACACACATTCCACAGTGTACACATCTCACACAAGCACACATTGTAGAACACACACACTTTACAATGCACACACCTCACAGACACACACCACATATCATGCCCAGAGGCTCCACAGTGCACACACCTCACAAAGAGACACAACACTCACCATACACACACACTCCACAGTGTACACACATAAAACCGACACACACCACTCACGAAACACACATTTTACATTGAAGACACCTCACACAGACACAAGACTGATCACACACAAAAGACAGTAAAATACACCTCACACAGACACACAACACTGACCACACACACATCAAAGTGCACACACACTACTCAGATACACACCACTCACCACACAAACACACACAAACTGCACAGTGCACACACCTTATACAAAGACACACCACTCACTATACACACACAGTAAACAGTGCAAACACCTCACACAGACACATGCCACTCACCAAATACACAATCCACAGTGCAGACATTAAACACAGATATAACACCACACACACTTCATAGTGCACTCATCAAACACAGACACACAACACCCACTGCACACACAATCCAAAGTGCAGACACTTTACACAGACACACACCACTCACCACAAACACTCCACACATGCTCCACTGTGCATACACCATACACAGACACACACCAGTTAATACAAACACCTCACTCACAAACTCCACATGGCACAAACCTCACACAGACACAAAACTCAACACACACACTTTTCACAGTGCACACACCTTACACAGACACAAACCACTCATCACACACAACCTCCACAGTGCACACGCCACACACATACACACAACTCATCACACACACACCCTCCACAGTGCACACACCATACACAGAGACACACCATGCACTCCACACACTCCACACACAATTCACTGTGCATATACCTCAGACATACATCACTCTCCACTTTCACTTGCACTCGAGAGTACACACATTTCACAGAGACACACAACATGCACCAAACAAACTCCATGAACACACACCCCAATGCACACATATCACACAGCCAAACACCAATCAACTGACAGATTATCCATAATGCAGACACCTCACACTGTCCCACACCAGTCACCACAGAGACTCAACACACACACTCAGTGCACACATTTTACACAGACACACACCACTCAGCACACACACTCAACAGTGCACATACCTCACACAAGCACACCCTGTAGAAACACACACTTTACAATGCATACACCTCACACAGTCACATACCACATAACATGCACAGAGACTCCACAATGCACACACCTCACACAGACACACAGCACTCATGATACACTCACACTCCACAGTGCATACACCTCAAACTGACAGACACTACTCATGAAACACATTTTACAGTGAAGACACCTCACGCAGACACAAGACTGACCACTAACCATATACAGTAAATGCACCTCACACAGACATACCACACTGACCACACACATTCCGCTGTGTAGACACCTCACACAGGCTCACGACTCACCAGAAACTTACAATGCATGGTGTGCATCCTCACAGACACATACCACTGACCGTACACACACCCCTAAGTGCACACAACTCACACTGAAACACGCCACTCACCACAGAAACACAAACTGCACAGTGCACACACATCACACAAACACACACCACTCACCATGCACACACTGCACAGTTCACACACCACACACAGACAATATTCACCAGACTGCACAGTGCAGACACCTTACACAGACATACTACTCACCACAGACACTAAACAGTGCAATCACTTTACAAAGACACACGCCACTCACTACACACACAATCTAAATTGCAGACACTGCACACAGACACACACCACTCACCACACAAACTCCACACAGACTCCACTATGCCAAGACATCCCACAGACACACCACTCAATACACACACAACACACACACTTCACATAGCACACACATCACACTGACACAAAACACACCACACACACATTTTCCACAGTGCACACACCTCAAACAGAAACACATCACTCATCACACACAAACTTTATAGTTCACACTTCTCACAGACACACCACTCACCACAAACACACACTGCACAGTAAACACACCACACAAAGACACACAAAACTGACTACACACACTCCACAGTGCACACACCTCAGACACACAAAACTCACCACACAAACACACACACTAACTGCACCATGAACACACCTCACAGAAACACACACCACTCACCTCACACAGACATACAGCACTCATCATACACACACACTCCACATTGCTCACACCTCAGACACACATTCCTCATGACACACACACTTTAAATAGAAACACCTAACACTCACACAAGACTGACCACACACTACACATAAGCACACCTCAAACAGACACACGACACTCTCCACACACACACTCCATAGTGCAGACACCTCACAAAAAACATGACTCACCAGAAACACACATTGAACACCGCACACACCTCACAGAGACACAAACCACTGACCACACACACTTCTTAGTGCACACAGCACACATAGACAATACTCACAAAATACGCACTCCACAGTGCAGACACCTAACAGACATACCACTCACCACACACTACACAGTGCACTCACCTCACACAAACACAAACCACTCACTGCACAAATAACCCAAAGTGCTGACACTCCACACACACCACTCATCACACACACTCTTCACACACTCCACTGTGCACATATCTCACACAGACAAACCCCTCAATACACACACTTAACACACACTCCACATAGTACACACATCACACAGACACAAAACTTAAAACACACACTCTCTACAGTGCACACATATCACATAGACACATACCACTCATCACACACACTCCACAGTGCACACACCTCACACTGTTACACACCTAACACCACACTTACAACCTCCACAGTGCACCTAAATCACACAGACACACATCATGCAGTCCACGTACTCCACACATACTCCACAGTGCACATACCTCAGACACACACCACTCATCACACATAAACTTCACTGTGTACACACCACTCAGAGACACACACCACTCACCACACAAACATGCACAATCTGCACTGTGCACACAACTCACAAAAACACACACCACTCACCATACACACACACTACACAGTACACACACCTCACACAGACACACACCACTCACCAACACACAATGAAGAGTGTGGACACCAAACACAGACATACCACTTACCACACACTCTACAATGTGCACTCACCTCACACAGAAACACACCAACCACTTCACACACAATTCAAAGTGAAGACAATCCACACAGACACACATCACTCACCACACACACTCCACTGTGCATACACCTCACACAGACACACACCACTTAATACTCAAAATTCATGCACACACTCCACCAAGCACAAACCTCAGACACAAAACTAAACAAACACACTCTCCACATTGCATACACCTTACACAAAACACAACATTCATTACACACACTCCACAGTGCACACACATCACACATACATACAACTCACCACACACCCTCCACAGTGCACACACCTCACACACACAACTCACCACACACACTTTACAGTGCACACACCATACACAAATATACACCATGCACTCCACACATTCCTCACACAATCCACAGTGCACATATTTTAGACACACACCACTTTCCACACTCACACACACTTCAGAGTATACACACCACACAGGGACACACAGCATGCATGACACAAACTCCATACACACCACAATGAACACACATCACACAGACAAACGCCAATCACCCCACACCTTATCCACAATGCAGACACCTCACACTGTCACACAACAGTCACCACATACACTCAACACACACTCAGTGAACACATTTTACACAGACACACACCACTCACAAAACACACACTCCACAGTTCAAACAACTCACACAGACATACAGCAGTCACCACACACACACTCCATAGTGCACACACCTCACACACACAACTCATGACACACACACTTCGCACTGTAGAAACCTCATACAGCCAAATGACTGACCACAAACAGTACACAGTAAACGTGTTTCACACAGACTCACAACACTCACCAAACACACATTTTGCAGTGTGGACACCTCACACAGGCACATCATTCACCAGAAACACATGCAGCAAATTGAACACACCTCACAAAGTCACTATAGAGAACCAACCAATAACAGTCACTAAAGAGCATGCCACCCAACAAAAGACACTATAGAGCACTCCACCCAAGAACAGTCAGTATAGGGCACCTACCAATCAACAGATGCTATAGAGCACCCTATACAACAACAGACAGTATATTGCACCCTACCCAGCAACTGTTACTATACAGCACCCTACCCAACAACAGTCAGTATAGAGCACCCTAAACAACAGTCACTATGGAGTACTCTACACAACAGTCACTATGGAGCAGTCCAGCAAACAAGTCACCTAGAGAGCACTCTATCCAACATCAGTCACTATAGAGCACCACACCCAACAACAGTCAGTAAAGAGCACATACCCAAACAGTCACTATAGAACACCCTACCCAGCAACAGTCACCAGAGAGAACCTACCAAACATGAGTCACTACAGAGAATCCTACCCAGCAACAGTCACTATGGAGCACTCTACCCAATATCAGTTACTATAGAGCACTCTACCTTGTAACACTCACTATAGAGCACTTACCCAAAAACAGCAGTATAGAGCACCCTTCCCAGCAAGTCACTATAGAGCACCCCACCCAACAACAGTCAGTATAGAGCACCCTACTCAGCCACAGTCAGTATACAGAAACTACCCAACAACAGTCACTATAGAGCACTCTACACAACAAAATTCACTACCGAGCACCAACTTTACAACAGTCAACATCTAGAGCACTCTACCAAACAAGAGTAACTATAAAACAACCTACACAACAACAATCACGATAAAACACCCTACCCAATAACAGTCATTATAGAGCATCCTACCCAACAACAGTCACTATTCAGCACTTTACCTAACAATGGTCACTATAGAGCACCATACCCAAGAACAGTCTCTAGTGAGCACCCTACCCAATAACAGACAATATACAGTACTCTACCCAACAACAGTCACTATAGAAGACCATAGTCAAAAACAATCACTGTAGAGCACCCTATCAAAACACAATAACTATAGAGCACCCTACACAATAGTGTAGGGTGCTCTATAGTGAGTGTTGTTGTGTAGCATTCTCCATGGTGCCTTTTGTTGTGTAGGGTGCTTTATAGTGACATTTGTTGGGTAGGTGCTCTATAGTGACTGTTGCTGAGTAGCGTGCTCTGTAGAGACTATTGCTCCATAGGGTGCTCTATGGTGACTATTTCTGGGTAGAGTACTCTATAGTTATGGTTGGTGAGTAGGTGCTCTATAGTGATGGTTGCCCAGTAGGGGGCTCTATAGTGACTGCTGTTAGATAGGTTGTCTATATTGATTGTTGTTGGTTGTTGTGCTACATAATGACTGTTGTTGGTTAGAGTATTCTATAGGTGACTGTTGTGGGGTAGAGTTCTCTAAAGTGACTGCTGTTGTGTAGAGTGTTCTATAGTGACTGTTGGGTAGAGTCCTCTGTAGTGACTCTTGTTGGGTAAGGTGCTCAATAGTTACTGTTGCTGGATAGGTACTTTATTGTTATTGTTTATGGATAGGGTGCTCTATAGTGAACATTTTTGGGTGCAGTGCTCTACAGTAACTGTTATTGGGTAGAGTGCTCTATCCTGACTGTTCGTGGGTTGGTGCTCTATAGTGACTGTTGGTTTGTGGGGCTGTATAGTGAATGTTGATGGGTAGAGTGCTCTATATGTGACTGTTGTTTGGTGGAGTTCTCTATACTGACTATTTTGTAGAGTGCTCTATAGTGACTGTTGTTGCATACAGTGCTCTACATAGTGGCTGTTGTTTCGTAGGGTGCTCTATATTTACTGTAACTGGGTACTGAGCTCTATAGTGGTTGTTGGGTGGAGTGATTTATAGTGACTGTTGTTTGGTAGGGTGCTATATAATGACTGTTGTTTTTAGAGTGCCCTAGATAGTGACTGTTGTTGAGTAGGGTGCATAATTGTTACTGTTGTGTGTAGTTTTCTATATTGACTGTTGTTGGGTAGGGTGCTCTATAGTGACTGTTGATAAATAGGGTGCTCTATGATGACTGTGGTGGGATGGAGTGTTCTTTAGTGACTGTTGTTTGGTAGGTTGCTCTGTAGTAAATGTTATTGGTAGCGTGCTCTATAGTGGCTGATTTTGGGTAGGGTTCTGTATAGTGACTTTTATTGGTAGGGTGCTCCATAGTGACTGCTGTTAAGTAGGATGCTCTATACTGACTGCTGCTGGGTAGGGTGCTCTACAGTGACTGTTTCTTGGTAAAGTGCTCTATAGTGACTGCTGCAGGGCAGAGTGCCCTATAGTGACTGTTGTAGAGTAGGTACTTTAGAGTGACTGTTGTTCAATGAGGTGCTCTTTTTTGACTGATATTGGGTAGTGTGTTCTATAGTAACTGTTGTTTGATAGGTATTCTACAGTGATTGTTGTTCGGTTTGACCTTTATAGTGACTTTTGTTATTTTTAGGGCCTCTATAGTGACTGTTGATGGGTAAAGTGCTTTATATGTGACTGTTGTTGGGTGGAGTTCTCTACAGTGACTTCTGTTGTGTAGAGTGTTCTATAGTGACTATTGTTGGGTACAATGCTTTACGGTGACTGTCGTTGTGTAGCTTGCTCTATAGTGATGGTTGTTGGGTAGGTTGTTTATAGTGACTGTTTTTGGGTAGACTTCTCTATAGTAACTTGTTGGGTAGAGTGCTCTATAGTGACTGATATTGAGAGTTTCTCTATAGTGACTCTTGTTGTATGGAGTGCTCTTTAGTGAGTGTTGTTGGGAGGGTTTTCCACAGTGATTGTTGTTAGGTACAATGCTGTATATTGACTGTTGTGTGGGGTGCTGTATGCTGACTGCTGCTGTGTGGGGTGCTCTATAGTGACTACTGTTGTTTAGAGTGCTCTAGATAGTGACTGTTGTTTTTTGGGTTGCTCTATAGTGACTGTTGTTGTGTACAGTGCTCTAGTGACTGTTGTTGGGTAGCATGCTCTATAGTGACTGTTGTTGGGTAGTGTGCTCTATAGTGACTTTTGTTGGGTAGGGTACTCTATAGTTACTGTTTTTAGGTAGAGTGCTCTATAGTTACTGTTGTTGGTTATGATAATGTATAATGACTGTTGTTGTGTAGACTGTTGTATAATGGCTGTTCTTGAGTAGAATGTTCTATACTTACTGTTATTGGGTAGAGTGCTCTACAGTGACTGTTGTTGGTTGGGGTGCTTTATACTGAAAGTTTTTGGGTAGGGTACTCTATTGTGACTGTTGCTGGGTAGGTGATTTATGGTGACTGTTGTGGGGTTGAAGGCTTTACAGTGACTGTTGTTGCATTGGAGCTCTGCAGAGACTGTTGCATAGTAGAAAGCGATATAGTGCCTGTTGTTTGGTATACTGCTCTATACTGACTGCTCTTGAGTAGGATGCTCTATAGTGACTGTTGTTTAGAGTGCTCTATAGTGACTGTTGTTGGGTAAAATGCTCTACCGTGACTAATGTTGGGTAGGTGCTCTGGGGTGACTGTTGCTTGGTAGAATGCTCTATAGTGATTGTTATTGGTTAGAGTAATCTATACTCACTGTTCTTGGGTAGGGTGCTCTATACTGACTATTGATTAATAGAGTGCTCTATAGTGACTGTTTTTGGGTTTAGGGCTTTATAGTGGCTGTTGCTGGGTAGGTGGTGTGTAGTGACTTTGTTGAATAGGGTGCTCTATAGTAACCATAGTGGGTCTGGTGTTCTATAGTGATTGTTGTTGGTAGAGTACTTTATGGTCACTGTTGTTGGGTAGGTGCTCTATAGTGACTTTGTTAAATAGCATGTTCTATAGTAACTGTTGTTTGGTATGGTGTTCTGTAGTGATTGTTGTGGGTAGGTTATTCTACAGTGACTGTTGTCAAGTAGGTGCTCTATAATAATTGATGTTAAGTAGGTGATTTATAGTGACTGTTTTTGGGTAGGTGCTCTACATTGAGTGTTGTAGGGTAGGTGCTCTATTCTGACTGTCGTTGGGTATGGTGCTCTATATTGACTGTTGTTGGTACTGTACTCTATAGTGACTGTTGTTGGCAGGGTGCTCTACTGTGACTCTTGGTGGGTATGGAGCTTTATAGTGAATGTTGCTGGTTATGTGCTCCATAGTGATAGTTTTTAAGTAAGTTCTCTATAGTGACTGCTGTTGGAAACGTTGCTCCATAGTGACTGTTGTTGGGTAGAGTTTTGTATAGTGACTGTTGTTGGGTAGTTACTCTATAAAGACTTGTGGTTGGTAGGTTCTCTATAGTGACTCTTGTTGGGTGGAGTGCTCTATAGTGACTGTTGTCATGTAGGGTTCTCTATAGTGACTGCTGTGTACATTGCTGTATAGTAACTTTTTTTGAGTAAGGTGTTCTATAGTGACAGTTGTTGGGTGGAATGCTGTAGAGTGACTTTTGCTTGTTAGGTTGCTCTATAATGATTGTTGCTGTGTAGGGTGCTCTGGAGTGACTGTTGTTGGTTAGAATGCTCTATAGTGACTGTTGCTGCATAGGGTGCACTGTACTGTCTCCTGCTGTGTAGCCTACTTCATAGTGACTATTGTTGGGTATGGTGCACTATAGTGACTGTTTTTGGTTAGGGTTCCCTATAGTGACTATTGTTAAAAAGGTGCTCTTTTGTGACTGTTGCTGGGAAGGGTGCTCTATAGTGATGGTTTTGGTGGGGTGCTCTATAGTGACTATGGCTGGGTAGAGTGCTCTATAGTAGCTGTTGTTAAATAGAGGGCTCTATAGTTACTATTGATGGGTAGGTGCTCTATAGTTACTGTTGTTGAACACTGTGCTCTATAGTGACTGTTGTTGTGTAGGTGCTCTATATTGAGTAATTTTGGGTTGTTGCTCTATAGTGACTGTTGTTGCATATGTTGCTCTATGGTGACTTGTTGCGTACAGTGCTTTATGGTGAATGTTGCTGGGCACTGTTCTCTATAGTGACTGTTGTTGGGTAGTTTCTCAATAGTGACTCTTATTAGGTAGGTGCTCTATAGTGACTGTTGCTGTGTAGGTGCTCTATAATGTTTGTTGTTGTGTAGGTGCTCTATAGTGACTGTTGTTTGGTAGAGAACACTATACTGACTTTTCTTGTGTAGGATGCTCTGTAGTGACTGTTTATGGGTAGGGTGCCATATTGTGACTGTAGCTGGGTAGGGTGCTAAATAGTTACTGCTGCTAGGTGGGGTGCTCTATAGTTACTGTTGCTAGGTAGAGTGTTCTATAGTAACTGTTCTTAAGAAGGTACTCTATAGTGACTGTTCTTGGGTGGGGTGCTCTATAGTGATTGTTGTTGTGTGAGGTGCTTAGTACTGACTGTTGTTTGGTAGGGTGCTCTATAGTTACTCTTTTTTTGTAGGGTGATTTATAGCGTCTGTTATGTAGGGTGCTCTATACTGACTGCTGTTGTGTGGGGTTCTCTATTGTGACTGTTGGTTACAGTAATCTATAAATGACTGTTGTTGGGTGGAGTGTTCTATGGTGATTATTTTGTTGAGTGCTCTATAATGACTGTTGTTAGGTGAAGTGCTCTGCAGTGACTGTTGGGTAGGGTGCTCTATAGTGACTGTTGTTTAGAAGCCTCTGGATAATGAGTATTATTCTCTAGGGTGCTCTATAATGACATTTGTTGGCTAGACTGCTCTAAGGTGACTGTTTTTGGGTAGGGGACTCTATACAGACTGTTGTGTAGATTCTCCATAGTTCTCTTGTTGGTTAGGTGTTCTATAGTGACTGTTGTGTGCTGTGCTTTATCGTGACTGTTTTTGGTTAGGGGGCTTTAGAGTGACTGTTTCTGGATAGGGTGCTCTAGATTGACTGTTGTTGGGTAGAGTGCAGTATAGTGAATGCTGCTGGATAGGGTGCTCTCTAGAGACTGTTGCTGGGTTGCATGCCCTATAGTGACTCTTGTTGGGAATCTGCTCTTGGGTGACTGTTGTATGGTGATGAGCTTTATAGTGATTGTTGTTGGGTGGGGTTCTCTAGAGTGGCTATTGCTGGGGAGGGTGCTCAAGAGTGAGTGTTGTTGTGTAGAGTCCTCTACAGTGACTGCTGCTGCATAGGGTGCTTTGTACTGATTTTACTGGGTAGCATGCTCTATAGTGACTGTTGATGGGTAGGTGCTCTACAGTGCCTGCTGTTCGGTGGGGTGCTCTATACTGTGGGTTGTCAAGTAGGGTGTTAATTATTGACTCTTGCTAAGTGGGGTGCTAAATACAGACTGTTGATGGGTTGGGTGCTCAATAGGGACTATGGTTGGGTATAGTGCTCTACAGTGATTGTTGTTGACAAGAGTGCTCTACAGTAACTGTTGTTGGGTAGAGGGCTCCATAGTGACAGTTGTGAAGTTGGTGTTCTATTGTGACTCTTGTTGGTAAGGTGATCTATATTGACTGTTGTTGGATGGGGTGCTCGATAGTGACTCTTGCAGGGTAGAGTTCTCTATAGGTGATTGTTGTTGGGTGGAATACTTCATAATTATTATTATTTAGAGTGCTCTACAGTGACTGTTGTTACTTAGAGTGCTCTATAGTGACTATTGTTGGAGAGGTTCTTTAAAGTGACTGTTTTTGGGTATGGTGCTTTATAGTAACTGTTGTTGGGTAGGTTCTCTTTAATGAGTGTTGTTGGAAAGGATTCTTATAGTAACTGTTTTTGGTAAGGTGTGCTATAGTGACTGTTGTTGGGTAGGGTGCTTTATCGTGCCTGCTTTTGTGTAGGTGCGCTATATTGTCTGTTATTTGGTGGGTGCTCCATGGTGACTGTTGCTGGATAGTGTGCTTTATAGTGACTGTTGTTGGATGGGGTGCTCTATACTGACTGTTGCTTGGTGGAGAGCTCTATAGTGACTGTTGTTTGGTACATATTTTATAGTAACTGTTATTGGGTGGGGTGCTCTATAGTGAATGTTATTGGGTAGGGAACTCTATAATAATTGTTGTTAAGTACATTGCTCTATATTAACAGATGTTGGCTAGGTGCTCCATAGTGACAGTTGTTTGGTATAATTCTCTATAGTGACTGTTTTTGTTAGGGTGCTCTATAGTGACTCTTCTTGGGTAGAGTGCTCTATAGTGACTGTTTTTGTGTAGGATGCTCCATAGTCAGTGTTGCTTGGTAAAGAGCTCTATATTGACTGTTTTTGGGTAGAATCCTCTATAGTACCGGTTGTTGGGTTGGTGCTCTATAGTGACTGTTGCTTGGTAGGGTGCTCTAAAGTGACTGTTGTTGGGTTAGTGCTCTATACTAACTGTTGTTGGGTAGGGTGCTTTATAGTAACTGTTGATAAGTGTTTGGTTTAAGGTGACTCTTGTTGGATACATGCTCTATAGTAACTGTTGTTGGGTGCAGTACTCCAAAGTGACTGTTGTTGTGTAGGGTGCTCTATAGTGATTGTTGCTGGGTAGGGTGACCTGTACTGACTGATGTTGGGTAGAGTGCTCTATAGTGACTGTTGCTGCATAGTGTGCTCTATTGTGACTGTTGTTAGGTAGGGTCCTCTATAGTGACTATGGTTGGGTAGGGTGCTGTATAGTGACTGTTGTCTAGAGTTCTCTATAGGTGACTATTGTTGGGTGCACTGCTTTATAGTGACTGTTGTTAGGGTTCTCTATAGTGACTGTTGTTGATTATGGTGCACTATAATGACTGTTGCATGGTAGAATGCTCTATAGTGACTCCTGTTTGTAGGGTGCTCTATAGTGATGATTGCTGAGTAGAGTGCTCTATAGTGACTGTTGTGGTGTAGGGTACTCTACCGTGACTGTTGCTGCATAGGGTGTTCTTTAATGACTATTTTTGGGTAAGTGCATATAGTGACTGTTGTTGGGTATGTGCTCCATAATCACTGTTGCTTGGTAAAGTGCTCTATAGTGACTGCTTTTGAGTAGGTGGTGTATACTTACTGTTGGTGGGGTGCTCTAGACTGACTGATGTTGTGTAGGTGCTCCACAGTGACTGTTGTTGGGTAGGGTCCTCTATAGAGTGTTCTGTTGCATACAGTGTTCTATAGTGACTGTTTTTGGTTAGGTGCTCTATAGTGACTGTTGTGTAGAATGCTCTATCAGTGACTGTTGTTGGGAGGGGTGCTTTATGGTGACTGTTGCTGGATAGGGTTCTGTATAGTAACTGTGGTTGGGTATGGTGCTCTATTATTACTGTTACTGGTAGAGTGCTCTAGAGTGACTCCAGTTGGTAGGATGAGCTATACATAATGTTGATGGGTAGGGTGCTCTATAGTGACTGTTTCTGGGTAGAATGCTCTACAATGACTGTTGTTAGGTGGGGTTCTCTATAGTGACTGTTGGTGAGTAAAGTGCTCTATTGTGACTTGCTGAGTAGGGTGCTCTACACTGACTGTTGTTAGGTAGAGTTCTCTATAGTGACAGTTGGTGGGTAAAGTGCTCTATAGTGACTCTTGCTGGTTAGTGTTCTCTATAGTGACTATTGTTGGGTAGGTGCTGTATAATGACTCTTTTTGGTGGGGTGCTCTGAACTGAGGGTTGCTGGGTAGGTGCTCTGTAGTGACTGATTCTGGGCAGGGGGCTTTATTGTGACTGTTGTTGGGTAGAGTGTTATATAGTGACCGCTGCTGGGTAGGGTGCTCTACAGTGACTGTTGCTGGTAGGGTGCTCTATACTGACTGATGTTGTGTGGTGTGATTTATACAGACTGTGGCTGGGTAGAGTGCTCTATAGCGACTGTTAGGGAGGTACCCTATAGTGACTGTTGTTGAGTGGGATGCTTTATAGTGACTTTTGTTGCATAGGTGCTCTATAGTGACTGTTGTTCTGTAGAATGCTCTATACAGTTTATTGTTGTGTATGGTGCACTATAGTTATTGTTATTGGGTGGAGTTCTCTCTACTGACTGTTGTTGAGTAGAGGGCTCTGCAGTGACTGTTGTTGGGTTGGCGCTCTTCAGTGAGTTTCGTTGAGTAGGGTACTATAAAGCACCTACCCAAAACAGACATTATAGAGCACCCTACACAAGAGTCACTATAAAGCACCTATTCAACAACAGTCACTATAGAGCACTCTACATCACAACCGTCACTTATAGAGCACTGCACCCAACAGCAGTCAGTATAGAGCATTCTACTCAGCAAGAGTCACTATAAAGCACCTACCTAGCAATAGTCACTATCAACACTAAACCCAACAAAAGTCACTACAAACCACTTCACCCAACAACAGTCACTATAGAGAACTCCAGCCAAAAACAGTCCCTATAGAGCACCCTACCCAACAAGAGTCACTATAGAGCATCCTACCATACAACAGGCACTATAGAGCACCTAAACAACAACAGTCACTATGAAGCACTCCACCCAACAAAAGTCACTATAGAGTACCTTCCCAACAACTGTCACTATAGAGCATGCAACTCAGCAACAGCCACTATATTGCACCCTACCCAAAAACTGTCATTATAGAGCACCCTAACAACAACAGACACTATAGAGCAACCTAACAACAACAGTAACTACAAGGCACCATACTTAATAACAGTCACTGTAGAGCACCTACCCATCAGCAGTCACCAAAGAGAACTCTACCAACAACAGTCACTATAGAACATCATCCCAAACAAGATTTACTATAAAGCACACTGTTCAACAAGTCACTATATAACACCTATCCAACAACAGTCACTATAGAGCCCTCTACTCAAAAGCTGTCACTTTAGAGCACTAAACTCAGACATAGTCGCTAAAGAGCACCCTACCCAAGAACTGTCAGTGTAGAACACTCTAATCAGCAACAGTCACTATAGAGCACCCTACAAAATAACAGACACTGTAGAGCACCTACCCAATAATAGACAATGCAAAGCCTTCTATTACACAAGAGTCACTATAGAGCACTCTACACAGTGACAGTCCCTATACAGCATCCTGACAAAGAACAGTCAGTAGAGAGCACAATATTCAACAACAGGCACTATAGAACACCATACCCAACAACTCTCACTGCAGAGCGCCTACCTAACAAAAGTTACTGTAGAACCCTTTACCCAACAATAGCCACTATAAAGCACTTTACCCAGCAGCAATCACAATAGAGCACCCTACCCAACAACAATTACTATCTAAAGCTCTCTATCTAACAACAGTCACTATAGAGCACTTTATCAAACAACAGTCACCCAAAAGCACCCTACCCAACAACCATCAGTATAGAGCACCAACCCAACAACAGTCACTATTTAGAGCACTCCATCCAACAAGTCACTATAGAGCACCTACCCAAAAAATGTTACTATAGGGCACTCTACCCAACAACACTCACAATACATTACCGTAACCAACAGCAGTCAGTATAGAGCACCACACCCAACAACAATCAGTATAGAGCACCTACACACCAACAGTCATTATAGAGCACCCTACCCAACCACAGTCACTATAGAGCACTCTACCCAACAAGTCACTATAGAGCCCTCCAAACAACTGTCAGTAAAGTGCACTCCATCCAAAAACAGTCACTATAGAGCACCATACCCCAAAACAGTCACTATTTAGAGCACTTTACCAAATAAGTCACTATGAGTACATACCAATAAAACAGTTACTATAAAGCACTCTACTCAACAATTGTCACTTTAAAGCACTGTACCCAACAACAGTCTCTATAGAGCACCATATGCAACAATATTCAGCATAAAACACCTACTTATTAACAGTCAGTATAGAGCACCCTATTCAACAACACTCACTATGGAGCACTGTATCCAACAAGTCACTATAGAATTCTCTACACAAAATTTAGTGTAGAGCACTCCACCCAGCAACAATTACCTATAGAGAACTCTAGCCAACATCATTTACTGTAGTGCACTTAACCCAACAACAGTCACTAAAGAGTACATAACCAACACAAGTCACTATAGAGCACCCTACCCAGAAACAGTCATTATAGAGCACTTTACCCAACAACATTCACTATAAAGCACCCTACACACCAAGAGTCACAATACAGCACACTACCCAGAAACAGTCACTATAGAGCACCCTACACAGCAACAGTCACTATAGAGAACTCTACCCAACAACATTAACTATAGAGCACTCCACCCAGCGACATTCATTATACAGCACTCTACTCAAAAAATGTAATTATATAGCAGCCTAGCCATTAACAGCCACTACAGAGCACACTACCTAACAATAGTCATTATGGAGCACATGCCCCAGCAACAGTCAATATAGAGCACTCAAGCCAGAAATAATCATTATAGAGCACACTACCCAACAACAGTCAATATAGAGCACCTACCCAACAACAGTTACTTTAGAGAAGCCTACCCAGGAACAGTCACTAAAGAAAACCCTACCAAGCAAGAGTCACTATAAAGCACTCTACCCAACAACAGTCAATATAGAGCACCTACACAACAACAGTTAGTATAGAGAACTCTGCCCAACACAGTCACTATAGAGGACTCTACACAATAGTCACTATAGAACACTTCACCAAACAACAGTCACTTATAGAGTACTCTAACCAACAACAGTCACTATAGAGCACTCCACAAAACAAGAATCACTATACAGCACCCAACCCAGCAACAGTCACAGTAGAGCATGACATCCAACAACAATCACTATTGACCACCTACCGAACAACATTCACTATCTAGAGCACTCTATTCAACAAAAGTCACTATAGAGCGCCCAAACCAGCAGCAGTCAGTATTGAGAATTCTACCAAACTAATAAAACTATAGAGCACTCCACACAACAGCATTCACTATGGCACACCCTACACTACAGCAGTTACTATAGAGAACCATAACCAACAAAAATTACCATAGAGCACATACCCAACAACAGTCATTATAGACCACCTACCCAGTAACAGTAGTATAGGGCACCTACCCAACAGCAGTCACTATAAAACTTTCTGTCCAACAACAGTCACAATATATCACCATACACAACAACAGTCACTATAGAGCACCGTACCCAACAACAGTCACTATAGATCACCTACTGAACAACAGTCAGTATAGAGCAAGTTACCCAACAAGTCAATGTAGAGCACTCTACCCAACAACAGTTTCTATAGAGTGCTACACCCAACAAGAGTCACACATAAAGCACTCTCCCCAACAACAGCATAGAGCACTTCACCTATCAACAGTTGCAATAGAGCACCCTAAAGAGAAACAGTCAGTACAGAGCACCTATTCAACAATAGTCACTATAGAGCAGCCTATGCAACAAAAGTCACTATAGAGTACTTTACCCAACAACAGTCACTATAGAGCACTCTACACAGCATGCATCACTATAGAGTACCCTATGCAGCAGGAGTCAATATAGAGCACTCTACCCTATAACAGTCACTTTAGAGCACCCTATCCAGCAACAGTCACTATAGAGCACTACACCCAACAACATTCAATATAGAGCACCTACACAACAAAAGTCACTATAGATTACCTACACAACAACCGTCACTATATTGTCCTCTACCCAAAAACAGTCACTATACAGCTCCCTACACAACAAGAGTCACTATAGAGCAGCCTACAAAATAACAGTCTGTAACTAGAGCCCACTACCCCACAACAGTCATAATAGAGCACCCTACCCAACAACAGTCACTACAAAGGACTCCACACAACAGCAGTGTTTATAGAGCACTCTACAAAATAGTCACTATAGAACACTCTACCCGACAAGTCACTTATAAAGCACTCTACCCAACAACAGTAACTATAGAACCCCACACAACAACAGTAACTATAGAGCATTCAACTCAACAACAGTCTTTATAGAGCACTTTAACAAACAACAATCAATATAAAGCATTGACCCAACAACAGTCCCTATCTGGAGCACTCTACCCAAAAACAGTCACTATAGAGCACCCTACACAGCAACTGTCAGTATTGAGCACTCCACCCAAGAACAGTCACAAAAGAGTACCCTACCAACCACAGTCACTATAGAGCACTTCACCCAACAACTGTCACTAGAGAGCACCCCACAAAAAAACAGTCACTATAGAGCATGTCACTGAGCAACAGTCACTACAGAGCACCCTATCCAGCAACAGTCACTACAGAGCACCCCACAAACAATAGATATTATACAGCATTCTACCTAACAAGTCATTATAAAGCAGCTACCAAACTACAGTCACTATAAGGCACCTACCCATGTGAGTCACTTTAGATAACCTACCCAACAACACTCAGTACAGAGCACACTACCTAACAACACTCTGTATAGAGCATCTATTGATCAAGAGTCAATATTCTATTAATCAAAAGTCCCTATAGAGAACTGTACCCAACAAGAGTCACTGTAGAACACCCTACTCAAAACAATCACTATAGAGCACTTTACCCAACAACTGTCACTATAGAGCACCATGCACAACAGTCTCTATAGAGCACTCCACCAAACAAGTCACTATAGAGCATCCTATCCAACAATAGTCACTACAGAGCACCCTACCTAACAACAGTCATGATAGATACCCTACCAACAACAATCACTATAAAGCACCATGCCTAAGATCACTCAATATAGAACACCTTCCCAACGAAAATTACTATAGTGCTCTCTACTTATCAACAGTCATAATAGAGAACATTACCCAACAACAGTCACTATAGAACACCCTAACCAAAAACAGTCACTATAGAGCACTCTACCCAACAACAGTCAGTATGGAACACCTTACCCAAAATCGTCACTGTAGAGCACTCTACTGAACAAGTTACTATAGAGCTTTGTACACAACAACAGTCTCTATATAGCACTCCACACAACAACAGTCACTATAAAGCACTTTAATAAACAACAGTCACTATAGAGCACCATACCCAACGACAGTCACTATAGAACACCTACCAACAACAATCACTATAGAGAACCCTACCTAGAAACAGTCACTATGGAGCACCTACCCAACAACAGTCACTATAAAAAACTCTACCCAACAAGAGTCATTATAGAGCACCCTACCCAGCAACTCATTATATAGAGCACCTTTCCACCAAAAGTCACTATAGAGCTCTCTACCCATCAACAGTCAATATAAAGAACTCTACCCATGAACAGTCACTATAGACAACCTACCAAAAACAGTCACTATAGAGCACTTTACCCAACAACAGTCACTATAGAACACCTTACCCAAAACGGTCAATATAAAGCACTCTATCCAACAACAGTCAGTATATTGCACCATACACAACAGCAGCCACTATAGAGCACTGTACCCAGCCAAAGACCTATAGAGCACCACACCCAACAACTGTGACTGTAGAGCACCCTACCCAGGAACAGTCATTAAAGAACTCCACCCAACAAAAGTCACTATAGAGAACCTACCCAACAACAGTCACTCTTGATCACCCTACTCAACAACAGTCATTATCTAAAGCACTGTACAAAACAAGTCACTATAGAGCAACCTACCCAAGTTACTATAGAGCACCTACTTAACAGTAGTCACTAAAGAGCACCCTAGACAGCAACAGTCACTTTACAGCACTCTCCCCAACAACAGTCTATAGAGCACCATACACAGCAAGAGTCACTATAGAGCACAAACCCAACCACTGTCAGTGTAGAGCACTTTAGCAACAGTCACTATATAGCAGCAACTCAACTACAGTCAATAAATAGCACCCTACCCAGCAGGCAATATAGATACCCTACCCAACAACAGTTTCCATGGAGGACCCTACCCACCAACAGTCACTATAGGGCACTCAACCCAGAAACAGCCACTGTAGAGAACCAAACTTAACAACAGTCGTTATAGAGCAGCCTACCCAGCAACACTCACTACAGAGCACCAAACCCACAAGGGTCAGTATAGAACACTCTACCCAGCAAAAGTCATTATAGAGCACCATACCCAACTCCAGTCACTTTAAAAACCCTACCCAACAACAGTCAATATAAAGAACTCCACCCCAAAACAGTCACCTATAGAGCACTCTACCCAACAACATTGTAGAGCACTGTACACAGCAACAGCCACTTTAAAGTTTCCACACAACAGTCACCTATAGAGCACTGTACCAAACAACAGTCATTATAGAGCACCCCACACAACATCAGTCAGTATAGAGCACATACCCAACAACAGCCACTATAGAGCACCCTACCCAGCAGCAGTCACTATAGAGCACATAGCCAACATCAGTAAATATAGAGCACTCTACCCAGCAACAGTCAGTATAGCACAACCCACCCACAACAGGACTGTGGAGCACACTACCAAGCAATAGTCAATGTAAAGCAAATACCCAACAACAGCAAATATAGAGCATCCTACCCAACAACAGTAACTATAGAGGACCCTACCTATCATCAGCCGTTATAGAGCACCCTACCCAGCAACAGTGACTATAGAGTACCCTATGCAGCAACAGTCACTATAGAGCACTCTACCCAATATCAGTCACCATAGAGTACTCTACCCAGCCACAGTCACTATAGTGCACTTTACACAACAAAAGTCAGTATAGAGCACTGCACCAAACAACAGTCACTATAGAACACTTTACCCAACAACAGTCACTGCAGAGCACATACAGAAAAACAGTGAATATAAAGCACCTATGCAACAGTCACTATAGAGCATGCTACCCAACAACAGTCAATATAGAGGACCTACCCAAAGCAGTCACTGTAGTGCCGTCTACTTAGCAAAAGTCACTATAAAGCACTCTACCCAACATCAGAAACTATTAGAGCACCTTACTCAAACACAGTCACTATAGAGCACACGACCCAAACACTCACTAAAGAGCACCAATGGAACAACTGTCACTATAGAGCACCTACCCAACAATAGTCACTGTAGGGCACATACCAAACAACAGTCACCATACAGCACCCTACCCAACAAGAGTTACTATAGAGCACATCACCTAATAACAGAAATGCAGCCACACATCACCAGACACACAGTCTGCAATACAAACAGCTTACTCAGTCACACAACTCACCACAAACACACACTGACCAGTGAACACAACTCACAAAAACACACACCACTGACTGCACACACACTCCACAGTGCACACACCTCACACAGACACACACCACTCACCACACACACTCCACTTTGCACAGATCTCACACAACCACAGTGCACACACCACATATAGACACACACCACACAAACACACTGCACTGTGCACACATATAACCCAAACACATATTACTCACAATACACACACACTACACAGTGCACACAGTTCTCACAGACACAGAAGATTCACCACTCACACAAGCCAGTTTGCAAACCTCATCCAGACACACACCACTCACCTCACATGCACTTTGCACAGTACAAAACCTCACACAGACACAAGTTACTCACCGCACACAATCTTCTCAAGGCACACACCTCACACAGACACACACCACTCACCACACCCATTCCACAGTGAACAAACCTCACAGGGAACATGCCTCACAGGGACTCACACCAATCAGCACACATCTACTCCACTGTGCATATACCTTATGCAGACACACACCACTTACCACGCATACACTCTCTACAGTGCACACACCTCACACAGACACACACCACACAACACACACATTTCAGAGGGTGGACACCAAGCACAGATACACAGCACTTACAACACACACTGCACACTCACACTCCACTTTGCATATGTCTCACACAGACACACATCGCTTATTACATGCATACTACACAGTGCACACACCTCACACAGGCACACATCACTCTTCACACACAAACTTCACAGTGCAGACACCTCACAGTCACACACCAGTGACCACACACACTCCACACTCATACTCCACAGTGTACACACTTTAAGCAGACATGAACCACTCACACATCAAAGAGTGCACACAACTCACACAGACACTCCACTCACCCCACACAAAACACTCCAGAGTGCTCACATTTTACACAGAAACACAACACTTAAAAACACACACTCCACAGTTCACACAACTCACACTGACACAAAGCAATTTCCACACACACTCCATATTACACACAACTCACACACACCACTCATGACACACCCATTCTGCATTAAAGAAACCTATATGGACATACGGCTGACCACACACACTACCCAATATATACATTACACAGACACACAACACTCACCACACACACATTTCGCAGTAAAAACACCTCATAAACACTACTGACAACACACACTGCACAGTGAACAAACATAACAAAAACAGAGAACACTCACCACACACATTCCAAAATGCAGAGACCTCACACAGTCACACTACTCATCACAAGCACACACTTCACAGTGCACACACTTGACACAGACACAAATCTCTGACCACACACTCCACAGTGCACACACCTGACACAGAAACACACCACACACACTGCACTTTGCACACACATAATAAAAACACACACCACTCAACTTACACACACACTCCACAGTTCACAGAGCTCACACACACACCCCTCACCAAACAAACACACACAAACTGCACAGTACACACACCTGACACAAACACCCACCACTCAACATGCATGCAAACCCCACAGTGCACACACCTCACACAGACACAAACCACCAACTGCACACACAATCCAAAGTGTAGACACTCCACGCAGACACAAACCACTCAGCACACACTCCATACACACTCCACTGGGCATACTTCTCATACAGACACAACAACACTTAATGTACACACTTGATGCACACACTTCATATAGCACACACTTAATACACACACTTAATATAGCACACACCTCACACAGACTCAAAACTAAACACAAACACTGCAGATTGCATACTCCTTTCACAGACACACACCACTAATTACACACACTTCACAGTGCACACATTTTACACAGACACACCACTCACCAAACACACACTCCACAATTACACAACTCACACAGACACATAGCAGTTACCACATACACACTCCATAGTGCAAACACCTCACACACCCACACCACTTATGACACACACTCCACATTTAAGAAACTTCATGCAGGCACACGACTGACCACACACACTGCACAGCAAATACATTTCACACACAGAGAAAACACTCACCACACAGACAATCCACAGTGCAGACACCTCACACAGGCACACCACTCACCACAATCACACACTACACAGTGAACACACCTTAAAAAGACACACACCACTGACCACACACAGACACTCCACAATGCACACACCTTATACACACACACTACTGATCGCACACACCTAACAGGGACACACACCAATCAGCACACACACACACTCCACCATGCACACACCTCATGCAGACACACACCACTCATCATGCAGACACTCTGCAAAGTGCACAAACATCACACAGACACAAGTAACTCACCACACACACTCTTCACACACAGTGAACACACTCCAAACACACACACCAGTCACCACACACTCCACAGTGCACATATTTTACAGGTACACACAAAACTCTTCAGACACTCATAGTACACAGTGCACACACCTCACACAGACACACAACACTTACCATGTGCACAGTCTCCACAGTTTACACATTTCACACACACACACACCACACAACACACACACTCCAGAGTACAGACATCTAGCACAGACATCCACCACTTATTACACACACTGAACTCTCACACTCCACTGTGCATACATCACACAGAGACACACACAACTCCTCACACGCATACTACACAGTGCACACACCTCACAAGGCACACATCACTCACTGCACAAACACTCCACAGTGCAGACACCTCACACAGCCACACAGCAGTCACCACACACACTCCACACACATACTTTACACTGCACACATTTTAAACATACATGCAGCACTCACATATTAAAAAGTGCACACAACTCACACAGCCACACCACTCACTACACACATAACACTCTACAGTACACACATTTTACACAGACACAAACTACTCACGACACACACACTTTACACTGAAGACACCACCCACGGACACAAGACTGACCACACACACTGCATAGAGCACACACCTCTCAAAGTCACACACCACTGACTACACACACATTTCTCAGTGCACACACCTTACACAGAAACACACCACTCACTACACAAACACACACAAACTGCACTGTGCAAACACATCATGCAAACACACACCACTCACCATACACACACACTTCACAGTGCACACACCACACACAGGCAAACAATACTCACCAAACACTCCACAGTGCAGACACCTCACACCAACACACACCAGTCACCACACACACTCCACACACATACTCCACCATGCACACAACTTAAACTGACAAGCACCACTCACACATTAAATATTGCTCACAACTCACACAGACACACCACTCATCTCACACATAACACTCCACAGTGCATACATTTTACACAGACACACGACACTCAGCAGACACTTCACAGTTCACACAACTTACAAAGACACACAGCTGTCACCACAAATATACACTCCACAGTGCACACACCACACACACACTACCCAAGACAAAAACACTCCACATTGAAGAAACGTCATACAGACACAAGACTGCCCACACACACTTCACAATAAATGCACCACACACAAACACTCAACACTCAACACATACATATTTCACAATGCACACACCTCACACAAACCCACAACACTCACAAAACACACAATCCACTGTTCACACAACTCACACAGACACACAGAAATCACGACAAACACACTCCATAGTACACACACCTCACACACACACCACTCACGACACACACTCCACGTTGGAGAAACCTCATACAGATACACAAATGACCACAAACACTACACAATAAATACATTTCACACCGACACACAACACTCACCACATACACATTCTGCAGTGCAGTCACCTGATGCAGGCACACCAGTCACCATAAGGAGACACAGCACCATGAACACACCTAAAAAAATTACAATAGAGCATCCTATCAATAACAGTCACTAAAGAGCACCTCACCCAAAAACAGTCACTATATGACACCTACCCAACATTCACCATAAAGCATCATACACAGTAACAGTCAGTATAAAGCACTCCACCCAATAACAGTCACTGTATAGCACCCTACCCAAAAACAGTCTCAATGAAGCACATACTCGACAACAGTACTATAGAGCACCCCACCCAATAACAATCACTATAGAACACCTACACAAAAAGAGTCACCATAGAGATTTTTACTTAACACCAGTCACTATAGGGCACTCCACACAACAGCAGTCACTATAGAGAATGCTTTCTAGCACCATTCACTATATACCACCCTACTCAACAACATTCACTATAGATCACCCTACAATCAACAGTCGCCATACAGAACCCTACCAAAGAACAATCACTATAGACCACCAAACTAACATCAGTCACTATAGAGCACCTACCCAACACAATCACTATAGGGCACCTAAACAACAGTCACTGTAGTGCACCTACCCAGCAACAGTGACTACAGATCACTCTACCCAGAAACAGTTATTATAGAGCACCATACCCAACAACAGTCACTATGGAGCACCCTCCTTAAACAAAGTCATTATAGAGCACCTATGCAACAACAGTCATGATAAAGCACCCTACCCAACAACAGTCACTATAGAGCACTCTACACCAAAACAGTCACTTTAGAGCACTCTACTCAACAACAGTCACTATAGAGCACCCTACATAACAACAGTCAGTATCTAGAGCACTCTATGCAACAACAGTCCCTATAAAGCACCCCACTAAACAACAGTCAGTATAGAGAATGACACTGAACAACAGTCACTTTAGAGCATTTTACCCAACAACAGACACTATAGAGAACCCTACCCAACAGAAGTCACCATAGAGCACCCTACCAAACAACACTTACTATACAGCACCTTATAAAACAACAGTCACTATAGAGCACCTACCCAGCAACAGTCACTATTGAGCACCCCAACCAGTTTTTATAAAGCACCTACCCAACAATGGTCACTATAGAGCACCTACCAAAGAACAATCATTATAGAGCATCCCACCCAACAAGTCACTATAGAGCACCCTACTTAGCAACAGTCACTATAGAACACAATACTCAACAACAGTCACAATAGAGCACCCTACTTAAAAACAGTCACTATAGAGCACTTTACCCAAAAACATTCACTATAAAGCACATACCCTGCAACCGACACTACAGAGCAACAACCCAACAATAGACACTATAGAGCACCCTGAAAAACAACAATTACTATAGAGTACCCTACACAACAACAAACACTATAGAACACTCCACACAAGAACAGTCATTATAAGGCAACTACCCATCAACAGACACTATAGTGCACCCTACCCAACAACAGACACTATAAAGCACTGTACCCAACAACAGTCACTATAGAAAACCCTACCCAACAACAGTCAGTATGGAGCACCCTAACCAACGACAGTCACTATAAAGCACTCTACACAACAATAGTCACTATGGAGAACTTCACCCAACAACAGTCACCTTTAAAGCACTCTACCCAACATCAATCACTATAGAGCACCACACCCAACGGCAGTCAGTAAAATGCACCTACCCAACAAGAGTCACTATAGAAAACCCTACCCAGCCACAGTCACTATAGAGCACTCTACCCAACATCAGTCACTAGAGAGCACTCTACCCCAGAAGAGTCACTACAGGGTACCTACCCAATAAGAGTCAGTATACAACACACTACCCAGCAACAGTCACTATAAAGCACCTACCATCAACAGTCATTATACAGCACTCTACAAAGAAACACTCACTATAGAGCACCCCACTCAACAAGTCACTATAGAGCACCTAACCACCAACAGTCAGTATAGAGGACCCTACACAGCCACAGACAGTATACAGCACCTACCCAAAAACAGTCACTCTAGACCACTGTATACAACAAATCTCACTACCGAGCACCTACCTAACAACACTCACTATCTAGAGCACTCTACCAAAACAACAGTAACTATAGAACACCCTACCCAACAACAATCGCTATAGATCACCCTAACCAACAACAGTCAGTATAGAGCAACCGAACCAAAAACAGTCACTATTAAGCACTTTACCCAACAATGATCACTACAGAGCATCATCCATAAGAAAAGTCTCTATTGAGTTTTCTACCCAATAACAGTCACTATAGAGCACTCTACCAAACAACAGTCACTATTGAAGACCGTACCCAACAGCAGTCACTATAGAGCACCCTATCGAAGAACAGTCACTATGGGGCTCCTACACAATAGTGTTGGGTGCTCTATAGTAACTATTGTTGAGTAGGGTGCTCTATAGTGCCTTTTGCTGGGTAGGGTGCTCCATAGTGACTGTTGTTGCATAGGGTGCTTCATAGTGACTTTTGTTGGGTAGGTGTTTCATATTGACTGTTGCTGGGTAGCATGCTCTATAGTGACTATTTTTCCATTGGGTGCTCTATGGTGACTGTTGCTGGGTAGAGTACTCTATAGTGACGGTTGTTGGGTAGGTTCTTTACAGTGATGTTTACTTGGTAGGGGGATCAATAGTGACTTGTTGAATATGTGATTTATGGTGACTGTTGGTTGAAATACTCTATAATGACCATTCTTGGTTAGAGTGCTCTATAGGTGACTGTTGAGGAATGGAGTTCTTTATAGTGACTGGTTGTGTAGAGTGTTCTATAGTCACTGTTTTAGGGTAGAGTCCTCTGTAATGACTGTTGTTGGGTAAAGTGCTCTATAGTTAATGTTGTTGGGTAGGTGCTTTATAGTCACTGTAGTTGTATAGGGTGCTCTATAGCGACTGTTTTGTGGTATGGTGCTCTATAGTAACTGTTGTTGGGTAGAGTGCTATATACTGAATGGAGGTTGGTACTCTATAGTGACTGTTGTTGGTTTATGGAAATCTAAAGTTACTGTTGTATGTTTGTGGGGCTCTGTAGTGACTGTTGATAGGTAGACTGCTCTATATGTGACTATTGTTTGGTGGAGTTTTATATAGTGACTGTTGCATAGAGTGCTCTATGGTGACTGATGTTGGGTTGTGTGCTCTATAGTGACTGTTTTTTGGTAGGTTGTCTCTAGTGACAGTTTGTGGGTAGGGTGCTCTATAGTGACTGTTTTTGGGTACAGTACTCTATAGTAACTGTTGTTGGATAGAGGGCTCTATAGTGACTGGTGTTGCATATGTGCTCTATACTGACTGTTGTTGGGTAGGGTGCTCTATTTTGACTGTTGTTGGGTAGAGTGCTCTAGAGTGACTTATATTGTGTTGTTGCTCTATAGTCACTGTTGTTGGGTGGAGTGCATTTTGGTGACTGTTGTTGGGTAGGGTTGTCCATAGTGATTGTATTTGTGTATAGGGCTCTATAGTGACTGCTCTTAGGGAGGGTGCTCTATAGTGACTGTTGTTAGGTATGGTGCTGTATAGTGACTCTTGTTCGGTGGGTGCTCTACACTGACTGTTGCTGTGTGGGGTGCTCTATAGTTACTGTGGTTGGATAGAATGCTCTAGATAGTGACTGCTGCTGGGTGGGGTTCTCTATAGTGACTGTTGTGTACAGTGCTCTAAGTAGTGACTGTTGTTGGATAGTGTGCTCTATAGTGATTACTGTTTTGTGGAATTCTCTATACTGACTGTTGTTGGGTATGGTGCTTTATAGTGACTGTTGTTGAGTAGGGTACACAATAGTGACTGATTTTAGGTGGAGTCCTCTATAGTGACTGTTGTTGTTAAGGATGCTTCATAATGAATGTTGTGTAGAGAGATATATAGTGACTTTTCCTGGGTAGAGTGTTCTATACTGACTATTGTTGGGTAGAGTGCTCTATGCTGACTCTTGTTAAATAAAAACTTTATAGTGACTCTTGTTCGTAGGTTGCCCTATAGTGACTCTAGTTGTGTGGCATGCTCTATACTGACTGTTTTTGGGTTGCATACTTTATAGTAACTGTTGTTGGGTGGGGTGCTCAATACTGACTGCTACTGGGTGGGGTGCTCTATAGTGACTATTGTTGGGTAGAGTGCTATACATAGTGAGTACAGCTTGGAAGAGTGCTTTATAATGACTGTTAATGGGTAGTGTGCTTTATATTGATTCTTGGGTTGGGTGCTCTATAATGACAGCTGTTGGTAGTGACTGTTGTTGAGTAGGGTGCTCCCTAGTGACTGTTGTGGGGTAGGGTGCTCGATAGTGACTGTTCCTGGGTTGGGTGTTTCATAGTGACTGTTGCTAGGTGGGGTGCTCTATAGTGACTGTTGCTGTGTAGAGTGCTTTATAGTGACTGTTTTTGAGTAAAGGGCACTATACTGACTATTCTTGGTTAGGTGCTATATAGTGACTGTTGTTGTGTAGGATGATCTATAATTACTGCTGTTGAATAGTGTGCTCTATAGTGACTGTTGGGTAGGGTGCTCTATAGTGACTGTTGTAGGCAACATGCTCTACAGTGACAGTTGTTGGGTAGTGTAATCTGTAGTGACTGTTGTTGAGTAGGGTGCTCTATAGTGACTGTTGTTGGGTGGAATGCTCTATAGTGACTTTTTGCATAGGGTTCTCCATGACGACTGTTGTTGTGTAGAGGGCTCTATACTGACAGTTATTGGGTAGGGTGCTCTATATTGACTGTTGTTGGGTGGTGTGCTCTATACTGACTTTTGCTTGGCTGGGTGCTCTATAGTGACTGTTGTTTCATAGAGTGCTCAAGATAATGACTGTTGCTCAGTGAGGTGCTTTATACTGACTGTTGTTTTGTACAGTGCTCTAAAATGTGACTGTTGTTGTGTAGGGTGCTCTATAGTTACTGCAGTTAATTAGTATGCTCTATACTGATTGCTGGGTGGAGTGCTCTATAGAGACTGTTGTTCAGTAGGGTGCTCTATAGTGACTGTTGTTGGGTAGAGTGTTTAGATAGTGACTGTTGTTGAGTAGGTTGTGTTATTTTTACTGTTGTGTGTTCTCTATTGTGACTGTTGTTGGGTAGGGCACTCTGTAGTGACTGTTGCTGAGTAGGGTGCTCTATGTTGACTGTTGCTGGGTGGAGAGTTCTCTAGTGACTGTTGTTGGGTATGGTGCTCTATAGTGACTGTTATTTGTATGGTGCTCTACAGTGACTTCTCTTAAATAGGGTGCTCTATACTGACTGTTGCTGAGTAGGGTACTCTATAGTGACTGTTGCTTGGTGAAGTAATTTATAGTGACGGTTGTTGGGTAAAGTGCCCAATAGTGACTTTTGTTGTGTAGGTATTTTAGAGTGACTCTTGTTGGGTGGGGTGCTTTTTACTGACTGATGTTGGGTAGCATGTACTATCATGACTATTGTTAAGTAGATACTCTACAGTGACTGTTTTTGGGTGGGGTACTTTATTGAGACTGTTTCTGGGGAGGGTTCTCTGTAGTCACTGTAATTGGGTAGGTGCTCGGTATTGGTTGTTGCTGTGTATCATGCATTATACAGACTGTTGTTGGTTGGGGTGCTTTATAGTGCCTGTTACTGGGTAGATTGATCTAGAGTGACTGTATTTGGATAGGTGCTCTATAGTGACTGTTGTTGGGTGGAGTGCTCTATAGTAAAGGTTGCTGGGAAGGATGATCTTTAGTGACTGTGATTGGGTAGGTTCTTAATTGCGACTGTTGGTGAGTAGGGTGCTGTGTAGTGACAGTTGTTGGGAAGGTGCTTTATGGTGATGGTTGCTCAGTAAGGGGCTCTATAGTGACAGTAGTTGGATAGGTGGTCTATAGTGACTGTTGTTTGTTGGGGTGATCTATAATGACAGTTGTTGGTTAGAGTGCGCTATAAATGATGTTGTGGGTTGAAGTTCTCTATAGTGACTGTTCTGTAGAGTGTTCTATAGTGACTCTTGTTGGGTAGGGTGCTATATTGTGACTATTCTTGGGTAGGTGCTCTATAGTGACAGTTGTTGGGCAGGTGCTCTATAATTACTGTTGTCGTGTAGGTGCTCTATAATGACTGTTTTTTGGTTGGTGCTCTATAGTGACTGTTGATGGTAGGGTAATATATAGAGAATGCTTTTGGGTATGATGCTCTATAGTGAGTGTTGCTGGGTAGGGTGCATTATACTCACTGTTGCTAAGTGGGATGCTCTATAATGACTGTTGCTGGGTAGAATGCTTTATAGTGACTGTGGTGGTGTAGGGTGCTCTATTGTGACTGTTGCTTGGTAGAGTGATCTATAGTGACTGATGATGCATAGGTGCTCTATTTTGAATCATGTTGGGTAGGGTGCTCTATATTTACTGTTGTTGCATACAGTGCTTTATACTGACAGTTGTTGCATAGTTTATCTATACAGACTGTTATTGAATGAAGTGCTCTATACTGTTGTTGGGTACAGTGCTATATATAGTGACTGTTGCCGGGAAGGGTGCTCTTTATTGACTGTGGTTGGGCAGTGTGCTCTAAAGTGAGTGTTGGGTAGAGTGCTCTATAGTGACTGTTGTTGGTAGGGTGCTCTACAGTGACTGTTGTTGTGTAGGGTTTTCTATGGTGACTTTTGCTAAGTAGGGTGCTCTATAGTGACTGTTGCTGGGTAGAGTGCTATACAGTGACTGTTGCTGGGTCGGGTGCTCTCTAGTGACTGTTGTTTGGTGGGGCTCTATAGTGACAGTTGTTGGTTAGGGTGCTCTATAGTGACTGTTCTTGGGTTAAGGGCTCTAAAGAGACTGTTGTTAGGTAGGTGCTCTCTAATGACTGTTTTTGTGTAAAGGCTCTACAGTTACTGTTGTTCAGTAGGGTGTTTTAAGTGACTGTTATTTGGTAGGTCCTCTACAGAGACTGTTGTTCAGTAGGGTTCTCTATACTGACTGTTGTTGGATAGAGGTCTTTATAGTGACTGTTGCTGGGTATGGTGCTCTATAATGACTGATCCTGGGTAGATGCTGTATAGTGACTGTTGTTAGGTAAGATGCTCTAAAAAGACTGTGATGGGTAGGTGCTCTATAGTGACTGTTGCTCTGTAGGGTACACTGAAGTTACTGTAGTTTGATAGGTACTCTATTGTGACTGTTGCTGGGTCGAGTGCTGTATAGTGACTGTTGTTGTATAGGTATTCTATAGTGACTACTGTTGGGTGGGGTAATCTGTAGTCACTATTATTGGTAGGATGCATTATAGTGACTGTTTTTGGTTGGGTGCTCTATAGGCACTGCTGTTGGGTAGGTGCTCTATAGTGACTGTTGATGGGCAGGATATTTATACTGACTGCTGTTGGTAGGTTGCTTTATAGTGAACACTGTTAAGCATGGTGCTCTATACAGACTTTTGCTGGGTAGTGTGCTCTTTAGTGATTGTTGCTGTGTGAAGTGCTCTATAGAGACCCTTGCTGAGTAGAGTGCTCTATAGTGACTGTGGTTGGGTCTCTACTCTATAGTGACTGTTGTTGTGTGGCATGCTCTATAGTGACTGTTTGGTAGAGTGCTATATAGTAACTGTCATAAAGCAGAATGTTCTATACTGACTATTGATGTGTATGGTGCTCTATAGAGATAGTTGCTGTGTAAAGTGCTCTTAAATGACTCTTGCTGAGTAGAGTGGTCTATAGTGACTCTTGTTGAGTAGGTACTCTATAGTGACTGTATTTTGTAGGGTGCTCCATACAGACTGTTTTGTGGTAGGGTTCTTTATAGTGACTGTTGTTGAGTACAGTTCTGTAAAGTGACTGTTGCTGGGTAGGGTGTTCTATAATGACTGTTGTTGTGTAGAGTGGTCTGTAAATTTCTGTTGCACCATGAAGTTTTCTATAGTGACTGTTGCTGTGTATAGTGCTATATAGTGACTTCTGTTGGGTAGAGTGATCTATAGTGACTTTTCCTGGGTAGGATGCTCTATAGTGACTGTCCTTGGGTAAAGGGCTAAAACACAAATGTTGTTGGGTAGGTCCTTTATAGTGACTGTTGTTGGGTATAAGGCTCTATAGTGACTGTTGTTCTGTTGGGTGCTCTTTAGTGACTGTTGTTAAGTAGGGTGCTTTATAGAGACTGTTGTTTTGTAGAGTGCTCCATAGTTACTGTTGTTGGGTAGAGTGCTCTATAGTGACTATTGTTTGGCAGGGTGCTCTATTGTGACTGTTGTTTGGTAGGGTGGTGCATACTGTCTGTTGTTGGGTAGACTGCCCTATAGAGACTGTTGGCTGGGTAGGGTGCTCTATATTGACTTTTGTTTGGTAGGGTGCTCTACATTGACTGTTGTTGGGTAGAGTACTCTGTAGTGACTGTTGTTTGGTATGGTGTTCGATAGTGACTGTTGCTGGGTAGTGTTCTATATGGTGTCTGATCTTGTGTATGGTGTTGCACAGTGATTGTGGTTGGGTACTCTATAGTGACTGTTGTTGGTCAAAGGTCTCTATAGTGACTTCTATTGTGCAGGCACTCTATAGCGACTGTTGTTATGTAGAGTGCTCTATAGTAACTCTTGTTGGATAGGGTGTTCTATAGTGACTCTTGTTGAGTAGAAAGCTCTATAGTGACTGTTGTGGGGTTGGGTGCTCTATACTGACTGTTGCTGGGTAGGTTGCTCTATAGCTACTGTTGTTTTGTGATGTGCTCTGTAACGTTTGTTGCTGGTTATAGTGCTCTATAGTGACTGTAGTTTGGTAGGTACACTATAGTGGATATTGTTGTGTGGGGTTCTCTATAGTGACTGTTGATGGGTTGGTGCTCTATAGTTACTGTTTCTGTGTAAGTTGCACTATTGTTAGTGTTGTGTAGAGTACTCTATAGTGACTGTTATTGAATAGGGTGTTCTGTAGTTTCTGTTGTTTTCTACAGTGGTACATAGTGACTGCTGTTGGTAGAGGGCTGTATGATGTGTGCTGTTGAGTAGGTGCTCTAAAGTTTCTTTTGTTGGGTAGTGTGCTCTATCCTGACTGTTATTGTGCAGGGTGCTTTATAGTGACTATTGATGTGTAGGGTGCTCTTAGCGACTGTTGTTTGGTATGTGCTCTATAGTGACTGATTTTGGGTGGAGTGCTCCATAGTGACTGTTGTTGGGTATGGTGGTTTATGGTGACTTTTGCTGAATAGAGTGCTGTATAGTGACTGATGTTGGGCAGTATGCTCTATAGTGACTGTTGTTGGGTAGGATGTACTATACTAACTATTGCTGGGTAGGGTGCTCTATAGTGACTGTTGTTGGGTATGGTGCTCTATAGTGAATGTTGCATGGTGGTGTGCTCTATAGTGACTGTTGCTGGGTAGAGTACTCTATAGCGACTGTTAAGTAGGTGCTTTATAGTGAGTGTTTCTGTGTTGGGTGCTCTATAGTGACTGTTGTTGTGTAGGTGCTCTATAGTGACTGTTGCTTGGTAGAGTGCTCTATAGTTACTGTTGTTGGATTGATGCTCTATAGTGCCTGTATTTCAGTAGGGTGCTCTATAGTGACTGTTGCTCTGCAACATGCTCTATTCTGACTGTTGTTGGATAGGGTTCTCTACAGTGAGTGTTTGAGGGTAGGGTGCTCTATAGTGCTATTGTTGAATAGGTGATCTGTACTGCCTGTTGTTGTTTAGGGTGCTCTATCGTCACTCTTCTAAATTGGGTTCTCTGTAGTCACTGTTGTTGGGTAGGTGCTCTCTCGAGACTGTTGCTGGGTGGACACTTTATAAGTAACTGTTGTTGTGTGGTGTGCTTTATAGAGACTGTTGTGGTGCAGAGTGGTCTATAGTGACTGTTGTTGGGTAGAGTGCCCTACAGTGATGTCTTGGGTAGCGTGCTCTACACTGACTGTGGTTCAATAGGTGATCTATAGTGATTGTTGTTGGGTATGATGCTCTATAGTGACAGTTGTTGGGTAGGTGCTCTATAGTGTCTGTTGCTGGGTATGGTTTTCTATAGTTACAGTTCTGGCGTGGGTGCTCTACAGTGATCATGTTTGGTGTGGTTCTCTATAGGTGATGGTTGTTGAGTGGAGTGGTCTAATGTGACTGTTCTGTATAAGGCTCTATATTAACTGTTGTTTCAAGGGTTCTCTATAGTGACTGTTTTGGTGTACAATTCTCTATAGTGACAGTTGTTTGGTAGGTGCCCTATAATGACTGATGTGGGGCAGGAGCTCTATAATGACTGTTGTTATTTAAGGTGCTCTATAGTAACTGCTGTTGTGTAGTGTGCACCATAGAGCATGTTGTTGGGTGAAGGGCTCTATTGTGTCTGTTGTTTGGTACAGTGCTCAATATTGACTTTGGCAGAATGAGGAGCTCTACAGTGACTGTGGTTGGTTAGAGTGCTCATGATAGTGACTGTTGTTTGTTAGGTGCTATCTAGTGATTGTTGTTGGGTATTGTGCTCTATAATGACAATTGTGTATTGTGCTCTACAGTGACTTTTTGGTGGGGTGCTCTATAGGTGACTGTTGTGTGAAGTGTTATATAATGACTATTGTGTAGAGTGCTCTATAGTGACTGTTGCTCAGAATGCTTTATAGTGACTGTTGTTAGGTAGGTGCTTTACATTGACTGTTGTTAAGTAGGGTGCACTATAGTGACTGTTGGGTAGGTGCTCTATAGTGATTGTTGCTGGGTAGAAAGCTCTATTGTGACTGTTGTTAGGTAGGTGCTCCATAGTGGCTGTTGTTGGGTAGCAGGCTCTATTGTGACTAGTGTTGGGTAGGATACTCTACAGTGATTCTTGCTGGGTAGAGTGCTCTATATTGACTGCTGTTTGGTAGAGGACTCAATAGTGACTGTTGATGTGTAGGGTGCATGATACTATTATTTATACAGTATTCTATAGTGACTGTCTTTTAGTAGGGTGCTCTATACAGACTGTTGCTGGGTATGGTGCTCTATAGTGACTGTTTCTGGGTGAAGTGCTCTGTACTCACCGTTGCTGGGTAAGGTGCTTTATCATGACAGTATTTTGGTAGGTACTATCTAGTGAATATTGTTGGGTGAGGTGCTCTATACAGACTTTTGTTCGGAAGGGTGCTCTATAGTGACTGTTTTTGGGTAGAGTTCTCCATAGTGACTGTCTTGGTGTAGGGTGTTCTATAGTGACTGTTTTTAAATAGTGTGCTTTATTGTTACTGTTGTTGATTACAGTGTTCAATAGTGATTATTGTTTGGTAAAGTGCTCTATACTGACTGTTGCTGGGTAGGTGCTCTATAGTGACTGTTGTCTAGTAGGTGCTCTATAGTTAATGTTTTTGAGTAGGTCCTCTATAGTGACTGTTGTTGGGTATGGTGCTTTATAATGACTGTTGTTGGGTAGGTGCTCTATAGCAACTGTTGGTGGGTAGGTGCTTTATAGTGAAAATTGTGGGGTACGTGCTATGTAGTGTCTGTGGTTGGGCAGGAGCTCTATAGTGACTGTTGTTAGATTGGGTGCTCTATAGTGACTGTTGTTGGGTAGGGTGCTCTGTAGTGACTGTTGTTGTGTAGAGGGCTCTATAGTGACTGTTCTTGGGTAGGGTGTTCTATAGTGACTGCTGTTGGGCACAGTGCTCTTTTGTGATTGTTTTAAGTAGAGTGTTCTATAGTGAATGTTGTTGGGTGAAGTGTTCTATAGTGACTTTTGTTGGGTAGAGGGCTCTAAAGTTACTGTTGTTGGGTAGGTGATTTATACTGACTGTTGTTAGGTAGGTGCTCTACACTGACTGTGGTTTGGTAGAATGCTCTTTAGTGACTGTTATTGGGTATGTGCTTTATAGTGACTGTTGTTATGTAGGGTGCTCTATAGTGATGGTTGTTGAATAGAGTGTTTGATAGTGACTGTTGATGGGTAGGGTGCTCTATAGTGACTGTTGTTTCATAGGTGCTGTTTAGTGAATGTGGCTGTGTGTGGTACTCTATATTGACTGTTGTTAGGTAGGTGCTTTTTAGTGACTGTTTCTGGGTTTAGTGCTGTATAGTGACTGTTGACGTATAGGTACTCTGTAGTGACTGTTTTTGGAGTGGTCTGTAGTGACTATTATTGAAAGGGTGCTTTATAACAACTGTTGTATGGTGGGGTGCTGTAAAGTGACTGTTTTTGGGTAGGTGCTCTATAGTGACTGTTGATGCATAGGTACTCTAAACTAACTTTTGTTGATAGGGTGCTCTATAGTGACTCCTGTTAAGAATGGTGCTCTATAAAGACTGTTGCTAGGTAGGGTGCTCTATAGTGATTGATGCTGGGTAAAGTGCTCTATAGTGACCCTGGCTGAGTAGAGTAATTTATAGTGACTCTTGTTAGGTAGATAAACTACATTGACTGTTGATGGGGGAAGTGCTCTATGCCGACAGTGGTTGGGTAGCTGCTCTATGTTGAGTGTTATTAAATAGGTTCTCAATAGTGTCTTGTTGGATAGGGTGCTGTATACTGAGTGTAGTTGAGTAGGGTTCTCTAGTGACTGTTGTTGTGTGAACTGCTCTATACTGACAGTTCTTGGGTACAGAGCTTTATAGTAACTGTTGTTGTGTAGGGTGCTCTCAACTGGATGTTGTTGGGTAGGGTGCTCTATAGTGACTGCATTTGGGTGGAGTATCTATAGTCACTCTTGTTGGGTTAAGTGCTATATACTGACTTTTGTTAAGTAGAACTCTATAGTGACAGTTGTTAATAGAATGCTCTTTAGTGTCTGCTCTTTTGTAGGTGCTCTATAATGACTGTTGTTGGAAAAATTCTCTATAGTGACTGTTGTTAGGAAAAATGCTCTATAGTGACTGTTGTTGGGTAAGGTGCTCTAAACTGCCTGTTGCTAGGTAGGGTGTTCTATAGTGACTTTTGTTGTGTGGGGTACTCTATGGTTATTGTTGTTTGGAAGGGTGCTGTATGGTGACTGTTGTTGGGTAGGGTACTTTGTAGTGACTCTTGGTGTTAGGGTGCTCTATAGTGTCTGTTGTTGCATAGATGCTCTATAGTGACTGTTGTTTTATTTTTCATTATACTGACTGTTGTTACATAGGGTAAAATATAGTGACTGTGGTTGGTAGGATGCTCTCGAGTGACTGTTTCTTGGTAGGGTGCTCTACAATGATGGTTGCTTGGTAGTGTGCTCCATAGTAACTGCTGTGGGGTAGAGTGGTATGTAGAGACTGTAGCATGTTCTAAAGTGACTGTTGTTTGGAAGAGTGCTTCATGGTGACTGTTGTTGAAAAGACAACTGTATAGTGACTATTGTTGTGTAGGTGCTCTATAGCGACTGTTAAGTAGAATGCACTACAGTCACTCTTGTTGTGTAGGGGCTGTATGGTGACTCTTTAGGAAAGTACTCTAAAGTGACTCTTTTAGGGCAGGTTCTCTATAGTGATTGTTGTTCAGGATGCTCTCTAGTGACTGCTGTTTAATAGGGTGCTCTATAGTGACTGTTGTTGTGTAGGTGCTCTATAGTGTATGTTGCTAAGTAGTGTGTTCTATTCTGACTTTTGCTGTGTGGGGTGCTCCAGTGTGATTGTGGCTGGATAGAGTGCTCTATAGTGACGGTTTTGGGGTAGGTGCTCTATAGTGACTGTTGATGGGTAGGGTGTTCTACAGTGACTGTAGTGTGGTAAGAGCTCTATAGTGACTGTTTTTGGTTGGGGTACTCTATAGTGATTGATGTTGGGTAGAGTGCTCTATAGGTGACTCTTGTGAGGTGCAGTTCTCTATACTGACTGTTGTTGAGTAGGGTGCTCTATAGTGACTGTTGTTTGGTAGAGTGCTCCATAGTGAATATTTTTTTGTACGGTGCTCCTTATTGACTGTTGCTGGGTAGGTGATGTATACTAATTGTCAATGGGTAGGTTGCGCTATAGTGATTGTTGCTAAGTAGGGTGCTGAATAGTGACTGTTTCTAAATAAGGTGTTCTATAATGACTGTTGCTGAAAACAGTGCTCTATAGTGACTGTGGCTGTGTAGGTACTCTATGGTGACTGTTTTTCGGTGGAGTTCTCTATAGTGACTGTTGTTGTGTAGGCACTCTATACTGATGTTTGTTGGGTAGGGTCCTCCAAGTGACTGTTGTTGGGTAGGGTACTCCATAGTGTCTGTTGTTGGGTGAAGTGCTCTATACTGACTGTTGTTGTGTAGGGTGTTCTATAGTTAATGTTGTTGGATAGAAAGTTATAGAGTGACTGTCGTTTCATAGAGTTCTCTATAGTCATTTTAGGTATAGTGCTCTATACTGACAATTGTTGGGTAAGGTGCTATAAAGTGACTGTTGTTGGGTAGGTGCTCTAAAGTGTCTGTTGTTGGGTAGCGTTTTTTAGAATAACTGTTGGATATAGGGCTACATAGAAACTGTGCGTAGGTAGGTTACACTATTGTGATTGTTGTTTGAGGTGCTCTATAGTGACTGTTTTTGTGTAGAGTGCTCTTTAGTGACTGTTGTTGCATAGAGTGCTGTATTGTGAATGTTGTTGGGTAAGGTGCTCTATAATGACTGTTGTTGGGTAGGTGCTCTATAGTGACAGTTGTTGGGAAGGTGATCTATAGTGACTGTTGTTTCTAGGTGCTATATAGTAATTGTTTTGGCGCAGGTGCTCTACATTGACAGTTGCTGGGTTGAATAAACTATAGTGAGTGATGTTGGTTAGCTGGTCTATAATGACTGTTGTTAGTTTGAGTGCTTTTTAGTGATGGTTGCTGGGTAGAGTGCTCTATACGTGACTGTTGTGGGGTGGACTTCTCTATAGTGACTGCTGTTGTGGAGAGTGATCTATAGTGACTGTTGTTAGGTAGGTACTCTATTGTGAGTATTTTTGGGTAGGGTACTCTATAGAGACTGTTGTTGTGCAGGTGTTCTATAGTGACTGTTGTTGGGTGGAGTGCTCTATAGTGACTTGTTTTGGAGAGTGCTCTACAGGTTACTGTTTTTGGGTGGAGTGCTTTATACTGTCTGTTGTGTAGAGTGTGCTATAGTGACTGCTGTGTAGGTTCTCCATAGTGATTGTTTTTGTATAAGGTGCTTTATATTGACTTTTGTTGGGTGGGGTAATCTATAGGGACTGTTGTTGGCTGGGGTGCTCTATAGTTACTGTTGATGGGTAGAGTGCTCTATAGGTGACTGTTGTTGTTTGGAGTGTTCTATAGTGATGACTGTGTAGGGTACTCTATAGTGACATTGGTGGGGAAGACTGCTTTATAGAGATTGTAGTTGGGTAGGTGCTCTATATTGTCTGTTGTTGGGTATGGTGTTTTATAGTGACTCTTGCTGGTTGAAGTGCTCTTAGTGACTGTTGCTGGATAGTGTGTGGTATAGTGACTCTTGTTTGGTACATACTTTATAGTGAATGTTGTTGGGAAAGTGCCCTATAATGACTGTTGTTAAGTAGAGTGCTCTATAATGACTCTTCTTGCCTAGTGTGTTCTATAATGACTGTTGTTGGGTAGAGGGCTTTATGGTGCCTGTTGTTGGGTAGAGGGCTGTATAGTGACTCTGATTGGGTAGGTGCTACAAACTGACTGTTGATGGGTTGAATTCTTTATAGTGACTGTTTTGGGCAGGGTGCTCTATATTGACTGTTTTTGGTTGGAGTGCTTTGTAGTGACGATTGCTGGTTAGGGTGCTCTATAGTGACTTTTGCATGGTTGAGTGATCTGTACTGGCTTTTGCTGGGTAGTGTGCTTTATAGTGACTGTTTTTGGGTAGTTGCTTTATAGTGACTGTTGTTGCGTATGGTGCTCTATAGTGACATTTTTTGTCTGGAGTGCTCTATATTGATTACTGTTGGGTATTGTTATGTATAGTGACTGTTGTTGGGTAGCATGCTCGGTAGTAACTGTTCTTGGATAGATTACTCTATAGTCACTGTTGTTGGGCAGAGTACTCTGTAGTCACTCTCTAGGTAGAGTGCTGTATAGTGACTGTTGTTTGGTAGAATGCTCTATAGTCACTGTTGCTGGGTAGAATGTTCTATAGTGACTGTTTCTGGAAACTGTGCTCTATATTGTCTGTTGCAGGATAGCATAATTTATATTGAGGGTTGTTGGGTGTGATGCTCTATAGTGACATTTGTGGCATAGGTGCTCTATAGTGATTGTTGCCTTGTATGGTGCTCTACAGTGGCAGTTGTGGGGTAAGTGCTCTCTAGTGACTGTTGTGTGGGGTGCTCTGTAGTGACTGTTGTTGGCTAGACTGCTCTATAGGTGACTGTTGTTGGGTGGAGTTCCTTATAGTGTCTGTTGTGTTGAGGGTTTTATAGTGACTGTAGTTGGGTAGAGTGTTCTATGGTGAATGTTGTTAGGTAGGGTCATCTATAGTGACTGTTGTTGGGTAAGTGCTCTATAATGACTTTCGTTTGTACAGTACTCAGTAGTGACTGCTGTTGCATATGGTGCTCTATAGTGACTGTTGTTTGCTAGACAGCTCCATAGTAATGGTTTTTGAGTAGGTGATCTATAGTGACTATTGTTGGCTGGAGTGCTCTAAATATTGACTGTTGTTTTCTAGATGTTCCATACTGACAGTTGTTGTGTAGAGTGCTCTATATAGTGACTGTTGTTGGGTAGGGTGCTCTATAGTGACTATTGCTGAGTAGGTGCTCTGTAGTGATGGTTGCTTGGTAGGGTGCTGTATAGTCACTGTTTTTGGGTTTGGTTCTCTATAGTTTCTGTTGTTGAATAGAGTGCTCTATAACTGGCTGTTGTTGGGTAAAGTGCTCTATAGTTACTGTTGTTGTTAGAGTGCTCTATACACATTGTTGTCACGTAGAGGGCTCTACAGTGAATGTTGATGGGTATGTTACTCAATACTGACTGCTGTTGGGTAGGTGATCTATAGTGACTCTTGTGTAAGGTGCTCTATACTGACGGTTGTTGGGTAAGTACAGTATAATAATTGTTGTTGGGCAGGTGATCTATAGTTATTTTTTTTTGTTAGGGTGCTGTATAGTAATTGTTGGGTAAGGTGTGCTAAAGTGACTCTTGTTGGGTGGAGTGCTCTAGATATTAACTGTTGTTGGAAAGGAGCTCTATAGTGATTGTTGTTAGATAGGGTGCTCTATAGTGACAGATTTTGGTTGGGGTGTTCTCTAGTGATGGTTGTTGGGTACAGTGCTCTATAATGAGTATTGTGCAGAGTGTTATATACTAACAGTGGTTGTGTAGGTGCTCTATATTGACTGTTGCTGGGTACCATGCTTTATCATGACTGTTGTGGGTTTGGGTGCTTTATAATGACTGCTGCTTGGTAGAGTGCTCTTTAGTGACTGTTGTTTGGTTGAGGGTTTTATAGCGACTGTTTCTGGATAGGTGCTCTACAGTGACTGTTGTTAGGTAGGTTCTCTGTAGTAACTGTTTTTGGGTAGGACCTATATAGTGACTGTTGTTGGGTAGGGTGCTTTATAGTAACTATTGTTAAGTAGGGTGCTCTATACTGACTGTTCCTGGATAGCATGCTGTATAGTGACTGCTGCTGAATGAAGTGTTTCATAGTGACTGACGCTGTGTAGAGTAACCTATAGTGACTGTTGTTTGTTAGGTACTCTACAGTGACTGCTGTTGCATAGGGTGCTCTATAGTGACTTTTTTTGGTAGGTGATCTAGGGTGACTGTTCTTGGGTAAAGTGTTCTATAGTGATTCTTCTTTCGAAGGGTGTTCTATAGTGATGGTGGTTGGGTAGAGTGCTTTATGGTGATTGTTGTTGGATAGACAACTCTATAGTGACTATTATTGGGTAAATGCTTTATAGTGACTGTTGTTTGGTAGTATGTTCTATAGTGACTGTTGGCTGGAGTGCTCTATATTGACTGTTGTAGGGTAGGGTGTTTTATAGTGACTATTGTTGGGTAGTGTGCTTTGTAGTGACTGTTATTGGGTAGGGTGTTTTATAGTAACTGTTGTTAGGTTGAGTGCTGTATAATGACTGTTTCTCAGAAGGACGCTCTATAGTGACTGTTGTTGGGTAGAGTGCTCTATAGTTACTGTTGCTGGATAGGGTGCTCTATAGTGATTTTTGCAGGCTAGGGTGCTCTATACTGACTGTTTCTGGGTAGTGTGCTTTATATTGAGTGTTGCTGGGTAGCATACTTCATAGTGAGTGTTATTGTGTGGCATCCTCTATAGTGACTGTTGCTGGATAGGTACTCTATACTGACTGTTGCAGGGTAGTGTGCTCTACAGTGACAGAGTTGGGTTAAATGTCTATAGTGACTTTCCTTGGGTGAGGTGCTCTATAGTGACTGTTGCTGGCTAGATTGCTTAATAGGTGACTGTTTTTTGGTGGAATGCTCTATAGTGACAGTTGCGTACAGGGCTCTATAGTGTTGTTGGGTATTGTGCCCTATAGTGACGGTTTTTGTGTAGGGTGCTCTATAGTGATTATTGTAGGGTGGGAGCTCTATAGTGCCTGTTGTTTGGTATGGTGCTGTATAGTGACTGTTGTAGGTTATGGTGCTCTATAGTGAATGTTGTTTTGTACACTGCTCTATAGTAAATAATTTTGCATAGGTGTTTTAAAGTGACTGTTGTTAGTTTGGTGATCTATACAGACTATTTTTAAAAAGTGTGGTCTATAGTGACTGTTGCAAAGTGGAGTGCTCTATACTGACCTTTTTGGGGAGAGTGCTCTATATAGTGACTTGTTGGGTAGGGTGCCTTATAGTAGCTTTTTTTGGGTAGAGGGCTCTACAGTGACTGTTGATGAGTTGGTGCTATTCAGTGACTGTTGCTGAGCAGGGTGCTCTACACTGACTGTTGTTGGGTAGAGTGCTCTACACTGACTTTTCTTGGGTAGGGTTCTCTATAATGATGGTTGTTGTGTACAGTGCTCTACAGTGACTGTTGTTGGGTATGGTGCTTTATAGTGACTGTTTTTGGATACTGTGCTTTACAGTGACTGTCTTTGGTTAGAGTTCTCAATAGTAACTGTTTTTGGGTATGTGCTTATAGTAACTCTTGTTGGGTGGAGTACTCTATAGTAACTGTTCTTTGGCAGGGGTTCTATAGTGACTGTTGTTGGGTAGCATGCTTCATAGTGACTATTGTTTGGTGAAGTGCTCTATACTGACTGTTGTTAGGTAGGGTGCCTTATAGTAACTGTTGTTTTGTGGCATGCTCTTTAGTGACTGTTTTTAGGTAGAGTGTTCTATAGTGACTGTTGCTGGGTAGAGGACTCTACAGTGACTGTTGCTGGGTAGGTGCTCTGACATGACTGTTTTTGCTAATGAGGCTCTACATACTGACTGTTATTGGGTAGAGTGCTCTATAGTGACTTGTTGGGTAGAGTGCTCTACAGTGACTGTTTTTAGGTAGAGGGTATTATAGTGACTGTTTTTGGGTAGGTGCTCTATAGGAACTGTTTTTGTGTAAGTTCTCTATAGTGACTGTTTTTGGGTGGAGTGATCTATAGTGAAAGTTGTTTTGTAGGGTGCTCTATAATGACTGTTGCTGAGTAAAGTACTCTAGAGTTACTGTTGTTGAATAGAGTGCTTTACAGTGACTGTTGCTATGTAGGGTGCTTTATAGTGACTGTTGCTGAGCAGCAGCCTCTATAGTGACTGTTTTTGGGTAGGGTACTCTATAGTGTCTATTGTTGAATGGGTGCTCTGTGGTCACTGTTTCTGGGTAGGGTGCTCTATAGTGACTGTATATGGGTGGGATGTTAAGAGTGAGTCTTGTTGGGTAGGTGCTCCATACTGACTTTTGTTGGATAGAAGCTCTATAATGACTGTTGCTGGGTAGAGTGCTCTATACTGACTCTTCATGTGGAAGGTGTTCTATAGTGACTGTTGTTGGTTAGATTGCTTTATAGTGACTGTTGTTGGGTAGAGGAATCTATACAGACTGTTGTTGGGTAGCGGCTCTATAGAGACTGTTGTTGGGTAGGGTGCTCTATAATGACTGATGTTGGGCAGGGTGCTCTATTCTGCCTTTGGTTGGGTAGAGAATTTTATAGTGACTCTTGCTGGGTAAGGTGCTTTATAGTGACTGTTGCTAAATAGGGTGCTCTATAATGACTGTTGTTGCATAGGTGCTCTGTAATGACTGTTATTTTGTAGGGTGCCCTATAGTGACTGCTATTGTGTAGGGTGCTGTATAGTGACTGTTGTTGGGTGTAGTGCTCTGTAGTGTCTGTTGTGAAATAGAGTGCTCTACAGTGTTTATTGATGGGAAGGTTGCTCTATACTGACTGTTTTTAGGTAGGTGATCTATATTGACTGTTATTGGGTATGGTGCTCTATAGTAGCTTTTGTTGGGTTTGAGCTCTACAGTGTTTGTCGTTGGTTAAGGTGCTCTATAGTGACTGTTCGATAGTGTGTGCTATACTGACTGTTCTTGGGTATAGTGCCCTATAGTGTCTGTTGTTGGGTGGGGTGCTCAATACTGACTGTTGCTGGGTAGGGTGCTCTATAGTGACTGTTCTTGGATAGAAAGTTCTATATTGAGTGTTTTTGGATAGGGTGCTCTAGAATGACTGTTGTTGTGTAGAATGCTTTATACTGACTGTTGCTGCATAGGGTACTCTATACTGACTGTTGCTGGATAGCATGCTTTATAGTGACTGTTGTTGAGTAGGGTGCCGTATAGTGACAGTTTTTGGATAGGGTTCTCTATAGTGACTATTGTTGAATAGTTGCTCTTTAGTGACTTGCTGGGTAGGGTGCTCTATTGTGACTTCTGCTGGTTACTCCATAGTGACTGTTGCTGTGAAGGGTGCTCTATACTGACTATTGTTGGGTGCAGTGCTTTATAGTGACTGTTGTGTAGAGAGCTCTTTAGTTACTGTTGCTGAATAGCTGCTTTATTATGACTGTTGTTGAGTAGGGTGTTTTATAGCATCTGCTGTTGGGTAGGTGCTTTATAGTACCCTACTCGAAAACAGACACAGCAGAGTGCTTACACAACAACAGTCACTGTGGAGCCCTGTAACCAACAACGGTCTCTAGAGAGAACCCCACAGAACAATAGTCACTATAGTTCACAATATTCTACAACAGAATCTATAGAGCATTCTACTGAACAACAGTCACTATAAAGCACCTACCCAATAACAGTCAGTATAAACCTCCCCACTCTACAACAGTCACTATAAAGTACCTCCCTAACAAAAGTCACTATAGAGCACTCTACCCAGCAACTGTCTGTATAAATGCAACTACCCAATAACCATCAGTATAGAGCACCATACACAACAACAGTCACTAAAGAGCACCTTACCCAGCAAAAGTCTCTATAAATCACTCTATCCAAAAACAGTCACAATAGACCACACTAGCCAGCAACAGTCACTATAGAGCACCTACCCAGCAACCATCAGTTTAGAGCACCCCACCAACAGTCACTATACAGCACCTACCCAAAATAAGTCGGTATAGTTGACCATACCCAGTAACAGTCACTATAGAGTACCTACCCAACAACAGTCACTATAGAGAACCATAACCAGCAACAGTAACTATAGAGAATCTCAGCAAACAACAGTCAGTATAGGGCATCCTACCCAGCAACAAGCACTTTAGATCACCCTACCCAACACCAGTCACTATAGAGCACCCTACCAACGATAGTCACTATCGAGCAACCTACCCAGCAAGTCATTATAGAGCACTGTACACAACAGTCCTTATAGCGAGTCCTACCCAGAAACAGTCACTGTAAAGATCTCTACCCAACAACAGTCACCTATAGAGCACTCTACACAACAACACTCACTATAAAGCACCTAACCAACAACAGTCACTATAGAGCACCTACACAAAATCCTTCAGTTTAGAGCACCATACCAACAACAGTAACTATACAGCACCTACCCAGCAAAAGTCATTATACAGCATGTACTTAACAATGCTCACTATAAAGCACCCTACACAACAGAGTCACTAAAGAGCACTCTACCCAGCAACAGTCAATATAGAGAACCCCCACAGAAACAGTCATCTATAGAGCAATCTACCCAACCACAGTAACTGTAGAACACTTCACCAAACAACAGTCACTATAGAGCACTCTACAGAACAGTTACCACTATAGAGCACTCCACTCAACCAAAGTCACCCATAGAGCACTCTACCCAACTACAGTCACTATAGAAAACCCTAACCCACAATGGTAACTATAGTCAACCTACTTAACAACACTCACTAAAGAGCACACTACCCAGCAACAGTCACTATAGAGCACGTACCCAGCATCAGTCATAATAGAGCACTCTATTTAACAATGGTCAGTATAAAGCAAACCACACACAACCGTCATGATGGAGCATCCTTCACAGCAACAATTACTATAGAGCACCAAACCAACAACAGTCACTATAGAGAATCTACCCAACAACAGTAAAACAGTCACTATGTGCACCAAACACAGCAACAGTCAATATAGAGCATGTACCCAACAATGGTTACTATGTAGTACTCTACCCAGCTACAGTCTTTATAGAGAACCACTCTCAACAACAGTTACTACAGAGCACCGTACCCAGCAATAGTCACTATAGAGCATGCTGCCCAAGAACAGTCACTATAGAACACTCTACCCAGCAACAGTCACTATAGATCACTCTACAAAGAACAATCGCTTTAGAGCACCCTACCGAGCAACAGTCACTATATAGCAACCTACCCAAAAACAGTCACTATAGAGCATTTCACCCAACACCAGTAACTATAGATCAGCCTGCCCAACAACTGTTACTATAGAGCACCTATCCAACAACAGTCAGTTTAGAGCACCTATGCAACCACAGTCACTTTACAGCACCGTACCCGCCAACAGTAACTATGGAGAACCTTATCCAACAACAGTCAATATACAGAACCCACCCAACAACAGGCACTATAGATCCCTCTACAAAAAAAGCCATCAATATAAAGCACTCTATCGAACAAAAGTCACTATAGAGCACCCTACCCAAGGACAGTCACTATAGAGCACTCTACTCAACAACAGTCACTATAGAACCCTCTACCCAACGACTGTCACTATAGAGCACCTTACTCAACAACAGTCATTATCTAGAGCACTCTACACAGCAGTTACTATAGAGCCCTCCACCCAAGAACAGTTATTATAGAGCACCATACCCAACAACAGTCTCTATATTGCATTTTACCAAACAACAGCCAGTATAGAGCACATACTCAACAACAGTCATTATAAAGCACCCCTCCCAACAACAGTCACTATAGGTAATTCTACCCAGCAACAGTCACTATAGAGCCCTCTACACAACAACAGTCATTATAAAGCACCTACCCAACAACAGTCACTACAGAGCACCTTACCAAGCAACTGTCACTGTAGAGCACACTACCCAGAAACAGTCACTACAGAACACTGCCCAACAACCGTCACTATAGAGCACCCTACACAGCAATAGTCACTACAGAGTACCTACACAACAATGGTCAGTTTAGAGCACCCCACCAGCAATGGTAACTATACAGCACCTTCCCCAAAACAGTCACAATAGAGCACCCTACCCAGCAATAGTCACTATAAAGCACCTACCCAACAATAGTCACTAAAGGGCAGCTGACCCAGCAACTGTCACTGTAGAGTACCCTACCCAACAACAGTAATTATACAACACTTTACTCAACAACCATCACTACAGAGCATGCTACCAAGCAACATTCACTATAGAGCACCTACACAGCAACTGTCAGTGTAGAGCACCCTGCCAACAACTGTAACTATACAGCACCTACCAAAATAGAGTCACTATAGATTATTATACACAGCAACAGTCACTATAGAGCCCTCTACAAAAATAACAGTCACTATAGAGCACTCTACCCATCAACAGTCACTATAAAGTGCTCTACCCAGTAACAGTAACTATAGAGCACCTCTTCAACAACAGCCACTATGAGCACACTACAAAACAACAGTCACTATTGAGCACCTACACAACAGTCACTGTAGAGCACCTACCCAACAACAGTCACTATATAGCACCCTACCCCGCAACAGTCACTATAGAGAACCTACCCAAGAAGAGTTACTATAGAGTACTCTACCCAACAACTATCACATTAAAGCAAACTACCTAACAACAGTCACTATAGAGCACCCTACTCAACCACAGTCACTACAAAGCACCTGATCAACAAGAGTCACTATAGAGCACTCTTCCCAGAAACAGTCATTATAGAGGACCATACCCAAAAACAGTCACTATAGAGGACCCTACCCAACAACAGTCACCATACAGCACTCCACCCAACATGGGTGGCTATAGGACACTGTACTCACAAAGAGTCACTGTGGAGCACTTCACACAGAAACAATCAATATAGAGCATCCTACCCAGCAACAGTCAGTTAAGAGCACTCTTCTTAAAAACAGTCACTATAAGCACTCTATGAACCACAGTCACTACAGAGTACCTACAAACAACAATCATTATAGAGCACCTACCCAACAGTCACTATAGAGCACCTACCCCACATAAGGCACTATAAAGCACTTTATCCATGAACTTTCACTATAGAGCACCCTAACCAACAACAGTCACTATAGAGTACCTACATAACAACAGTCACTATAAAGCACCTACCCAACAACAGTCACTATATAGCACCCTACCCAGCAACAGTCACTATAGAGCACCTACCCAAGAACAGTTACTATAAAGTACTCTACCAAACAACTATTACATTAAAGCAAACTACCTAACAACAGTCACTGTAGTGCACCCTCCCAAACCACAGTTTCTATAGAGCACCTACTCAACAACAGTCACTATAAAGCACCTACCCAACAAGAGTCACTATAAAGCACTCAACATACAAGCACTCACTATAGAACACAGTATTCAAAAACAGTCTCTATAGAGCACTGTAACCAACAACAGTCAGTAGAGAGCACCTCACAAAACAACAGTCACTAGGGAGTCCACTACCCAACAATAGTCAGTGTAGAACACCCTACCCAACAACAGTTAATATAGAGCACTCCAGCCAACAACAGTGACAATAGAGCACCCTACAAAACAACACTTACTATAGAGCACCTTCCCAAAACCGTCACCTTAGAGCACCCTATGCAACAACAATCACTATAGAGCACCTACACAACAAGTCACTATAGAGCACCCGGCCCACCGACAGTCACTATAGAGTACCTAACAAACAACAGTCACTACAGAGCACTGTACAAAGCAACAGTCAGTATAGAAAAATTCACCCACCAAGTTATAATAGAGCACCCTACTCAGAAACAGTCACTATAGATCACACAAACAACAACAGTCACTATTGAGGACCCTATTAACAAAAGTCTTTATATAGTTACCTACCCAACAGCAGTCACAATAGGGCTCCCACTTAAAAACAGTCAGTATAGAGCACTCTGGAAAACAACCATCATTATACAGCACTGTAGTCAACAACATTCACTATAGAGCACTCTACACAACAACAGGCACTATAAAGCAATCCACCCAACAACAGTCCCCTATAATGCCCTATAACAAACAATATTAACTATAGAGTGCTTCATCCAACAACAGTAACCATAGAACTTCTACTCAACAACAGTCACTATAGAGCACCCTACCCAGAAACAGTCACTATAGAGCACCTACCTAACAACAGTCACTGTAGAGCACCCTACACAGCAAACGTCACTATAGAACACCTCCCCAAAAACTGTCACTATAGAGCACCCCACCTAACAACAGTCTCTATGCACCACCTACACAACAACAGTTACTATAGAGCACCATACCCAGCAACAGTAAGTATACAGCACCCCAACAATCAATAGTCACTATAGAGCACCTACCAAACTACAGTCACTAGAGAGCACCCTGCCCAGCAACAGTCATTTTAAAGCACTCCACTCAACAACAGTAACTATGGAGCATTCTACTCAACAACAGTCAGTATAGATCATCCTACCCAACAAAAGTCACTATAAAGCACCCTACCTAACAACAGTCACTATAGAGCACCCCACCTAACAACAGTCTCTATGCACCACCTACACTACAACAGTTACTATAGAGCACCATACCCAGCAACAGTAAGTATACAGCACCCCAACAAACAATAGTCACTATAGAGCACCTACCAAACTACAGTCACTAGAGAGCACCCTGCCCAGCAACAGTCATTTTAAAGCACTCCACTCAACAACAGTAACTATGGAGCATTCTACTCAACAATAGTCAGTATAGATCATCCTACCCAACAAAAGTCACTATAAAGCACTCTACCTAACAACAGTCACTATAGAGCACCATACCCAACAAAAGTTACTATAGAGCACTCTATCCAACAACAGTCACTATGGAGCACCCTACCCAGCAATAGTCACTATAGAACACATTATCCAACAACAGTCACTAGGGTCACTCCACCCAAAATCTGTCACTACAGAGCACTCTATCCAACAATAGTCTCTATAGAGCACCTACCCAACAACATTCACTACAGAGTTTTTTTCCCAAAAACAGTCAATATAGAGCACTCCACACAAAAACAGTCACTATAGAAAACCCATTTCAACAACAGTCACTGTAGACCTCCCTACCCAACAACAGTCACAATAGAGCACCTACCCAACAACAGTTAGTATAGAGCACCCTATTTAGCAACAGTCACTGTGAAACACCATCCCCAGAAACAGTCACTATAGAGCACTCTACCAAACAGCAGTCACTATAGAGAACCCTACCAACACCAGTCACTATAGAGCACCATACCTAAAAATGTCACTATAGAGCACCTGCCCAACAGTCATCACAATAGAGTCCCTACCAAGCAATATTCACTATAGAGCACCAACCCAACAACAGTCACTTTAGATTGCATACCCAACAATGGTCACCACAGAGCACTCTATATAACAACAGTTATAATAGACACTGTACCCCACAACAATCTCTTTAGAGCACCCTACCCCACAAAAGTCACTATAGAGCTCCTATATAACAACAGTCAATATAGAGCATTCTACTTTAAAACAGTCACAGCAGAGGACTCTATTCAACAACAGTCACTGTAGAACACTACACAACAACAGTCACTATAGAGAACTACACTCCAAAACATTCTTCTATAGAGCACTCTAACCAACAACAGTCATTATAAAGCACCACAAAAAACAGCAGTCACTTTAAGCCACCTATGGAACAACAGTCACTATAAAGAAACCTACTGAGCAACCGTCACTATAAAGTACCATCCTAATTAACATCACTATAAAGTAAGATACCCAGAAACATTCACCATAAAATACCCCACCCAACAAAAGTCACTATAGAGCACACCAAACAACTGCAGTCACTATAGAGCCCCTATCAAACAAAAGTCACTAAAAAGTATCCTAAGCAAAAACAGTCACTATAGAGCACCCTACCAAACAAGAGTCCCTATAGAGCACCTACCCTACAATAATCACTATAAAGCACCTACCCAACAAGAGTCACTATAGAGAACCTACCCAACCACTGTCACTGTAGAGCACTAAACCAACAACAGTCACTACAGAGCACTCTAAACAGAAACAGTCACTATAGAGCACTTTACCCAGCAACACTCACTATAGAGCACCCTTCTCAAACACAGTCAGTATAGGGTACCCTACCGAACAACAGTCCCTATAAAGCACCTACCCAACAACAGTCACTATATAGTACCTACCCAGCAAGAGTCACTATAGAGCACCTACCCAACAACAGTCACTATAGAGCAGAAACCAAAAAACAGTCACTATAGAGCACTCAACATAGAAACAGTCACTATGGAGCACAGTTTTCAAAAAGAGTCACTATAGAGCACTCTAAATAACAACAGTCAGTATAGAGCACCCTACTGGACAACAGTCACTTTGGAGCATGCTACCCAGCAACAGTAACTATAGAACACTTTTTTCAACACCAGTTATTATAAAGCACTCCAACAAACAACATCACGATAGAGCACCCTACCCAACAACACTCACTATACAGCAGCTACCCAAAAACAGTCACCATAGAGCACCCTACACAACAACAGTCACTATAAAGCACATAACCAACAACAATCAGTATAGAGCACCTGACCCAACAACAGTCACTATAGAGTACCTACCAAACAACATTCACTAAAGAGCACTATACCAAGCAACAGTCACTATAGGACAACCCACACACCAACAGTCACAATAGCACACCCTATCCAGAAGCAGTCACTATAGAGCACACAACCCAACAACATTCATTATAGAGCACCCTATTAACAAGAGTCTCTATTTTTTTACCTACCCAACAACAGTTACTATAGATCTCCAACTTAACAAAAGTCGCTTTAGACCACTCTGGGGAACAAACATCATCATACAGCACCATACCCAATAACAGTCACTATAGAACACTCTACACAACAACAGCCACTATAAAGCACTCCTCTTAACAACCATCACTTATATTGCACTGTAGCCAACAACATTAACTGTAAAGCACTTCACCCAACAACAGTCAACATAGAGCCCCTACCCAACAACAGTCTCTACAGAGCATCCTACCCAGTAACAGTCACTATAGGGCACCTACCAAACAACAGTCATTATGGAGTATCCTGCCCATAAATAGCCAAAATAGAGTACTTACACAACAAAAGTCACTATAGAGCACTCTACACAGAAACAGTCAGTATAGAGAACTCAACCCAACAACAGTCACTATGAATTACACTATCCAAGAACAGTCACTATAGAGCATGCTTCTTAACAGTCACTATTTTGAGCCCTGTACACAACAGTCACTACAGAGAACCCTAACAAATGAGAGTCATTATTGAGCCCTCTACCCAGAAAGAGTCACTATGGAGAATTATACTTAACAACAGTCACTATAGAGCCCTCCACCCAACAATTGTCATTATAGAACAACCATGCAACAAGTCACTATAAAGCACTCTATTTAACAACAGTAACTATAGAGCACCCTACCTAAAATCAGTCACTATAGAGCACAAAAGCAACAACAGTCACTATAGACAACTCTACCCAGCAACAGTCACTATAAAGCACCTACCCAACAACAGTCACTATAAAGCACTCTACACAACAACATTTATTATAGAGTAATGTGCCCAACAACAGTCACTATGGAGCATTCTATCCAACAACAGTCACTATACAGCACCTACCCAAACAAAGTCACTACAGAGGACTTTACCCAACAACAGTCACTGTAGAACACTCTGCACAAAAGCAGTCACTATAGGGAACTCCACCCCACAACAGTCTTTCATACGGCACTCTAACCAACAACAGGAATTATAAAGCACACCAACCGACATCAGTCACTATAGTCCACCTTTTAAACAACAGTCACTATAGAGAACCCTACTGAGCAACCGTCACTACACAGTACCTTTCCAACAACTTTTATTAGAGAGTAATCTACCCAGCAAGAGTCACCATAGAGCACCCCACCCAACAACAGTCACTATAGAGCATGTTAACCAGCTACAGTCACTATAGAGCACCTACCCAACAAAAGTCACTATAAAGTACCCTACACCACAACAGTCACTATAGAGCTTCCTACCAGGCAACAGTCACTGTAGAGCATCCTACCCAACATCAGTCAGTATAGAGCACCCTACTCAACAACAGTCCCTGTAGAGCACCTACAAAACAACAGTCAATATAGATAACCCTACCAAGCAACAGTCAATATAAAGAACCATATGCAACCACAGTCACCATAGAGCACCCTACAGAACAGTCACTATAGAGCACCTACCAAACAACAGTCACTATAGTGCACCTACCCAACAAGAGTCACTATAGAGAACCTTCCCAACAACACTCACTATAGAGCACAAACCCAACAATGGTCACAACAGAGCACTCTACACAGCAACAGTCACTATGGAGCACCCTACTCAGCAACACTCACTATAAAACACTCTACCCAGAGTAGTCAGTATAGAGCACCCTACCCAACAAAAGTCACTATACAGCCCTTCACCATAGAAGAGTCAGTATAGAGCACCCTACACAGAAACAGTCACTATAGAGCACTAACATCACAACAGTCACTATAAAGCACCCTATACAACAACAGTCACCATAGAGCACCCTAACAAACAATAGTCATTATAGAGCACTTACCAAACAACAAACTCAATAAACACCTGACCCATCAACAGTCACTATAGAAACACCCACCAATTAACAGTCACAGTAGCGCACCCTACAAAGAAGCAGTCACTATAGAGCACTCAACCCAAAAACAGTCACTGTAGAGCACCCTATTAAAAACTGTCTAAAGAGTTCCACACACAACAACAGTCACTGTAGATTACCTACCGAGCAACAGTCATAATAGAACACCCTACCCAACATCAGTCAGTATGGAGCACCTCACCCAACAACACTCTAGAGTACCTACTCAAAAACAGTCGCTATAGGGTACTCTAAACAGCAACAGTCAGTATAGAGAACTTCACTTAGCAACTGTCACTATAGAGCACCCTACTCAGCAACAGTCAGTATAGATCACCCTACTTAACAGCACTAACCATAGAGGACCCTACAAATAATAGTAACTATAGAGCACCCTACCCAACAACAGTCACAATAGAGCACACTAACAGTAACAATCACTATAGAGCACCCTAGTGAAAAAGAGTCCCTTTAGAACACTAGACCCAGCAACAGCCATGACAGAGCTCCCTACCGAGCAAGAGTCACTATTGATCTCTCTACCATACCACACTCAATTTAGAGCACCCTACTCAGCAAGAGTCACTTTAGAGCACCTTATGAAACAACAGTCTCTATAGAGAACTCCACACAACAATAGTAACTATAAAGCACCCTACTCAACAACAGTAACTATGTAGAGCACTGTACCCAACAACAGTCACTATAGAGCACCCTACCATACAAGAGTCACTATAGAGCACTACACTCAAATATTATTATAGAGCACACTACTTAACAGCACTCACTATAGGGCACCCTACCAAACAACAGTCACTATTTAGAGCACTGTACGTAACAACAGTCACTATACAATACCCCAGTCAGCAACAGTCACTATCTAGAGCACTCTACCCAAAAAGAGTCACTATAAGGCACCCCACCTAGCCACAGTCAGTATAAGGCACCCCACCCAACAACAGTCACTGTACAGCTTTTTACCCAACAACAGTCACTAAGGAGCTGTCTACACAACAACAGTCACTATGGAGAACTTTACCCAAAAACAGTCACTATAGAGCACTCTACCCAAAAACAGTCACTTTAGAGCAACTACACGTTAGTAAATATAGAGCAATCTACCCAACTACTGTCACTATAGAGCACCCTTTCCAACAACAGTCACTGTAGAGCACCTATGCAACAACAGTCAATATAAAGCACTCTACCCAACAACAGTTACTATATAACACTGTACCCAACAACAGTCACTTTAGAGCACCCTACCCAAAAAAGAGTCACTGTAAAGAGCATACCCAACAACAGTTACTATAGAACACCCTACTCAAAAACTGTCACTATAGAGCATTCTACACAACAGTCACTAAAAGCACTCTACACAACAAAAGTCACTATAGAGCACTGAAAATCAACAACAGTCAGTATAAAGCACCTACCCATAATCAAGCACTACGACACACTCAACCCAACAACCATTACTATCGAGCACCATACCCAACAACAGTCATTACAAAGCACCTTACCCAACAACAGTAACTACAGAAAAAACTACCCAACAACCGTCACTATAGAACTCTCTACACAACAACAGTCAGTATAGACAACTTCACCTTACAACAGTCACCTATAGGGCACTCTAACTAACAACATTCATTATAATGCACCCCAACAAACAACAGTCACTATAGACCATTTATCCAACAACAGTCACTATAGACCCTATTTCCGAGCAACCGTCACTATGGAGCACATACCCAACAACCATCACTATAGAGTACTCTACTCAGCAACAGTCATCATAGAGCACCCTACACAACAATAGCCACTATAGAGCACACTACCCAGCAACAGTCACTATGGAGCACCTACCCAACAAAAGTCACTATACAGCCCTCTAAGCAACAACAGTCACTATAGAGCACTCTACCCAGAACCAGTCACTATAGAGCACCCTACCCAACAACAGTCACTATAGAGCATTCTACACTATTGTGCACGGTGCTCTATAGTGTCTGGTTTTTGATATGGTGCTCTATAGTGACTCTTGTTGAGTACAGTGTTCTATATTGACTACTGTTGGGTAGAGTGTTCTATAGTGACTGTTGTTGGGTAAAGTGCTCTCTAAAGACTGTTCTTGGGTAGGGTGTTTTTAGTGATTATTGTTGGGTAAAGTGCTCTATAGTGACTCTTGTTTGGTAGGGTTCTCTATACTACTGACTGTTTTGAGGTAGGTTGCTCTATAGCGACTGTTGTTTCATTGGGTATTCTATAGTTACTGTTGTTAAATAGAGTGCTCTAGATACTGACTGTTGGGATCGTGCTTGGTAGTGACTCTTGTGTACTGTGCTCTATAGTGACTGTTGCTGGGTAGGGTGCTTTATAATGACTGTTGTTGGGTGTGGTGCTCTACAGTGACTGTTGCTGTATAGAGTACTGCATAGTGACTCTTGTTGGGTAAGTGCTTTATTGTGACGGATTTTCAGTATGAGTTCTATACTGATGGTTCCTCGTAGGCTGCTCTATAATTACTGTTGTGGGTAGGGTGTTCTATAGTGACTGATTTTGGGTAGGGTGCTCTATAGTGACCATTGTTGAGTAGCTTGTTCATTGTTGAGTAGCTTGTAGAATGTTCTATAGTGACTCTTATTGAGTGGTGTGCTCTATGGCGACTGTTGTTGAGTAGGGTGCTCTATAGTGACTGTTGTTGGATAGGTGCTCTATAGTGACTGTTGTTGTGTGGGGTGGTTTCTAGTGACTGTTGTTGGGTAGGTGCTCTATAGTGACTGTGGTTGTGTAGATTTATCTATAGTGACTGTTGTTGGGTGGTGTGCTATATACTGACTGTTGTTGATTAGAATGCTCTATAGTGACTGTATTTAAGTAGAGTGCTCTGTAGTGGCTATTGTTTGGCAGGGTGCTCTAGAGTGACTGTTTTTAGGTAGGGTGCTCTCTAGTGACCGTTTTTTGAGTAGTGTGCTCTGTAATGACTGTTGCTAATTAGGTTACTTTATAAAGACTATTGTTGAGTGGGTTGCTCTATAGCAACTGTTGTTGGATAAGAGATCTATAGTGACTGTTGTTGCATGGGGTGCTTTATAGTGACACTTGTTGGTTAGATGCTCTACGATGACTGTTGTTGTGTAGATTGATGTATACTGACTGTTGTTGGGTGGGGGGCTCTATAATGATCGTTGCTGTGTGGGGTGCTCTATTGGAACTGTTGTTGCTTAGAGTTCTCTAAATAGTGACTGTTGTTATGTAGGGTGCTCTGTAGTGACTGTTGTTGGGTAAAATACTCTATAGTGACTGTAATTGGGTAGAGTGCTCCATAGTGACTGTTATTTAGTAAGTTGCTCTATAATGACTTTTGTTGGGTAGGTGCACTATAGTGACTGTTTTTGGTTAGGGTGCTCTCTAGTGACTTTTATTGGGTATGGTGCTCTATAGTTACTGTTTCTGGGTAGAGTCCTCTATAGTGACTTATTTTGGGTAGGTGCTGTATAGTGATGCTGTTGTGTAGGTGCTCTACTGTCACTGTTGTTTGTTAGGGTGCTCTATAGCGGCTGTTGATGGTAGGGTGATCTATAGTGAATGTTGTTGTGTATGGTTCTCTATCATGACTGTTGTTGGGTAGGGTGATTCATAGTGACTATTGCTAGGTGTGGTGCTCTATAATGACTGTTGTTGTGTAAAGGGTTCTACACTGACCCTTGCTTGGTAGATGCTTTATAGTGACTCTTGTAGTGTAGATGCTGTATAGTGTCTGTTGTTGATGAGAGGGGTCTATTTTGACTGTTGTTGGGTAGAGTGCTTTATATTGACTGTGGCTAAGTAGGCTGCTCCATAGTGACTGTTGTTAGTTGAGGTTTTTTATAACGACTGTTGTTGGGTAGTATGCTCTATAGTAATTGTTGTTTGGTAGGTGCTTTATACTGAATGTTGTTGGGTGGAGTGCTCTATAGGTGACTGTTGTTGGGTGGAGTGTTTCATAGTGACTATTGTGTAGAGTGCTCTATAGTGACTGTTGTTGGCTAGAGTGCTCTATAGTGACTGTTAATGGTAGGGTGCTTTATAGTGACTTTCTGAGGTGTGTTCACTGTGTCGTGTGTATTTGTGAAATGTATTTACTGTGTAGTGTGTGTAGTCAGTCGTCTGTATGAGGTTTCTTCAATATGACATGTGTGTATAATGAGTAGTGTGTGTGTTAAGTGTGTGCATTCTAAAGTGTGTGTGGTGACTGCTGTGTGTCTGTGTACATTGTGTGAACTGTGGAGTGTGTCTTTTTTGAGTTGTGTGTGTCTGTGTAAAATGTGCATACTGTGGAGGGTTATGTGTGTGGTGAGTGGTGTGTCTGTGTGAGTTTTGTGCACTCTTTAATATGTGAGTGGTGCATGTCTGTTTTAGGTGGGTGCACTGTGGAGTATGCATGTGGAGTGTGTGTGGTGATTGGTGTGTGTCTGCATGAGGTTCCTGCACTGTGGAGTGTGTGTGTTGTGAGTGGTGTGTGCTTGTATAAGGTGTGTACACTGTGTAGTATGCATGTGTTGAGTAGTGTGTGTGTATGTGTGAGATGTATGTACAGTGGAGTGTGAGTTTGCCACGTGTGTGGTTAGTGGTGTGTGTCTGTGTTAGATGTCCACACTCTGGAGTGTGTGTGTTGTGTGGTGTGTGTCTGGATGAGGTGTGTGCATTGTGAAGAGTGTGTGCATGGTAAGTGGTGTGTGTCTGCGTGAGGTGTGTGCACTGTGTAGAGTGTGTTTTCTACAGTGTGTGTGAGGTGTGTTCAATGTGGAGTGTGTGTGCAAAGTGGATTGTTTTTGTGTGAAATGTGTGCACTGAGTGTGTGTGTTGAGTGTGGGTGCTGACAAGTGTGTGACTGTGTGAGGTGTCTGCATTGTGAATAAGGTGTCAGCTGATCAATGTTTGTATGATGTGTGCACATTTTGGTGTTTGTGGAGTTTGTGTGGTGCGTGCTGTGTGTCTCTGTAAAATGTGTGTATTCTGGAGTGTGTGTGAGTGTCCTGAGTAGTGTTTGTCTGAAGTATGTGCACTTTGGATTATGTGTGATGTGTGTGGAGTGCACGGTGTGTCTCTTTGTAGGGTGTGTGCACTGTGGATGGTGTCTGTGTGGTAAGTTGTGTGAATGGGTGAAATGTGTGCACTGTGGAGTGTGTGCATGATGAGTGGTGTGTGTCTGTGTGAGCTGTGTGCACTGTAAAGTGTGTCTGTAGTAAGTTTTGTGTCTGTGTGAGGTTGTGATACATGGATTGTGTGTGTAAAGTGTGTGTATTAAGTTTTGTGTGTCTGTGAGGTGTATGCACAGTGGAGTGTGTGTGGAGTGTGTGTGGTGAGTGGTGTGTGTCTGTGTAGAGTGTATGCAGTTTGGATGTGGTGGGCAGTGGGTGGTGTGTGTCTGTGTAAAGTGTGTGCCGTGTGGAGTGTGTGCGGTCAGTGGTGTATGTCTTTGTGAGGTGTGTTCATTGTGTAGTGTTTGTGGTGAGTGGTGTGCCTATGTTAAATGTGTGCACTGTGAAATGCGTGTGAAGTGTGTGTTGTGTGTTTGTGTAAGATGTGTTTACTTTGTACTCTGTGTGATCAGTCATTTGTCTGCATGAGGTTTCTTTAATGCAAAGTGTGTGTGTCATGAGGTGTGTGTTTGAGGTGTTAGCACTATAAACTGTGTGTGCAGTGACTGCTATGTGTCTCTGTGAGTTGTGTAAACTTTAAAGTGTGTGTTTGGTGAGTGGTGTGTGCCTGTGTGAAGTGTGTGCACTGTGGAATGTGTGTGATGTGAGTGTTGTGTGTCTTTGTTAGGTGTGGTTTACTGTGAAGTGTGTGTGGTCAGTCTTGTGTGTGTTTGAGGTTTTTTCACTGCAAAGTGTGTGTGTTGTGAGTTCTGTGTGTCTGTGTAAAATGTGTGCACTGTAGAGTGTTATGTTTGTGGTGACTGGTGTGTCTGAGTTGTGTGCACTGTTTAATGTGTAAGTGGAGTGTGTTTGTTTAAGATGTGTGCACTATGGAGTATGTGTGTGCAGTTTGTGTTTTGACTGGTGTGTGTGTGAGGTGTCTGCACAGTGGAGTGTTTTTTGCTGAGTGGTGTGTGCCTGTGTGAGGTGTGTGCACTGAGTAGTATTCATGTGATGAGTGATGTGTGTCTGTGTAAGATGTATGCACAGTAAAAAGTGATTGTGCAGTGTGTGGTAAGTGGTGTGTGTCTTTGCTAGGTGTCTGCACCCTGGAGTGTGTGTGTTGTGTGGTAAGTGTCTGTGTGAGGTGAGTGCACTATGGAGTGTGTGTGGTGAGTGGTATGTCTGTGTTAGGTGTCTGCACTATGGATGTTGTGTTTGGTGTGTATTGTCTGTGTGGGGTGTGTGTTTTATGTAGTGTGTTTATCATGAGTGGTGTGTTTGTGTGAGGTGTGTGCACTGTGCTGTTTGTGTGTGTTTGTGTGGTGAGGGGTGTGTTTCTCTGTGTGGTTCGTGCACTGAGGAGTGTATATGGTCAGTGGTTTGTGTCTTTGTGATGTGTGCACATTGTGCAGTGGGTTTCTGGTGAGTCATGTGCCTGTGTGAGGTGTCTGCACTGTGGAATGTTTGTGTGGTGAGTGCTTTGTGTTTGTGTGAGGTGTGCTTACTGTGTAGTGCGTGTGGTCAGTAGTGTTCCTGTATGTGGTGTCTTCACTGTGGAGTGTGTGTCATAAGTGGTATGTGTCTGTGTGAGGTATGTGCACTGCGGAGTGTGTCTTTGTGGTGGGTTGTGGGCCTATGTTAGGTGTCTTCACTGTGGAATGTGTGTGGTGTTTGTTCTGTGTCTCTGTTAGGTGTGTTCTCTATGTAGTTTGTGTGGTAAGTTGTATGTCTGTGTTTGGTGTCTGCACTGGGGGTTGTGTGTTTGGTGAGTGGTTTGTGTCTGTGTGACATGTGTGCACTGTGTATTGTGTGGGTATTTTGAGTTGTGTGTGTTTGTGTGTGATGTGTGCACTGTGCAGATTGTGTTTTTGTGGTGATTGGTGTGTGTCTGTGTGAGGTGTGTGCACTGTGGAGTGTATGTGTGGTGAGTGTTTTGTGTCTGTGTGAGGTGTGTGTACAGTGAAGTGTGTGTGGTGTGTGTGGTGAGTGGTGTGTCTGTGTGGGTTGAGTGCACTGTGTAGTGTGTGTGGTGATTGGTATGTCTGTTAGGTACTGCACTTTGGAGTGTGTGTTTGGTGAGTATTTTCTGTCTTTGTGTGGTGTGTGCATTGTGTAGTGTGTGTATGTTGAGTGGTGTGTGTTTGTATGAGGTGTGTGCCTTGTGCAGTTTTTGTGGGTTGGTGTGGTGACTGGTGTGTGTCTGTGTAAGGTGCATGTAGTGTGGAGTGTACGTGTTTTTAGTGGTTGTGTGTCTTTTTAACGTGTGTTCATCGTGCACTGTGTGTTTCTTATGAGTGGTGTGCCTTTGTGAGGTGTCTGTACGGCAGAAAATGTGTCTTTTGAGTTTTGTGTGTCTGTGTAAAATGTATTTACTGTATGTTGTGTGTGGTAATTCGTGTTTCTTTATAAGGTTTTTCAATGTGGAGTGTGTGTGTCATGAGTGTTGTGTGTGAGGTGTGTGCACTGTGGAGTGTGTGTGGTGACTGCTTTATGTCTGTGTAAATTCTGTAACCTGTGAAGTGTGTGCTTGTTGAGTGGTGTGTGTCTGTGTGAAATATGTGCACTGTAGAGTGTTATGTGTGTGGTGAGTTTTGTGTGTGTGAGTCATGCGCACTCTTTAATGTGTGAATGTTGTGTGTCTTTTAAAAGTGTGTGCACTGTGGGGTTTTTGTGTGGAGTATGTGTGGTGACTGGTGTGTGTCTGCATGAGGTGTTTGCACTGTGGACTGTGTGTGTGGTAAGTAGTGGGTGCCTGTGAGGTGTGTGCACTATGTATTGTGCATGTGATGAGTGTTGTGTGTTTGTGTGAGATATATGCACAGTGGAGTGTGGGTGTGTGGTGTGCTTGGTAAGTGGTGTGTGTCCCTGCTTGGTGTCTGCCCTCTGGAGTGTGTGTGTTGTGTGGTTTGTGTCTGTGTGAGGTGGGTGCACTGTGGAGAGTGTGTACGTTTTAAGTTGTGTGTGTCTGCATGAGGTGTGTGCATGGTGGAGTGTTTGTGTGCCAATTGGTATTTTCCCTGTTAAGTGTGTGCACCATGAAGTATGGGTGTGAAGTCAGTGGTGTGTGTCTGTGTGAGGTGTGTGCACTCTGAAGAGTGTGTGTCATAAGTGACTTGTGTTTGTGTGAGGTTTATGCATGGTGAAATGTGTGTGGTAAATCTTGTGTGTCATTGTGAGGTGTGTGCACTGTGTGGTGAGTGGACTGTGTAATGAGTGTGTATGGTGAGAGGTGTGTGTTTGGGTTAGGTGTGTACAGAGTACTGTGTGTGATTTTATGGTGTGTGGTGTGTGTCTGTGTTTGGTGTGTGCACTCTGGAGTGTGTGTGGTCAGAGCTGTGTGTTTGTGTCAAGTGTGTGCATAGTGGAGTGTGTGTTTGTGGTGAGTAGTGTGCCTTTGTGAGGTGCTTGCACTGTGAAATGTGTGTGTGGTGGGTGCTCTGGGTCTCTGTTAGGTGTATTCACTGTGTAGTGTGTGTGTTCAGTAGTGTTACTGTATCAGGTGTATTCACTGTGAAGTGTGTGTCTTGAGTGGTGTGTGTCTGTGTGAGGTTTTTGCAGTGTGGAGTGTGTGTGGTCAGTGGTGGGTGTCTTTGTGAGGTGTGTTCACTGTGCAGTGTGTTTGTGGTGAGCATGTGCCTGTGTGAGGTGTCTGCACAGTGAAATGTTTGTGTGGTCTTGTGTGCCTGTGTGTCTGGTGTTGGGTGAAGTGCTCTATAGTGACTGTTGTTAAATAGGGTGCTGTATACTGACTGTTGTTGCATAAGTTGCTCTATAGTGACTGTTGTTGGGTAGGGTCCTCTATAATGACTGTCGTATGGTACAGTACTCTATACTGTTTTGTGTAGGGTGCTCTGTAGTGACTGTGGCTGGGTAGAGTACTTTGTAAAGACAGATATTATGTAGAGTGCTCTCTAATGACTGTTGCTGCATAGGGTGCTGTATAGTGACTCTTTCTGATAGGGTGCTTTATACTGTCTGTTTTTAGGGGGTTCTCTATAGTGAGTGTTGCTTTGTAGAGTGCTCCATAGTGACTGTTGCTGGGTAGGTTGCTCTATAGTGACTATTGTTGGGTAGGTGCTATATAGGGACTGTTGCTGGGTAGGGTGCTGTATAGTGACGTTTTGTGTAGGTGCTGTATAGTGAGGGTTGTTGGTGGTGTGCTCTAAACCAACAGTTGAAGGGTAGGTGCTCTATTGTGACCGTTGTGGGGTACAGTGCTCTATAGTGACTGTGGTTGGTTTGAGTGCTCTATAGTGACTGTTGTTGGGTATGGTGCTGTATAGTAACTGATGTTGGGTAGGGTGCACCTTGGTGACTAATATTGGGTAGGCGCTCTATAGTGACTGTTGTTGGGTGGGATGCTCAAGAGTGATGGTTGTTGGGTAGGTACTCTATAGTGAGTTGCTCTAGATAGAGTGCTCTTGATTCGTATGATACTATATAGTTACTGTTGTTGGGTAGACTGCTCTATAGTCACTGTGGCTGGGTAAGGTGCTCTATAGTGACTGTTGTTGTGTAGGTGCTCTACAGTGACTGTTGTTGTGTACAGTGCTCTAAAGACACTGTTGTTTGTTACAATGCTCAATAGTGAATGTTGTTAAATAGGTGCTTTGCAGTGACTGTTGTTAGTTAGGTTTTCTATAGTGACTGTTGTTGGGTAGGTGCTTTATAGTGATTGTTGTTGGATAGAGGCTCTACAGTGATTTTTGTTGCCTAGGGTGCTCTATGGTGACAGTTGTTGGTATTCTGCTATACAGTGACAGTTGTTGGGTAGGGTGCTCTATAGTAACTGTTGCTTGGTAGGGTCTTCTATAGTGACTGTTGTAGGTAGTGTGCTCAATAGTGACTCTTGTTGGGTAGAGTGCTCTATAGATGACTGTTGCTGGGTGGAGTGCTATATAGTGACTGATTTTGGGTAGGGTTCTCTATAATGAGTGTTGCTGGGTACGGTTCCCTATAATGACTGTTGCTGGGTAGAGTGCTCTATAGTGAATCTTGTCAGTAGGGTGCTTTATCGTGACTGCAGTTGGGTGGGGTGCTCTATGTTGAGTGTTTCTGGGTAGGGTGTTTTATATTGACTGTTGTTCGGTAAGGTTCTCTATAATGACTGTTGCTTTGTAGAGTGCTCTATAGTGAATGTTACTGGGTGGGGTGCTCTATAGTGACTGTTATTGGGTAGGTGCTCTATAGTGACTGTTGCTGGGTAGGGTGCTGTATAGTGACTGTTGTAGGTAGGTGCTGTATAGTGTCTTTGCTGGTGTGCTCTAAACTGACGTTTGAAGGGTAGGTGCTCTATTGTGACTGTTGTGGATTAGGGTGCTCTATAGTGACTGTTGTTGGTTAGAGTGCTCTACAGTGACTGTTTCTGGGTATGGTGCTCTACAGTGACTGTTGCTGGGTAGGGTGTTCTTTGGTGGCTAATGTTGGATAGGTGCTCTATAGTGACTGTTGTTGGGTGCGGTGCTCAAGAGTGACATTTTCTGGGTAGTTGCTCTATAGTGAGGTACTCTAGATAGAGTGCTTTTGATGGGTATGATACTCTATAGTGATTGTTGTTGGGGAGAGTGCTCTATAGTCACTGTAGCTGGATACAGAGCTCTATAGTGACTGTTGTTGAGTAGGTGCTTTATAATGAATGTTGCTGGGCAGGGTGCTCTATTGTGACTGTTTTTGGGTAGGTACTGTATAGTGGCTGATTTTGGTGGGGTGCTCTAAACTGACAGTGGCTTGTTAGATGCTTTCTAGGGACTGTTGTGGGGTAGGGTGCTCTATAGTGACGGTTGTATTGTAGAGTGCTCTACGGTTACTGTTGCTGTGTATGGTGCTCTACAATGACTGTTGCTGTGTAGGGTGCTCTTTGGTGCCTATTGTTGGGTAGGTGCTCTATGCTTACTGTTGTTAGGTAGGTGCTCTATAGTGACGCTTGATGGGTAGGATACTTTATAGTGAATGTTGTTTAGTAGAGCGCTCCATGGTGACTGTGGCTGGGTAGGCTGCTCTACACTGAGTGTTTTTGGGTACATGCTTTATAGTGTCTATTGTTGGGTAGGTGCTCTATAGTGACCATTGTGGTTGGGGTGCTCTATAGTGACTTTTGCTGGGTAGAGTGCTCTCCATTGACTGATGTTTTGTACGTGCTCTATAGTGACTGTTGCTGGGTAGGGTGCTGTATAGTGACTATTGTTGGGTCAGTGCCCTATGGTGCCTGCTGTTGAGTGGGGTGCTTTACAGTGATGTTTGTTGGGTAGAGTGCTTTATAGGTGAATGTTATTTGGTGGAGTGCCTTATAGTGGCTGTTGTTGAGAGTGTTCTTTAGTGACTGTTATTGGATAGAGGGCTCTATCATGACTGTTGTTGTTTATAGTGCTTTGTAGGTGACTGTTGTTAGGTGGAGTGCTTTGTAGTGACTCTTGTTGAATTGGGTTTTCTATAGTGACTATTTTTGGGTACAGTGCTTTATAAAGACTGTTGCTTGGTAGAGTGCCCTATAGTGACTCTTGTTGGTAGGGTGTTCTATAGTGGCTGTTGTTGGTAGATGGCTCTGTAGTGACTGTTGCAAGTTAGGGTGCTCTATAGTGACAGTTGTAGTGTAGGTGCTCTATAGTGACTGTTACTGGGTAAGGTGTTTCATAGTGATTGTTTTTGGGTAGGTGCTGTATAGTGCTGGTTGCTGGTGAGGTGCTCTAAACTGACGGTTGCTGAATGTGTTCTCTATAGTGACTGCTGTTGGGTAAAGTGCTCTATGATTATTGTTGCAGGGTATGGTGATCTACAGTGACTTGCTGAGTAGGGTGCTCTTTGGTGACTACTGTTGGGTAGGTTATCTATAGTGACTGTTGTTGGTTTGGGTTCTCTAGAATGACTTTTGTTGGGTAGGTGCTCTATAGTGACTCTTGTTTGGTATAATACTCTATACTGAATGTTGTTTTGTAGAGTGTTCTATTGTAACTGTGGCTGGGTAGAATGCTCTATAGTGACTGTGGCTAGGTAGGGTAATCTATACTGAATGTTTCTGGGTGGCATGCTCTATAGTGACTGTTGTTAAATAGAGTGCTCTATAGTGACTGTTCTTGTGTAGGGTGCTCTGTAGTGACTGTTTTTGGGTAGAGTGCTGTATAGTGAGGGTTTTTTGTAGAGGGCTCCATACGGACTGTTATTGGGTAGATGTTCTATAGTGACTATTGTTGGGCAGGGTGTTCTATAGTGACAATTGTTGGGTAGGTGCTCTATAGTGACTGTATTTTGGTAGGATTTTCTATAGTCACTGTTTTTGGTTGGGTGCCCTATAATGACTGTTGTAGCATAGGGTGCTCTATAGTGACTGTCATTGTGTAGGGTGATCTATAATAACTGTTGTTGAGTAGGTGCTCTATAGTGTCTGTTGCTGTATAGGATTCTCTATGGTGACTGTTGTGGGGTGGGGTGCTCTATAGTGACTGTTGCTGCATATTGTAATCTATGCTGGCAGTTGTTGGGTAGGTGCTCTATAGGACTATTGCTTAGTAGAGTGGTATACAGTGACTGTTGTTGGGAAGGTGCTCTATAGTGACTGTTAGGTAGAATGATCAAAGTGACTGTTGTTGGATGTGATACTCTATAATAACTGTTGTTGGGTAGAGTGCTCTATAGTGATAGTTGTGTAGAGTTGTTTGCAGTGACTGTTGCTGTGTAGAGGGCTTTTTAGTGACTCTTGGTCGGTAGGTGCTCTATAGTGACTGCCGTTGAATAGGGTGCTCTCTAGTCACTGTTGTTTGGTAGGGTGCTTTAGAGTGACTTTTGTTGCGTAGGTGCTCTATAGTGACTGTTGTTTGGTATAGTGACCTATAGTGATTCTTGTTCAGTAGGGTCCTCCATAGTGACTGTTTTTGGTAGGGTGCTTTATAGTCACTGTTTTTGCATTGGTGCTCTATATTGACTGTTGCTGGTTTGTGTGCTCTATATTGACTGTTGTTAAGTAGGTGCTCTACAGTGACTGTTGTTTTTGTGTTGTGGTCTATAGTCTCTGATGTTGTGTAGAGTGCTATACAGGTGATTGTTGTTGGATGGAGTTCTCTATAGTGACTGTTTCTGTGTAGAGTACTTTATAGTGGCTGTTGTATGGTAGAGTGCTCTATAGTGACTGCTGGTGGGTAGGTTCTCTATTGTGACTCTTGTTGGATTGGGTGATAATAGTGACTGTTTTTGGGTATGCTGCTCTATAACAACTGTTGTTCAGTAGAGCACTCTTGTGACTGATTTTGGGTAGGTGCACTATAGTGATTGTTGTTTGGTAGGTTCTTTGTAGGGACTGTTGTTAGGTAGGTGCTCTATATTGTCTGTTGTTGTGTGGGTGCTCTATAGTGTCTGTTGTTGTATAGGTGCTCTAGAGTGTCTGTTGTATAGGTGCTCTCTATAGTGACTGTTTTTTGGTAGGGTGCTCTATAGTGACTGTTGTTGGATAAAGTGCTCTATAATGAAATTTGTTGCATAGGGTGTTTTATAGTGACTGTTGCTGGATAGAGTTCCCTATAGTGAATGTTGGGTATGGTGAATTTTAGTGACTGTTTTAGGGTAGAGTGATCTATGGTGACTGTTGCTGGATAAAGTGCTCTATAGAGACTCTTGCTGGGTAGGGTGCTCTATAGTTAGTGTTATTGGGTAGGGTGCTCCATAGTGACTGTTGTTTGGTAGGGTGCTCTATAGCTACTGTTCTTGGATAAGTGCTCTACAGTGACTGTTGCTGCATAGGATGCCCTCTACTGACTGTTTTTGAGTAGGTGCTCCATAGTGGCTGTTGTTGGGTAGGGTGCTCTATAGTGTCTGTTGTTGGGTAGCATGCTGTATAGTGACTCTTCTTGTGTAAAGTGTTCTATAGTAACTATTGTTGGGTAGAGTGCTCTATAGTGACTGTTGCTGTGTAGAGGGCTTTAAGGTGACAGTTCTTCGTATATGCTCTATAGTGACTGTTTTTCTGTAGGCTGCTCTATTGTGACTTTTGTTGGTTAGGTGCTATCAAATCACTGTTGTTGTGTATCTGCTCTATAGTGACTGTTGTATAGGTTTCTCTATAGTGACTTGAATAAAGTGCTCTATAGTGACTGTTGTTGTGTAGAGTGCTCTATAATGTTGGTTGTTGGGTAGAGTGCTCTATAGTGACTATAATTTTGTAGGGTTTCCTATACTGACTGTTTCTGGGTACCGTGCTATATAATGAGTGTTGTTGGGTAGGGTGCTCTATATTGTCTGTTGTTGTGTGGGTGCTCTATAGTGTCTGTTGTTATAGGTACTCTATAGTGAATGTTGCTGGGTGGATTGCTCTGTACTTAATGTTTCTGGGAGGAGTGCTCTATAGTGACTTTTTGGTACTTACTCTATAGTAACTGTTATTTAGAGAGGTGCTCCATAGTGACTGATTTTGGGTAGTGTGCTCTATAGAGTCTCTTGTTAGGTAGAGTGTTCTATACTGACTGTTGTTGGGTAGAGTGTTGTATAGTGACTGTTTTTGAGTAGAGGATTGTATACTGACTGTTTTTGTGTAGGGTACTCTATAGTGACTGTTGCATAGAGTTCTTTATAGTGACTGTTGTTGAGTAGGTGATCTATAGTTACTGTTTTTATGTAGGTATTCTAAAGTGACTGTTGTTGGCAGGTTGCCCTATAGTGAATGTTGTATAGGGTTCTTTATAGTGACTTTTGTTGAGTAGGAGATTTATAGTTACAGTTTTCATGTAGGTATTCTAAAGTGACTGTTGTTGGCAGGTTGCTCTATAGTGACTGTTGCTGAGTAGGGTTCTCTATAGTGACTGAGGTTGGGTGGGGTAATCTATAGTTACTTTTGCTTGTTAGAGGACTCTATAGTGACTGTTGTTGAATAGGTTCAATGTAATGACTATTCCTGGGTAGGGTGCTCTATAGTGACTGTTGTTGTGTAGGTTCTCTACAGTGACTGTTGGGTAGGTGCTCTATAGTGACTGTTTTTGGGTATGGTGCTCTATAGAAACTGTTGTTGTGTAGAGTGCACTATAGTTACTGCTGTTGTGGAGAGTGCTTTATAGGTGATTGTAATTGGGTAGAGTTCTGTATAGTGACCACTGTTGTGTAGAATGCTCTATAGTCACTGTGTTTGGGTAGAGTGCTCAACAGTGATGATTGTTGTGTAATGTGCTCTAAAGTGACTGTTGTTGGTTAGGAGCTCTATAGTGACTGTTGCTGTTTAGGGTGCTCTATAGTGACTGTTGTGGGTGGGGTGCTTATAGTGACTCTTGCTGAGGAGAGTGCTCTATAGTGACTAATGTTGGGTACATTTTCTATAGTGACTCTTGTTGCATAGAGTACTCCATAGTGATTCTTGTTGAGTAGATGCTCTATAGTGACTGTTGTTGGGTGGGTGCTTTAGAGTGACTGTTGTTGGGTGGAGTGTTCTATAGGTGACTATTGTTGGGTGGAGTGCTGTATAGTTGCTGTTGTTGTGTAGAGTGTTCGATAGTGACTGTTGCCTATGTGCTATATAGTGACTGTTGCTGGGTAGGTTGCTTTATAGTGACTGTTGTTGGGTAGGTGCTCTATAGTGAATGTTATTTGGTGGGATGCTATATAGTGACTGTTGTTGGGTAGAGTGCTCTATAGGTGACTGCTGTTGGGTGGAGTGCTTTATGGTGGCTGTTGTTCTCTAGAGTGCTCTATAGTGACTGTTGTTTGGTAGAGTGCTGCATAGTTACTGTGGTTGGGTAGAGTGCTTTATAGGTGAATGTTTCTGGGTGCAGTTCTCTATATTGACTGTGGCTGGGTAGAGTGCTCTATAGTGACTTTGCTTGGTAGGGTGCTCTATAGTGAGTGTTGTTGGGTTCATGCTATATATTGTTTATTGTTGTGTAGAGTGCTCCATAGGTGACTGTTGTTTGGTGGAGTGCTTCATAGTGACTATTGTTGGGTTGGGTTCTCCATAGTAACTGTCGTTGGGTATGGTGCTTTATAAAGACTGTTGCTGGTTAGAGTGCTCTGTAGTGACTCTTGTTGGTAGGGTGCTCTATAGTGACTTGTTTTAAATAGGGTGCTCTATCTTGGCTGTTGTTGGGTAGGGTGCTCTATACTGACTGTTAATGGGTGGGGTTCCCTATACTGATTGTTGCTGCTTAGGGTGCTCTATAGTGACTTTTCCTGGGTATGGTGCTCTACAGTGACTGTTGCTTGGTAGGGTGCTCTTTGGTTACTACTGCTGGGTTGATGCTCTATAGAGACTGTTGTTGGGTGGAATAATGTACATTGACTGTTGTCAAGTAGGTGCTATATAGTGACTCTTGATGGGTAAAATACTCTACAGTAACCCTTGTTGGGTAAAGTGCTCTATAGTGAATCTGGCTGGGTAGGTTGCTCTATAGTGACTGTTGCTGGGTAGGGTGTTCATATTGAGTTTTGTTGGGTGGCATGCTTTATACAGACTGTTGCTGGGTAGAGTGCTCTACAGCAGCTGTTAGTGGGGACATACGCTATAGTGACTGTTGTTGGGAGGGGTGCTTTATAGTGAATGTTGTTGGTTACGTGTTCTATAGTGACTGTTTTTTGGCAGAATGACCTATAGTGTCTGTTGTTTGGTAGGGTGTGCTATACTGACTTTTCTTGGTTGAAGTTCTCTCTAGTGACTATTGGTGAGTAGAGGGCCTTACAGTGACTGTTGTTGGGTAGGCGCTCTACAGTGACTGTTTTTGAGTAGGGCACTATAGAGTAAATAACCAACAACAGACACTATAAAGCACTCAACAGAGAAACATTCACTGTAAAGTACTTATTCAACAACAGTCACTATAAAGCATTCTAAACAACAACAGTCACTATTGAGCAGTGCACCCAACAACAGTCACTTATACAGCACTGCAGCCAACAACAATCAGTATACAGCGCCCTACCCAGCAACAGTCACTGTAGAGCACCTACTCAAAAATAGTCACAGAGGAGGGAGGCAAGATGGCGTCGTAGAGGTGACTCAGGATTGCAGCTCTCGGTGAAGGCGCAGAGGGTGAGTCCTAGCCGCATTCTCGGATGTTCCTTTTATGCCCACAGAGCGTTGAAAGTCCCAGGTGTGGGAGAGACACGGGACGCTAGCAGCCGGCTAACGCAACCAGCTCCCGCCGCCTCTTCGGCCGGCGCCGCAGCGGGACCCGGCGCGGAACTCACTGGTCTGGGTGCCCTGTTAAACCGGCAATCTGAGATTTGCAAGGGCAGATTGGCATGTCCATCTGATTGAACAGGACTTGGACAATGAGCCAGACCAGGAGTTTCCTGGGAAGCGTGATCTGAGCCGGGGTAGTGGGCAGCAGCACGGGAGATCGCACGGATCCCAGTGCCCTATCGGCAGGCTCCTGGGGCGCCAGTGAGAGAGTCGACCTTTCAGCTTGGGGAGAGGAAGAGAGAGAGAGAGAGAGGACGGACTCTGAGGCAGGGAGCAGGGTGATCGGGCTCGGCGGGTCCCACGCTCACGGGGACAAGCAGGGCGGCGACTGGAGGCGCTTGGGGCTGAGAGTTTTGTTGCCGGCATTTAGGACGGTGCAGCCCGGTCAGGGAGGGGCGTCCACCATTCCTGACAAAGTGCACCCCCACTTAAGTACCGCCCAGGACTGACGCAGCCTGCCGTTGCCGAGGCAACCTGCCATAACAGAGAGAGTCCGCCGGGCCGCAACAGGGCGGACCCGCCTTAGGAGGTCAGAGCCCCGGCAGGCAAATAGTGAATAGACTGCCACCTAGTGGGGCAGGACAGTGCAACAGATACTCATAAAGAAAGCCCCAACTCCCTGAGACAGAGCATCTAAGGGTGGAAAAAAAAAAAAAAAGAGTGGTGTTTTATGAGTTCTATTGCAGCAGACATAACCTCCCAACAACCCTGAATGAACAACGGAGCTCACAGCTCAGCACTGGAGCTCCTATAAAGCACAGACTGTCTCCTCAAGCAGCTCCCTGACCTCTGTATATCCAAGGAGTCACCCCAGAAAAGGACTAATCAGACTGACATTTGGCTGGCATCATTCTGGAACAAGGGCAGCAGAAAAAGAAACTGATATCATCCCTCACTGTTCTGCAGCTGCTGCAGGTATACCCCAGACAAGCAGGGCCTGGAGTGGACCTCAGCACTCATACAGCAGAGAGGATAGATCATTAGAGGGAAAACTAAGTAACAGAAATACTTCATCATCAACAATCTCAGTGTCCACACAGAGACCCAATTGAAAAATCAGCCACTACTAAGACAACAGGCGGATAAATCCATAAAGATGGGAAGAAACCAGCGCAAAAAGGAGGAAAGCACCCGAAACCAAAACACCTCACCTCCAAAAAAGGACCAAAACTCCTCACCAGCAAGGGAACAAAGCTGGACAGAGAATGAATGTGACGAAATGACGGAATCAGACTTCAGAAAGTGGATAATGAGAAACTTCAGTGAGCTAAAGGAACATGTTCTAAACCAGTGCAAAGAAACTAAGAACCTTGAAAAAAGATTTGAAAAAAGATTCGAGGAATTGATAACGAGAATGGACAACTTAGAGAGGAATATGAATGAATTGAAGGAGCTGAAAAACTCAACACGAGAACTTCGCGAAGCATGCACAAGTATCAACAGCCGAATTGACCAAGCAGAAGAAAGAATATCAGAAGTTGAAGATCAACTCAATGAAATAAAACAAGAAACCAAGATTAAAGAAAAAAGCACAAAAAGGAATGAACAAAATCTCCAAGAAATGTGGGACTATGTGAAGAGACCCAACCTACGTTTGATAGGTGTACCAGAATGTGACGAAGAGAATGAATCCAAGCTGGAAAACACTCTTCAGGATATTATCCAGGAAAATTTCCCCAACCTAGCAAGACAGGTCAATACTCAACTCCAGGAAATACAGAGAACACCACAAAGATACTCTGCAAGAAGAGCAACCCCAAGGCACATAATCGTCAGATTCACCAGGGTTGAAACGAAGGAGAAAATACTAAGGGCAGCCAGAGAGAAAGGTCGGGTCACCCACAAAGGGAAGCCCATCAGACTCACAGCAGATCTCTCAGCAGAGACTCTACAAGCCAGAAGAGAGTGGGGGCCAATATTCAACATCCTTAAAGAAAAGAGCTTTCAACCCAGAATTTCATATCCAGCCAAACTGAGCTTCATAAGTGAAGGAAAAATAAAATCCTTCACGAACAAGCAAGTACTCAGAGATTTTGTCACCACTAGGCCTGCTTTACAAGAGCTCCTGAAAGAGGCACTACACATAGAAAGAAACAACCAGTTCCAGCCATCCTAAAAGCATACCAAATGCTAAAGACCATCAACAAAATGAAGAATGTACATGAACCAATGGGCAAAACAGCCAGCTAGCATCAAAATGGCAGTATCAAATTCACACATAACAATATTAACCCTGAATGTAAATGGGCTAAATGCACCAATCAAAAGACACAGACTGGCAAATTGGATAAAAAACCAAAACCCATCGGTGTGCTGTATCCAGGAAACCCACCTCACATGCAAAGATACACAAAGGCTCAAAATAAAGGGATGGAGGAAGATTTACCAAGCAAATGGAGAGCAAAAAAAAGCAGGAGTTGCAATTCTCATCTCTGATAAAATAGACTTTAAAGTAACAAAGATCAAAAGGGACAAAGAAGGTCATTACATAATGGTAAAAGGATCGATACAACAAGAAGAGATAACGATTCTAAATATATATGGACCCAATGTAGGAGCACCCAGATATATAAGGCAAGTTCTTAATGACTTACAAAGGGACTTAGACTCCCACACAATAATAGTGGGAGACTTTAACACTCCACTGTCAATAGCAGACAGATCAACCAGACAGAAAATTAACAAGGATATCCAGGACTTGAACTCAGACCTGGAACAAGCAAACCTGATAGACATTTACAGAACTCTCCACCCCAAATCCACAGAATATACATTCTTCTCAGCACCACATCACACCTACTCCAAAATTGACCACATAATTGGAAGTAAAGCACTCCTCAGCAAATGCAAAACAACTGAAATCATAACAAACAGTCTCTCAGACCATAGTGCAATCAAGTTGGAACTCAGAATTCAGAAAATAACTCAGAACCGCACAGCTTCATGGAAACTGAACAATTGGCTCTTGAATGTTGATTGGATAAACAATGAAATGAAGGCAGAAATAAAGAAGTTCTTTGAAACCAATGAGAATGAAGACACAACGTACCAGAATCTCTGGGACACATTTAAAGCAGTCTGTAGAGGAAAATATATAGCAATAAGTGCCCACATGAGAAGAGTGGAGAGATCCAAAATTGACACCCTATCATCAAAATTGAAAGAGCTAGAGGAGCAAGATCAAAAAAGCTCAAAACCTAGCCGAAGACAAGATATAACTAAGATCAGAGCAGAACTGAAGGAGATAGAGACAAGAAAAACCCTTCAAAAAATCAATAAATCTAAGAGCTGGTTTTTCGAAAAGATCAACAAAATAGACAGACCACTAGCCAGACTGATAAAAAAGAAGAGAGAGAACAACCAAATAGATGCAATAAAAAACGATAAAGGGGAAATCACCACAGATTCCACAGAAATTCAAACCATCATCAGAGAATACTACAAACAACTCTATGCACATAAACCAGTAAATCAGGAAGAAATGGATAAATTCCTGGATGCCTGTGTCCTCCCAAGCCTAAACCAGGAGGAAGCCGAAACTATGAATAGACCAATAACAAGGTCTGAAGTTGAGGCAGCAATTAAGAGCCTACCACACAAAAAAAGCCCAGGTCCAGATGGGTTCACAGCCGAATTCTACCAGACACACAAAGAGGATCTGGTACCATTCCTTCTGAAACTATTCCAAATAATCCAAAAAGAGGGAACCCTTCCCAAATCATTTTATGAGACCAACATCATCCTGATACCAAAACCTGGCAGAGACTCAACAAGAAAAGAAAACTTCAGGCCAATATCCATGATGAACATAGATGCAAAAATCTTCAATAAAATACTGGCAAACCGATTGCAACAGTACATTAAAAAACTTATCCATCATGATCAAGTGGGATTTATCCCGGGGATGCAAGGCTGGTTCAACATACGCAAGTCTATAAATGTAATTCACCACATAAACAGAAGCAAAAACAAAAACCACATGATTATCTCAATTGATGCAGAGAAGGCATTTGACAAAATTCAACAGCCCTTTATGCTAAAAACCCTCAATAAACTTGGTATTGATGGAACATATCTCAAAGTAATAAAAGCTATTTATGACAAACCAACAGCCAATATCATACTTAATGGGCAAAAACTGGAAGCATTCCCTTTGAAATCTGGCACTAGACAAGGATGCCCTCTCTCACCACTTCTATTCAACATAGTACTGGAAGTTCTAGCCAGAGCAATCAGGCAAGAAAAAGAAATAAAGGGTATTCAAATAGGAAAGGTGGAAGCCAAATTGTCTCTATTTGCAGACGACATGATAGTATACCTAGAAGACCCCATCACCTCAGCCCAAAAGCTCCTGCAACTGATAAGCAACTTCAGCAAAGTCTCAGGATATAAAATCAATGTGCAAAAATCACAAGCATTCCTATACACCAATAACAGACTTAAAGAGAACCAAATCAAGAATGAACTGCCATTCACAATTGCTACAAAGAAAATAAAATACCTAGGAATACAACTCACTAGGAATGTAAGGGACCTCTTTAAGGAAAACTACAAACAACTGCTCAATGAAATAAGAGAGGACACAAACAGATGGAGAAACATTCCATGTTCGTGGTTAGGAAGAATCAATATCGTGAAAATGGCTATACTGTCCAAAGTAATTTACACAATCAATGCTATCCCCATCAAACTACCATTGAATTTCTTCACAGAACTGGAAAAAACCACCACGAATTTCATATGGAACCAAAAAAGAGCCCGCATAGCCAAGTCAATTCTAAGCAAAAAGAACACAGCGGGAGGCATCACGCTACCAGACTTCAAACTATACTACAAGGCTACAGTAATCAAAACAGCATGGTACTGGTACCAAAACAGAGATATAGACCAATGGAACAGAACAGAGGCATCGGAGGCAACACAACACATCTACAACCATATTATCTTTGATAAACCAGACAAAAACAGGCAATGGGGAAAGGATTCCCTATTTAATAAATGGTGTTGGGAAAACTGGCTAGCCATGTGCAGAAAGCAGAAATTGGACCCCTTCCTGACACCTTACACTAAAATTAACTCCAGATGGATTAAAGACTTAAACGTAAGACCCGACACCATAAAAACCCTAGAAGAAAATCTAGGCAAAACCATTCAGGACATAGGAGTAGGCAAGGACTTCATGAACAAAACTCCCAAAGCATTGGCAACAAAAGCCAAAATAGACAAATGGGACCTAATCAAACTCCACAGCTTCTGCACAGCAAAACAAACAGTCACTAGAGTGAATCGGCAACCATCAGAATGGGAAAAAATCTTTGCAGTTTACGCATCCGACAAAGGGCTGATATCCAGAATTTACAAAGAACTCAAACAGATTTACAGGAAAAAAACAAACAAGCCCATTCAAAAATGGGCAAAGGATATGAACAGAAACTTTACGAAAGCAGACATACATGAGGCCAGCAAACATATGAAAAAGTGCTCATCGTCATTGGTCATTAGAGAGATGCAAATCAAAACCACATTGAGATACCATCTCACACCAGTTAGAATGGCGATCATTAAAAAATCTGGAGACAGCAGATGCTGGAGAGGATGTGGAGAAATAGGAACACTCTTACACTGTTGGTGGGAGTGTAAATTAGTTCAACCATTGTGGAAGACAGTGTGGCGATTCCTCAGGGACCTAGAAATAGAAATTCCATTTGACCCAGCAATCCCATTACTGGGTATCTATCCAAAGGATTATAAATCGTTCTACTATAAGGACACATGCACACGAATGTTCATTGCAGCACTGTTTACAATAGCAAAGACCTGGAACCAACCCAAATGCCCAACGATGATAGACTGGACTGGGAAAATGTGGCACATATACACCATGGAATATTATGCAGCAATCAAAAATGATGAGTTTGTGTCCTTTGTAGGGACATGGATGAATCTGGAGAACATCATTCTCAGCAAACTGACACAAGAACAGAAAAAGAAATACCGCATATACTCGCTCATAGGTGGGTGAGAAAAATGAGAACATGTGGACACAGAGAGGCGGTCTACTATACACTGGGGACTGTTGGGGGGAATGGGGGAGGGACAGCAGGGGGGGGCTGGGGGGGATAGCCTGGGGATGAATACCAAGTGTGGGTGAAGGGGAGGAAAGCAGCAAAGCACACTGCCATGTGTGTACCTATGCAACTATCTTGCTTGTTCTGCACATGTACCCCCAAACCTATAATGCAATAAAAAAAAAAAAAAACAAAAAAAAACAAAAATAGTCACTATAGAACACCCTACACAACAGTCACTATAGAGCACCTTACCCGAAAGCAGTCACTGTAGAGCATCCTACACAGCAACAGTCACTATAGAACACTTTACCAGGCAACAATTACCATAGAGCACCCTACTTAACAACAGTTACTACAGAGCACTGCACTCAACAACAGTCACTATAGTGCAACCTACACAACAACAGTCACTATAAAGCACCCTACCAAACAACAGGCACTATAAAGCACCTACATAACAGGAGTTAAGATATAGAGCACTGTGCCCAACAACAGTCACTGTAGAGCGCCCCACCCAGCAACAGTCAGTTTTGAGCACCTTACTCAACAACAAACTCTATAGAGTACTCCAAACAACATTCACACTAGCACCTATTCAACAACAGTCAGTATAGAGAACTCTACCCAGCAACAGTCACTATAGAGCACCTTACCCAACAACAGTCACTATAGAGCACATACCCAAGAACAATCACTATAAAGCACTTACCCAACAGCAGTCGCTATAGAGCACTCCACCCAGCAACAGTAACTGTAAAGCTCTGTACCCAACAAAAGTCACTATGGAGCACCCCACCCAAAAACACTCATTATAGAGTACCTTACTAAAAACAGTCACTATGAAGCACTCTACCCAGAAAGAGTCATTATAGAGCACTCCACCCAACAACAGTCAATGTAGAGCACCCTACACAGTAAGAGTCACTATAGAGCACTCTACAAAACAACACTCACTATAGAGCAATCTACCAACAACAGTCACTAGAGAGCACCCTACTAAAAACTGTCACTATGGAGCACCATACCCAACCACAGTCAATATAGAGCACCTATCCAACAACAGACAATATAGATCACCTTCCCAACAACAGTCACTATAGAGCAACTACCCAATAACAATCACTATAAAGCCCCTATCCAATGAGAGTCACTATAGAGCATTGTACCCAACAACAGTCACTATAGAGCATTCTGTTCAACAACAGTCACTTTAGAGAACCAACCCAACAACAGTCATTATAGAGCACTGTACACAACAACAGTCATTATACGGCACCCTACCCAAGAACAAGCATTATAGAACACTCTAACCAACTAGAGTCAGTATAGAGCACCCTACCACCAAGACACTGTAGAGCACCTACCAGGCAAGAGTCACCATAGAGCCCTCTGCTCCAGAAAAATCACTATAGAGCACTCTACCCAACAATAGTCACTATAGAGCACCCTACACAAGAACAGTCAATATAGTGCATTTTACCAAAAAACAGTCATTATAGATCACCCTACTCATCAACTGCCTCCTATCAAACAACAGTCACTGTAGAGCCCTCTAGGCAACAAAAGTCAGTATAGAGCACACCAAAGAACAACGGTCACTATAGACCAGCTACCCAACAACTGTCACTATACAGCACCTACTTAACAGTCACTATAGAGCACCTACTCCCCAACAGTCACTATAGAGCATCTACCCAAAAACAGTCACTATAAATCACTCTACCCAGAACAGTTACTATAGAGTATTGTATCCAACAATTGTCACTATAGAGCACCCTACCTAGCAACAGTCAGTATAGAGCATTCTACTTAACAACAGTCACTATAGAGCACCTTACCCAACAACAGTCACTATAGAGCACCCCATCCAACAACAGTCACTATAGAAGATTCTACATAATAACAGTCAATATCTAGAGCACTTTCTGCAACAACAGTCCCTATAAACAACTGCACTCAGCCACAGTCATTATAGAGCACCCTACCCAACAACAATCACTATAGGAAACCCTATAGAAAAACACTCACTATAGAACACCTACCCGACAACAGTTGGTATAGAGCTCCAACCCAAGGAGAGTCCCTATAGAGCCCATTACCCAACAACAGTCACTATACAACACTCTACCCAGCAACAGTCATATTAGAGCAAACTACATAACAACATTCACTATATATAATTTTACCATCAACACTCGCTATAGAGCACCATACCAAACAACCATCACTATAGAGCATGTATGCAACAACTGTCACTATAGAGCACCTATTTAATAGTCACTATAGCGCACCTACCCAACAGCAGTTACTATAGAGCATCTATCCAAAAACAGTGACTATAGAGCACTCTAACCAGAACAGTTACTAGAGAGCATCATACCTAACAAGAGTCACTATAGAGCACCCTACCCAGCAACAGTCACTATAGAGCACCCTACCCAAAAATAGTCACTATAGAGCATTCTACATAATAACAGTCACTCTCTACAGCACTCTATGCAACAACAGTCTCTTTAAAGCACCATACTCAGCAACAGTCAGTTCAGAGATCCCCACTTAACAATAGTCGCTATAGAGCACCCTACCCATAAACAGTCACTATAGAGCACTAACTCAACAAGAATCACTATAGAGTCCTATACCCAACAACAGTCACTGTAGAACACTCTACTCAGCAACAGTCACCATAGAGCACTTCTACCCAACAGCATTCACTATATATCACCCTACTATCAACAGTGGTTATAAAGCCCCTTACCAAACATCAGTCACTATAGAGCACCTACTCAACAATGTCAGTATACGGCACCTACTTAACAGTCACTATAGAGCACCTAACCAACAACAGTCACTATAGAGCATCTATCCAAAAACCATCACTATAGAGCACTCTACCCAGAACAGTTACTATAGAACACCATACCCCGAAAAAATTACTATAGAGCACCCTACCCTACAGCAGTCACTAAAGAGCATTCTACTTAACAACTGTCACTGTTGAGCACCTTACCCAAAAACAGTCACTATAGAGCACTAACCCAACAAGAGTCACTATAGAGCATCTATTTAAAAACAGTCACTATAGAGCACTCTACCCAGAACAGTTATTATAACGCACCATACCCCAAAAATATTACTATAGAGCACCCTGCCCAAAAACAGTCATTAAAGAGCATTCTAGTTAAAAAGTCACTATCAAGCACCCTACCTAAAAACAGTCACTATAGAGCACTAACCCAACAAGAATCACTATAGAGCTCTTTACCCAACAACAGTCACTGTAGAACACTACCCAGGAACAGTCACCATAGAGCACTTCTACCTAACAACATTTACTATATATTACTCTACTATCAACAGTCGCTTTAGAGCACCCTACCAAACAAGTCACTATAGAGCACCTACCCAACATCAGTATAGAGCACCTACTTAACAGTCACTATAGAGCACCTAACCAACAACAGTCACTATAAAGCATCTACCCAAAAACCATCACTATAGAGCACTCTACCCAGAACAGTTACTATAAAGCACCATACCAAAAAAAATATTACCATAGAGCACCCTACCCAACAACAGTCACTAAAGAACATTCTAGTTAACAACAGTAACTATTGAGCACCCTGTGCAACAACAGTTACTATAGAGCATTCTACATAATAACATTCACTATCTAGATCACTCTCTGCAACAACAGTTTGTATAAAGTACTGCACTAAGTCACAGTCAGTACAAAAACCCCATCCAGAAACAGTCACTATAGAGCACCCTACACAACAGTCACTATAGAGAACCTGCCCAACAACAGTTACTATAGAGCACCCCATTTAACAACAGTCATTATATATCACCCTCCTCAGCAACAGTCACTGTGGAGAACCCTACCCAACAACAGTCAAGATAGGGAACCTTACCAACAACAGTGACTATAGAGCACTCAACCCAACAAGAGTCAATATAGAGCACCTACCAAACAACAGTCAGTATAGAGCACTCTACATAACCACAGTTACTTTATAACACCATAACCAACAAAACTCACTATAGAGCATGCTACTCAGCAACTGTCACTATAGAGCTACTACCCAAAAATGTTGCTATAGAGAACCCTACCAAAAACAGTCACTACAGAGTACTCTACCCAACAGCAGTCACTGTAGAACACTCTACACAACAACAGTCACTATAAAGAACTCCACCACACAACAATCTCCTATAGAGCACTCTAACCAAAAACAGTCATTATAGAGCACCCTAACCAACAGCAGTCACTACAGGCCCCCTATTTAACAACAGTCACTTTTAGCCTCCTACAGAGCAACCGTGGCTATACTGTACCTATTTAACAACTGTTTCTATAGATTAATCTACCAAGAACAGTCACCATAGAGCACCTACCCTTCAATAGTCACTGTAGAGCACCCTACCAAACATCAGTCACTGTAGAGTATCCTACTTAAAAACAGTCACCATATAGCACCCTACAAAACAACAGTAACTATAAAGCACATCACTCAACATGAGACACTGTTGAGTACTCTACACAACAACAGTTACTATAGAGCACTGTACACATCAACAGTCACTATAAAGCACTCCACCCAACAACAGTCACCTATGGAGCACTCTACCCAGCAACAGTTACAATAGAGCAGCTACCCAACCACAATAAGTATAGAGCACTCTACCCAACAGCAGTTACTATTGAACATCATACCCAACAACAGTCATTATAGAGCACACTACCCAAAAACAGTTTCTATAGAGCCCCTATCTAACCACAGTCACTATAGAGCACCCTATCCAACAGCAGTCTCCATAGAGCACTCTTCAAAAAACAGTCACTATAGAGCACCCTACCCAACAATAGTCACTATAGAATACCTACCCTACAACTTCCACTATAAAGCATCCTATCCAACAAGTGTAACTATAGAGCACCTATCAAACAACAGTCATTATAAAGCCATCTAACAAACAACAGTCACTACAGAGCACCCTACCAAGTAACAGTCACTATACAGCACTCTACCTGGCAACAGTTACTATAGAGAACCTCACCCAATAAGAGTCACTATAGAGCACGCTACCCAGCAACAGTTACTATTGAGCACCCTATTCAACGAGTCACTGTAAATGAATTACCCAACAACAGTCACAATAAAGCACACAACCCAAAAACAGTCATTATGCATCAGCTACCCAACAACAGTAACAATAGAGAACTCAATCTAAAAACAGTTTTTCTAGAGCACTGTACCCAACAAGAGTCACTATATAACACCCTATCCAACAATAGTCACTATAGAGAACCCTTCCCAACACCAATGCAACACCAGAGCACTCCACCAACAACAGTCACCTATAGAGAACTCTACTTAACCACAGTCAGTATAGAGCACCCCACCCAAAAACAGTCACTATAGAGAATCCTACCCAAAACCAGTCACTATAGCGCATCTGCATAACAAAAGTCACTATAAAGGACCCTACCCAGCAATGGTCACTGTAGAGCAACTACCCATCAACAGTCACTATAGAGCACTCTAACCAACAACTGTCATTATAGAGCTCCCTGCACAACAGCCCTATAGATAATGCTACCCCAAAATTGTCAGTGTAGAGCACTGTACCCAACAACAATCAATCTATAGCACTCCACCTAACAAGAGTTAGTTATAGAGCACTCTTTCCAACTGCAGTCACTATAGACCACCCCACCCAACAACAGTCCCTATAGAGCACCCTAAACAACAGTCAGTATAGAGCAACTACACTGGCACAGTTAATATAGAACCCTCTACCCAACAACAGTCACTATACAGCATGCTACCCAACAACAGTCACTATAAAGCACCTTACCCAAGAACAGTCAGTATAGAGGACCTATTCAACAACAGTCTCTATAGAACACTTTAATCAAAAACAGTTACTATAGAGCACTCTACCCAACAACAGTCATTAAGACCACTCTACCTAACAACAGTCACTATAGAGTCCTCTAAACAACAACAGTTACTAGACAGCACACTACCCATCAACAGTCAATATAGAGCACCCAACCAAACAACAGTCACTATACAGCACCTACCCAACAACAGTCATAATAGAGCAATTAATCTAGAAAGAATCACTATGAAGCACTTTACTCAACAACTGTCACTATAAAGCTCCCAACACAACAACAGTCACTATTGATAACCCTACCCAAGAACAGTCAGTATAGAGCACTGTACCCAACAACAATCACTCTATAGCACTCCACCCAACAAGTTAGTTATAGAGCACTCTTCCCAAACGCAGTCACTATAGACCACCACAACCAACAACAGTCACAATAGAGAACCTACCCAACAACCATCACCATAGAACACCATACCTAAAAACAGTCATTACAGAGCACCCTACCTAGCAACAGTCATTACAGAGCACAGTACCCAGAAACTGTCAGTATAGAGAACTAAAGTGAACAAGAGTCACTACAAAGCACCATAAACAACAGTCAGTATAGAGCAACTACACTACCACAGTCAGTATAGAACCCTCTACCCAACAACAGTCACTATACAGCATGCTACCCAACAACGGTCACTATAAAGCACCTTTCCCAAGAACAGTCATTATAGAGGACCTATCCAACAGCAGTCTCTATAGAACCCTTTAATCAAAAACAATCACTATAGAGCACTCTACCCAACAACATTCACTAAAAACCACCCTACCTAACAACAGTCACTATAGAGTCCTCTAAACAACAGTCACTATAGAGTCCTCTAAACAACAACAGTCACTGGACAGCACCCTACACGACAACAGTCAATATAGAGCACCCAACCAAAGAACAGTCACTATAGAGCACCTACCCAACAACAGTTATGATAGAGTGATTAACCTGGCAAGAATCACTATGAAGCACTCTACTCGATAACAGTCACTACAGATCACCATACCCAACAACAGTCACTATAGAGCCCTCTTTTCAAAAACGGTAACTATAGTGCACCCTACACAAAACAGTCACTATAAAGCATCAACCCAACAAGAGTCAGTATAGAGCCCTTTACCCAAAAACAGTCACTATAGAGCACTCTACCCAGCAACAGTCACTATAGAGCACCCCAGCTAGCAACAGTCACTATAGAGCACCCAACCCAGCAACAGTCACCATAGAGCATCCTACCCAAAATTCTTCACTATAGCTAACCCTATCATCAACAATCTCTGTAGAGCACCCTATGAAACAACAGTCACTATAGAGCACCTACCTGTCACTATAGAGCACCTACCTAATAACAGTCACTATAGAGCACCTACCTGTCACTATAGAGCACCTACCTAATAACAGTCACTATAGAGCACCTACCCAACAACAGTCACTATAGAGCACTCTACCCACAAACAGTTACTATAGTGCACCATATTCAACAACCATTGCCATAGACCACCAAACTTAACAACAATCACTATAGAACATTCCACTTAACAACACTCACTATAGAGCACCCTACCCAACAACAGTCACTATTCAGCATTGTACACAACAGCAGTCACTATAAAGCATCCTACCCAACAAGAGTCACTATACAGCACCTGACATAACAACAGTCACTATCAAAAGCACTCTATGCAACAAAGCTTCCTATAGAGAATTCCACTCAGCAATAGTCAGTTTGGAGCACCCCACCCAACAACAGTCAATATAGAGGATTCTATCCAACAAAAGTCACTATATAGCAACCTACCCAAAAAGAGTCACTGTAGAGCACCCTGCCAAAAACAGTCACTATAGAGCATTCTACCCAACATTCACTATATAGCACACTACCCTACAATAGTCATTATAGAGCACCCTACTTAACAACAGTCACTATCTGTAGCACTCTACCCAACAACAGTCAGTATAGAACTTTCCACCCAGAAATAGTCAGTATAAAGCACCCCACCCAATGACAGTCACCATAAAGCATGCTACCCAACAACCGTCACTATAGAGCCCTCTACCCAACAACTGTCACTATGGATAACCCTACCCAACAACAGTCACTATGGAGTACCCTACCCAACAACAGTCAGTATAGAGCACCTACGCAACAAAAGTCACTATAAAGCCCTTGATCCAACGAGTCACTATAGAGCACTCTTTTTTTTAATTCAAATGAGTAATAATTTTATTTCTCTCTGTATTATTTATAGTAGGTAGTTTGACATAATTATACTTTTTTTCTGAGAATTTGGTAATGTACTTACTACTGTATTTTGTAATTATACAATAAATCTTACATAGCTAACAAACTAGGAGTGAAAGCTCTGACAAAATGCCTCTGCTGTAACTAAAATACAGAGATCATTCTGTCTTAACAAACTTAACAGATAGGAAAGGGTTATTTATTTTTCTTTTTTTTGTGTTTTTTTTGAAAGAAAGAAAGAAAAAAAGGAGCGAAAAAGGAAGCAAGAGAAGAAAAAGAGGGCGAGAAAACGGGAATGTAGCTTTATTCTAAAAATGGTTATAAATAATGGCCGATGAATATTTTGTGTATTTAACATGGAGAATGTATATTTTGTATATTTAAAATGGAGAGCTCTATAAATATTTATTGAGTTTACTTGTTCCGGATCTGAGTTCAAGTCCTGGATATCCTTATTAATTTTCTGTATCATTGAGTCTAAATCTCTTTATGAGTCTTATGTATCTGGGTCTCAGGATTGTTAGCTCTCATTCTTTCATTGATCCTTTACCACTATATGTTTGTTGCTTTGAAATTTATTTTATCAGATGCGAGAATTGCAACTCCTGCTTTTATTTATTTATTTATTTATTGCTCTCCATTTGATTGGTAAATATGTATCCATCCCTTTGTTTTAAGTCTTTGTGTATCTTTGGATGTGAAATGGGTCTGGATGTGGCATATTGTTAGGTATTCGCTGTATTTTTTGATTGGGGGATTTAGTCGACTTAAGTTTAGGGTTACTGCTATTTGATGTTAACTGACTATTTTGTCCATTTGTTGATGTAAATTCTTTTTTATGTTGATGCTCTTTACTTTTTGGTATATTTTTTGAAAGGCTAATACTGGTTGTTCCTTTCTATAGATAATGCTTCTTTTAGAAGCTCTTGTAAAGCTGGCCTGGTGGTAATAAAATTATTGAGTACTTGCATGTTTATAAAAGATTTTATTTTTCCTTCAATTGTGAAGCTTAGTTTGGCAGGATATGAAATTCTGGGCTGAAAGTTCTGTTTTTTAAAGATGTTGAATATTGGCCCCCACTATCTTATGGCTTGTAGGGTTTTCTGCTGAGAGATCTGCTGTAAGTCTAATAGAGTTCCCTTTGTGAGTAACCTGACCTTTCTCTCTGGCTGCCCTTAGTATGTTCTCCTTCGTTTCAACCCTGGTGAATCTGATGATTATGTGTCTTGTGGTTGCTCTTCCTGAGGAATATCTTAGTGGTGTTCTCTGTATTACCTCGTGTTGAATATTGTGCTGCTTTGCTAGATTCGAAAAGTTTTTCTGAATAATATCCTGAAGAATATTTTCCAGCTTGAATTCATTCTCTTCGTCATATTATAGTATACCTGTCAAACGTAAATTAGGTCTTTTTACATAGTCCCATATTTCTTGGAGATTTTGCTCATTGCTTTTTATTTTTATCTCTGTTCTTGTCTTCTCATTTTATTTAATTAAGTAGGCCTTCGACCTCTGATATCCTATCTTCTGCTTGATCAATTCAGCTATTCAAACTTGGGAATATTTCACTAAGTCTTTGTTTTGTGTTTTTCAACTCCATTAGTTCATTTATGTTCCTCTCTATATTGTCTATTCTTTTTAGCATTTCGTCAAACCTTTTTTCAAAGTTCTTAGTTTCCTTACATTGGGTTAGAACAAGTTTTTTCAACTTCCAGAAATTTCTAATTATCCACCTTCTGAAGCCTACTTCTGATAATGGCAAAGAGTCCTTTTCCATCAGGGCTTGTTCCATTGCTGACGAGAAACTGTAATCCCCTGTAGAAAGAGAGGGGTTCTTATTTTGGATATTCTCAGTCATTTTAGGCTGGTTTCTTCTTTTTATATAAATTTGTTCACCCGTCGTCTTTACAATTACCACATTTCTGGTTGGGTTTCTGAGTGGATACCCAGTTTATTGATTCCCAGCACTGGAATCCGAGCAAACAACTGTGCTGGCCAAAAAGCAGCAATAAGACTGATGGTGCTCTTCTGCCAGGGAATCTCCTCCCGTTTACTCTGAATGAAGAGCTTCCATGCTGAGGCACTGGCAAAACAGCTGCACTGGCCACAAACGTTGCACTGGTGACCCGTGGGTCCCCTCCACTGGGAATATTCTGGTCTGTGAGCAATGAAAATTTGTATAAAAGTGTGGCATCCTCTCATTTTCTGCACTTTCACTGGGAGCTACAATACCGAACTGTTAGTGATCAGCCATCTTGAATCTCTCTTGGATCCAACAAGAGTCACTATAGAGCACTCTACCCAACAACAGTCAGTATAGAACACCATACCCAAGAACAGTCACTGTATAGCACTCTACCCAGCAACAGTCATTATAAAGCACCCTAACAACAGTCACTATAGAGCACTCAACCCAACAACAGTCACTATAGAGTACCCTAACAGTCACTATAGAGCACCCTACCCAACAGCAGTCAGTATAGAGCACTGCACCCGAAAACATTAACTATAAATCACACTATCGAATGTCAGTCATGATGGAGCATGCTACCCAACAACAGTCACTACAGACCATCCTACACAGCAAGAGTCACTATCTACAGGTCTATACACAGCAACAGTCACTATAAAGCACGCCACACAGCAACAGTCAGTATACAGCACCCCACCTGACAACAGTCACTATACAGCACCCTACTCAACAACAGTCATTATAGAGCACCCTACTCAACAACTGTCACTATATAGTACCCTACTTAACAACAATCAATGTAAAGAAATCTGCCAAAAACAGTCACTATGGAGCACCCTACCCAAATATCAGTATAGAGCACCCCACGCTACAACAGTCACTATGCAACACCCTACTCAACAGCAGTCAATATAGAGCACCCTACCCTATATCTGTCACTATTAAGCTCTCTACCCAACAGTAACTATACAGAGCCCTACACAACAACTGTTACTATAGAGCCCTCCACCCAAAAACAGTCTGTATAGTGCAACTAAGAAAGAACAGTCACTATAAAGCACTCCATCCAACAACAGTCACTATAGAGCACCCTACCCAACAACAGTCACTATAGAGCACCTACAAAACCAGAGTCTCTATAGAGCACTCTACCCAGCAGCAGTCACTATAAAGCACCTTATACAACAACAGTCACTATAGAGCCCTCTACCCAGCAACAATCATTATAGAACACAACACCTAGCAAGTCAGTATAAAGCACCCTACCCAGTAACACTCACTATAGAGCACCCTACCCAAAACCATTCACTATAAATCAACTTACCATCAACAGTCACCATAGAGCACCTTACCAAACAACAGTCACTACAGAGCACCTACCCAAAAACAATCACTATAGAGCACCTGCCCAACAACTGTTACTATAGAGCACGTACCCAACAATAGTCACTATACAGCATCCTACCCAACAAGAGTCACTATAGAGGGCTCTATCAAAAAAGAATCACTATAGAGCACTCTACAGAACAACAGTCACCATAGAGAACTCTACCAAACAACATTAACATAGAGCGCTATACCCAACAACAGTAACTATAGAGCACCCTAACCAACAACAGTCACTATAGATCACCCTACTCAACAAAAGTCACTATAGAGCACCGTACCCAATAACGGTCATTATAGAGAACCCTACACAGCAACTATCACTATATAGCACCCTACCCAAAAACAGTTAATGAAGAGCACCCTGCCAGCAACAGTCACTATAGAGAACCCTATCTAAAAGTTAGTATAGAGTAACCTACCCTAAAACATTCACTATATAGCACCCTACTCCACAAGAGTCACTATAGAGCACCCTACTCAATAATAGTTTCTATTGAGCCCTCTACTTAACAATAGTAACTATGGAAAACCCTACCCATCAACAGTCACTATAGAGCCCTCCACCCAACAACATCTATTGTTGCATAGTGCAACTATGCAACAATAGTCACTATAGAGCGCTTTATCCCACAAGAGTCATTATACAGCACCCTACCCATCAACAGTCACTATAGAGCATCTATGCAACAACAGTAACTATAGAGCACTCTACCCAGCAACAGTCACTATAGAGCACCCTACTTAACAACAGTCACTATAGAGCACTCTAACCAGCAACAGTCATTATAAAGCACCCCTCCTAACAACAGTCACTATAGAGCACTCTAACCAGCAACAGTCATTATAAAGCACCCCTCCTAACAGTCAGTATAAAGCACCCTACCCAGCAACACTCACTATAGAACACCCTACCCAACAACATTCACTATAGATCACCCTAACATCAACAGTCACTGTAGAGCACCTTACCAAAGAACAGTCTCTGTAGAGCACCCACCTAACGACAGTCACTATAGAGCCCTCCACCCAACAACAGTCTGTATAGTGCAACTATGCAACAACAGTCACTATAGAGCAATCCACCAACAACTGTCACTATAGAGAACAATACAAAACAGCAGTCACTATTTAGAGCACTGTAAACAACAGTCAATATAAAGCACCACACTCAGAAACAGTCACTATCTAGAGCACTCTACCTAAAATCAAGCACTATAGAGCACCTAAACCAGCAACAGTATAGAGCACCCACCCAACAACAGTCAGTATAGAGCACCCTACCCAGTAACAGTCACTATAAAGCCCTCTACACAGCAACAGTCACTATGAAGCACCCTATTCAACAACAGTCACAATAGAGTACTTCACACAATAGCAGTCATAGTAGAGCAACTATGCAACATCAGTCACTGTAGAGCACTCTACCAAAAAACAGTCACTATAGAGCACCCTACCCAACAACAGTCACTAAAGAGCACCTACACAACAACAGTCACTATAAAGCACTCTACCCAACAACAGTAACTATAGAGCACCCTACCAAACAACAGTCATTATAGAGCATTCTACTCAACAACGGTCACTATAGAGAACTCCACCCAACAACAGTCACATATAGTGTAGTCTACTTGTCAATAGTCAATATAGAGCACTTCAAACCTCCAACAGTCACTATATAGCACATACCCAAAAAACAGTCATTATAGAGCACTCTACCCAACAACAATCACTACAAAAGACCCTACCCAACAACAGTCACTATAGAACACTCTAGACAACAACAGTCATTATAGAGGACTCCACTTCAAAACAGACACATATAAAGCACTGTAATCAACAACAGTCATTATAGAGAAGCCCAAAAAACAACAGTCGCTATAAACCACCTATCCAGCAACAGTCACTATAAAGCACCTACCCAACAACCGCCACTATAGAATATTCTACACAGCAACAGTTACCATAGAGCACCCCACCTAATAATAGTCACTATGGAGCATGCTACCTAGCAGCATTCACTATAGATCACCTACCCAATGAAACTATCTATGCAGCACCCTACCCAGCAAAAGTCACTATAGAGCACCATACCTAACAACCCAACTATTGTGTACTGTGCTTTATAGTGAGTGTTTTCTTTAGGATGCTCTATAGTGACTGTTTTTGGGTTTAGTGCTCTATAGCGACTGATGTGGGGTAGAGTGCTCTTTAGTGACTGTTGTTGGGTAGGGTGCTCTATAGTGACTGTTGTTGAGTAGCATGCTCTATAGTGACTCTTGCTAAGTAGGGTGGTCTATACTGACTGTTGTTAGGTGGGGTGCTCTTGAGCAACTGTTGGTGGGTAGGGTACTCTATGGTGACTATTGTTGGGTAGGTTCTCTATTGTGACTGTTGGGTAAGTGCTCTATAGTGACTGTTGTTGGGTGGGGTGCTATATACTGACTGTTGTTAGGTAGGTGCTCTATAGTGACTGTTGTGGGGTAGGGTTCTTTATAGTGACTGTTGTAGGTTAGGATGCTTTATAGTGACTTCTGTCGGGTAAAATGCTCTATCATGACTGTTGTTGCATGGGGAGCTCCATACTGACTGCTGCTGAGTTGAGTGCTCTATAGGAACTGTTGTTGCATAGAGTGCTCTAGATAGTGACTGTTGTTATGTAGGATGCTCTATACTGACTTTTGTTGTGTAGGGTGCTCCACAGTGACTGCTTTTGGGTAGAGTGCTCTATAGTGACTCTTGTTGGGTAGGGTGCTCAGTAATGACTGTTGTGTAGGTATTCTGTAGTGACTCTTTCTGTAGGGTGCTCCATAGTTACTGTTGTTGGGTACAATGCTCTATAGTGACTGTTGTTTGCTAGGTGCTCTTTAGTGACTGTTGTTGGGTAGGGGTCTATAGTGACTCTTATTCTGTAGATGCTCTATAGTGACTGTTTTTGGGTAGGGTGCTCTATAGTGACTGTTGCTGGGTATTGAGCTCCATAATGACTGTTGCTCGGTGGGGTGCTCTATAGTGACTGTTTTTGGGTGGAGTGGTCTATAGTGACTGTTGTTAAGTAAAAGGCTCCATAGTGACTTTTGCTGGGTAGATGCTTTATAGTGACTTTTGTAGTGTAGGTGCTTTATAGTGTCTGTTGTTGAAAAGTGGGATCTATAGTGACTGTTGTTTGGTAGAGTGGTCTATAGTGACTGTTGTTGGGTACACTGCTTTATAGTGACTGTTGGGTTGCATGCTCTAGAGCGACTGTTGTTGGGTGGAGTGCTCTATAGTGATTGTTACTTTGTAGGGTGCCATATAGTGACTGTTATTGGGTAGGTGTTCTATAGTGACTATTGTTTGGTGGGATGCTCTTTAGTGACTCTTTTTGGTAAGGTGCTCTATAGTGACTTTGTGAGGTGTGTGCACTGTGCTGTGTGTGTTTGTGGTGAGTGGTTTGCCTCTGTGAGGTGTCTGCACTGCAGAATGTCTGTGTGGTAAGTGTTGTGTTTTTGTGTGAAATGTATTTACTGTGTACAGTGTGTGGTAATTCATGTGTCTGTATGAGGTTTCTTTAATATGGAGTGTGTGTGTCATTTGTGGTGTGTGTGTGAGGTGTTTGCAATATGCAGTGTGTGTTTGGTGACTGCTGTGTGTCTGTGTGAGTTGTGTGAACTGTGGATTGTGTGTTTTGTGAGTGACGTGTGTCTGTGTAAAATGTGTGCACTGCAGAGTGTTATGTTTGTGGTGAGTGGTATGTCCACATGAGATGTGTGCACTCGTTAATGTGTGAGTGTTGCATGTCTGATTAAGGTGTTTCCATAGTGAAGTAAGTGTGTGGAGTGTGTAGTGCCTGGTTTGTGTCTCTGTGGCGTGTCTGCACTGTGGAGTGTGTGCATGGTGAGTGGTGTGTGCCTTTGTGAAGTGTGTGCTCTGTGTAGTATGCGTGTGATGAGTGGTGTGTGTCTGTGTGAGATATATGCACAGTAGAGTTTGAGTGTGCAGAATGTGTGGTAAGTGATGTGTGTTTATGCTAGGTGTCTGCACTCTGAAATGTGTGTGTTGTGGGTTGTGTGTCAGTGTAAGGTGTGTGCACTGTCTAGAGTGTGTGTGTTGTGTGTCTGTGTGACATGTGTACAGAGTGGAGTGTGTGTGTGCCAATTGGTGTGTGTCCCTGTGAGGTGTGTGCACTGTGGCTTGTTTGTGTGTGGTGAGTAATGTGTCTCTATGTGAGGTGTGTGAACTCTGAAGAGTGTGTGTGGTGAGTGACTTGTTTCTGTGTGAGGATTTTGCACTGTCTGGAGTGTGTGTGGTGATTGGTGTGTGACTGTGTGAGGTTTGTCCACTCTGGAGTGTGTGTGTGGTAAATCTTGTTTGTCTGTGTGAGGTGAGTGCACTCTTTAGTGTGTGTATGCTGAGAGGTGTTTTAGGGTTTGGTGTGTGCACAGTGTAGTGTGTGTGTTTGTGTGGTGTGTGGTGTGTGTTTTGGTGTGGTGTGTGCACTATGTAGTGTGTGTGTTCAGAGGTATGTGTCTGTGTTAGTTGTATGCACTGTGGATTGTGCGTTTGTGGTGAGTTGTGTGCCTGTTTGAGGTGTCTGCAGTATGGAATGCGTGTTCTGTGTCTCTGATAGGTGTTTACACTGTGTAGTGTGTGTGGTCAGTATTGTTTCTGTATGAGGTGTCTTCACTGTGGAGTTTGTGTGTCATGAGTAATGTGTGTCTTTGTGAGGTGTGTGCACTTTGAAGTGTGTACATGTGACTGATGTGTGTTTGTGTAATTTCTGTGCACTGTGCAGTTTGTGTGTGTTTGTGTGGTGAGTGTTGTGTTCCTGTGTAAAGTGTGTGCATTGAAGGGTGTGTGTGTGTTCTACCATGTGTTTCTGTTAGGTGTGTGCACTGTTGAGTGTGTGTGCTGAGTGGTGTGTGTCTGTGTGAAATGTGTGCACTGAGTGTGTGCTGAGTGTGTGTTTTGACTGGTGGGTGACAGGGTGAGGTGTCTGCCTTTTGGATAAGGTGTCTGGTGATAGGTTTTTGTTTGTGTGATATGTGTGTGTATTGTGATTTGTGTTTGTGAACTTTGTGTGATAGGTCCTGTGTGTCTCTGTCCATTGTGTGTACTCGAGTGTGTGTGAGTGTGATGAGTGGTGTATGTCTGAGGTATGCATTCTGTGGATTGTGTGTGGAGTGTGTGGAGTGCATGGTGTGTCTCTGTAAGGTGTGTGCATTGTGCAGCTTGTGTGTGTTTCTGTGGTGAGTGGTGTGATTTGTTGTGTGGTATGTGCACTGAGAAGTGTGTGTTTGGTCAGTGGTGTGTGTCTGTGTGAGGTGTTTACTGTGTAGTGTGTGTGGTCAGTCTTGTGTCTGTGTGAGGTGTCTTCACTGTAAAGTGTGTGTGTCATGAGTAGTGTGTGGCTGAGTTGTGTGGAGTGTGTGTATGGTGAGTGCTGTGTGTTTGTGTGAAATGTTTTCACTGTGTAATGTGTCTATGGTGAGTGGTGTGTGTTTCTTTGAGTTGTGTTCACTGTGCAGTTTTTGTGTGTTGGTGTGTTGAGTGTTGTGTGTCTGTGTGAGGTGTGTGCACTGTGGGGTGTGTATGGTCAGTTTTGTGTGTTTTTGTGAGTTGTGTTCACTGTTCAGTGTGTATTTGTGGTAAGTGTTGTGCCTGTGTGAGGTGTCTGGGCTGTGGAATATCAGTTTGGTGAGTGTTTTGCGTTTCTGTGAAATGCATTTACTGTGTAGAGTGTGTGGTCAGTTGTGTGTCTTTATAAGGTTTCTTCAATGTGGAGTGTGTGTGTACTGTGTGGTGTGTGTGTGAGGAGTGTGCTTTACGGAGTGTGTGTGGTGACTTCTCTGTGTCTGTGTGAGTTGTGTGAACTGTAAAGTGTGTGTTTGATGTGTAGTTGATGCCTGTGTGAGTCGTGTGCTCGGTGGAAAGGCTTTCTGGTGAGTGTTGTTTGTCTGTGTGAGGTGTGATTACTCCCTAGTCTGTGTGGTCAGTCTTGTGTCCATGTAAGATGCCTTTACTGTAAAGTGTGTGTGTCGTGCACAGTGTGTGTTTGTGTGAAATGTGTGCACTGTGGAGAGTTATGTGTGACGAATGCTGTGTCTGTGTGAGTCATGTGCACTATTTAATGTGTAAGTGGTGTGTGTCTGTTTAAGATATATGCACTGTGGATTATGTGTCTGGAATGTGTGTTGTGACTGGTGTGTGTCTTTGTCAGGTGTCTGCACAGTGGAGTGTGTGTGTGATGAATGGTGTGTGCCTGTGTGAGATGTGTGCACTGTGTAGTATGCGTGTAATGAGTGGTGTTTATCTCTGTAAAATGTATGCACAGTGGAGTGTGCAGTGTGTGTGGTAAGTGGTATTTGTCTGTGCTAGGTATCTGCACTCCCTATTGTGTGTGTTGCATGTTTTGTGTCTATGTGAGGTGAGTGCACTGTGTAGTGTTTGTGGTGACTGGTATCTCTGTGTCAAATGTCTGCACTGTGGAGTGTGTGTTTGGTGAGTATTGTCTGTCTCTGTGTGGTGTTTGCACTGTGAAGTGTGTGTATGGTGAGTGGTGTTTGTGTGAGGTGTGTGCACTGTGCAGTTTGTGTGTGTGTGGTGAGTGGTGTGTTTCTGTTTGAGGTGTGTGCACTGAAGAGTTTGTGTGTGGTCAGTGGTGTTTGTCTTTGTGAGGTCTATGCACTGCAGAATGTGTGTGTGGTGATTGTTGTGTGTCTGTGTAAGGTGTTTTTACTATGTAGTGTGTGGTCAGTCTTGTGTCTGTTTGAGGTGTCTTTACTATGAAATGTGTATCGTGAGTAGGATGTTTATATTTGAGGTTTGTGCACAGTAGAGTGTGTGTATGGTGAGTGTTGTTTGTCTGTGTGAGGTGTGTGAACTCTGGAATGTGTGTGTTGAGTGTTGTGTGTATGTATGAGATGGGTCCTCTGTGGAGAACGTGTGTGTATAGTGGTGTGTGCCTTCGTAAGGTGTGTGCACTGTGCAGTTTGTGTTTCTGATGTGTCGTGTGCCTGTGTGATGTGTCTGCACTGCAAAATGTGTGTTGTAAGTGTTGTGTGTCTGAGTGAAATGTATTTACTGAGTAGTTTGTTATCAGTCTTGTGTCTGCGTGAGGTGTCTTCAATGTAAATTGGGTGTGTCATGAGTAATGTGTGTCTGTTTGTGGTGTGTGCACAGTGGAGTGTGTGTGTTCTACAGTTTGTGTTTGTGTTAGGTGTGTGCACTGAGGAGTGTAAATGCTGAGTGGTGTGTGTCTGTGTGAAATGTGTGAACTGAGTGTGTGTGTTCAGTGTGTGTGGTGACTGGTGTGTGACAGTGTGAGGTGTCTGCATTGTGGATAAGGTGTCAGGAAATTGATGTTATACTGGGTGATATGTGTGCATATTGGTGTGTGTTTGTGGAGTTTGTGTGGTGCGTGCTGTGTGTCTCTGTGAAATGTGTGTACTCGGGTGTGTGTGAGTGTGGTGAGTGGTGTATGTCTGATGTATGTGCACTGTGGATTATGTGTGGAGTGTATGGTGTGTCTCTGTAAGGTGTGTGCCATGTGCAGGGAGTGTGTGTGGTGAGTTTTGTTTATGTGTGAGGTGTGTGCACTGTGGAGAGTGTCATGAGTGGTGGGTGTCTGTAGTAAACGTGTGCACTTTGGCGAGTGTGTGTTTTGAGTTTTTTGTCTGTGTGAGGTTTGTACTATGTAAAGTGTGTGTGTGAAGTGGGTGTATTAAGTGGTGTGTGTCTGTGTGAGGTGTATGCACAGTGGAGTGTGAGTGGAGTGTGTGTGGTGAGTGGTGTGTGTCTGTGCATAGTGTCTGCAATTTGGATTTTGTGTGCAGTGGGTGGTGTGTGTCTGTGTGAGGTGAGTGCACTGTGTAGTGTGTGTGGTAAGTGATATATCTGTGTTTGGTGTCTGCACAGTTCATTGTGTGTTTGGTGAGTGGTGTGTGTCTGTGTGAGGTGTGTGCACTGTGTAATGCGTGTGTATCATGAGTGGTGTGTGTTTGTTTGAGGTGTGTGCACTGTGCACTTTGTGTGGATTTGTTTGGTGAGTGGTGTGTGTCTGTGTAAGGTGTGTGCACTGTGGAGTGTGTGTATGGTCAATGGTGTGTTTATTTGTGAGGTGTGTTCACTGTGAAATATGTGTTTCTGGTGAGTGCTGTGCCTGTGCAAAGTGTCTGCACTGCAAAGTGCGTGTGTGGTGAGTGTTGTGTATCTGTGTAAAATGTATTTACTTGTAGTGTGTGTGGTCAGTCATGTGTCTTTATGAGATGTCTTCATTGTGGAGTGTGCTTGTTGTGAGTGGTGTGTTTGAGGTGGACAAAATGCAGTGTTTATGTGGTGACTGCTGTGTGTCTGTGTCAATTGTGTGAACTGTGGAGTGTGTTTTTGGTGAGTGGTGTGTGTCTGTTTGAAATGTGTTCATGATGGAGTCTTATGTGTCTGGTGATTGCTGTGTCTGTGTCAGTTGTGTGCACTCTTTAATGTGTGAGTGGTATGTGTCTGTTTAAGGTGTGTACACTGTGGAGTATGTGTGTGGAGAGTGTGTAGTGACTAGTGTATGTCTGTGTGAGGTGTCTTCACTGTGTAGTATGTGTGTGATGTGTAATGCATGTCAGCATGAGAAGTATGCACAGTGGAGTTTGAGTCTGCAGTGTGTGTGGTAAGTGGTGTGTGTCTGTGCTAAATGTCTTCACTCTGGAATGAATGTGTTACATGGTGTGTGTCTGTGTGAAATGTGTGCAATGTGGAGAGTGTGTGTGTGGTAAGGTGTGTGTCTGCATGAATCAAGCACATGGTGAAGTGTGTCTGTGCTGATTGGTGTGTGTCCCTGTGAAGTGTGTGCACTGTGGAGTCTGTGAGGTTAACAGTGTGTGTCTCTGAGAAGTGTTTTCACTGTAAAATGTGTGTGGTGAATAATATTACTGTGTGAAAATTTTGCACTCTGCAGAGTGGTTGTGTGGTGAGTGGTGTGTATCTGTGTGAGGTTTGTGCACTGTGGAGTGTGTGAGGTGAATCTTTTTTGTCTGTGTGAGGTGTGTGCACTGTGTAGTGTGTGTATTGTGAGCTTTGTGTGTTAGCATTAGGTGTGTGCACAGTGAAGTGTGCATGTTTGTGTGGTATCTGGTGTGTGTCTCTGTCAGGTGTGTGCACTGTGAAGTGTGTGTTTGTGGTGAGTGGTGTGCCTGTGTGAGGTATCCACACTATGCAGTGTGTATGTGGTGAGTGTTTTGTGTTTCTGTTAGATGAATTCACTGTGTAGTCTGTGTGGTCAGTAGTGTTTTTGCATGAGGTGTATTCACTGTGGAGTGTGTGTGTCATGCATGGTGTGTTTCTGTGTGAGGTGTGTGCACTGTGGAGTGTGTGTTTGGTGAGTAGTGTGTACCTGTGTAAAATGAGTGCACTGTGGCATGTTATGTGTGTGGTGAGTGATGTGTCTGTGTGATTTGTGTGCACTCTTTATTAAGTGTTGCATGTCTTTTTAAGATGTGTGCACTGTGGAGTATTTGTGTGGAGTGTGTGTGGTGACTGGTGTGTGTCTTTGTGAGGTGTCTGAACCGTGGAGTGTGCCTGTGTGAGATGTGTTCACTGTGCAGTGTAAGTTTGTGGTGAGAGGTGTGACTGTGTGAGGTGTCTGCACAGCGAACTGTGTGTGTGGTGAGTGTTTTTTTTTAATTTTTATTGCATTATAGGTTTGGGGGTACATGTGCAGAACGAGCAAGATAGTTGCATAGGTACACACATGGCAGTGTGCTTTGCTGCTTTCCTCCCCTTCACCCACACTTGGTATTCATCCCCAGGCTATCCCCCCAGCCCCCCCGCTGTCCCTCCCCCATTCCCCCCAACAGTCCCCAGTGTATAGTAGACCGCCTCTCTGTGTCCATGTGTTCTCATTTTTCTCACCCACCTATGAGTGAGTATATGCGGTATTTCTTTTTCTGTTCTTGTGTCAGTTTGCTGAGAATGATGTTCTCCAGATTCATCCATGTCCCTACAAAGGACACAAACTCATCATTTTTGATTGCTGCATAATATTCCATGGTGTATATGCGCCACATTTTCCCAGTCCAGTCTATCATCGTTGGGCATTTGGGTTGGTTCCAGGTCTTTCCTATTGTAAACAGTGCTGCAATGAACATTCGTGTGCATGCGTCCTTATAGTAGAACAATTTATAATCCTTTGGATAGATACCCAGTAATGGGATTGCTAGGTCAAATGGAATTTCTATTTCTAGGTCCCTGAGGAATCGCCACACTGTCTTCCACAATGGTTGAACTAATTTACACTCCCACCAACAGTGTAAGAGTGTTCCTATTTCTCCACATCCTCTCCAGAATCTGCTGTCTCCAGATTTTTTAATGATCGCCATTCTAACTGGTGTGTGATGGTATCTCAATGTGGTTTTGATTTGCATCTCTCTAATGACCAATGACGATGAGCACTTTTTCATATGTTTGCTGGCCTCATGTATGTCTGCTTTCGTAAAGTTTCTGTTCATATCCTTTGCCCATTTTTGAATGGGCTTGTTTGTTTTTTTCCTGTAAATCTGTTTGAGTTCTTTGTAAATTCTGGATATCAGCCCTTTGTCAGATGCGTAAACTGCAAAGATTTTTTCCCATTCTGATGGTTGCCGATTCACTCTAGTGACTGTTTGTTTTGCTGTGCAGAAGCTGTGGAGTTTGATTAGGACCCATTTGTCTATTTTGGCTTTTGTTGCCAATGCTTTTGGTGTTTTGTTCATGAAGTCCTTGTCTACTCCTATGTCCTGAATGGTTTTGCCTAGATTTTCTTCTAGGGTTTTTATGGTGTCAGGTCTTACGTTTAAGTCTTTAATCCATCTGGAGTTAATTTTAGTATAAGGTGTCAGGAAGGGGTCCAGTTTCTGCTTTCTGCACATGGCTAGCCAGTTTTCCCAACACCATTTATTAAATAGGGAATCCTTTCCCCATTGCCTGTTTTTGTCTGGTTTATCAAAGATAATATGGTTGTAGATGTGTTGTGTTGCCTCCGATGCCTCTGTTCTGTTCCGTTGGTCTCTATCTCTGTTTTGGTACCAGTACCATGCTGTTTTGATTACTGTAGCCTTGTAGTATAGTTTGAAGTCTGGTAGCATGATGCCTCCTGCTGTGTTCTTTTTGCTTAGAATTGACTTGGCTATGCGGGCTCCTTTTTGGTTCCATATGAAATTCATGGTGGTTTTTTCCAGTTCTGTGAAGAAATTCACTGGTAGTTTGATGGGGATAGCATTGATTGTGTAAATTACTTTGGGCAGTATAGCCATTTTCACGATATTGATTCTTCCTAACCACGAACATGGAATGTTTCTCCATCTGTTTGTGTCCTCTCTTATTTCGTTGAGCAGTTGTGTGTAGTTTTCCTTAAAGAGGTCCCTTACATTCCTAGTGAGTTGTATTCCTAGGTGTTTTATTTTCTTTGTAGCAATTGTGAATGGCAGTTCGTTCTTGATTTGGTTCTCTTTAAGTCTGTTATTGGTGTATAGGAATGCTTGTGATTTTTGAACATTGATTTTATATCCTGAGACTTTGCTGAAGTTGCTTATCAGTTGCAGGAGCTTTTGGGCTGAGGTGATGGGGTCTTCTAGGTATACTATCATGTCGTCTGCAAATAGAGACAATTTGGCTTCCACCTTTCCTATTTGAATACCCTTTATTTCTTTTTCTTGCCTGATTGCTCTGGCTAGAACTTCCAGTACTATGTTGAATAAAAGTGGTGAGAGAGGGCATCCTTGTCTAGTGCCAGATTTCAAAGGGAATGCTTCCAGTTTTTGCCCATTAAGTATGATATTGGCTGTTGGTTTGTCATAAATAGCTTTTATTACTTTGAGATATGTTCCATCAATACCAAGTTTATTGAGGGTTTTTAGCATAAAGTGCTGTTGAATTTTGTCAAATGCCTTCTCTGCATCAATTGAGATAATCATGTGGTTTTTGTTTTTGCTTCTGTTTATGTGGTGAATTACATTTATAGACTTGTGTATGTTGAACCAGCCTTGCATCCCCGGGATGAATCCTACTTGATCATGATGGATAAGTTTTTTAATGTGCTGTTGCAATCGGTTTGCCAGTATTTTATTGAAGATTTTTGCATCTATGTTCATCATGGATATTGGCCTGAAGTTTTCTTTTCTTGTTGAGTCTCTGTCAGGTTTTGGTATCAGGATGATTTAGGGCTCATAAAATGATATGGGAAGGGTTCCCTCTTTTTGGATTATTTGGAATAGTTTCAGAAGGAATGGTACCAGATCCTCTTTGTGTGTCTGGTAGAAGTCGGCTGTGAACCCATCTGGACCTGAGCTTTATTTGTGTGGTAGGCTCTTAATTGCTGCCTCAACTTCAGACCTTGTTATTGGTCTATTCATAGTTTCGGCTTCCTCCTGGTTTAGGCTTGGGAGGACACAGGCGTCCAGGAATTTATCCATTTCTTCCTGATTTACTGGTTTATGTGCATAGAGTTGTTTGTAGTATTCTCTGATGATGGTTTGAATTTCTGTGGAATCTGTGGTGATTTCCCCATTATCGTTTTTTGTTGCATCTATTTGGTTGTTCTCTCTCTTCTTTTTTATCAGTCTGGCTAGTGGTCTGTCTATTTTGTTGATCTTTTCGAAAAAACAGCTCTTAGATTTATTGATTTTTTGAAGGGTTTTTCTTGTCTCTATCTCCTTCAGTTCTGCTCTGATCTTAGTTATTTCTTGTCTTCGGCTAGGTTTTGAGCTTTTTTGATCTTGCTCCTCTAGCTCTTTCAATTTTGACGATAGGGTGTCAATTTTGGATCTCTCCACTCTTCTCATGTGGGCACTTATTGCTATATATTTTCCTCTACAGACTGCTTTAAATGTGTCCCAGAGATTCTGGTACGTTGTGTCTTCATTTTCGTTGGTTTCAAAGAACTTCTTTATTTCTGCCTTCATTTCATTGTTTATCCAATCAACATTCAAGAGCCAATTGTTCAGTTTCCATGAAGCTGTGCGGTTCTGAGTTATTTTCTGAATTCTGAGTTCCAACTTGATTGCACTATGGTCTGAGAGACTGTTTGTTATGATTTCAGTTGTTTTGCATTTGCTGAGGAGTGCTTTACTTCCAATTATGTGGTCAACTTTGGAGTAGGTGTGATGTGGTGCTGAGAAGAATGTATATTCTGTGAATTTGGGGTGGAGAGTTCTGTAAATGTCTATCAGGTTTTTTTGTTCCAGGTCTGAGTTCAAGTCCTGGATATCCTTGTTAATTTTCTGTCTGGTTGATCTGTCTGCTATTGACAGTGGAGTGTTAAAGTCTCCCACTATTATTGTGTGGGAGTCTAAGTCCGTTTGTAAGTCATTAAGAAGTTGCCTTATATATCTGGGTGCTCCTACATTGGGTCCATATATATTTAGAATTGTTATCTCTTCTTGTTGTATCGATCATTTTACCATTATGTAATGACCTTCTTTGTCCCTTTTGATCTTTGTTTCTTTAAAGTCTATTTTATCAGAGATGAGAATTGCAACTCCTGCTTTTTTTTGCTCTCCATTTGCTTGGTAAATCTTCCTCCATCCCTTTATTTTGAGCCTTTGTGTATCTTTGCATGTGAGGTGGGTTTCCTGGATACAGCACACCGATGGGTTTTGGTTTTTTTATCGAATTTGCCAGTCTGTGTCTTTTGATTGGTGCATTTAGCCCATTTACATTCAGGGTTAATATTGTTATGTGTGAATTTGATACTGCCATTTTGATGCTAGCTGGCTGTTTTTCCCGTTGGTTCATGTACATTCTTCATTTTGTTGATGGTCTTTAGCATTTGGTATGCTTTTAGGATGGCTGGAACTGGTTGTTTCTTTCTATGTGTAGTGCCTCTTTCAGGAGCTCTTGTAAAGCAGGCCTAGTGGTGACAAAATCTCTGAGTACTTGCTTGTTCATGAAGGATTTTATTTTTCCTTCACTTATGAAGCTCAGTTTCACTGGATATGAAGTTCTGGGTTGAAAGCTCTTTTCTTTAAGGATGTTGAATATTGGCCCCCACTCTCTTCTGGCTTGTAGAGTCTCTGCCGAGAGATCTGCTGTGAGTCTGATGGGCTTCCCTTTGTGGGTGACCTGACCTTTCTCTCTGGCTGCCCTTAGTATTTTCTCCTTCGTTTCAACCCTGGTGAATCTGACGATTATGTGCCTTGGGGTTGCTCTTCTTGCAGAGTATCTTTGTGGTGTTCTCTGTATTTCCTGGAGTTGAGTATTGTCCTGTCTTGCTAGGTTGGGGAAATTTTCTGGATAATATCCTGAAGAGTGTTTTCCAGCTTGGATTCATTCTCTTCGTCACATTCTGGTACACCTATCAAACGTAGGTTGGGTCTCTTCACATAGTCCCACATTTCTTGGAGATTTTGTTCATTCCTTTTTGTGCTTTTTTCTTTATTCTTGTTTTCTCGTTTTATTTCATTGAGTTGTTCTTCAACTTCTGATATTCTTTCTTCTGCTTGGTCAATTCGTCTGTTGAAACTTGTGCATGCTTCGGGAAGTTCTCGTGTTGTGTTTTTCAGCTCCTTCAATTCATTCATATTCCTCTCTAAGTTGTCCATTCTCGTTATCAATTCCTCAAATCTTTTTTCAAATCTTTTCTCAAGGTTCTTAGTTTCTTTGCACTGGTTTAGAACATGTTCCTTTAGCTCACTGAAGTTTCTCATTATCCACTTTCTGAAGTCTGATTCCGTCATTTCGTCACATTCATTCTCCGTCCAGCTTTGTTCCCTTGCTGGTGAGGAGTTTAGGTCCTTTTTTGGAGGTGAGGTGTTTTGGTTTCGGGTGCTTTCCTCCATTTTTCACTGGTTTCTTCCCATCTTTATGGATTTATCCGCCTGTCATCTTAGTAGTGGCTGATTTTTCAATTGGGTCTCTGTGTGGACACTGAGATTGTTGATGATGAAGTATTTCTGTTACTTTGTTTTCCCTCTAATGATCTATCCTCTCTGCTGTATGAGTGCTGAGGTCCACTCCAGGCCCTGCTTGTCTGGGGTATACCTGCAGCAGCTGCAGAACAGTGAAGGATGATATCAGTTTCTTTTTCTGCTGCCCTTGTTCCAGAATGATGCCAGCCAAATGTCAGTCTGATTAGTCCTTTTCTGGGGTGACTCCTTGGATATACAGGGGTCAGGGAGCTGCTTCAGGAGACAGTCTGTGCTTTATAGGAGCTCCAGTGCTGAGCTGTGAGCTCCGTTGTTCATTCAGGGTTGTTGGGAGGTTATGTCTGCTGCAATAGAACTCATAAAACACCACTCTTTTTTTTTCACCCTTAGACGCTCTGTCTCAGGGAGTTGGGGCTTTCTTTATGAGTATCTGTTGCACTGTCCTGCCCCAATAGGTGGCAGTCTATTCACTATTTGCCTGCCGGGTCTCTGACCTGCTAACGCAGGTCCGCCCTGTTGCTGCCTGGCGGAGTCTCTCTGTTATGGCAGGTTGCCTCGGCAACGGCAGGCTGCGTCAGTCCTGGGCGGTACTTAAGTGGGGGTGCACTTCGTCAGGAATGGTGGATGCCCCTCCCTGACCGGGCTGCACCCTCCTAAATGCCGGCAACAAAACTCTCAGCCCCAAGCGCCTCCAGTCGCCACCCTGCTTGTCCCCGTGAGCGTGGGACCCGCCGAGCCTGATCACTCAGCTCCCTGCCTCAGAGTCCGTCCTCTCTCTCTCTCTCTTCCTCTCCCCAAGCTGAAAGGTCGACTCTCTCACTGGCGCCCCAGGAGCCTGCCGATAGGGCAGTGGGATCCGTGCGATCTCCCGTGCCACTGCCCATGTGTGGTGAGTGTTTGTCTCTGTCTAATGAATTTACTGTGTTGTGTCTGTAACCAGTCGTGTGTCTCTATGAGGTTTCTTCAATATAGGGTGTGTGCATCATAAGTGCAGTGTGTGTGAGGTGTATGCTCTATGGAGTGTGAGTCTGTGGTAACTTCTCTGTGTCTGTGTGACTTGTGTAAACTGTAGAGTGTGTGCTTGGTGAATGGTGTGTCTGTGTAAAATGTGTGCACTGTGGAGTGTTATGTGTTTGGTGAGTGGTGTGTCTATGTGAGTTATGTGCACTCTTTAAGATGAGAATGTGCCATGTCTGTTTAAGGTGTGTGCACTGTGGAGATTGTTTGTGGAGTGTGTGTGGTGACTGCTGTGTGCTGTGTGAGGTTTCTGCACAGCGGACTGTGTTTGTGGTGAGTGGTGTGTGTGTGAGACGTATGCACATTTGAGTGTGAGTGTGCAGTGTGTGGTAATTGGCGTGTGTCTGATAGGTGTCTGCACTCTGGAGTGTGTGTGTTGCATGGTGTGTGTCTGGGTGAGGTGTGTGCATTGTGGAGATTGTGTGCATGTAAGTGCTAGTTGTCTGAATGAGTAGTGTGCATGGAAAAGTGTGTGTGGAACATGTGTGGTGAGTGGTGTGTCTCTGTGTACAGTGTGTGCACTTTGAATTGTGTGTGCAGTGGGTGGTTTGTGTCTGTGTGAGTTGAGTGCACTATAGCATGTGTGGTAAGAGGTATGTCTGTGTTTGGTGTCTTCACTGTGGATTGTGTGTTTGGTGAGTGTTGAGTGTGTGAGGTGTGTGTACTGTGTAATGTGTGTGTATAGTGAGTGGTGTGTGTTTCTGTATGTGTGTGCACTGTGCAGTTTGTGTGTGCTTGTGTGATGAGTGGTGTGTCTGTGTGAGTTTTGCATACTGTGGAGTGTGTGTGATCAGAGGTGTGTGTCTTTGTGTGGTGTGTTTACTATGCAGTGTGTGTGTCAGTTTTGTGTGTCTGTGTAAAATCTGTTAACTGTGTAGTGTGTGTGATCATTCATGTGTCTGTATGAGATTTCTTCAATGTGCAGTTTTTGTGCCATGAATGGAGTGTGCATGAAATGTGTGCAGTATGGAGTGTGTGTGGTGACTGCTGTGTTTCTCTGTGTGTTGTGCGAACTGTGGAGTGTGTGTTTGATGAGGGGTGTGTTCCTGTTTGAGGTTTGAGCACTCGGGAATCTGTGTGCGGTGAGTGTTTTGTGTCTGTTTTAGTTGTGTTTACTCTTTAATGTGTGAGTGGTTTGTGTCTCTTTAAGGTGTGTTCAGTGTGGAGTATGTGGGTGGAGTGTGTGTGGTGAGTGGTGTGTATCTGTGTGAGCTGTTTGCACTGTGCAGTATGAGTGTTTTGAGTATTGTGTGTCTCTTAGATGCATGCATACTGCAGTGTGAGTGTGCAGTTTGTGTGGAAAGTGGTGTATGTCTGTGTTAGGTAGTTTGCACTCTGGAGCATGTGTGTTGCATGGTGTGTGTCTGTGTGACGTGTGTGCACTGTGTACTGTGTGAATAGTGAATGGTGTTTGTTTGGGTTAGGTGTGTGCAAAGTGCAGTGTGTGTCCTTGTGTGGTGTGTGGTGTGTGTCTGTGTGAGGTGTGCACACTGTGGAGTGTTTGTGTGGTCAGAGGTGTGAGTCTGTGTCAGGTGTGTGCACTGTAAAGTGTGTGTGTGGTAACGGATGTGACTGTGTGAAGTGACTGCACTGTGGAATGTGTGTGGGGTGAGCATGCTCTGTCTCTGTTAGGTGTGTGAAATATGTAGTTTGTGTGGTCAGTAGTGTTTCTGTATGAGGTGTCTTCACTGTGGAGTGTGTGTCATAAGGGGTGTGTGTCTGTGTGAAGTGTGTGCAGCTTGGAGTGTGTGTGTCTGGAGAGTTGTGTGTGTAAAATGTGTGCACTGTGGAGTGTTTGTGTTGTCTGCAGTGTGTGTTTGTGTGAGGTCTGTGCACCGAGGAGTGGGTGTGGTGAGTGGTGTGTGTCTGTGAGAAATGTGTGCACTCAGTGAGTGTGTTGAGTGTGTGTATTGAGTAGTGTGTGTCTGTCTAGTGTCTGCACTTTGGATTGTGAGTGTTCCTAGTGGTGGGTGTCTGTGTGAGATGAGTGCACTGTGTAGTGTGTGTGGTGACTGGTATGTCTGTGTTAGGTGTCTGCACTCTAAAGTGTGTGTTTGGTTAGTATTGTCTGTCTGTGTGTACTGTGTGCACTGTGTAATGTGTGTGTATTGGGAGTGGTGTGTGTTTGTGATGTGTGCCCTGTGCAGTTTGTGTGTATTTGTGTGGTAAGTGGTGTGTTTCTCTGTGAGGTGTGTGCACTGAGGTGTGTGTGGTCAGTAATATATGACTTTGTAAGGTGTGCACAGTGTGCAGTGTGTGTTTCTGGTGAGTCATGTACTTGTGTGAGTTCTGCACTGAAGAATGTGTGTGTGGTGAGTGTTGTGTGTCAGTGTGAGATGTGTTTATTGTGTAGTGTTTGTGGTCAGTCTTGTGTCACTGTGAGGTGTCTTCACTGTAGAGTGTGTGTAGTGAGTAGTGTGTGTCTGAGGTGTGTGCACTGTGGTGTATTTGTGCTTTTATGTGGTGTGTGTCTGTGTAAGGTGTGTGCACTGTGGAGTGTGTATGCTGAGTGGTGTGTTCCTGTGTAAAATGTGTGTGCTGTGTGTGTTGAGAGTGTGTGGTGACTAGTGTGTGACATTGTGATGTGTCTGCATTGTGGATAAGGTTTCAGGTGATTGGTGTTCGTCTGCCTGATGTGTGTGCATTGTGGTGCGTGTTTGTGGAGTTTGTGTGGTGAGTGTTGTATGTATCTGTGAAGTGTGTGTGGTGAGTGGTGTGTGCATGTGTGAGGTGTATGCACTGTGGAGTGTGTTCGTTGAACCGTGTGTGTCTGTGTAATGTGTGTGCACTATGGAGAGTGTGTGATGAGTTTTGTGTCTGTTTGATGTGTGTGCTATGTGGAGTGTGTGCATTCAGTGTGTGTATTGAGTGGTGTGTTTCTGTGTGAGGTGTGAGTACAGTGGTGTGTGTTGAGTCTTTGTGTTTAGTGGTGCATGTCTGTGTATAGTGTCTGCACTGTGGATTGTGTGTGCATTGAGTGGTGTGTGTGTGAGGTGAGGGAACTATGTAGGGTTTGTGGTAAGTGGTATTTCCGTGTTAGGTTTCTGCACTGGAGTGTGTGATTGGTGAGTATTGTGTGTATGTCAATGGTGTTGGCAATGTGTAGTGAGTGTATGTGTTTACTGGTGTGTGTTTGTGTGAGGTGTGTACACTGTGCAGTTTGTGTGTTGTTGTGTGGTGAGTGGTGTGTTTCTGTGTGAGTTGTGTGCACTGAAGAGTGTATGTATGGTCAGTGGTGTGCATTTTTGTGAGGTGTGATCATTGTGCAGTGTGTGTTTGTAATGAGTGGTGTGACTGTGTGAGGTGTCTGCACTGCAGAACGTCTGTGTGGTATTGTGTGCCTGAGTGTCTGTTGTTGGGTGAAGTGCTCTATAGTAACTGTTATTGGGTAAGGTGCTGTATCCTGACTGTTGTTGGGTAGAATGCTTTATAGGGACTGTTGTTGGGTATGTGCCCTATAGTGACTGTTGTTGGCCAGATGATCTATACTGAATGTTGTTGTGTAGGTTCTCTTCAGTGAGTATTGTTGGGTTATGTGCTCTATAGTGACTGTTCTTGGGTAAGGTGCACTAATAGTGACTATTGTTGGGTAGAGTGCTCTATAGTGACTTTTGCTGAGTAGAGAGCTCTACAGTGACTGTTTCTGGGTAGGTCCTCTATATTGACTGTTTTGGTTAGGGTGTTCTATAGTGACTATTTTTGGGTAGGTGCTTTATAGTCACTGTTGTTGGGTATGTGCTCTATAGTGACTGTTGTTGGGTAGGCTGCTCTATAGTGACTGTTGTTTGGTGTAGTGCTCTACACTGACTGTTGTGTATGGTGCTCTATACAGAGTGTGTTTGGGTATAGTACTCTATAGTGACTGATGTGTAGAGTGACTGTTGCTGCATAGGGTGCTTTATAGTCACTGTTGCTGGGTAGGGTGCTCTATAGTGACTGTTGTTGGGTGGCATCCTCTATAGTTACTGTTGTTGAGTAGGGTGCTCTCTAGTGACTGTTGTTAGTTAGGTGTTTTATAGTGACTGTTTCTAAGAAGTGTGCTCTATAGTAACTTGTGGGTGGGGTGCCCTATGGTGACTATTGCTAAATAGAGTGCTCTCTAGTGACTGCTGTTGGGTATGTGCTGTATAGTGACTCTTGCTAAGTAGGGTGCTCTATAGTGGCTGTTGTTTGGTAGGTGCTCTTTAGTGACTGTGGTTTGGTGGGGTGCTCTATGATGAGTGTTTTTTGGTATAGTACTTTATAGGTGACTGTTGTTGGGTGGAGACTTTATTGTGTCTGTTTTTGTGTAGAGTGCTCCATAGTGACTGTTATTGTGTAGAGTGCTCTATAGTTGACAGTTGCTGGGTGGAGTGCTTTGTACTGACTGTTGTTGTGTAGGGTTCACCACAGTGACTGTTGTTGGGTAGGGTGCTTTATAATGAATGTTGCTGGGTAGAATGATCTATACTGACCCTTGTTGGTAGGGTGCTCTATACTGACTGTTGCTAGGTAGGATGCTCTATACTGACGGTTGTTAAGTGGGGTTCTCTAGAGTGACTCTTGTGGGTAGAGTACTCTATAGTGACTGTTGCTGGGTAGAGTGCTCTATAAGCGACTGTTGTTGCTTGGAGTGTTTTATAGTGACAGTTGTCTTGCAGAGTGCTCTATAGTGACTGCTGTAGTGTAGAGTGCTGTATGCTGACTTTAGTTGGGTATGTGCTTTATAGTGATTTTTGTTAGGTAGAATGCTCTATAAAAACTGTTGTTGGGTAGAGGGCTCTATAGTGACCGTTTTTGTCTAGAGTGCTTTATAGTGACTGTTTTGGGGTAGGGTGCTCCCTAGTAACTGTGGTTCAGTAGGTGCTCCATAGTGACTGTGGCTGAGTAGGGTGCTGTATAGAGACTTTTGTTTGGTAGGTGCTCTATAGTGACTGTTTTTGGATAGGGTGCTCTATCGTGACTGTTGCTGGGTAGGGTAATCTATAATGACTGTTGCTTTGTAGGTGCTCTATCGTGATTGTTGTTAAGATGCTCTATTGTGAATGTGTTTATGTAGGTGCTCTAAGGTGACTGTTGCTGAGTAAATGCTCCATAGTGACTGTTATAGGGTAGAGTGCTCTACAGTGAATATATTTTATAAAAGCTCAAGATAGTGACTTTTTCAGAGTAGGGTGCTCTGTAGTGCCATTTTTTCTGTAGGTTTGTCTTAGTGACTGTGGCGGTGTAGGGTGCTCTATGGTGAGTGTTGTGGGTGGGGTGCTCTATAAAAACTCTTGCTTGGTAGAGTGCTCTATAGTGACTTTTGTTGAGTGGAGAGCTCTATAGTGACTGTTGATATGTAGGTACTCTATTGTGACTATTGTTGAATAGTGTGCTCTATAGAGACTGCTATTGGGTACAGTGTTTTATAGGTATCATTGGTGGGTAGAGGGCTCTATAGTGACTACTGTTGGGTAGGTGCTGTATATTGATTGTTGTTGGGCAGGTGCTCTATAGTGAATGTTTTTGGGTAGGTTGCTTTATAGTGACTGTTGTTGAGTATGGTGCTCAATAGTGACTGTTGCTGGGTAGGGTGTTCTAGAGTGACAGTTGTTAGGTAGAGTGCCCTTTAGTGACTGCTGCTGGGTAAGGTACTCTATAGTGACTGTTGCTTGTTAGCATGCTCTGTAGTTACTGTTGTATGGTACAGTGCCTATAGCGGCTGTTGTTGAGTAGTGTGCTCTATAGTGAGTGTTGTTGAGTAGGGTGCTGCATAGTCACCTTCATTCGGTAGGTAATCTATAATGACTGTTGCCGGGTAGGGTGTTCTATAGTGTCAGCTGTTTGGTGGGGTCCTTTGTAGTGACTGTTGCTAGTTAGGGTGCTCTATACTGAGTGTTGCTGGGTAGGTGTTATATAATGATGGTTTTTAAGTAGGCTGCTCTATAGTTACAGATGTTGGGTAGGTGCTGTATACTAACTGTTGATGGGTGTGGTGCTCTATAGTGACTGTTGTTGGGTGGAGTGCTCTATAGTGACTCTTTTCTGTAGAGTGATCTATAGTGACTGTTGTCGGGTAGGGTGCTCCATAGTGACTGTTGTCTGGTAGAAGCTCTATAGTTACTGTTGCTAGGTATATTGGTTTATAGTGACTGTTCTTGGGTAGGTACTACATAGTGACTGTTTTTGGGTGTGATGCTCTATAGTGACTGTTGTTGGGTCTGGTTATTTATACTGACTTTTGTTGGGTAGCCTGTTCTATAGTGACTGTTGTTGGGTAGGGTGCACTATAGTGACAGTTGTTGGGTAGAGAGCTCTACAGTGATTGTTGATTTGTAGGTGCTCTATTGTGACAATTGTTGAATAGTGTGCTCTATAGAGACTGCTATTGGGTACAGTGTTCTTTAGTGATTGTTTGTGGTTAGAGGGCTCTATAGTGACTATTGTTGGGTAGGTGCTATATAGTGATTGTTGTTGGGAAGGTACTCTATAATGACTGATTTTGGGTAGGTTGCTCTATAGTGACTGTTGTTGGGTATGGTTATCAATAGTGACTGTTGCTGGGTAAGGTGCTCTAGAGTGACAGTTGTTAGGTAGAGTGCCCTATAGTTACTGTTGCTGGGTAGGGGTCTCCATAGTAACTGTTGTTTGTTACGGTGCTCTATAGTGACTTTTTTTGGTACAGTGCTCTATAGCGGCTGTTGTTGAGTAGGGTGCTCTATAGTGAGTGTCATTGAGTAGGGTGCTGCATAGTGACCTTTGTTTGGTAAGTAATTTATAATGACTGTTGCTGGGTAGGGTGCTCTATAGTAACTACTGTTCCGTGGGGTCCTCTGTAGTGACTGTTGCTGGTTAGGGTGCTCCATAGTGACTGTTGTTAAGTAGGTGTTATATAGTGACAGTTTCTAAGTAGTCTGCTTTATAGTTACTGTTGTTGTGTAGGTGCTCTATGCTAACTGTTGTTGGATGAGGTGCTCTATAGTGACTGTTGTTGGGTGGAGTGCTCTAAGGGTGCCTGTTGTTGGTTGGAGTGCTTTATAGTGATTGTTGTTTTGTAGAGTGATCTATACTGACTGTTGTTGGGTAGAGTGCTCTATAGTGACTTTTTTGGGTAGGGTACTCTATAATGACAGTTGTTGGGTAGAATGCTTTATAGTGACTATTGTTCGGTAGAAGCTCTATAGTGACTGTTGCTAGGTAGAGTGGTTTATAGTGACTGTTCTTTTGTAGGTACTATATAGTGACTGTTTCTGGGTAGGGTGTTTTATAGTGACTGTTGTTGGGTCAAGTGATATATGCTGACTTTTGTTGGGTAGTGTGCTCTATAGTGACTGTTGTTGAGAAGGTGCTTTATACGGACTGTTGATGGGTAGGGTGTCTATACTGACTGTTATTGGTAGGTGTTCTATAGCTAATCTTGTTAGGTAGGTGCTCTGTAGTTACTGTTGTTTGGTAGGTGCTCTATAATGACTGTTGCTAGGTAGAGTGGTCTATAGTGACAGTTCGTGGGTAGGTACTCTATTGTGAATGTTGTTGGGTTAGGTGCTCTGTAATGACTGTTGTTGTTTGGGTGTTCTATGGTGACTGTTTTTGGATAGGGTGCTCCATAGAGACTGTTGTTGGATAGAGTGCTGTATGGTGACTGTTGTTGGGTAGTGTGCTTCTTAGTGATCATTGTTGTGTAAGGTGCTCTATAATGTCTCATGTTGGATAGGTTGCTTCTTACTGAATGTTGTTGGGTAGGGTGCTCTATAGTGTCTCCTTTTTGGTAGAAATCTCTATGGTGTTTATTCAAGAGTAGGTTCTCTATAATGACTCTTGTTGGGTGGAGTGGTTTGTAGTGTCTGTTTTTGCATAGGTTACTACATAGTGACTGTTGTTGGGTAGGCTTTTCTAAAGTGTCTGTCTTTGGGTAGGTGCTCTATAATGTCTGTTGTTGGGTAAGTGTCCTATAGTTACTGTTTTTGAGTGTAGTGCTCTATAGTAAATTTTATTTGGTAGGGTGCTCTATACTGACCATTGCTGGGTAGTGTGCTCTGTAGTTATTGTTGTTGTGTATGGTGCTCTATACTGTCTTCTGTTAGGTAGGGCCTGCTATAGTGTCTCTTGTTAGGTAGGTGCTCTATATGTACTGACTGTTGTTTAATGGACTGCTCTAAAGTGTCTGTTGTTGGGGAAGTGCTCTATACTTACTGTTGTTAAGTAGGGTGCTCTATTATGACTTTTGCTAGGTAGGGTGCTCTGTAGAGACTGTTGTTGCATAGTGTGGTATATAATGACTGTTGTTGGGTGAATAGCCATATAGAGACTGTTGTTTGGTAGGTGCTCTAGAATGATTGTTGCTGGGTAGGGTGCTCTAAAGTTACTGATGTTGGGGGGAATGCTCCATATTGACTTTTGTTGAGTAGAGTGCTCTATATGTGACTGTTGTTGGCTGAAGTGTTTTATAGTGACATTTGTTGGGTATAATGCTCTAAAATGACTGTTGTGTTGGTGCTCTATATTGACTGTTTTTGGGTAGAGTGAAGTATAGTGACTGTTGTTTGGTATGGTGCTCTGTAGTGACTCTTTTTGGATACAGTGCTCTATAGTGGCTGTTTTGAGGAAGAGTGCTGTATACTGAATGTTGTTGAAAAGGTGCAATATAGTGATTGTTTTGCATAGGTGCTTTATAGTGACTGTTCTTGGGTAGGTACTCTGTAGTGACTGTTGTTGAGTAGATGAACTATAGTGACTGTTTTTGGGTGGGATTCTCTATAGTGATTGTTGTTTGATAGGGAGCTCTATAATGACTGTTTTTGGGTAGGTGCTCTATAATGACTGTTGGATAAAGTAATCCATAGTGACTGTTTTGGGGTAGAGAGCTCTATGGTAACTGTTGTTTAGTAGGTTGTTCTATAGTGACTCATCTTGGGTAGAGTGCTGCATAGTGAGTTTTGCTGAGTAGGGTGCTCTGTAGTGACTAATATGTAGAAGCCGTGTAATGACTTGTTTAGTAGGGTTATCTATATTGACTGTTGTTGGCTAGGGGCTTTATGCTTTACAGTGACTGTTGTTTTGTAGGTTTTCTATATTTACTGTTTTTTCATAGGGTGCTCTATAGCAACTGTCCTTGGTAGGGTGATTTATAGTGACTGCTGTTGGGTAAGTGCTCTACAGTGACTGGTACAGGGTAGGGGGCTCTATAGTGAATGCTGTTGGGTATGTGCTCTATTGTGAGTGTTGTAGGGTAGAGTGCTCTATGGTGACTCTTTTAGTAGAGTGCTCTGGATAGTGACTGTTGTTTGGTAGGGTTCTCAGGAGTGACTGTTGTTGGGTAGAGAGCTCTATAGTGACTGTTGTATGGTATGTGCTCTATAGTGAATATTTATTGGTCTGGTGCTCTATACTGACTGTTGTTGGATGAAGGGCTGTATAGTGACTGTTGTTGGGTTGGGTACACTATAGTGACGGTTGTTTTACAAATGCTATATAGTGACTATTTGGTGTGGGATGATTTATAGTGACTGTTGATGAGTATGTGCTCTATAGTGAATGTTGTTCGGTTGGGTGCTTTATAGTGACTGTTGTTGGGTGGTGATGTATAGTGACCATTGTTGGATAGGGTGCTCTATTGTTACTGTTGCTGTATATGGTGCTTTATCTTGACTGTTGTTCTGTAGAGTGCTCTACAGTGACCGTTTTTGAGTAGGGTGCTTTGTAGTGACTGTTGTTGGGTAGGGTGCCTTATAGTGACTGTTCTTGGGTAGGGTGCTAAATATTGACTGTCTTGGGTAGGGTTCCCTAGAGTGACTGTTGTTGGGTAGGTGCTCTATAATGACTGGTACTGGGTAGGAGACTATAGTGACTGTGGCTGGTTAGGTTATACATAGTGACTGTTGTTGGGTAGAGTGCTCTATAGTTACTTCTTTTGTTGAGTGCTCTAGATAGTGACTGTTGCTAAGTAGCGTGCTCTATAGTGACTCTTGTTGGGTAGAGTGTTCTATAGTGACTTGTTTTGTAGAGTGTTCTAGATAGTGACTGTTGCTGGGTACAGTGCTTCATATTAACTGTTGTTTCATAGAGTGCTATATAGTGACTGTTGTTGGGTAGGTGCCCTTTAGTGCTTGTTGTAGGGGAGGTGCTTTATAGGGATTATATTGAGTAGGTTCCCTATAGTGACTTCTGTTGGGCAGATGCTCTATAGTGAAGGTTTTTGAGTACATTGTTCTATAGTGTATTTTGTTGGGTAGGTAGCTCTACAGTGACTGTTCTTGGGAAGGTGCTCTATAGTGACTGTTGTTGGTAAGGTGCTCTATAGTGACAGTTGTTGGGTATAGTGCTCTACAGTGATTGCTGTTGGGTAGGGTGCTCTATAGTGACTGTTATAGTGTAGAGCATTCTATAGTGACTGTTTCTTTGTAGGGTAATCTACAGTGACTCTTGCTGTGTTGGGTGCTCTATATTGAATGTTATTGGGTAGGGTGCTTTAAAATGACTGTTGTTGGATGGAGTTGTGTGTAATAATTGCTGCTGTGTAGAGTGCTCTATAATAACAGTTGTTTGGTATAGTGCTCTATAGGTGACTGTTTTTGGGTGGAGTGATCTATAGTAACTGTTGCTGTGTCTAATACTCTATAGTAACTCTTGTTGGGTAGAGTGTTCTATAGTGACTGTTGTGGGGTAGGTGTTCTACAGTGACTGTTTTTGGGTAGGTGCTTCATAGTGACTTTTGTTGGGTAGGTGATCTATATTAACTGTTGTTAGGTAGAGTACTCTATAGTGATTGTTGTTGGGTAGGTGCTCTATAGTGACTATTCTTGGGTAGAGTACTGTATAGTGACAGATGCTGGGTAAAATGCTCTATAATGACAGTTTTTGGTAGGTAATCTATAGTAACTGTTTTTGCTTAAGGTTATCTATAGTGACTTTTGTACGGTAGGGTGTCCTATATTGACTGTTGTTTCATAGAGTGCTCTATAGTGACTTTTGTTGGGTAAAGTGATCTACAGTTATTGTTGGGAATGTTGCTTAATACTGACTGTTGTTGGATAGGTGATCTGTAGTGATTGTTGTTGGGTAGGTTGCCCTATAGTGCCTTTTTTTAGGTATTTGCTTTATAATACTGACTGCTGTTGGTTAACGTGCTGTATAGTAACTGTTGTTTTGTTGTGTGTGCTATACTGACTGTTCTTGGGTGAAGTGCTCTATAGTGTCTACTGTTGGGTTGGTTGCTCATAGTGACTGGTTCTGGGAGGGTGCTTTATAGTGACTGTTGCTGAATAGAGTGCTCCTTAGGGACTGTTTCTGGATAGGGTGTTCTCTACTCACTTGCTCTTTAAGGTGCTCAATAGTGACTTTTGTTGTGTAGAGTTGTCTGCACTGGCTGTTGCTGGGTAGAACGTTCCACATTGAGTGTTGTTGGGTAGGTGCTCCACCATGACTGTTGTTATAAAAGGGGCTCTATATAATGACTGCTATTAAGTAGGGTGCTCTAGAGTGACTGTTGTTGCATATGGTGTTCTATAGTGTCCGTTGCTGGGTAGCATGCTCTATAGTGACTGTTGCTGGGTAGGGTGCTCTATAGTGACTGTTGCTGCATAGGGTATTCTATAGTAACTATTGTTGAATGGGTGCTCTGTAGTGACTGTTGCTGGATAGAATGCTCTATTGTGACTTTTGTTTGGTGGGGTGCTTATAATAAGTCTTATTGGATTTTGTACTCTATATTAACTGTTGTGTAGAGTGCTCTATTGTGACTGTTGATGGGTAGGTGCTCTATAATGACTGTTGTTGGGTAGAGTTCTCTATAAGTTATTGTTGTGGGATGGAGTTTTCTATAGTGACTGTTGTTGTGTAGAGAGCTCTATAGTGACTGTTGTTGCAAAAAGTGCTCTATTTTGACTGTTCTGTAGAGGGCTCTATAGTGACTGTTGTTGGGTAGCCTGCTGTATAGTGATTATTGTTAGGTGGGTCCTTTATAGTGACTGTTTTTGGGTAGGTGCTCTATAGTGACTGTTGTTGGGTACTGTGCTCTGTAGTGCCTGTTGTGGGGTATGTTGCTCTGTATTGACTGTTTTTGGTAGAGTGCTCTATAATAACTGTTGTTGGGTAGGTGCTCTATACCAACTGTTGTTGGCTGGAGTACTCTAAATAGTGACGGTTGTAGGGTAGGTGCTCTATAGTGACTGTAGTTGGGTAGAGTGCTCTATATAGTGACTATTGTTGGTTAGGGTGCTCTATAGTGATTATTGTTGGGTAGAATGCTCCATAGTGACTGCTGTTGGGTTGAGGGTCCCACAGTGCCTTTTGTTGGGTATGTTATCTTCAGTGACTGTTGTTGAGTAGGGTGTTTTCTACTGACTAGTTGGGAAGAGTGCTTTATAGTGTCTCTTCTTGTGTAGGGTGCTTTATGGTGACTATATTTGTGTAGAGGGCTCTATACTGAATGTTGTTGGATAGAGGGCTCTACAATGATTGTTGTTGTGTGGGTGCTCCACAGTGACTGTTGTTGTCTAGGGTGCTCCATAATAACTGTTGTTTGGTAGAGTGTTCTATACTGACTATTCTTTGGTAGGGTGCCTTACAGTGACTCTTTTTGGTTACAGTGCTCTATAGTGACTACTGTTAAGTTGGTGCTCTACAGTGACTATTGTTGAATATGGTGCTCTATAATGACTGTTGTTGGGTAGGGTGCTCTATGATGACTATTGTTGAGTAGGTGCTTTATAGTCACTATTGTTGAATATGGTGCTCTATACTGACTGTTCTTGGGTACAGTGCTTTATGGTCACTCTTATTGGGTAGAGTGCTCTACAGTAATAACTGTTGGGTAGTTGCATTATAAAGATTGTTGTTAGTTAGGTTCTCTATAGTGGCTGTTGTTGAGTAGGTGCTCTATAATGACTGTTGTAGTGTAGGTGCTCTACAGTGACTGTGGTTGTGCATGGTGCTCTATAGTGACTGTTGTTGGTAAAGTGCCTTATAGTGAGTGTTCTTGTGTAGGGTGCTCTATGGTGACTGTTGTTAGGTGGAGTGCTCTGTAGTGACTTTTGCTGTGTAGAGTGCTCTATAGTGATTGTTTTGTGTTGGTACTCTATAAAGGCATTTGGTGGGTGGGGTACTCCATAGTGACTGTTGTTGGGTATGATGCTCTATAGTGACTGTTTCAGGGTATGGTGCTATATAGTGACTGTTGTTGGCAAAAGTGCTCTATAGGTGACTCTTGTTGAATGGAGTGCTCTATAATGACTGATGTGTTCTGGGCTCTTAACTGACTGTTGTTGTGTAGAGGGCTCAACATTTACTGTTATTGGGTAGAATGCTTTATACTTACTGCTGTTTGGTAAGAGCTCTATACCAACTGTTGTTGTGTATGGTTCTCTGAAGTGACTTGTAGGGTACAGTGCTCTATAGTGAGTGTTGGGTACAGTGCTCTATAGTAACTGTTTATGGTTAGGAGTTCTATAGTGACAGTTGTTGGGTGGATTACTATAAATAGTGACTGTTCTTGGGTAGGTGCTCTATACTGACTGTTTTGTAGGGTGCTGTATACGTACTGTTGTTTGGTGGAGTGCTCTATAGTGACTGTTGTTGTGTAGAGAGCTCTAGATAGTGACTGTGTTTGGGTAAAGTGCTCTATAGTTACTGTTGTTGGGTAGAGTGCCCTATACTGACTGTTGTTGGGTACAATGCTCTATAGTGACTGTTTTTTGTAGAGGGCTCTATGTTGACTATTGTTGGGTAGGTGCTAAATAGTGACTGTTGTTGGATAGTGTGATCTATAGTAACTGTGTTAGGTGCAGTGTTCTATAGTAATTGTTGGTTAGAGTATTCTATGTTTACTGTTGTTGGGTAGGTGCTCTATAGTGACTGTTGTGTACGTGCACTATAGTGCCTGTTTTTGTGTGGAGTGCTCTATGCAACAAATGTCATTATGGAGAACTCCACTTAACAACAGTCACTTTATAGCATTCTACCAAACAACAGTCACTATAGAGCACTCTACCCAACAATAGACACTATAGAGCACCTACCCAACAACAGTCAGAAGAGAGCACCCAACCCCAAAACAGTCACTATTGAGAATCTACCCAACAACCGTCAATATAGAGCACTCTATCATGCAATATTCAGTATACAGCACCCCACACAAAAAGAGTCACTATGGAGCATCCTACCCAACAAGAATTTCTATAGAGCACCCTATACATCAACAATTACTATAGAGCAACCTACTTAACAAGAGTCACTATAAAGAATCCTACCTACAAGAGTCACTATAGAGACCCCTCCCAAACAACAGTCACTATAGAGCACCTACACAACAAAAGTCACTATAAAGAACCTACCAAACAACAGCCACTATAGTGCACCTACCAAACAACAGTCACCATAGAGCACTCTACTGAACAACAGTTGCTATATAGCAGCACATCAAACACTGTCACTATGAGCACCCAACACAAAAACATTCACAATAAAACACCTATGCAACAGCAATCACTATAGAGCACCCTACCCAACAACAGTCACTATAGAGCACTCTACCCAATAACAGCCACTATAAAGCACTCTATGCAACAACAGTCACTATAGAGAACTCCATCTAACAACAATCACCTGTAGAGCACTCTACAAAACAACAGTGAGTATAGAGAACCCCACAAAAACAACAGTCACTGTAGAGCTACTACTCAATGACAGTCAATATAGAGCACACTACCCAGCAGCAGTCACTATAGAGAACCTACCCAACAATAGTGACTATAAAGAATTCTACCAAAAACAGTTACTATGGAGGACCTTACATAACAACAGTCACTATAGAGCACTCTACCAAACAACAGTCACTATAGAGCACCCCATCCAACAACAGTAACATTACAGTACCTACCCAACATTAGTCACTGTAGAGCACTATATGCAGCATCATACTGTATAGAGCTCACCACACAACAACTGTCAAAATGGAGCACCCTACTGAGCAACAGTCAGTATAAAGTACACTATTCAGTAACAGGCACTATAGAGCACTCTACCCAACAAGAGTCAGTATAGGGCACCCTATTCAAAAACAGTCACTATAGAGCACCTACCCAACTACAATCACAATAAAGCACATACCCAGCAACAGTCACGATAGTGCACCTTATTCAGCAACAGTCACTTTAGAGCACCCTACCCAACAACAGTCACTATAGAGCACTCCCCATAATAACAAGCACTATAGAGCACCCTATCCAACAACAGTCACCATAGAGCACCTACCAAATTACAGTCACTATAGATCACCTACCCAACAACAGTCATTATAAAGCACCTTAGCAAACAACAGTGACTACAGAGCTCCCTACCCAATGACAGTCACTATAGAGCACCTTCTGAACAACAGTCACTTAGGAGCCCTCTACCAAACAACAGTCAGTGTAAACCACTCTACACAACAATCGTCACTAGAGAGCACACTACATAACAATAGTTACTGTAGAGTTCTGCATTCAACAACAGTCATTGTGAGGACCCTATGCAACAGTCACTATAGAGCCACCCTACTTATATACCCAACAACAGTCACTATATACCACCCTACTTAGCAATAGTCCCTACAAAGCACCTACAGAACAACTGCCAACATAGAGTATGTTACCCAGCAACAGTCACTATAGAGCACTCCACGCAACAACAGTCATTATAGAGCTCCCTATACAGCAACAGACACTATAGTGCACCAAGTATAGATCGCCATACCCAACAACACAGTCACTATAGAGAACCTATCCAGAAACCATCAGTTTAGAGCACCCCACCAGCAACCATCACTTTACAGCACCTCCCCAAAAACAGTCACTATAAGTCACCCTACACAGCAAGTCACTATAGAGCTACTCTACAACTGTCACTATAGAGTACACTAACTAGCAACAGTCACTATAGAGCACTCTACCAGCAATAGTCACTGTAGAGCCTTCTATTCATCAGAGTCACTGTAAAGCACTCTACCCAGTGACAGCCTTTATAGAGCACTGTACCCAACAACAGTCACTATAAAGAACCCGACCCAACAACAGTCACTATGAAGCACTCCACCAAACATCAGTCACCTACAGAGCACTTTACGCAACAAAAGTCACAATAGATATCTCTACCTAACAACAGTCACTATAGAGCACTCTACACAACAACAGCCACTATAAGGCACTCCACTCAATAACAGTCACCTATAGAGCACTCTACCCAACAACAGTCACTATAGAGCACCCCATGCAACAACAGGCACCATAAAGCACCAACCCAACAATAGTCACTATAGAGAACCTTACCCAGCAACAGTCACTATAGAGCACATACACATCAGTCAATAGAGATCACTCTACCCAGCAACAGTCAATATAGAGCAAGCCACCTGTCACATTCACTATAGAGCACCTACCAAACAATAGACACTATAGAGCATGTACCCCAAAAAAACTCAGTGTAGAGCACCCTACCCAGCATAGTCACTATAGAGCACTCTTCTTAGCAACAGTCAATATAGAGAACCACACACAAAAACAGTCACCTGTAAACCAGTATTCACAACCACAGTAACTATACAGCACTCTAACCAACAGCAGTCACTATAGAGCACTTTACAAAACAACAGCCGTTATAGAGCACTCCACACAACAGTCAACTATAGAGCACTCTACCCAACAACAGTCTATAGAGTACCTCACCCAACAACAGTCACTATAGAGTAACTACCCAACAACAGTCACTATAGAGCAGCATACCCAGCAACAGTCACTATATAACATGTACCCAGAATAAGTCCCTATAAAGCACTCTATATAGCAAAGCTCACTATAAAGCTCCCCACCCACAACAGTCAGTATATAGCACCCTGCACAGCCACAGTCACTATAGAGCACCTAATCAACAACAGTTACTATAGGGAACCTACACAACAACAGTCACTAAACAGCACCTACCCAAACATTCACTGTAAAGCACCTATTCAACAATAGTCATGAAAGAGTGCTCTACTTAACAAGTCATTATAGAGCAGCGTACTAAAAAACAGTTACTAGATTCACCCTTCCAACAAACAGTCACTATACAGCACATACACAAAAACAGTCACTATAGAGCACCATACACTAAAACAGTCATTATAGAGCACTCTACCCAACAATATTCCCTATAGAGTACTCTGCACAACAACATTCAGTATTGAGAATGCCACCCAACAAAAATCATGTATAGGACACTCTACCCAGCAACAGTCATTTTAGTGCACCCCACACTACAACAGTCATTGTAAAGCACCTACCCAACAACAGTCATGATGAGCACCCTACTCAGCAACAGTCACTAGAAAACACTCTACTCAGCAACAGTCACTACAGAGCACCCCACCGACAACAGTCACTATACAGCACCTGACACATCAACAGTCACTATAGAGCACTCTACTCAACAACAGGCACTATAGAGTATCCTACCAATCAATAGTCACTATAAAGCACCTACCCAACAACAGTCACTATAGAGCCCTCTACAAAAAAACAGTTAATATACAGCACTCTACCCAAAAACAGTCATCATAGAGCACCATACCCAAGAACAGTCACTACAAAGCACTCTACCCCACAACAGTCACTATAGAGCATGCCACCCAACAACATTCAGCATAGAGCACCATAAACAGCCAATGTCACTATAGAGCATTCTACCCAGCCACAGTCACTATAGAGCACTCTACAAAACAATATTCACTACAGAGTATCCTACCCATCAAGAGTCACTATAGAGCACCTACCCAACAACAGTCACTATAGAGCACGTACCCAACAATAGGCACCAAGGAGCACCCTACCCAGCAACAGTCACTGTAGAGCATCATACCCAGCAACAGTCACTGTAGAGCACTCTACAAAAAAACAGTCACTATAGGGCACCCTACCCAGCAACAGTCTCTATAGAGCACCTACCCAGCCACCATCAGTTTAGAGCACCCCTCCAAAATTAGTCACTATACAGCACCTACCCAAAAAGAGTCACAATAGTGCACCCTGCCCAGCAACATTCAATATAGAGCACCTACCCAACAACAGTCACTATAGAGCACTGTACCTAGCCACAGTGACTGTAGAGCACACTACCCGACAACAGTCATTATTGAGTATCATAATTATCAAGAGCACTCTATCTAAAGTACCTCACTATAGATCACCTACTCAACAACAATCACTTTTGAGCACCCCACCCGACAACAGTCACTATAGGGCACCTACCCAACAGTAGTCACCAAAGTGCACCATACCCAGTAACAGTCACTGTAGAGCATTATACCCAGCAACAGTCACTATAGAGAACTCTAACCAGCAACAGTTACTCTACAGCACTCTACATCACAACACTCACAACAGAACATTTATACTTCAAGCATCAGTTTAGAGCACACTACCAAGGACACTCACTATACAGCACCTACCCAAGGCAGTCACTATACAGTACCCTACCCAGCAACAGTCAGTATAAAGCACCCACCCAACAACAGTCACTCTAGAGCACTGTACCAGTAACAGTCACTATAGAGCATTCTACAAATCAACAGTCATTATAGAGAACCCCACCCAACAACAGTCAGTATAAAGCACCCTAACCAGAAACAGTCAATATAGAGAACCCTACCCAACAACAGTCACTATAGAGCACCCTACCAACAAGATTCACTATAGAGCACTCTACCCAGCAACAGACATTATAGAGTACCCAACAACACTCACTAGAGAAAACTCTACAAATAAACAGTCACTATACAGCACTCCAACCAACAACATTCACCTATAGAGCACTCTAGCCAACAAGATTCACTATTGAGCACCCTACTTACAACAGTCACTATAGAAGACCCTACCAAGGGACAGTCACTATAGAGCACCATGCCAAACAACTTACTGTATAGCAGCCTACCAACCACTGTCACTATAGAGCAATCTACACAGCAACAATCACTTTGGAGCACCTACCCAAAAAAGTCACTATAGAGCACCTACCCAGCAACAGTCACTATAGAGAACCTACCAAACTACTGTCACTGTAGAGCAACTATCCAACAACATTCACTATAGAGCACTGTAACGAACAGCAGTGTCTATAGAGCATCTACTTAACACAGTCACTATAGTGCACTCTACCCAACAACAGTCGCTATTGAGCACCCTACCCAAAATTAGTCACTATAGAGCGCTCTTATTAACAACAGTCACGATAGAGCACTCCACCTAACAACATTCAGTATAGAGCACCATACCCAGCCAGAGTAACTATAGAGCATTCTACCCAGCAACAGTCACTATAGCGCACTCTACAAAACAACATCCACTATAGAGTATCATACCCATTAAGAGTCATTATAGAGCACCTACCAAACAACAGTCAGTATAGAGCACCCTACTCAACAACAGTCAGTATATAGCACCCTATCCTACTACAGTCACTATAGAGCACTTAACCCAACAACAGACACACAAGCAAACAAGACAACACAGACATTTCACAGTGCAGACACCTCACACAGGCACAAAACTCACCACAAACACACAATGCAAGTGAACACACCTCACAAAGACACACAACTGACTACACACACACTCCACAGTGCACACACCTCACAAAGACACACACCACTCACCACACAAACACACACAGTCTGCATAGTGCACACATTTTGCACAAACACACACCACTCATCATACACACACTACACAGTGCACACACCTCACACAGACACACACCACTCACCACACAAACAAACACAATCTGCATAGTGCACACATTTCACACAAACACACACCACTCTTCATACACACACACACACCTCATGCAGACACACACCACTCATCAAACACACAATAGTTAGTGTGAACACCAAACACAGACATACTAATTACCACACACTACACAGTGCACACACCTAACAGACACACACCACCCACTGTACACACAATCCAAAGTGCAGACACTTCACACAGACACACTCCACTCACCACACACACTCCACAAACATTGAACTCTGCATAGACCTCACACACACAGCACTTAATACACACATTTCACGAACAAACTCCACATAGCACAAACCTCACACAGACACAAAACTCAACACACACACTATCCACAGTGCACACACCTCACACAGGCACACACCACTCATTATGTACACACTCAACAGTGCACACATCTCACATATACACACAACTCATCATGTCCACACCCTCAACAGTGCACACACCTTACACGAAAACACCCCATGGACTCCACACACTACACACACAATGTAGAGTGCACATACTTCAGACATACACCACTCACCATACTCACACACTCTCCAGAGTACACACACCTCACAGAGACACACAACACCCACCACACAAACTCCACAAACACACAGCACAATGCACACACACTCAACACACACACCCAGTGAACACATTTCTCACAGACACACACCACTCTGCACACACACTCAACAGTGCACACACTTCACACAAACACACACTGTAGAACACACACTACAGAGTGTGCACATCTCACACAGACACACACAACATCCCATGCAAGGAGACTTTATAGTGCATACATTTCACAAAGACACACAGCACTCACCATACACAATTCACAGTGCACACACGTCAAACAGACACATACTACAAACGAATAACACACTTCAGGATGAAGACATCTCACAAAGACACAAGACTCACCACACACACTACACTGTAAACACACCTCACACAGACACACAACACACCACACACAAATTCAATAGTACACACATTTTACACAGGCACTCACCACTCACCAAACACACACTTCACAGTGTACACATTTTACACACACACACCACTCACCAAACACATACTTCACATTTCACACAACTCACACAGACACACAGCAGTCACCACATGCACTCTCCATTTTGCACACACCTCACACAGACACCAATCACGACAAAAACACTCCACATTGAAGAGACCTCATGCAAACACACAATTGACCTCACACACTACACACTATACACATTTCACACAGAAACACAACACTCACCAAACACACATTTTATTGTGTAGACACATCACAAAGACAAACCACTCACCACAAACACACACTGCACATTGAATACACTTCACTAAGACACACACCACTGATAACACATACACTCTACACAGCACATACCTCACACAGACACACCCTACTCATGACACAAACACACACAAACTGCACAGTGCACTCACCTCTCACAAACGCACAGCACTTACCATAGACACACACTACACATTGCACACACCAAACAGACAAATAATACTCACCAAACTCACACTCCACAATGCAGACACCTAACACGGACATACCAGTCACCACACAGACTACAAAGTGCACTCACCTCACAAAAACACACACCAGTCACCACACAAACAATCCGAAGTGCAGACACTCCACACACACACCACTCACCACACACACTCCACAAACACTCCAGTGTGCAAACATCTCAAACAGGCACACACCACTCAATACACAAACAACGCATGCACTCCACAGAGGACACACATCAAACAGACTCAAAACTCATGAAACACACACCTCACGAAAACACAGACCACTCATCACACACATATTCCACAGGGCATACACCTCAAACAGACACACACCACTCACCAAGCACACATTTTTCACAGTGCATACACCTCACAAAAACACACACCATGCATTCCACAAATTCCACACATAATTCACAGTGCACATATCTCAGAAACACACCACTCATCACAGAGAAACCCCACGACACACACTTCACAGATACACAGAACATGCACAACAAAATTTTCACACACACACACACCACAATGCACACACATCACACAGACACACATCAATCACCTCAGAAATTATTTATAATGCAGGCAAATCACACTGTCACACACCAGTTACCATACACACTGAACACACACACTCAGTGCACATAATACACACAGACACACACCAGTCACCACACTCACTCAATGGTGCACAGACCTCACACAAACACACTGCAGAACACAAACACACACTCCACAGTGCACACATTTTAAGGAGACACACACAACTCTTCTGTCATGCATACTACATTGTGCACACACCTCACAAAGACACACACCACTCACCACACACACTCCCCACTGCAAACCCCTCACACAAACACACACCAGTCATGACACACACACACTCCACAGTGAATACACCTCATACATAAACACTACTGAACACAAACTACACAGTGAACAAACCTAACAGACACTTAGAGCACTCACCACACACACATTTTACAGTGCAGACACCTCACACAAACACACCACTCACCACAAACACACACTTTTCAGTGCACACACCTGAAACAAACACACAGCTTTGACCATCACACACACACCACATTGCACTTACAGCACACAGAAAACAAATAACACACCATAAAAGCACACACACAGCACTGTGCCCATACCTAACCCAAACACACCCCACTCACCTTATATACACACTACACAGTGCACACACCACATCCAAAAATACCCATCAAACACACACTCCACAATGCAGACACCTAACATAGACATGAGACTCACCTCACAGACTACACAGTGAACTCACCTCACAAAGGCAGACAAGATTCACCACACACACAATACAAAGTGCAGACACCTCACACAGGCACACTACTCACCACAAAGGCACACTCCACTTTGCACACACATGACACAGACACACATGGCACATAAAAACACACAAAATACTGTGCACACACCTAACCCAAACAAAAACACCACTCACCATACACACCCATTGCACAGTGCACAAGCCACACAGTGCACACAGCTCACAATGACACACAAGATTCACCACACGCACTCCACCATGTATAAACCTCACACAAACACAAGTCCCTCATGACATGCACTATTCACAGTGCACACACTTTACACAGAAACACACCACTCACTGAACACACACAGTCCACAGTGCAAACACCTCACAGGAAAAATGCAATTCAGCACACACACACACTTCATCGTGCACACACCTCACACAGGCACACAGCACTTAACACATACACACTTTCCACTGTGCACACACCTCAAACAAACACACACACTTTTGTTGGCAGACACCTAGCACAGACATGCACCACTTACCAAACACACTGCACACTCACACTTTACTCTGCATACATCTCACACAGACACACACAATTTATCACATGCATACTACACAGTGAACACACCTGACACAGGCACACACCATTCACCAGACACACACACTCCACAGTGCAGAAACCTCACACTGACACACACCAGTCACCACACACACTCCACACACACTGTACAGTGAACACACTTTAAAAAGACACACACCATTTACACGTTAAAGAGTGCACCCAACTACACAGACACAAAACTCACCACACACATAACACTCCATAGTGCACACATTTCACATAGACACACACCACTCAACAAGCACACATTTCATAGTTCACAGAATTCACGCAGACACAAAGCAGTCACCACACACACTCCACAATGAATACACCTCACCCACACACCACTCACGACAAACACACCCCACATTAATAAACTTCATACAGAAACAAGAAGGACAACACAAAACATACAGTAAATGCATTTCACACAGACACACAAAATTAAATAGACACTCCTTCCACAGTGCAGACACCTGACACAGGCACACCACTCACGAGAAACACACAGTGCCCAACAAACCCACCTCACAAAGACACACACCACTGACAACACAAACTCCACATTGCATTCACCTCACAGAGACACACACTACACACCACACCAACACAAACAAACTGCACAAGGCACACAGATCACACAGACACACACCTCTCACCACAAACACACACAATCTGCACAGGGCAAACACCTCAAACAAATGCACACTACTCACCATACACACACACTACACAGTGCACACAACACATACACAGACAGTACTTACCAAACACACACTCCACAGTGCAGACACCTAACACAGACCTACCAGTCACCATACACACTACAGAGTACACTCAACCCACACAAATACACACCACTCATCACACAAACAATCCAAATTGCAGACACTCCACACAGACACACAACACTCACCACACATATTACACACACTGCACTGTGCACACATCTCACACAGACACACACTTTTTACGCACACTTAGTGCCAACACTCCACATAACACACACATCAAACACACACGAAACTTACCACACACACTCTAAGCAGTGCATGCACCTCACACATACATGCACCAAGCAGTTCACGGAGTTTACACATAATCCACGGTGCGCATATCTCAGATGCACACCACTCATCACACAGAAACTCTGGAGCACACACCTCACAGAGACATTCATCATGCACCACGCAAATTCTGCACATACACACCACAATGCACATACATCACACAAACACACTCCAATCATTTTACACCCTATCCACAATTCAGGCACCTTATACTGTCACACAACAGTCACCACACACAGTCAACACATAGACTCAGGGCACATATTTCACACAAACACACACTACTCACCACAAAAACTGCCAATTGCATACATCTTACAAAGACACACAACACTTACCACACACACTTCACAGTGCACAAACCTCACAGAGACACACACCAATCAGCCCACAAACACCACTGTGCAGACACCTCATGCAGACACACACCACTTACCATGCACCTACTCTCCACTGTGCACACACCTTACACAGACACACGACATGCAACACACACACTCTACAGTTCAGACCCTTTAACAGACAGAAACCACTTACAACACACACTGCACACTCACTCCACTGTGCATAAATCTTACACAAACTCTACTCATCACATGCATACTACACAGTGGAGACACCTCACACAGACACCCATTAGTAACCACACACACTCCACAGTTTAGACACCTTGAACAAACACACACCACTTACCACACACACTGCACACTCACACTCCACTCTGCATAAATCTTACACAAACACTACTCATCACATGCATACTACACAGTGCAGACACCTCAGACAGACACCCATTAGTAACCACACACCCCACACACATATTTCACAGTGCACACACGTTAAACCAACAAGCACAACTCACACATTGAAGGGTGCACACAACTCACACTGACACTCTACTTACCACATGCATAACACTTCACAGTTTACACAACTCACAGTCACACCACTCACCAAACATGCACGCCACAGTTTACACAACTCACACAGACACAGTGTCACGAAACACACACACCATAGTGCACACACCTCACACACACACACCACTCACTACACACACGCTCCGCATTGAAGAAACTTCATACAGACACACGGCTGACCACACACCACACAGTATGTACATTTTACACAAAAACACCACAATCACCACACACACATTTTGCAGTGCAGACACATCACACAGTCACACCACTCACCACATACACACTGCACTTTGGACGTGCCTCACAAAACACACACCACTAACCACACACACACTCCACAGTCTACACACCTCACACAGACACACACCACTTACCACACCAACACACAAAATCTGCACAGTGCACACATCTCACGCAAACACACATCACTCAGCATACACACACTACACAGTGCACACATCTCACACAGACACACACCACTCACCAAACACACAAACCACAGTGCAGACACCACACACAGGTACACGACTTACCACACACACTAAGCAGTGAACTCACTTCACACAGACACACATCACCCAATGCAAACACAATCCAAAGATCAGACCTTTCACACAGACACATACCACTCACCACACACACTCAACACACTCCACTGTGCATACACCTTATACAGACATGCAGCACTTAATACACACTTTTCACCCACACACTCCACATAGCACAAAACTCACACAGACACAAACCTCAACACACACACACTTTCCAATGTGCACACATCTCATAGGAACACACACCACTCATCACATACACACTCCACGTGCACACACCTCACATAAACACTTGCCAGTCACCATACAGACACACTAAGTGCACACAACACACACAGAGAGATAATACTCACCCAACACACACTCTACAGTGCAGAGAGCTAACACAGACATACCACTCATCACACACACTACACAGTGCACTTACCTCACAGACACACATCACCCACTGCAAACACAATCCAAAGTTCAGACCTTCCACAGAGACACATACCATACACCACACACACTCAACACAAACTTTACTGTGCATACACCTCACAGAGACACACACCACTAAATACACACTTTTTACTTCCACACTCCATGTAGCACAAACCTCACACAGACACAAAACTCAATACACACACTCTTTCAACTGTGCACACATCTTACAGGAACACACACCACTTATTACATACACACTTTACAGTGCACATACCTCACACATACACACAACTCACCACACACACCCTCCACAGTGCACACACTTTACAGAGAGACACACTGTGCTCTCCACACACTTCACTCACAATCCACAGTGCACATATCTCAGAAATACACCACTCACCACACTCACAAACATTTCAGTGTACACACACCTCACAGGGACACACAGCATGCACCAAACAAACTGTGCAATCACAAAACACAGGGCACGCACATCACACAAACGCCAATCACCTGACATTTTACTTCCAATGCAGACACTTCACACTGTCACACACCATTCACTACACACACACAGTGAACACATTTTACACAGATGAACACCACTCAGAACAAGCACTTTACAGTGCAAAAACCTCACTCAATCACACTTTGTTGAATATGCACAAACTTCAGAGTGCACACACCTCACACAGACACACACTACTCATAATACACACACTTTGAAGTGAAGACACAAGACTGAACACACACACTACATGAAAAACACACCTCACAGAGAGAGCCAACACCTACCACGCACATACTATGTAGTGCAGACACGTCACACAGGCAAACGACTCACCAGAATCAGAGACTACAGAGTGTGCACACCTCACAAAAACGCACACCACTGACCACACACACATTTCAGTGCACACACCTCACACAGAAAAACACCACTCACCATAGAAATACACACAACGTGCACAGTGCACACTACTCACACAAAAACACACCTGTCACAATACACACACACTACACAGTGCCCACACCACACAGACAGACACAAAATAACACAGAAACTCCAGAGTGAACACACCTCACAGAAACACACACTACACACAATACACACACTTTGCAGTGAAAATGCCTTACACAGACACAAGAATGACCACACACACTTCAAAAAAACACAACTCACAGAAACAGACAACACCTACCACGCACATATTACGTAATGCAGCCACCTCACACAAGCACAAGTCTCACCAAAATCCCACATAAAAGTGCACACACATTACAAAGATACACACCACTGACAACACACACCCTTCTCAGTGTACACACCACACATGGAAACACACCACTCACCACACAAAAACACACACTCCACTGTGCACACATCTTTCAGGAACACACACCACTAATCCCATACACACTCCACAGTGTGCAACCCTCACATAATCACAAACCAGTCACCATACACACACACTACATGTGAAAACACCCCACACTGACAGATAATACTCAAGAAAAGCACACTCCAAAGTGCAGGCACCTAACACAGGCATACCACTCACCACACACACTACACAGTGCACTCACCTCACACAGACACACACCACTCACAGCACACACAACCCAAAATGCAGACACTCCACACAGAAACACACCACTCACTATGCACACTCCAAACTCACACCAGTGTGAAGACACCTAACAGAGACACACACCAATTAATGCACACATTTAACACACACACTTAACAGAGCACATGCATCACACAAACTTAAATCTCACCACGTGTGCACTCTCTGCAGTGCACACACCTCACACAAACACATGCCACTCATCACACACAAACTCTGTAGTGAACAAACCCCACACAGATTCACACCACTCAACAATCATGCACTCCACAGTTCACATAACTCACACAGACACACAGTAGTCATGATACACACACAACATAGTGCACACACATAACACATACAACACTCACTATGCACACACTCCGCATTGAAGAAACTTCACACAGACTGACCACACACTACACAGTAAGTACATTTCACACCAACACACCACACTCACCACACACACATTCTGCAGTGAAGACACCTCACACAGTCACACCACTCGCCACACACACACCACAGTGAACACATCTCACAAAACACACACCACTGACCAAACACACATTCCACTGTGCACACACCTCACACAGACACACACCACTCACCACACAAAAAGACACAATCTGCACAGTGCACATATCTCACACAAACACACACCACTCAGCATACACACACAATACACAGTGCACACATCTCACACAGGCACACACCACTAACCAGACACAGAAACCCCAGTGCAGACCCCAAATAGACATACCAATTACCACACATACTACATAGTGAACACACCAAACAGAGACCCAACACATACCACACACATTCCACTGTACAGACACCTCACACAGGCATGCCAACAACAACAAACATACACTCCACGGTGCACATACCTCATACAGACACACACCACTCATGACACACACACTCCATAGTGTGCACATTTCATACAGAAACACTAGTGACCACAAACACTACACAGTGTACACACCTAAAAGAGATACAGAACAGAATATACACACATTAAACAATGCAGACACCTTACACAGGCACACAGCTCACATGATAAACACACTTCACTGTTCACACATCTCAGACACACACTACTCATGACACACACACTTTACTGTGAAGACACCTCACACAGACACAAGATGGACCACACGCATTACACAGTAAATGCACCTCACACAAACACAAAGCACTCACCACACAAACATTCTACAGTGCAGACAACCCACGCAGCCACATGACTCATGAGAAACCCACTGCAAAGTGTGCACACATTACAAAGACACACCACTGACCACACTCACTCCTCAGTACACACACAACACACAGAAACACACAGAAACACACCCCTCACCACAAAAAAATTACACAAACTTCACAGTGCACATACCTGACACAAACACACACCACTAAACATACACACACACTCCACAGTTCTCACACCTCACACAGACACAGAAAACCCACCACACAAACACACACAAACTGCACAGTGCACACACCTCAGAGAAACACACACCATTCATCATACACACACACTACACAGTGCACACTTTTCACACAGACACACACCACTCACCAAACACACAATCCACAGTGCAAACACCAGAGATATATTACTTATCACACACACTACACAGTGCACTCACCTCACCCAGACTCACATCCCCCTTTGCTAACACAATCCAAATTTCACATCTTTCAAACAGACACATACCACTCACCACACACTCAACACATACTCTACTGTACATACCTTTCACTCAGACACACAGCACTTAATACACACTTTTTACTCACACCCTCTATGTAGCACAAAGCTCACACATACACAAACATCAACACACACACTATGGAGCACACGTCTCACAGGAAGATACACCACTCATCACATACACACACCACAGTGCACACACCTCACACAAACACAAATTAGTCACCATACACACACTACACAGTGCACACACCACACACAAAACGATAATACTCAAAAAACACACACTCCACAGTGCAGACACCTAACACAGACATACCACTCACCACACACACTACACAGTGTACTCACCTAACACAGACAAACACCACTCACAGCACACACAATCCAAAGTGCAGACACTCCAGACGGACACAAACTACTCACCACACACACTCCACACACACTCCAGTGTAAACACATTTAACAGACACACACCACTTAATACACACATTTTACTCACACACTCAACAGAGCACACCCATCACACAAACTCAAATCACATTATGCAGAGTTTCTACAATGCACACAACTCACACAAACACACACTACTCATCACACACAAACTCCATAGTGAACAAACCCCACACAGACTCACACCACTCACCAAACATGCACTTCAATATTCACACAACAGACACAGACACACAGTAGACATGACACACACACCTTAGTGCACACACCTCTCACACACACCACTCTACACACACACTCCAAATTGAAGAAATTTTATACAGACACATGACTGACCACACACTACAGAGTAAGTACATTTTACACAGACACACCACACTAACCAGACACATTTGGCAATGCAGACACCTCACACAGTCACAACACTCACCACACACACTGCAAAGTAAACGTGCCTCACAAAACACACACCACTACCCACACACACACTTCACAGTGCACACATCTCACACAGACACACACAAATCAACAAACACACAAACCACAGTGCAGACAACAAACACAGTCATACCACTTAACACACATACTACATAGTGAACACACCTAACAGAGACACAGAACACACACCACACACATTCCACAGTGCAGACACCTCACACAGACACACAGCACTCACCATACCCACACACTCCACAGTTCACACACTTCAAACAGACAGAAACTACTCATGACACACACACTTTACAGTGAAGACATCTCACACAGACACAAGACTGACCACACACACTACACAGTAAACGCACCTCACACAAATAAAAAGCACTAACCACACTAATATTCCACAGTGCAGACAATCCACACAGATACACGACTCACCAGAAACCCACTGCAAAGTGCACACATATCAGAAAGACACAAACAACTGACCACACACACACTCCTCAGTTCACCCACAACACACAGAAACACTCCTCACAACACAAACACACACAAACTGCACAGTGCACACACCTCACACAAACACATACCACTCAGCATACACACACACTTTACAGTGCTCACACCTCACCCAGACACAGACCAATCACCACACAAATGGACACAAACTGCACAGTGCACACACCTCACAAAAACACACACTACTCATTATACTCACCCACTACACAGTGCACACTACTCACACAAACCCACACCACTCACAAAACACAAAATCCACGGTGCATACACCAAACACTAATATACCACTTACCACACACACTACACAGTGCACTCACCTCACACAGACTCACATCACCCACAGCAAACACAATCCAAAATTCAAACCTTTCACACCAGACACATACAACTCACTACACACACTCAACCCACACTTTACAGTGCACATACCTCACACAGACACACACCATTTTATACACACTTTTTACCCACACACTCCACATAACACAAACCTCAAACAAACACAAAACTAAACACACACACACTCTCCACTGTGCACACGCCTCACAGGAACACACACCACTCATCACATACACACACCAAATTGCACACATCTCACACAAGCACACCAGTCACCATACACACACACTGCACAGTGCACACAACACACTCAGACACACACCACTCTCAACACAAACACACACAATTTGCACAATGCACACATCTCACACAAACACACACTACTCAGCATACACACTACACAGTGCACACATTTCACAAAGACACACCACTCACCAAACACACCACACTGCAAACACCAAATATAGACATACTAGTTACAACACATACTACATAGTGGACACACCTAACACAGACACAGAACACACACCACACACATTCAACAGTGCAGACAACACACACAGGGACACCACCAACCACAAACACACACTTTACAGTGCACACACCTCACACAGACACACACCATTCTTGACACGCAGACACCACAGTGCACATATTTCATACAAAAACACTAGTGACCACAAACACTATGAAGTGTACACACCTAAAAGAGATACAGAACACTCACCACACACATTAAACAGTGCAGACACCTCAAACAGACACACAGAACTCACAATACAGACACACCACAGTTCACACACCTAAAACAGACACACACTATTCACAACACACACACATTACAGTGAAGACATCTCACACAGACACAAGACTGACTACACACACTACACAGTAAACACATTTCACACAAACACAAAGCACTCACCACACAAACATTCCTCAGTGCAGACACCTCAAACAGGCACACGACTCACAAGAAACTCACTGCAAATTGTGCACACATCACAAAACCACACACCTCTGACAACACACACACTCCTCAGTGCACACACCACACACAGAAACACACTCCTCCCCACACAAACACACCCAAACTGCACAGTCCACACACTTCACACAAACACACATCACTCACCATACACACACACTCCAGAGTACTCACACCTCACACAGACACAGACCACTGACCACACAAACACACACAAACTGCACAGCACCTAAACCTCAAAGAAGCACACACCACTCACCATACATACAAAGTAAACAGTGCACACTCCTCACAGAGACACACACCACTCAACAAACATGCATTCCACAGTTCACACAACAGACACAGACACAGAGTAGTCATGACACACACCTTAGTGTACACACCTCACACACACACCACTCACTACACATATACTCTGTATTGAAGAAACTTCATACAGACACACAACTGACAACAGACTACACAGTAAGTACATTTTACACAAACATGCCACACTCACCACACACACATTCTGCAGTGCAGACACCTTACACAGTCACACTGCTCACTACAAACACACACTGCACAGAAAACATGGCTCTCAAAACACACATCACTGACCACACACATTCCACAGTGCACACCCCTTACACAGTCACACCACTTATGACACAAACACACACAATCTTAACAGTGCACACAACTTACACAAACACACACCAGTCAACATACACACACTACACACTGCACACAACACACACAGATAATTCTCAACACACACTCCACAGTGCAGGCACCTAACACAGACATACCACTCACCACACACTAAACAGTGCACTCACCTCACACAGACACACAGCACACACAGCACACACAATCCAAAGTGCAGATACTCCACACAGACACACACCACTCACCATGCACACTCCACACACACTTTAGTGTAAACACACCTAACAGAGACACACACCACTTAATACACACATTTTATGCACACACTCAACAGAGCACACACATGACACAAACAGATCTCATCACGCACTCACTCTCTGCAGTGCACACACCTTAAACAAACACACACCACTCATCACACACAATCTTCATAGTGAACAAACCTTACCCAGACTCACACCTCTCACCAAACACACCCTCCACAGTTTACAGAACAGACACAGACACACAGTAGTCACAACACACACCACAGTGCACACAGCTCTCACACACATCACTCTCTACACACACACTCTGCATTGAAATAACTTTATTCAGACACACGACTGACCTCACACACTACACAGGAAATACGTTTCACACAGACACACCACACTCACCACACACACATTCCACAGTGCAGACACCTTACACAGTCATACCACTCACCAAACGCACACCCTGCACAGTGAATGCGCCTGACAAAACACACACCACCGACCCCACACACACTTTACACTGCACACACTTCACACAGACACACACCACTCACCACACAAACACATACAATCTGCACAGTGCACACATCTCTCAAAAAGAAACATCACTCAGCATACACACACTACACAGTGCACACATCTCACACAGACACACACCACTCACCAAACACACAAACCACAGTGTAGATACCAAACACAGACATACCACTTACCACACATGCTACATAGTGAACACACCTAACACATTCCACAGTGCTAACACCTCACACAGGCACACCACCAACCACAAACACACACTCCACAGTGCACACGTTTTATAAGAAAACACAGGTGGCCACAAACACTACACAATGTACACACCTAAAAGAGATACAGAACACTCATAACACACACACTTTACAGTGCATACACCTCACACAGGCACACAGCACTCACCATACACACACATTACACAGTGCACACTCCTCACACAGACACACACCACTCACCAAACACACAATCCACAGTGCAGACACCACAGATATACCTTTTACCACACACACCTCACAGTGAACTCACCTCACACAGAAACACATCACCCACTGCAGACACAATCCAAATTTCAGACCTTCTACACACATACCACTCACCACATACACTCAAGACACACTCCACTGTGCATACACCTCACACAAACACACACCAGTCACCATGCACACACAATACACAGTGCACACACCACACACAGACAGACACAACATACCAGGCACAGAGACTCCACAGTAAACACACCTCACACAGACACACACTACTCACGACACACACACTTTGCAGTGAAGACACATCACACAGACACAAGACTGGCCACAGAAACTACAGAGTAAACACACCTCACAGAGACAGACAACACATACCATGCACATATTACCTAGTGCATACATGTCACACAGGCAAACGGCTCATTAGAAACAAACTGCACGAGGAGGGAGGCAAGATGGCATCATAGAGGTGACTCAGGATTGCAGCTCTCGGTGAAGGCGCAGAGGGTGAGTCCTAGCTGCATTCTCGGATGGATCTTTTATGCCCACAGAGTGTTGAATGTCCCAGGTGTGGGAGAGACACAGGACCCTAGTGCAGCCGGCTAACGCAGCCGGCTCCCACCGCCTCTTCGGCCGGCGGCCAGCACCGCAGCGGGACCCGGCGCGGAACTCGCTGGTCTGGGTGACCTGTTAAACCAGCAATCTGAGATTTGGAAGGGCAGATTGGCATGTCCATCTGATTGAATGGGACTTGGACAATGAGCCAGACCAGGAGTTTCCTGGGAACCGTGATCTGAGCCGGGGTAGTGGGCAGTGGCACGGGAGATCACACGGATCCCAGTGCCCTATCAGCAGGCTCCTGGGGCTCCAGTGAGAGAGTCGACTTTTCAGCTTGGGGAGAGGAAGAGAGAGAGAGAGAGAACGAACTCTGAGGCAGGGAGCTGGGTGATCGGGCTCGGTGGGTCCCATGCTCACAGGGATAAGCAGGGTGGCGACTGGAGGTGCTTGGAGCTGAGAGTTTTGCTGCCAGCATCTAGGATGGTGCAGCCCAGTGAAAGAGGGGCGTCCACCATTGCTGATGAAGTGCACCACCACTTAAGTACCGCCCAGGACTGATGCAGCCTGCCGTTGCCGAGGCAACCTGCCATAACAAAGAGACTCCACCAGGCAGCAACAGGGCGGACCTGCACAGCAGGTCAGAGCCCCGGCAGGCAAATAGTGAATAGACTGCGGCCTAGTGGGGCAGGACAGTGTAACACATACTCATAAAGAAAGCCCTAACTCCCTGAGACAGAGCATCTAAGGGTAAAAAAATAAAAAAGAGTGGTGTTTTATGAGTTCTATCGCAGCAGACATAAACAACCTCCCAACAACCCTGAATGAACAACGGAGCTCACAGCTCAGCACTGGAGCTCCTATAAAGCACAGACTGTCTCCTGAAGCAGCTCCCTGACCCCTGTATATCCAAGGAGTCACCCCAGAAAAGGACTAATCAGACTGACATTTGACTGGCATCATTCTGGAACAAGGGCAGCAGAAAAAGAAACTGGTATCATCCCTCACTGTTCTGCAGTTGTTGCAGGTATACCCCAGACAAGCAGGGCCTGGAGTGGACCTCAGCACTCATACAGCAGAGGGGATAGACCATTAGAGGGAAAATTAAATAACAGAAATACTTCATCATCAACAATCTCAGCGTCCACACAGAGACCCAATTGAAAAATCAGCCACTACTAAGACGACAGGTGGATAAATCCATAAAGATGGAAAGAAACCAGCGGAAAAAGGAGGAAAGCACCCGATACCAAAATATCTCACCTCCAAAAATGGACCAAAACTCCTCACCAGCAAGGGAACAAAGCTGGACGGAGAATGAATGTGATGAAATGACGGAATCAGACTTCAGAAAGTGGATAATGAGAAACTTCAGTGAGCTAAAGGAACATGTACTAAACCAGTACAAAGAAACTAAGAACCTTGAAAAAAGATTTGAAAAATGATTCGAGGAATTGATAACGAGAATGGACAACATAGAGAGGAATATGAATGAATTGAAGAAGCTCAAAAACACAACACGAGAACTTCGCGAAGCATGCACAAATTTCAACAGCCGAATTGACCAAGCAGAAGAAAGAATATCAGAAGTTGAAGATCAACTCAATGAAATAAAATGAGAAACCAAGATTAAAGAAAAAAGCACAAAAAGGAATGAACAAAATCTCCAAGAAATGTGGGACTATGTGAAGAGACCCAACCTACGTTTGATAGGTATACCAGAATGTGACGAAGAGAATGAATCCAAGCTGGAAAACACTCTTCAGGATATTATCCAGGAAAAATTCCCCAACCTAGCAAACAGGTCAATACTCAACTCCAGGAAATACAGAGAACACCACAAAGATACTCTGCAAGAAGAGCAACCCCAAGGCATATAATCGTCAGATTCACCAGGGTTGAAACGAAGGAGAAAATACTAAGGGCAGCCAGAGAGAAAGGTCGGGTCACCCACAAAGGGAAGCCGATCAGACTCACAGCAGATCTCTCAGCAGACACTCGACAAGCCAGAAGAGAGTGGGGGCCAATATTCAACATCCTTAAAGAAAAGAACTTTCAACCGAGAATTCCATATCCAGCGAAACTGAGCTTCATAAGTGAAGGAAAAATAAAATCCTTCACGAACAAGCAAGTACTCAGAGATTTTGTCACCACTAGGCCTGCTTTACAAGAGCTCCTGAAAGAGGCACTACACATAGAAAGAAACAACCAGTTCCAGCCATCCTAAAAGCACACCAAATGCTAAAGACCATCAACAAAATGAAGCATGTACATGAACCAACGGGCAAAACAGCCAGCTAGCATCAAAATGGCAATATCAAATTCACACATAACAATATTAACCCTGAATGTAAATGGGCTAAATGCACCAATCAAAAGACACAGACTGGCAAATTGGATAAAAAACCAAAACCCATCGGTGTGCTGTATCCAGGAACCCCACCTCACATGCAAAGATACACAAAGGCTCAAAATAAAGGGATGGAGGAATATTTACCAAGCAAATGGAGAGCAAAAAAAAGCAGGAGTTGAAATTCTCATCTCTGATAAAATAGACTTTAATGTAACAAAGATCAAAAGGGACAAAGAAGGTCATTACATAATGTTAAAAGGATCGATACAAGAAGAGATATCGATTCTAAATACATATGGACCCAATGTGGGAGCACCCAGATATATAAGGCAAGTTTTGAATGACTTACAAAGAGACTTAGACTCCCACACAATAATAGTGGGAGACTTTAACACTCCACTGTCAATCGCAGACAGATCAACCAGACAGAAAATTAACAAGGATATCCAGGACTTGAACTCAGACCTGGAACAAGCAAACCTGATAGACATTTACAGAACTCTCCACCCCAAATCCACAGAATATACATTCTTCTCAGCACCACATCACACCTACTCCAAAATTGACCACATAATTGGAAGTAAAGCACTCCTCAGCAAATGCAAAACAACTGAAATCATAACAAACAGTCTCTCAGACCATAGTGCAATCAAGTTGGAACTCAGAATTCAGAAAATAACTCAGAACTTCACAGGTTCATGGAAACTGAACAACTGGCTCTTGAATGTTGATTGGATAAACAATGAAATGAAGGGAGAAATAAAGAAGTTCTTTGAAACCAACGAGAATGAAGACACAACGTACCAGAATCTCTGGGACACATTTAAAGCAGTCTGTAGAGGAAAATATATAGCAATAAGTGCCCACATGAGAAGAGTGGAGAGATCCAAAATTGACACCCTATCGTCAAAATTGAAAGAGCTAGAGGAGTAAGATCAAAAAAGCTCAAAACCTAGCCGAAGACAAGAAATAACTAAGATCACAGCAGAACTGAAGGAGATAGAGACAAGAAAAACCCTTCAAAAAATCAATAAATCTAAGAGCTGGTTTTTCGAAAAGATCAACAAAATAGACAGACCACTAGCCAGACTGATAAAAAAGAAGAGAGAGAACAACCAAATAGATGCAATAAAAAACGATAAAGGGGAAATCACCACAGATTCCACAGAAATTTAAACCATCATAAGAGAATATTACCAACAACTCTATGCACATAAGCTAGTAAATCAGGAAGAAATGGATAAAATCCTGGAGGCCTGTGTCCTCCCAAGCCTAAACCAGGAGGAAGCCGAAACTATGAATAGACCAATAACAAGGTCTGAAGTTGAGGCAGCAATTAAGAGCCTACCACACAAGAAAAGCCCAGGTCCAGATGGGTTCACAGCTGAATTCTACCAGACACACGAAGACGATCTGGTACCATTCCTTCTGAAACTATTCCAAAGAATCCAAAAAGAGGGAACCCTTCCCAAATCATGTTATGAGACCAACATCATCCTGATACCAAAACCTGGCAGAGACTCAACAAGAAAAGAAAACTTCAGGCCAATATGCATGATGAACATAGATGCAAGAATCTTAAATAAAATACTGGCAAACCGATTGCAACAGCACATTAAAAAACTTATCCATCATGATCAAGTAGGATTCATCCCGGGGATGCAAGGCTGGTTCAACATATGCAAGTCTATAAATGTAATTCACCACATAAACAGAAGCAAAAACAAAAACCACATGATTATCTCAATTGATGCAGAGAAGGCATTTGACAAAATTCAACAGCCATTTATGCTAAAAACCCTCAGTAAACTTGGTATTGATGGAACATATCTCAAAGTAATAAAAGCTATTTATGACAAACCAACAGCCAATATCATACTTAATGGGCAAAAACTGGAAGCATTCCCTTTGAAATCCGGCACTAGACAAGGATGCCCTCTCTCACCACTTCTATTCAACATAGTACTGGAAGTTCTAGCCAGAATAATCAGGCAAGAAAAAGAAATAAAGGGTATTCAAATAGGAAAGGTGGAAGCCAAATTGTCTCTATTTGCAGACGACATGATAGTATACCTAGAAGACCCCATCACCTCAGCCCAAAAGCTCCTGCAACTGATAAGCAACTTCAGCAAAGCCTCAGGATATAAAATCAATGTTCAAAAATCACAAGCATTCCTATCCACCAATAACAGACTTAAAGAGAACCAAATCAAGAACGAACTGCCATTCACAATTGCTACAAAGAAAATAAAATACCTAGGAATACAACTCACTAGGAATGTAAGGGACCTCTTTAAGGAAAACTACAAACAACTGCTCAACGAAATAAGAGAGGACACAAACAGATGGAGAAACATTCCATGTTCGTGGTTAGGAAAAATCAATATCGTGAAAATGGCAATACTGCCCAAAGTAATTTACACAATCAATGCTATCCCCATCAAACTACCATTGAATTTCTTCACAGAACTGGGAAAACCACCATGAATTTCATATGGAACCAAAAAAGAGCCTGCATAGCCAAGTCAATTCTAAGCAAAAGGAACACAGCGGGAGGCATCACGCTACCAGACTTCAAACTATACTACAAGGCTACAGTAATCAAAACAGCATGGTACTGGTACCAAAACAGAGATATCGACCAATGGATCAGAACAGAGGCATCGGAGGCAACACAACATACCTACAGCCATATTATCTTTGATAAACCAGACAAAAACCGGCAATGGGGAAAGGATTCCCTATTTAATAAATGGTGTGGGGAAAACTGGCTAGCCATGTGCAGAAAGCAGAACCTGGACCCCTTCCTGACACCTTACACTAAAATTAACTCCAGATGGATTAAAGACTTAAATGTAAGACCTGACACCATAAAAACCCTAGAAGAAAATCTAGGCAAAACCATTCAGGACATAGGAGTAGGCAAGGACTTCATGACAAAAACACCAAAAGCATTGGCAACAAAAGCCAAAATAGACAAATGGGACCTAATCAAACTCCACAGCTTCTGCACGGCAAAAGAAACAGTCACTAGAGTGAATCGGCAACCATCAGAATGGAAAAAAATCTTTGCAGTTTACACATCTGACAAAGGGCTGATATCCAGAATTTACAAAGAACTCAAACAGATTTACAGGAAAAAACAAACAAGCCCATTCAAAAATGGTCAAAGGACATGAACAGAAACTTTGCAAAAGAAGACATACATGAGGCCAACAAACATGAAAAAATACTCATCATCATTGGTCATTAGAGAGATGCAAATCAAAACCACATTGACATACCATCTCACACCAGTTAGAATGGTGATCATTAAAAAATCTGGAGACAGCAGATGCTGGAGATGATGTGGAGAAATAGGAACACTCTTACACTGTTGGTGGGATTGTAAATTAGTTCAACCATTTTGGAAGACAGTGTGGCAATTCCTCAGGGACCTAGAAATAGAAATTCCATTTGACCCACCAATCCCATTACTGGGTATATATCCAAAGGACTATAAATCGTTCTACTATAAGGACACATGCACACGAATGTTCATTGCAGCACTGTTTACAATAGCAAAGACCTGGAACCAACCCAAATGCCCAACGATGATAGACTGGCCTGGGAAAATGTGGCACATATATACCATGGAATATTATGCAGCAATCAAAAATGATGAGTTTGTGTCCTTTGTAAGGACATGGATGAATCTGGAGAACATCATTCTCAGCAAACTGACACAAGAACAGAAAAAGAAATACCGCATATACTCACTCATAGGTGGGTGAGAAAAATGAGAACACATGGACACAGAGAGGCGGTCTACTATACACTGGGGACTGTTGGGGGGAATGGGGGGGACAGTGGGGGTGGCTGGGGGGGATAGCCTTGGGATGAATACCAAGTGTGGGTGAAGGGGAGGAAAGCAGCAAAGCACACTGCCATGTGTGTACCTATGCAACTATCTTGCACGTTCTGCACATGTACCCCTAAACCTATAATGCAATAAAAATTAAAAAAAAGAAAGAAACCAACTGCACAATGAACACACCTCACAAAGATGCACACCTCTGAACACACACATTCCACAGTGAATACACCTCACACAGGCACACCACTCACCACAAACACACACTGCACTGTGAATACACCTCACAAAGATCCACACCAGTTACAACACACACACTCCAGAGTGTGCACATTTAACAAAAAATTACACCACTGTCCACACACACTCTTCAGTGCACATATTTTACACAGAAAGGCACCACTAACCATGTAAACACACACAAACTGCACAGTGCACATACCTTACACAAACACACACCACTCACCATACACACACTACACAGTGCACAAACCTCACACAGACACACAACACTCACGAAACACACAAGCCACAGTGCAGACACCAAAGACATACCACTTACAACACACCTGCACAGTGCACTCAACTCACAGACATACACAATCCGCTGCACTTGCAATCCAAAGTGCAGGCACTCCATCTAGTTAAACACCACTCACCACACACACTTAATGCACACTGCACTGTGCATACACCTCACAAAGTCACACACCACTTAATACACGCTTCTCATACACACTCCTCATAGCACAAACCTCACACAGACAGAAAATTCAACTAACACATACTTTCCACAGTGCATGCACCTCACACAGACACACAACACTCATCAAACACACACTTCACCATACACACACCTCACACATACAAATAAGTTACCACACACCCTCCAGAGTGCTCACATTTTACACAGAAACACACCATGCACTCCACACTCTCTGTGCAGAATCCACAGTGCACATACCTCAGACTTATACTACTCACCACACTCACACAAACTTTAGAGTACACACATATCACAGAGACCCACAGAACGCCCCACACAAACTCCACAAACACACACCATAATGCACACACATTACACAAACACCACTCACCTGACACCTTTTTGACACTGCAGACACCTCACGCTGTCATGCAACAGTCACCACACACACTCAACACATACACTCAGTGCACATATTTCACAAAACACACATCACTCAGCAAACAGTCCACTGTGCACACATTGCACACAAACTCACACTGTAAAACACACATTGCACAGTCCAGACACCACATGCAAACACACCACATACCATGCACAGGGACTTCAGTGTGTGCATACGACACAGACACACAGAAGTCACCATACACACAAACTCCACAGTGCAAACTCCTCAGACACACACTACTCATAACACACACACTTTACAGTGAAGACACCACACAGACAGAAGACTGAACACACAAACTACCCAGTAAACACACCTCACACTGGAACACCACACTCACCACACACATTCTGCAGTGCACACACCTCACACAGGCACAGGACTCACCAGACACACACAATGCACAGTGTGCACAACTCACAGAGACACACACCATGCATTCCACACACTCCACAAAGAATCAACAGTCCACATACCTCAGAGTTACACCACTCAACACACTCACACACTCCAGAGTACACACACCACACAGAGACACACAGTATACACCACACAAACTGCTCAAACACACACCACAATGCACACACATTACACAGCAAACACCAATATCCAGACACGTTATTCACAATGTAGACACGTCACATGGTCACACACAAGTTAGCACACACACTCAGCACACTCACTCAGTGCACACATTTTACACAGACACACACCACTCAGCAAAACACTGCACAGTGCACACGCCTCACGAAGACACACCCCACTGACCACACACAAACCCCCCAGGGCACACATCTCACACAGAATCACACCACTCATCACAGAAACACACACAAACTGAACAGTGCAAACACCTCACACAAACACACACCACTCAACAAACTCACACACTACACAGTGCACACACCACACAGAGACAAACAATACTCACAAAACACAAACTCCACTGTAGAGACACCTAACAAAGACATATGAATCACCACACACACTAAGTGCACTCACCTCAAACAGACCCACATTAGACATCGCACACAAAATCCAAAGTGCAGACACTCCACACATACCACTCACCACACACTCCACACATACTCCACTGTGTGCACACCTGAAAAAGAAACACACCACTCAATACACCAACACACAGAAACTGCACAGTTCACACACTTCACACAGACACTCACCATTAAACACACAAAAGCAAACACACTGCACTGTGCACACACCTTACCAAAACACACACCTATCACCAAACTCACACACTGCACAGGGCACACACCTTACAAAGACACACAAGATTAACAACAAACAGATTGCACAGTACAGAAACCTCACACAGACACACTACTCACAACACACACACTTTACAATGCACACACTTTAAAAAAACTCACACAAGAGAACACACACACAACACAGTGCACACACCTCACACAAACACACACCACTACCATGTACAGAGATTCCACACGGTACATTCCTCACACAGACACACAACACTCACCAGAGACACACACTCCACAGTGCACAAACCTCAAACAGACACAAAATACTCACGACACACACTTTACTGTGAAGACATCTCACAGAGACACAAGACTGACCACACACTACACTGTAAACACACCTCACACAGACACACAACACTCACCACACACATTCTGCAGTGCACACATTTCACACAGGCAGACACCACTCACCAGACACACACTCCACAGTGCAGACACCTAACACAGACATACAACTCACCACATACACTGCACACTGCACTCACCTCACCCAGACACAAGAAACTCACCACCCACACTATCTATAGTGCTGACATTCAACACAGATACACAGCACTCACCACACACGTGCCACACACTTTCCACAGTGCACACACATCACACTCACACCACTCTTTACACACAAACTTCAAAGTGCACACACCTTAAAAGGACACACACCAGTCAGCACACACACACTTCACTCTGCACACACCTCACACAGACACACACCACTTACCATGCACACACTCTGCACACTGCACACACCTCACTCAGACACACACTACACAACACACACACTCCAGAGTGCAGACACCTAGCACAGACACACACCACTTACCACACACACTGCACACTCACACTCCACTGTACATACATCTCACACAGACACACACTACTCATTACAGACATACTACAAAGTGCACAGCCTCACACTCACACAGGCACGCGCCACTTACCACACACACTCCACAGTGCAGACACCTCACACAGACACACACCAGTCACCACACACTCCACGCAAATACTCCACAGTGCACTTACCTAAGAGACATGCACCAATAGCACATTAAAGAGTGCACATAATTCACACAAACACACCACTATCCACACACATAACACTCCAGAGTGCACATATTTCACAGACACAAACCACTCACCAAACACACAGTTCATAGTTCACACAACTTACACAGACACACAGCAGTCACCACATACACACAATCCAGATTGCACACACTCACTACTCACGATACACACATGCCATATTGAAGAAACTTTATAAAGACAGACGACTGACTAGACACACTACAAAGTAAATACATTTCACAAGGACACATGACACTCAACACACACACATTCCACAGTGCAGACACCTCACACAGGCACACCACTCCCCACAAAAACACACAGTACAGTGAACACACCTCACAAAGTCACTATAAAGCACCCTATCAATAAAAGTCACTAAAGAGCACTTCAAACAACAACAGTCAGTATAGAGCACCTACCCAACAACAGTCACTATGGAGCACTCTACCCAACAACAGTCAGAATAGAGCCCTCTCCCAAACAACAGACACTATAGAGCATCTACACTACAAGAGTCACTATAGAGCATCTACCCAGCAAGTGTCAGTATAAAACCCTTTACTTAACAATAGTCACTATAGAGCACCCCACCTAGAAATGGTCACTATGAATCACCCTACCCTGCAACAGTCACTATAGAGAATCATACCCAACAACTTTCACTATAGATCAGCCCAATATCAACAGTTGCTATAGAGCACCCTGTCAAACAACAGTGACTTTAGAGCACCTACACAATAGCATCACTATAGAGCACCTACCCAACTGCAGTCACTGTGGAGAACTCTACCCAGAAACAGTTACTATAAATCACCATACCCAATAAAAGTCACTACAGAGCACCCTAACCAAAAACAGGCACTATAGTGCACCTACCCAACAACAGTCATTATAGAGCAACCTGCTAAACAACAGTAACTATGGAGCACCTACACAACAACAGTCATTATAAAGCACCCTACCCAGCAACAGTCAGTATAGAGCACCTACCCAACAATGATATCAATAGAGTACTCTATCCAGCAACAGTCACTATAGAGTATTCTACCCAAAAACACTCACTATAGAGCACCCTACCTAAAACAGTCACTATAAAGAATTTTACCCAAAACTGTCACTGTAGAGCACCTACTTAAAAACAGTTACTATAGAGCACTCTATCTTAAAAGTCACTCTAAAGAACTTACCCAACGACAGTCACTATAGAGCATTTTAACCAACAACAGTCACTATAAATTACTCTGCAAAATAGTCACTGTGTAACACTCCATCCAACAACAGTTACCTATACAACACTCTACCCAACAACCATCACTATCGAACACAATACCCTTCAACAGTCAATATATAGAGCCCTCTACCCAACATCAGTCACTATTGAACACACTACCCAGATACAGTCACTACAAGGCACCTATCCAACAACACTCACTATAAAGCACTCTAACCTGCAACAGTCACTATAGAGCACTCTATCCAAAAACAGTCAAAATTGAGCATCCTACCAAACAACAGTCAGTATAGAGCACCCTACCTAAAAACAGTCACTACAGAGCCCTTTTCAAAAAACAGTCACTATAGAACTCTCTACCCAACAACAGTCACTATAGAGCACTCTACCTAACAACAGACACTATGGATCACTCTACCCAGCAACAGTCACTATAGAGCATGCTACCCAACAACAGTAACTATAGAGCACTTCCCCAACAACAGACACTTTAGAACGCACCACCTAACAACAGTCACTATATATAGAGAACCTACATAACAAGAGACATTATAAAGCACCCCAGCCACAACAGTCACTATAGAGCACCCTACAAAACAACAGTCACGAGAGAACAGTGTACCTAACAACAATCAATCTAGAGCACTCTACCCAACAACTGTCACTATAGTGCATTTACCCAAAACAGTCACCATAAATCACCTACAAACAACAGTCAGTATGGAGCATTCCACCCAACATCAGCCACTATAGAATACTGACAAAACAACAGACGCTACAGATCAAATCCTAAACAACAGACACAATACAATACCCTACAAAATGACAGTCACTATAGATTACCCTACTCAACAACAGTCACTTTACAGAACTCCACCCAAGAGTCAGTATATGTAGAGCACCTACCTGACAACAGACACTATAAAGCACTCTACCCAACAAAAGACACTATAGAACACCCCACACAACAACTGTCACACACAATAACACCACACAATAACAGCACCCCACACAATAACAGTCACTATAATGCCCCCTACCCAACAACAGTCAGTATAGAGTTTTCTACCCAACAGCAGTCAGTATAGAGCACCCTACACAAACAACACTTGCTATAGAGCAGCCTACCCTGCAACAGGTACTATAGACCACCCTACCAAACAACAGTCACTATAGAGCACGCTACCCAACAACATTCACTATACAGCACCCTACCCAGCAACAGTCAGTGTAGAGCACTTTACCCGAAAATAGTCACTATAGCACACTCTACCCAACAACAGTCACTATAGAACACCCTCCCTAACAATAGTCTCTATAGATCACCCTACAAAAAAGGCACTATAGAGCACTCTATCCAACTACAGTCACTATAGAGCATCCTAACCAGCAACAGTCACTATAGAAAAACCCACCCAAGAACAGTCATTATAGGGCACCTGCCCCTGAAACAGTCATTATAGAGCAACTATGCAAGAAGGTCACTATAGAGTACCCTAGCCAGCAACAGTCACTATTGAGCATTATACAAAACCACAGACTCTATAGAGCATTCTACCAAACAACAGTCACTATAGAGCACCTACAAAACAAGAGTAACTATAAAGCACCCCACCCAGAAACAGTAACCATAGATTACCTATGCAACTCCAGTCACTGTAGAGCACTCTAACTTGCATTAGTCAGTATGAAGCACCCCACCATACAACAGTAATTATAGAACACTCTACCCAGCAACAGTCAGTATAGAGCACTCTACACAACATGAGACAATGTAGAGTATCTTTCTTAAGGATCACTATATATTACCTACCCAAGAACAGTCACTAGAGGGCAGTCCATCCAACAAAAATCACCACAGAGCACCTTTTCAACAGTAGCCACTAAAGAACACCCTATGCAGCAATAGTCATTGTAGAGCACTGTACCAAAGAACAGCCTATAGAGCATTGTAAGGAACAACAGTCACTATAGAGCACATTCTCAACAACCGTCAGTTTAGAGCACCCCACCAACAACAATCACTATAGAGCACCCACCCAAAAACAGTCACTATAGAGTACCCTACCCAGAGAAAGACAATATAGAGCCCCTACCCAAAAACAGTCACCATGAAGGACCCTACACCACAAGTCACTATAGAGCACTCTTCCCAGCAAAAATTACTGTAGAAAACACCACCCAAAAAGAGTCAGTATACATCACCCTACACAGCAATTGTCTCTATAGAGCACCCTACCCAGCAACAGTAACTATAGACCACCCTACCAACAAGGGTCAGTATAAAGCACTCTACCCAGCAACAGTAATTATAGAGAACCCTACCAAACAACAGTCACTGTAAAGGACTCCACCCAACAACAGTCACCTATGGAGCACTCTATTCAACCGTCACTATAGACCACTCTACACAACAAAAGCCACTTTAAATTCTCCACCAAACAACCGTCACCAATAAAACACTCTACCAAACTACAGTCATTATAGAGCACCCCACCCAACAACAGTCACTATAGAGCACCTACCCAGCATCAGCCACTATATAGCACCATACCCAGCAACAGTCACTATAAATAACGTACCCATCATCAGTTACTAATGAGCACTCTATCCAGAAACAGTCACTATAGAGTACCCCACACACAACAAACACTATGGAGCACACTACACAACAATAACCACTATAGAGCACCTAAGCAACAGCAGTCAATGTAGAGCACTTTTCCAAACAACAGTAACCATAAAGAACCCTATACAACAGTCACTATATTGCACTCTACCCAGCAACAGTGACTATAGAGCACCCTACACAGCAAGAGTCACTATAGAGCACTCTTCCCAATATCAGTCACTGTAGAGTACTCTGCCCAGGCAAAGTCACCATAGAGCACCCTACCCAACAACAGTTGGTTTAGAGCACATACCCAACACCATTGACTCTAAAGCACCTACCCAACAACAGTCACTATAGAGCACCCTACACAACAAGAGTCATTATAGAGGACGTACCCAAAAACAGTCACTGTAGAGCCCTCTACTCAGTATAAGTCACTATTGAGCACTCTACCCAACAACAGAACACTATTAGAGTGCCTTACCTAAGAACAGTCACTATAGAGCACACGAATGAACAACATTTACTAAAGAGCACCTATGCAACAACAGTCACTATAGAGCACCTAGCCAACAACAATCACTATAGGGCACATACCCAACAACAATAACTATAGAGCACTGTACCCAGCAACAGTCAGTTTACAGCACCCTACCCAACCACAGTCATTATAGAGCAATTCACCCAACAACAGAAAAACAGGCACAAAACACCACACACACATTCTGCAGTAGACACCTCACAAAGTCACACCACTAACCACAAACACAAACTGCACAGTGAACACACCTCACAAAGACCTACTCCAGTCACCACACACACTCCACAGTGCACACACCACACACAGATACACACCACTCACCACACAAAGGCACAGAAACTGCACAGTGCACACACCTCACACAAACACATACCACTCATCATTCACACACACAACACTGCACACACCTCACACAGACACACCACTCACCAAACACACAACCCACAGTTCAAATACCAAACAGAAATATGAGTTACCACACACACTACACATAGCACTCACCTCACACAGAAACACACCACCCACTGTACACACAATCCAATGTGCAGACACTCCACACAGACACACACCACTCACCACACACAGTCCACACACACTCCACTTTGCATACACCTCACTCAGACAAACCACTTAATACTCACACTTCACATGGAAACTCCACATAGCACAAACCTCACAAAGACACAAAACGTATCACATGCACACTCTTCACAGTGCACACACCTCACACAAACACACTCCTCTTATAAAACACACACTCCACAGTGCACACACCTCACACATATATACAACTCACCACACACACACACCCTCCACAGTTCACACACCTTATACAGAGACTCCCCATGCACTCTAAACACTCTACACAGAATTTACAGTGTACATACCTCTGATATACACCACTCACCACAATCAAACACACTCCAGAGTACACACAGCTTACAGAGAAATGCAGCATGCACCACACAAACTTCACAAACACACCACAATGCACATCACACAAACAGCAATCACCTGACACCTTATACACAATTCAGACAACTCACACTGTCACACACCAGTCACCACACACACTCAACACACACACTCAGTGCACAAATTTTACACAGAAACCCACCACTCAACACACACAATCTACAGTGCACATTCTTCACACAAAAACACTGTAGAACACACACACTTCACAACTCACACAGACACCCACCACATACCTTTCGCAGAGACTTCACACTGCACACATCTCACACACACACAGCACCCACCATACACACACACCACAGTTCACACACCTCAACCAGACACAAACTACTCACGACACAAACACTTTTCAATGAGGACACCTCACACAGACACACAACACTCACCACACACATATTCCTCAGTGTAGACACCTCACACAGGCACACCACTCACCACAAACACACAGCACAGTGTGCACACCTCACAAAAACACACACCACTGATTACACACACACTTCTCAGTGCACACACCTCACACGCAAACACACCACTCACCACACTAACCTCTCAGTACACACACCTCACACAAACACACACCACTTATCATACAAACACATGACAAAGTGCACAAAACTCACATAGAAACACACCACTCATCAAACACACAATCTATAGTGCAGACATCAGACACAGACATAAGACTTACCACACATGCTACACAGTTCACTCACCTCACACAGAAACACAACACCCACTTAACACACAATCCAAAGTGGACACTCCACACAGACACACACCACTCACCACACACCACTGTGCATACACCTGACATAGACACACACCACTTAATACACACATTTAACACCCCACCTCCACATAGCACAAACCTCAAACAGACACAAAACAACACACACACACTCTCTGCTGTGCACACACCTCACACAGAAACACACCACTCATCACACATACACTCCACTATGCACTCAATTTACATACACAAAACTCACCATGCACAGCCTTTACAGTGCACACACCTTACACAGAGACACCCCATGCACTCCACACACTTTACACACAATCCACAGTACACATACCTCAGATATACACAACTCACCAACACACACACTCCAGAGTACACACGTTTTACAGAGACACAGAGTAGGCACCACGCAATCTCCACAAACACACACCACAATGCACACACATTACACAGACAATCACCAATTACCTGACACTTTACTCACAATGCATACACCTCACACTGTCACCACACACAACAAACACACTCAGTAAACACATTTCACACAGACACTTCACTCAGCACACACATTCCACCGTTCACACACTTCACACAAAAATACACTGTAGAACACACACACACGACACAGTGCACACATTTCACACAGACACAGACCACATATCATGCACAGAGACTCCACAGTGAACACACCTCATACAGACACACAGCACTCAGCATACACACACACTCCAAAATGCATTCACCTTGGGAGAGAGATCCAAGATGGCTGATCGCTAACAGCTCGGGATTGTAGCTCCCAGTGAAAGCTCGGAAAACGTGAGGATACCACATTTTCAGAGAAATTTTCGTCGCCCACGGACCAGAAGATTTCCAGTGGAGAAGCCCCGCGGGTCGCCAGTGCAACTTCTGTGGCCGGTGCAGCGGTTTTGTCGTCGCCTTGGTGCGGCAGCTCTTCGTGCACAGTGAGCGGGACTGGTTCCCTACTGACTGGTGTTTGGAGCTCTGGGAAGGCAGAGCCGCTTGTTGCGGACTCAAGAAGGAATCCAGACCGGAGATTCCCAGGCAGAAGAGCACCATCAGTCTTATCACTGTTGTTTTGGCCGGCGCAGTGGGTTGTTCGGATTCCAGCACTGGGAATCAATAAATTGGACATCCTCTCAGGAACTTAATCAGAAAGGCGCTAATTGTAAAGATATCAGATGGATAAAATCACAATAAAGGGAAAAAATAGCCTAAAAAGGCCGAGAAAACTTAGTCAGAACCTCTCTCCCTTTACAGGGGATAGTAATTCTTCATCAGCAACGGAACAAGCCCTAATGGAAGAGGACTGTGTTCCAGTATCTGAAGGAGGTTTTAGAAGGTGGATGGTAAAAAACCTCTGGGAATTGAAACAAATTGTTCTAAACCAATGTAAAGAAACTAAGAACTTTGAAAAAAGCTTAGACGAAATGTTAAAAAGAATGGACAATATAGAAAGGAATATAAATGAACTAATGGAGTTGAAAAATACAACACGAGAACTTAGTGAAATATGCACAAGTTTGAATAGCCGAATTGATCAAGCAGAAGAAAGGATATCAGGGGTCGAAGACCAACTTAATGAAATGGAACGAGAAGACAAGAATAGAGAAAAAAGGATAAAAAGGAATGAGCAAAGTCTCCAAGAATTATGGGACTATGTGAAAAGACCTAATCTACGTTTGATAGGTGTACCTGAATGTGATGGAGAGAATGAATCCCAGCTGGAAAATATTCTTCAGGATATTTTCCAGGAGAATTTTCCCAATCTAGCAAAGCAGGATACCATTCAACCTCAGGTAATTCAGGGAACAGCACAAAGATATTCCTTAAGAAGAGCAACCCCAAGACACATAATCATTAGATTCACCAGGGTTGAAACAAAGGAGAAAATACTAAGGGCAGTCAGAGAGAAAGGTCAGGTTACCCACAAAGGGAAGCCTATTAGACTTACAGTAGATCTCTCAGTAGAAACCCTACAAGCCAGAAGAGAGTGGGGGCCGATATTTAAAGTCCTCAAAGAACAGAACTTTCAGCCCAGAATTTCATATCCTGACAAACTAAGCTTCACAATTGAAGGAAAAATAAAATCTTTTCTGAACAAGCAAGTACTCAGAGATTTTATTACCACCAGTCCTGCTTTACAAAAACTTCTGAAAGAAGCATTACACACAGAAAGGAACAACCAGTATTAGCCTTTCTAAAAACATACCAAAAAGTAAAGAACATCAACAGAAAGAAGAAATTACATCAACAAATGGATAAAATAGCCAGTTAACATCAAATGGTAGTAATCTTAAATTGAAATCGACTAAATTTTCTAATTAAAAGATATAGCCAAAATCTAACGGTATACTATATTCAGACCTATTCCATATCCAAAGATATACATAGACTAAAAACAAAGGGTTGGAGAAAGATTTACCAACCAAATAGAGAAAAATAAATAAATAAACAAAAAGGAGTTGCAATTCATGCATTTGATAAAACAGATTTCAAACCAAAAAAGATAGAGTGGTATAAGGATCAATGCATTTTAACACCCAGATACATGAGACCCATAAAGAGATTCAGACTCAACGAAACAGAAAATTAATAAGGACATCCAGAATCTGAACTCAGATCAGTAACAAGTAAACTTAATAAGCAAACTCTCCACTTTAGATAAATAAAATATACATTCTCCATTTTAAATACATAAAATAATGATCGGCCATTATTAATAGCCATTTATAGAATAAAGCAATATTTCTGTTCTCTCTCCCTCTTTTTCTTCCTCTCTTTTCCTTTCCAAAAAAGAAAAAACAAAAAAAAAAGAAAAGAAAATCCTGCCTTTTCACAACCCTACATTCCCCCTACAGCATCTGCCCCCTAGGAAAAATAATGCATTCACCTCAAACAGACACAAACTACCCACAGCACACACAATTTAGAGTGAAGACAACTCACACAAATACAATACTGACCACACACACTACACTGGAAACACACCTCACACCAACACAAAACATGCATCACAAACACATTTTGCAGTGTAGACACCTCACACTGTCACACACCAGTCACCACACACACTCAGTACACACATTTTACACAGACACACACCACTAAGCACACACACTCCACAGGGCACACACCTCACATAGAAACACACCAATCACCACACAACCACACACAAACTGTACAGGGCACACACCTCACACAAACACACACCAGTCACCATACACACACACTACACAGTACACACACCACACACAAACAGACAATACTCACCAAACACACACTCCACAGTGTGGACATCTAACAAAGTCATACCACTCACTTCACACACTACACAGTGCACTCACCTTACACAGAAACACACCATACAACACACACATTCCAGAGGGCAGACACCTAGCACAGACACACACCAGTTAATACACACACTGCACACTCACAGCCCACTGTGCATATATCCCACACAGACACACACTGCTCATTACACACATACTACAGAGTGCACACACCTCACACAGGCACGCACCACTCACTACACACACTCCACAGTGCAGACACCTCACACACACACCACTCACGAGACACACGTTCCACATTGAAGGAACCTTATACAGACACATGACTTACCACACACACTAAGCAGGAAACACATTTCACAAAGACACACAACATTCACCACAAACACATTCTGCAGTGCAGACAAAACACACAGGCACACCACTCACCACAAACACACACTACACAGTGAACAAACCTCACAAAGACACACACAACTGACCAAACACACACTGTAGTTCACACACCTCATACACACACCACTGATGACACACACCCTCCACAGTGCACACACTTCACAGGGACACAGACCAATCAGAACAGACATACTCCATCATGCACACACCTCAGGCAGGCACACACCACTCACCACACACAAACTCTGCAATGTGCAAATTTTTACACAGACACAAGTCATTCACCACACACACTCTTCACAATGCACCAACCTCACACACACTATCCACTCACCAAACACACACTACAGTGCACACACCTCACAGACACACCCTATTTTTCACACCCTTATATTACACAGTGCACACACCTCATGCATAAACACACCACTTAGCACACACACACTCTCCACAGTTTACACACTTTACACACACACAACACACACTGTCCAAAGAGCAGACACCTAGCACAGACACACACCACTTACCACACACAGTGCACACTCACAATTAACTGTGCATACATCTCACACAGACACACACCACCCATCACATGATACTACACAGTGCACACCCCTCACACAGGTACACACCACTCACCACACACTACACGGTGCAGACACCTCACACAGACACACATCAGTCACTACAGACACTCTACACACATAGTCCACAGTGCACCCATCTTAAACAGACACACACTACTCACAAATTGACGAGTACATACAACTCACACAGACACACCACTCACCACACTCATAACCCCCACAGTGCACACGTTTTACACAGACACACACTACTTAAAACACACACGCTTAACAGTGGTGACACCTTTGACAGACACAAGACTGACCACACACATTACACAGCAAACACACCACACAGACAAACAACACTCACCACCCATATATTTTGCAGTGCACACAACTCACATAGGCACACCTTACTCACCAAACACACACTGCACAGTTCACAGAACTCAGACACAGAGAAGTCACCACACACACTAAATTGTGCACACACCTTACACACACACCACTGACAACACACATTCCACGTTGAAGAAACCTCATACAGACACATGAATGACCACAAACACTACACAGTAAATACATTTAACACAGACCCACTACACTCACCACACACATATTTCACAGTGCAGACACCTCACACAGGCACACCACTCACCACAAACACACACAGCACAGTGAACCAACCTCAGAAAATCTCTATAAAGCACCATACCAATAACAGCCATTAAAGACATTCCTACCCAAACACAGTCACTGTAGAGTACCTACCCAACAGCAGTCACTATAGAGCACTCCACCCAACAACAGTCACTATAAAGCACCCTACCCTAAAACACTATCAATAAACAACTTCTCTACAATAGTCACTATAGAACACCCCACACAATTACATTAACTATAAAACACCAACACGTCAACAGTCACTATAGAGCACCCTACCCAACAACAGTCACTATAGAGAAACCCACCCAACAACAATCATTATAAAGCACGCTACACAACAACAGTCACTATAGAGAACTTCAATCAACAAAAGTCACTATAGAGCCCTTGACCCAACAACAGTCACTATGGAGCACTCTATACAACAACAGTCACATCGACCACTTGATCCAACAACAGTCAGTATGGAGTTTTCTCCCCAACAACAGACACTATAGAGCACCTACACTACAAGAGTCACTATAGTGCACCGACCTAACAAGGGTCACTGTAGAGCCTTTTATTCAACAACAGTCACTATAGAGCACTTCAACCATCAACAGTCACTATAGAGCTCTTGACCCAAAAACAGTCACTATGGAGCACTCTATACAACAACAGTCACTATAGACCATTTTACCCAACAACAGACACTATAGAGCACTCCACCAAGCAACAGTCACTATAAAGCAACCCACCTAGTAAAAGTCACTATGGATTACCATATTTAGGAACAGTCACTATATAGCACCCTACTCAACAACAGTTACTATAGATCACCCTACCATCAACAATCGCTATAGAGCACACTTCCAAACAACAGTCACTATAGAGCACCTTTCCAACAACAGTCAATATAGAGCACCTACCAAACAACAGTCACTATACTACACTTACTTAACAACAGTCACTATAGAGCACTATAACCAGAAACAGTTACTATAGAGCAACATACCCAAAAACAGTCAATATAGAGCACCCTACCAAAAAACAGTCATTATAGACCACCCTACTCAACAACAGTCACTAAAGAGCAATATACCAAAAAACAGTCCCTATAGAGCATGCTACTCAACAGCAGGCACTACAGAGCACCCTACATTACAGCAGTCACTATCTAGAGCACTCTGTGCAACAACAGTCCTCATACTGTGCCCCATAAAGCAACAATCAGTACAGAGCACCCGACACAACAAGAGTCACTATAGAGCACCTACCCAACAACAGTCACTATAGAGCACCCTACCCTACAACACTTACAATAGAGCCCCCCACCCAAAAAAGTCACTAAAAAACACCCTCCCCAGTCACAATCACTATAAAGAACACTACTTAACAATTGTCACTATAGAGCACTTCACCAACAACAGTAAGTATAGAGCATTCTACCAAATAATAGTCACTATAGAGCACCCTACACAACAACAGTCAATATAGAGCACTTTACCTAACAACATTTATTATAGAGCACCTAACCAACAACCGAAACTATAGAGTACCAACCCAACAGCAAACAGTATAGAACACCCTACCTAGCAACAATCACTATAGAGTACCCTATGCAACAACTGCCACTATAGAGCACTCCACCCAGGAACAGTCAGTATAGGGCAACTACCCATTAACAGACACTATAAAGCACCCTCCCCAACAACAGACACTATAGAGCATTCTATGCAACATCAGTCAATATAGAGCACTCTAGCAATCAACAGTCAGTATAGAGCATTCTAACCAACAACAGTCACTATAGAGCACTCTCCACAACAACAGTCACCTATAGAGCACTCTACCCCTCATCAGTCACTATAGAGCACCACAACCAACAACAGTCAGTAAATAGCACCTACCCAACAACAGTCACTATAGAGTACCCTACCCAGCAACAGTCACTATAAAGCACCTATGCAAGAACTGTCATTATTTAGAACCCTACCCAGCAACAGTCTATATAAAGTACTCTATTCAACATCAGTCACTATGGAGCACTCTACCCCATAACAGCCAGTATACAGCACCTACCCAACAACAGTCAGTATAGAGCATCATACCCAGTAGCAGTCACTAAAAAGCACCTACCCAACAAGTCACTATAGATTACTTTACTTAGCCACAGTCACTATACAGTACCACACCCAACAAAAGTCACTATAGAGCACCTACCCAACAACAGTCAGTATAGAGCACCCTACCCAGCAGAAGTCAGTATAGAGCACCTACATGACAACAGTCACTACAGAGCACTCTACACAAAAATAGTCACTACTGAGCATCTACCTTACAATAGTCACTATCTAGAGCACTCTACCCAACCACAGTAAATATAGAACACCCAACCCAACAACAATCACTATAGACCACACTACCGAACAGCAGACAGTATACATCACCCTACTCAAAATCAGTCATTACAGAGCACTTTACCCAACAACAGTCACTATAGAGTACCCTACAAAAATACAGTCTGTTGAAAGCACCCTACCAAATAACAGTCATTAAAGAGCACTCTACCCAACATCAGTCACTATAGAATACTGCACCCAACAACAGTAACTTTAGAGCACCCTATCTAATAACAGTCACTATAGAGCACCCTACTGTAGGGTGCTCTATAGTGACTGTGGTTGGGGAGGGTGCTCAATGTGACTTTTGCTGGGTAGGGTGCTTTATAGTGACTTGTTGCATAGGGTGCTTTATAGTGACTTTTGTTGGGTAGGTGCTGTATAGTGACAGTTGCTGGATAGTGTAATCTATAGTGACTATTGTTGCCTGATGTGCTTTATGGCGATTGTTGCTGGTTAGAGTACTCTATACTGACGGTTGTTGGGTAGGTGCTCCATAGAGACTTTTGCTCTATAGAGGGCTCTATAGTGACTGATGTTGGGTAGGTCTTCTATAGTGACTGTTGTTAATTGGGGTGCTCTATAATGACTTTGGTTGGTTACAGTGCTCTGTAAGTGACTGTTTGGGGGTGGACTTCTCTAGAGTTACTGTTGTTGGGTAGAGTCTTCTGTAGTGACTTGTTGGGTAGGGTGCTCTACATTGACTGTTGTTGGGTAGGTGGTTTATAGTGACTTCTGTTGTGTATGGTGCTCTATAATGACTGTTGTTGAGTACTGTGCTCTATAATAACTGATGTTTGTTAGAGTTCTTTATACTGACTGTTTTTGGGTTGGTGATGTATAGTGACTGTTGTTGGATTGTCAAGCTCTATAGTGAATATTGATAGGTAGAGTGCTGGATATGTTACCGTTAATTGGTGGAGTTATCAATGGTGACTGTTGTAATGTAGAGGGCTCTCTAGTGACTGTTATTCGGTAGGGTGCTTTATAGTGATTGTTGTTGGCTGGAGTACTCTATACTGTTGTTGGTTACAGTGCTGTATAGTGACAGTTGCTGGGTGGGGTTCTTTATACTGACTGTTGCTGTGTGGGGTGCTCTATAGTGACTGTTGTGGGGCAGAGTGCTCTAGATAGTGACTGATTTTGGGTGGGGTTCTCTATAGTGCTTGTTGTTGTGTACAGTGCTCTAAATAATGTCTGTTGTTGGGTAGCGTTCTCCATAGTCACTATTGTTAAGTAGTGTGCTCAATAGTGACTATTGTTGGGTGGAATGTTCTATACTGATTATTATAGGGTAAAATGCCCTATAGTGACTGTTGTTGGATAGGGTACTCTATAATGACTGTTGTTGGTTAGTGTTCTTTATAATGACTGTTGTTGTGTAGAGTGCTATATAGTAACTCTTGTTAACTGAAAAGTTTTATAGTGACTGTTGATGTGTAGGTGCTTTATAGTGGCAGTTGGTAATTGGGGTGTTTTATGGTGACTCTTTTTTAGTAGGGTGCTTCCATAGTGACCATTGTTGATTGGAGTGCTGTATAATGACTGGTGTTGGGTGGGGTGCTCTATTCTGACTGTTGCAGGGTGGGGTGAATTATAGTAACTATTGTTGTGTAGAGTGCTATAGGTAGGTATAGGTAGGTATATATGTTGGTAGGGTGCTGTATAATGATGGTTGTTGTGTAGTGTGCTTTATACAGATTTTTGTGTAGGGTGCTCTATAGTGTCTGTTGTTAAGTAGGAGATCTATAGTGACTGTTGTTGCATAGGTACTCCATAGTGACTGTGGTTGGTTAGGAAGCTCTATAGTGACTGTTGTTTGGTAGAGTGCTCTATATAGATGTTATGTAGTTGCCTTTTTTGTGACTGTTGTTGAGTGGAGTGCTCTATAGTGACTGTTGTTGAGTGGAGTGCTCTATAGTGACTGTTTTTGGGTAGGGTTCTCCATAGTGACTGTTGTTGAGTAGAGGGCTCTGTAGTGACTGTTATTGGGTAGGGTGCTCTATAGTGGTTCTTGTTAAGTGGAGTACTTTATAATGACTCTTGTTGTGTATGGTGCTGTATAGTGACTGTTGCTGGGTGAAATTCTTTATACTGACTCTTGCTGTGTGTGGTGCTCTTTGGTGACTATTGTTGGGTAGAGTATGCTAGATAGTGACTCTTTCTGGGTGGGGTGCTCTATAGTGCCTGTTGTTGTGTACAGTGCTCTAAAACGTGACTGTTGTTGGTTAGTGTGCTCTATAGTCACTGTTGTGGGGTAGTGTGCTCCACAGTGACTGTTGTTGGGTGGATTGCTCTATACTGACTGTTGTTGGGTATAGTGCTCTAAACTGACTTTTGTTGGGTAGGGTAATCTGTAGTGACTAATTTTGGGTGGAGTGCTCTATAGTGACTGTTGTTGGTTAGGGTTCTTTATAATGACCATTGTGTAGAGTGCTATAGAGTGACTCTTGTTGGATAGAGGGCTTTATAGTGATGGTTGTTGTGAAGGTCCTCTACAGTGACTGTTTGATAGGGTGCTCTATAGTAACTGTGGTTGGTTGGGGTGTTTGATGGTAACTGTTGATGGGTAGGGTTCTCTATAGTGTTTGTTGATGGGTGGAGTGCTCTACAGTGACTGTTGTTGGGTTGCATGCTCTATACTGACTGTTGTTGGGTGACATGCTCTATACTGACTGTTTTTGATTAAAGGGTTTATAGTGAATGTTCTTGGGTAGGTCCTCTATAGTTACTGTTCTTGCATAGGGTGCTCTATAGTGACTGTTGTTGGGTAGAGTGTGATATAGTAAAAGTTGTTGGGTAGAAGGATCTAGAGTGACTATTGTTATTTAGGTGCTCTATGGTGACTGTTGTTGGTTAATGGGCTCTAAAATGACTGTTGTTGGGTGGAGTGCTTTATAGTGACTCTTTTGGAATAGGGTTCTTTATAGTGACTGTTGTTTTGTAGATGGATCTAGAGTGATTGTTGTTGGGTAGGTGATCTATAGTAACTGGTGATGTGTAGGGTGCTCTATAGTGACTGTTGTTGGATAGGGTGCTATATAGTGGCAGTTGCTGGGTAGGATGCTGTATAGTGACTGTTGTATGGTAGGGAGCTCGATAGTGACTGTCATTGGGTAGGGTGCTTTATAGTAAATGCTGTATGGTCGTGTGCTCCATAGTGACTGTTGCTGGGTAGACTACTCTTTAGTGACTGTTGTAAAGTAGGTGCTCTATGGTGACTGTTTCTCGGTTGGGTGCCCTATACTGACTGTTGTTGGATTGGTGCTCTATAGTGGCTGTTGTTGGGTAAGGTGCTCTATAGTGACTGTTGCTGTGTAGCATGCTGTATACTGACTGTTGTTGGGTAGGGTTCTCTATGGTGAGTGTTGCTCAGTAAGGTGCTGTATAGTGTCTGATGTTAGGTAGAGTGCTCCATAGTGACTGATGCTGGGTAGGTTGTACTATTGTCACTGTTGCTCGGTAGGGTGCTCATATTAACTGTAGTATCATAGGGAGATCAATAGTGACTGTTGCTGTGTAGGGTTCTCTATAGTGACTGTTGTTGGGTTGGGTGCTCTATAGTTACTCTGGTTGTTTAGAGTGCTCTACAGTGACTGGTGTTTGGTAGAGTGCTCCATAGTGAATGTTGGGTAGCATGCTATATAGTCACTGTTGTTGGGTAGGTACTCTATAGTGACTGTTGTTGGGTAGGTGCTCTATAGTGACTGTTGTTGGGTAGGCTGCTCTACAGTGACTGTCCTTGGGTGAAGTGCTCTATAGTGACTGTGGTTGGGTAAGGTGCTGCATAGTGACTGTGACTGGGTCCGGTGCTCTATAGTGACTGTTGTTGGGTAGAGTGCTCTATAGTTGACTGTTGTCCAGTGGAGTGCTTTATAGTGGCTGTTGTATAGAGTGATCTAATAGTGAGTGTTGTTTGTTACAGTGCTGTATAATGACCATTGGTGCATAAAGTGCTCTATAGTGACTGGTGTTGTGTAGAGTGATCTAGTAGTGAATGTTGTTTGTTATGGTGCTGTATAATGACCATTGGTGCATAGAGTGCTCTATAGTGACTGTTGTTGTGTAAGTGCTCCATAGTGACTCTTGTTGAATAGGTACTCTATAGTGACTGTTGTTGGGTAAATGCCCTATTGTGACTGTTGATCTGTAGGGAACTCTATAGTGACTGTTGATAATAGGGTGCTCTACAGTGACTCTTTTGGGTTGGGTGCTCTATAGTGACTTCTGCATAGGATGCTCTATTGTTACTGTTGGTGGGTGGGGTGTTCTATAGTGACTCTTGCTGGTTACAGTTCTCTATAGTGACTGTTGTTGGGTAGGTACTATTTAGTGGCTGTTGTTGGGTAGATTCTTCTATAGTGATGGTTGTTGATTAAAGGGCTCTAAAATAACAGTTGTTTGGTAGGGTGCTCTATATTAACTATAATTTGTACCGTGCTCTACAATGACGGTTGTTAAGTAGGGTGCTCTATACTGACTGTTTTTGAGTATGGTGCTCTATGGTTACTGTTGTTGGGTGAAGTGCCCTATACTGACTATTGCTGGGTAAAGTGTTCTACAGTGACTGCTTTGGGTACAGTGCTCTGAATACTGACTGTTATTGGGTAACATGCTCTATATTGACTGCTTTTGGGTGAAGTGCTGTATAGAGACTTTTCTTTGGTACAGTGCTTTATAGTGACTGTTGTTGTCTAGAGTGCTGTATGGTGTTATTTGGTAGGGTGCTCTATCGTGACTGTTGTTTGATAGTGTGCTCTATAGTGACTGTTGTTGGGTAGAGTGCTCTATAGTGACTGTTGTTGGGTAGAGTGCTGCACACTGTTCTCAGTAGTGGTTCTTTAGTGACTGCTGTTGAATAAAGTGGTATATAGTGAAAGTTGTTGGGTAGGGGAACTGTAGTGACTGTAGTTCTGTAGGTGATCTTTAGTGATTCTTGTTGGGTAGGGTGCTCTCTAGGGCCTCTTTTCAACAGGGTGCTTTATAGTGACTCTTGTTGAATAGAGGTCTCAATAGTGACTGTAATTGTGTAGTTGCTCTCTAGTGACTGCTGTTAGTTAGAATGTGCATTAGTGTCTGTTGTTGGATAAAGTGCCCTATAGTGACTGTTTTTTGGTATGGTGCTCTATAGTGACTGTTGCTGGGTAGGGTGCTCTATAGTGCTGGTGGTTGAATAGGGGTCTCTATAGTGAGTATTGTTGGGTATAGTACTCTATAATGACTGTTCTTGAATAGAGTGCTCTGTAGTGACTGTTGTTATGTAGAGAACTCTATAGTGACCGTTTTTGGGTAGAGGGCTCTATGCTGACTATTGTTGGGTAGGTGCTTTTTAGTTACTTTTGTTGGGTAGTGTGATCTATAGTGACTGTTTTTGGGTAGGGTGCTCTATAGTGACTGTTGTAGGGTAGAGTGCTTTTAGTGACTGTTGTTGGGTAGGTGCTCTATAGTGATTCTTGTTGGGTAGGTTGCCCTGTAGTGACTGTTGTTGCTTGGAGTGCCCTATGGTGACTTTTGTTGAGTAGGGTGCTCTATGGTGACTGTTTCTGTTTAGTTTGCTGTACAGTGACTGAGGTTGGGAAGGGTAATCTATATTGACTGTTGTTGGGTAAGGGGCTGTATAGTGAATGTTGTTGGGTAGGTGCTTTATAGTGACTGTTGCTGTGTAGAGGGCTCTATACTGACTCTCGTATGGTAGGGTGCTCTATAGTAACTTTTGCTGGGTAGAGTGCTCTACAGTGACTGTTGCTGAATTAGTGCTCTCTAGTGACTGTTGTTGGTAGGGTTTTCTATGTTGACTGTTTTTGGGCAGGCTGATTTATAGTGACTTTTGCTGGAAAGGGTGCTTTTTAGTGACTCTTGCTAAATTGGGTGCTCTATAGTGACTGGATTTCCAGAGTGCTCTATAGTGACTGTTGAAGGGTAGAGTGCTCTATAGTGACTCTTGCTAAGTAGAGTGCTGTATAGTGTCTGTTTTTGTGTAGTGTTCTCTATACTGACTGTTGTTGGGTAGGGTGCTCTATAGTGAATCTTGTGGGGTGGTGTGCTCTATAGTGACTTTTTTTGGTAGGGTGCTCTATGGTGACTGTTTTTGTGTAGAGTGCTCTATAGTGACTGCTCTTCAGTAGGGTGTTCCATAGTGACTGTTGTTTGGTAGAGTGCTCTATAGTGACTGTTGTTGGGTAGGGTGCTCTATAGTGACTGTTGATGGGTGGGGTGCTCCATAGTGACTGTTGCTGGATAGAGTACTCTATTGTGGCCATTGCTGGGTAGACATCATATACTGATTTTTGCTGAGTAGGGTGCTCTATAGTGACTGTTGTTTGGCAGGTGGTCTTCAGTGACTGTTGTTTGGTGGGTGCCCTACAGTGACTGTTAGGTAGGGTATGCACAATGACTGTTGTTGGATGCAGTACTCTATAGTACCTGTCGTTGGGTGGAGTGCTCTATAGTGACTTTTGTTGGGTAGGTGCTCTATAGGTGACTGATGTTTGGTGGAGTGCTTTATAGTGGCTGCTGATATGTAGAGAGCTCTTTAGTGACTGTTATTGGGTAGAGTTCTCTTAATTGACTGTTTTTGGGTAGAGTGCTCTACAGATGACTGTTGTTTGGTGGAGTGCTCTATAGTGACTGTTGTTGGGTACAGTTCTTTATAATGACTCTTGCTGGTTAGAGTGCTCTGTAGTGACTCCTTTTGGTAGGGTGCCATATAGTTCCTGTGGTTGGGTAGGGTGCTCTATAGTGACTGTTGTTAGTTAGTTTGCTCTAATGTAATTGTTGCGGGGTAGAGTACTAAATAATAACTGCTCTCTTGGGTAGGTGCTGTATAGTGACTATTGCTGGGTAGGGTGCTCTATAGTGACTGTTGTTGGGTCAGTGCTCTACAGTGACTGTTGTTGTTTAAGTGCTGTAAAGTGACTTTTCTTTTGTAAGGTGCTCATAGTGACTGTTGATGGATATGGTGCTCTGTGGTAACTTATTGGGTAGAGTGCACAATAGTGACTGTTGCTGGGTAGTGTGCTCTACATGTGATTGTTTATCAGTGTTCTCTATACTGACTGTTGTTGTGTAGAGTGCTCTACAGTGACTGTTGTTGGGTATGCTGCTCCAAAGTGACTGTTGTGGGAGACAGTGCTGTCTACTGATAGTTTTTGGGTAGGTGCTACATAGTGACTCTTTTTGAGTAGGTGCTGTATAGTGACTGTTGTTGGTGGGGTGCTTTAACCTGACAGTTGCTTGGTAGGTGCTCTATAGTGACTGTTGTGTAGGTTGCTTTATAGTGATTGTTGTTGGGTAGAGTGCTCTATAGTAACGGTTGCTTTGTAGGGTGCTCTAGAGAGACTGTTGCTGGGTAGGGTGCTCTTTGGTGACTACTGTTATGTAGGTGCTTTCTAGTGACTGTTTCATTGTAGGGTGCTCAAAATAGACTGTTTCTGCATAGCGTGCACTTTGGTGACTACTGTTCTGTAGGTGCTCTATAGTAACTGTTGCTCGGTGGAAAGGCCTAGAGTGCCTGTTGTTGGGTAGGTGTTCTACAGTGACTTTTGATGTGTAGGATACTCTTTAGTGACTTTTTTTGGGTAGATATATTTATAGTAACTGTGGCTGGGTTGGGTGCTCTATAGTGACTGTTGCTGGTTAAAGTGCTTTCTACTTAATGTTGTTGGGTGGTGTGCTCTCAACTGACTTTTGTTTGGTAGGTTATTCTATAGTGACTGCTGTTCGGTGTGGTGCTTTATATTGACAGCTTTTTGGTTTGTGCTCAATAGTGGCTGTTGTTTTGTAGAATGCTCTATAGAGTCTTTTGAGTTTGTTGCACTATAGTGACTGTTGTTGGGTGAAGATCTCTAGTGACTGTCATTGGGTAGAGTGCTCTATATAGTGACTGTTGTAACGTAGAATGCTCTATAGTGTCTGCTGTTGAGTAGAGTGCTCTATAGTGACTCTTGATGGGTAGAGTGCTGTATAGTAACCATTGTTGAGCAGGGTGCTATATAGTGACTGTTGGGTAGACTGCTCTATAGTGACTGTTTTTTTAGAGGGCTATGTAGTGACTGCTGTTGGGTAGGTGCTCTAAAGTGACTTTTGTAGGGAAAAGTGATCTAAAGTGACTGTTGTTGGGTACAGCACTCTATATTGACTGTTCTTGAGTAGGGGCTTTACAGTGACTGTTGATGGGTAGAATGCTCTATAGTGACTGATTTTTTTGTAAAGGGTTGTATTGTGACAGTTGGGTAGGTGCTCTATAGTGACTGTTTTTGGGTAGGATACTCTATAGTGACCGTTGTTGAATGGGGTGCTCAATAGTGACTGTTGTTTGATAGAGTCCTCTATAGGTGACTGTTTTTGGATGGAGTGTTTCAGAGTGACTATTTTGATGTTTGCTCTATACTGACTATTGTTGGCTAGAGTGCTCTATGGTGACTGTTGTTGGGTAGGTTTTTAGAGTGCTTGTTTTTGGGTAGGGTGCTCTATAGCAACTGTTGTTGGATTGGTGCTCTATAGAGATGGTTTTTGGGTAGGATTCTCTATAATGACTGTTTGTGGTAGGGTGCTTTATAGTGACTATTGTTGGGAAAAGTGATCTATACAAACTATTGTTGAGTAGGTTCTCTATAGTGACTGTTGCTGTGTAGGAAGCTCTTTGGTGACTACAGTTGGGTAGGTGCTTTATAGTGACTGTTGTACACTGGGGTTATCTAGAGTGACTGTTGTTGGGTACATGCTCAATAGTGACTCTTGATGGGTAGGATACTCTCTAGTGACTGTTTTTGTGTAGAGTGCTGTATAGTGACTGTTGCTGCATAGGGTGCTCTATACTGAATGTTGTTGAGTGGTGTGCTTTCTACTGACTGTTGCTGGGTAGAGTATTCTATAGTGACTGTTGCTAGGTAGGCATTTTATAGTGACTGTTGTTGGGTGGGGTGCTTTTGAGTGACTGTTGTTGTGTAGGTGCTCTATACTGATTGTTGATTGGTAGAATGCTCTATATAGTCTTTTTTGGGTATGGTGGACTATAGTGACTGTTCTTTGGTAAAGTTTTCTATAGCGACTATTGTTGGGTAGAGTGCTCTATATAATGACTGTTGTTGGGTAGGGTGCTCTATAGTGACTGTTATTGGCTGGGGTGCTCTACAGTGACTGTTGTTGTGTATGGTTCTCTATAGTAACTGCTGTTGGGTACAGTCCTCTATAACAAATTTTGCTGGGTAGAGTGCTCTATAGGTACCTTTGTTGGTAGGGTGCTCTATAGTGACTGTGGTTGGGTAGGGTGATCAACATTTACTGTAGTTAGCAAGATTCCTCTAATGTGATTGTTGCTGGATAGAGTACTCTATAGTGACTATTCTGAGGTAGGTGCTATATGTTGACTGTTATGTAGGTGCTCCATAGTGACCATTGATTTGTAGAATGTTCATAGTGACTGTTGTTGGTTACAGTGCGCTGTAGTAACTATTGTTGGGTATAGTGCACTATAGTGACTGTAGTTTGGCAGTGTGTTCTATAGGTGATTGTTAATTGGTGAAGTTCCCTGTAGTGACTTTTGTAGAGTAGAATGCTCTATACTGACTGTTGTTGGGTGGAGTGCTCCATAGTGACTGTTTTTGGGTAGGGTGCTCTATACTGACCGTTGTTGGTTAGGTGCTCTATAGTGACTGTTTTGGAGTAGGTGCTGTATAGTAACTGTTTTCTGTGGGGTGCTCTAAACTAACAATTTCTTTGTATGTACTCTATAGTTACTGTTGCTGTGTAGGGTGCTCTACAGTGACTGTCACTGGGTAGGGTGCTCTATAGTTACTGTTGGTGGCTAGAGTGCTCTATAGTGACTCTTCTTGAATAGAGTGCTTTATAGTGACTCTTGTTGGGTAGGGTGCCCTATAGTGTCTGTTTTTGGGTAGGTGCTTTATAGTACCCGTCTCAACAAAACTCACTGCAGAGCACCAACCCAGCAACAGTCACTGTAGAGATCTCTACCAAACAACAGTCACTAGAGAGAACTCGACCCAATAACAGTCACTATAGTGCACCATACCCAACAACATTATTTATAGAGCATTCTACCAAACAAAAGTCACTATAAAGCACCTATGCAACAACAGTCACTATGAAGCACCTCACCCAGAAACAGTCACTATAGAGTACATCCCCAAAAGTCGCTATAGAGCACACTACCCAGCAACAGTCTGTATAAAGCACACCACACAAAAACAGTCAGTATAGAGCACCCTGCTCAGCAACAGTCCGTATAGAGCACCCTACCCAGCAACAGTCACTATAGGGGACTTTTCACAACAACAGTCACAATAGAGCACCATGCCCAGCAACAGTCACTATAGAGTACCTACCCAGCTACCCTCAGTTTAGAGTATCCCATTAACAACAGTCATTATACAGCACCCACACAAAAACAGTCACTATATAGCACCCTAACCAGCAACAATCACTATAGAGCACCTACCCAACAACAGTCACTATAGAGAATTCCAACCAGCAACAGTCACTGCAGAGCACTTTACCCACCAACAGTCACTATAAAGAACCCCAACTAACAACAGTCAGTGTAGAACACTCTACCCAGCAACAGTCACTATAGAGCACCCTATCCAACAACAGTCACTATAGAGCACTCTACCCAGCAACAGTCATTATGGAACACCATACTCAACCACAGTTAATATAGAGAACACTACCCAGCAACATTCACCGTAAAGCACCCCTCCCAACAATAGTTACCTATAGAGCATTCTACCCACAAACAGTCACTATAGAGCACCTAACCAGCAACAGTCATTATAAAACACTGTACACAACAGAAGTCTCTATAGAGGACCCTACCTACCACAACCACTATGGAGCACCTACACAACAACCATCAGTTTAGAGCACCCCACCAACAATTGTAACTATACAGCACCTACCCAAAAACATGCACTATAGTGCACGCTACTCAGCAACAGTCATTATAGAGCAAATACCCAACAACACTCACTGTAGTGCACCCTACCTATCAGAGTAACTATAGAGCACTTTACCCAGCAACAGTCAATATAGAGGACCTCACCCAACAAGAGTCATCTATAGAGCACTCTACTCAACCACAATAACTGTGGATCACTCTACCCAACAACAGTCACTACAGAGCACACTACAGAACAATACCCACTATAGAGCACTCCACCCAACAGCAGTCACCTATAGAGCAGCCTACCCAACAACCATCACTATAGAGTAGCCCACCCAACAAAAGTTACTATAGAGGACATTCCCCACAACACTCACTATAGAGCACCCTACCAAGCAACAGTCACTATAGAGCACATACCCAACATCAATCACTATAGAGCACTCTACCCAGAATTGGTCACTAAATAGCACCCTACCCACAACAGTCACTGTAGAGCACCCGGCACAGCAACAGTCACTGTAGAGCACCTACCCAACAACAGTCACTATTGAGCACCTACCCAACAACAGTCACTATAGAGCACTCTACACAAGAGTTACTATAGAGCAGCATACCTAATAACAGTCACTATGTGTACCCTTCCCCACAACAGTCACTATATAGCACCTACCCAACAACAATCACTATACAGCACCTTACACAGCAACAGTCACTATGAAACACTGTACTTAAGAACAGTCACTATAGAGCACTCTACACAACAACAGTCAGTATAAAAATCTCCACTTAACAAAAGTCACCTATAGGGCACTCTACCATACAACAGTCATTTTAGTACACCTTAGTCAACAACAGTCACTGTAGAGAATATTTACAAAACTATAGAGCACCTACCCAAGAGTAGTCACTAAAAAGCACCCTACCCATCAACTGTCACTGTAGAGCACCCAACCCAGCAACAGTCGCTTTAGAGCACTCTACCCAACAACCATCACTATAGAGCACCCTACCCAGCAATAGTCACTACAGAGAACCTACACAACAAGCATCAGTTTAGAGCACCCCAACAACAGTAACTATACAGCACCTACCCAAAAGCAGTCACTATAGAGCACCCTATTCAGCAACAGTCACTATACAGCACATGCCCAATAACAGGCACTATCGAGCACCTACCCAACAATAGTCACTAAAGAGCACCCTACCCAGAAACTGTCCCTGTAGAGCACACTACCCAGCAGCAGTCACTATAAAAACTCTACTCAACAACGATCAAACAGAGCACCCTACTCACCAACAGTTACTATAGAGCACCTACACAACTGTCAGTTTATTGCACCCCAACCTTAACAGTAACTATAGAGCAACTACCCAAAAACAGTCACTCTACAGCACCCTACCCAGCAACAGTCACTATAGATCACATAATCAGCAACAGTCACTATAGACCATTCTACCCAGAAGCAGTCACTATGGAGCACTCTACCCTACAACAATCACTATGGAACACTGTACCGAACAACAGTCTCTATACAGCACACTATTCAACAACAATCACTATAGAGCACATACCATCAACAGTCACTATAAAGCACCTACATAACAATAGTCACTATACTGCACTCAACCCAACAACAGTTACTATAGAGCACCATACCCAAAAACACTCACTGTGAGCACCCTACCCAACAAGAGTTACCATAGAGCACCTACCCAACAACAGTCAGTATAGATCATACTACCAAACAGTGTTCACTATAAAGCACTCTACCCAACAATGATCACTATAGTGCACCCCAACCACAACAGTCACTATAGAGCACCCTACACATAAACAGTCACTATAAAGCAGCAAACCAAAAACAGGCACTAAAGATCACCTACACAACCACAGTCACTATCGATCATTTACCCAACAACCATCACTATACAGCACTCTACCCAACAACAGTTACTATAAAGCAACATACCCAAAAACAATCACTGTGCACCCTTTCCAACTACCATCACTATATAGCACCTACCCAACAACAGTCACTATAGAGCACAATACACAACAACAGTCACTATGGAGCACTCTATCCAACAACAGTCACTATAGAGAACTCTACACAACAACAGTCTTAGGAACTCCATCCAACAAAAATCACCTATAGGGCACTCTATCCAACAACAGTCATTTTAGTGCACCCAAACCAACCACAGTCACTGTAGAGCATCTACCCTAAAACAGTTTCTATGAACACCCTATCCAGCAACAGTCAATAGAGAGCACCCACCCAAAAACCGTTACTATAGAGTATTCTACACAGCAACAGTCATTATAGAGCACTTTACTCAACCATAATCACTATAAAGCAACCTACCCAGGAAACGTTACTATATAGCATCCTACCCAGCAACATTCACTATAGAGCACCCTACCAAACAACAGTCACTATAGAGTACTTCTCCTAACAGAAGTCACTATAGAACACCCTGCCCAAAAACTGTTAGTATAGAACACCAATCTAAGAGAAAATATGGAGCACCTATGCAACAACAGTCACTATACAGAACCAACCCAACAACAGTCATTACAGAGCTGTGTACAAAAACACAGTCACTATAAAGCACTCTAATAAACAACAGTTTCTATGGAGCACCCTACTGAAGAACAGTCTCTATGGAGCACTCTACCTAACAAGAGTCACTATAGAGCACTCTACTCAACAACAGTCACTGTAGAGCACTTTTCCAAACAACAGTCATTATTTAGAGCAATCTACCCCACAACAGTCTTTATAGAGCTTATCCCTTAAGAACAGTCACTATAGAGCACCACACCCAACAACAGTGTCTATGGAACACCCTACTGAACATTAGTCCATATAGACCACATACTTAAAAAGTCAGTATAAAGCCTCCAACACAAAGTCCCTACTCAGCAACAGTCAGTATAGACGACCACAACCAATAACAGTCACTACAGAGCACCTACCCAACAATAGTAAAGAGCACCCTACCAATCAACTGTCACTGTAGAGCACCTTACCAAGCAACAGTCACTATAAAGCACTCTACACAATAACCATCACTATAGAGCAGCCTACCTAGCAACTGTCACTACAAAGCATCCACACAACATTCGTCAGTTTAGAGCACCCTACCAACAACAGTAACAATACAGCACCTACTCAAAAGCAGTCACTATAGAGCACACTACCAAGCAACAGTCATTATGTAGCATGGACCCAACAACAGTCACTATACAGCAGCTACTTCAAAATGGTCAGTAAAGAGCAACCCAACCAGAAACTGTTACTGCAGTGAATGCTACACCACAACAGTCACTACAGAGCACTCTACTCATCAACCATCAATATAGAGCATGCTACATTGCAAGTCACTGTAGAGCACCTACAAAACAACCATCAGTTTAGAGCACCCTACCAACAACAGTAACAGTACAGCACCTACTTAAAAGCAGTCACTATAGAGCACACTACCAAGCAACATTCATTATGTACCACATACCCAACAACAGTCACTATACAGCAGCTAACCCAAAATGGTCACTAAAGATTACCCCATCCAGAAACTGTCACTGTAGAGGACACTACACTGCAACAGTCACTACAGAGCACTCTCCTCAGCAACCATCACTATAGAGAACCCTACCCAGCAAGTCACTGTAGAGCACCTACACAACAACCGTCAGTTTAGAGCACCCCAACAGTAACTATACAGCAACTACCCAAAAACAGTCACTCTACAGCACCCTACACAACAACAGTCACAATAGAACACATACCCAACAACAGTCACTATAGGCCATTCTACCCAACAACAGTCACTATAGAGCATTCTACCCAACAACAATCAGTATAGAACACCATACTGAACAACAGTCACTATATATCACACTATTCAACAAAAGTCACTATAGAACACATGCCATCAACAGTCAATATGGAGCACCTACCTCACAACAGTCACTATAGTGCACTCAACCCAACAACAGTTACTATAGAGCACCATACCTGACAACACTCACTATGAGCACCCTACCCAACAAGAGTAACTATAGACCACCTACCCAGCAACAGTCAGTATAGAGCACATTACACAACAGCAGTCACTATGGAGCACTCTACCCAACAACAGTTACTATAGAGCACTCTACACAACAACAGTTACTACAAAGAACTTACCCAGTAACAATCACCATTAGAGCACTCCACCCAACAGCAGTCAATATAATGCATTCTACTAAAAAAATGTTACTATAGAGCACCATACCCAACAACAGTCACTATGGTGCCCTCTACCCAACAACAGTCACTATAGAGCATTCTACAAAACAACAGTCACTATATAGCACCATACCCTGCAATAGTCATTATAGGGCACCTACCCAACAACAGTCGCTATAGAGTACTCTACCCAGCAACAGTCACTATAGAACACCCCACACAACAGCCTCTATAGAGCACCATACCCAGCAGAAGTCACTATACATCACCCAAAAAACAACAGTCACTATAGAAGAACCTACAAAGCAACAGTCACTATACGGCACCCTACAAAACAAAGTAACTCTATGGCACCCTACCAACAACAATCACTACAGTGCACCTACCCAGAAACTGTAACCATAGAGCACCTACTAAACAACAGTCACTATAAGAAACCCTACCCAGTAACATTCACTACAGAGTACCCTACTTAACAACATTCAGTATAGAGCCCTCTACCCAAAAACATTCACTATACAGCTCTCTACCCTACAACATTCACTATAACACACTCTACCCAACAAGAGTCACAGTAGAGCATTGTACCCAAAAACATTCACTCTAGAGCATACTTCCCAGCAGCAATCATTACTGAGCACCCCAATCAACAGTGGTCATTATAGAGTATCTCCCAAACAGCAGTCACTATAAAGCACTTCACCCAGCAACAGTTAGTGTTAAACAATGCACTCAACCACAGTAACTATAAAGCACACTATCTAGCAACAGGCACTATAGTGCACCTACACAACAACAGACAATATAGAGCATCCACACAGCAACACACACTATAGAGCACCGTATTAAACAACTGTAACTATAGAGAACCCTATCCAGTAACATTCACTATAGAGCACCCTACCAACAACAGTCAGTATAGAAAATCCTACCCAACAACAGTCACCATAGAGCACCTACCCAACAATTGTCACTATAGAGCACCCTATCCAGAAACAGTCACTATAGAGAATCAAACAAACAACAGTAAGTATAGGGCTTTCTAACCAGAAAGAGTCACGATAGAGCCCTCTACACAATAGTCACTATAACACACTCCACCCAAAAACTGTCGCTTATATAGCACTCTTCCCAACAGCTGTCAATATCGAGCACCATACCCGAAATCAGTCACTATATTGCACCCTACCCAACAACAGTTACTGTAGAGTATTTTCCCCAAAAACAGTAAGTATAAATCACCTACTACAAAACAGTCAATATAGAGCCCTCTACTCAACAACAGTCACTGTAGGGCACACTTGTCAACAACAGTCACTATAGAGAATCCTACCCATCAATGGTCAGTATATCACCTAAAAAAGTCAGTATAAATCACCTACCCAACAATAGTCACTAAAGAGCACTTTTCCCACTAACAGTCACTGTAGTGTTGCCTACTCAGCAACAGTCACTATTGAGTACTCTTCAAAACAACTGTCACTATAGAGCACACTACACAGCAACAGTCAGTATGGAGCACATACACAACAACCGTCAGTTTAAAGCACCCTACAAACAAGAGTCACTATACAGAACCAACTCAATAAAGGCACTATAAAGCACCCTACCTAGCAACAATTATTATAGAGCCCCTAACCAACAAGTCACTATAGAGCACCTACACAACAACAGTCACTATAGTGCACTCAACGCAACAACAATTACTATACAGCACCATACTTAACAAAAATCACTGTGAGCACCCTACCCAACAACAGTAACTATAAAATCACCTACCCAACTATAGTCAGTACAGAGCAGAATACCTGACAAAAGTAACTATGGAGCACCCTACACAACAACAGTCACTGTAGAGAACTCTACCCAATAACAATTACCTATAGAGAACTCTATCAAAAACAGTCACTGTAATGCACTCTATCCAACAACAGTAATTATAGGGGACCACACCCAACAACAGTTACTATGAGCACACTACCAAAAAACAGTCACTATAAAGCACCTACCCAAGAGTCACTGTATACAACTTTCCCAACAACAGTCACTAAAGAGCACCCTACACTGCAGCAGTCATTATAGAGTACATTCTTAACAACAGTCACTATAGATTACTCTCAAAGCAACAGTCACTATTGAGAACCCCATTTAACAACAGTCACTATAGAGCACCCTACCCAGCAGCAGTTTCTATAGAGCCTTTGACCAACAGCAGTCACTATAGAGCAACCTACCCGAAAACAATCAGTATTCAGCACCCTACAGAACAACAGTCACTATATAGCACTCTACCAACAACAGTCACTACGGAACACCTACCCACAAACAGTAGGTATAGAACAGCTACTGAATAAGAGTCACTATAAAAAACCCTACCCAACAACATTCACTATAGGGTACCCTACCCAAAAACAGTCAGTATAGAGCCTTCTACTGATAAAAAGTCACTATAGTTTACCCTACCCAACAACAGTTACTATAGAGTATTCTCCCCACCAACAGTCAGTATAAATCACCTACTACAAAGCAGTCAATATAGAGCCTTCTACTCAACAACAGTCACTGTAGGGCACTCTTGTCAACAACAGTCACTACAGAGCAACCTACCAAGCAACAGTAACTAAAAAGCTCTAGCCAACAACAGTCACCATAGAGCATCCTACCCATCAACAGTCACAATATAGTACCTAACCAAGAGTCACTATAAAGCACCTACCCAACAATAGTCACTAAAGAGCACTCTTCCCAGTAACAGTCACTGTAGTGTACCCTACCTAACAACAGTAACTATTGAGCACTCTACACAATAACAGTCACTATAGAGCACCCTATGCAGCAACATTCAGTATGGAGCACATACACAACAACCATCAGTTTAGAGCAACCTAGCAACAACAGTTACTATACAGAACCAACCCAAAAAAGACACTATAAATCACCCTTACACAGAAACAGTCACTGTAGAGCACTTAATCAACAACAGTCACTATAAATAACCTACACAAAAACAGTCAGTATAGTGCACTGCACCCAACAACAGTTACTATACAGCACCATACCCAAAAACACACACTGTGAGCACCCTACCCAACAACAGTAACTATATAATCGCCTACCCAACAACAGTCAGTATATAGCACATTACTCAACAAAAGTCACTATAGAGCACTCTACCCAGCAACAGTCACTATTGAGCACTCTACACAACAACAGTCACTATAGAGAACTCTACCCAATAACAATTACCTCTAGAGCACTCTATCCAAAGCAGTCACTATGATGCACTCTATCCAACAACAGTAATTATTGAGCACCATACTCAACAACAGTCACTATGAACATGCTATCCAAAAACAGTCACTTTAAATCACTCTACCAAACAACAGTAACTATAGAGCAATCTACCCAACAAGAGACACTATAGAGCTCTGTACCCAGAAACAGTCACTATAGAGAATCTTTCCCAACATCAGTCATTATAAAGCACCCCAATCAACAACAGTCTCTATAGAGTACCTCCCAAACAACAGTTACTATTGAGAACTCCACCAAGCAACAGTCAGTATAGAGGAATTCACCCAAAGACAGTCACTATAGAGCACACTATCCAGCAACAGTCACTATAGAGCACCTACACAACAACAGACAGTATAGAGCACCAACATAACCACAGACACTATAGAGCACCCTACCCAACAACAGTCACTATAGAGCACTCTACCCATCAACAGCCACTCTAGAGCACCCTACTCAGTAACAGTCACTATGTATCACCCTATTAACATCAGTCACTATAGAAAATCCTACCCAACAACTGTCCCTATAGAGCACCTACCAAACAACAGTTACTATAGTGCAACCTACACAAAAACAGTCACTATAGAGAACCTAGTAAAATTCAGTCAGTATAGAGCATTCTAACCAAAAAATGTCACTATAGAGCATTCTAAAAATCAAAAGTCACTATAGAGCACTCTACACAATAGTCATTGTAAAACACTTCACCAAATAACAGTCACTTAGAGAGCACTCTACCAAGCAACAGTCACTATCGAGTACCCCATCCAAAATCAGTCACTATAGAGCACCATACCCAACAACAGTTACTATAGAGTATTCTCCCCAACAACCATCAAAATAGAGCACCTACAACACAACAGTCACTTTAGAACCCTCTACCCATCAACAGTCAATGTAGACCACTCTTGTCAACAACGATTAACAGATAGCACTTACCCAGCAACAGTCTAGAGCACTCTACTCATCAATGGTCACTATAGACCACCCCAATTAACAACAGTAACTATAGAGCACCCTACCCAGGAACAGTCAGTACAGAGCACCAACTTAAGAACAGTCACTATAGAGCACCCTACCCAAAAAGTCACTATAGAGGATCCTGCCCAACAACAGTCACAATAGAGCACCTTCCCCAGCAACAGTCACAATAGAGCACCCTGCTCCCCAACAGTCTCTATAGAGTCTTTTACTCAAAAAGAGTCACTACAGATTATCCTACCTAGCAACAATAACTATAGAGCACCCTATGCAACAACAATCATATGGGAGAACACCCAACAACAGTCACCAAAGAGTACACTACTAAACAACAGTCACTATAGAGCACGTATCCAACAACAGTCACTATAAAGCACCCTACCCAATAAGTGTCAGTATAAAGCACATATCCAACAACAGTCACTATAAAGCACCCTACCCTGCAAAAGTCACTATAAAGCACCTACCCAACAACAGTCACTATAGAGAATTTTACCCAATCAACAGTCAGTATAGAGCACCTTACTCAGCAACATTGACTATAGAGCACCCTACCCAGCCACAGTCACTATACAGCACTGTTTTCAATATCAGTCACTATAAAGCACCCTAACCAGCAACAGTCTTTATAGAGCACCCTATGTAACAACAGTCACTATACAGCACTGCACACAACAGCAGTCAATATCGAGCACCCTGCCCTACAAGAGTTACTATAGTGCACCTACCCAACAAAAGTCAGTATAGAGCACCCTACCAAACAACAGTCACTATAGAGCACCTATGCAACAGTCAGTGTAGAGCCCACTACTGAGCAAGTCACTACAAATCACTCTACCAGCAAGAGTCACTACAGAGCACCTTACCCAAGATCAGTCACTTTAAAGCATGCTACCCAATGACAGTCACTCTAGAGCACACTACCCAACAACAGTCAGTATAGAGGACCTACGGAACAGCATTCACTATAGAGCACTCTACTTAACAACAGTCATGATAGAACATTGTACCAAAAAACCATCATGATTGAGCAAGGTACTCAACAGAAGTCACTACAGAGCACCTACTCAACAACAGTAAGTATAGAGCACCCTACAAAACAACTGTCACTATAGAGCACCCTATGCAACAACAGTCACTATAAAGCAACCCACCCAACAACAGTCACTATAGACTACTTACCAAACAACAGTCCCTATAGAGCACTCTACCCAGCAACAGTCAGTATAGAGCACCCCACACAACAATAAACACTATAGAGCACACTATCAAGCCACAGTCACTACAGACCACTCTACTTAGCAGTAGTCACTATAGATCACTCTACCCAACAACTGTTACCAGAGAACACATTATTAAGCAACATTCAGTATAAAGTAATATACCCAGCAAAAGTCACTATAGAGACTACCTTACAACAGTCAGTATAGAGCCCTCTCCCAACAACAGTCACAATAGAGCACTCTACCAAAAAGCAGTGACTATAGAGAATTTTACCTAACAGTCAACATAGTGCTTACTACACAAAAACAGTCAATATTGAACACTCCAACAACAGTCACTATAGGGCACCTACCCAACATCAGTCACTATAGTGCACTCATTTCAACATAGTTACTCTAAAGCATTGTACTTAACAATGATCTCAATGAGCACCCTACTTAACAACAGTCACTATAGAGCAGCTACTCAGAAACAGTAAATAGAGAGCACCCTACCCAAAAACAGTCACTCTAAAGAACCTATGCAACAACAGTCACTATTGAGCACTTTAAACCACAACAGTCACTACAGAGCACTCCACACAATAGTCATGAAACACTCCACTCAAAAACAGTCACCCATAGATCACTCTACCCAACCACAGTCACTATCAAGCACAACACTTAACAACAGTCACTACAGAGCACCCTACCCGACAACAGTTACTATAGAGCACTTTACCCAACAACTGTCACTGTAGAGCACCGACTCAACAACAGTCACTATAGAGCTTTCTACCCAACAACAGTCACTGTAGAACACCCTTGTTAACAACAGTCACTGTAGAACACTACACTCAACAACAGTCACCATAAAGCACCCAACCCTGCAACAGTCAGTATTGAGAACCCTACCATGAAAGAGTCACTATACAGCATTCTTGGTAACAACACACACTATAAAGCACCCTACCATTGACAGTCCATATAGAGCATCCTACCTAACAAGAGTCACCATAAAGCTCCTACCTTAAAACAGTCACTATAGAGCACTTACACAACAACTGTCAATATAGAGCATCTACCCAATATTAATCACTATAGAGCATGTACACAACAACCATCACTATAGAGCAGTGTACCCAACAACAGTTACTATAGAGTACCACATCCAGCAACAGTCACAATGAGCACCCTACCCAACATTCGCTATAAAGCATCTACCCAACAACAGTCACTGTAGAGCACCTACAAAACAACAGTCACTATAGGGCATCCTATGCAGCAACAGTCACGATAGAGCACTTACCCAAAAATAGCCAGTATAGATCACCCCACACAACAGCAGTCAACATAGAGCACCCTACTGAAGAATAGTAACTCTAAAGGACCTACCTAACAACAGTCACTAAAGAGCACTCTAACCAACAGCAGTCACTGTAGAGAACTCTGCACAATAGTCACTGTGAAATACTCCATATAACAACAGTTACCTAGAGAGCACTCTACACAAAAACCATCACTATAAATCACTCCACCAAAAACAGTCACTATAGAACATCCTAACCAACAAGAGTCACTATAGAGCACCCTACTTAACAAAAGTCACTATAAAGCACCTATTCAACTACAGTCACTATAGAGCAACCCACACAACAACGGTCACTATAAAGTACCTACCAAACAACAGTCCCTATAGAGCACTTTACCCAGTGATAATCATTATAGATTACCCCACCCAACAACAGACAGTATAGAGCACACTATCCAGCCACAGTCAGTACAGACTGCACTACTAAGCAACAGTCATTATGGAGCACTCTACCCAACAACCGTCAGCAGAGAGCACATTATTCAGCAACACTCACTATAGAGCATTGTACCCAACAACAGTCACCGTAAAGAACTTTACCTTACAACAGTCAGTATACAGCCCTGTACCCAAAAACAGTCACTATAGACCACTCTATAGAACAACAGTGATGATAGAGCACCCTACCCAACAACAGTCACTATAGAGCACCTATCCAACAACACTCACTATAGAACACTCTACCAAAAAACAGTTACCATAGAGCACCATATCCAACAACAGTCACTATAAAACACCTACTCAAAAACATTAACTATAGAGCACCTAATCAACAACAGTCAGTATAGAGCACACTACCCAGCAACAGTCAGTATAGAGGACCCTACCCAAACAGTCACCATAAAGCCCTTTACACAAAAACAGTAACTATAGAACACTCTACTCAGCAACAGTCAGTATAAAGCATGCCACCCAAAAACATTCAGTATATAGCACCCTACCCAGCAATAGTCACGATAGAGCACCATACCCAGCCACAGCCACTATAGAGCACCATACTCAAGCACAGCCTCTATAGAGCACCCCACCCAACAGCAGTCACTATAGAGCACCTAACAAACAGTAGTCACCAAAGATCATCCTTCCTAGCAATAGTCATTGTAGACCACTCTATGCAACAACAGTCACTATAGAGCACCCTACTCAGCAACAGTCACTGTAAAGCATTTCCCAGCAACCTTCAGTTTATAGCACCTCACCAACCTCACAGTAACTATACAGCACCTAACCCAAAACACTCACTATAGAGCACCATACCCAGCAACAATTACTATAGAGGACCTACCCAACAACAGTCAGTATAGGGCACCCAATCCAACAACAGTTACTCTAGAGCACTCTACCGAGCAACAGTCAGTATAGAGAACCCCACCCAACAACATTCAGTATAAAGCCCCCTACCGAGCAAAAGTCAGTATAGAGCACCCTATTCACAACAGTCACTATAGAGCACCCTACCAACAACAGTCACGATAGAGCACTCTACCCACCAACAGTCATTATACAGGACCATACCCAAAAACAGTCACTGTAGAGAACTCTACCCAACAACAAACACGAAAAAGCACTCCATTCAACAACAGTCATCTATAGAGCACTCAACACCACAACAGTCACTATAAAGAACCTTATCTAACAACAGTCACTGTAGAGTACACTACCCAAGAACAGTCATTATAGAGCACATATCCAACAACAGTCACAATGAAGCAACCACCCAACAACAGTCAGTATAAAGCACCTTACCCAACAACAGCCAGTACAGAGAACTTACCGAACAACAGTCACTAAAGAGCAACTTACCGTGCAATGCTCACTATAGAGCACCTACCCAGTAATCATTAGTTTAAAGCACCCGACCAGCAACAGTCACTATACAGCACATACCCCAAAAGAGTCGATATAAAGAACCTACCCAGCAACAGTAATTATAGGGCATGCACCCAACAACACTCACTATAGAGGACCCTACACAGCAAAGTCACTATAGAGCACTCTACCCAGCAACAATCATAGAGCACGAACTCAACATCAGTCACTATAGAGCACTCTACACAATTTCAGTAACTTTAGAGCATGCTACATAACAATACCCACTATAGAGCACTCCATGCAACAACAGTCACCTCTAGAGCACTCTACCCTACAACAGTCACTATAGAGCACCCCACACAAAAACAGTTACAATAGAGCACCTATCCAGCAACAGCCACTTCAGAGCACCCAACCCAGCAATAGTCACTATTGGGCATGTACCGAACATAAGTCACTATAGAGCACTCTACCTAGAAACAGTCACTATAGAGCATCTCACCCACAGCAGTCACTATAAAGCACCCAACCCACAACAGTCACTATAAAGCACCCGACCCACAACAGTAACTTAGAGCACCCTGCACAGCAACAGTCAGTATAGAGCACCTAAACAACAAAAGTAACTCTATAGCACCTACCCTACAACAGTCACTATAAAGCACCTACTCAACAAGAGTCACTGTAGAGAAGATACCAAACAACCGTCACTAGAGAGCACTCTACACAAAAACAGTCAATATAGAGCAGCCTACCCAGAACAGTGACTATGAGAACTCTACCTCACAACAGTCACTATAGATAACCCCACCCAAGAGTCAGTATAAAGCACCCTACCAAGAAACAGTCACTATAAAACACCCTACCCAACAACAGTCTGTTTATAGCATTCTACAAACAAGAATCACTATAGAGCACTCTACCCAGCAACAGTCACTATTGAAGACCAGACACAACAGCAGTCACTATAGAGACACTTACACAATAAAAATAACTATAAAGCCCTCCATCCAACACCAGTCACCTATAGAGCACTCTACCCAAAAACAGTCACTATATAGCACCCTATCCAACAACAGTCACTATAGAGAACCCTAACCAACAACAGTCCCAATATAATACCCTACTCACCAACAGTCAAAATAGAACACCCTATGCAGCAAGTGTAACTATAGAGCACTCTACCCAACATTAGTCATTATAGATCACTCTACCCAGCAACAATCACTATCAAACACCCTAAACAACCACAGTAACATTGGAGAACTCCACCCCACAACAGTCGTTATAGAGTACACTACACAAGAGTAATGATAGAGCATGTATCTTACAACAGTCACTATAAAGCAACCACACAACAGTCACTATAAAGCACCCTATTCAACGACAGTCAGTATGGAGCACCTACCCAACAACGTTCACTATAGAGCACTGTACCAAGAAACAGTGACTATAGAGCACCCTACCCAGCAACAGTCATTATAGACGACCCTACCTACAACAGTCACAATAGAGCATCCTACCCAGCAAAAGTTGCTATAGATCACCTACCCAACAACAGTTACTATAGAGAATTCTACCCAAAAACCGTCACCATAGTGCTCTCTATCCAGCAAAACTGACTTTTGAGCACCCTACACAGCAAGAGTCACTATAGAGGATTCTACCCAACTGACAGTCACTGCATAGCCCTCTACCCAACAACAGTGACTATAGAGCACCCTACCCATCAGTAGTCATTATAGAGCAACCTATGCAATAACAGTCACTATAGAGCACTGCACTCAACAACAGTCACTGTAGAGCTTCCTTTCCCACAACAGTCACTATAGAGCACCTACCCAAGAACAGTCAGTATAGAGCATCATACCCAACAACAGTCACTATAGAGCACATACCAAACAACAGTCGTTGAAGAGCCCTCTATTCAGCAACAGTCAATACAGAGGAAACTATTCAACAATAGACACTGTACAGCACCTTCCACACCAAGAGTTAATATAGAGCACTCCGGCCAACAACAGTCATTATAGAGCACCCTATCCAAGAACAGTCACTATAAAGCAACCACCCAATAACAGTCACTATAAAGCACCATACACAAACAACCATCAGTATAGAGCACCTATACAACAACAGTCACTATAGAGCACCCTACCCAGCAACAGTCAGTGTATGGCACCTACCAAGTAACCGTCAGTTTAGATCACCCCACCAACAGTCACTACACAGCACCTATGCAAAAACAGTCACTACAGAGCACCCTACGCAGCAACAGTACCTATGAAGCATGCACCCAACAACACTTACTATAGAGCACCGTACACAGCAGAGTCACTAAAGAGCACTGTATCCATCAACAGTCACTACAGATTACGTACTCAACATTAGTCATTATAGAGCACTCTACCCAACTTCAGTAACTATAGAGCACTCTACAGAAGAATACCCAGTATAGAGCACTCCATCCAACAAAAGTCACCAGTAGAGCACTCTATGGTACAACAGTCACTATGGAGCTTTTACTTAACCACAGTCACTATAGGGAACCTACCCAAAAGCTGTCACTATGGAGACACTACCCACCAACAGTCACTATAGAGCCCTCTACACAACAACATTCAATATAGATTATTCTACCCAGCAACAGTCACTATAGAGCACCCCACCCAACAACGGTCTCTAGAGAACACCCTATTACACAACAGTCACTATAGAGCAAAATATCCAACAACAATCACTATAGGGCACCTAACCAACAGCAGTCACTGTCTAGAACACTCTACCCAACAACAGTCACTAATAGAGAACTGCAACCAGCAAGAGTCTGTATTAAGCTCCCCACCCAACAACAGAAAGTATAAAGAACTCCACCCAACATGATTCACTATAATGCACCCTACCCAAAAGGAGTTACTATAGAGCACTCTAACCAAAAAGAGTCACTATAAAGCACCTATCCAACATCTGTCATTATAGAGCACCTACCCAACAACAGTCAGTATAGGGCATCTACCCAACAACAGTCATTATAGAGTACTCTATATATCAACAGTCACAATGTAGCACAGTACACAAAAACAGTAACTATAGTGCTTTGTACCCAACAACAATCACTATAGATTATCTACTGAACAACAGTCAGTATAGAGCAGGATACACAAGTCACTGTAGAGCACTTTACCCAAGAACAGTCACTATAGAGCACTCTACACAACAGTCTGTATAGAGCATCCTACCAAACAACAGTGAGTTATAAAGCCCTCCACCCACCAACAGTCATTGTTTAGAGAACTCTACCCAAAATCACTCACTATAAAGCACCCTACCCAGCAACAGGCAGTATTGAGTACCCCACCCACAACAGGCACTATAGAGCATTCCACCCAAGAACAGTCAATATAGTGCATACCACCAAAAAACAGTTAGTATTGAGCACCTTCATGCACAACAGTCACTATAGAGCACATACCCAAGAACAGTCAACATAGAGAGTCCTTCCCAACAACAGTCACTATAGATCACCTAACAAACAACAGTCAATATACAGCAATCTTCCTGCCAACAGTCACTGTAGAGCACTCTATCTAACAACAGTCACTGTAGAGCACTTCTCAACAACAAAGGCTTTAGAGCACTCAACACAACAACAGTCACTATAAATAAATCACCTACCTAACAGGAAACACTATGGAGCACCCAACACAACAAAAGACACTATAGAGCATTCTACACAACAACAGTCACTACAGAGCACCCTACCCAACAAAGGTCACTGTAGAGCACCTTACCAAATAACATTCACTATAAAGCACTCCACCCAACATCAGTCACTATAGAACTCTTTCCCAACGACAGACACTATAGAGCAACTCCTCAACAGCAAACACTAGAAAACCCTACCCAACAACAGTCACTATAGATCACCCTAACCAACAATGGTCACTTTAGAGCAGTCCATACAACAAGATTCACTATATATAAAGCATCTACCCGACAACAGACACTACAAAGCACCCTACCTGACAACAGTCAGGATAGAGCACCCTACACAACAAAAGTCAGTATAAAGCACCCTAGTTAACAGCAGTCACTATAGAGCACCCTCCACAGGAACACTTGCTATAGAGCAGCCTACTCATCAAGAGGCACTATTAGAGCACCCTACCAACCAACAGTCACTCTAGAGCACACTACTTAACAACAGTCAGCATGGAGCACCCTACCAAACAATAGTCATTATAAAGCACTCTACCCAATAACAGTCACTATAAATTACCCTACTCAGCAACAGTCACTATAGAGCAACCTATCCAACAACTGTCACTATTGAAAACTCCAACAAACAGCAGTCAGTATAAAGCACACTACTCAACCACTGTCACTATAGAGTACCTAACCTACAACAATCACTATAGAGCTTTTGTGCAATAACATGCACTATAGAGCACCTACCCAACAACAGTCATTATAGAGCAGCTACCCAACAGCAGTTACTATAGAGCTCTCGACCTAAAAATTGTTACTATAGACCACTCTACCCAACAAAAGTCACTATAGAGCACCCTACTGAAGAACAGTCACTAAAGATTACTCTAGACAACAACAGTCACTATCGAGCACTCTACCAAACAGGAGTCACTATAGAGCACCCTACCAAACAACAGTCACTATCTAGAGTACTCTACCCAACCACAGTCACTATAATGCACTCCACCCAACAAAAGTCACCGTAGAGCACCACACACAACACCCAACAAAAGTCACCATAGAGCACCACACACAACAACAGACTCTATGGAGCATTCTACTGAACAATCACTATAGGGCACCTACACTGCAGCAGTCATATAATGCACCCCACCCAACAACAGTCATTATAGAGCATCCTACCCAGCAACAGTCAGTATAAAGCACCCTAATCTGCAGCAGTCACCATAGAGCAGTCTACCCAACAACAGAAACTATAGAGTATTCTTCCCATGAAGTGTCACTATAGAGCACCTACCCAAAAACAGTCAGTGTAGAGCGCCCCAGCCAACAACAGTCACTATAGAGAATTTACTCTAAAGTCTTCACTAAAGAGCATCCTATGCAGCAACAGTCACTTTGGGGCACTCTACCCAACAACAGTCTATAGAGCACCATACACAGCATCAGTCACTATAGGGCACATACCGAACAAATTTTAGCTTAGAGCACCCCATCAACAACAGTCACTATGCAGTACCAAACAAACAAGAGTCACTATAGAGCACTCTACCCAGCAAGAGTCACTGTAGAGAAGCCCACCCAACAATAGTCAGTATAGAGCACCCTACCCAGCAACAGTCACTATAGAGCATTTTACCCACAAGGTTCAGTATTGAGCTCTACTCAGCATCTGTCATTATATTGCACCCTACCCAACAACAGTCACTATAGAGAAACCTACCCAACAACAGTCACTATAAAGCACTCCATCAAACAACAGTCACCTTTAGAACACTATACCCAACAACTGTCAATATAGAGCACTCTCAACATCAGTGACTTTAACTTCTCCACCCAACAACAGTCACCTATAGTGCACTGTATTAAACAGCAGTCATTATAGAGCACCCCACCCAACAATAGTCACTATAGAGCACCTATCCAATAGCAGCCACTAGAGGGCACCCTATACAGCAACACTCACTATAGAGCACCTACCCAACATCAGTCCCTATAGAGCACTCTACCCAACAACAGTCACTATAGAGCACCCCACCCACCACAGCCACTGTATAGCACACTACAAAGCAATAATCACTCTAGAGCACCTAACCAACAACAGTCAGTATAGAGCAGTCTACCCAATATCAGTCACTATAAAGTACTCTACCCAGGCAGTCAGTATAGAGCACCCTACACAACAAAAGTCAGTATAGAGCACTACACCATACAACAGTCACTACAAAGCACCTACCCAACAACAGTCACTGTAGAGCACGCTGCCCAACAGCAGTCAATATAGAGGACCTACTTATAAACAATCACTGTTCAGCCCTCTAAACAGCAAAAGTCACTGTAGAGCACTCTACCCAACAACAGTCATTATTAGAGTACCTTACTCGAGCACAGTCACTATAGAGCACATGACCGAACAACACTCAGTAAAGAGCACCTATGCAACAACAGTCACTATAGAGCACCTAGCCAACAAGAGACAATATAGAGCAGCCTACCTAACAACAGCCAGTATACAGTACCCTACCCAACAACAGTCACTATAGAGCACTTCATCCAACAGCAGAAACACAGGCACACAACACCACACTCAAATTCCACAGTGCAGACACCTCACACAGGCACATGCCTCACCACAAACACACACTGCACAGTGAACGCATCTCACAAAGACACACACCACTGATCACATACAGCATCCAGAGTGCACACACCTCACAGAGGCACACCCCACTCACCACACAAACACACACAAATTGCACAGTAAACACACCACACACAAACACACACCACTCAGCATAATTACACACTACACAGTGTACACACCTCACATTGACACACACCACTCAGCATAAACACACACTACACAGTGTACACACCTCACATAGACACACACCACTCACCAAACACACAATCCAAAGTGCAGACACCAAACACAGACATAAGACTTACCACACACACTACACAGTGCACTCACGTCACGCAGAACCACATCTCCCACTGCACACACAATCCAAAGTGCAAAAATTTCACACAGGTACACACCACTCACCACACACCCTTCACTGAGCATACACCTCACACAGATGCACACTACCTAATAAACACACTGTACACACACACTCCACATAGCACAAACCTCACAGAGACACAAAACTCTTCATCCCTCACACAGACACACACTGTAGAACACACACACACCTTTTATAGTGCACACAGCTCACAAAGACACAACATATACCATGCACAGAGATTGCACAGTGCACACATCTCACACAGACACACAGCACTCATTATACACACATTCCACAGTGCACACACCACAAACAGACACAAACTACACACGCAGCACACAGTTTACATTGAAGAAAACTCACACAGACACAAGACTGACCACACACACTACAAAGTAAACACACCTCCCACAGACACAGAATACTCACCACACACATTTTCCACAGTGCAGACACTTCAAACAGGCACAAAACTCAAAAGAAACACACATTGCACAGTGTGTACACCTCACAAAGACACACACCAGTGACAATACTCACCCCTCAGTGCACACACCTCAAACAGAAACACACCACTCACAACAAAAACACACACAAACTGCACAGTGCTTACACATCACACAAACACACACCTCTCACCATACGCACACACTACACAGTGCACACACCACACACAGACAGACAATACTCCCCAAACACACACTCCACAGTGCAGACAGCTAACACAGAAATACTCCTCACCACACATACTACAGAGTGCACTCACTTCACACAGACACACACCAATCACCGCACAGACAATACAAAGTGAAGACACTCCACACACACACCACTCACCACACACACTCCACACACACTAAACTGCGCATACCTCACACAGACACACACCAATGAATACCACACAAAACGAACACACTCCACAAAGCACACACCTCACACAAACACAACACTCACCACACACACAATCTCCACAGTGCACACACCTCTCTCATACACACACCACTTATCACACACAAACTCCACAGTGCACAGACCTCAAAAAGACAAACACCACTCACCATATGCACACTATTTTCATCGCACACACCTCACACAGACACCCACCACACAGTCCACAGACTCCACACACAATCCAGAGTGCACATACCTCAGACACACAGCACACATTATACAGAAACTCCACAGCACACACCTCACAGGGATACACAGCACACAACACACAAATTCTGCACACACACACACCACAATGCTTACACGTCACACAGAAACACACCAATCACCTCACAACCTATCCACAATGCAGGCACTTCACACCCCGGCCACCACATGCACTCAACACACACTGAGTGCACACATTTCAGACATATACACAGCACTCACCCCACGAACACTCCATGGTGCACAGACCTAAAACAAACACACCTCTCACCACACAAACACACAAACTGCACAGTAAACACACTTCACACAGGCACACACCACTTTGCACACACACACTCCACAGTGCAGACACCTCATTCACACACCAGTCATTACACACATCACACACACATATTTTACAGTGCACACACCTTAAACAGACATGCACCACTCACACATCAGAATGCACACAACTCACATAGACACACCACTCACCTCACACATAACACTCCACAGAGCACACAATTCACAGACACACACCACTCATCAACCACACACTCCACAGTTGACACAATTTACACAGACACAAAGCAGTCACCACACATATTTTTCCATAGTGCAGACACCTCACACACACCACTCATGACACATACACTCAACATTGAAGAAATCTTATACAGAAACACGACTGACCACAACCACTACACACTAACTATATTTTACATAGACACAAAACACTCACTGCACACACATTTTGTAGTGCAGACACCTCACTCAGACACGTCACTCTCCACACATGTAACACTTCACTGTGCACACATTTCACACAGACACACACCACTCAACACAAACACACTCCACAGTGCACACATCTCACACAGACACACACAACTAACCCCAAATACGCACACAAACTGCACAGTTTACAAAATTCACACAAAACACACCACTCACCATATGCACACACGACTCAGTGTACACATTTCACAGACACACACCAATCACTAAACACACAATTTACAATGCAGACACCAAACAAAGACATACCAGTTACACACACACTACACAGTGCACTCACCTCACAGAAACACACGACCCACTGCACACACAATCAAAACGCACTCTACACAGAAAAACATTACTCACCACACACACTGCACACAACCCACTGGGCATACACCTCACACAGAAACACACCACGTAATACACACATTTCACACACAGTCCACATAGCACAAACCTCAACACAGACACAAACCTCATCACACACACTCTCCACTTTGCACTTACCTTACACAGACACACATAACTCATCACACACACACTCCACAGTGCACACAAATTACACACACTAAACATAGCACACAATTTACACAGAGACACACCATGGAATCCACACACTCCACACTAAAACCTAAGTGCACACACCTCAGAGATACAGCACTCACCACAGTCACACACATCCAGAGAACACACACCTCACAGAGACACAAAGCATGGACCATGCAAACTCCACAAACACACATCACAATGCACACACATCACACAGAAAAACACCAATCACCTGACACCTTATCCACTATGCAGACACCTCACACTGTCACATACCAGTCAAAACACACTCAACACACACACTCAGTGCACACATTTTAAACAGACACACACCACTCAGCACACACACTTTACAGTGCACACACCTCACACAAACACACACTTTAGAACACACAAACTACACAGTGCACACACCTCACAAAGGCACACACCACATACCATGCAGAGAAACTCCACAGTGCACACACCTCAAACAGACACACAACACTCACCATACACACACTCCACAGAGCACACATGTCAAACAGACACACACTAATAATGACACACACACTTTAGAGTGAAGAGACCTCAGGCATACAACACTCACCACAGACACATTCCATAGTGCAGACACCTCTCACAGGCACACAACACACCAGACACACACACTGCACAGTGCACACAACTCTCAAAGAGACACACCACAGACCACACCCACATTACACAGTGCACACACCATTTAAAAAACACACTCCTCACAATGCAAACACACACAAGCTGCACAGTGCACACACCTCACACAAACACACACCACTCATCATACACTCTCACTACACAGTGCACACTGTATACACAAACAATACTCACCAAACACACACTACACAGTGCAGACACCTAACAGAGACTTTCCACTTGCCACAGACACTACACAGTGGACTCACATTACACAGACACACACCACTCACTGCACACACAATCCAAAGTGCAAATACTCCACACAGACACACACCACTCAGTCCACACTCTCCACACACTCTCCATAGTGCACACACCACACACAGACACACACCTTACAACACACACACTCCAGAGTAGAACACGGAGCACAGACACACAACACTCACAAAACACAAACTCCACAGTTTACCCAACTCACACAGACACACAGCAGTCCGCACACACATTTCATTGTGCACACACCTCACACACACACCACTCACGACACAAACACTCCACATTGAGGAAGCTGCATACAGAAACACAACTGACCTCACAAACTACACAGTAAATACATTTCACAAAGACACAGAACACTCATCACACACACATTTCTCAGTGCAGACACCTCACACAGGAACACCACTCACTGAACCCAAAATCCATAGTGCAGACAACAAACACAGACAAACCACTTACCACAGACACTACAAAGTGCACTCACCTCAGACACACACTACCCACTGCACACAAAACACACATTGCAGACACTTTACAGAGTCACACACCACACAGTGCACACACCTGACAGAAACACACACCTCTGATCACAAACACACACTCTACAATTTACACACCACACAGAAACACACACCACACACTACACAAAGACACACACTACACAGTGCACACACCTTACACAGACACAAAAAGAGTCACCACACACACTTTACAGTGCACAAATTTCAGAGAGTCACACACCACTCACCACATACACACTCTGGACACTGCAAAAATTTCACACAGACACAAGTCACTCACCACACACTCTTCATGGTGCACACATTCCACACAGACACACACCACTCACAGCACACACACACTCCACAGTGCACTCACCTCACAGGGACACACTAATCAGGACACACACACTCCACCATTTACACTCCTCATGCACACACACAGACCACTTACCATGCACACACTCTCCACAGTGCACAAAATTTAAACAGACACCAGGCAACACACACACTCCAGAGTGCAGACACCAGAACAGACACACACCAATTACCACACACACTGCACACTCCAGCTCTAACCTGCATACATCTCACACAGACACACACCACTCATCACATGCATACAACACACTGCAGACAACTCACACAGGCCAAAACTCTCATCACACACAGTTCTGGGTGCACCTATCACACAGACACCCAGCAGTCTCCAAACACTTTCCACACACAATCCACAGTGCACTCATTTTAAACAGACACACAACACTCACACATTAATGTACACAATTCACATCGACACACCACTCAACATACACTCTGCAGTGCACACATTTTACACAGACACACATCACTCACCAAACACACAGTTTACAGTTTACACAACTCACACAGACACACAGCAGACACCAAACACACACTTCACAGCGCACACACCTTACAAAAACACCAGTCACAAAACATACACTCCACATTGAATAAATATACAAACACAAGACTTACCACACACAGTACACAGTAAATACTTTTCACACAGGCAAACCACACGCACCACACACACATTTCGCAGTGAAAATACCTTATGCAGGCACAGCACTCACCAGAAACACACTGCACAGTGCACAAACTTCAAAAACACACACCACTGACCACACACACACTCCTCAGTGAACACACCTTACACAGAAATACACCACTCATTACACAAACACACAAAAGCTGCAAAGTGAACACACATCACACAAACACACACAACTCATCACACCAAACACCACAGTGCACATACCTCATGCAGACACACACCACTTTCGATGAACACACTCTCCACAGTGCACACAGCTCACACAAACACATATTATGCAACACAGACACTCCAGAGAGCAGACACCTAACATAGACACACACCACTTACCACACACACTGCACACCCACACACCACTGTGCATACATCTCACAGAGACACAAACCACTCATTACATGCATACTACACAGTGCACAGAACTCACAAAGGCACACACCACTCACCACAAACACACTTTTTAGTACAGACACATCACACAGACACACACCAGTCACCACACACTCTCCACACATACTCCACAGTGCATACATCTTAAAAAGACACAGAGCACTCACACATGAGAGTGCACACAACCCACACAGACACACCACTCACTACACACATAAAACAACACAGTGCACACATTTCACACAAACACTCACCACTCATGAAACACACTCCAGAATTTACACCACCCACATAGACACAGAGAAGTCACCACACACACAATCCATAATGCACACAAGTCACAAACACACCACTTACCACACACACACTCCATGTTGAAGAAAATTCATACAGACACACGACTGTCCACACAAACTACACATTAAATACATTTTACACAGACATACAACACTCACCACACACACATTTTGCAGTGCAGGCAACTGACACAGGCACACCTCTCACCAGAAACACACACTGCACAGTGAACATATCTCACAAAGCACAGACCACTGACCTCACACACATTCCACAGTGCACACACCTCACATAGACACACCACTCATCACACACACACAAACTGCACAGTACACACACCTCACACAAACACACACCACTCACCTTACACACACTATGCTTTAAACACACCTGACACAGAAACACACCACTCACCAAACACACAATTCACAGTGCAGACATTAAACAGAGACATACCGCACACCACACACATTACACAGTGCATTCACCTTTCTCAAAAACACACCATTCACTGAACACTCAATCGAATGGAGTGTGCAGACACTCCAGAGAGACACACAACACTCAACACACACTCCACACACACTCCACTGTGCATACACCTCATACAAACACACACCACTTAATACCCACACTTCAGGCACACACTCCACATAGCCCAAATCGCACATAGACACAACACTCAACACACACACTCTTTAAAAGGCACACACCTCACACACACACTTTTCACAAACACCCTCCACAGTGCATACACCATACACAAAGACACAACGTGCAATCCACACACTCCACAAACAATCCACAGTGCACATACCTCAGACATACACCACTCACCACACTCACACACAACTCCAGAGTACACACGCCTCCCAGAAACACACAGCATGCACCACACAGGCTCCACAAACACACATTACAATGCACACACATTAAAAAGACAAACACCAATCACCTGACACCACGATGCAGACATGTTGCACTGTCACACACGAGGCACCACACACACTAAAAACACACACCTGTTGCACACATTTTAAACAGACACACCCCACTTAGCACACACACTCCATAGTGTACATACCTCACACAAACACACAGTGTAAAACACACACAAACTACAAAGTGCACACACCTCCCACAGACACACACAACATACCATGAACAGAGACACAAACTGCACAGTGAACACACATTACACTAACATACACAACTCATCTCACCAACCACCACAGTGCACATACCTCATGCAGACACACACCACTCTCCACAGTGCACACAGCTGACACAGACATACACCGTGAACCACAGACACTCCAGAGTGCAGACACCTAGCATAGACAATCACCACTTACCACACACACTGCACAGCCACACACCACTGTGCACACACCTCACACAGACACACAGAACTCACCATACACACACACTTCACAGTGCACACACCTCAAACACACAAACACTACTCACAACACACACACTTGACAATGAAGACACCTCACTCAAACACAAGACTGACCACATATTCTACACAGTAAACACACCTTGCACAGAAACACAAGACTCACCACACACATATTCCACAGTGCAGACACCTCAAAAAGGCAAAACTCACCAGAAATACACACTGCACAATGCACACACCTCACTGAAACACACTTCTGATTACATGCACACTCCAGTGTGCACACACTTCACACAGAAACACACCACTCACCACACAAACACACACAAACTTCACAGTGCACACACCTCACACAGACACACACCACTCACCAAACACACAATCCACAGTGCAGACACCAAACACAGACATACCACTTACTACACACACTACACAGTGCATTCATCTTACAGACACACACCACCCACTGCACACACAATCCAAAGAACAGACACTCCACACAGACACTCACCACAGACAACACAAACTCCTCACACTCTTCACTGTGCATACACCTCACACAGACACACACCACTTAATACACACACTTCACACACACACTCCACATAGCACAAACCTTACACAGACACAAAACTCAACACACACTCTCTCCACATTGCACACACCTCACATAGAAACACACCACTCATCACACACGCACTCAAAAGTGTGCACACTTCACACATACACACAACTCACCACACACTCACCCTTCACAGTGCACACACCTTACACAGAGACACACCATGCACTCCACACACACCACACAAAATCCACAGGCACATACCTCAGACATACACCACTCGCCACACTCACACACACTCCAGAATACACACACCTCACAGAGACACATCACACACCAAACAAACTCCACAAACACACATCACAATGCACACACATCACACAGACAACACCAATCACCTGACAACTTATCCACAATGCAGAAACCTTACAATGTCACACACCAGTCACTATACACACAGTGCACACATTACGCACAGACACACACCACTCAGCACACACACTCCACAGTGCACACACCTTATGCAGACACACACCACATACCATGCACAGAGAATCCACAGTGCACACATCTCAAACAGGCAACCAGCACTCACAATACAGACAAACACACTTTACAGTGCACTCTCCTCAAACAGATGCACACTATTCAGGACACACACACTTTACAGTGAAGGAACCTCACACAGACAGAAGACTGACCAGACAGACTACAGAGTAAACACACCTCACACAATCGCACACCACTCACCATACTCACATGCTACACAGTGCACACACCACACACAGACAATACTCACCAAACCCACACTTCACAGTGCAGACACCTAACACGGACATACCACTCACCACACACACTACACTCTCACTCACCTCACACACACACCACTCATTGCACACACAATCCAAAGTGCAGGCACTCCACACAGACACACAACACTCACCACACACACTCCACTGTGCACACACCTCAAACGGACAAACACCACTCATCACACACACACTACACAGTGTGCACACCACACAGAGACACACACAACTCTACAGACACAGATACCACACAGTGCACAGGTTTTACAAAGACACACACCACTAACCACATACACTCCAAACTGCACACACCTCACACAGACACACACCACTCACAATGCACACACTCCACAATGAAGACACATCACACAGAAACACTACTGACCACACACACTACACAGTTAACACACCTAACAGAATCAAAGAACACTCACCACACACACATTCCTCAGTGCAGACACCTCACACAGGAACACTACTCACTGAAATCTCACACTCCACAGTGCACACACTGGATACAAACACACCCCTCTGACCACACACACACCACCGTGTACCCACCACACACATTCACAAACCACACAGCACACAAACACACACATTGCATTGTGCACACACCAAACACAGACAGACAATACTCATCAAACACACTCTGCACAGTGCAGACACCTTAAACAGACATATGAATCACCACACACACAACACAGTGCACACATCTCACACAGACACACAAGTTTTTCTATATGCACACACTCCACAGTGCACAAAACACACACAGACACACACCACTCACCACACACACATTCTGCACATTGCAAAATCCTCAGACACAAGTCTCTCACCACACACTCTTCACAGTGCACAAACCTCACACAGACACACATCACACACACACTCCACAATGCACACATTTCACAGTGACACACATCAATCAGAACACACACACTCCACTGTGCACCCACCTCACACAGAAACACACCATGCAACACACACACTCCAGAGGGCATACACCTAGCACAGACACACACCAATTTCCACAGACTTCACACTCAAACTTTACAGTGCATAGATTTCACACAGACACACCACTCACACACACATACTACACAGTGCATGCAACTCACACGGACACACACCACTTTCCACACACACAACTCACACAGACTCACACAACTCATCACACCCACACTCCACAGTGCACACATCTCACGCATACACACAACTCACCGCACAAAGCCTCCACAATGCACACACTTTACACAGAGACACACCATGCACTCCACACACTCAACACGCAAAACACAGTGCACATTTATCAGACATACATTACTCTCCACACTCACACACACTCCAGACTACACACACCTCACAGTGACATACAAAATGCACCATACAAACTTCACAGACACACACCACAATGCACACACATCACACAGAGAAACACCAATCACCTCACACCTTATCCACAATGCAGAAAACTCATGCTCTAACACAAGTCACTACACACACTCAACACACACACTCAGTGCACACATTTTACAGACACACACCACTCAGCACACAGACTCCACAATGCAAATATTTCACACAAACACACACTGCAAAACACACACAGACTACACAGTGCACACACCTTTCACAGACACACACCACATACTTTGCACAGACACTCCACAGTGCACACACCTAACACAGACACACTGCACTGATCATACACACACTTCACAGTGCACAAACCTCAAATAGACACACCCTACTCACAACACACATTTTACACTGAAGACACCTCACAGACACAAGACTTACCACACACTACACAGTAAACACAACTCACACAGACACACAACACTCACCACACACATTTGGCAGTGCATACACCTCACACAGACACACAACTCACCAGACACACACTGCAGTGTGCACACACCTCACAAAGACACAAACTACTTACCACACACTCATCAGTGCACACACCTCACACAGAAACACACCACTCACTGCAGAAACACATACAAACTGCAAAGTGCACACACCTCACACAAACACACACTGCTTTCCATACACACACACTACACAGTGCACACACCACACTACGACAGACAATACACACCAAACACACACTCCCCAGTGCAGACACCTACCACAGACATACCAGTAACCACACACTACACAGTGCACTGGCCTCACACAAACACACACCTTTGACTGCACACACAATTTAAAGTGCTGACACTCCACTGACACACACCACTCATTACACACACTTAATGCACACACTTTACATAGCACAAACATTACACAGACACAAAACTCACCACACAGACACTCTTTACAGTGCACACAACTCACACAAACACAAACCACTCATCACACACAAAATCCACATTGAACACACCTCACAAAGACACACAAAACACACAAACCACTCACCACACACACCATCCACAGTGCACACAACTCACCCAGACACACACCACAAAGTTTACAGACTTCACACATAATCCACAGCACACATTTCTCAGACACATACCAATCATCACACAGAAACTCCACAACACACCTTTCACAGAGTCACATAGCACACACCACACAAATTTTGCACACACACCATAATGCACACACATCACACAGACACACGCTAATTACCTCACACCCTATTCACAATGAAGGCACCTCACACTGTCACACACCAGTCACCACACACACTCAACACACACATTCAGTGCACTGATTTCAGAGACAGGCACCACTCACCACACACACTCTACAGTGCACAGACTGCACACAAACGCACTGCAGAACACAAACACACTTTACAGTTCACACACCTCATGCACACACACAACTCTCTTGAGACACATACTACACAGTGCACACACCTCCAGAAGACATGCACTACTCACCACACACGCACCCTCCACATTGCACATGCCTCACACAGACACACCCCACTCACCACACACACACTCCACAGTGCACACACTTCACACAGATACACACCACTCTACATGCACTTAATGCACACACCCCACATAGCACAAACCTCACACAGACACAGAACTCACCACACACTCTCCAGAGTGCACACATCTCACACAGACACACACCACTAATCACACACATACTCCACAGTGCACACACCTCCCATTGACCCACACCATTCACCACTCACTCACCCTACACAGTGCACACACGTCACACAGACTCACACCATGCATTCTATGGACTGCACACATAATTCATAAAGCACATAACTCAAACACACACTGCTCATTACACAGAAACTCCACAACACACATCTCACAGACAGCACACACCCCACCAATTTTGCACACACACACACCAAAATGCACACACATCACAGACACACACCAATAACCTCACACCCTATCCACAATACAAGCACCTCACACTGTCAAACACCATTCACCACACACAGTCAACACACAGTCAGTGCACACATTTCACACAGACACACACCATTCACTGCACCCACTGCACAGTGCCCAGACCTCACACAAACACACACTGCAGAACACACACACTCCAGTGCACACACCTCACAAAGACACACATCACTCAACACACACACTCTACACTGCACACACCTCACAAAGACACACACCACTCACACAGATGCACAGCACACACCATACACACACTCCATAGTGAAGGCATCTCATACAGAAACATGACTGACCACACACACTACACAGCCTATATACCTAATAGAGATGCAGAACACTCACCATACACACATTCCACAGTGCAGACACCTCACACAGTCACACTACTCACCACATACACACACTGCACAATGCACACACCTGACACCAACACATACCTCTGACCACACACTCCACAGTGCACACCCTGCACAGACACAGACCACACACCACAAAAACACACACACTCCACTGTACACACACTAACTCAAACACACACCACTCACTATACGCACAAATTACACAGTGCACACACCACACAGTGCACACACCTCACACAGACCCACAAGATTCACCATACACACACTCCACAGTGCACAAACCTCACACAGATACACACCACTCATTACACACACACTTTGCACAGTGCAGAAAACTCAGACACAAGTCACTCACCACACACACTCTTCACAGTGCACACATTTCATGCAAACACCCACCACTCACCACACACACACTCTACAGTGCACACACCTCACAGGGACACTCACCAATCTGCACACACACACTCCACTGTGTCCACACCTCAGGCAGACACACACCACTTACCACACACACAATCCACACTGCACACACCTCACACAGACACACACCACTCATGACACACACACTACACAGTGAAGACACCTCATACAGAAACACTACTGACCACACACACTATACAGTGAACACACCTAATAGAGACACAGAACACTCACCACACACACATTCCACAGTGCAGACATCTCACAGAGGCCCACCACTCACCACAAATGCACATTTCTCAGTTCACACACCTGACACAGAAAGACACCTCTAACCACACACACAATCCACAGTGCACACACTGAACACAGACACACACCACACACCACACAAACACACACACTGCATTGGGCACACACCTAACCCAAACACACACCCCTTACCATGCACACACACTACACAGTGCACACACCTCACACAGACACAAAAGATTCACCACACAGAAACTCCACAGTGTACACACCTCACACTGAAACACACCTCTCACCACACTCACACTGTGCACAGTGCAGAAACCTCACAGACACAAGTCACTCACCACACACACTCTTCACAGTGCACACACTTCACACAGACACACACCACTCACCACACACAGACTACACAGTGAACACACGTCACAGGGGCACACAAAAATTATCACACACACTGCACCATGCACACACCTCATACAGACATACATAACTTACCACACACACACTCTCCACAGTGCCCACACTTCACATAGATCCACACCACTCAAGACAAACACTCCAGAGTGAAGACACCTAGCACAGAACCATACCAATTTCCACACACACTGCACAATTATACTCCATTGTACATACATCTCACACAGACACACACCACTCATCACACGCATAGTACACAGTGCACACATCTCACAAAGACACACCAATCAACACACATTACCTTCCACAGTGCACACATTTCACACACACACCACTCACCGAACACACACTCCACAGTTCACACAACTCAGACAGACACACAGCAGTCACCACACGAAGACTCCATTGTGCACACACCTCACACACACAACTCACGACACACACATTCCACATTGAAGAAACCTCATACAAACACACGACTGACCACAAACACTACACAGTAAATACATTTTAGACAGACACACAGCACTCACCACACACACATTCCACAGTGCAGACAATCACACAGGCACACCACTCACCACACACACTGCACACTAAACACACCTCACAAAGACACACACCACTGACCACACACACTCCACAGTGCAAACACCTCACACAGACACACACCACTCACCACACAAACACATACAAACTGCACACTGCACATCCCTAACACAAACACACACCACTCACCATACACACATTACACACTGCACACACCTCACACAGACACACACCACTTACCACAGACACACTCTCCACAATGCACACACCTCACACAGACACCCACCATGCAACACACACACTCCAGAGTGCATAGACCTAGCCCAGACACACACCACTCACCACACACACACTGCACAGTACAAAAACCTCACACAGACCCGTCACTCATGACACACACTCATCACAGTTCACACACACCTCACACAGACACACCACTCACCACAGACAAACTCCACAGTGCACACACCTCACATGCACACACACCAATCAGCACACACACACTTTGTCACACACACACCTCACGCAGACACACACCACTTACCATGCACAAACTCTCCACACTGCACACACCTCACATAGACACACAACATGCAACACACAAACTCCAGAGTGCAGACACGTAGCACAGACACACACAACTTACCATGCACACTGCACACACACTCCACTGTGCACACATTTTCCACAGGCACACAGCACAACCTACACACACACTTTACAGTGCAGACACCTCACACAGACACACACCAGTCACCACACACAGTCCACACACATACTTTACAGTGCACACACCATATACAGACACACACTACTCACACATGAAAAAGTGCACACAACTCACACAGACACACCACTCACCACACACATAACACTCCACAGTTAAAACATTTTACAAAGACACACACCACTCACCAAAGACACACTTCACAGTTCACACAACTCACAAAGACACACAGGAGTCACAACACAGACTCCACACTCTTACTCCACAGTGCACACACTTTAAACAAACATGCACCAGTCATACATTAACGATTGAACACAACTCACACATTCACACTACTCATCACAAACATAACACTCTACATTGCACACATTTCTCACAGACACACAGTACTTACAACACACACACTTTACAGCAAAGACACCTCACAAAGACAAAAGACTGACCACCCACACTACACAGAAATCACACCTCACACAGACACACAACACTCACCACACTCATTCCACAATGCACACACCTCCCAGGCACACACCACTCACCAAACACATACTCCAAAGTTTACACAACTCACAAATACACACAGCACTCACACACACACTCCATAGTGCACACACCTCACACACCACTCATGACACACACACTCCACATTGAGGAAACCTTCTACAGACAGATGACTGACCAAACACTACACAGTAAATACATTTCACACTGACATACAACATTAATGACACACATATTCCACAGTGCAGACACCTCAAACAGGCAAGTCACTCACCAAAAACACACACTGCACGGTGAACACGCCTTACAGAGACACACACCACTGACAACACAGACACACTTCACAGTGCTCTCACCTCACACAGACTCACACCACCCACCACACAAACACACACATACTTCACAGTGCAAATACCTCACACAAACACACACTACTCACCATACACACACACTACACAGTGCACACACCTCACACAGACACACACCACTCACCAAACACACAGTACAGACACAAAACACAGACATACCACTTACCACACACTACATAGTGCACTCACCTCACACAGACACACCACCTACTGCACACACAATCCAAAGTGCAGACTAAATGGTAAAGAGCATCAATAAAATAAAGAATCTGCATTAACTAACGGACAAAACAGACAGCTAGCATCAATATGGCTGTATCAAATTCACACTTAACAATATTAATCCTAAATGCAAATGGGCTAAATGCACTAATCAAAAGACACACACTGGCAAATCAGATAAAAAGCCAAAACCCGTCGGTGTGCTGTATCCAAGAAACCCACCTCACATGCAAGAATACACAAAGGCTCAAAATAAAGGGATGAAGGAAGATTCACCAAGCAAATGGAGAGCAAATCAAAGCAGGATTTGCAATTCTCATCTCTGATAAAATAGAATTTAAAGCAACAAAGATCAAAAGAGACATAGAAGGACATTACATATGGTAAAAGGATCGATGTAACAAGAAAAGCTAAGGATCTTAAATATATAAGGACCTAATACAGGAGCACCCAGATACATAAGGCAAGTTTTTAATGACTTTCAAAGAGACTTAGACTCCCAAACAATAATAGTGGGAGACTATTGACACTCCACTGTCAATATTAGACAGATCAACCAGACAGAAAATTAACAAGGATATGCAGGACTTGAATTCAGACCTGGAATGAGCAAACCTGATAGACATTTACAGAACTCTCCACCCCAAATCCACAGAATATACATTCTTCTAAGCACATCACACCTACTCTAAAATTGACCACATAATTGGAAGTAAATCACTCCTCAGCAAATACAAAGAACGAAAATCATAACAAACAGTCTCTCAGAACACAGTGCAATCAGGTTAGAACTCAGAATTCAGAAATTAACTCTGAACCAAACAGCTTCATGGAAACTGAACAACTGGCTCTTGAATATTGATTGGATAAACAATAAAATAAAGGCAGAAATTAAGAAGTTCTTTGAAACCAACGATAATAAAGACACAACATACCAGAATCTCTGGGACATATTTAAAGCAGTCTCTGGAGGAAAATATATAGCAATAAGTGTCCACATGAGAAAAAAGGAGAGATCCAAAATTGACACCCTATCGTCAAAATTGAAAGATCCAGAGGAGCAAGATAAGAAAAACTCAAAACCTAGCAGAAGACAAGAAATAACTAAGATCAGAGCAGAAATGAAGGAGACAGAGACACAAAAACCCTTCAAAAAATCAATAAATCCAGAAGCTAGTTTCGAAAAGATCAACAAAATAGACCACTAGCCAGATTAATAACAAAGAAAAGAAAGAATAACCAAATAGATGCAATAAAAACAATAAAGGGGAAATCACCACAGATTCCACAGAAATTCAAACCATCATCAGAGAATATTACAAAAAACTCCATGCACATAAACTGGTAAACCTGGAAGAAATGGATAAATTCCTGGACACTTGCATCATCCCAAGTTTAAACCAGGAAGAAGTCAAAACCCTGAATAGACCAATAACAAGTTCTGAAGTCGAGGCAGCAATTAAGAGCCTATCACACAGAAGAAGCCCAGGTCCAGAAGGGTTTACAGCCGAATTCTACCAGACACACAAAAAGGAACTATTACCATTTCTTCCGAAACTCTTCCAAATAATCCAAAAAGAGGAAATCCTTCTCAAATCATTTTATGAAACCAACATCATCCTGATACCAAAACCCGGAAAAGACTTAACAGGAAAGAAAACTTCAGGCCAATATATATGACGAACACAGACGCAAAAATCTTTAGTAAAATACTGGCAAACCGAATGCAATAGCACATCAAAAAGCTTATCCACCATGATCAAGTAGGATTCATCCCGGGATGCAAGACTGGTTCAACATATGCAAGTCTACAAATGTAATTCATCACATAAACAGACCAAAGACAGAAACCACAGGATTATCTCAATTGATGCAGAGAAGGCTTTTGACAAAATCCAACAGCCCTTTATGCTAAAAACCCTCAATAAACTAGGTATCAACAGAACGTATCTCAAAATAATAAAATCTATTTATGACAAACCAACAGCCAATATCATACAGAATGAAAAAGAAATGGAAGAATTCCCTTTGAAATCTGGCACTAGACAAGGTTTCCCTCTCTCTTCACTCCTATTCAATATATTACTGGATGTTCTAGCCAGAGCAATCAGGCAAGAAAAAGAATTAAAGGGTATTCAAATAGAAAAGGAGGAAGCCAAATTGTCTATACTTGCAGATGACATGATAGTATATCTAGAAGACCCCATCATCTCAGTCAAAAACCTCCTGAAACCGATAAGCAACTTCAGCAAAGTCTCAGGATACAAAATGAATGTGCAAAAATCACAAGCATTTCTATACACCAATAACAGACTGAAAGAGAGCCAAATCAAGAAAGAACTGCCATTAACAATTGCTACAAAGAGAATAAAATACCTAGGAATACAACTAATAAGGAATGTAAAGATCCTCTTCAAGGAGAACTACAAACCACTGCTCAACGAAATAAGACAGGACACAAACAGATGGAGAAACATTCCATGTTCATGGTTAGAAAAAATCAATATTGTGAAAATGGCCATACTGCCCAAAGTAATTTACAGATTCAATGCTATCCCCATCAAGCTACCAATGACCTTCACAGAACTGGAAAAAAAAACACCTTAAACTTCATATGGATCCAAAAGAGAGCCCACATAGCCAAGTCAATTCTAAGTAAAAAGAACACAGCAAGAGGCACCACATGACCAAACTTCAAACTATACTACAAGGCCACAGTATTGAAAACAGCATGGTACTGGTACCAAAACAGAGATATAGGCCAATGGAACAGAACAGAGGCCTCAGAGGCAACACAAGATATCTACAACCATACAATCTTTGATAAACCTGACAAAAACAAGCAATGGGGAAAAGATTTTCTGTTTAATAAATGGTGTTGGGAAAACTGGCTGGCTATGTGCAGAAAGCAGAAACTGGACCCCTTCCTGACAGCTTACACTAAAATTAACTCCAGGAGAAGCATCCCAACCACCCTACCATGGCCAGTCTTCCCTGGACACCATGAACCACACCGTCCAAACCTTCTTCACTCCCACCAGCACCGACCATCCCCCGAACTATGAGATGCTAAAGGAGGAACATGAGGTGGCTACGCTGGGAGTGCCCCACAACCCTGTGCCCCTGACATCCACTGTGACCCATATCCGAAGCAAGACCTCCATGCCCGACCACATCACCTGGTCCCTGTTCAACACCCTCTTCATTAACTCCTGCTGCCTGGGCTTCATAGCGTTCTCCTACTCCGTGAAGTCTAGGGACAGGAAGATGGTTGGTGACCTGACCGGGGCCCAGGCCTATGCCTCCACCACCAAGTGCCTGAACGTCTGGGCCCTGATTTTGGGTATCATCGTGATCATTCTGATGATCATCACCCCAATACTGATTCTGCAAGCCTATCAGTAGATCCAGAGGAATCATCCTGTCTCCCACGTCCTCCAGCTTCCATTTCTTGCCCTGCCCCCAGCCGATCCTGTATCAGCCCTTTACCCTCACACACTTTTCCACAGTTGTGTTGAATAAAGTGCACGTGTTCCTGGTAAAATAAATAAATAAATAAATAAAATTAACTCCAGATGGATAAAGACTTAAACATAAGGCCTGGCACCATAAAAAACCTAGAAGAAAATGTAGGCAAAACCATTCAGACATCAGAGTAGGCAAGAACTTCATGACCAAAACACCCAAAGCATTGACAACAAAAGCCAAAATAGACAAATGGGACCTCATCAAACTCTGCAGATTCTGCATGGCAAAAGAAACAGTCATTAGAGTGAATTGGCAACAGTGTGGAAAAAAATTTTGCAGTCTACCCATCTAACAAAAGGCTGATATCCAGAATCTACAACAAACTAAAACAGATTTACAAGAAAAAAAGGCCAACATATTCAAAAGTGAGCAAAAAATATGAAGAGACACTTTACAAAAGAAGACATACATGAAGCCAACAAACATGAAAAAGTGCTCATCATCACTGATTATTAAAGAAACGCAAATCAAAACTAAATTTTGATACCATCTCATGCTAGTTAGAATGGTGATCATTAAAAAATCTGGAGACAACAGATGCTGGACAGCATGTGAAGAAACAGGAACACTTTTACACTGCTGGTGGGAGTGTAAATTAGTTCAAGCATTGTAAAAGACAGTGTGGTGATTTCTCAAGGACCTAGATATAGAAATTCTATTTGACCCAGCATTTCTATTCCTGGATATATATCCAAAGACTATAAATCTTTCTACTATAAGGACACATGCACACAAATATTCATTGCAGCACTGTTTACAATAGCAAAGACCTATAAACAACCCAAATGCCCATAAATGATAGACTGGACAGGAAAAATGTGGCACACATACACCATGGAATATTTTGCAGCAATCAAAAATGATGAGTTCATGTCCTGTGTAGGGACATGGATGAACCTGGAGACCATCATTCTCAGCAAACTGATACAAGAACAGACAATGAAATACCACATGTTCTCACTCATAGGCAGGTGTTGAACAATGAGAACTCATGGACACAGGGAGGGGAGCACTACACAATGGGGTCTTTTGGGAGGAATAGAAGAGAGACAGTGCGGGGTAGGAAGTTGGGGAGAGATAGCAGAGGGAGAAAGGCAAGATATAGGTGAAGGGGAGGAAGGCAGCAAATCACACTGCCACATGTGTACCTACATAACTATCTTACATGTTCTTCACATGTACCCCAAATCCTAAAATGCAGTTTAAAAAAGAGGGAAAAAAAGAGAAAAGAATTAAGATTATCTATGAATAATTAAGATCACATATGAATAACTAATAACTACTTTGGTCATATTTCTAATTACTTTCTTCTTCAATATTTATGTGGAAATAGGCTGAGGCCTTTTGCTCCTGCCTCGGGGTTTATGGGATCTTCTCCCTACAGATCGCCATTCTAACTGTCGTGAGATGGTATCTCAGTGTGGTTTTGATTTGCATTTCTCTAATGATCAGTGATGATAATCTTTCTTTCATATGTTTCTTGAATGCATAAATGTCTGTTTTCAAAAAGTGTCTATTCACATCCTTTGCCCACTTATAGATGGAGTTTTTTTTTTGTAAATTTATTTAAGTTTTCCATAGGTTTTGGATATTAGCCCCTTTTCAGGTGGATGGATTGCAAAAACTTTTCTTTGATTCTGTTGGTTGCTGATTCATTCTATTGATAGTTTCTATTGCTGTGCAGGAGATCCTAAGTTTAATTAGATTTCATATGTCTCTTTGGCTTTTGATGCCATTGCTTTTGGTGTTTTGGTCATGAAGTTCTTGCCCATGTCGATATGCTGAGTGGTATCACGTAGGTTTTCTTCCAGAGTGTTTATAATTTTAGGCCCCCTGTTTAAATCTTTAATTTATCTAAAATTAATTTAAGGTGTATAAGGTGTAAGTAAGGTATCCAGTTTTATCTTTCTGTATATGGCTAGCCAGCTTTTTCAACATCATTTATTAAATAGAGAATCCTTTCCGTATTGCTCGTTTTAGTCAAGTTTGTCAAAGATCAGATGATTGTAGTTGTGTGGCATTCTTTCTAAGGCCTCTGTTCTGTTCCATTGGTTGATATCTCTGTTTTAATACCAGTACTCTGCTGTTTTAATTACAGTAGTATTGTGATATAGTTTGAAGTCAGGTAGCATGATGCCTCCTGCATTTCTTTTTCTTTTTTCTTTTTTTTTTTTGCTTAGAACTGTCTTTGCTCTGAGGGCTCTTTGTTGGTTCTACTTAAAGTTTAAGGTTTTTTTTTTTTAATTCTGTGAAGTAAGTCATTGTTAGCTTGATGGGGATAGCATTAAATCTATAAATTACTTTGGGCAGTATGGCCATTTTTATAATAATAATTATTCTCAACCATGAACATGGAATATTTTCCCATCTGTTTTTGTCCTTTCTTATTCCTTGAGTAGTGGTTTTTTATTCTCCTTGAAGAGGTCCTTCACATCCTTTGTTAATCCCTAGGCATTTTATTCTCTTTGTAGCAATTGTGAATGGGAGTTTGCTCATAATTTGGCTCTCTGTTTGTCTATTATTGCTCTATAAAAATGCTTGTGATTTAGTTATAAAGCCTAAAACTTTACAAACTCTGGAAGATAACCCAGGCAATACTATTCTGGGCACAGGAATGGGCAAATATTTCAGGGCAAAAACACCAAAATCAAAGCAAGAAAAACAAAATTTGACAAGGTGGATATAGTTGAACTTAAGAGCTTTTTTGTAGAAAAATAAGTATCAACAGAATAAAGAGACAACCTACAGAGTGGAAGACAATATTTGCAAACTGTGGATTGACAAAGACATAATATTCAGGATCCATAAGGAATTTAAGTTTACAAGATAAAAACTAATAATTGCATTCAAAAGTGAGCAAAGGACATAAACAGACACTTCTCAAAAGAAGACATACATGCAGCCAACAAGCATGTGAAGCAAAGCTCAACATTACTGATGATTAGACAAATGAACATCAAAACCACAATGAGATATCATCTTATACCAGTCAGAATGGCTATAATTAAAGAGTCAAAAATTAAATGCTGGTGAGGTTGTGGAGAAAAGGGAACACTCATACACTGTTGGTGGGAGTGTAAATTAGTTTAACCATTGTGAAGCAGTTTGGTGATTTCTCAGGGTGCTGAAAGCAGAACTGCTATTTAATAGTTCTGCCAGCAATTTTATTACTGCGTGTATACCCACAGAAATGTAAGTTATTCTATTATAAATACAATTCTGCAAATATTTCTTGCAGCACTACTCACAATAGCAAAGACATAGTCAAACTAAGCCCCATCAATGACAGTGTGCATAAAGAAAATGTGGTACACATACACCATGAAAAACTATGCAGTCACAAAAAGGCATGCAGTTATTTCTTTTGTGGAAACATGGATGTCTCTGGAAACTATTATCCTTGGCAAACTAACACAAGAACAGAAAATCAAATCCCGCATGTTCACACATGTAAGTGGAAATTAAATGAGAACTTATTAATGCAAAGAAGACAACAACAGACACTGGGGTCCATTTGAGGGTAGAAGATTGGAAGAGGGACAGAAGCAGAAAAGATAACTATTATTGCATTTTGGGCTTAATACCTGGGTGATGAAAGAACCTGTACTGCAAACCCCTGTGACACATGTTTAGCTATGTAACAAACCTTCACATGTACCCCTGAACCTAAAATAAAACTTTAAAAAGTTAAAACTTCTAAAACTCTTAGAAAAGAAGCATAAGCAAAAATATTTGGACATTAACTTTGTTGATAGTTTCTTAACAGTTGATGCCTAAAGCACAGGCATCAAAATAAAAAAAAAGATAAAATGGACTTATTCTAATTGTAAAACATTTTTATAGCAAAAAAAAAGAAAAAAAAACAGGTGAAAAGACCACTGTTGGATGAGAGAAATGATTTGCAAGTCATGTACCTAATTAGGTATGTAAGGTATTAACAGAACATATAAAGAACTCCTAAAACTCAAAAAAAGACAAACCATCAACAGAATTTATAAAAAGGTGGAAAACTTGAATCTACATTGGGTCAATAAGTATGTGGAAAAATGCTCAGCATCACCAGTCATTACAGAAACACAAATCCAAACCACAAGATCCCTATTTACACCTATTATAGTGACTATTAAAAAACAAAAGTAAAAATAACAAATTTGGGCTAGGATGTGGAGAAAGTGGAGCCCTGGCAGATGGCTGGTGAGAATATCGAATGGTTTACCGACTACAAAATGGTTTGGCAATCTGTCAGAAAGTTTTAAATAGAATTATGATATGTTTCAGTAATTCCACTACAGATTTCTATCCAAAATTATTGAAAGCAGGGACTTCAGCTGATGCTTTCACATCAATCTACATAGCAAGATCATTTACAGTACAAAATGTGGAACCAGACCCAGATCTTTTAAGAGATAGAGAAAATATGGCATATACAAACAATAGAATGTTATTTAGTCTAAAAACAAATGCAATGCTGGTGGGCATGGTGGCTTATCCTTATAGTTACCTAGCACCTTGGGAGGCCAAGATGAGAGAATATCTTGAGCCTAGGAGTTTGAGACCAGCCTGGGCAACATAGAAAAATTCCATCCCTTCAAAAAGTACCAAAATTTGCTGAGCCTTATGATACGTGCCTATAGTCCCAGCCACAAGGGAAGAACAACTGAGTCAGAAGAATCACCTGAGCCTGCGAAGGTTGAGGCAGCAGTGAGTCATGATTGAATTGCAGTGCACTGCAGCCTGGGGGACAGAATGAAACTGTCTCAAAAAAATAAAATGTAATGCTGATACATGCTACAACACAGATGAACATTGAAGACATCATACCATGTAAAATAAGACAAATACAAAAAGATAAACATTGGATGATTTCACTAATATGAGGTACATACTTAGAATAGAAAGTTTAATAATAGAGTTCAATAACCATCAGAAACAGGTTGGAGCTGACTGAAGGCTTTCAGGTGTTTTTACACAGCAATAGAACTCTGTGCCCAACTGAAATCTAACTGTAAGCACACAGCTGCTCAGAGTAATGGGGAAGGGGCCAGGGGACAGCATGAGCTTCCACCCTGACTCCATCCTCTTTGTCTTCAATTTATTGGGAGGGCTTGATGCACAGAGGATAACCATCCCAATAGAGGGTGTGTGTGGGTGACTGGAATGAAGGACACCAGGGTTTCCTTTAATGGGAAAAGACCCTGCCTTGCAAGCCAGAGATGGTGCCTTGGGAAACTAGTTTCTGAGTGGATGAAGAGAGAGTTCTGTGCAGGAAATTCCCCTGGGAGATCACTGGGAAGGTAAAGCTTTTGGTGTGGCCTCAAATGCAACTTGTGGGACAAAAATTTTAGTGGGCTGAGACCGGCAGGTGCCATTTAAACAGATCTCCCAGGGTACCCTGTCCCTTTCCCACTATGACAACTTGGCTGGAGATATGGACACTCAAGAGACTCCAGAGAACATTACTCTGATGGGCTGATGAGTGGTGGTGCTGGGGTGTGGAGTGAAGCCATCTGGAACAGGGCCTCCAAATGTGGGAGGAGCTAGCGTCTCTCTTGGGGGCCCAGTGCCCCAGGGCTGAGGGCAGTGCAGTTAGGGTATAACTGGGGAGGGGGAGGAGCACCTCACTGACTGGGACCTTAGCTTTGCAGGTGGGGATCCCTAAGTTGGCCACCCAGGAGAGAAAACCTCTGATGAGGTGCAAAGACAGAGGTGAGTGAGCCTGTGGCAGGCAGGAAGTGGAAGTGGTCAAAAAAAGGGCTTCTCCCTCCCAGCTGAAGGCCTCCACATTAAAAAAGAAAAGGCTTCCTCCCCAGCCCTGCCCTGCCCTGGCCACAGGGCCAAAAATACCACCAGTAGACATACCAGAGCAAGAACCTGGGACAGCTAGGCTCAGAGTGGATGTAGGGAAGGGTGGAGCTGGGAACCACATACACTTGTGTCTTGGTAAAATCCCACCATATACATTACCATGTGATGCTTGGAGACCTTGGGGACCAGCTGGGGGAGAGAAAGGAGATAACTGGGAGAAGGAGCTGAGGGTCTTTGGCTGCTTCATGTGGGAGACCTGGGGAGGGCAGCCTGGAGAACAGGGGTTGTTGGCATTTCATAGGATAGGGTTTTGGGCAGGTACCTGGGGGTACTCATCACCACTAACCTCCTCTCTTAATGGCACAGGCTGTGGTTCCCTTCCTAGAGATCTTCCTCAGTGACTTTGTAATGCTGAACACTGCCCACTGAAGGACTATATGGATGTGAATGAGCATCAGAGCAGTGCAGTGGAAACCAGAATCCTGAGGCTTGGGAGGAGGGGACCCTGGACCGAGCCCGTAAATCTCAGCCCTCACTCTGCAAACCTCCTCTCATGCGAGCCTCTCATCTGGGCCTGTGAAGGGAGACATCAGCCCCAATGCACCTTTAAGTGATGGAAGCTCCACAGCAGCTGTCAGACCCTGTCCCTGAGTGGTGACAATGAGGTGCTGCCTGACTGCAAAATTGTAGGTGTGAGCTGAGGTGGCCTCAGCTTTCTTTTTGGGGCCCCTCCAAGGGTAGGCCGTTCTTATGTAGCTGAGAGCAAGTTTATAAAATAATACAGTATAATAGCAATCTTTCACAAACAGTCCACAAGTTGAAGAGGAGGAAATACTCCCAAACTGATTTTATGAGGCCAGTATTACTCTGATATTTAAGACAGAAAATAAAATATTTACATAAAAGACATTATAGTTCAATAACACTCTGGAGCAAAGATGTAAAAATGTTCAACAGAAAATTAGCAAGCAGAATTTAGGAGCACACTGAGAGAATCATTCATTGATTATGAGAGATTCATCCCTAGGATGCAAGGATGGCTGAATACCTGCATCATAGGGATACACCACATTAACAGAATGTAAAACAAAACCAAATGATTATATCAATAGATGCAGAAAAAATATTTGACAAAATTAAATATCCTTATAATTTGTTGAATTACAAAAAAGTTCATATAAACACAAAAAAGATTATATATGACATGCCCACAGATAACATTATAGTTAATGGTGAAAATGTCAAATGTTTATATCTAAGGTCAGGAACAAGACATAGAGGTCTGCTCTGATCTCTTCTATATCAACTTAGTACTAAAAAATTTAGCCAGAGAAATTAGGTGAGAGAAAGAAATAAAAAACACCCAGTTAGAAAATATAGAGTAAAATTGTCCTTGTTTACAGAAAACACAGCAATATATGTAGAAAAACCTAATTGCCACCAAAATAATACAGAACTGACATAAAAGTCAGTAGCTTTTCAACATATTTTCAGTAAACCATCTGAAAACAAATCAATAAAACAATTTCATATACAATAGTTATTTTTAAAAATTAAGAAATGTTTCAATTTAACCAAGAAGTAAAAAATCTGTACATTGAAAATTATACTAATAGGGGAGGAGAGGCAAGATGGCGTCGTAGAAGCGACTCAGGATTGCAGCTCTCAGTGACGGCGCAGAGGGTGAGTCCTAGCCGCATTCTCGGATGGACCTTTTTTGCTCACAGAGCGTTGAAAGTCCCAGGTGTGGGAGAGATAGAGAACACTCGTAAAGCCGGCTAATGCAGCCAGCTAGCGCGCCTGCTTCAGCCGGCGCCACAGCAGGACCCGGCACAGAACTCACTGGTCTGGGTGCCCTGTTAAACTGGCAATCTGAGAATTTGAAGGGCAGATTGTCGCGTCCATCTGATTGAACAGGACTAGGACAGAGAGACAGACCAGGAGTTTCCTGGGAAGCGTGATCTGAGCCAGTGAAGTGGGCAGCGGCACGGGAGATCACATGGATCCAAGTGCCCTATCGGCAGGCTACTGGGGCGCCAGTGAGAGAGTAGACATTTCAGCTCGTGGAAAGGGAGAGAGAGAGGACGGACTCTGAGGCAGGGAGCTGGGTGATCGGACTCGGCGGGTCGCACCCTTATGGGGACAAGCAGGGTGGTGAATGGAGGCACTTGGGGCTGAGAGTTTTGCTGCCAGCATCTAGAACGATGCAGCCCGGTGACCGAGGGGCGTCCGCCATTGCTGATGCAATCTGCCCCTACTGAAGTACCGCCAAGGGCTGACGCAGCCTGCCATTGCTGAGGCAACGTGCCAGAACAGAGAGACTCCGCCAGAAGTGGGGAGTGCTCCACAGCAGAAGGGAGCCCAGCAGCAACAGGGCGGACCCGTGCTAGCAGGTCAGAGCCCCGGCAGGCAAATAGTGAATAGATTGCCACCTAGTGGGTCAGGACAGTGCAACAGATACTCATAAAAAAAGCCCCAACTCCCTGAAACAGACCATCTAAGGGGGAAGAAAAAGGGTGGTGTTTTATGAGTTCTATTGCAGCAGACATAAACAACCTCCCAACAACCCTGAATGAACAACAGAGCTCACAGCTCAGCACTGGAGTTCCTATAAAGCACAGACCGTCTCCTTAAGCAGCTCCCTGACCCCTGTATATCCAAAGAGTCACCGCAAAAAAGGACTAATCAGACTGACATTTGGTGGACATCATTCTGGAACAAAGACAGCAGAAAAAAAAACTGGTATCATACCTCACTGTTCCACAGCTGCTACAGGTATACTCCAGACAAGCAGGGCCTGGAGTGGACCTCAGCACTCATACAGCAGAGGAACTAGACCACTAGAAGGAAAACTAAGTAACAGAAATACTTCATCATCAACAATCTCAGCATCCACACAGAGACCCAATTAAAAAATCAGCAACTACTAAGACGACAGGCGGATAAATCCATAAAGATGGGAATAAACCAGCGCAAAAAGGAGGAAAACACCCGAAAACAAAACACCTCACCTCCAAAAAAGGACGAAAACTCCTCACCAGCCATGGAACCAAGCTGGATGGAGAATGAGTGTGACGAAATGACGGAACCGGACATCAGAAAGTGGATAATGAGAAACTTCAGTGAGCTAAAAGAACATGTTCTAAATCAGTGCAAAGAAACTAAGAACCTTAAAAAAAGACTTGAAAAAAGATTCGAGGCATTGATAACAAGAATGGACAACATAGAGAGGAACATGAATGAATTGAAGGAGCTGAAAAACACAACATGAGAACTTCGTGAAGCATGCACAAGTTTCAACAGCCGAATTGACCAAGCAGAAGAAAGAATATCAGAAGTTGAAGATCAACTCAATGAAATAAAACGTGAAACCAAGATTAAAGAAAAAAGCACAAAAAGGAATGAACAAAATCTCCAAGAAATGTGGGACTCTGTGAAGAGACCCAACCTACGTTTGATAGGTGTACCAGAATGTGATGAAGAGAATGAATCCAAGCTGCAGAACACTCTTCAGGATATTATCCAGGAAAATTTCCCCAACCTAGCAAGACAGGTCAATACTCAACTCCAGGAAATACAGAGAACACCACAAAGATAATCTGCAAGAAGAGCAACCCCAAGGCACATAATCGTTAGATTCACCAGGGTTGAAATGAAGAAGAAAATACTAACGGCAGCCAGAGAGAAAGGTCGGGTCACCCACAAAGGGAAGCCCATCAGACTCACAGCAGATCTCTCGGCAGAGACTCTACAAGCCAGAAGAGAGTGGGGGCCAATAATCAACATCCTTAAAGAAAAGAACTTTCAACCCAGAATTTCATATCCAGCCAAACTGAGCTTCATAAGTAAAGGAAAAATAAAATCCTTCATGAACAAGCAAGTACTCAGAGATTTTGTCACCACTAGGCCTGCTTTACAAGAGCTACTGAAAGAGGCGCTACACATAGAAAGAAACAACCAGTACCAGCAATCCTAAAAGCATACCAAATGCTAAAGAGCATCAACAAAATGAAGAATCTACATGAACCAACGGGCAAAACAGCCAGGTAGCATCAAAATGGCAGGATTAAATTCACACATAACAATATTAACCCTAAATGTAAATGGGCTAAATGCACCAATCAAAAGACACAGACTGGCAAATTGGATAAAAAACCAAAACACATTGGTGTGCTGTATCCAGGAAACCCACCTCACATGCAAAGATAAACAAAGGCTCAAAATAAACGGATGGAGGAAGATTTACCAAGCAAATGGAGAGCAAAAAAAAGCAGGAGTTGCAATTCTCGTCTCTGATAAAATAGACTTTAAAGCAACAAAGATCAAAAGGGATAAAGAAGGTCATTACATAATGGTAAAACAATCGATACAACAAGAACAGCTAACGATTCTAAATATATATAGACCCAATGTAGGAGCACCCAGATACATAAGGCAAGTTCTTAATGACTTACAAAGAGACATAGACTTCCCCACAATAATAGTGGGAGATATTAACACTCCACTGTCAATAGCAGACAGATCAACCAGACAGAAAATTAACAAGGATATCCAGGACTTGAACTCAGACCTGGAACAAGCAAACCTGACATTTACAAAACGCTCCACCCCAAATCCAAAGAATATACATTCTTCTCAGCACCACATCACACCTACTCCAAAACTGACCACATAATCGGAAGTAAAGCACTCCTCAGCAAATGCAAAACAACTGAAATCATAACAAACAGTCTCTCAGACCATAGTGCAATCAAATTAGAACTCAGAATTCAGAAAATAACTCAGAACCGCACAACTTCATGGAAACTGAACAACTGGCTATTGAATGTTGATTGGATAAACAATGAAATGAAGGCAGAAATAAAGAAGTTCTTTGAAACAAATGAAAATGAAGACACAACGTACCAGAATCTCTGGGACACATTTAAAGCAGTCTGTAGAGGAAAATATATAGCAATAAGTGCCCACATGAGAAGAGTGGAGAGATCCAAAATTGACACCCTATCATCAAAATTGAAAGAGCTAGAGGAGCAAGATCAAAAAAGCTCAAAACCTAGCTGAAGACAAGAAATAACTAACGTTAGAGCAGAACTGAAGGATATAGAGACAAGAAAAACCCTTCAAAAAATCAATAAATCTAAGAGCTGGTTTTTTGAAAAGATAACAAAATAGACCACTAGCCAGACTGATAAAAAAGAAAAGAGACACAATCAAATAGATGCAATAAAATACGATAATGGGGAAATCACCACAGATTCCACAGAAATTCAAACCAGCATCAGAGAATACTGCAAACAACTCTATGCACATAAACTAGTAAATGAGGAAGAAATGGATAAATTCCTGGACGCTTGTCTTCTCACAAGCCTAAACCAGGAGAAAGCCAAAACTATGAATAGACTAACAAGGTCTGAAGTTGAGGCAGCGATTAAGAGCCTACCACACAAAAAAGCCCAGGTCCAGATGGGTTCACAGCTGAATTCTACCAGACACACAAAGATGATCTGGTACCATTCCTTCTGAAACTATTCCAAATAATCCAAAAAGAGGGAACCCTTCCGAAATCATTTTATGAGACCAACATCATCCTGATACCAAAACCTGACAGAGACTCAACAAGAAAAAAAAACTTCAGACCAATATCCATGATGAACATAGATGCAAAAATCTACAATAAAATACTGGCAAACCGATTGCAACAACACATTAAATAACTTATCCATCATGATCAAGTACGATTCATCCCGGGGATGCAAGGCTGGTTCAACATATGCAAGTATACAAATGTAATTCACCACATAAACAGAAGCAAAAACAAAAACCACATGATTATCTCAATTGACGCAGAGAAGGCATTTGACAAAATTCAACAGCCCTTTATGCTAAAAACCCTCAATAAACTTGGTATTGATGGAACATATCTCAAAGTAATAAAAGCTATTTACGACAAACCAACAGCCAATATCATACTGAATGGGCAAAAACTGTAAGCATTCCCTTAGAAATCGGGCACTAGACAAGGATGCCCTCTCTCACCACTCATATTCAACATAGTACTGGAAGTTCTAGCCAGAGCAATCAGGCAAGAAAAAGAAATAAAGGGTATTTAAATAGGAAAGGTGGAAGCCAAATTGTCTCTATTTGCAGACGACATGATAGTATACCTAGAAGACCCCATCACCTCAGCCCAAAAGCTCCTGCAACTGATAAGCAACTTCAGCAAAGTCTCAGGATATAAAATCAATGTGAAAAAATCACAAGCATTCCTATACACCAATAACAGACTTAAAGAGAACCAAATCAAGAACGAACTGCCATTCACAATTTCTACAAAGAAAATAAAATACCTAGGAATAAAACTCAGAAGGAATGTAAGGGACCTCTTTAAGAAAAACTACAAACCACTGTTCAATGAAATAAGAGAGGACACAAACAGATGGAGAAACATTCCATGTTCGTGTTTAGGAAGAATCAGTATCGTGAAAATGGCTATACTGATAAAAGTAACTTACACAATCAATGCTATCCCCATCAAACTACCATTGAATTTCCTCACAGAACTGGAAGAAACCACCATGAATTTCATATGGAACCAAAAAAGAGCCCGCATAGCCAAGTCAATTCTAAGCAAAAAGAACACCGCGGGAGGCATCACACTACCGGACTTCAAACTACACTACAAGGCTACAGTAATCAAAACAGCATGGTACTGGTACCAAAACAGAGATATAGACCAATGGAACAGAACAGAAGCATCGGAGGCAACACAACATATCTACAACCATATTATCTTTGATAAACCAGACAAAAACAAGCAATGGGGAAAAGATTCCCTATTTAATAAATGGTGTTGGGAAAACTGGCTAGCCATGTGCAGAAAGCAGGAACTGGACCCCTTCCTGACACCTTACACTAAAATTAACTCCAGATGGATTAAAGACTTAAACGTAAGGCCTGACACCATAAAAACCCTAGAAGAAAATCTAGGCAAAACCATTCAGGACATAGGAGTAGGTAAGGACTTCATGAACAAAACACCAAAAGCATTGGCAACAAAAGCCAAAATAGACAAATGGGACCTAATCAAACTCCACAGCTTCTGCACGGCAAAAGAACAGTCACTAGAGTGAATCGGCAACCATCAGAATGGGAAATAATCTTTGCAGTTTACACATCTGACAAAGGGCTGATATCCAGAATTTACAAAGAACTCAAACAGATTTACAAGAAAAAACAAACAAGCCCATTCAAAAATGGGCAATGGATATGAACAGACACTTTAAAAAAGAATGTATACATGAGGCCAACAAACATATGAAAAAATGCTCATCATCACTGGTCATTAGAGAGATGCAAATCAAATCCACATTGAGATACCATCTCACGCCAATTAGAATGGCGATCATTAAAAAATCCGGAGACAGCAGATGCTGGAGAGGATGTGGAGAAATGGGAACACTCTTACACTGTTGGTGGGAGTGTAAATTAGTTCAACCATTGTGGAAGACAGTGTGGCGATTCTTCAAGGACCTAGAAATAGAAATTCAATTTGACCCAGCAATCCCATTACTGGATATATATCCAAAGGACTATAAATCATTCTACTATAAGGACACATGCACACGAATGTTCATTGCAGCACTGTTTACAATAGCAAAGACCTGGAACCAACCCAACTGCCCAGTGATGATAGATTGGACTGGGAAAATATGGCACATATACACCATAAAATATTATGCAGCAATCAAAAATGATGAGTTTGTGTCCTTTGTAAGGACATGGATGATTCTGGAGAACATCATTCTCAGCAAACTGACACAAGAACAGAAAAAGAAATACCGCATATACTCACTCATAGGTGGGTGAGAAAAATGAGAACACATGGACACAGAGAGTCGGTCTACTATACACTGGGGTCTATTGTGGGGAATGGGGGAGGGACAGCGAGGGGCCTGGAGAGGGATAGCCTGGGGATGAATGCCAAGTGTGGGTGAAGGGGAGGAAGGCAGCAAAACACACTACCATGTGTGTACCTATGCAACTATCTTGCACGTTCTGCACATGTACCCCAAAACCTATAATGCAATAAAAAAATTTTTTAAAAAAGAAAATTATACTAATAAAAGAAATATTAGCACCAATAAATGGAAAGATTTATCCTATTTGTGGATTGGAAGGAATATCAATTATTTAAATGTCTATACCACTCAAAGTGATCCTGGGATTCAATGACATCTTTATCAAAATTCCAATGTCATTTTTACACAATTAAAAAATATCCTAAAATTTATATGAAATCACAATAAGCAACAGAATCATGAGCTAAAGAACAATGCTGAAGTCAGACATCACACTACCTGCTCTCAAAATATTCTAAATAGCTACAGTCATCAAAACAACATGATACCACACAGAAATATATACTCTTACAAATGAAACAAGATACAAAACCAGAAATAAACCAACCAATTGAGAGTAAACTAATTTTTCACAATAGTGCTAAGAACACTCAATGTGGAAAGAACAATTTATTTAAAATAGAATATAGAGAGAATTAGATATCCACATGCAGGGTAATAGTATTGGAACCTTATCTTACAATATATATAAAAATTGACTTGAAATGAATTAGAAACTTAAATGTGAGATGTGAAAATGCAAAACTACAAGAAGAAAACAGAGAGGGGAAACTCCACAACACTGGTATATTCACTGATTTATTTGGGGGGATTTGAGCCCAAAAGCACAGGCAAAAGCAAAAATAGACAGATGGAACTACCTCAAATACAAAGCTTATGCACAAGGATACAACTGACAGAGTAAGAGTCAGCTTTCCTATCTGGAAAAATTATTCACAAAGTATACATCCACTAAGAAGTTAGTATTCAATACCTGTAAGGAACTCACATGATTCAATAGAAAAAATAAAATAATAATAATAAAAATGGACAAGACACCTGAATATATGTTTCAAAGAAAGATATAAATGGCCAGCAGACATATAAAACCATGCTCAACATCACTAATTGTCAGGGAAGTGCAAGTGAAATCACAGTAAGTTATCATCTCATGCTTGTAAGAATTTCTCTTATTAAGATGAAAGTTAACAAGTGTTAATGAGGATATAAAAAGAAGGAAAAAGATGTACACTGTTGGTGGGAATGAAAAAGTACATCTGTAATGGATAGAGGATCCCCCAGATATCAGAAATAAAACTACCATAAGTTCATGAATTTCACTTCTGAGTATATACACAAAGGATTTAAAACGGTGAAGAGATAACTGCACTCTCACTTGAGAAACTGAGAGTTTTGACAACAGTCAAAATGTGGAAAAAACCTGTTTTTTCTTTTTTCCTCATTTCAAGTTTTAATCAAAGCTTGTATATAAGACTGCTTTATTCCTGAATATTCTCAATTCTTTCTTTCTTGTATTTGCCCTTTTCCTTTCCAACTTGGTGAGATTTGGCTTTCCGTTCAAGGATCTTTTTGTGTGGTCTTTGTCCAGTTTTAGCCTACTCAAAACCACCTTGATGGGGTGAATGCCTACATGGACAGTTGTGCCATTAGTCTTTTCCTGCTGTACTCGTTCAATGTAGATTATGTATTTCTTTCTGTAAACCAGGACTACTTTGCCAATCTGCTGACCTTTATAGTGTCCTCGTACAACCTGAACTTCATCATCCTGTCGAATGGGCATGGATCGCATATTGTACTTCTGTCTCAGCTCTTTGGAAAGAGGGGAGGACATAATCTTCCTGGGAATGTGGGAAGGTGCATTGAAATGTCTTTTGCGAGTCTTGCTTCGGTTGGAAGTCACAAAGAAATTGAACTTCATTTCGGCAGCTCCTGCTTAGGTGATGGCCGCAAAAGGGGCAAAACCTGTGTTTTTATGCATTGAAAGATACATTAAAGAAACGTGGTGTGTGCTGTGTGCGTATTAATAATGAAATACTGTTCTACCTTAAAAAAATACAAAACTGCTATTTGGGGCAACATGGATTAACCTAAAGGACATTATGTTGAGTAAAATAATCCAGGTACAGAAAGACAAATACTGCCTGACTAATTTATATATAGAATCTAAAAAAGGTGAACTCAGCCAGGTGCGGTGCCTCACGCCTATAATCCCATCACTTTGGGAGGCCGTGGCGGGTGGATCACGTGGTCAAGAGATCGGGACCATCCTGGTCAACATGGTGAAATCCCGTCTCTACTAAAAATATAAAAAATTAGCTGGGCACAGTGGCGAGTGCCTGTAATTCCAGATACTCAGGAGGCTGAGGCAGGAGAATTGCCTGAATCCAGGAGGCGGAGGTTGCAGTGAGCCAAGATCGCACCATTGCACTCCAGCCTGGGTAACGAGAGCAAAACTCTGTCTCAAAAAAAAAAATGTTAAACTCATACAAGCAGAGAGTAGAATGATGGTTATGAAAGACGGGTGGGAAAGGGTGGAGGTACGTGGTCAAAGATACAAATTCCAGTTAAAAGAAATATGGTTTTGAGAGATGTTGCAAGCGTGGTGGATAGGTTAATAGTAATGTGTATTTTATAATTGCTAAAAAAGTAAATTTTAACTGTTCTCACCACACACATAAAATACGTTGAAGTAATACAATTTAATGAGCTTGATTTAATTATCCAATGATATTTTGTACACCAGAAATATATAAAACTCTTATTTCTCAATTAAAGTTAAAGAAGAGAAATCAGAAATAGCCAGGAGAGGGCTTCCAGGCTATAGGAAGGTAACAGACAAACAGTGGCATTCTCTTGAGTTTCTGATTAGCCTCTTCAAAGGAGGCAATCAGACCTATTTATCTCAGTGAGCAGAAGGGTAATTTTGAATAGAATGGGAGGCTCCTTTGCCTTAAGAAATTCCCAGGTTGACTTTTTCTTTCACTTTAGTGATTTTGGGGCCCCAAGATTTATCTTTTACATTTTCCCCCTTTTTAAAAAAAAAATATTATGGAAAAAGCATTTTAGAAGAAAATAAGTCTCTGGTCACAGGTTTCATCTAATCTCTCATGGCTAGAATAATTTATTTCTGGATGAGTAGGTCCCGAGTTATTAGGCAAGTTTATTTTTAGCAGATTGTGAAGTCTCATTTCTTATAAAGAGAAAATAGGGGGAGGAATGGAGAAAACAAAAAGAAACCAAAAAACAATTCTGAACAATCAATATAGGCAATAGAATGCTGTTATTTTCTTTGGAGGTTTAAGTTGTCCAGCCTTAATTCAAACGAATTTACAAAAGCACAGCTTAGTTTTTGTTGACTACAATTTAGAAAAAAAGAATGGGATAAAAGAAGGAAAAAAATTAAAAACATTGTTTTACAGACTTGTAGCCAAGAAAAATTAGAATTCAGTCCAAACTGTAGAAAATAGCAAAATTGAATAATATTAGGAAAGACTAGAATTTAAACACAGTTGTACTATACTTTTTAAAACATAATTTTTTTCTCTACAGTTTCTTAGTATTTACTGAAGACAAATCATAGTATGACTGATTTGATTTATTACAGTTAACCTTGTTATTTGTATGGAGTGCAGCAAGAATATATATATTTTACATAAAATTTTAAAATTGGCTTGGATGAAACGTTGTTCTACAGAAGGGTAAGTTTCAGATAAGACTTTTTATGAAGCTGAACCCAGCCATGAATTTGTACTATTAAATGCCTGTGAGTTAGGTGAATTCTTCTTCTCTTGAGGTTCCAAGATAAATGTTTCTGTTAGACTTTCAAATTCTTGATAACCTGTTTTACAACCCTAGGCAGTTGTCTGCTAAATAGTCTTAAATTTGCATATTAAAGATAACAACTCAAGTGAATATCAATTAACAAAATTTACATCATAGGATGCAGAAAGAAAATGTCTGCTGGTGCTAGATGGAGATTAAAAATGAATGCCAAATCAAACATAAAATTGTAAAACACTTTCATGGAATTGTGTAGACCAATTCTACTTAAATAAGGACAACCTATCTTTTAACTGAATCTCTGAGCTCTGGGCAGAGCCCACACTGAATCTTTAATCTCCAAAATAAAATGATGAGACAAGATTACATGATGTTTTACAGTTCATTAAAAAAATTTAATCGAAGACACTTCTAAATGACTAAACTACACTCTCTCTTTTTTTTTGCTGAGAGAAAGAGAGGATATAGAGGGTCTTTTTTATTGAAAGAAAAAGAGAGGAAGAAGAAGAGGGAGAGAGAACAGAAATATTGCTTTATTCTATAAATGGCTATTAATAATGGCCGATCATTATTTTATGTATTTAAAATGGAGAATGTATATTTTATTTATCTAAAGTGGAGAGTTTGCTTATTAAGTTACTTGTTACTCATCTGACTTCAGATTCTAGATATCCTTATTAATTTTCTGTTTCGTTGAGTCTGGATCTCTTTATGGGTCTTATGTATCTGGGTGTTAGGATACATTGATCTTTATACCACTCTATCTTTTTTGGTTTGAAATCTGTTTTATCAAATGCATGAATTGCAATTTCTTTTTGTTTATTTATTTGTTTTTTTTTCTCTATTTAATTGGTAAATCTTTCTCCAACCCTTTGTTTTTAGTCCATGTATATCTTTGGATATGAAATAGGTCTGGATATAGTATACCGTTAGATTTTGGCTGTATCTTTTAATTAGAAAATTTAGTAGATTTCAATTTAAGATTACTGCCATTTGATGTTAACTGGCTATTTTATCCATTTGTTGATGCAAATACTTCTTTCTGTGGATGTTCTTTACTTTTTGGTATATTTTTAGAAAGGCTAATACTGGTTGTTCCTTTCTGTGTGTAATGCTTCTTTCAGAAGTTTTTGTAAAGCAGGCCTGGTGGTAATAAAATCTTTGAGTACTTGCTTGTTCATAAAAGATTTTATTTTTCCTTCAATTGTGAAGCTTAGTTTGGCAGGATATGAAATTCTGGGCTGAAAGTTTTGTTCTTTAAGGATGTTGAATATCGGCCCCCACTCTCTTCTGGCTTGTAGGGTTTCTACTGAGAGATCTGCTGTAAGTCTAATAGGCTTCCCTTTGTGGGTAACCTGACCTTTCTCTCTGGCTGCCCTTAGTATTTTCTCCTTTGTTTCAACCCTGGTGAATCTAATAACTATGTGTCTTGGGGTTGCTCTTCTTAAGGAATATCTTTGTGGTGTTCTCTGTATTACCTGAGGTTGAATGGTATCCTGCTTTGCTAGATTGGGAAAATTCTCCTGGATAATATCCTGAAGAATATTTTCCAGCTGGGATTCATTCTCTCCATCACTTTCAGGTACACCTATTAAACGTAGATTAGGTCTTTTCACATAGTCCCATAATTCTTGGAGACTTTGCTCATTCATTTTTATCCTTTTTTCTCTATTCTTGTCTTCTCGTTCCATTTCATGAAGTCGGTCTTCGACCTCTGATATTCTTTCTTCTGCTTGATCAATTCGACTATTCAAACTTGTGCATATTTCACTCAGTTCTCGTGTTGTATTGTTCAACTTCAGTAGTTCATTTATATTCCTTTCTATATTGTCCATTCTTTTTTAACATTTCGTCTAAGCTTTTTTCAAAATTCTTAGTTTCTTTGCATTGTTTTAAAACAATTTGTTTCAATTCCCAGAGGATTTTTACCATCCACCTTCTAAAGCCTCCTTCAGATACTGGAACACAGTCCTCTTCCATTAGGGCTTGTTCCGTTACTGATGAGGAATTACTATCCCTTGTAGAGGGAGAGGGGTTCTGACTTTCAGTTTTCTCGGCCTTTTTAGGCTGTTTTTTTCCCTTTATTGTGATTTTATCCATCTAATATCTTTACAATTAGCGCCTTTCTGATTAAGTTCCTGAGAGGATGTCCAATTTATTGATTCCCAGTGCTGGAATCCGAGAAACCCACTGCGCCGGCCAAAACAACAGCGATAAGACTGATGGTGCTCCTCTGCCTGGGAATCTCCGGTCTGGCTTCCTTCTTGAGTCCGCAACAAGCGGCTCTGCCTTCCCGGAGCTCCAAACACCGGTCAGTAGGGGAACCAGTCCCGCTCACTGTGCACGAAGAGCTCCCGTGCTGAGGCAACAGCAAAACCGCTGCACCGGCCACAGAAGTTGCACTGGCGACCCGCGGGGCTCCTCCATTGGAAATCTTCTGGTCCGTGGGCGACAAAAATTCCTCTGAAAATGTGGCGTCCTCACGTTTTCCGAGCTTTCACTGGGAGCTACAATCCCGAGCTGTTAGCGATCAGCCATCTTGGATCTCTCTCCAAACTACACTCTTTCTTAAAAACCCAAGAGAAGTTAGCCTCTATGGCAATAGCTATTTTAGTTAAAAATTCAGGTGACACAATACAAAAGCAACAATTTTAAGATCTGAGATGAAATTATATGTTTACCACAAGAATAAACAGAGGTTTCTCCCAAAAGGAAGCCTGTCACTTTCTCCATTTTCTTTAAGAAACTCCAGGCTATTATAAACTATTTTAGGTCACTCATGCAGCAGAATGCAAGAGAAAGGAGAGACAGCAGAAGCAAAGGAAGAAAATGGAATTCAGTCAACTGAAAAGAAAACAACTCTGCTCAAAAAAAGACAATCTTAAGGATAAAAAATAAATAAAAATTAAAACAACAGAAAAAGACAAGGTTCTAGGAAGAAAAAAAGAAGAAGATATTTTAAATACAGACATGCAAATGCGGCGCCCCCACCACTCACACACACATACACACACCTGAATGTTAGCTTTTAATTAAGCTGACTTTAACCATTGAACTCCTCCAAAAACATTTTTAAGCTCCTTACCATATTTAAGCTGCGGCAAATTCCTGCTATTTCAGAAGTACCGAGTATCAAGCTTGAACATGATTGATTTAGGAAATGAACCCAGGCTATCATGGTGGAAAAGAAGAATCTTAGGTATTCAACTACAGCGTGAGATTATGGCTGTTGCTCTTCAGATCTGTGTCACTAGTAAAAAGGTGGCCTTGTTATGTAAATAAAGTTTGTTGTGGTAGTCAAAATCAAGTCTTTTTTTTCATGTTGATGGCTGTTTTTCTCTCCCAACACACCAACTTTTGTGGGGAAAGTAAAAAATTTACCCACGTCAAAGACCTTGTTCCCCATAATTTGAAACTTTCTTCATCAAGTCAGATAGAGTTGGTCTAACCCAATGAGAGAAAGACTGAAAAAACAACAAAAATAGAAAGAAACAACTACAAAAAACAGTTAAGCAAAACAAGCAATCACAGAACTGAGTGCTACCATTGTAAAGAGAAATTAAGTTTAGCTGGTTGTTAAACTTCAGGAAAGGAAAAACCGCAGTTCAGGTACTTACCTAGGGATGGGTCTCAGGCTGAAGACTGATCTCTGCCATCCTAGAAGCAGAAAACTAAAACCTCAAACTTGTCTTTCCTACTAGGAGTGAGCTCAGAATACATAAAAAGGTTACCTGCCTTCTGTTGTCATGGAAACAGGAAATCTTGCCTTACTTGTTGGAAGCAAGTAAAACTCCAGAAAGAAAAATAAGGAGTTGTGAAGCAAAATAAACTTTAGATCTCTACAAAGTTTTGAGAGATCGGGGATTCTCTAGAGAAGGTGCTGCCAGACCTCAGCAAGTTGTCCTATTAGTTTGAGCCATGAAGTTAGCTCATTCTGGTACCTAAGAATTAGATTGCAAAAGGAGAATTGGTGCAACCAAGCAAACTATAACCAAACCACAGTGATGATTTTACTAGATATTAAAATTTAATTCATGGATACAGTAATCAAACAATATGACACTGGTGGAGGAATGGATACACAGATCAATGGAACACAATAAACAACCTAGAAATAAACCCATTCAATTATGCTCAATTCATTTTTGACAAGGTACAAAAGCAATGGAAGGTGAAAGGATGGTCTCTTTTATCAAATGCTACTGGAGAAAATAAGCATCCATAGGTTCAAAATCTCAGCCTAATCCTAACACCTTATCCATAAAAAATTGGATCACAGGCTTGTAAATAAAACCTACATTACAAACCTTTATATATACCTACACTTATACATTATAATTTGTGTATTATTACTTATGCATTATAAACACTTATACACTGTTTGTGAGGATGTAAATTAGATCAGCCACTGTGGAATGCAGTTTGGTGATTTCTCAAAGAACTTAAAACAAAACTACTATTGACCCAGCTAACCCAGGACTGGGTATATGCCCAAAAGAAGATAAATGCCAAGTGTGGGTGAAGGGGAGGAAGTCAGCAAAACACACTGCCATATGTGTACCTATGCAACTATCTTGCACGTTCTGCACATGTACCCCAAAACCTATAATGCAATAAAAGTTAAAAAAAAAAGAAAATAAATCATTCTACAAAAAAGACACATGTGTTCTTATCTTCACTGCAGCATTATTCACACTAGCAAAGACATGAAATCAATCTATGTGGCTATCGACAGTGGCTGAATAAATAAAATGACATGGATGTAGCCAGAGGTCATTGTCCTAAGTGAACTAATGCAGGAAGAGAAAACCAAATCCTGCATGTTCTCACTTACAGGTGGGAACTAAGCACTGAGTACACATAGACATAAAGATGAGCACACAACATACTGGGAAATAACAGAGGGGGAAGGAGGGAGGGAGGAGTACATTGCCTAAAAAACTTCCTACTGTATACTATGCTTTCTACCTTGGTGATGGGATTATCTGTACCCAAACCTCAGCCTCACACAATGCATCCATGTAACAAAACTGCACACATAGCCCATGAATCTAAAATAAAAATATTGCCTTTGGTAACAATTTTTAAAATAAATTTATGGCATATTTCAAAGAATATTTTGAACCAATTTTACCTTATCCAAAATTTTATTTTGAAGAATATCAGAAGTTACAAGAATATTCATATTTTAATTATAAAATAAATAACTTAGGTTGAATAATTGAGAGTTTCTTTGCACCATTAAATTTGAAGTCTTAATGCTATTTTATTTTGAAAGATTTTTCTGAAAACAATTCGTTGACTACTTGAAAAAGTTAAGACTATTTTCAAAAATATATATCATTACAGTGTTTAACTTACATCTAAGCTATATTAGTAAGCATCAATCCCTGTGCTCATTACTTAAGAAGATTTTATGGAAGGATTTTTAACATGGGCCACAATAAATAAGTACCAGGAGTGTGGTTGGGCACACATCCCTCCTCACTTAGCCCCCAAGAAGCTTTAATGGTGCTAGGAGCAACATGTCCAGGTGTACAGAGGTTGTCATAAGGGAAGAAAGGCCAAGGTCCTCGGTAATTCAGTACCCAGGTCCTGGTCTCATAGTGGAGTCCAAAAAGAACAAGACCAACAGTAATTCCCCTGTGAGCAAAGCCAACTTAGATTAAACTGTTGATTACCTTCACCGTGAGAGAGGAGCACAGCCTGAGGAACTGTGGGTGGTCTCAGAAGAACAGAATCAAAAGAAACTTTCATAGGATATGGACTGTGATTGGGTGATCTTGGGGAGTGTTTTACCATATAAGGGTGTCGCTCTATGTTGAATATTTTCTGATGGAGGAGGCTTTTCTATTGTTCCATATATCAATGAATATCATCTAGAAGAGGGCAGCAGATGGCCAGGAAAAAGCTGTTTCTGAGAATGAGGTGGATGTCACTCATTTTAACCAAGTCAATGAAGTGTCTGGTATTTTGGGGGGTGGAACAGTGTTCTTGAGTTTCTCTTTACTTGGAAAATCTTGTAAATGGCCCTCATCTTGTCTTGCTTTATCAACGTGTCAGGTGAACCTTTTCTGGGACCAGGGATCTGTGACACTTACTGTGAGTGCCAGGCCCCCTTCTACATATCGGGGATGCTCTTTTTCGGTTTTCTCCCACCAGGAAAGAAAGCATAAGAGGGAAATTTTTATTCAAGAGTTTAAGAAATGAATGCAAAAATACAGATCTTTTAGCAAACCCACTCCATGTATGAATAAAAAAGTAAACCAAGAGAGTGACGTGCCTTGTGCATGTAGGAGGGAGGGATGACTTCACATTACCCTGTGAAGCTTCAGTGAAAATCAACTAACAAAGGCAGGTAAATAGGTGAAAAGACATACACATTTATGTAATCACAGTTTGACATGACACAAAAACTTTCAGAATGAAGACTCAAAGATACAGAAAAAAGCTCTACATTTGTTAAAATAACAACTTTATTGAGATACTCACATACCATATAATTTACCTGGTTAAAGTGTACAATTCAGTAGGTTTTAGTATTTTTACAGAGTTGTGCCAAAAATTACTGTAGTCATTTTTAGAACAACTTTTATCTCTCCTAACCCTCTATCCTTTGGCATCTGCTAATCTACTTTTTATTTCTATAGATTGGCCTGTTCTGGACAATTCGTAAAATGGAGTTATACAATATGTATTTTGGGGGGAATTGATTTATTTCACTAAGGATTTTTTTTTTTGAGACGAAGTTTCTACTCTTGTTACCCAGGCTGAAGTGAATGGTGTAATCTCGGCTCACCACAACCCAGGAGGTCCTGGGTTCAGGCAATCCTCCTGCCTCAGCCTCCTGAGTAGCTGGTATTACAGGCATGTGCCACCATGTCCAGATAATTTTTTGTATTTTTAGTAGAGATGGGGTTTCACCATGTTGACCAGAATGGTCTCGATCTCTTGACTGTGTGATCCACCCGCCTCGGCCTCCCAAAGTACTGGGATTACAGGCGTGAGCCACCAAGCCCAGCAATTTTTAATTTTTTTTATTTTCTTATTTTATTGCATTTTAGACTTTAGGGTACATTTGAAGAACATGCAAGATTGCTGCATAGGTACACACATGGCAGTGTGATTTCCTGCCTTCCTTCCCTTCACCTATATCTGGCATTTCTCCTCATGCTATCTCTCTCCAACTCCCCACACCCTAACAGACACCAGGGTGTAGTGCTCCCCTCCTGTCCGTGTGTTCTCATTGTTCAACACCCGCCTATGAATAAGAACATGTGGTATTTCATTTTTTGTTTTTGTGACAGTTCGCTGAGAATGATGGTCTCCAGTTTCATCCATGTCCCTGAAAAGAACATGAGCTCATCCTTTTTGATGGCTGCATAATATTTCATGGTGTATATGTGCCACATTTTTCTTTTCCAGTCTATCATCGATGGACATTTGGGTTGGTTCCAGGTCTTTGTTATTGTAAACAGTGCTGCAATAAACATTCATGTGCATGTGTCCTTATAGTAGAACGATTTATAGTCCTTTGGATATATACCCAGTAATGGGATTGCTCGGTCAAATGGAATTTCTATTTCTAGGTCCTTGAGTAATCACCACACTGTCTTCCACAATGGTTGCACTAATTTACACTCTCACCAGCAGTGTAAAAGTGTTCCTATTTCTCCACATCCTCTCCAGCATCTGTCTCCAGATATTTTAATGATCGCCTTTCTAACTGGCATGAGATAGTATTTCAACATAGTTTTGATTTGCATTTCTCTAATAACCAGAAATGATGAGCATTTTTTCATATGTTTGTTGGCCTCATGTATGTCTTCTTTTGTAAAGTGTCTGTTCATATCCTTTGCCCACTTTTGAGTGGACGTTTTTGTTTTGTTCTTTTATATCTGTTTGAGTTTTTTGTAAATTCTGGATATCAACCCTTTGTCAGATAGGTAAACTGCAAGAATATTTTCCCATTCTGTTGGTTGCTGATTCACTCTAATGACTGTTTCTTTTGCCATGCAGAAGCTGTGGAGTCTGATGAGGTCCCATTTGTCTATTTTCAATTTTGTTTCCAATGCTTTGGGGTTTTGGTTATGAAGTCCTTGTCTATGCCTATGTCCTGAATCGTTTTGCCTAGATTTTCTTCTAGGGTTTTTTTGGTGTTAGGACTTTCATTGTCGAATGACCACTGCTGGATGTACATTTTTTCTCAGCTCTAGTTTGCCTTTCCTGACTGTGGCCATCACCATGTGACTGAAACCAGCAGCTGGAAGTCTGTTCAGCCATCCCCTGATCCCCTTCACAGAGATGATATACAGGTTTTTGGCTCCTGTGTTGTCAGCACAGTTGATCAGAGCTCTTACTGGAAGACCCAAGGAACTTTCTTCCTAAAAGTTATACTATAGCAAAAAATTAAAATAAAATAAAATAAAATAAATAAAAGTTATACTATAGCTCCAAATTACTACATAAACTGCTGATGAGGGTGGCCTGTACATTACATTTATATAGAGGTATATATAAAATATATATACTATATCTATATACATACATATGTGTGTATATGTATGTTGAACTCTGGAAAGTGAATGCACACATCACAAAGCAGTTTCACACATAGTTTCCCATGAGTTTGTAATGTGAGATATTTCTCTCTTCACCACAGGCTTCCATTCAGTCTGAAATGTCTTCTTCTAGATTCCACATGAAGTGGGTTTCTAAACTGCTGAATCAAAATAGAGGAGGTTAAACTATCTGAGCTGAATGTACACGGAGCAAAACAGTTTCACAGATAGCTTACTTCTAGGTTTTAAAGCCAGTTATTTGGTTTTTCTCACAGGCCAGAATACAGTTGGAAATATCTGCGTTAACATTCTACACAAAGAGTGTTTCTATACCACTAACTCCAAACATAAGTTAAAATCTGGAAAGTGAATGCATGCATCAAAAAGCAGTTTAACAAATAGCTTTCCATTAGTTTATATCATGAGATATTTGCCATTTCACCATAGACTTTCATTCAGTCTGAAATTTCCCTTCTAGATTTGACACCAAGTGTGTTTCTAAATTACTGAATCAAAACATAAGTTCAATTCTCTCAGGCAAATTCACACATAGCAAAGTTGTATCACAGATAGCTTGCTTCTAGGTTTTAAAGCCAGTTATCTGGTTTTCCCCCATAGGCCAGAGTGGCATTGAAAATATGTTTTTAGATTCTACACAATGAGTGTTTCTAAACTGCTGAATCCAAAAAATAAAATTAAATAAACATCTCAAAGCAATTTCTCAAATCACTTTCTATTAGTTTTTCTCATGAGATACATTTTTACTATAGGCTTCCATTCAGTCTGAAATGTCCCTTTCTAGATTCTACACAAAGTGTGTTTCCAAACTGCTGAATGAAAATGTAGGTCCGGGAGATCTTCCAAGATGGCATCGTAGAGGCAACTCAGGATTGCAGCTCTCAGTGAAGGCGCAGAGGGTGAGTCCTAGCTGCATTCTCGGACCGTCCTTTTTTGCCCACAGAACGTTGAAAGTCCCAGGTGTGGGACACACATGGGACGCCAGCACAGCCGGCTCATGCAGCCGGTTCAGCTGGTGCCCCAGCACAGCGGCACTGGGCACAAAACACACTGGTCTGGGTGCCCTGTTAAACTGGCAATCTGAGATTTGGAAGGGCAGATTGGCATGTCCATCTGATTGAATGGGACTTGGATAATGAGACAGACCAAAAGATTCCTGGGAAGCGTGATGTGAGCTGGTGCAGTGGGCAGCAGCAAAGGATATCGCACAGATCCCAGTGCCCTATCGGCAGGCTACTGGGGCGCCAGTGAGAGAGTCGACGTTTCAGTTGGGGAGAGGAAGAGAGAGAGAGAGAGAGGACGGACTCTGAAGCAGGGAGCTGGGTTATCAGGCTGGGCGGGTCCCTCCATCATGGGGACAAGCAGGGCAGCGATTGGAGGCACTCGGGGCTGAGAGTTTTGCTGCCAGCACAGTTGAAACTTGGATGGTGCAGCCCGGTGGGGGAGGGGCATCCGCCACTGTGGATACAATCCACCCCTACTGAAGTACCACCCAGTGCTGACGCAGCCTGCCGTTGCCAAGGCAACCCGCCATAACAGAGAGACTCCACCCACAGGGCGGAGCCACCACAGCAGAACAGAGCCCCTCAGCAGCAGGGCGGACCCATGCGAGCAGGGCAAAGCCTTGGCAGGAAAATAGTGAATAGACTACCTCCTTGCCAGGAAGGACAGTGCAACAGATACTCATAAAGAAAGCCCCAACTCCCTGAAACAGAGCATCTAAAGGGGGAAAAAAAGGGGGATGTTTTGTGAGTTCCATTGCAGCGGACATAAACACATTCCCCCAACAACCCTGAATGAACAACGGAGCTCACAGATCAGCACTGGAGCTCCTATAAAGTACAGAATGTTCCCTCAAGGAGCTCCCTAAACCCTGTATATACAAAGAGTCACCCCCCAAAAAAGGACAAACCAGACTGACATTTGGCGGGCATCATTCCGGAACAAAGATAGCAGAAGAAGAAACTGGTAGTATCCCTCACTGTTCTGCAGCTACTATAGGTGTACCACAGACAAGCAGGGCCTGGAGTGGACCTCAGCACTCATACAGCAGAGGGGCTAGACCATTAGAAGGAAAACTAAGTAACAGAAATAATTCATCATCAACAATCTGGGCGTCCACTCAGAGACCCAATCAAAAAGTCAGCAACTACAAAGATGACAGGTAGATAAATCCATAAAGATGGGAGGAAACAAGAGCAAAAAGAAGAAAAACACCCAAAACCAAAACACCTCACCTCCTACAAAGGATCAAAACTCTTCACCAGTAAGGGAACAAAGCTGGATGGAGAATGAGTGTGATGAAATGACGGAATCAGACTTTAGAAAGTGGATAATGAGAAAATTCAATGAGCTAAAAGAACATGTTCTAAATCAGTGCAAAGAAACTAAGAACCTTAAAAAAAGATTTGAAAAAAATGTGAGGAAATGATAACAAGAATGGACAACTTAGAGAGGAATATAAATGAATTGAAGGAGCTGAAAAACACAACACAAGAACATTGTAAAGGATGCACAAGTTTCAACAGCCGAATCGACCAAGAAGAAGAAAGAATATCAGAAGTCGAAGATCAACTCAATGAAATAAAACGAGAAACCAAGATTAGAGAAAAAAGTGCCAAAAGGAATGAACAAAATCTCCAAGAAATGTGGGACTATGTGAAGAGACCCAACCTATGTTTGATACGTGTACCAGAATTTGATGAAGAGAATGAATCCAAGCTGGAAAATACTCTTCAGGATATTATCCAGGAAAATTTTCCCAAACTAGCAAGACAGGTCAATACTCAACTCCAGAAAAAACAGAGAACACCACAAAGATACTCCACAAGAAGAGCAACCCCAAGGCACATAATTGTCAAATTCACCAGGGTTGAAAGGAAGGAGAAAATACTACGAACAGCCAGAGAGAAAGGTCAGGTCATCCACAAAGGGAAGCCCATCAGACTCACAGCAGATCTCTCGGCAGAGACTCTACAAGCCAGAAGAGAGTGGGGGCCAATGTTCAACATCCGTAAAGAAAAAACTTTCAACCCAGAATTTCATATCCAGCCAAACTGAGCTTCATAAGTAAAGGAAAAATAAAATCCTTCATGAACAAGCAAGTACTCAGAGATTTTGTCACCACTAGGCCTGCTTTACAAGAGCTCCTGAAAGAGGCACTACACATAGAAAGAAACAACCAGTACCAGCCATCTTAAAAGCATACCAAATGCTAAAGACCATCAACAAAATGAAGAATCTACATAAACCAATGGGCAAAACAGCCAGCTAGCATCAAAATGGTAGTATCAAATTCACACATAACAATAATAAACCTAAATGTAAATGGGCTAAATACACCAATCAAAAGACACAGACTGGAAAATTGGATAAAAAACCAAAACCCATTGGTGTGCTGTATCCAGGAATCCCACCTCACATGCAAGGTTAAACAAAGGCTCAAAATAAAGGGATGGAGGAAGATTTACCAAGCAAATGGAGAGCAAAAAAAAAAAAGCAGGAGTTGCAATTCTCATCTCTGATAAAATAGACTTTAAAGCAACAAAGATAAAAAGGGACAAAAAAAGGTCATTACATAATGATAAAAGGATAGATACAACAAGAAAAGCTAACGATTCTAAATATATATGAACCCAATGCGGGAGCACCCAGATATATAAGGCAAGTTCTTAAGGACTTACAAAAAGACTTAGAATCCCACACAATAATAGTGGGAGATTTTAACACTCCACTGTCAATAGCAGACAGATCAATCAGACAGAAAATTAAGAAGGATATCCAGGACTTGAACTCAGACCTGGATCAAGCAAACCTGATAGACATTTACAGAACTCTCCACCCCAAATCCACAGAATATACATTCTTCTCAGCACCACATCACACCTACTCCAAAATTGACCATATCACTTGAAGTAAATCACTCCCCAGAAAATGCAAAACAACTGAAATCATAACAAACAGTCTCTCAGACCATAGGGCAATCAAGTTGGAACTCAGAATTCAGAAAATAACTCAGATCTGCACAGCTTCATGGAAACTGAACAACTGGCTCTTGAATGCTGATTGAATAAACAATGAAATGAAGACAGAAATAAAGACGTTCTTTGAAACCAAGGAGAATGAAGACACAACGTACCAGAGTCTCTGGGACACATTTAAAGCAGTCTGTAGAGGAAATATACAGCAATAAGTGCCCACATGGGAAGAGCGGAGAGATCCAAAATTGACACCCTATCATCAAAATTGAAAGAGCTAGAGGAGCAAAATCAAAAAAAAGCTCAAAACCTAGCCAAAGACAAGAAATAACTAAGATCAGAGCAGAACTGAAGGAGATGGAGACAAGAAAAAGCCTTCAAAAAATTAATAAATCCAGGATCTGGTTTTTCGAAAAGATCAACAAAATAGACAGACCACTAGCCAGACTGATAAAAAGGAAAGGAGAGAATCACTAAATAGATGCAATAAAAAACGATAATGCCGAAATCACCACAGATTCCACAGAAATTCAAACCATCATCATAGAATACTACAAACAACTCTATGCACATAAACTAGTAAACCAGGAAGAAATAGATAAATTCCTGGATGCCTGTGTCTTCCCAAGCCTAAACCAGGAGGAAGCCAAAACAATGAATAGACAAATAACAAGGTCTGAAGTGGAGGCAGCAATTAAGAACCTACCACACAAAAAAAGCCCAGGTCCAGATGGGTTCACAGACGAATTCTACCAGACACACAAAGAGGATCTGGTACCATTCCTTCTGAAACTATTCCAAATAATTCAAAAAGAGGGACCCTTCCCAAATCATTTTATGAGACCAACGTCATCCTAATACCAAAACCCGGCAGAGACTCAACAAGAAAATAAAACTTCAGGCCAATAAACATGATAAACATAGATGCAAAAATCTTCAATAAAATACTGGCAAACCGATTGTAACAGCACATTAAAAAACTTATCCATCATGATCAAGTAGGATTCATCCAGGGGATGCAAGGCTGGTTCAACATACTCAAGTCTATAAATGAAATTCACCACATAAAGAGAAGCAAAAACAAAAACCACATGATTATCTCCATTGATGCAGAGAAGGCATTTGACAAAATTCAACAGCCCTTTATGCAAAAAACCCTCAATAAACTTGGTATTGATGGAACATATCTCAAAGTAATAAAAGCTATTTATGACAACCCAACAGCCAATACCATACTTAATGGGCAAAAACTGGAAGCATTCCCTTTGAAATCCGGCATGAGACAAGGATGCCCTCTCTCACCACTCCTATTCAACATAGTACTGTAAATTCTAGCCAGAGCAATCAGGCAAGAAAAAGAAATAAAGGGTATTCAAATAGGAAACGTGGAAGCCAAATTGTCTCTATTTGCAGACGACATGATAGTATACCTACAAGACCCCATCTCCTCAGCCCAAAAACTCCTGTAACTGATAAGCAACTTCAGCAAAGTCTCAGGATATAAAATCAATGTGCAAAAATCACAAACATTCCTATACACCAATAACAGACTTAAGGAGAACCAAATCAACAACGAACTGCCATTCACAATTGCTACAAAGAAAACAAAATACCTAGAAATACAACTCACAAGGAACGTAAGGGACCTCTTTAAGGAAAACTACAAACCACGGCTGAACGAAATAAGAGAGGACACAAACAAATGGCGAAACATTCCATGTTCGTGGTTAAGAAAAATCAATATCGTGAAAATGGCTATACTGTCCAAAGTACTTTACACAATCAATGCTGTCCCCATCAAACTACTATTGAATTTCTTCACAGAACTGGAAAAAACCACCATGAACTTTAAATGGAACCAAAAGAGAGCCCGCATAGCCAAGTCAATTCTAAGAAAAAGGAAAACAGCGGGAGGCATCACACTACCAGACATCAAACTATACTACAAGGCTACAGTAATCAAAACAGCATGGTACTGGTACCAAAACAGAGATATAGACCAATGGAACAGAACAGAGGCATCGGAGGCAACACAACATATCTACAACCATATAATATTTGATAAACCGGAGAAAAACAAGCAATGGGGAAAGAATTCCCTGTTTAATAAATGGTGTTGGGAAAACTGGCTAGCCATGTGCAGAAAGCAGAAACTGGACCCCTTCCTGACACCTTACACTAAAATTAACTCCAGATGGATTAAAGACTTAAACGTAAGATCTGAAACCATAGAAACCCTAGAAGAAAATCTAGGCAAAACCATTCAGGACATAGGAGTAGGCAAGGACTTCATGACCAAAACACCAAAAGCATTGGCAACAAAAGCCAAAATAGACAAATGGGACCTAATCAAACTCCACAGCTTCTGCACAGCAAAAGAAACAGTCACTAGAGTGAATAGGCAACCATCAGAATGGGAAAAAATCTTTGCAGTTTATGCATCAGACAAAGGGCTGAAATCCAGAATTTACAAAGAACTCAAATAGATTTACAGGAAAAAAACAAACGAGCCCATTCAAAAATGGGCAAAGGATATGAACACACACTTTACAAAAGAAGACATACATGAGGTCAACAAACACATAAAAAATGCTCATCATCACTGGTCATTAGAGAGATGCAAATCAAAATCACATTGAGATACAATCTCACGCCATTTAGAATGGCAATCATTAAAAAATCTAGAGACAGCAGATGCTGGAGAGGATGTGGAGAAAGAGGAACACTCTTACACTGTTGGTGGGAGTGTAAATTAGTTCAACCATTCTGGAAGACAGTGTGGTGATTCCTCAAGGACCTAGAAATAGAATTTCCATTTGACCCAACAATCCATTACTGGGTATATATCCAAAGGACTATAAATCGTTCTACTATAAGGACACATGCACACAAATGTTCATTGCAGCACTGTTTACAATAGCAAAGACCTGGAACCACCCAAATGCGCATCGATGATAGACTGGGCTGGGAAAATGTGGCACATATACACCATGGAATATTATGCAGCAATAAAAAATGATGAATTTGTGTCTTTTGTAAGGACATGGATGAATCTGAAGAACATCATTCTCAGCCCAAAAACTCCTGACACAAGAACAGAAAAAGAAATACCGCATATTGTCATTTATAGGCGGGTGAGAAAAATGAGAACGCATGGACACAGGGAGGGGGTCTACTACACACTGGGATCTATTGGAGGGAATGTGGGAGGGACAGCGTGGGGGGTGGCTGGGGAGGGATAGCCTGGGAATAAATGCCAAGTGTGGGTGAATGTGAAGAAGGCAGCATCTGCACATGTACCCCAAAACCTATAATGCAATAAAAATTTAAAGAATTTTTAAAAAAAGAAAATGTAGGTCCAACTTTCTGACGTAAAAACAGCAAAACATTTTCACATATAGTTTGCTTCTAAGTTTCAATGCCAATTATTGGCTTTTTCTCCATAGGGAAAAGTGGAATGGAAAATATCTGTTTATAGATTCTAACAGGGAGTATTTCTAACCTGCTGAATCAAATCATAAGTTAAACTCTGGAAGTTGAAGGCACACATCACAAACCAGTTTCACAAATAGCTTCTGATTAGTTTTTAACGTGGGATACTTGTCATTTCTAAGTAGGCTTCAATTAAGTCTGATATGTGCACTTCTAGATTCTACATAAAGTCTGTTTCTAAACTGATGAATCAAAATATTAAACTCCAGAAGGTGAATGAGCACCTCAGAAAATCAGTTTCACAAATAGCTTCTCATTAGTTTTATCATGAATGATAAAACTCATCATGTGATACTTTACATCACAAAGCAGTTTCACAAATTAATTCCTATTAGTTTTGATCATGAGATATTTGTACCATAAGCTTCCATTCAGTCTGAAAGGTTTCTTTCTAGATTCTTCATGAAACTGCTGAATTAAAACATAGATTCAATTCTATCAGGTAAATTTATACACAAAAATGCAGTTTCACAGATAGCTTGCTTCTAGATTTCAAAGCCAGTCATTCAGGGTTTCCTCAGAGGCCAGAGTGGCATTGGAAATATCTGGTTTTACATTCTAAATGAAGAGTGTTTCTCAGCTGCCGAATCCAAACGTAAGTTAAACTGTGGAAGGTGAATGCACGCATTGTAAAGCAGTTTCACAAATAGCTTCCCATTAGTTTTGATCAGGAGATATTTGTCTTTTCACCATAGGCCTCCACTCAGTCTGAAATGTCCCTTTCTAGATTCTACACAAAGTGTGTTTCTAAACTGCTGAATCAAAATATACGTTCAACTCTCAGGTGAAAACACACAAAGCAAAGCAGTTTCACAGATAGCTTGTTTCTAGGTTTTAAAGACAGAAATTTGGGTTTCCCACATAGGCCAGAGTGGCATTTGAAATATCTGTTCTTAGATTCTACACAAAGAGTGTTTCTCAGTTGCTGAATCTAAACATGAGGTAAATTCTGGAAGGTAAATGCACACATCACAAGGCAGTTTCACAAATGCATTCCTATTAGTTTTGATCATGAGATATTTGTCTTTTTACCACAGGCCTCCATTAAGTCTGAAATTTTTCTTTCTAGATTGGACACACAGTGTGTTTCTAAATTGCTAAATCAAAATAAAGGTTCAACTCTCTGAGTTGAATGCACACACAGTAAACAGTTTCACAGATAGCTTTCTTCTAGGTTTTAAAGCCAGTCATTTGGGTTTTTCCCATAGGCCAGAGTGGTGTTGGAAATATTTGTTTTTAGATTTTACACCAAGAGTGTTTCTCAGTTGCTGAATCAAAACATGAGTTGCTGGGCCAGGCATGGGGGCTCACACCTGTAATCCTAGCACTTTGGAAGGCCAAGGCAGGTGGATCACGAGGTCAAGAGATCAAGGCCATCCTGGTCAACGTGGTCAAACCCCGTCTCTATTAAAAATACAAAAAATTAGCTGGGCATGGCAGTGCGTGTCTGTAATTTCAGCTACTCAGGAGGCTGAGGCAGGATAATTGCCTGAACCCAGGAGGTGGAGGTTGCAATGAGCTGAGATCGTGCTATTTTACTCCAGCCTGGGTAACAAGAGTAAAACTCTATCTCGAAAAAAAAAAAAAAGAAAAAGAAACATGAGTTGCTAGGTCCAGTTATACTTCACTATTTCCCTTTTTGTCAGGGCTAAGGAAAAGAAGGAGAGTCAGAGCTAAATAAATACCATAATGTCTCTGTGGGCAGGGCCTATGCATAAGAGTTGCATCACCTAGCCATTGAAGCCAGCTATATATAAAAATACACAGTATATACAGGGCCCATTCAAAAAAGGAGAGTAATATCACCTAGGCACTGGATCCAGCTATATCTCACAACTCGCCCTGAGGGTAGAGTCCGGGTAACAGGGTAACATTAAATAAGTGAAGTATAAAAAAGTTGTCTCAATGCCCCTGATGGGTAGAATGTTGAAAATGAAGTAAATAACCTAGGGACTAGGCCTAGCTATGTGTCAGATTCAGCCCCAAGATGGGGCTCAGGCATGAGAGAACCATGGAATATTATGCAGCAATCAAAAATGATGAGTTTGTTACCTTTGTAAGGACATGGATGAATCTGGAGAACATCATTCTCAGCAAACTGACACAAGAACAGAAAAAGAAATACCGCATATATTCACTCATACGTGGGTGAGAAAAATGAGAACACATGGACACAGAGAGGGGGTCTACTACACACTGGGGTCTATTGGGGGAATGGGGGAGGGACAGCGGGGGCGGGGCTGGGGAGGGATAGCCTGGGGATGAATGTCAAGTGTGGGTGAAGGGGAGGAAGGCAGCAAAACACACTGCCATGTGTGTACCTATGCAACTATCTTGCACGTTCTGCACATGCACCCCAAAACCTATAATGCAATAAAAATAAAAAAAAGTCACATCATGTAGGTACTGGGCAAATTAATAGGTCACAGTCTTTACTGTGAGCAGTCCATAGAAAGAAGTAGAGAGTCACATAGTCTAGGTGATGGGCCCAGAGGTATTTGACCAGTAACCTCTGTAGGTATGGGACAGGAAGAAGAATCACATCATATGCGTGCTGTGCCCAGTTATGTCACGCTTTCTTCAGTGGGCCTGACTCAGGCAGGAGAGAGGAGCCACATTATCCCAGTTCTAGACCCAGAAATATGTCACAATCTCTCTTATGGGGAATATTCAGGTAAGAGAGAAGAGTCACATCATCTAGGTGATGAACCCAGAGGTATATCACAATGCCTTCTCTTAACTTGATCCAGGCAGAAGATTCACATCAACTTGGTGCTAATCCCAGTAACACATCAAAATTTCTTCTGTGCAAAGGGACTAGGCAGGAGAAGAGAATCACCTGATGATGAGCACAGAGATATGTCATAATGTCCCTTGTAGGCTTGGCCCAGGGAGTAGAGTTCCATTGCCTGGGTGTTGGATATACCAAAGTGTCCAATATGGGCAGTGCACAAGCAGGTGAGTCACATAACCTGGGTGACAAACCTATATACAACAATGCTTTCTGAGGGCAGAGACAAGAAAGAAAAGGAGACTCACATAACCTGGTTGCAAATTCTAGCCATATGTAAAAATGCTCACTGTGGGCAGTGCCAAGGAAGGAGAGAAGAGTTACATCTTCAAGGTGCTGAATCCAGCAATATGTTAATATCCTATTTGTGGGCTGGGTTCATGGAAGAGCATCAAGTCAGTCAGGTGCTAAGCACTGGCAGATTTCACAGTCAAACCTGCAGAATGGCCCAGAAATAAGATGAACAATCCACAACTGAGTTGTAGGTATTGCATTCAATACCTTCTGTATATTGGTTTTAAGCCCAAGAGTAACCAGCTCAACAGCCGACTGGATTTGTGCATGACAGCATCAATTTCTGTGCAGACTGTGTCTCTTTAGGAAAGTCACAGCCTCACAGGTGAGATGAATTTTGTTCTGAGAGTCACCAACTTACATGTATCTGTGTATGAGGCAATTTTTCCATCTTTGACTGACTATAGGTGTGAGATTCAGAACCTCAACAGTGACGTGTGTATGTGTCAGAGGATGACAATATTTACTGTTGGCTGGGTGTGCATATGAGTGTCACAGTCTCACCTGTTGTGATTGGCCCAGTTAGCACACTCTGTATACTATCCAATGGCCTTATACAGTATGAATGAGAGTTGCAATCAATTTTGAGACCTTTCTGCTGATATGAACACATTATTGCACCTGTGGCATTAAGTTTGGGCATGAGAGTCAACATCACTACAATTAACTAGGTAAAGATAGAAGAGTTCTCTCTTGCCTGTGAGCTGGGTTTAGAAATGAGTCACCCTGGCTGGGCACGGTGGCTCACACCTGTAATCCCAGCACTTTGGGAGGCCGAGGCAGGCAGATCATGAGGTCAAGAAATCGAGATTATTCTGGCCAACATGGTGAAACCCTGTCTCTACTAAAAAAATACAAAAATTAGCTGGGCGTGGTAATGTGTGCCTGTAGTTCCTGCTACTCAGGAGGCTGAGGCAGGAGAATTGCTTGAATCCAGAAGGTGGAGATTGCAGTGAGCCGAGATTGTGCCATTGCACTCCATCGTGGTGTCTGGCGATGAAGTAAGACTCTCTCAAAAGAAAAAAGAAAAAACAATGGGTCACCCTTTCATCTGTGGTTGAATGATTACTTATAAAAATGGGCTTAGCACCATGGTGATGTGAGTCTTTGGCCTAGACACTTCAAGCAGGAGGCAGTGGAACATATCTCTGGTCCTATCTGAGATTTCCCCATAAAACAGATGTGACATATGTCCAGACCCAGCAACTAGGTGATGTGACTCTCCTTTTTTGACTAATTCCTGTGTATTTTTGGGCATTCTAACATATCCCTAGACCTAACATCCAGAAGATAAGGAGTCTTGGCATGGGCCATACCTAAAAAGTTCTTATAACATATTTCTACATTAATCACCTTGGAGAGATGACTCTCCTCTCTTACCTGGGCTTTGCCAACAAGAGAGATTGTTACACATTTCTTCAACAAGCACCTAAATGCCGTGACTCTTCTTTCTTGCCTGGGTCATGCCCACAGATGAAATAATAACTTATCACTGTGTCCAGCACAATGGTTATGTAATTATTCTGCCTAATTTCTGTTCAGAGGAGGCCTTGTGACATATCTCTGGGCTCAGAAACTATTTAATATGACTCTCTTCTATTACCTTAACTTTGTGCATAAGATAAATTGTGACATTTCTCTGGGTCAGCACATAGGTGATGCAACTCTCCTTTTCTGCATGGGCTATGTTCACAGGAATGAGACTGACTTGCTGCTGTGTTGACAACTGATATGATACCTCGGTTCTTGTCTTCTTAGTTTAGTGCACATGTGCAGTAGCTTTACATGCTTTTTCATATGTTGTATGTCTCATTAGCATCTTAGGTCTCCACCCAGGAATGTATGTTTGTTGTTTGTTTGTTTGAGACAGAGTCTCACTCTGTTGCCCAGGCTGAAGTAATCTCTGCTCACTCCAACCTCCTCCTCCTGAGTTCAAGTGATTCTTGTGCCTCCTGAGTAGCTGGGATTACAGGCATGTACCACCATACTCGGCTGGTGTTTGTGTCTTTAGTAGAGATGGGGTTTCATCATGTTGGCAAGTCTAGTCTCGAGCTTCCGGTTTCAAGTGATTCACCCTCCTCAGCCTTCCAAATTGCTGGGAGTACAGGTCTGAGCCACTGTGCCAGACTGGGGGTTGCAGTTTTTGCTATTAAAATAAGCAAGAGTTAAGTTTGAGGACAGGTAAAATTAAAACACATGCTCTCTAGAGCAGAAAGCCCTTAATGAAGATAGCTTTGCTTGAATATGCCCAATGGGAATGCTAAGGTTTATTGTGTTGGCTGTGCAGTCACCACAGTTTCTGTATCCTGAAATCATGACTATTTTCTTGACTATTTTTTCTGCTTCCCCCTAGGAGATCTTAGAGCCATAATGACATTGAAGGTTGAGGGGCTAGGTCATTTTTCTGGAGCTCTTTTCTGCTGAGTGGGTGTTATTTCTGCCAAGCCTGGGCCATAAAGTTTCTTCCTGTGTGATCTAACAGGGTGTAAACCATGTCATTTATGGAACAAGTGGGTAAGAAGTTGGCAACGAAAGACTGAAAGCCTGCAAAACTATCATACAAAAGAGAAACTGCTGTAAGCAAGAGAGCAAGAAATCAGTTAACATTTTAAACAAAGTTGAAACAAAATTTAAAGCTGAAAGTATAGTAATGACTGATCCTATTAAAGAGAGCAATCAGGTAATAGATATTGCTTTCATGTTCTAACGGAAGTTCCTAGAGATTCAATTTTGTTTGTCTGGGTGATGATATTATTACCCTTTTCTTGGAATAAACCAGACTTATTGGTCTCAAAAACAACATTCTTCTTTTAGATATAAACATGTTCCTCACAGCCTGGCTGTGAGAAGATCTTAGGCTCTTTGGTTCTGTAGGACTAGAGTGGCCACGGAGTACAGACGATGTTGAAGTCTACTGAGGCCCTCTGCTGCTTGTTGGGAAGCCATTGTGGTTTCCTGAGATCCTTTATACTAGATTCCCAAGGCTCCACCTTATGGTGACATTTGTGCAGTATTTTGCATTAAAGTGGTGAAAGCAGTGAAAGTTGTAGTGTTTTCTGGTTTTTTTGCCAATAAGAAAAGTTTTGTGCAGCTAAGTTGACAGCAGTCATTGGGTCTATTTATGGATGATAAAACTGAATAATGGACAAAGAAATCTTCAGTAAACACACTGAAGTTCTCTAAGAGCCATCAGAGTTGTTCCTTACATTGTATTAGATCATTTATTGAGAATAGAACATGCACTGTGATGGTCCTCTCTGCATTTGGGACTTTCTGTAGGAGGAGCAATTTTGCTGGCCCTGGATGGTATGAAGCCCCACTGTGAGTATTGCAGCTGGGCTGGTCTCTATTGTACCTGGCAAAGGCCTTCAAGGAAGAGCATAGAAGAGGTGAAACAAGATTAGATTCTACAGAAGGCTCTGATAGTGTGTGGGATGGTAGGGATTGTAAAGGAGGTGTGGGCTCCTGAGAGCCCCTATCTGAAGCTGGTGTTGGGCTCTGGGGTCTGGAGTCTCTTCCCCTTAATAAGAATGGGTCTTCTAATGGGTCTGAGAGGCTTTTCTGCTTACTAGGCTTTAGCCCACAGGTGCTGCATAGAACTGGGTTTTGTTCTCAGTCGGTAAAGCCTTGCACATAGGATACTTCACACAATTTTCCCTGATTTCTACAGAAAACATCTCGCTGTAGGATGCTATTAAAGTTTACAGTCCCATTCTCCAGTTACGTTTCATCACCTACTCTGTACAAAGGCTAAATAGTGTTACAAAAAAAGATAAGTTTTTTTTTTAGTTTATCTAGCCAAAAGCCATTCCAATAACCTCCCAGTGGTGTTTCGATGACCGTAGAGGTAAAGGCTCCCCACAGTGCTGAGAGAATCCCGCAATGACAAAACATGTAATAAAATCCAGGAGGCCATGGGCATCCCCAAGAGCCAAGTGGAACCACCAAGGTGTCCAGAACATCCCTTCAAAACCCACTAACTAAAGCTCTAGGAGGTCATAGGCATTTGCTATACACTCTCCTACCTCTCGCCAGTGCTGGACATTTCCAGCCCTACTGAGATGACTCCCACTGCTGGCTGTGGGGCAGATGTCTGGCTGACAAGCCTGTTCTTAATTCACCGGTTTGCCATTTGTGATGCTCAATTATTAACACCTGGAATGCTAAGATGCAATCCCCATGACCAGGCATCTACATGACTGCATTTTTCATTTCAGCAATGAAAGCCTGTTGAAGAACAATGTCAAGGAGTTGGAAAATACATAAAGCCCGAAGGGACAGGGTGCTCTTATTCTGCCCCTTAAAACGAAACAAAACAAAAATTTTGTATACAGAAAACCTGTATACAGAAAATAAATCACAATAGACACTAGGTGGCGATCGAGTGTTGTTGAAGGAACAGCAAATGATAAGCCGAGCCTTAATTGTGGCCAGAAAGATGGGAAACTAAGCACCAACGTAGCCCGAATATAAAATGTTGAAAGCGACACATGTGATAAATGCATTTATGGATAGTACAGAAGTAGCAGCCAAAAAAAATCAGACTTATATTCTCTCTCTAAATAATATTGGTGACTTAAAAACGTTTCCCTTGGAACTTCACTCAAACAGCACTGGAACAAGCAGTGATAGTTAACCAGGTACTCTGGAACTGCCATAGTATTCACTGCAAGTAAAGGGAAAGTGAAATTAATGAAGTGGACAAACCTCTCATCGCACCAGAAATGTTGATGGCTGATGCAATACCTTGGTTCTTATGTTCTTAGTTTAAAAGAATTTAAAGAAGACACACAGCAAAAGAAATACAACATAGAATTATTTATTCAAAAAATATTTTGAAAATTAAATGCAGAATAGATGGTACATTCTGATAAAGAAATTCCAGGGCAGTCTTTCCATAAGGGTGAGATAGTATTAATTATTGGTGGAGAAACCCTCTTTATGAGGAGTTTTAAATGATTATCCATAAGAAGGTGAAAAGAAGTGTTACACTGAGCATGTTCTGGGTGATCTTCTCGGTACACATGTGAAGCAGCTCTACATAGTTGTGCATAAATTGCATGTCTCATTAGCATCTTAAATCTTCCCCAAGAGTGTGTTTTTTTATTGAAATGAGCAAAGCATCAGCTTGAGGACAGGTAAAATAAAAATGCACGTGGTCTCTAGAAGTAAACGTCCCTACGGAAGACAGGTTTCAAATGATCCAAGTACTCCACATCTTAAAAGTCGCTCCCACAAAGCCGGAACCCTGTCTGTTTCTGAAGGATCAGATCCCATTTGTGTCTCCGAGACACTAGCAAGTCAGGCCCTACTTGAGATGAGACCGATGATTTCAATTGTAAAATGCCTAAATCGTGAGCAGCTTCAGGTTACATTTTGGAGCTTGTCCACTTTAATGGGTTAATGAAAATGGCTCACAAGACTCATGCCTCGGAAATAGGTTTTTCTCCTTTACTTTTAGCAGATTTTGTGCAACTCTACACTTAACCTTCCTAATGCTTCGACTTTCACATTCATAAAAAACCGCCATTGAGAGTGACTTTTCCAGAAAGTCACAGTTTTTGTCACTGTTCTACAGAGCTCTGAAGCTGTTCATAATCAGGCCAGGTGGAAGATATCTCTCAAAAGCAGTTGAGCACGCATCCTGGCCAGAAGAAAAAGAGGGTTGTGACACAATGGAGAGTGTCTCGAATATCAGGACAGTTTCCCCAACAGTTTAGGAAAGAATGCAGAGTCCTGGCCTGCAGAAGACGCACAGTTCTGGAAAGAACCCTGGGTGCAGGTGAAAGAGAAAATCGAGCAGGACAGGACCTATCGGGTGAGGACAACCTGCCCGATTTGGGAAAAAGTAAGGTATCTTTGTAGGGTAATACCGTTCTCAGTGCCCAGCTCAGATCTTCCCTTGACGTCTGCATCTGTACTCACTATCCTTGGGAAAGAGTCGGCATGGATTCAGAGTCCAACAGTATTTTGTACACCAAAAAGTCAACACAGGTCTGCCCCTCCACCCAGGGCTATGCACTTTAGATCCCAGGACACGATGGGATTATAGTTCTAAATCCTACCGACAAACAGGCTGAGAGCAGTTAATGGACTAGAGCTCCCAGCCTGTGACTAGGTGTGATATGGACCACTCTGCTCCTCCTTCCAGAGCTGCGAAAAGCCCTGGAGCCTTCTGCATGCTGGAATATTAGTCCTGCAGCTGCTTGACCAAAGGGCTGGGAGTGTTTATAAGAATACATCTCCCAGCAAGCCTAGGGAGGTGCACACAGCCCTATCTCTTGCCTTGTTCCTGAGACTGGTGCATGCTAGAATTGTAGTCCTACAGCCCTGTGACTAAAGGACTGGGAGTGTTTATGAACATATATCTCCCAGAAAGCCTGGGGAGAGTCACACACAGTCCCGCCTCTTCCTCCAGTGATGCGCACTGTCACTGGCCCCGGTGTATAGTGGAATTGTAGTCCTTAGCTCCCTAACAAAAGGTCTGGGAGTCTTTATAAAACTACATCTCCCAGCAAGCCAAGCGAGGTGCGCACAGCTCTGCCTCTTCCTCCAGTGAAGTGCCCTCTCCCTGAGCTCGGTGGATGCTGAAATTTAGTCCTGAAGTCCTGTGACCAAAGGTCTGGGAGTGTTTAAGAAACTGCATCTCCCAGCAGGACCAGCGAGGTGCGCACAGCCTCGCCTCTTTTTCCAGTGACTAGAGAACTGTCTCTGAGCCCCATACATGCTGGGATTATGGTGCTGCAGCTCTTTGATGAAAGGGGAAGGAAGAGGCCATGAGACTACATCTCCCAGGAATTCCAGCAAGGCTCACAAAGCCCTGCCTTTTTTCCCAGTGATTGGTGTACTGTCCCTGAGCGGTGTGAATGCTGAGATTGTAGTCCTGCAACACTGTGACCAAAGAGCTGGAAGTGTTAATGAGACTAAATCTCCCAAAAAGCATAGTGATAAGTGCACAGCAATTTCTCTTCCTCCAGTGATGTGCACTGTCCCTGACCCCTGTGTTAAAGTACTCCAGTCATATGACAAAAGGGCTGGGAGTGAATACATTTCCCAGCAAGCCCAAAAAGGTGTACACAGCCCCACCTTTTCTCCATTGACGTACATTGTCCCTGAGCTCGGTGTATGCTGGGATTGTGGTGCTGCAGTCCTGTGACCAAAGGGCTGGAAGTGTTTATGAGACTACCTCTTCCAGCAGGCCAATCGAGGCATGCACAGACCTGCCTTTTACTCCAGTGACATGGCATTGTGACACGGCATTGTCCCTGTGCCCACTGCTGGGACTGTAGTCCTGCAGTTCTGTAACCAAAGGGCTAAAAGTGTTCATGAAACTACATCTCACAGAAAGTGCAGCAAGCTGCACACAGCCCTGCCTCTTTCTCCAGTGACCCACACTGTTCCTGAGCCCTGAGCACGCTGGGATTTTAGTCCTTCAGCGCTGTGACCAAAGGGCTGAAAGTGTTTATGAGAATACATCTCCCAGCAATTCCAGTGAGTCGCCCGCAGCTGCACCTATTCTTTCAGTGACACACCATGTCCCTGAGCTTGGTTCTGGCTGGGATTGTAGTCCTGAAGCCCTGCAACCAAAGGACTGGGAGTTTTTATGTGACTACATTTCCCAAAAAAACATAGCCAAAAATACACAGCCCTGCCTCTTCCTCTAGTGAGGGAGCACTGTTTCTAAGTCCGATGCATGCTGAAAATGTAGTCCTGTAGTCCTGTGAACAGAGGGATGGTAGTGTGTATGAGCATACATAATCCAGCAAGCCCAGCATGGTGCATACAGCCCCACCTCTTTTTCCAGTGACACTTGCTGTCCTGTGCCCATTGCACACTGGGATTGTAGTCCTCCAGCCCTGTGACTGAAGGTCTGAGAGTGTTCTTGAGACTACATCTCCCGGAAAGCCTAGTGAGGTGCTCATAGCCTTTGCTTTTCTCCAGTTACCGGCACTGTCACTGAGCCCGGTGCACTCTGGGATTGTAGTCCTTCAGCATTTTAACATAAGAGCTGAGAGTGTTTGAGAATTCCTCTCCCAGCAAGCCCAGCGAATCACAAACAAACCAGCCTCTTCCTCCAGTGATGCAAAATGTCCCCAAACCAGGTGCTGGCTGGGATTATAGTCCCACAGTCCCGTGACTACAACTCCCAAAAAACATAGCGAGGAGTGCATATCCCTGTCTCTTCCTCCAGTGATAAGCACTGTCCTTGAATCAGGTGCATGCTGGGATTGTAGTTGTGCAGCCCTGTGACCAGAGCAGAGTGTTTATGAGAATACATATCCCAGTAAGCCCAGCAAGGCACTCACAGCCCCGCCTCTTTCTCCAGGGACACGCACTATTCTTGATCTTGGTACATAAGGGAATTATAGCCCTGCAGCCTTGTAATGAAAAGACTGGGAGTTTTTACAAAACTACATCTCCTAGCAAGCTGAAGGAAGCACGCACAGCCCTGCCTCTTTCTCCAGTCACACACACTATTCCTGAGCCAGGTGCACGGTGGGATTGTAGTCCAGCAGCCCTGCGACCAAAGGGCTTGGAGTGTTTATGGGACTGCATCTCTTAGCAAGCAAAGCGAGGAATGCAGAGCCCTGCCTTTTCCTCCAGTGATGCACACAGTCCCTGAAGAAGTGTTCATGAGAATACATTTTCCAGTAAGCCCAGCAATTCACTCATAGACATACCTCTTCCTCCAGCGATGTGTACTGTTCCTGATTCCAATATATGCTGGGATTGTGGTGCTGCAGCCCTGTGACCAAATGGCTGGGAGTGTTTATAAGACTACATCTTCCAGCAAGCCCAAAATGTTTTTATAGCCTCTCCCCTTTTCTTCCAGTGATGTGCGCTGTCTGTTAACCTGGTGTATAGTGGAATCATCCTGTAGCCCTGTGACGAAAGGGATGGGAGTGATTATAAGACCACATCTACTAGCAAGCCTAATGACGTGCACACAGCCTCGCCTTTTTCTCCAGTAATACACATTGTCCTTGAGCCCGGTCCATGCTGGGATTGTAGTCCTGCAGCCCTCTGACCAAAGGACTGGGAGTGTATTCTTACAGATCTGTTCACTTGTCATAAGAATGTTTTCCTTTACCCCATGAACATACTTACAATAGCTTTCTTCAAATCTGATATACTAATTACAGCATCTTGGACATGCTGAGAATAGGTTCTGTTGTCTGCTTTTTATCTTGTGAATTGATTGCATTTTCATGCTTCTTCACATATCTCATAAATTTTTAAATTGTGTAATAGGAACTACAGGGACTCTGAATTCTGTTGTATATCTTTGAAAATTCTTATTATTTTAAAAGGGAGTTAATTTGAAAAGATTCAAACTTTAATTCTTACATCTGTTACAGTGACATAGCTGAAATCCTCATTCAGTTCTTCCAAATATACATATTATATATGTATTATACATAGATGTGCATTTCTATATAGCAAAATATAATATTTTATTAAGCTTTATTATAGTTATCTGTGAAATAGTTATTCAACAAACTACTTCATTATTTCTGGAAGTCAGAACCTCAGTTTTGTTCACTTTGAATTTTTTTCTAAGTGAAAATATATAATATGCACACTTTTACATCTACTTTCTTTTATGCAACATTACATGTACAATTATGCTATTACAGATAGCTATAGTTTGTTCATTTAAAAAGTAACGTTTTATGCAGGCTCTTTCTGTGAAGAAAGTCAGTGGTAGCTTAGTGGGGATAGCACTGAATCTATACATTACTTTGGGCAGTATGACCATTTTCGCGATATTTATTATTCCTATTCATGAGCATGGAATGTTGTTCTATTTGTTTGTGTCCTCTCTTATTTCCTTGAGAAGTGGCTTGTAGTCCTCCTTAAAAAGGTTTCCACATCACTTGTTAGTTTTCCTAGGTATTTTATTCTCTTCACAGCAATTGTGAATGTGACTTTGCTCATTATTTGGCTCTCTGTCTGTTATTGTTGTATAGAAATGCTTGTTATTTGTGCACATCGATTTTATATCCTGAAACTTCTGAAGATGCTCATCAGCTTAAGGAGATTTGGGGCTAAGATAATGGGATTTTCTAAATATAAAATTATGTGATCTGCAAACAGAGACAATTTGACTTCATCTCTTTCTATTTGAATACTCTTTATTTCTTTGTCTTCCCTGATTGCCCTGGCCAGAACATCCAATACTATGTTGAATAGTAGTGGTGAGAGAGAGCATTCTTGTCTTGTGCCAATTTTCAAAGGAAATGCTTTCAGCTTTTGCCCATTCAGTATGATATTGACCATTAGTTTGTTATAAACAGAGCTTATTATTTTGAGATATGTTCCATGAATACCTAGTTTATTGAGAGTTTTTAGCATAAAGGCTGTTGAAACTTTTTGAAGGCCTTTTCTGCATCTATTGACATAATCCTGTGGTTTTTGTCATTAGATCTGTTTATGTGATTGATTACATTTATTGATTTGCATATGTTGAAACAGGTTTGTATCCCAGAGATAAAGTAGACTTGATCATGATGGATAAGCTTTTTAAATTGCTGCTGGATTCGGTGTGCCAGAACTTTATTGAGAATTTTTGCATCGACATTTATCAGTGATATTGGCAAGAAATTTTTGTTGTTGTTGTGTCTCTGTTATGTTTTGTTATCAGGATGATGCTGGTCTCATAAAATGAGATAGAAAAGGAGTCCCTTGTTTTCTATTGTTTGGAAGAGTTTCAGAAGGAATGGTACTAGCTCCTCTTTGTATCTCTGGTACAATTCAGCTGTGAACCCATCTGGTCTCTAACTGTTTCCTGTTGCTAGGCTATTAATTACTGCCTCAATTTTAGAATGACTGCCTCAATTTTTTTGTTGGTCTATTCAGGGGTTCAACTTCCTCCTGGTTTAGACTGGGTGGGTGTATGTGTCCAGGAATTTATCAATTTCTTCTAGATTTTCTAGTTTATTTGCACAGAGATGATTGTAGACCAATGGAACCAAACAGAGGACTCAAAAATAACACCACACATCTACAAACATCTAATCTTTGACAAACCAGACAAAACAAGCAATGGGTAAAGTATTCCCTTTCTATAAATGGTGTTCAGAAACTAGCAGGCAATTTGCAGAAAACTGAAACTGTATCCCTTCCTTACACTTTATACAAAATTTAACTCAAGATAAATTAAAGACTTAAATGTAAGATCTAAAATTATTAAAACCCTAGAAGGAAACGTAGGCAATACCATTAAAGACATAGGCATGGGGAAATACTTTATGACTACACACCAAAAGCCATGACAACAAAAGTCAAAATTGACAAATGGGATCTAAGAAAACTATAGAGCTTCTGCACAGAATAAAAGACGCTATCATCAGAGTGAACAGGCAACCTACAGAATGGGAGAAAAATTTTACATTCTATCAATCTAACAAAGGGCTAATATTCAGAATCTACAAAGAACTTAAATTTACAAGAGAAAAACAACCCCATCAAGAAGAGGGCCAAGGATATGAACAGACACTTTTCAAAATACAACATTTATGCAGCCAACAAATACATAAGAAAAAAATGATTATTATCACTGGTCATTAAAGAAATGCAAATGAAAACCACAATGAGATACCATCTCATGCCTGTTAGAATGGTGATCATTAAAATGTCAGGAAACAACAGATGCTGAAGAGGATGTGGAGAAATAGGAATGCTTGTACACTGTTGATGGGAGTGTAAATTAATTAAACCATGGTGGAATACAGTGTGGCAATTTCTCAAGGATCTAGACCCAGACATACCATTTGACCCAGCAAATCCATTACTGGCTATATACCCAAAGAACATTAAATTTTTCTATTATAAAGACACATGCACATATATGTTTATTGTGGCCCTGTTCACAATAGTGAAGACATGGAACCAACCCAAAGCCCATCAATAATAAGCTGGATACAGAAAATGTGGCACATATATTCCATGGAATACTATGCAACTATCAAAAAGGATGAGTTTCTGTCTTTGGCAGGAACATGAATAAAGCGGGAGACCATCAATCTCAGCAAACTAACCCAAGAATAGGAAACTAACACTGCATGTTCTCACTCATAAGTGGGAGTTGAACAATGAGAACACATGGGCACAGGGAGGGGAACATCACAAACTGGGGTCTGTTGGCAGGGAGGATGGGGACTAGGGGAAAGATAGTATTAGAAAAAATACCTAATGTAGATGACAGGTTGATGGGTGCAGCAAACCACCATGGCACGTGTATACTTATGGAGCAAACCTGGATATTCTGCACATGTACCCCAGAACTTAAAGTATAATAAAAAATTACTTTTCATATTATGGTAAAGTGTACATAAAATTAACCATTTTAGCTATTTTAAGTGTGCAGCTCAGAAAAAATAAGTATATCCACATTGTATTACAACTATCATTTCCATTCATAAGGACATTCTCTCGACTTGCAAAATTAAAACTCTCTATCAATTAAATAACAACTCTCTGTTACTCCTCCTCTAGCTCCTAGGAACAGCTCTTCTAGTTAGGTTTCTAGAATTTAACTACTCGAAGTGTCTCATAAGTGGAATTATGCAGTATTGGTTCTCTTATGACTGGCTCATGTTACATTGCACAATTTTCTTAAGGTTTATGCATGATATACCATGTGTCAGAATTTCCTTATTTTACTTAACTGAATAGTATTCCACTACATGTATAAGTCACATTTTTTCTATTTATCCGTTGATAATAATTCAAATAACATTTGGGTTGCTTCCACCTTTTGAGTGATGTGAGTAATATTGCAATAAATCTAGATGAATGTGTATTCTTTGTGTCTTTGCTTTTATATGTTTTACTACATATCGAGATGTAAAATTGTTGGGTCATATGGTAATTTTTTTGTGTAAACTTTTTATTAATTACTATGCTGTTATTTTATAACAGCTGCAGCATTTTACATTTCTGCCAACACTGTAAAAATGTTCTAATTGCTCCACATCCTCACCAACACTTGTGATTTTGTTGCTTGTTTGCTTGTTTTTTCTTTTGGTAGTAGCTATGCTGACGAGTATTAAGTGATATGCTATTTGGAATTACATTTAAATTTCACTGATGATTAGTTTTGTTGAGCATCTTTTTATGTGCTTATTAGTCAGTTTACATAATTTTTAAAGCAATGTCAGAGATTCTCAACGATGGCACTGTAGGAGCAGCTCAGGATTGCAGCTACCAGTGAAAGTGCAGAGGATGAGTGGACACTGCATTTTCAGACAGATCATATTGCCCACAGACCAGGAGATTCCCAGGTGGAGGAGCCCCACGAGTCGCAAGCATGGCTGTTTTGGCTGGTGTGGCTGTTTTGGCCGGCACTGCAGTGCAGTGGCTCTCCATACAAAATACACTGGTCTGATTGCCCTGTTAAACTGGCAATTGGAAATCCAGGAAGGCAGATTAGCCCATTCATCTGTTTAAATGGGACTGAAACATAAAGCCTGGTCAAAAGATTTCCGGGCAGCAACATTGTTTCAGCCGGCACAGTGGGTCGCTGCATGGGAAGTCACACAGATTCTGGCGCCCTTTCAGCAGGCGACTGGAACACCTGGGAGAGAGTCAACCGTTCAACTTAAAAAAAAACAGGGCTCTGAAACAGGTAGCCAAGTGATCAGGCTCGGCGAATCCTATGCCCACAAAAACAAACAAATAAACAAACAAAAACAGCAATTGAAAATGCTTAAGGTCAAGAGTTTCATGGCAAGCATAGCTAAAACTGGGATGGCCCAGCTCTGTGGGGAAGGGGCATCCGCCATTACTGAGGCACTCCACCCCTATGGAGACAGTCAGCCATTGCTGATGCAGCCTGCTGTTCCCGAGGCAACCCGCCATTGCTGAGGCGACCTGTCATAACAAAGAAAGTTTGTCAGTACAGAAGGGGCCAACATTGCCGAGGCAGTTCTAACCACACCCATACAAACAGAACTGCAGGGAAATACACACAACAGCAGGGCAGAGCCAGCAGCAGGGCGGAACCACAAATCCTCTGCAAAGCTTCAGCAAAGCCTCAGCAAAGCCTCTGCAGGCAGTGAGTGCGCTGCCTCCCTGCTGGGCAGGACAGCCCTGAAAAAAAATAAGGCAGCAATGTAACGAATACTCATAATTAAAGCCCTAACTCCCTGGGACAGAGCACCTGGGTAAAAAAGGGGGGTTATTAGTTTTGCCACAGAAGTCTTAAATGTAACTGCCTAGCAGCTCTGAATGAACAATGGAGCTCACAGCTCAGCACTTGAGTTGCTATAAACAATAGATTGTCTCCTCAAGCAGCACCCTAACCCCCATATATCCAAAGTGTCACCTCACAAAGGACTAATCAAACTGACATTTTGTGGGCATTATTCTGAGGCAAAGATAGCAGAAGAAGAAACTGGTAGCAATTCTTACTGTTTTGCAGATTCTGCAGGTGACCCCCAGGCAAGCAGCGCCTGGAGTGGACTTCAGCAGTCCTAAAGCAGAGGGGCCAGACTGTTAGAAAAAAACAAAGAAACAGAAATAACTTCATCATCAACAATCGGGAAGTCCACTCAGAGATTCAATCTGAAAATCAGCAACTACACAGACGACAGGTGGATAAATCCACAAAGATGGGAAGAAACCAGCGCAAAAAGGAGAAAAACACCCGAAACCAGAACACCTCACTTTCTACAAGAGATCACAACTACTCACCAGCAAGGGAACAAAGCTGGATGGAGAATGAGTGTGATGAAATTATGGAATAAGACATTAGAAAGTGGGTAATGAGAAACTTCCATGAGCTAAAAGAACATGTTCTAACTCAATGCAAAGAAACTAAGAACTTTGAAAAAAGATTTGATGAAATGATAACAAAAATACACAACGTAGAGAGGAATATGAGTGAATTGATGGAGCTGAAAAAAGCAACGCAATGACTTAGCAAAGCATGCACAAGTTTCAACAGCTGAATCGACCAAGCAGAAGAAAGGATATCAGAGGTCGAAAATCAACTCAGGGAAAAAAAAATGAGAAGGCAAGATTAAAGAAAAAAGTGCAAAAAGGAATGAAAAAGTCTCCAAAAAATGTGGGACTATGTGAAGAGACCTAATCTACATTTGATAAGTGTACCTGAATGTGACAAAGAGAATGAATCCAAGCTGGAAAATACTCTTCAGGATATTATCCAGGAAAACTTTCCCAACATAGCAAGGCAGGCCAATATTCAAACCCAGAAAATAAAGAGAACACCACAAAGATATTCCTCAAAAAAAGCAACCCCAAGGCACATAATCATCGGAATCACCAGGGTTGAAATGAAGAAAAAAATGCTATGGGCAGCCAGAGAGAAAAGTCAGGGTACCCACAAAGGGAAGCCCATCAGACTCACAGCAGACCTCTAGGCAGAAACCCTACAAGCCAGAAGAGACTGGGGACTGATATTCAAAATCCTTAATGAAAATAACTTTCAACCCAGAATTTCATATCTAGCCAAACTAAGTTTCATAAGTGAAAAAAAATGAAATCTTTCACAAACAAGTACTCAGAGATGTTCTCACCACCAGTCCTGCATTACAAGAGCTCCTGAAATAGGCACTACACATAGAAAGAAACAACCAGTACAAGCCACTCCAAAAACACACTAAATGCTAAAAAGCATCAACAAAATAAAAAATCTGCATCAACTAATGAACAAAACAGCCAGATAGAATGAAAACAGCAGTATAAAATTTACACATAACAATATTAGCCCTAAATGTAAATGGACTAAATGCACCAATCAAAAGACACACATTGGCATATTGGAAAAAAAAGCCTAAATGCATCGATGTACTGCATTCAGGAAACCCATCTCACATGCAAGGATACACAAAGGCTCAAAATAAAGGGATGGAGGAAAATTTACCAAGCAAATGGAGAGCAAAAAAAGGAGGACTTGCAATTCTCATCTCTAATAAAATAGACTTTAAAGCAACAAAGATCAAAAGAGACAAAGAAGGTCATTACATAATGGTAAAAGGATTGATACAACAAGAAGAGCTAATGATAGTAAATACATATGGACCCAATACAGGAGCACCCAGATATATAAGACAAGTTCTTAATGACTTACAAAGAGATGTAGACTCCAACACAATTATAGTGAAAGACTTCAACACTTCACTGTCAATATTAGACAGATCAACCAAACAGAAATTTAACAAGGATATCCAGGACTTGAACTCAGACCTGGAACAAGCCAACCTAATAGACATTTACATAACTCTCCACCCCAAATCCACAGAATATACATTGTTTTCAGAATCACATTACACCTACTCGAAAATTGACCACATTATTGGAAGTAAATCACTCCTCAGCAAATGCAGAAAAATGAAAATTATAACAAACAGTCTTTCAGATCACAGTGCAATCAAGTTAGAATTCAGAATTCAGAAACGAACTCAGAACCGCACAGCTTCATGGAAACCGAACAACTGGCTCTTGAGTGTTGACTGGATAAACAATGAAATGAAGGCAGAAATAAAGAAGTTCTCCAAAACCAAAGAGAATGAAGACACAACATACCAGAACGTTTGGGACATATTTACAGCAGTTTCTAGAGGGAAATACATAGCAATAAGTGTCCACATGAGAAGAGTGGAGAGATCCAAAATTGACACCGTATTGTCAAAATTGAAAGAGCTAGAGGAACAAGATCAAAAAAACTCAAAACCTACCAGAAGACAAGAAATAACTAAGATCAGAGCAGAACTGAAGCAGATAGAGACACAAAAAAACCCTTAAAAATATCAAATCCAAGAGCTTTTGAAAAGATGAACAAAATAGACAGACCACTAGCCAGATTAATAAAAAAGAAAAGAGAGAATAACCAAATAGATGCAATAAAAAAACAATAAAGGGGAAATCACCACAGAACCTACAGAAATTCAAGCCATCATCAGAGAATATTAAAACAACTATATGCACATAAACTAGAAAATCTGGAAGAAATAAATTTCTGGACACTTGTGTCCTCCCAAGCCTAAACCAGGAATAAGTCAAAACTATGAATAGACCAATAAAAATATCTGAAGTTGAGGCGGTAATTAAGAGCCTACCATACAAAATAAAAGCCCAGGTCCAGATGAGTTCACAGCCGAATTCTACCAGACACACACACAAAAAAAGTGCTACCATTCCTCCTGAAACTATTTCACATAATAAAAAAAGAGGGAATCCTTCCCAAATCATTTTATGAGACCAACATCATCCTGATACAAAAACCCGGTAGAGACTCAACTAAAAAAGAAAACTTCAGGGCAATATCCATGATGGATATAGATGCAAAAATCTTCAATAAACTACTGGCAAGCCAATTGCAACAGCACATCGAAAAGCTTATCCACCATGATCAAATAGAATCCATCCCAGGGATGCAAGCCTAATTCAACATATGCAAGTCTATAAACGTAATTCACCACATTAACAGAACCAAAAATAAAAACCACATGATTATCTCAATTGACACAGAGAAGACCTATGACAAAATTCAACAGCACTTTATGCTAAAAACCCTCGATAAACTCGGTGTTGATGGAAGTATCTCAAAATAATAAAAGCTATTTATGACAAACCAACAGCCAATATCATACTGAATGGGCCAAAACTGGAAGCATTTCCTTTGAAACCTCGCACTAGACAAGGTTGCCCTCTCTCACCACTCCTATTCAATATAGTACTGGAAGTTTTAGGCAGAGCAATTAGGCAAGAAAAAAAAATAAAGCGTATTCAAATAGGAAAGGAGGAAGCCAAATTATCTCTATTTGCAGACGACATGATAGTATATCTAGAAGACGCCCATCATCTCAGCCGAAAAACTTCTGAAACTGATAAGCAACTTCAGCAAAGTCTCAGGATACAAAATCAATGTGCAAAAAATACACGCATTCCTATACACCAATAGCAGACTTAAAGAGAGCCAAATGAAGGACGACTGCCATTCACAATTTCTACAAGGGAATAAAGTACCTAGAAATACAACAAACAAGAAACGTAAAGGACCTCTTCAAAGAGAACTACAAACCACTGCTGAACGAAATAAGAGAGAACACAAACTGATGGAGAAACTTTCCATGTTCATGCTTAGAAAGAATCAATATCGTGAAAATAGCCATATTGTCCAAAGCAATTTACAGATTCAACATTATCCCTATCAAGCTACCAATGACCTTCTTCAAAGAACTGGAAAAAAACAACTTAAAACTCATATGGAACCAAAAGAGAGCCCGCATAGCCACGTCAATTCTAAGCAAAAAGAATACAGCGGAAGGCATCACACTACCGGACTTCAAACTATAATACAAGGCTACAGTAATCAAAACAGCATGGTACTGGTACCAAAACAGAGATATAGACTAACAGAACAGAACAGAGGCATCGGAGGCAACACATCATATCTACAACCATACAATCTTTGATAAACCTGACAAAAACAAGCAATGGGGAAAGGACTCCCTTTTTAATAAATGGTTTTGGGAAAACTGGCTAGCCATGTGCAGAAACCAGAAACTGGACCCCTTCCTGACACCTTACACTAAAATTAACTCCAGATGGATTAAAGACTTAAACATAAGACCTGGCACCATAAAAACCCTAGAAGAAAATCTAGGAAAAACCATTCAGGACATAGGAGTAGGCAAGGACTTCATGACCAAAACACCAAAAGCATTGACAACAAAGGCCAAAATAGACAAATGGCACCTAACCAAACTCCACAGCTTCTGCATGGCAAAAGAAACCGTCACTAGGGTGAATCAGCAACCAACAGAATGGAAAAAAATTTTTGCCGTTTACCCATATGACAGAGGGCTGATATCCAGAATTTACATAGAACTCAAAAAGATATACAAGAAAAAAAACAAACAAGCCCATTCAAAAATGGGCAAAGGATATGAAGAGACACTTTACAAAAGAAGACATGCATGAAGCCAGCAAACATATGAAAAAATGCTCATCATCACTGATCATTAGAAAGATGCAAATGAAAACCACATTGAGATACTATCTCATGCCAGTTGGAATGGCGATCATTAAAAACTCTGAAGACAACAGATGCTGGACAGCATGTGGAGAAATAGGAACACTTTTACCCTGCTGGTGGGAGTGTAAATTAGTTCAACTATTGTGGAAGACATGTGGCGATTCCTCAAGGACCTAGAAATAGAAATTCCATTTGACCCAGAAATCTCATTACTGGGTATAAAACCAAAGGACTATAAATCATTCTACTATAAGGACACATGCACACGAATGTTCATTGCAGCCCTGTTTACAATAGCAAAGACATTGTGCCTGGCCACCAGTCACTTTTCTTTTTTTTTTTTTGCCAATCAATGAGAGCTTGTAAGGTTGCTGAGGTTGGTTGGCCTTGAACTCTTGGCCTCGCCTTCGCAAGCGCCAAGACATCCGGCCGGAGCCACTTTGGGCCCCACTTTTCTTTATATTTAATGACCCCAACACAAATGCCCATCGATGATAGGCTGGACTGGGAAAATGTGGGACATATACACCATGGAATATTATGCAGCAATCAAAAGATGAGTTTGTTTTCTTTGTAGCGACATGGATGAATCAGGAGAACATCATTCTCAGCAAACTGACACAAGAACAGAAAATGAAATATTGCATGTTCTCACTCATAGGTGGGTGATGAACAATGAGAACACATGGGCACAGAGAGGGGAGCACTACCCACTGGAGTCTGTTGAAGGGAATAGGGGAGGGACAGCGGGGGAGAGTTGGGGAGGCATAGCAGGGGGAGAAATACCAGATGTGAATGAAGAGGAGGAAGACAGGAAATCACACTGCCACGTATGTACCCATGCAACTATCTTGTATATTCTGCACATGTACCCCAAACTTAAAATTCATTAAAAAAATAAATAAATATAAAGAAAAGTGGGGCCCAAAGTGGCTCCAGCCGGATGTCGTGGCGCTTGCGAAGGCGAGGCCAAGAGTTCAAGGCCAACCAACCTCAACAACCTTACAAGCTCTCATTGATTGGCAAAAAAAAAAAAAAAAAGAGAAGTGACTGGTGGCCAGGCACAATGGCTCACGACTGCAATTCCATCACTTTGGGAGGCCAAGACGAATGGATCATGAGATCAGGAATTCAATATTAGCCTCGTCAACACGGCAAAACCCTGTCTGGAATAAAAATGTAAAAAGAAAAAATCAGCCAGGCATGGTGGCGAACGCCTGTAATTGCAGCTACTCAGAAAGCTGAGGCAGGAGAATCGCTTGAACCTGGGAGGCGGAGCCTGAAGTGAGAGGAGATTGCCCCATTGCATTCCCGCCTGGGCTACAGAGTGAGAATGTCTCAACAACAACAACAACAACCAAAAACAAAAGAAAACACTGATATCGACTTAATGTTATGCAATAGATATACTGAAGAGAAATAACTAGATGTCTTCTTTTCAATATTTTTTAGAGAGTTGACTCCGCATGTTGTTCAGACATAACTCAATCTCCTGGACTCAAGCGATCCTCTGGCCTCAGCCTCCTAAGTAGGTAGAGCTACAGCTTCCCGCCACCTTTCCCGTCTTGCTTTCCAATTTAAAGCAGGGTCTGCGTATCACCTGAAGTCATCTCTCCTTGGGGACATCCGGCATGTCCAGAACTGCCATCCAGTAGTGGGGCGGCCCTAAGGCTGTGGGGAGCATGGAAATTTATACGCAAAGGAGGACCTGGAGAAACGCGTCCCGACATTCTTTCAGGTGAGAAGAATAGACGGGAGAGAGAGGCCGCCCCGTGTTCCGGTGTTGCTGTGGGCCTAGGAGCAGGTTCGAGGTACCTAGGTGTGTACAGGGACAGGCATGGCGGGGGACGAGGAGAAATAAACATCACATGGGTGGCGGGAGCTCTTCAAACAACTCTCTCGCAACTGCACCCTTCCAGCTCTGAACTCAGCTGATCCCGGGACTAGAGCAGGAGACTGGGGCTGCACAGGGACTCCGGGACAGGCAGTGCTAAAAACGGCGGGGTGACGTGTGGGGTGGAGACGACGGCGACGCCAAAGTTGGTTTCACGGACTCGAGGAGAAGAGGGTGGGAGGCAACTTCGTGGAAACTGGGAAAGGCAGCCGGGACCTCAGGGACGCCACGGGCCGAAGTGCGCACAGCCCCTCTCTCGCGATCTGGCGCCAAAAGAGCAGTCCCACGGTGCGCACGGAGCATAGCTCCGGGGATGGTGCGCCCGGACCGTCTGCTGTGCACCGCCCAGCCCAGGACCGCTGGCAGCAGGTGCAAGTGCATGTTTTGCTGTGTCGCCAAGGTTGGAGTGCAGTGGCGTCATCTCGACTTATTACAACCTCCACATCCCGAGTTCAAGCAATTCTCCTACGTCACTCTTTCCGGTAGTTTGGACTACAGGTGCCTGCCACCACACCCAGATAATTTTTTGTATTTTTAGTAGAGTCGGAGTTTCACCGTGTTAGCCAGAATGATCTCAGTCACCGACCTCGTGATCTGCCAGCTTCGGCTTCCCAAAGTGTCTCTTTCTTTCTTTTTTCTTCCTTTCTTCCTTCCTTTCTTTCTTTCTTTCTTTCTTTCTTTCTTTCTTTCTTTCTTTCTTTCTTTCTTTCTTTCTTTCTTTCTTTCTCTTTCTTTCTTTCTTCTCTCTCTCTCTCTCTTCTCTCTTTTTGATACGGAGTCTGCCTCTGTCACCCAGGCTGGAATGCAATGACACAATCTCTGCTCATTACAACCTCCACCTCTCATGTTGGCCTTGAACTCATGGCCTCGCCTCCTCAAGCGCCAGGGCAACTGGTCAGAGCTACTGCGGCCCCCTAAATTTTGTATTTTTAGTAGAAACCGGATTTCACCATGTTGGTCAGGCTGGTGTCGAACTCCTGACCTCATGATGTGCTCTCCTTGGCCTTTCAAAGTGCTGGAATTACAGGCGTGAGCCACTGCACCCAGCCTGAAGGTCACATTTTAACTTCTGAGAGGTAGGGGATTCCTTTGCTTGGTTAGGTACTTTCTTTCTGATGATGCCCCTGAGATTATTTTCCACCTCCTTGGGCCTCTAAGTCAGAGTTAAGAATACTGAGGCTCAAGGCTGTCCTGCTGCCCATCACCCAGTTGGTCAGGGGCCTGCTGGCTGGTCCCCAATTCTCTGTCCAGGCTCTGAACAATCAGGGTAGATGGGGGTTGGAGACATCGAATCTTCAGTGTTCAGGACAGAACATTCTGGCTCAGAATCTTAGTATTCCTGGGTTGCCTGTGGACCTCGGACTTTCCTGGCAAAGTAAAACAGGAGAGTGGTTTCTCTTTCCAGTGTGAGTGGAGAGGACATGGGGCTTCTGTTCATCTGTCCTGATTAGAAAAAGAACTCTGCAAGCTGGCCCTGCACAGAGGAGGCCCTGACCATCACGGCAAAACCCATCTCTACTAAAAATACAAAAACATTAGCCATGCATGGTGGCAGAGGCCTGTAATCCCAGTTACACATGAGGCTGAAGCAGGAGAGTCACTTGAACCTGAGAGGAGGAGGCTGCAGTGAGCCGAGATCCTGCCATTGCACTCCAGCCTGGGTAACAAGAGTGAAACTCCATCTCAAAAAAAAAAAAAAAGAAAGAAAGAAAGAAAAGGAAAGAAAAGAAAAGAAAAGAAAAGAAAAGAAAAGAAAAGAAAAGAAAAGAAAAACAAAATTGCATGAGAAACAAAAGAATTACAAACACTACTCATTTTTTCTGGAATGTACATTTTACACTGGAGACAGTTATCCAATCAGTTCTTGTGCATGGCTAGCACAACTTGAGCACTCCTGAAGGAGACATTCCCCCCAGGACCCATCAATCTTGACCTGCCCCATGCCACTGATGGAAGTCTCCCTTCACCTCAAAACTCCCTCTTGTGACTTGGCTCTGAATCTGTACCTCTCCCAAGGTGAGGCTGAAATTGACCTCTCTCTCAGGCCTTGGTTACTTCAGGTCAGGAATGGAGGAGGAAGTGCCCAGCATTTTTTTGGCAAGATGTGTGTAGATAGAAACTGGTTTCCAGATGATGTACTTTGAGTCCATCTGTGTGGGGTGTGATGGCATATTCTGTGGTCTGAAGATGCTTTGCTGTTCATTAAGGAGGAGTGAAGACTGTGACTGGTAATTAGGCCAACAGTGGTTGCCCTGCTTATTTGTTGAAAAAATTGCTATTTGTTTTCTGTATTTTTTTTTTTGAATTGCTATTCGATGTTCAGCCTAGTGGAAGATAAGGCCTGTGGCCCATGAGTCACAACCATGCTTGCCCACAGATGCCCTCTGTGAAGAACACATTTTAGAACACAGCCTGGGCCAAGCATAGATTTTGGTGTCACACAACTGGATTCACAGCCCACTGTGCCACTTACTGGCCATGTGCCCTGCACAAATCACCTGATCTCTCTGAGTCCCCATTTCTTCATTTGTAGAAAGATTGCATTTCCACGTTGGGATAAAATGTGACAGTGGCATGGCATCTGGCTGGGGTTAATCAACAGTCCTGTTATAATCATTTGTCCACAGGGACCTTCTGGAGAGAGAATCCTGTTAGCTCCCATCAAGCTCCTAGGGAAATGCCCATCTGAGAGTCATTTGATGTTAACACAAACCAGAGTAACAGTGTATAGAAGTTGGCTGCGCAGGGGTGCACTCTCCTCTAGAGTAAAGAACCTGTCCAAAGCCACACAACTCAGCAGTATAGGAATGGATTAATTTATGGTACAGAGGTCCTCATGTCCTCCCCAGAGCTGGCAGATATGATGTCACTGGTTGGTAAGCCTTGCTCCTAACAATTCACAGCCAGAGGGGTCCTTGGTCAATAAGGTCAATTGTGCCCCTAGCTTGTGAAAGAATATACCAAAGTCCAGAGAGGTCACAGAGCCATGCAGAGGAATCTGAATGCCAGCTCCACACTCTTCCCCCTGTGCCTCTGTGCCAGATTTCAGTGTCCTGGTCTTTCCCCTGACAGGGTAACATAGGTTTTTAATTGAGGGCATTATGCTGCAGTCAGCCTGCATGAGTTCAATTCACAGCTGAGCTGCTTATATCTGGGTAACACAACCTCTCTTTAGCTCCAGCTCCTGCATTGTGAAAGGGGTATAATACAGTCATGCACCCCATAACATTTTAGCCACAGTTTGCCTATACCATGATGGTCCCTTAAGATTATAATATGTTTTTTGTTTGTTTGTTTGTTTGTTTGTTTTTGAGACTGAGTCTTGCTCTGTTGTCCAGGCTGGAGTGCAATGGTGCAATCTCAGCTTTTTGCAACCTCTGCCTCCCTGGTTCAAGTGATTCTCCTCCCTTAGGCTCCTGAGTAGCTAGGATTACAAGTGTGAACCACCAAACACAGCTAATCTTTGCATTTTTAGTAGAGATGGGGCTTCTCCATGTTGGCCAGGCTGGTCTTGAACTCCTGACCCTTTGATCCACCCGCCTTGGCCTCCCAAAGTGCTGGGATTCCAGGCATGAGCCACTGCACCCAGCCTATTATATGGTATTTTTACTGTACCTTTCTATGTTTAGCTACACAGATACTTACCATTGTGTTAAAATTGCCTAACAGTATACAGGTTTGAAGCATAAGAACAATAGGCTAACACATACAGCCTACGTGTGCAGTAGCAATTATCATCTAGGTGTGGGTACATTCCATGATGTTTGCACAATGAAAAATTGCCCAAAGACACATTTCTCAGAATGCATACCTCTTATTAAGTGACACATGACTGTAATAGGGTTGCACTAGTAAAGATAAATAATTTCATGGATGTAAAGAACTCAGAATTGTGCCTTGTACATGACCAGTGGTCTATAATATTAATCACTATTTTGTTATTATTATTCATGGCTGCTATGGCCTGAATTCTTGTGTCCATCCAATATTTACGTGTTAAAATCTGACTTTCATTGTGTTGCTTTTAAGAGGTAGTGCATCTGGAAAGTGACTATTGTATTTAGGCAAAGCACTCATGAATGGGATTAGCGCCTTAATAAAAGAAGCCTGTGGAAGCTTGTTTAACCCTTTCCACAATGTGAAGACCCAGCAAGAAAGAGACATCCATGAAGAACGGGGCTCTCACAAGACTTCAAATGTTGGTGCCTTGACTTTGAACTTCCATGCCTCCAGAACTGAGAGAAATAGATTTCTGTTGTTTTAAGGTATCCAGTCTAAGGTGTTCAGTTATCACCACTCAAATGCACTCAGGCAATAGCATACTTGACATTTTTACTCTAGACAAAAACGCTGGGCCTGATGTCCCTCCCTGTGTGTCCTTTTTCTTATCAGCCACATGAGCATTGCCCTGTGGTCCTGAACAAAGTCCTGCACTCTTTCCACAGAATAGAGATTTACACCAGAAATATAAAGCCACACACAAGACAGTCCCTCTCTCCATGACAGAAACAGAAGGGTGTCTGCCAGTTCCATTATCATCTGCACCAATGTGTGATTCAACATTTTTCTTTTAAATGCTTTTATTTTCTTAAATATATTTACATGAAAAGCAAACTCATTAGCACTGCTGAAAACAGAATCAGTTTAACTTCCAGACATAGAATATTGCCATCAAATTCTCCCTATTCATATCCCCTCTGCATCTGTTTTTCTTCCAGGACTGACCTTGATGTTTGAGTTTGTTTAGAGATTTAAAGGCATAAGTGATAAACTTACCTAGACCAAAGGGAAGCTTCATCACTGCCCTCTCTCCCGTGATAAGCTGAGAGGAATCAGACACAGCAGTGCCACTTCCCAGCCCTCTGACCCTGAGCTAGTGGCCTGACCTCCTCATATTGTCATTGTCCAGATTAGGATATGTGTTTATAAATAGAATGTATGTCCCTTTTTGATTGCTGTGAGAGTTCAAAGATGGAAAGTGATTAAACAGGGCCTAACATGGGTTAATGTTATGTAGCATTATAGGAATATGGAAAGAAACTGCTTATTAATTGAAGACAGAATCTGCATGATTCTTTTTCTGGGGACATCCCACATTTTCCAAACTGCCATTCTGTAGTGGGGTGCCCGGCTAGGCTGTGGGGACACCCTGAAAAGATTTATGCAAAGCAGGACCAGGACAAATGTGCCCATTCAACCTCTCAAGTGTGGAGAATGAAAGGGAGGGAGACAGAGCTCAGTGTCTGTCCTGTTTCTGTGCACAGGAGAAATGTGACTAAAGGAACCAGGTGGGGACAGACTCAAGCAAGGCTGAAAATCCAAAGGTCACAGCCTCCACCAGTCCTTTGCACACAACTCTCTTCCTATGCTCCCACTACTGCTGATCCTGAAAGTTGAACACGAGGCTGGGGCTGCACATGGTATCCAGGGAAGGTGAAGATGACAGTCTTGAACCAGACCAGGTCACTGCTCACAGCCCAGCCAAGGACCACGGACAGTGCAGACTCAGGGCCAGGATGGGGCCTCTACTTTCTTAGAAATTCTGTTAAATCCCAACAACATCCTGGAGAAAGGCTCGTGGGTTTGGAAGCATGACTCTGGATTAGATGTTGGGAATGAGACTGCAGCCTGGTGATCCTGCCAGGAGGAACGTGATGTTGGATAAGATGCTGCTGCTTGGCATTTGTACAGACAGCCTTTCTCACCCTTCAAATCATTGGATTTTTACACAACCTTGAGAATAAGAGCCACAGACCTCAGAACTAAGACAGCAAATATGCAGGGCCTGGAGTGCCCATGTTGTCTTCCAGAGTAGTTAATCAACCTGCCTAAGGCCATGTAGCTCAGAAGTAAAGGGATAAATGAACCTCTGCTACCCTGACCTGTTGTCCTGGTCACAGCTGGCAGATGGTGATCAACTCATCACTAGATGCTAAACTCTGCCTATCCTTGTTCAAATGTAGAAGCATGCTTTGAAATAGACTGATTTTGCACTGGGCTTGAGAGATGAGAACTGAAGTTCAGAGAGGTCACAGAGCTGTGAACGGGGACAATGACTGCCAGCTGAACGTGCTTCCCACTGCTGCCTTGGGGCCAGATTTTCCGTGTTCTCATCTTCATTGTAACTTGGTAACAGAGTGGTGGGTGAGGGCATAATGCTGCTGTCAGCATGCATGAGTGAAAATCCCACCTCTGTCACTTAGCTGTGCTTCACAACCTCTCTGTGGCTCAGTCTCTTCCCCGGTAAAAGGTGCATAATAATGGCATCTGGATTGAAGGATTAAACAATTTAATACATGTAAGAAACTTGGAATGATGCCTGGCAAGTGGTGAGTAGTCTGTAACATTAGCTATTGCTCTTTTTTAAAAAAATTATAACACATAGCATAGGGGGTATTAGTTTATTCATGGACAAAGCAGCCAGGCCTGGAGTGCCTAGCTATGTATGCTTTCATTGTCATCTACCACTCAAACACGGGTCCTGTAGACCAAAGAGAGTCATCAATACAGAGTTATAAAGCTATGAGCAAGATGCTGCGCCTCATGTCAGATATAGAATGACTGCCATTTCTGCTGCCATGTGCACATTTTATCTATCATTTCACATAGAAATCACAGAAATGTTCTTAAATCTAATTTTATAAAATCAAACTCTCTTCAACTACCAAAAAAGAAAGATAGCCATATGTAGAAGACATGCAGAAAATAGCCAGAAAAGCATATACATGTGCATTCATATCTGTGGTTGTATACACACACACACACACACACACACACACACACATGCTTATTATACTTATGGATTGCTTTTGTCGTTGCCCATGGTTGAGTTGGTGACTTGCTATTATCATTATTATTATTATTCTGAGAAAAATTCTCTCTCTGTCACTCAGGCTGGAAGACAGTGATGTAATTTTGACTCACTGCCATCTCCACGTCCCAAGTTCAAGGGATTTTCTTGCCTCAGCCTCCCAAGTATCTGGGATTACAGGCTTGTGTCACAATGCCCACCTAAATTTTATATTTTTAATAGAGATGGGGTTTTGCCATGTTGGCCAGGTTGGTCTTGAACTTTTGGCCTGCACTGATCTACCCATCTCGGCATCCCAAATTGCTGGCATTACTGGTGTAAGCCACTGTGCCCAACCTTAAGTTTTTTTGAATCTGGGGCTCTGTCCAAGGTTGGAAGGGAGCCCAAGGCTGACCCTGAATGCATGCTTCTGGGGGACTGGCCTTCCTTTGTCCCCATAGGCTGTCACTGTCTTTCTAGTCATCTGCCCTCTCCAGGGTGCCTGTGGAATTGGGCGGTTTTCTCACTGGAAGACCACCCAACATATTCCCCAGTTGTCTCTTGACAAAGCCATGCCATCCTGAACTAAGGGTCTTTTTGGGCTGGAGGCTCCAGCCTGGCCTCTGTTTGGCAGGAAGGTCTCTTGTCAAGTCTTCCATGACCTCTCACTCTCCCCCTCTTCCTCAGGCTGCTGCTCCTGCTGTCCCGTGGATTGTGCCAAGTGTTCCCAGGGCTGCATCTGTAAAGGGACATCAGAGAAGTGCAGCTGCTGTGTTTGATGCCAGGACAGCCCTGTTCTCAGATGTAAACAATCATATTTACAAATTTGGATTTATTTTTACACCACTGTAACCCATTTGCTAAATTCCTTTTCCTATGTAACATGTGAGTGAAAATAAAACACTTTAGACCTGATTCTGACTTCAGCTTCTCTTGTGTGCTTTGGAAATCAGACACGGGGGTGGATGATTGAACTGGAGGTGAAGACTCCTGGGCTCTCGATGAAAATATGAGGCCCTAACAATCCATGAGCCTAAAGGCAAGCGAGGCTCCCTCTCTGTGCTTCATCTTCTGTAGAATGGAATATCCCTGCATCAGGTCATTGGTAAAAATCCGGGATACAGGACCACTTTTATTCTCAAATGTGGCACAGAAACTTCTCAATGCCTCCTGTTTCTTCTCCAATTTGTCTGCCCAACTTCAATTTCTCTTTGGATTTCAGATTCAAAAGTCACTACAGGGGATGGAATCAGACTTTTTAGTTATTTGAATCTTACATGGGGCTTCTCAAACTCCTCTGTGAAGGAGGGGTTTTTAATTCCTATTCATTGCACACCTAAACCTTGGTAAATGAAATAATATTAATAATGAAAATCATGAGATCAAACAGAAAATACAAAATCAGGCTGAGCAGGGTGACTCACATCTATAATCCCCATGCTTTGAGAGGCTCAAATGAAAGAATCACTTGACACCAAGAGTTTGAGACCAACCTTGGAAACATAGGGAGACATCTGTCTCTAAATAAATAAACACTTAGCGAGTTGTGATTGTGCAATCCTTTAATCCTAGATACTTGGAGGCTAAGGCAGGAGAATCCATCTAGCTAAGGAATTGGAGGCTGCAGTGTGCCGTGATTGCACCATTTCACCCCAGTCTAGATGAGGCTTCAGACCCTTGTCTCGGCACTTGCGGGGTGTCCCACCCACACACCGAACTGCCCTCAGGGGACCTTTCACCCAGCCTGTCTGCTGTGCACATTTCAGAGGAGAACCTATGGGGGCGATAACTAGCCAGGCATGTGCAAGGACAGGCCTGGGTCCTCTGGGCCCAGCCCCCTTCCCTGACTACAAAAGCAGTGGTCGGCTGTTGGGATATTCGAGAGTTCATACATGAGACATGACTAGGCTGTGGGGAGACGCTGGAGAGATTTATGCAAAAGGAGGACCCAGACAAATGTGCCCATTCAGACTCTCAAGTGTGAAGAATGGAAAGAAGGGAGGCAAGACCCTGTTTCTTTCATGTTGCTGGGCACAGGAGAATCGTGGCTGAAGGACTGACATGGCAAAGGGGACAGGAACAGGCAAAGCCAGAGATCCGGTCACATCCTCAGCCTGTCCTTCACACACGACTATCTTGCTGTGCTACCTGCTCCCGCCAATCCAAACAGTTGAGCACGAGACTGGGGTTTTACTCAGGCTTCAGGAAAGGCTTAGCTCTTGACAAAACCCGGGCAGACCCGGGGCTGTGGGGAGAAGGTCAGGATCCTGGTTCACGCAGAATGCCAAGGGGCGGGACTAGCAGGTAATCTCAAGGAACTAGGAAGGCCTGGGAGGTGTGAAAAGCAGCCCACTCGGGTGCACAGCGCCTCCCGCGTGAGCAGGTGGGAAAGGGGCGGCTCTGCGTTGTACACTGGGCTGCACTCAGGCTACTTTGCGTTCGGCCTGTTTGCTGCACGCACTCCAGCCAAGGATCCTGGACAGCACAGACAAAGCAGGGCGGGTGCAAGAGCGGGGTGGGGTCTCTGCTCCCGGATCCCTCCCCTGACTATAAATACACCCGCCAACTGATGAGCTCCACCTCACCTTCCACGTGCTCTACTGTCTCTTCGCTTCTTGCTTGGGAACTCCAGTCTCACCTCGGCTTGCTATGGACCCCAACTTCTCCTGTGCCACTGGTAAAGGACGCCTGAGTTCTGTGCCTTGAGATGCCAAATTCCCAGGCACCACAGAGTTCCTGGGTTTGAGGAGGTCGTGTTTTGCATCTGCGTTGTAGGGGACTTCTTTACTTCGTCCAGGGCTCTCCTCTTGGCCAGGCTCCTAAATGCATTTTTCTCTTGCCATTGCCTCTATGTCACAGTTGAAGGTCCTGAGGCTCAAGGCTGTCCTGCTCCACATAACCCCGTTGGTCACGGGCTGCCAGATGAGCCCTAACGCTTTAACCAGGCTCTGAGCAGCCGGTTTAGGTAGAAGGCAGGGGACATTGCCGCTTTAAGGTTTGGGACAGAAAGTCGAAGTCACAGTCTTCCCAAGCTGTGCCTGGAGCCTGGGACTTTCCTCTGGAATGCAAACAGTAGGGTACTTCCTCTGCCCAGAATGAAGGGAGAGGACAGGGGGTTTCTCTTCCTCTGCTGAGTGAGAAAGGAGCTATCCGGGCTGCCCCTGCACACAGGAGGAGGCACTAAAGATTCACTGATGCACTGCTATACCTTCTGCATCTCACTCAGCTCTCAATGCCTTTTTTCTTTTTTGCAGGTGGCTCCTGCACGTGCCCCAGCTCCTGCAAGTGCAAATAGTTCAAATGCATTTCCTGAAAGAAGAGTGAGTATGGGGCCATCTCCAGGAATCGGGCTAAAGTTGGAAGGGAGCCCGAGGCTAGTTCTGAGAGCATGCTTTTGGGGCTTGGCCTTTCTTTGTCTCTGTAGGCCATCACTGCTTTTCCAGTTTTCTGCCCTGTCCAGGGCTCCTGTGGGGTTGGTCAGCTTTCTCATAGAGAGACTCACCCCAACATCCACCATTTGTCTCCTGACAAAGTCATGCTATCCTGAACTAAGGATCATCTGGGACTGGTGGCAGGGGTCAAGACAAACCTCTGATGGGGTAGAATGGTTCCTGGCTAAGTCTGCTCTGACCTCTCCCTCTCACCTTTCTCCCCAGGATGCTGCTTCTGCTGCCCCATGTGCTGTGCCAACTGTGCCAAGGGCTGCATCTGCAAAGGGGCATGGGAGAAGTGCAGCTTCTGTGCCTGATGTCCAGACAGCCCTGCTCCCAGGTATAAATAGAGTGACACAAAAAATCCAGAAATTATTTTTCTACAACCCCGACCCATTTCTACATTTCCGTTTCTCTGAAATATGTGAATAATAATTGAACACTTAGACTTCAATCTGGTTCTGTTTCCCATTCTGTTTATTGCAATAAGGGATTGGGGTGGGAGATTGAACTGGAAGTTTAGAGACTGGGCTCTAGATGGAAATGTGTGTCCTTAACAGTCAGAGCACCTTCAGGCAAACCTGGTTAACTCACTGAGCTACATCTTCTGTAAAATGCCCCTGCACTGTGCTGGATCACATGGGGACAAGACATACACAATCATCTCCAATCATGTTAAGTGTTGCACAGAGCCTTCTCCATTCCTCATTTTTATTCTCAGATTTTTCTGTCCAAGTTCAGTTTTTCATCAGATTTTAGTCTTGAAAGTGACCACAGGATGTTGATTCTAAGCCTCAGTTGCTTGAATCCTACACAACCCTTCTCAAACTCCATGGTAAAGGGACACTTTTCATTTTTTATCCATCCCAGACCTAAATCTTTGTAAATAAAGTAGTATCAATTGTGAAGATAATGAAACACAAAATACAGAACCCATTTTTTTACATTTTAACTGAAAAAATTAATAAATATATACAGAAATAATAGAGAAATTGAAGATTTACGAACTCTGCACATGATTTGCATTGCAGACTGGAAACAGCAGACTGGTCCCACTAGGGACCACACACCTTCTGCAGCACAGACCAGGACACTTTCATGAGAAACTGTCTCTGTATTTCCTGGAATTGAGTATTGACTTGTCTTGCTAGGTTGGAGAAATTTTCCCGGATAATATCCTGAAGAGTTATTTCCAGCTTGGATTCATTCTCTTCATCACATTCGGGTACACCTATCAAACGTAGGTTAGGTCTCTTCACGTAGTCCCACATTTCTTGGAGATTTTGTTCATTCCTTTTTGCACTTTTTTCTCTAATCTTGGTTTCTCGTCTTATTTCATTGATTTGATCTTCGACTTCTGATATTCTTTCTTCTGCTTGGTCAATTTGGCTGTTGAAACTTGTGCTTGCTTCGCGAAGTTCTTGTGTTGTTTTTTTCTGCTCCTTCAATTCATTCATATTCCTCTCCAAGTTGTCCGTTCTTGTTATCATTTCCTCGAATCTTTTTTTCAAATCTTTTTTCAAGGTTCTTAGTTTCTTTGCACTGATTTGGAACATGTTCTTTTGGCTCACTGAGATTTCTCATTATCCACTTTCTGAAGTCTAATTCCATCATTTCATCACCCTTATTCTCGATCCAGCTTTGTTCCCTTGCTGGTGAGGAGTTTTGGTTTTTTGTAGGAGGTGAGGTGTTTTGATTTCGGGTGTTTTCCTCCTTTTTGCCCTAGTTTCTTCCCATCTTTATGGATTTATCCACCTGTCGTCTTAGTAGTTGCTCATTTTTCAATTGGGTCTCTGAGTGGATGCCCAGATTGTTGATGATGAAGTATTTTTGTTACTTAGTTTTTCTTCTAATGGTCTAGCCCCTCTGCTGTACGAGTGCTGAGGTCCACTCCAGGCCCTGCTTCTTTGGGGGAACACCTGTAGCAGCTGCAGAACAGTGAGTGATGCTACTAGTTTCTTCTGCTATCTTTGTTCCCAAATGATGCCCACCAAATGTCATCTAATTAGTCCTTTTTTGGGGTGACTCTTTGGATATACAGGGGTCAGGGAGCTGCTTGAGGAGATGGTCTGTGCTTTATAGGAGCTGCAGTGCTAAGCTGTGAGCTTCATTGTTCTTTCAGGGCTCTTGGGAGGATGTGTTTATGTCTGTTGCAACAGAACTCTTAAAACCACACCTTTTATTTCCCTTTTAGGTGCTCTGTCTCAGGGAGTTGGGGCTTTCTTTATGAGTATCTGTTGCAATGTCCTGCCCAGCTAGGAGGTAGTCTATTCACTATTTGCCTGATGTGGTTTTGCCCTGCTAGCGTGGGTCTGCCCTGCTGCTGTGGGCCTCTGTTCTGCTGTGGTGCGCTCTTCCCTGCTGGCGGAGTCTCTCTGTTATGGCGGGTTGCCTTGGCAACGGAAGGCTGCGTCAGCACTGTGCGGTACTTCAGTAGGGGCGGATTGCGTCCATAGTGGCCAACGCCCCTCCTCCACCAGGCTGCACCGTCCTAGATTCAACTGTGCCACTCAGCCCTGAGCACCTCCAATCGCCGCCCTGCTTGTCCCCATGAGGGTGGGATTCACTGAGCCTGATCACCCAGCTCCCTGCCTCTGAGTCCATCCTCTCCCTCTTCCTCTCCCCAAGCTGAATGGTCAACTCTCTCACTGGTCCCCCAGTAGCCTGGCAATAGGACACTGGGATTTGTGTGATCTCCTGTGCCACTGCCCACTTCACTGGCTCAGATCACGTTTCCCAGGAATCTCCTGGTCTGGCTCATTGTCCAAGTCCTGTTCAATCAGATGGACATGCCAATCTGCCCTTCCAAATCTCAGATTGCTGGTTTAACAGGGCACCCAGACCATCGAGTTTTGTGCTGGGTGCCACTGCGCTGCGGCGCCGGCCAAACTGGCCACACGAGCCAGCTGTGGTGGTATCCCATGCCTCTCCCACACCTGGGACTTTCAACGTTCTGTGGGCAAAAAAAGGTCCATCCGAGAATGCGGCTAGGACTCACCCTCTGTGCCTTCACTGAGAGCTGCAATCCTGAGTCGCCTCTATGACGCCATCTTGGAAGATCTCAAGTTCTTAGTTTCTTTGCTTTGAGTTAGAACGTGTTCTTTTAGCTCACGGAAGTTTCTCATTACCCCCCTCTGAAGTTTGATTCTGTCATTTCATCACACTCATTCTCTTTCCAGCTTTGTTTCCTTGCTGGTGAGGAGTTTTGGTCCCTTTTAGGGGGCGAGGTGTTCTTGTTTTGGGTGTTTTCCTCCTTTTCGCACTGGTTTCTTCCCATCTTTGTGGATTTATCCACCTGTCATCTAAGTAGTTGCTGATTTTCCAATTGTGTCTCTGAGTGAACGTCCAGATTGTTGATGATGAAGTATTTCTGTTTCTTTGTTTTTCTTCTAACAGTCTGGCCCCTCTGCTGTAGGACTGCTGAGGTCCACTCCCGGCCCTACTTTTCTGGGGTACACCTGTAGCAGCTGCAGAACCATGAGGGTTGCTACCAGTTTCTTATTCTGCTATCTTTGTACCTAAATGATTCCCACCAAATGTGAGTCTGATCAGTCCCTTGTGAGGTGACTCTTTGGATATACGGGGGTCAGGGAGCTGCTTGAGGAGACTGTCTGCACTTTATACTTGAGGAGACAGTCTGTATTTTGGAGGAGGTCAAGTGCTAAGCTGTGAACTCCGTTGTTTATTCAGGGCTACTAGTCAGGTACGTTTAAGTCTGCTGCAGCTGTATGCATAAAGCCCCTTTTTTCCCTCAGGTGCTCTGTCCCGTGGAGTTAGGGCTTTATTTCTGAGTATTCTTCACACTGTCCTGCCCAGCAAGGAGGCAGTCTAATCACTGCCTGCCTGTAGTGGCTATGTTGAGCTGCCGTGGGCTCCACCCTGTTGCCATGTGCTCTGCCCTGTTGCCAGTCTTAATATTTAAATAATCAATTTCTCTGGTGATTTTTGAAAATCTATGCTGGCAAAAATCAACTTTTCTATTTTGTTTTGCCTGAAATTAATTACTTCAAATAAAATTAAAATATGTTCAGTTCAAGCAAAGCCCTGTGCAGAATAAGCCATTACTATACGTGTGCAATGAGTAAAAAAAATACAACCACCTGAGCAGAACAGGAAGAACTTCTGTGCTGTGGGCTTGGCCTGGCTTGGCTTAGCCCATTGTTTCATTACACCTGCTGACCACAATGATATTTATAGAGGATCTATTGCAATCTGTTTTGGTTAAAAGGGCTTTTTTGTTCAGCAAGCCTGGAGCGCTGGAGTTTGAATATCCAGAATTGTCTTTTATTTAGAGCAGGATTGAGATTACTTTATCTCTGTCTATCAAATAATCTTATCACCACATTTGATACCCAGAGGCTGTGTGATCAGTATATATTTTGCATTAATCCTATTTCATGCTTCTCTGCAGCAACAAATGGTAGAGAACTCTATTATAATAAAAGGAAAGCCAGGAACAAGAACAATTTGCAAGACACTTTAAAAATGCTGTTCAGTTTAATCCTTCCAACAACCCTTCAAAATGTCCCCATTTTTTAGAGGAGAAAAAGTGGCTCAGCTAAGCCCAGGGTTATGTCACTAAGAAACTAAGAAGTATTTGAACTCAGGCTGGCCTAATGTGTTCACAGACACACACTGTAATCCCAGCTACTCAGGAGACTGAGGCAGAAGAATGGCTTGAACCTGGGAGGCATAGGTTGCAGTGAGCCAAGATCACACAATTGCACTCCAGCCTGGGTGACAGAGTGAGACTCTGTCTCAAAGAAAAGTAAAAGAAGAAGAAGAAGAAAATGAAAAGCAGCTTTCTTGGTGCACTGGGCAGCATGTTGGTCTCATAAGCTGAAGAAAATTAAAAGGCGAGACAGACTGAAAGGACATCTTCACACACATATATGACAAATGATAGGTATCCAAAATATGCAAAGAACTTCTGCAAATTAATAATTAAAATACAATCTGATTTTTTAATGAGCAAAAGTTTTGAATAGACACTTCATAAAAACTGTATAAATATGCCAATGAACATGTGAAGAAAAATAGTTCACATCAGTAGTCATCAGGGGTATATAAGGGTAAAGCCATAATGAATAACACTTCACACCCAGTAGAATGGCCACAATTTAAAAGCCTGACAATAGCAAGCATTGACAGGAATGTTAAGAAGTTGGACCTCTCATATTTTGCCATTGGGCAGTGTAAAATACTACAACCACTTTAGAAAATAGTTTGGCAGATTCTAAAAGGTTCCCAGCGATTCCACATTTTGGTATTTATCACAGAGAAATAAAAGCACAAGTCCACAAAAGACTTGCACAAGAATGCTCATAGCGGCTTTTTAAATAACATCCCCAAACTGTAAACAACCTAAATGTTCATCAAAGAAGAATGGATAATCAAAGTGTGATACATACATACAGTGTAATACTACTTAGAGATATGAAATAACAAACTCTCGATGCACACCATATGAATAGATTTTAAAAATATTGGGTTGAGTAAAAGAAACCAGAACAAAAAGTACACACTCTTGATTCTATTTATATAAAGTTTAGGAACGGGCAAAACTAATATGGGATAGAAATCACAACAATGCTTGTCTGGTCAGGGAAAGGTAGCATATTGGCTGTCGAGGGCATGAGGGAACTTTCTAAGGTGATGATATGTTCTAAATCTTGAATGAGATATGGGTTACATGGGGGTGTATGTTTGTCAAAATAGTCAAAATGTGCCATTAAGTCTTGTGCATTTTAGCTGGGCATGGTGGCTCATGCCTATAATCCTAGCAGTTTGGGAAGCTGAGGCAGGTGGATCACCTGAGGTCAGGAGTTGGAGACAAGCTTGGTCAACATGGTGAAACCACATCCTTACTAAAAATACAAAAATTATCCAGGGATAGTGGCCCATGCCTGTAGTCCTAGATATGCGGGAGGCTGAGGCAGGAGAATTGCTTGAACCCAGAAGGGCAAGGTCGCAGTGAGCTGAGATCACATCACTGTACTCCAGCCTGGCTGGGCGACAGGGTAAGACTCCATCTCAAAAAAAAGATTTGTGCTTTTTATCAAATGTAAATATTATTTTACCCCAAAAGTTATGTTTTTGTGGGTGCGGTGGTATGTGTTGTAGTTCCAACTACTTGGGAGGCTGAGGCAGGAGAATTGCTTGAACATGGAAGGCCGAATTGCAGTGAGCCAAGATCCTGCCACTGCACTCCAGCCTGAGCAACAAAACAAGACTCTGTCCAAAAAAAACTCTGTGTGTGTGTGTTTGTTTGTGTGTGTGTATATATATATATAAATTGCTGAGCTCAGAGATTATGACTAATGATACAGGGGGAATTGACAAGCTGGGGCATTTTTATTAACCCTTCTTTTCTGCAGAATTTTGATTAAGTCAATGGGATGGAAAGGGGTTGCTCACGCTGGGGAAGAGGGTGTGGAGGCATGTGTCTCTAAAGGAAGTGGTTCTCTGAAATCTGCAGGACCACAAGGTCTTGGGTCTGCTGTACACAGTGCCGTGGAGGAGGCTCTCAGATATAGCTGGTACCAGAATGTCTGGGGACACTGGTGCCTAATAATGGGGTCTTGGGGGAGTAGACAGGGTTCCATTGTGGAGGCTTGTGGTCAGTGGTGAGGGCAGCTGGGAGGACATTTTTGTGGCCTGTTGAAAGCAGCTGTGGCCAAAGACCAGTGGAAGCTCAGTCCTGGAGCAGCCTTGTTTGTGCAGCCGGATGCCTGGCAATAATAGTGACCAGGCTGGTAATCACAATGATGGGTGCCATTAACTGAGCACTTCATCAATGCTATTTTTCATGTATTTACTCATTTCATTATTCCCATTTTATGGATGAGAAAACTAAAAAACCAGGGGGCTTAAGCAACTTGCCTACCTCACACAACTAGTGACAGAGCCAGGAGTTTAACCAGACCGTTCCAGGGCTCACGTCATTAACCTCTGGGCTGACCTTCTCCCTTTACCTCCCCCTAACACCCTCACTTTTCTGAACATGGTACTCCCTGCTGTAGCTGGAGGAGAAGGATAAAACTTCAAAAGATGAGCTAAGATTGAAAAAAAACAAAATGATTAGGTTGGACTTCTGAAAGCTGTGGTGAGTGGGAAGCCACAACCACCAGCAGGGCCAACCCGGTCTTGTAAATGAGTAAAGCAGGAGGTGTGATGCATTAGGAAATGGTGGGGCCTGTGGCAGGACAGCTTTAAAGAAGGTGGCTGTTACTGAGATGTGCTCTTGGGGCCATGCAGAAACAATGGCCCAGGGGTCCGGAAGATCCAGATTTCTTAAGATTTTGATTTTGATAGTCCATGTTGCAGAAAAATGTATGTGTGGGTGATGAAAATGTCTGCTCTCCTCTGCCTCCTGGGTGATCCGCACCAAAATGGGCAGCAGACCAGTGACCTTCAGAGGCCCAGGCCTTTGAAGGATGAGGGTGCTTAGCCCTCTGTGAACGCACCCTCCCCTGCATCTTGAACCAGGGTTTTCTTAGACTTTCTTCCTGCCTGCATGACCCCATCTCTGACAAACAGAAGCTTCGTCTCATATTTGAATGATCCTCTGCCAGACCTCTCTGCTGCTTTGTCGAAAGGTCTACACATTTTCCAAAGTTAAGGGTTATTTCCCCTCCACCTTTCCCCTTGTTTCCAGCTGCCTTTATACTGACTAATTTTATTGTTACTGTTTTTATAGTTCCATTTGCGCTATCATGTGGCCTGATCTTCCATCTCATTCCACATCAAGCTGCAGCCTGAGCCTGAGTGTTTGTGGGCTTTGCAGCCAGATATGAACAGAAGACAGATTCATTTTCTGCTGCCTGCTTCTCCAACCCCAAATCTCCCAGTGTGATCCAAGAGCCCTGAAGATTTGTCTTCACCACCCCACCCCCTGCCTTAGATGTTTTTTATAAGCTTGCTTGTAAATAGGTGTGAGCAAGGGTCTCAGCACGCAGAATGTGAGCATGTGGGTGCTCAAGATCCCACCACAAGCCGTCACCATCCTCCTTCTCCTGCCAGTGTGTCCCTTGAGGATGCCTGGCAGGTTACACCCCACCCTGGGGGCAAACAATGCCTGACAACAGAACAAGCGCTTATCCCCTTGACCCACAGCAGGGCAGTTCAGTGGGAGAAATTTGCTCTAGAGTACCCTGGACTAGGCCGAGGCTTTCCCCTTCCATATTTGGCTTCCTTTGCTCCTCCATAAGTCACACATGTGGAGCCCTAAGGAGCTAAAAGAGAATTGGAAATGAGCTTAGCTGGCAAGAACAGACACAGGGTAGAGGGGAGCGGATGTTCTGAAAAAATAGCATCAACCACAAAGAACTCACCAGCACCCCAGCTTCCTGTTGCAAGCATTCAGCTCTTTTCCCACCTGCACCCAAGCTTCCTGTCTGCAAGCCTTCAGCCCAGGCAGCACGACCTTATAAAGTCCCCTGCAGCCCTGCTGTTTTGAAGACAGCATTCCCTCTGCTGTGTTGTCCATTGCTCCCTTGCAACACATCTTCCACTTTCTCTAATAAATCTACCTTTCTTTTCCACAACTGTCTTGATATATTCTTTCACCACCTGTGACACTGCCCCCAGGCAGTCGGGTTTTTTTGTGTTTATTGTTTGTTTTGAAACAGAGTCTCCTCTGTCACCCAGGCTGTAATGCAATAGTGCCATCTTGGCTCTCTATAACTCTGCCTCCCAGGTTCAAGCGATTCTCTTGCCTCAGCTCCTGAATAAGTGGGATTATAGGCGTCTGCCACTACACCCGACTAGTTTTGGTATTTTTAGTAGAGACGGAGTTTCATCCTTTTGGCGGGTCTTGTCTCAAACTCCTGACCTCAAGTGATCTGCCTGCATCAGCCTCCCAAAGTGCTGAGATTATAGGCATGAGCCACTGCACCCAGTCAGCTCCCAGGCAGTCGTTGACCATGACAATGTGCACCTGAGTTCCTGTCTCCAGCTCTGTATCTAAGAAACACGAACATAAGACCACTCCTTACAACACTACAGTGGGCAAAGTGGTGTCTGTGGGCAGAAAAGGGACAGCACTGGGCTCAGCAGAGACCAGATTAAAACACTCCCATGCTTCAAAGGTAAGGGATTTAAATCCTACCTGTCACAGTGAAATTTAAGCAATCTTAACTTTTCAAAAATAAGGAACAGATTCAATATACGATCAAACATGCTTATGATACACATTATGCCATCATGAATGGTGCTGTATGAAGTATAGAAAAATGTTGATATTTGTTGAAGCTCAAGGAAGGGGGACATGGGGGTTCATTTTATTATTCTCTCTACCTTTGATTATGTTTGAAACTTTCCATAATAAAATATATATTTAAAATGGATGGAGAATATTGAAGGATATTTAGAAATAACACACTACGTAGTTAAGTGAAAAAGCTGGATAATTGTAACATAGTAGTCTATATATTGGTGGGTTTTTTAAATATTAAGAAATTGAAAGCTGGGTGCTATAGCTCACACCTGTAATCTCAGCAACTTGGGAGGCTGAATGAGAGGATGACCTGAGCCCAGGAGTTCAAGGCTTCTGTGAGCCGTGATTGCACCCCTGTGCCCCAGCCTGGGTGACAGAGCAAGACCCAAAGCTTAAAAAAAAGAAAAGGAGAGAGGTTTCAAGACGGCACCATAGAAACAACTCAGGATTGCAGCTCTCAGTGAAGGCACAGAGGGTGAGTCCTAGCCGCATTTTCAGATGGATTTTTGTTTCCCACAGAACTGTGAAATTCCCAGGTGTAGGAGAGACACAAAACAGCAGTGCAGCTTTTTTGACTGGTGTGGCCGTTTTGGCCAGTGCCATGCCACAGCGGCAACCCACACAAAGCTCACTTGGCTCGGTGCCCTGTTAAACCGGCAATCTGAGTTTTGGGAGGGCAGATTGACATGTCCATTTGATTGAATGGGACTTGGACGGTGAGCCAGACCAGGAGATTCCTGGGAACAGCGATTTGTGCCGGGGCAGTGGGCTGCTGCAGGGGAGATCGCACAGAACCCAGTGGCCAATCAGCAGGCGACTGGGGCGCCTGTGAGAGAGTCAACCATTCAATTTGGAAAGAAAGAGAGAGAGAGAGAGGAGAGACTCTGAGGCAGGGAACCAGGTAATTGGGCTTGGTGGGTGCCACCCTCACGGGGACAAGCAGTGCAGTGATTCAAGGCACTCGGGATTGAGAGTTTTGCTGTGGGGTGAGTTGAATCCAGGAATGTGCAGCTCGGTGAGGGAGGGGTGTCCGCCACTATGGATGCAATCCGCCCCTACTGAGGTACCCCCCACTGCTGATGCAGCCTGCCATTGCTGAGGCAACCAGGAATAACAGAGAGACACCGCCAACAGGGCGGAGCACACCACAGTACAATGGAGAACTGCAGCAGCAGGTAAGACCCAAGCTAGCAGGGTGGAGCCCCAGCAGGCAAATCGTGAATAGACTGCCTCCCAGCTGGACGGGACAGTGCAACACATATTCATAAAGAAAGCTCCAACTCCCTGAGACAGAGCATTTGAGGTAAAAAACAAAAAGGGGGTTTTATAAGTTCTGCTGCAGCAGACGTAAACACATCCGTCCAGCAACCCTGAATGAACAACGGAGCTCACAAATCAGCACTGGAGCTTCTATAAAGTACAGACCATCTCCTCAAGCAGCTCCCTGACCCCTGTATATCCAAAGAGCCACCTCAAAAAAGGACTAATCAGACTGACATTTGGCGGACATCATTCTGGGACAAAGATAGAAGAAGAAACTGGTAGAATCCCTCACTTCCGCAGCTGCTACACGTGTACCCCAGACAAGCAGGGAATGGAGTGGACCTCAGGACTCATACAGCAGAGGGGCTAAACTGTAAGAAGGAAAACTAAGTAACAGAAATACTTCATCATCAACAATCTGGGCATCCACTCGCAGACCCAATCGAAAAGTCAGCAACTACTAAGACGACAGGTGGATAAATCCACAAAGATGGGAAGAAACCAGCGCAAAAAGGAGGAAAACACCCGAAACCAAAACATCTCACCTCCTACAAAGGACAAAAACTCATCCCCATCAAGGGAACAAAGCTGGACGGAGAATAAGTGTGACAAAAAGACGGAATCAGACTTCAGAAAGTGGATAATGAGAAAGTTCAGGGAGCTAAAAGAACATGTTCTAAATCAGTGCAAAGAAACTAAGAACCTTGAAAAAAGATTTGAAAAAAGATTCGAGGACATGATAAGAAGAATGGACAACCTAACCTACGTTTGATAGGTGTACCAGAATGTGATGAAGAGGATGAATCCAAGCTGGAAAACACTCTTCAGGATATTATCCAGGAAAATTTCCCCAACCTAGTAAAACAGGCCAATACTCAACTTCAGGAAATACAGAGAACACCACAAAGATATTCTGCAAGAAGAGCAACCCCAAGGCACATAATCATCAGATTCGCCAGGGTTGAAATGAAGGAGAAAATACTAAGGGCAGCCAGAGAGAAGGGTCGGGTCACCCACAAAGGAAAGCCCATCAGACTCACAGCAGATCTCTCGGCAGAAACTCTACAAGCCAGAAGAGAGTGGGGGCCAATATTCAACATCCTTAAAGAAAAGAACTTTCAACCCAGAATCTTATATCCAGCCAAACTGAGCTTCATAAGTGAAAGAAGAATAAAATCTTTTGCCAACAAGCAAGAACTCAGAGATTTTCTCACCACCAGGCCTGCTTTACAAGAGCTCCTGAAAGAGGCACTACACATAGAAAGAAACAACCAGTACCAGCCATTCTAAAAACACACCAATTTCTAAAGAGCATCAACAAAATGAATAATCTGCATCAACCATGGGACAAAAAAGCCAGCTAGCATCAAAATGGCAGTATCAAACTCACACATAACAATAATAACCCTAAATGTAAATGGGCTAAATGCACCAGTCAAAAGACACAGACTGACAAATTGGATAAAAAAACAAAACCCATCAGTGTGCTGTATCCAGGAAACCCATCTCACATGCAAAGATTCACAAAGCCTCAAAATAAAGGGATGGAGGAATATTTACCAAGCAAATGGAGAGCAAAAAAAAAGCAAAAGTTGTAATTCTCATCTCTGATAAAATGTACTTTAAAGCAACAAAGATCAAAAGAGACAAAGAAGGTCATTACATAATGGTAAAAGGAGCTAACGATTTTAAATATATATGAACCCAATACAGGAGCACCCAGATATATAAGGCAAGTTTTTAACGACTTACAAAGAGACTTAGACACCCACACAGTAACAGTGGGAGACATTAACACTCCACTGTCCAAGAGAGATCCAAGATGGCTGATCAATAACAGCTTGGGATTGTAGCTCCTAGTGAAAGCTCGGAAAACGTGAGGACGCCACATTTTCAGAGGAATTTTCGTCGCCCACGGACCAGAAGATTTCCAGTGGAGGAGCCCTGCGGGTCGCCAGCGTGACTTCTGTGGCCGGTGCAGCAGTTTTGTCATCGCCTCGGCACGGCAGCTCTTCCTGCACAGTGAGCGGGACTGGTTCCCCTACTGACTGGTGTTTGGAACTCCAGGAAGGCAGAGCCACTTGTTGCGGACTCAAGAAGGAAGCCAGACCAGAGATTCCCAGGCAGAAGAGCACCATCAGTCTTATCACTGCTGTTTTGGCCGGCGCAGTGGGTTGCTCGGATTCCAGCACTGGGAATCAATAAATTGGACATCCTCTCAGGAACTTAATCAGAAAGGCGCTAATTGTAAAGACATAAGATGAATAAAATCACGATAAAGGGAAAAAAAACAGCCTAAAAGGGCCGAGAAAACCGAAAGTCAGAACTCCTCTCCCTCTACAGGGGATACAAATTCCTCGTTAGGAATGGAACAAGTCCTAATGGAAGAGGACTGTGTTCCAGTATCTGAAGTAGGCTTTAAAAGGTGGATAATAAAAAAAATTTGGGCAGTTGAAACAACTTGTTCTAACCCAATGTAAAGAAACTAAGAACTTTGAAAAAAGGTTTAATGAAATGTTAAAAAGAATGGACAATATAGAGAGGAATATAAATGAACTCATGAAGTTGAAAAATACAACAGGAGAACTTAGTGAAATATGCACAAGTTTGAATAGCTAAATTGATCAAGTGGAAGAAAGAATATCAGAGGTCGAAGACCAAATTAATGAAATGGAACGAGAAGACAAGAATAGAGAAAAAAGGATAAAAAGGAATGAGCAAAATCTCCAAGAATTAAAAAACTATGTGAAAAGACCTAATCTACGTTTGACAGGTGTACCTGAATGTGATGGAGAGAATGTATCCCAGCTGGAAAATACTCTTCATGATATTATCCAGGAGAATTTTCCCAGTCTAGCAAAGGAGGATACTATTCAACCTCAGGAAATACAGAGAACACCACAAAGATATTCCTTAAGAAGAGCAACCCCTAGACACATAATCGTTAGATTCACCAGGGTTGAAACGAAGGATTTAATACTAAGGGCAGCCAGAGAGAAAGGTCAGGTTACCCACAAAGGGAAGCCTACTAGACTTACAGCAGATCTCTCAGCAGAAACCCTACAAGCCAGAAGAGAGTGGGGGCCGATATTAAACATCCTTAAAGAACAGAACTTTCAGCCCAGAATTTCATATCCTGCCAAACTAAGCTTCACAATTGAAGGGAAATTAAAATCTTTTATGAACAAGCAAGTACTCATAGATTTTATTACCACCAGGCCTGTGTTACAAAAACTTCTGAAATAAGCATTACACACAGAAAGGAACAACCAGTATTAGCCTTTCTAAAAATATACCAAAAAGTAAAGAGCATCAATATAAAGAAGAATTTACATCAACAAATGGATAAAATAGCCAGTTTACATCAAATGGCAGTAATCCTAAATTTAAATCGACTAAATTCCCCAATGAAAAATACAGCCAAAACCTAACGGTACACTACATCTAGACCTATTTTATATCCAAAGATACACAAAGACTAAAAAAAAGGGTTGGAGAAAGATATACCAACCAAATGGAGAACAAAAACAAATAAATAAACAAAAAAAGTTGCAATTCATGCATTTGATAAAACAGTTATCAAAGCAACAAAGATAGAGTGATATAAGGATCAATGCATTGTAACACCCAGATACATAAGACGCATAAAGAGATTTAGACTCAATGAGACAGAAAATTAATAAGGATATCCAGAATCTGAACTAAGATCTGGAACAAGTAAACTTAATAAGCACTTGTAAAGCTCTCCACTTTAGATACATAAAATATACATTCTCTACTTTAAATACACAAAATAATGATCGGCCATTATTAATACCCCTTCATAGAATAAAGCAATATTCCTGTTCTCTTTCCCTCTTTTTCTTTCTCTCTTTTCCTTTCCTTCTTAAAAAAAAAGAAAACTCTCCCCAAACCCAGAATCTCCTATTTCTCTAGTGCCCATGTTAAGAGCTGCAAGAAGTAATCCATAGTTGTGTAACATTTCTCATGAGTCCAGCCTTATGCTAGAACTCACAAAACTCACTGGTCTGGGTGCCCTATTAAACCGGCAATCAGATTTGGAAGGGCAGATTGGCATGTCCATCTGATTGAACGGGACTTGGAAAATGAACCAGACCAGGAGATTCCTGGAAAACGTGATCTGAGCCAGTGCAGTGGGCAGTGGCATGGGAGATTGAATGGATCCCAGTGCCCTATCAGCAGACTACTGGGGTGCCAGTGAGAGAGTAGACCATTCAGCTTGAGGAGAGGAAGAGAGAGAGAGAGAGAGGACAGAGGCTGAGGCAGGGAGCTGGGTGATCAGCTCGGCGGGTCCCACCCTCATAAGGACAAGCAGGGTGGCGATTGGAGGTGCTCAGGGCTGAGAGTTTTGCTGCCATTATCTAGGACGGTGCAGCCCAGTGAAGAAGGGGCGTCCACCACTACAGATGCAATCCACCCCTACTGAAGTACCACCCAGGGCTGATGCAGCCTGCCATTGCCGTGGCAACTTACCATAACAGAGAGACTCCAAAAGCAGGGCGGAGCATACCACAGCAGAATGGAGCCCGTGGCAGAAGGGAAGACCCGCGCTAGTAGGGCAGAGCCCCGGCAGGCAAATAGTGAATAGACTGCCTTCTACCTGGGAAGGACAGTGCAACAGATACTCATAAAGAAAGCCCCAACTCCCTGAGACAGAGCATCTAAGGGGGAAAAAAGAGGCGGTGTTTATGAGTTCTGTTGCAGCAGACATACACACATACTCCCAACAACCCTGAATGAACAATGGAGCTCAAAGCTCAGCACTGGATCTCCGACAAAGCACAGATCATCTCCTCAAGCAGCTCCCTGACCCCTGTATATCCAAAAAGTCACCCCAAAAAAGGACTAATCAGACTGACATTTGGCAGGCATCATTCTGGAACAAAGATAGCAGAAGAAAAAACTGGTAGCATCCCTCATGGTTCTGCAGCTGCTAAAGGTGTACCCCAGAGAAGCAGGGCCTGGAGTGGAACTCAGCACTCATACAGCAGAGGGGCTAGACCATTAGAAGAAAAACTAAGTAACAGAAATACTTTATCATCAACAATCTGGGCATTCACTCAGAGACCCAATTGAAAAATCAGCAACTACTAAGACGACAGGTGGATAAATCCATAAAGATGGGAAGAAACCAGTGCAAAAAGGAGGAAAACACCCGAATCCAAAACAACTCATCTCCTACAAAAGACAAAAACTCCTCACCAGCAAGGGAACAAAGCTGGAAGGAGAATAAGGGTGAAAAAATGACAGAATCAGACTTCAGAAAGTGGATAATGAGAAATTTTAGTGAGCTAAAAGAACATGTCCTATATCAGTGCAAAGAAACTAAGAACCTTGAAAAAAGATTTGAAAAAAGATTCGAAGAAATGATAACAAGAATGGACAACTTAGAGAGGAATATGAATGAATTGAAGGAGCTGGAAAACACAACACGAGAACTTCGTGAAGCATGCACAAGTTTCAACAGCCGAATTGACCAAGCAGAAGAAAGAATATCAGAAGTCGAAGATAAACACAATGAAATAAAACGAGAAACCAAGAATAAAAAAAAGCGCAAAAAGGAATAAACAAAATCTCCAAGAAATGTGGAACTACGTGAAGAGACCCAACCTACGTTTGATAGGTGCACCAGAATGTGATGAAGAGAATAAATCCAAGCTGGAAAACACGCTTTAGAATATTATCCAGAAAAATTTCCCCAACATAGCAAGACAGGTCAATACCCAACTCCAGAAAATACAGAGAACACCACAAAGGTACTCCGCAAGAAGAGCAACCTGAAGACTCATAATCGTCAGATTCGTTAGGATTGAAATGAAGGAGAAAATACTAAGGGCAGCCAGAGAGAAAGGTCGGGTCACCCACAAAGGGAAGCCCATCAGACTGACCACAGATATGTCGGCAGAGACTCTACAAGTCAGAAGAGAGTGGGGGCCAATATTCAACATCCTTAAAGAAAAGAACTTTCAACCCAGAATTTCATATCCAGCCAAACTGAGCTTCACAAGTGAAGGAAAAATAAAATCCGTCAGGAACAAGCAAGTACTCAGAGATTTTGTCACCACTAGTCCTGCTTTACAAGAGCTCCTGAAAGAGGCACTACACATAGAAAGAAACAACCAGTACCAGCCATCCTAAAAGCATACCAAATGTTAAAGAGCATCAACAAAATGAAGAATCTACATGAACCAATGCGCAAAACAGCCAGCTAGCATCAAAATGGCAGTATCAAATTCAGACATAACAATATTAACCCTAAATGTAAATGGGATAAATACACCAATCAAAAGAAACAGACTGGCAAATTGAATATAAAACCAAAATCCATCTGTGTGCTGTATCCAGGAAACCCACCTCAAACGCAAGGATACACAAAGGCTCAAAATCAAGGGATGGAGGAAGATTTACCAAGCAAATGGAGAGGAAAAAAAAGCAGGAGTTGCAATTCTTGTCTCTGATAAAATAGACTTTAAATCAACAAAGATCAAAAGGGACAAATTAGGTCATTACATAATGATAAAAGGATCGATACAACAAGAAAAGCTAATGATCCTAAATATATATGGACCCAATGCAGGAGCACCAAGATATATAAGGCAAGTTCTTAATGACTTATAAAGAGACTTAGATTCCCACACAATAATAGAGGGAGACTTTAACACTCCACTGTCAATATCAGACAGATCAACCAGACAGAAAATTAACAAGGATATCCAGGACTTGAACTCAGACCTGGAACAAGCAATCCTGATAGACATTTACAGAACTTTCCACCCAAAATCCACAGAGTATACATTGTTCTCAGCACCACATCACACCTACTCCAAAATTGACCACATAATTGGAAATAAAGCACTCCTCAGCAAATGGAAAAAAAACTGAAATAATAACAAACAGTCTCTCAGACCATAGTGCAATCAAGTTGGAACTCAGAATTCAGAAAATAACTCAGAACCGCACAACTTCATGGAAACTGAACAACTGGATCTTGAATGTTGATTGGATAACCAATGAAATCAAGGCAGAGATAAAGAAGTTCTTCAAAACCAACGAGAATGAAGACACAACGTACCAGAATCTCTGGGACACATTTAAAGCAGTCTGTAGAGGAAAATATATAGCAATAAGTGCCCACATGAATAGAGTGGAGAGATCCAAAATTGACACCCTATGGTCAAAATTGAAAGATCTAGAGGAGCAAGATCAAGAAAGGTTTAAACCTGGCTTAAGACAAGAAATAACTAAGATCAAAGCAGAACTGAAGGAGATAGAGACAAGAAAAACCCTTTAAAAGATCAATAAATCCAAGAGCTGGTTTTTCAAAAAGATCAACAAAATAGACAGACCACTAGCCAGACTGATAAAAAGAAAAGAGAGAATAACCAAATAGATGCAATAAAAATAGATAATGTGGAAATCACCACAGATTGCGCAGAAATTCAAACCATCATCAGAGAATATTACAAACAACTCTATGCACATAAAGGATTAAACCAAGGAAGAAATGGATAAATTTCTGGAGGCCTGTGTCCTCCAAACCCTAAACCAGGAGGATGCCGAAAATATGAATAGACCAATAACAAGGTCTGAAGTTGAGGCAGCAATTAAGAGCCCACCACACAAAAAATGCCCAGGTGCAGATGGGTTCACAGCCAAATTCTACCAGACACACAAATAGGATCTGGTAGCTTTCCTTCTGAAACTATTCCAAATAATTCAAAAAGAGGGAACCCTTCCCAAATCATTTTATGAGACCAACACCATCCTGATATCAAAACCCGGCAGAGACTCAACAAGAAAAGAAAACTTCAGGCCAATATCCATGATAAACATACATGCAAAAATCTTCAATAAAATACTGGCAAACAGAATGCAACAGCACATTAAAAAACTTATTTACTATGGTGAAGTAGGATTAATCCCGGGGATGCAAGGCTGGTTCAACATACGCAAGTCTGTATATTTAATTCACCACATAAACAGAAGCAAAAACAAAAACCACATGATTATCTCAATTGACGCAGAGAAGGCATTTGACAAAATTCCACAGCACTTTATGCTAAAAACCCTCAATAAACTTGGTATTGATGGAACGTATCTCAAAGTAATAAAAGCTATTTACGACAAACCAACAGCCAATATCATAATGAATGGGCAAAACCTGGAAGCATTCCCTTTGAAATCCGGCACTAGACAAGGATACCCTCTCTCACCACTCCTATTCAACATAATACTGGCAGTTTTAGCCAGAGCAATCAGGCAAGAAAAAGAAATAAAATTGTTTTCAAATAGGAAAAGTGGAAGCCAAATTGTCTTTATTTGCAGACGACATGATAGTATACTTAGAATACCCCATCACCTCAGCCCAAAAGCTCCTGCAACTGATAAGCAACTTCAGCAAAGTCTCAGGATATAAAATCAATGTTCAAAAATCACAAGCATTCCTATACACCAATAACAGACTTAAAGAGAACCAAATCAATAATGAACTGCCATTCACAATTGCTACAAAGAAAATAAAATACCTAGGAATAAAACTCACAAGGAATGTAAGGGATCTCTTTAAGGAAAACTACAAACCACTGCTCAATTAAATAAGAGAGGACACAAAGAGATGGAGAAACATTCCATGTTCGTGGTTAGGAAGAATTAATATCGTGAAAATGGCTATACAGCCCAAAGTAATTTACACATTCAATGCTATCCCCATCAAACTACAATTGAATTTCTTCACAGAACTGGAAAACACCACCATGAACTTCATATGGAACCATAAGTGAGCACGCATAGCCAAGTCAATTCTAAGCAAAAAGAACACAGCGGGAGGCATCACACTACCAGACTTCAAACTATACTTCAAAACTACAGTAATCAAAACAGCATGGTACTGGTACCAAAACAGATATATAGACCAATGTAACAGAACAGAGGCATCGGAGGCAACACAACATATCTACAACCATATAATCTTTGATAAACCAAAGAAAAATAGCAATGGGGAAAGGATTCCCTGTTTAATAAATGGTTTTGGGAAAGCAGGCTAGCCAAGTGCAGGAAGCAGAAACTGGACCCCTTCCTGTCACCTTACACTAAAACTAACTCCAGATGGATTAAAGACTTAAACATAAGACCTGACACGATAAAAATCCTAGAAGAAAATCTAGGCAAAAACATTCAGGGCATAGGAGTAGGCAAGGACTTTATGAGGTAAATACCAAGAGCATTAGCAAAAAAAGCCAAAATAGACAAATGGGTCCTAATCAAACTCCACAGCTTCTGCATGGCAAAAGAAACAGTCACTAGAGTGAATAGGCAACCATCAGAATGGAAAAAAAATCTTTGCAGTTTACGCATCTGACAAAGGGCTGATATCCAGAATTTACAAACAATACAAATAGATTTACAGGGAAAAAACAAGCCCATTTAAAAATGGGCAAAGGATATGGACAGACACTTTACAAAAGAAGACATACATGAGGCCAACAACCACATAACGATAGTCCAGCCTATCGTTGATAGACTGGACTGGGAAAATGTGGCACATATACACCATGGAATATTATGCAGCAATCAAAAATGATGAGTTTGTGTCCATTGTAAAGACATGGATAAATCTGGAGGACATCATTCTCTGCAAGCTGACACAAGAACAGAAAGAGTAATACTGCATATTCTCACTCATAGACGGGTGAGAAAAATGAGAACACATGGACACAGGAATGGGGTCTACTACACACTGGGGTCTATTGGGTGAATGGGGGAGGGATAGCCTGGGGATAAAGGCCAAGTGTGTGTGAAGGGTAGGAAGGCAACAATGCACACTGCCATGTGTGTACATATGCAACTATCTTGCACATTCTGCACATGTAGCCCAAAAACATATAATGCAATAAATTTTTTTTTAAAAAAGATAAAATTTAGCAGTCTGTAGAGGAAATTATATAGCAATAAGTGCCCACATGAGAAGAGTGGCGAGATCCAAAATTGACACCCTATCATCTAAATTGAAAGAGCTAGAGGAGAAAGATCAAAAAACTAAAAACCTAGCCGAAGACAAGAAATAACTAAGATCAGAGCAGAACTGAAGGAGATAGAGACAAGAAAAACCCTTCAAAAAATTAATAAATGCAGGAGCTGGTTTTTCTAGAAGATCAACAAAATAGACAGACTACTAGGCAGACAGATAAAAAAGAAGAGAGAGAACAACCAAGTAGACCCAATAAAAAATGAGAATGGGGAAATGACAACAGATTCCACAGAAATTCAAACCATCATTAGAGAATACTACAAACAGCTCTATGCACATAAACTAGTAAGCCAGGAAGAAATGGATAAACTCCTGGACACCTGTGTCCTCCCAAGCCTAAACCACGAGTAGCCAAATCTATGAATAGACCAATAACAATGTCTAAAGTCGAGGGAGCAATTAAGAGCCTACCACATAAAAAAACCCCAGGTCCAGATGGGTTCACAACCGAATTCTACCAGACACACAAAGAGGAGCTGGTCCCATTCCTTCTGAAACTATTCCAAATAACCCAAAAAGAGGGAACCATTCCAAAATTATTTTATGAGACCAACATCATCCTGATACCATCACCCGGCAGAGACTCAACAAGAAAAAAAAATTTCAGGCCAATATTCATGATGAACATAGATGCAACAATCTTCAATAACATACTGGCAAACCGATTGCAACAGCACATTAAAAAACTTATCCATCATGATCAAGTAGGATTCATCCTGGGCATGCAAGACTGGTTCAACCTACCAAAATCTATAAACGTCATTCACCACATTAACAGAACCAAAAACAAAACTACATGATTACCTCACTTGATGCAGAGAAGGCATTTGAAAAAATTCAACAGCCCTTTATTCTAAAAACTCTCAATAAACTCGGTATTGATGAAACATATCTCAAAGTCATAAAAGCTATTTACGACAAACCAACAGCCAATATCATACTGAATGGGCAAAAACCGGAAGCATTCCCATTGAAATCGGGCACTAGACAAGGATGCCCTCTCTCACCACTCATATTCAACATAGTGCTGGAAGTTCTAGCCAGAGCAATCAGGCAAGAAAAAGAAATAAAGGGTATTCTAATAGGAAAGGTGGAAGCCAAATTGTCTCTATTTGCAGACGACATGATAGTATACCTAGAAGACCCCATCACCTCAGCTCAAAAGCTCCTGAAACTGATAAGCAACTTCAGCAGTCTCAGGATATAAAATCAATGTGAAAAATCACAAGCATTCCTATACACCAATAACAGACTAAAAGAGAACCAAATCAAGAACGAACTGCCATTCACAATTGCTACAAAGAAAATAAAATACCTAGGAATACAACTCACTGGGAACGTAACAGACCTCTTAAAGGAAAACGACAAACCACTGCTTAACGAAATAAGAGAGGACACAAACAGATGAAGAAACATTCCATGTTCATGGTTACAAATAATCAATATCATGAAAATGGCTATACTGCCCAAAGTAATTTACACAATCAATGCTATCCCCATCAAACTACCATTGAATTTCTTCACAGAACTGAAAAAAAAAACACCATGAACCTCATAGGGAACCAAAAGAGAGCCTGCATAGCTCTCTTTGACTGCATAGCCAAGTCAATTATAAGCAAAAAGAACACAGTGGGAGGCATCACACTACGAGACTTCAAACTATACTACAAGGCTACAGTAATCAAAACAGCATGGTACTGGTACCAAAACAGAGATATGTCCCAATGGAACATAACAAGGGCATCGGATGCAACACTACATAGCTACAACCATATAATCTTTGATAAACCAGACAACAACAAGCAATGCGGAAAGAATTCCCTGTTTAATAAATGGTGTTGGGAAAACTGGCTAGCCATGTGCAGAAAGCAGAAACTGGACCCCTCCCTGACACCTTACACTAAAGTTAACTCCAGATGGATTAAAGACTTAAACATAAGACCTGGCACCATAAAAACCCTAGAAGAAAATCTAGGCAAAACCATTCAGGACATAGGAGTAGGCAAGGAATTCATGACCAAAACACCAAAAGCATTGGCAACAAAAGCCAAAATAGACAAATGGGACCTAATCAAACTCCACAGCTTCTGCATGGCAAAAGAAACAGTCACTAGAATGAATCGGCAACCATCAGAATGGGAAAAAATCTTTGCAGTTTAACCGACTGACAAAGGGCTGATATCCAGATTTCACAAATAACTCAAATAGATTAACAGGAAAAAACAAACAAGCCCATTCCAAAATGGGAAAAGGATATGAACAGACACTTTACACAAGAAGAAATACATGAGGCCAACAAACACATAAAAAAATGCTCATCATCATTCGTCATTAGAGAGATGCAAATTAAAACCACATTGTGATACCATCTCACGCCGGTTAGAATGGCGATCATTAAAAAATCTGGAGACAGCAGATGCTGGAGAAAATGTGTAGAAATAGGAACACTCTTACACTGTTGGTGGGAGTGTAAATTAGTTCAACCATTGTGGAAGACAGTGTGGCGATTCTTCCAGGACCTAGAAATAGAAATTCCATTTGACCCAGCAATCCCATTACTGGGTATATATCCAAAGGAAAATAAATCGTTCTACTATAAGGACACATGCACACGAATGTTCATTGCAGCACTGTTTACAATAGCAAAGAACTGGAACCAACCCAAATGCACATCTATGATAGACTGGACTGGGAAAATGTAGCACATATACACCATGGAATATTATGCAGCAATCAAAAATGATGAGTTTGTGTCCTTTGTGAGGACATGGATGAATTTGGAGAACATCATTCTCAGCAAACTGACACAAGAACAGAAAAACAAATACCGCATATTCACACTCATAGGCGGGTGAGAAAAATGAGAACACATAAACACAGGGAGGGGATCTACTACACACTGGGGTCTATTGGGGGAAGGGGGAGGGACAGTTGGGGGGGCTGGGGAGAAATAGCCTGGAGATAAATGCCAAGTGTGGGTGAAGGGGAGGAAGGCAGTGAAGCAGACTGCCATGTGTGTACCTATGCAACTATCTTGCACACTCTGCATATGTACCCCAAATCTTATAATGCAATAAAAATTTAAAAAATTAAAAAAATAGGAAAGGTGGAAGCCAAATTGTCTCTATTTGCAGACGACATGATAGTATACCTAGAAGACCTTATAACCTCAGCCTAAAAACTCCTGAAACTGATAAGCAACTTCAGTAAAGTCTCAGGATATAAAATCAATGTGCAAAAATTACAAGCATTCCTATACACCAATTACAGACTTAAAAAGAACCAAATAAAAAATGAGCTACCATTCACAATTGCTACAAAGAGAACAAAATGCCAAGAAATACAACTCACAAGGAACGTAAGGGACATCTTAAAAAAAAACTATAAACCACTGCTCAATGAAATAAGAGAGGAACAAAACAGATGGAGAAACATTCCATGTTCATAGTTAGGAAGAATCAATATCATGAAAATGGCTATACTGCCCAAAGTAATTTACACAATCAATGCTATCCCCATCAAGCTACCACGGAATGTCCTCACCGAACTGGAAAAAAGCACCATGAACTTCATATGGAATCAAAAGTAAGCCCGCATAGCCAAGTCAATTCTAAGCAAAAAGATCACAGCGGGAGGTATCACACTACCAGACTTCAACGTATACTACAAGGCTACAGTAATCAAAACAGCATGTTACTGGTATGAAAACAGAGATATAAACCAATGGAAAATAACAGAGGCATCAGAGGCAATACAACATATCTACAACCATATAATTTTGATAAACCAGACGAAAACAAGCAATAGAGAAAGAATTCCCTGTTTAATAAATGGTGTTAAAAAAAACTGGTTAGCCACGTGCAGAAAGCAGAAACTGGACCCCTTTCTGACACCTTACACTAAAATTAACTCCAGATGGATTAAAGACTTAAACATAAGACCTGGCACCATAAAAACCCTAGAAGAAAATCTAGGCAAAACCATTCAGGACATAGGAGTAGGCAAGAACTTCATGACCAAAACACCAAAAACATTGGCAACAAAAGCCAAAATAGACAAATGGGACCTAATCAAACTTCACAGCTTCTGCATGGCAATAGAAACAGTCACTAGAGTGAATTGGCAACCAACAGATTGGGAAAAAAATTTTGCAGTTTAGCCAACTGACAAAGGGCTGATATCCAGATTTCACAAATAACTCAAACAAATTTACAGGAAAAAACAAACAAGCCCATTCAAAAATGGGCAAAGGATATGAACAGACACTTTACAGAAGAAGATATACATGAGGCCAACAAACACATGAGAAAATGTTCATAATCACTGGTCATTAGAGAGATGCAAATCAAAACCACCTTTAGATACCATCTCATGCCAGTTAGAATGGCAATCATTAAAAAATCTGGAGACAACAGATGCTAGAGAGGATGTGGAGAAATAGGAACACTTTTACACTGTTGGTGGGAGTGTAAATTAGTTCAACCATTGTGGAAGACAGTGTGGCGATTCGTCAAGGACCTAGAAATAGAAATTCCATTTGACCCAGCAACCCCATTACTGGGTATATATCCAAAGGACTATAAACCATTCTATGATAAGAACACATGTGCAACGAATGTTCATTGCAGCACTTTTTACAATAGCAAAACCTGGAACCAACCCAAATGCCCAATGATGATAGACTGGACTGGAAAAATGTTTCACATATACACCATGGAATATTATGCAGCAATCGAAAATGATGAGTTTATGTTCTTTGTAAGGACCTGGATGAATCTGGAGAACATCATTCTCAGCAAACTGACACAAGAACAGAAAAGGAAATACCACATATTCTCACTCATAGGCGGGTGAGAACAATGAGAACATATGGACACAGGAAGGGGTCTACTACACACTGGGGTCTATTGGGGAAAATAGGGGAGGGTCAGCGGGGGGACGAGATGGGGAGAAATAGCCTGGGGAGAAATGCCAAATGTGGGTGAAGGGGAGGAAGGCAGCAAAACACACTGCCATGTGTGTACCTATGCAACTATCTTGCACGTTCTGGACATGTACTCCAAAATCTAAAATGCAATAAAAATTTTTAAAAAAAATTATAGCGAAAAGAGAAAGAAAATTTCAGGCAAGGGAAGGCAGAAAATAAAGGCAATTCCAGGCAAGGCAATTCCAGGTAAGGCACAGCAAGGCACCACAAGAAAAAAATGTCCTAGGCAAGGCAATTTCAGGCGAAAAAACGCAAGGCAAGGCAATTCGAAGCAAGGCAATTCCAGTCAAGGCGAGGGAAGACAAGGCAATTCCAGGCAAGGCTATTCCAGGAATAGCAAGGCAGGGCAATTCCAGGAAAGGAGAAGCAAGGGAAGGCAAGGCAATGCAATGCAAGGCTATTGCAAGCAAGGAAATTCCTGGCAAGGCAAGGCCAGGCAGTTTTAGGCAAGAGAATTCTAGGCAAGGCAAGGGAAGTGTAGGCAGCGCAATTCTAGGCAAGGCAATTCCAGGAAAGTCAATTCCAGGCAAGAAAAGCAAGGCAATGAAAATCAATTCTGAAAAGTCAATTTCAGGCAAAGCAAGGCAAGACAAGGCAAGGCAGTGTCATTTCAAGCGGGAATATTTCATGGAAGTTAAGGCAAGGCAGGTCAGTTCCTGGCAAGATAAGGCAAGGCAATTATAGAAAAGGCAATCCAGGAAAGCCAAGGCAAGCCAATGCAAAAAAATTCCAGATAAGGCAATTCCAGGGTAGGAAAAACAAAGAAACGCAAAAAATTCCAGGCAAGTCAAGGAAAGGCAAGGAAAAGAAGGTCAGGGCAAGAAAAGGCAATTTAATTCCGGGCAAGGCAAATCTAGGCAGGGCAAGGCAAATCTAGGCAAGGCAAGGCAAGACAAGCAAGGAAGGCAAAACCAGGCAAGGCAGTTCCAGGCAACGCAAGGCAAGAAAAGGCAATTTCAGGCTAGGAAATTGCAGAAAAGACAATTTCAGGCAAGGAAAGGCCAGACAAGGCAATTCCAGAAATGGTGGTTCTATGTAAGGCAATGCATGGGAACTCCAGGAAAGACAAATCCAGGCAATTCAAATAGAGGAAATACAAAGCAAGTTAATTCTAGGCTAGGCAATTCCAGACAAGAAAACGCAAGGCAATTCCAGGAAAGACAATTCCAGGCAAATCCAGGAAATTCAAGGCAATTCCAGGCAAGGCAAGACAAGAAAAGGCAAGGCAAGGCAAGACAAAACAAGGCAATCCCAGGCAAGAAAATTCCTGGCAAAACAAGTCAATGCAACGCAATTCCAGGCAAGTAAATTCGATACAAGGCTAGGAGAAACAATTGCAGATAAGGAAAATCCAGGCAAGTTAAAGCAAGTCATGGAAATTCCAGGCAGGGCAAGGCAAATCAGGGCACCTGCAGGCAAGGCAAGGCAGGGCAATTTTAGGCAAGTTAATTAAAGACAATGCAAGGCAAAACAAGACAATTCTAGGCAAGCAAAAGCGAGGCAATTCCAGACAGCGCAATCTTAGGCTTGGCAAGTAAAGGGAAAGCAAAAAAATTTTCAGCAAGGCTAAAATATTCTGGTCCAGGGAATGCAAGTCAATGCAGAACAAGGCAAGACAGCACAATTCCAGGCAAGGCAATTCGGGGTAAGGAAAAGCAAGGCCAAGCAGGGCAACTTCAGGCAAGGCAATTCAAAACAAAGCAAGGGAGGGAAATTCCGAGAAAGGCAATTCGAGGAAAGACAAGGCAAGGCAAAATAGGGCAATTCAAGGCAAGGCGATTTCAGGCAAGGCAAAGCAAGGCAACGCAATTCCAGACAAGGCAAAGCAAGACAAGGAACAGAAAGTCCATGCAAGTCCATTTCAGGCAAGGCAATTCCATGCAAGGCAAGGCAAGGCAATGCAAGGCAATTTCAGGAAAGTCAATTCCAGGCAAGGAAAACAAGGCAATGAAAGGCAATTCTAAGAAAGTTAATTCCAGTCAAGGAAAGGAAAGGCAATTTTAAACAATGCAAGGCAAAACACTGCAATTTTAGGCAAGCAAATTTTAGACAAGGTAATGCAAGGCAGGTCAGTTACTGGCAAGCCAAGGCAAGGCAATTATAAAAAAGGCAATTTCAGGCAAGGAAAGGTAAGCCAGGGAAAAATAATTCCAGACAGGTCAATTCCAGGCTAGGAAAAGCAAGGCAACGCAAAAAATGTTTAAGCAAGGCAAGGAAATTTCAGGCAAGTCAAGAAAAGGCAAAGCACAGAAAGGCAAAACAAGCAAAGTAAAGGCAATTTCAGGCAAGGCAAATCTAGGCAAATCAAGGAACAGCAAGGCAAGGCAATGCAAGACAAGGCAAGACTAAGCAAATCCAGGCAAGGCAGGTTCAGGCAAGGCAAGGCTAGGCAAGGCAATTTCAGTCTAGGCAATTGCAGAAAAGGGAATTTCAGGCAAGGCAAGGCAAGACAAGGCAACTCCAGGCAAGGCAATTCCATGTGTGGCAATGCAGGACAATTCCAGAAAAGGCAAATCCAGGCAAGGCAAGGAAAGCCTATTCCAGGCAAGGCTATTCCAGGCAAGGCAATGACATGCAATGCAAGGCAAGGCAAGGAAAACAATTCCAGGGAAAAAAATTCCAGGCAAGGCAAGGAAAGGCAAGGCATAAAATTTCAGGTAAAAAAATTCCAGTTAAGGCAAGGCAAGAAAAGGCAAGGCAAGGCAAAAACATTCCGGGCAGGAAAATTTCTGTCAAGGCAAGGCAATACAATTCAAGGCAATTTCAAGCAAGAAGATTACAGGCAAGGCAAGGAAAGGTAGGACAATTCTTAGAAAGGCAATTCCAGGCAAGGCAGGGCAAGGGTATGTAGGGCAAATTTAGGCAGTGCTCTTTTATTCAAAACAAGGCAATGCAAGGCAATTTTAGGAAAGTCAATTTTAGGCATGAAAGGCAAGGCAAGGCAAGGCAATTCCCAGAAATTTAAGGCAAGATAAGTCAATCCCAGGCAGGGAAATTCCAGGCGAGGCAAGGCAAGTCAGGGCAATTCCAGGCAGAGCAACTTCAGGAAAAGAAATTTCAGACAAGAAAAGGCAAGGCAATTCTATACAAGGCAAGCCAAGGCAAGGAAATTCCAGACAGGGCAACTTCAGGGTAGGCAAGGCAATGCAAGAAAATTTCCAACAAGTCATGGGAATTCCAAGGAAGACAGTTTCAGGAAAAGCAAGGCAAGGCAAGACAATTCTAGTCAAGGTATTTCCAGTCAACGTAAGGTAAGGAAAGGCAACGCAAATCTAGGCAAAGCAATTTTAAGCAAGGTGGGGAAATTCCAGTCAAGACAATTGCCGGAAAGGCAATTCCAGGTAAGGCAACACAAGACAAGACAGGGAAAGTCAATCCCAGGCAAAGAAATTCCAGCTATGGCAAAACAAGGCCATTCTAGAAAAGGCAATTCCATAAAATGTAGTTCCAGTCAACGTAAGGTAAGTAAAGGCAACGCAATTCTAGGCAAAGCAATTTTAAGCAAGGTAGGGCAATTCCAGTCAAGACAATTGCCAGAATGGAAATTCCAGGAAAGGCAATGCAAGACAAGGCAGGGAAAGTCAATTTCAGGCAAACCAATTCCAGCTATGGCAAAACAAGGCCATTATAGACAAGGCAATTCTAGTCAAGGCAAGTCAAGACAAAGCAAGGCAAGGCAATCCTTGGCAAGGCAATTCCAGGTGAGGAAAGGCAAGGCAAGGCAATTCTAAACAAGGTAACTCCAGTCAACACAAGGCAAGACAAGGCAATTCCAGGCAAGTGTATTCCAGTGAAGGCAAGGCAGGGCAATTTCAGGCAAGAAGAAACAAGACAATGCAAGGAAATTTTAGGCAAGGCAATTCCAGTAAAGCAAGGCAAGACAATTCTAGGCAAGAAAATTTCAGGCAAGGCAAGGCAAGACAAAACAAGACACGGCAATGCCTAACAAGGCAATTCCAGGCAAGAAAAGCAAGAAAAGGCAAGGAAAGGCAATGCAATTCTAGGCAATGCAATTGCAGGAAATGCAATTCCAGGCAAGAAAAGGCAAGACAACGTAGAGAGGCAATTCCAAGCAAGGCAATTCTAGGCTAGGCAAGGCAAAACAAGGGAAGGCAGCGCAATTCTAGGTAAAAAATTTCAGGCTAAACAGGGAAATGCGATGTGGGGCAATTTCCAGCAAGACTCTTTTAGTCAAGGCGAGGCAACACAAGGCAATTTCAGGAAAGTAAATATTAAGCATGGAAACGCAAGTCAAGGCAAGGCAATTTCAGGCTAGACAATTCCAGGCAACGCAAGGCAAGGCAATAAAAATTCAGGCAAGAAATTTTTATCCAAGACAATTGAGACAAGGCAATCCCACACTAGAAAAGGCAAGGTAATGCAAGGCAATTACAAGACAGACAATTCCAGGCAAAGCAATTCTAGGCAAGGCAAGCAAAGACAAGGCAATACCAGGAAGGCAATTCCAGGCAAGGCAAGGCGAGGGAAGGCAAGGCAAGACAATTTGAAGCAAGGCAATTTCAGTCAAAACAAGGGAAGACAAGGCAAATCTAGGCAAGGCTATTTCAGGGAAGGCAAGATAGGAAAATTTCAAGCAAGGCAAAGAAAGACAAAGCAAGGTGATTCCAGACAAGGCAATTTCAGGCAAGGCAAGTTAGGGCAATAGTAGTCAGTGCAATTTTAGGCAAGGCAGGGCAATTTTAGGCAGGATAATTAAAAGCAATGCAAGGCAAGGCAGGACATTTCTAGGCAAGTCAAGACAAAGTAAAGCAATTTTTGACAGGGCAATTCTGGCTAGGCAAGAAAAGGCAATGCAAGAAAATTCCCAGCAAGGCAAGAAAATTCTAGGAAAGGAAATTCAAGCTTGTCAAAACAAAATAAGGCAGGATAATTCCAGGCAAGGCAACTCGAGGTGAGAAAAGGGAAGGCAAAGCAGAACAATTCCAGGCAAGGCAATTTGAGACAAGGCAAGGCAGGAAAATTTCAAGCAAGGCAATTCGAGGACAGGCCAGGAAAGGCATGCAGGGAAATTTCAGGCAGAACTTTTCCAGGCCAGGGAAGAAAAGGCAATGCAAGAAAATTCCAAGCCAGGTTAAAAAATTTTAGACAAGAGAATTCAAGGCAAAGAAAAACAAGGCAATTGAGGCCAATGCCAGGCAAGGAAATTCGAGAAAATACAAGGCAGGAAAATTCCAAGAAAGGTAATTCGAGGCAAGGCAAAGCAAGGCAAGGGAAGACAATAAAGGGCAATTCCAAGCAAGGCAATTTCAGGCAAGACAATACAAGGCAAGGCAATTTCAGACAAGTAATTCCAGGCAAGGCAAGGAAATGCAGTTCCAGGCAAGACAAAACGAGGCAAGGCAATGCAATTATAGGCAAGGCAATACAATTATAGGCAAGGCAATTCAATTATAGGCAAGGTAATTCCAGGCAAGACAAGGCAATTTCAGGCAAGGCAATTTCTGTCAATGGAAGGCAAAACAATTACAGGAAAAAAATGCCACAAAAGCAATTCCAGGCAAGCCAAGGCAAGACAAAGCAGGGAAAGCTATTTTTAGGGAAGGCAATTCCAGCTAAGGCAAAGCAGGACAATTCCAGGCAAGGCAATTCCAGTCAAGGCAAGGTAAAACAATGCAAGGCAAGACAATCCTAGGCAAGGAAATTTCAGGCGAGGAAACACAAGGCAAGGGAATTCGAAGCAAGGCGATTTCAGTCAAGGCAAGGCAAGAAAAGATATTTTCACGCAAGGCTATTCCAGTGAAAGCAAGTCAGGGCAATTCCAGGCAAGAAAAAGCAAGGCAATGCAAGAAAATTCCAGGCAAGGCTATTCCACGTAAGGCAAGGCAGGGAAATTTCGGGAAATGCAAATTGAGACAAGAAAATGCAAGGCAATTTCAGGCAAGGCAAGGCAAGGCAAGAAACTTCCAGGCTTGACCATACCAGGCAAGGAAAGTCAAGGCAAGAAAACTTTAGGAAAGGCGATTTAAAGCAAGTTCAGAAAAATTTTTAAAAAATCAGGCAAGGCAATAAAGAAAAGACAATGCAAGGAAATTTCACACAAAAAAACTCCTGACAAGAAAGTCAATGTAAGGCAATTCCAGGCATGAAAATTTCAGGCAAGGCTATGCAAGGAAATTGCATGCAAGAGAAATCAAGGCAAAGCAAGGCAAGGCAATTTCAGGCAATACAAGAAAAGGCAGGGCAATTTCAGGTAAAACAAGGAATGCAGGGAAATTCCAGACAATGCAAGGCAAAGCAAGACAATTATAGGCAAGGCAATTCGAGGTAAATAAAGGCAAGGCAAAGCAGAAAATTTCGTCAAGGCAAGGCAGAAAAATTTGAAGCAAGGCAATTTGAGGCAAGGCAAGAAATAAAAAGCAATTCCAGGCAGGGCGATTTCAGGCAATGCAAGAGAAGACAAGGCAAGGCAATTGCAGACAAAATCATTCCATGCAAGGCAAGAAAAGGCAATTCCAGGAAAGACAATTCCAGGCAAGGCAAGGTAATACCAGGCAATGTAATTCTAATCAAGGCAATTACTGGCAAGACAAGGCAATGCTGAGCAAGGCAATTTCAGGCAAGGCAATCCCTGGCAATGCAATGAAAGGCAATTCCAGGCAAGGCAAGGCAAGACAACTCAAGCCAAGGCAATTTCAGTTAAGGCAAGGCAAGGAAACCCAAGGCAAAGCAATCCTAGTAAAGGCAATTTCAGGTGAGAAAAGACAAGGCAAGGCAATTCAAAGCAAGTCAATTTCAGTCAAGGCAAGGAAAGACAAGGCAATTCCACGCAAGGCTATTCAAGGGAAGTCGAGGCAGGGCAATTCCAGGCAAGGAAAAGAAAGCAATTCAAGAAAATTTCAGGCAAAACAATTCCAAATAAGGCAAGGCAAGAAAATTCCAGGCAAGGTAATTCCAGGCAATGCAAGGCAAAACAAGGCAAGGCAAAACAATACCAAACAATTCAATTCCAGACATGACAATGCAAGGGCAGGAAAGGCAAGGCATTGCAACGAAGGACAATTCGAGGCAAGGCAAGGTAAGACAATGCAGAGAAAGGCAATTACCTGCAAGGCAATTTTAGATTATAAAATGCAAGTCAGTTCCAGGAAAGGCAACTCAAGGCAATGCAAGGCAAAAAATTTCCGGGCAATACAACTGATGGAAAGGTAATTCCAGGAAAATTAAGAAATGAGAAGGCAGGAAAAGGAAACCCCAGACAAGGCAATTCCAGGTAAAACAATGCAAGGCAATTCCAGAAAAGGCAACTACAAACAAGAGAGGAAAGGCAGTGCAATGGAAGGCAATTCCAAGCAAGGCAAAACAAGGCAACTCAAGGCAAGCCAAGGCAATTCCAAACAGGACAATTCCAGGCAAGGAAATCCCATGCAAGAAAACGGAAGGCAATGCAAGGAAATTGCGAGAAAGTCATTTCCAGGCAAGGAAAGGCCAGGCAAATTCAGGCAAGGCAAGGCAATTCCAGACAAGAAAATTGCAAAAAAAAAAAAAAAAATAAATAAATACACTCAGGAAATTTAAGGAAAGAGAAGGCAAGGAAAGTCAAACTCAGGCAAGGCATCTTCAGGTAAAACAATGCAAGGCAATTCCATGGAAGGCAACTCCAGACATGGAAAGGTAAGGCGATTTTAAGAAGACAACTCAAGGTAAGGGGATACAGAACAACGCAAAACAATTCCAATGAAGGCAAGAGAAGACATGGCTATTCCAGGCAAGAAAATTCCAGGCAATGCAAGACAAAGAAAGGCAAAAAAAATTTCAGGTAAGGAAATTCAAGACAATGCAATGCAATGAAAGGCAAGGCAAGGACACACCAGGCAAGGGAATTTCAGGCAAGGCAAGGCATTGCAATGCAAGGCAATTCCAAGCAAGAAAATTACAGGCAAGGCAAGAAAAGGCAAGGCAAGGCAAGGCAAAACAAGGAGATTCCAGGCAAGGCAATTTCAGGCAAGGCAAGGCAATGCAAGGCAATTTCAAGAAAAAAAATTGCAGGCAAGGCAAGTCAAGGCAGGAAATTTCTAAGCAAGGAAATTTCAGGCAACCCAGGGCAAGTGTATGAAGCAAAGTTTAGGCAAGGCTCTTTTACACAAGGCAAGACAATGCAAGATAATTTCAGGAAAGTCAATTTAAGACGTGACAAGTCAAGGCAAGGAAAGGTAATTTCAGTAAATGCAAGACAAGGCAGGGCAATTTCAGGCAGGACAATTTCAGGCAAGGCAGGCAAGTTTGGAGTTGTAAGGCAGGACAACTCCAAACAAGGCAAGGCAAGGGAAGTAAATTTCAGGCAAGGCAAGGCAAGACAAGGCAAGGCAATTACAGACAGGGAAATTTCAGGCTGGGCAAGAAAAGAAAATAAAAAAGGCTATAACAAGGCACCGAAAATCCATGCAAGGCATTATCAGGCAAGACAAGGTAAGGCAATTCTAGACAAGGTATTTCCAGGCAAGGCAAGATAAGGCAATTCGAGGCGAGGCAATTTCAGTCAAGGCAAGGTAAGGAAGACAATGTAATTTGAGGCAAAGCAATTTTAAGCTAGGCAAGAAAATGTAAGAAAAGGCAATTCCAGGCAAGAAAATTTTTGGCAATAAAAAGAAGGGATATTCCAGGCAAGGCAATTGCCAGAAAGGCAATTCCAGGCAAGGTAAGGCAAGACAAGGCTGGGAAAGGCAATTCCAGGCAAGGCAATTCCAGCAAAAAAAGGCAAGGCAATTCCAGGAAACGCAACACCAGTCAAGGAAAGGCAAGGCAACGCAAGGCAAGGCAATTCTAGGCAAGGCAATTCCAGGTAAGGGAAGACAACGCAAGACAAAGCACTTTGATTTTATTTTTATTTTATTTTTAATTTTTTTAATTTTTTAAATTTTTATTGCATTATAGGATTTGGGGTACATGTGAAGAAAGTGCAAGATAGTTGCATGGGTACACACATGGCAGTGTGTTTTGCTGCCTTCCTCCCATTCACCCACACTTGGCATTTATCACCAGGCTAACCCTCCCCAGCCCTCCCCCAATGTCCCTCCCCCATTACCCCAGTAGACCCCAGCGTGTAGTAGACACCCTCCCTGTGTCCATTTGTTCTCATTTTTCTCACCCGCCTATGAGTGAGAATATGCAGTATTTCTTTTTCTGTTCTTGTGTCAGTTTGCTGAGAATGATGTTCTCCAGATTCATCCATGTCCTTACAAAGAACATAAACTCATCATTTTTGATTGCTGCATAATATTCCATGGTGTACATGTGCCACATTTTACCAGTTCAATCTATCATCGATGGGCATCTGGGTTGGTTTCAGGTCTTTGCTATTGTAAACAGTGCTGCAATGAATATGCGTGTGCATGTGTCCTTATAGTAGAACGATTTATAGTCCTTTGGATATATACCCAGTAATGGGATTGCTGGGTCAAATGGAATTTCTATTTCTAGGTCCTTGAGGAATTGCCACACTGTCTTCCACAATGGTTGCACTAATTTCCACTCCCACCAACAGTGTAAGAGTGTTCCTATTTCTCCACATCCTCTCCAGCATCTGCTGTCTCCAGATTTTTTAATGATTGCCATTCTAATTGGCATGAGATGGTATCTCAATGTGGTTTAGCTTTGCGTCTCTCTGATGTCCAGTGATGATGAGCATTTTTTCATGTGTTTGTTGGCCTCATGTATGTCTTCTTTTGTAAAGTGTCTGTTTATATCCTTTGCTCATTTTTGAATGGGCTTGTTTGTTTTTTTCCTGTAAATCTGTTTGAGTTCTTTGTAAATTCCGGATATCAGCCCTTTGTCCAATGTGTAAACTGCAAAGAATTTTTCCCATTCTGATGGTTGCCGATTCACTCCAGTGACTGTTTCTTTTGCCATGCAGAAGCTGTGGAGTTTGATTAGGTCCCATTTGTCTATTTTGGCTTTTGTTGCCAATGCTTTTGGTGTTTTTGTCATGAAGTCCTTGCCTACTCCTATGTCCTGAATGGTTTTGCCTAGATATTTTATAGTATTTTTATCGTGTCAGGTCTTATATTTAAGTCTTTAATCCAACTGGAGTTAATAGTGTAAGGTGTCAGGAAGGGTTCCAGATTCTGCTTTCTGAACAAGGCTAGCCAATTTTCCCAACACAGTTTATTTCTTTTATTTATTTATTTTAATTTTTATTGCATTACAGGATTTGGGGTACATGTGCAGAACGTGCAAGATAGTTGCATAGGTACACACAAGGCAGTGTGTTTTTCTGCCTTCCTCCCCTTCACCCACACTTGGTATTCATCCCCAGGCTACCCCCCCAGCCCCCCCCAGCTATCCCTCCCTCATTTCCCCCAACAGTCCCCAGTGTATAGTAGACCGCCTCTCTGTGTCCATGTGTTCTCATTTTTCTCACCCACCTATGAGTGAGTATATGTGGTATTTCTTTTTCTGTTCTTGTGTCAGTTTGCTGAGAATGATGTTCTCCAGATTCATCCATGTCCTTACAAAGGAAACAAACTCATCATTTTTGATTGCTGCATAATATTCCATGGTGTATATGTGCCACATTTTCCCAGTCCAGTCTATCATCGATGGGCATTTGGGTGGTTCCAGGTCTTTGCTATTGTAAACAGTGCTGCAATGAACATTCGTGTGCATGTGTCCTTATAGTAGAACGATTTATAGTCTTTTGGATAGATACCCAGTAATGGGATTGCTGGGTCAAATTGAATTTCTATTTCTAGGTCCCTGAGGAATCGCCACACTGTTTTCCACAATGGTTGAACTAATTTACATTCCCACCAACAGTGTAAGAGTGTTCCTATTTCTCCACATCTTCTCCAGCATCTGCTGTCTCCAGATTTTTTTTTTGAACAAAATTATGTTTCTTTTATTTGAGAATGTAAAACTGCCTTTTTACCACGATATGGATTTGTATGTAATTTTTAATTACATTTTATGTTTTGAGTTACACACGTGGCAGTGTGATTTTCTGCCTTCCTCCCCTTCACCCACATCTGGCATTTCTCCCCATACTATCCCTCCCCAGCTCCCCACCACACTGTCCCTCCCCTATTCCCCCCAATAGACCCCAGTGTGTAGTGCTCCCCTTCCTGTGTCCATGTGTTCCCATTGTTCATCACCTGCCTATGAGTGAGAATATGTGGTATTTCATTTTCTGTTCTTGTGTCAGTTTGCTGAGAATGATGTTCTCCAGATTCATCCATGTCCCTATAAAGGACACGAACTTATCATTTTTGATTGCTGCATAATATTCCATGGTGTATATGTGCCACATTTTCCCAGTCCAGTCTATCGTCGATGGGCATTTGGGTTGGTTCCAGATCTTTGCTATTGTAAACAGTGCTGCAATGAACATTCGTGTGCATGTGTCCTTATAGTAGAACAATCTATAGTCCTTTGGATATATAGCCAGTAATGGGATTGCTGGGTCAAATGGAATTTCTATTTCTAGGTCCCTGAGGAATCACCGCACTGTCTTCCACAATGGTTGAACTAATTTACTCTCCCACCAACAGTGTAAACGTGTTCCTATTTCTCCACATCCTCTCCAGCATCTGTTGTCTCCAGATATTTTTCATGATCACCATTCTAACTGGCATGAGATGGTATCTCAATGTAGTTTTGATTTGCATTACTCTGATGACCAGTGATGATGAGCATTTTTTCATATGTTTGTTGGACTTATGTATGTCTTCTATTGTAAAGTGTCTGTTCATATTCTTTGCCCATTTTTGAATGGGCTTGTTTGTTTTTTCTCGTAAATCTGTTTGAGTTCTTTGTAAATTCTGGATATCAGCCCTTTGTCAGATGGGTAAACTGCAAAAATTTTTTCCCATTCTGTTGGTTGCCGATTCACTCTATTGACTGTTTATTTGGCCATGCAGAAGCAGTTTCATAAGGTCCCATTTGTCTATTTTGGCTTTTGTTGCCAATGCTTTTTGTGTTTTGGACATGAAGTCCTTGCCTACTCCTATGTCCTGAATGGTTTTGCCTCGATTTTCTTCTAGGGTTTTTCTTTTAATTTTTATTGCATTATAGGTTTTGGGGTACATGTGCAGAACGTGCAAGATAGTTGCATAGGTACACTCATGGCAGTGTGTTTTGCTGCCTTCCTCCCGTTCACCCACACTTGGTATTCATCCCCAGGCTATCACCCCCAGCCCCACCCGCTGTCCCTCCCACATTTCCTCCAACAGTCCCAAGTGTATAGTAGACCGCCTCTCTGTGTCCATGTGTTCTCATTTTTTTTACCCACCTATGAGTGAGTATATGCAGTATTTCTTTTTCTGTTCTTGTGTCAGTTTGCTGAGAATGATGTTCTCCAGATTCATCCATGTCCTTACAAAGGACACAAACTCATCATTTTTGATTGCTGCATAATATTCCATGGTGTATATGTGCCACATTTTCCCAGTCCAGTCTATCATCGATGGGCATTTGGGTTGGTTCCAGGTCTTTGCTATTGTAAACAGTGCTGCAATGGACATTCGTGTGCATGTGTCCTTATAGTAGAACGATTTATAGTTTTTGGATAGATACCCAGTAATGGGATTGCTGGGTCAAATGGAATTTCTATTTCTAGGTCCCTGAGGAATTGCCACACTGTCTTCCACAATGGTTGAAATAATTTACACTCCCACCAACAGTGTAAGAGTGTTCCTATTTCTCCACATCCTCTCCAGCATCTGTTGTCTCCAGATTTTTTAATGATCGCCATTCTACTTGGTGTGAGATGATATCTTAATGTGGTTTTGATTTGAATCTCTCTAATGACCAATAATGATGAGCACTTTTTCATATGTTTGTTGGACTCATGTATGTCTTCTTTTGTACAGTTTCTGTTCATATCCTTTGCCCATTTTTGAATGGGCTTGTTTGTTTTTTTTCTGTAAATCTGTTTGAGTTCTTTGTAAATTCTGGATATCAGCCCTTTGTCAGATGTGTAAACTGCAAAGATTTTTTCCCATTCTGATGGTTGCCGATTCACTCTAGTGACGGTTTCTTTTGCCGTGCAGAAGCTGTGCAGTTTGATTAGGTTCCATTTGTCTATTTTGGCTTTTGTTGCCAATGCTTTTGGTGTTTTGTTCATGAAGTCCTTGCCTACTCCTATGTCATGAACGGTTTTGCCTAGATTTCCTTCTAGGGTTTTTATGGTGTCAGGTCTTACATTTAAGTCTTTAATCCATCTGGAGATAATTTTGGTGTAAGGTGTCAGAAAGGGGTCCAGTTTCTGCTTTCTGCACATGGCTAGCCAGTTTTCCCAACACCATTTATTAAATAGGGAATCCTTTCCCCATTGCCTGTTTTTGTCTTGTTTATCAAAGATAATATGGTTGTAGATATGTTGTGTTGCCTCCGATGCTTCTGTTCTTTTCCATTGGTCTATATCTCTATTTTGGTACCAGTACCTTGCTGTTTTGATTACTGTAGCCTTGTAGTATAGTTTGAAGTCTGGTAGCGTGATACCTCCCGCTGTGTTCTTTTTGCTTAGAATTGACTTGGCAATGCGGGCTCTATTTTGGTTCCATATGAAATTCATGGTGGTATTTTCCAGTTCTGTAAAGAAATTCAATGGTAGTTTGATGGGGATAGCATTGATTGTGTAAATTACTTTGGGCAGTATAGCCATTTTCACAATATTGCTTCTTCCCAACCACGAACATGGAATGTTTCTCCATCTGTTTGTGTCCTCTCTTATTTCGTTGAGCAGTTGCTTGTAGTTTTCCTTAAAGAGGTCCCATACATTCCTTGTGAGTTGTATTCCTAGGTATTTTATTTTCTTTGTAGCCATTGTGAATGGCAGTTCATTCTTAATTTGGTTCTCTTTAAGTCTGTTATTGGTGTATAGGAATGCTTGTGATTTTTGCACATTGATTTTATATCCTGAGACTTTGCTGAAGTTGCTTATCAGTTTCAGGAGCTTTTGAGCTGAGGTGATGGGGTCTTCTAGGTATACTATTATGTCGTCTGCAAATAGAGACAATTTGGCTTCCACCTTTCCTATTTGAATACCCTTTATTTCTTTTTCTTGCCTGATTGCTCTGGCTAGAACTTCCAGTACTATGTTGAATAGAAGTGGTGAGCGAGGGCATCATTGTCTAGTGCCGGATTTCAAAGGGAATGCTTCCAGTTTTTGCCCATTCAGTATGATATTGGCTGTTGGTTTGTCGTAAATAGCCTTTATTATTTTGAGGTATGTTCCATCAATACCAATTTTATTGAGAATTTTTAGCATAAAGGGCTGTTGAATTTTGTCAAATGTCTTCTCTGCATCAATTGAGATAATCATGTGGTTTTTGTTTTTGCTTCTGTTTATGTGGTGAATTACATTTATAGACTTGCATATGTTCAACCAGTCTTGTTTCCCCGGGATGAATCCTACTTGATCATGATGGATAAGTTTTTTAATGTGCTGTTGCAATCGATTTGCCAGTATTTTATTGAAGATTTTGCATCTTTGTTCATCATGGATATTTGCCTGAAGTTTTCTTTTTTTGTTGAGTCTCTGCCGGGTTTTGGTATCTGGATGATGTTGGTATCATAAAATGATTTGGGAAGGGTTCCCTCTTTTTGGATTATTTGGAATAGTTTCAGAAGGAATGGTACCAGATCCTCTTTGTGTGTCTGGTAGAATTCGGCTGTGAACCCATCTGGACCTGGGCTTTTTTGTGTGGTAGGCTCTTAATTGCTGCCTCAACTTCTGACCTTGTTATTGGTCTATTCATAGTTTCGGCTTCCTCCTGGTTTAGGCTTGGGAGGACACAGGCGTCCAGGAATTTATCCATTTCTTCCTGATTTACTAGATTGTGTGCATAGAGTTGTTTGTAGTATTCTCTGATGATGGTTTAAATTTCTGTGGAATCTGTGGTGATTTCCCCTTTATCTTTTTTATTGCATCTATTTGGTTGTTCTCTCTTTTGTTTTTTATCAGTCTGGCTAGTGGTCTCTCTATTTTGTTGATCTTTTCGAAAAACCATCTTTGGTTTTATTGATTTTTTGAACGGTTTTTCTTGTCTCTATCTCCTTCAGTTCTGCTCTGATCTTAGTTATTTCTTGTCTTCGGCTAGGTTTTGAGCTTTGTTGATCTTTCAATTTTGACGATAGGGTGTCAATTTTGGATCTCTCCACTCTTCTCATGTGGGCACTTATTAGTATATATTTTCCTCTACAGACTGCTTTAAATGTGTCCCAGCGATTCTGGTACATTGTGTCTTCGTTCTCGTTGGGTTTGAAGAACTTTTTTATTTCTGCCTTCATTTCATTGTTTATCCAATCAACATTCAAGAGCCAGTTGTTCCGTTTCCATGAAGCTTTGCGGTTCTGAGTTATTTTCTGAATTCTGAGTTCCAACTTGATTGCATTATGGTCTGAGAGACTGTTTTTTATGATTTCCGTTGTTTTGCATTTGCTGAGGAGTGCTTTACTTCCAATTATGTGGTTAATTTTGGAGTAGGTGTGATGTGGTGCTGAGAAAAATGTATATTCTGTGGATTTGGGGTGGATAGTTCTGTAAATGTCTATCAGGTTTGCTTGTTCCAGGTCTGAGTTCAAGTCCTGGATATCCTTGTTAATTTTCTGTCTGGTTGATCTGTCTGCTATTGACAGTGGAGTGTTAAAGTCTCCCACTATTATTGGGTGGGAGTCTAAGTCTCTTTGTAAGTCATTAAGAACTTGCCTTATATATCTGGGTGCTCCTACATTGGGTACATATATATTTAGAATCGTTAGCTCTTCTTGTTGTATCGATCCTTTTACCATTATGTAATGACCCTCTTTGTCCCTTTTGATCTTTGTTGCTTTAAAGTCTATTTTGTCAGAGATGAGAATTGCAACTCCTGCTTTTTTTTGCTCTCCTTTTGCTTGGTAAATCTTCCTCCATCCTTTTATTTTGAGCCTTTGTGTATCTTTGCGTGTGAGGTGGGTTTCCTGGATACAGCACACTGATGGCTTTTGGTTTTTTATCCAATTTACCAGTCTTTTGGTTGGTGCATTTATCCCATTTATATTCAGGGTTAATATTGTTATGAGTGAATTTGATACTACCATTTTGATGCTAGCTGGCTGTTTTGCCCGTTGGTTCATGTACATTCTTCATTTTGTTGATGGTCTTTAGCATTTGGTATGCTTTTAGGATGGCTGGAACTGGTTGTTTCTTTCTATGTGTAGTGCCTCTTTCAGGAGCTCTTGTAAAGCAGGCCTAGTGGTGACAAAATATCTGAGTACTTGCTTGTTCGTGAAGGATTTTATTTTTCCTTCACTTATGAAGCTCAGTTTGGCTGGATATGAAATTCTGGGTTGAAAGTTCTTTTCTTTAAGGATGTTGAATATTGGCCCCCACTCTCTTCTGGCTTGTAGAGTCTCTGCCGAGAGATCTGCCGTGAGTCTGATGGGCTTCCCATTGTGGGTGACCCGACCTTTCTCTCTGACTGCCCTTAGTATTTTCTCCTTCATTTCAACTCTGGTGAATCTGATGATTATGTGCCTTGGGGTTGCTCTTCTTGCGGAGTATCTTTGTGGTGTTCTCTGTATTTCCTGGAGTTGAGTATTGACCTGTCTTGCTAGGTTGGGGAAATTTTCCTGGATAATATCCTGAAGAGTGTTTTCCAGCTTGGATTCATTCTCTTCGTCACATTCTGGGACACCTATCAAACGTAGGTTGGGTCTCTTCACATAGTCCCACCTTTCTTGGAGATTTTGTTCATTCCTTTTTGTGCTTTTTTCTTTTATCTTGGTTTCTCGTTTTATTTCATTGAGTTGATCTTCAACTTCTGATATTCTTTCTTCTGCTTGGTCAACTCGGCTGTTGAAACTTGCGCATGCTTCGCGAAGTTCTCGTGTTGTGTTTTTCAGGTCCTTCAATTCATTCATATTCCTCTCTAAGTTTTCCATTTTTGTTATCAATTCCTGAAATCATTTTTCAAATCTTGTTTCAAGGTTCTTAGTTTGTTTGCACTGGTTTAGTACATATTCCTTTAGCTCACTGAAGTTTCTCTTTATACACTTTCTGAAGTCTGATTCCGTCATTTCATCACATTCATTCTCCGTCCAGCTTTGTTCCCTTGCTGATGAGGAGTTTTGGTCCTTTTTTGGAGGTGAGGTGTTTTGGTTTCGGGTGCTTTCCTCCTTTTTGCGCTGGTTTCTTCTCATCTTTATGGATTTATCCGCCTGTCGTCTTAGTAGTTGCTGATTTTTCAATTGCGTCTCTGTGTGGATTCTGAGATTGTTGATGCTGAAGTATTTCTGTTACTTCGTTTTCCCTCTAATGGTCTATCCCCTCTGCTGTATGAGTGCTGAGGTCCACTCCAGGCCCTGCTTGTCTGGGGTACACCTGCAGCGGCTGCGGAACAGTGAGGGACGATACCATTTTCTTCTTCTGCTGTCCTTATTCCAGGATAATGCCAGCCAAATATCAGTCTGATTAGTCCTTTTCTGGGTGACTCCTTGGATATACAGGGGTCAGGGAGCTGCTTGAGGAGACAGTCTGTGCTTTATAGGAGCTCCAGTGCTGAGCTGTGAGCTCCGTTGTTCATTCAGGGTTGTTGGGAGGTTTTTATGTCTGCTGCAATAGAACACATAAAACACCACCCCTTTTTTCTCCCCCTTAAATGCTCTCTCTCAGGGAGTTGGGGCTTTCTTTATGAGTATCTGTTGCACTGTCCTGCCCCACTAGGCGGCAGTCTATTCACTATTTGCCTGCCGGGGCTCTGACCTGCTAGTGCAGGTCCGCCCTATTACTGCTGGGCTCCCTCTGCTGTGGAGCACTCCCGGCTCCTGGGAGACTCTCTGTTATGCCAGGTTGCCTCAGAAACGGCGGGCTGCATCAGTCCTGGGCGTTGCTTCAGTGGGGGTGGACTGCGTCAGCAATGGGGGACGCCCCTCCCTCACCGGGCTGCACCATCCTAGATGCCGGCAGCAAAACTCTCAGCACCAAGCACCTCCAGTCGCTGCCCTGCTTGTCTCCGTGAGCGTGGGACCCGCTGAGCCCGATCATCCAGCTCCCTGCCTCAGAGTCCGTCCTCTCTCTCTCCCTCTCCCCAAGCTGAAATGTCGACTCTCTCACTGGCGCCCCAGTAGCCTGCCGATAGGGCACTGGGATCCATGTGATGTCCCATGCCGCTGCCCACTACCCTGGCTCAGATCACGCTTCCCAGGAAACTCCTGGTCTGGCTCATTGTCCAAGTCCCGTTCAATCAGATGAACATGCCAATCTGCCCTTCCAAATCTCAGATTCCCAGTTTAACAGGGCACCCAGACCATTGAGTTCCATGCCAGGTCCCACCGCGGCGCCGGCCGAAGAGACGGCGGGAGCCGGCTGCGTTAGCCGGGTGTGCTACCTTCCCGTGTCTCACACACCTGGTACTTTCAACACTCTGTGGGCATAAAAGGAACATCCAAGAATGCGGCTAGGACTCACCCTCTGCACCTTCACTGAGAGCTGCGATCCTGAGTCGCCTCTACAATGCCATTTTGCCTCCTCCCCTGTCTCCAGATTTTTTAATGATCCCAATCTAAGTGGTGTGAGATGATATCTCAATGTGGTTTTGATTTGCATCTCTCTAATGACCAATGATGAGGAGCACTTTTTCATATGTTTGTTGGCCTCATGTATGTCTTCTTTTGTAAAGTTTCTGTTCACATCCTTTGCCCATTTTTGAATGGGCTTGTTTGATTTTTTTCTGTAAATCTACTTGAGTTCTTTGTAAATTTTGGATATCAGCCCTTTGTCAGATGTGTAAACTGCAATGATTTTTTCCCATTCTGACGGTTGCTGATTCACTCTAGTGACTGTTTCTTTTGCCGTGCAGAAGCTGTGGAGTTTGATTAGGTCCCATTTGTCTATTTTGGTTTTTGTTGCCAACGCTTTTGGTGTTTTGGTCATGAAGTCCTTGCCTACTCCTATGTCATGAACGGTTTTGCCTAGATTTTCTTCTAAGGTTTTTATGGTGTCAGGTCTTACGTTTAAGTCTTTAATCCATCTGGAGTTAATTTTAGTGTAAGGTGTCAGAAAGGGGTCCAGTTTCTGCTTTCTGCACATGGCTAGCCAGTTTTCCCAACACCATTTATTAAATAGGGAATCCTTTCCCCATTGCCTGTTTTTGTCTTGTTTATCAAAGATAATATGGTTGTAGATATGTTGTGTTGCCTCCGATGCTTCTGTTCTGTTCCATTGGTCTATATCTCTATTTTGGTACCAGTACCATGCCGTTTTGATTACTGTAGCCTTGTAGTATAGTTTGATGTCTGGTAGCGTGATGCCTCCCGCTGTGTTCTTTTTGCTTAGAATTGACTTGGCAGTGCGGGCTCTTTTTTGGTTCCATATGAAATTCATGGTGTTTTTTTTCCAGTTCTGTGAAGAAATTCAAAGGTAGTTTGATGGGGATAGCATTGAATGTGTAAATTACTTTGGGCAGTATAGCCATTTTCACAATATTGATACTTCCTATCCACGATTATGGAATGTTTCTCCATCTGTTTGTGTCCTCTCTTATTTCGTTGAGCAGTTGTTTGTAGTTTTCCTTAAAGAGGTCCCTTACATTTCTTGTGAGTTGTATTCCTAGGTATTTTATTTTATTTGTAGCAGTTGTGAAAGGCAGTTCGTTCTTAATTTGGTTCTCTGTAAGTCTGTTATTGGTGTATAGGAATGCTTGTGAGTTTTGCACATTGATTTTATATCCTGAGACTTTGCTGAAGTTGCTTATCTGTTTCAGGAGCTTTTCGGCTGAGGTGATGGGGTCTTCTAGGTAGAGTATCATGTCGTCTGCAAATAGAGACAATTTGGCTTCCACCCTTCCTATTTGAATACCCTTTATTTCTTTTTCTTGCCTGATTGCTCTGGCTAGAACCTCCAGTACTGTGTTGAATAGAAGTGGTGAGAGAGGGCATCCTTGTCTAGTGACGGATTTCAAAGGGAATGCTTCCAGTTTTTGCCCATTAAGTATGATATTGGCTGTTGGTTTGTCGTAAATAGCTTTTATTAGTTTGAGATATGTTCCATCAATAGCAAGTTAATTGAGGGTTTTTAGCATAAAGGGCTGTTGAATTTTGTTAACTGTTTTCTCTGCGTCAATTGAGATAATCATGCCAACACCATTTATTAAACAGGAAATCCTTTCTCGATTGCTTGTTTTTGTCTGGTTTATCAAAGATTATATGGTTGTAGATATGTTGTGTTGCCTCTGATGCTTCTGTTCTGTTCCATTGGTCTATATCTCTGTTTTGGTACCAGTACCATGCTGTTTTGATTACTGTAGCCTTGTAGTATAGTTTGAAGTCTGGTAGTGTGATGCCTCCCGCTGTGTTCTTTTTGCTTAGAATTGACTTGGCTATGCGGACTCACTTTGGGTTCCATATGAAGTTCATGGTGTTTTTTTCCAGTTCTGTGAAGAAATTCAATTGTAGTTTGATGGGGATAGCATTGATTGTGTAAATTACTTTGGGCAGTATAGCCATTTTCACGATATTGATTCTTCCTAACCACAAGCACGGAATGTTTCTCCATCTGTGTGTGTCCTCTCTTATTTCATTGAGCAGTGGTTTGTAGTTTTCCTTAAAGAGGTCCCTTTCGTTCCTTGTGAGTTGTATTCCTAAGTATTTTATTTTCTTTGTACCAATTATGAATGGCAGTTCGTTCTTGATTTGGTTCTCTTTTAGTCTGTTATTGGTGTATAGGAATGCTTGTAATTTTTGCACATTGATTTTATATCCTGAGACTTTACTGAAGTTGCTTATCAGTTTCAGGAGCTTTTGGGCTGAGCTGATGTGGTATTCTAGGAATACTATTATGTCGTCTGCAAATAGAGACAATTTGGCATCCATGTTTTCTATTTGAATACACTTTATTTCTTTTTCTTGCCTGATTTCTCTGGCTAGAATATCCAGTACTATGTTGAATAGGAGTGGTAAGAATGGGCATTCTTGTCTAGTGCCAGATTTCAAAGAGAATGCTTCCAGTTTTTACACATTCCGTATGACATTGGCTGTTGGTTTGTCATAAATAGCTTATTTTACCTTGAGATGTGTTCCATCAATACCAAGTTTATTGAGGGTTTTTAGCATAAAGGGCTGTTGAATTTTGTCAAATGCCTTCTCTGCATCAATTGAGATAATCATGTGGTTTTTGTATTTGCTTCTGTTTATGTGGTAAATTACATTTATAGACTTGCATATGTTGAACCAGCCTTGCAACCGCGGGATGAATCCTACTTGATCATGATGGATAAGTTTTTTAATGTGCTTTTGCAATCGGTTTGGCAGTATTTTATTGAAGATTTTTGCATGTATGTTAATCATGGATATTGGCCTGACGTTTTCTTTTCTTGTTGAGTCTCTGCTGGGTTTTGGTATCAAGATGATGTTGGTCTCATAAAATGATTTGGGAGGGGTTCCGTCTTTTTGAATTATTTGCAGTAGTTTCAGAAGGAATGGTACCAGATCCTCTTTGTGTGTCTGGTAGATTTCGGCTGTGAACCCATCTGGACCTGGGCTTTTTTTAAGTGGTAGGCTCTTAATTGCTGCCTCAACTTCAGACCTTGTTATTGGTCTATTCATAGTTTTAACTTCCTCCTGGTTTAGGCTTGGGAAGACACAGATGTCCAGGAATTTATCCGTTTCTTCCTGGTTTATTAGTTTATGTGCATAGAGTTGTTTTTACTATTCTCTGATGATGGCTTGAATTTCTGTGGAGTCTGTGGTGATTTCCCCTTTATCGTTTTTTATTGCATCTATTTGGTTGTTGTCTCTTTTCTTTTTTATCAGTCTGGCTAGTGGTCTGTCTATTTTGTTGATCTTTTCGAAAAACCAGCTCTTGAATTTATTAATTTTTGAAGGGTTTTTCTTGTCTCTATCTCCTTCAGTTCTGCTCTGATTTTAGTTATTTCTTGTTTTCCGCTAGGTTTTGAGCTTTTTTGATCTTGCTCCTCTAGGTCTTTCAATTTTGACAATAGGATGTCAATTTTGGATCTCTCCACTCTTCTCATGTGGGCACTTATTGCTATGTATTTTCCTCTACAGACTGCTTTAAATGTGTCTCAAAAATTCTGGTATGCTGTGTCTTCGTTCTCGTTGGTTTTGAAGAACTTTTTTATTTCTGCCTTCATTTCATTGTTTATCCAATCAACATTCAAGAGCCAGTTGTTCAGTTTCCATGAAGCTGTGCGGTTCTGAGTTAGTTTCTGAATTCTGAGTTCCAACTTGATTGCACTATGGTCTGAGATACTGTTTGTTATGATTTCAGTTGTTTTGCATTTGCTGAGTAGTGCTTTACTTCCATTGATATGGTCAATTTTGGAGTAGGTGTGATGTGGTGCTGAGAAGAATGTATATTCTGTGGATTTTGGTTGGAGAGTTCTGCAAATGTCTATCAGGTTTGCTTGTTCCATGTCCGAGTTCAAGACTTGGATATCCTTGTTAATTTTCTGTCTGGTTGAGCCGTCAGATATTGACAGTGGAGTGTTAACGTCTCCCACTTTTATTGTGTGGGAGTTTAAGTTTCTGTGTAATTCGTTAAGAACTTGCCTTATATATCTTGGTGTTCCTGCATTGGGTCCATATATGTTTAGAATCGTTATCTCTTCTTGTTGTATCGATCCTTTTACCATTGTGCAATCGCCTTCTTTGTCCCTTTAGATCTTTGTTGCTTTAAAGTCTATTTTATCTTAGACGAGAATTGCAATTTCTGCTCTTTTTCACTCTCCATTTGTTTGGTAGATCATCTTCCATCCCTTTATTTTGAGCCTTTGTGTATCCTTGCGTGTCAGGTGGGTTTCCTGGATACAGCACACTGATGGGTTTTGGTTTTTTATCCAATTTTTCAGTCTGTGTCTTTTGATTTGTTCATTTAGCCCATTTCCATTTAGGGTTAATATTGTTATGTGTGAATTTGATACTGCAATTTTGACGCTAGCTGGCTGTTTTGCCCATTGGTTCATGTAGATTCTTCATTTTGTTGATGGTCTTTAGCATTTGGTATTCTTTTAGGATGGCTGGTACTCATTGTTTCTTTCTATGTGTAGTGCCTCTTTCAGGAGCTCTTGTAAAGCAGGCCTAGTGGTGACAAAATCTCTTAGTACTTGCTTGTTCCTGAAGGATTTTATTTTTCCTTCACTTATGAAGCTCAGTTTGGCTGGATATGAAATTCTGGGTTGAAAGTCCTTTTTTCTAAGGATGTTGAATATTGGCCCCCACTCTCTTCTGGCTTGTAGTGTCTCTGCCAAGAGATCTGCTGTGAGTCTGATGGACTTCCCTTTGTGGGTAACCCGACCTTTCTCTCTGGTTGCCCTTAGTATTTTCTCCTTCGTTTCAACCCGGGTGAATCTGATGATTATGTGCCTTTGGGTTGCTCTTCTTGCGGAATACCTTTGTGGTGTTTTCTGTATTTCCTGGAGTTGGGTATTGACCTGTCTTGCTAGGTTGTGGAAATTTTCCTGGATAATATCCTGAAGAGTATTTTCCAGTTTGGTTTCATTCTCTTTATCACATTCTGGTACACCTATCAAACGTAGGTTGGGTCTCTTCACATAGTCCCACATTTCTTGGAGATTTCATTCATTCCTTTTTGTGCTTTTTTCTATAATCTTGGTTTCTCGTTTTATTTCATTGAGTTTATCTTCGACTTCTGATATTCTTTCTTCTGCTTGGTCAATTTGGCTGCTGAAACTTGTGCATGCTTCACGAAGTTCTCATGTTGTGTTTTTCAGCTTCTTTAATTTTTTATATTCCTCTCTAAGTTGTCCATTCTTAATATCAATTCCTCTAATCTTTTTTCAAATCTTTTCTCAAGGTTCTCGGTTTCTTTGCACTGGTTTAAAACATGTTCTTTTATCTCATTGAAATTTCTCATTATCCACTTTCTGAAGTCTGATTCCGTCATTTTGTCACACTCATTCTTCGTCCAGCTTTGTTCCCTTGCTGGTGAGGAGTTTTGTTTTTTTTTTTGGAGGTGAGGTGTTTTGGTTTCGGGTGTTTTTCTTCTTTTTGCACTCATTTCTTCCCATCTTTATGGATTTATCCGCCCGTTGTCTTAGTAGTTGCTGATTTTTCAATTGGGTCTCTGTGTGGACGCTGAGATTGTTGATGACGAAGTATTTCTGTTACTTAGTTTTCCTTCTAATGTTCTAGCCCCTCTGCTGTATGAGTGCTGAGGTCCACTCCAGGCCCTGCTCTTCTGGGGTATACCTGTAGCAGCTGTGGAACAGTGAGAGATGATACCAGTTTCTTCTTCTTCTGTCTTTGTCCCAGAATGATGCTTGCCAAATGTCAGTCTGATTAGACCTTTTTTGGGGTGACTCTTTGGATATACATGGGTCAGGGAGCTGCTTGAGGAGATGGTCTGTGCTTCATAGGAGCTCCAGTGCTGAGCTGTGAGCTCCGTTGTTCATTCAGGGTTGTTGGGAGTTTGTTTATGTCTGCTGCAATAGAACTCATAAAACACCACCCTTTTTTTTCCCTTAGATGCTTTGTCTCAGGGAGTTGGTGCTTTCTTTATGAGTATCTGTTGCACTGTCCTGCCCCACTAGGTGGCAGTCTATTCACTATTTGCCTGCTGGAGCTTAGACCTGCTAGCGCGGGTCTGCCCTGTTGCTGCTGGGCTCCCTTTTGCCGTGCAGCACTCCCCCCTCCTGGCGGAGTTTCTCTGTTATGGCAGGTTGCCTCCACAACGGCAGGCTGCATCAGCCCTGGGCGGTACTTCAGTAGTGGCGGATTGCGTCAGTAATGTCGGATGCCCCTCCCTCACTGGGCTGCACCATCCTAGATGCCGGCAGCAAAACTCTCAGCTCCAAGCGCCTCCAGTCGCTGCCCTGCTTGTCCCCGTGAGGGTGGGACCCACTGAGCCCAATCACCCAGCTCCCTGCCTCAGAGTTCGTCCTCTCTCTCTCTCTCTCTCTTCCTCTCAGCAAGCTGAAATGTCGACTCTCTTACTGGCGCCCCAGTAGCCTGCAGATAGGGCACTGGGATTCGTGTGATCTCCCATGCTGCTGCCCACTGCACCAGCTCAGATCACGCTTCCCAGGAAACTCCTGGTCTGGCTCATTGTCCAAGTCCCGTTCAATCAGATGGACATGCCAATCAGCCCTTCCAAATCTCAGATTGCCTGTTAAACAGGGCATCCAGACCAGTGAGTTCTTTGCCGAGTCCGGGTGTGGTGCCGGCCGAAGTGGCCGTGCGAGACAGCTGCGCTAGTTGGCTGTACTAGCGTCCCGTGTCTGTCCCACACCTGGGACTTTCAACGCTCTGTGGGCAAAAAACGTCCATCTGATAATGCAGCTAGGACTCACCCTCTGTGCCTTCACTGAGAGCTGAAATCCTGAGTCTCTTCTACGACACCATCTTGCCTCTTCTCTCCAAAAGTCTACTTCCAATGGCTACACATTCAGAGTCTCTGTTAATAAGCACACCTGTGGAAGAGTCAGAAGTCTCTTTCTTATGCCCACTTATTCAGTCTCATTCAATAATACACACCTGGTAAAGAGTTAAGAGTCTACTTCATAGAGCCACTCATTTAGAGCCTCAGTGAATAATGCTCACCTGGGGAATAGACACAAGGGTATTTTATATGGCCACAAAATCAAAACCTGAGTGAGTAATGCACAACTTTGGAATAGTGAGGAGTCTATTTTATATGCGCACTTAGAGTCTCAGTCAATACACACCTGAGGAATAGTCAGGAATCTAATTCATATGGACACTAACTGAAAGCCTCATTAAATAATACACACTTGTGGAATAGTCAGGAGGCTATTTTATATGGCCAAACTTTCAGAGACTCAGTGAATAATGCATACCGAGGAATACTCAGGACACTACTAAATATGGCCTCTCATTCAGAGCTTCACTGAATAATAAACACCTGTAGAGTAGTCAGAAGTCTATTTTATGTAGCTACATATTCATAGACTCACTGAATAATACACACCTGGGGGAAAGTCAGGATTCTATTTCATAAGGCCACTCTTTCAGAGCCAAAGTTAAAAATGCACTCTTAGGAGTATTCAAAAGTCTTTTTCTTATGGCCACTTATTCACAGCATTATAGTATAATACACACGTATGAAAAAGTCAGGAGTGTATTTCACATGGCCAGTAATTAAGAGCCTCAGTGAATTATATATTTCACTGGGTGAATACTCACTGAGTATTCACTGGGAAATACTCAGGAGTCTGTTTCATATAGCAACTCATTGAGAGACTCATAGAATAATGCACACCAGCGAAACAGTCTGGAGGCTATTTGAGATGATGACTCATTCAGTGCCTCAGTAAAAAATGCACACCTGAGAAATAGTCAGGAGGCTATTTTATGTAGCCACTCATCTATACCCTTAGTAAGAAATATACACCTGAGGAATAGTCAGGAGTCTATTTCATGTGGTCACATATTCAGAAACTTACTGAATACACACCTGGGAAATAGTCTATGTCATATGGCCACTCAATCAGAGCATTACTGAAACATGCACATCTGGGAAATAGAATTCTTTTTCATATGACAGTTGATTAAGAACCTCATTGAATAATGCACACCTGGGCAATAATCAGGAAACTATGTCATATGAACAATCATTCAGAACCTCAGTGATTATTGCACACCTGTGGGGTAGCCAGGAGTGTATTTCACACAGCCACTCATTCAGAGCCTCAGTGAATAATACACACCTGTGGAATAGTCAGGATTCCATTTTATATGGCCACTCACTTATGGCCTCAGTGAATAATGCATAAATGTACAGTACTCAGCAGTCTCTTTTATATAGCCCCTCAGTCAGAGATTCACTGAATAATACAAACATGGGGGTTAGTCAGCATCCTTTTTTATATGACCACTGATGCAGAGCCTCACTGAGTAATACACACCTGAGGAAGAGTTAGGAGTCTACTTTATACAGCCACTCATTTACAGCCTCAGTGAATAATGCAAACCTGGGGAATAGACACTAGTCTATTTTATATGACCACAAAATGAAAGCCTGAGTGAGTAATGCACAACTTTAAATACTCAGTAGTCTATTCCTTATGCCCATTTATTCAGAGCCTCAGTCAATAATACAGACCTGGGGAATAGTTAGGAGTCTATTTTATATGGTCACTAACTCGAAGTCTCATTAAATAATCCACATATGTAAACTACTCAGTAGACTATTTCATATGGCCAAACTTTCAGAGACTCAGTGAATAATGCATACCTCGGGAATATGCAGGACGCTATTACATATAGCCTCTCATTTAGAGATTCACTGAATAAGGAACACATTCAGAGTAGTCAGAAGTCTATTTCATATAGCCACACATTCAGAGCCTTACTGAATAATATACACCTGTGGGAACGTCAAGGTTCTATTTCGTAATCCCACTCTTTCAGAGCCCAACCTAAAAATGCACGCCTGGGGAGTAGTCAGGAGTCTCTTTCCTATGGCCACTCATTCAGAGCCTCACTGAATAATACACACCGATGGAAAAGTCAGGAGTGTATTTCACATGGCCACTCATTCAGAGCCTCAGTGAAGAATCATATATACCTGGGGAATACTCAGGAATCTATTTCATACAGCCACTTATTCAGAGACTAACTGAATAATGCAAACCTGGGGAATAGTCTGGAGTCAATTTGATATGACCGTCCACCCAGTGCCTCAGTGGAAAATGTGCACTTGAGGAATAGTCAAGAGGTTACAGTCAAAAGTATATTTCATATGGTCACTCGTTCAGAAACTCACTGAATGATACACAGTTAGTGAATAATCAGAGTCCATAATATATGGCCACTCAGAGCATTACTGAATGATGCACCCCTGGGAAATAGTCAGGATTCTATTTCATGAGACCACTGATTGAGAGCCTCATTGAATAATGCACACCTGGACATTAACCAGGAGTCTATGTCATATCAACACTCCTTCAGAGCCTCAGTGAATAATACACACCTAGAGAATACTCAAGACTCTATTACATAAGACCTCTCATTCAAAACCTCACTGAACAATGTACACCTGTTGGGTACTGAGGAGTCTATTTCATATAGTCACTCATTCAGCACCTCACTGAATGATACACACGTGGGGAATAGTCAGGATTCTATTTAATATGAACACCCATTATGAGCCTCGCTGAATTATGTATGCCTTGGAATCCTGAGAAGCCTATTTCGTATCAACTCCTTTCCGAGTCTGACAGAAAAATTAACACATGTGGAATTGTAAGGAGTAAATTTCTTATGGGCCCTCCTTTAGAGCCTCATTGAATAATGTGTACCTGGGGAAAAATTTGGAGTCTCTTTCATATGGCCATTTATTCAGAGCATCAGTAAAGAATGCACACCTGTGGAGTGGCCAGGTGTCTATTTGCTTTGGCCACACATTCAGAACATCAGTATATAATACACACCTGTGGTATAGTCAGGAGTCTATTTCATAAGGTCTCTCATTCAGAGGCTGAGTGAATAATACACACCTGGGGAAAAGTCAGGGATCTATTATATATTGCCACTTATTCAGAGCCTCAGTGAATAATGCACACCTGGGAAATAGGCAGAATTCTATTTCATATGACCATTGATTAACAGCCTCATTGAATAATGCACACCTGGGAAATAATTAGGAGGCTATGTCATATGAAAACTAATTGAGAGACTCAGTGAATAATGCACACCTGTGGAGTAGCCAGGAGTGTATTTCATACAGCCACTCATTCAGAGCCTCAGTGAATAATACACACCTGTGGAATACTTAGAATTCCATTTTTTATGGCCATGCACTAATAACCACCATGAATAATGCACAAATGTACAGTACTCAGCCGTCTTTTTTATATAGTCACTTATTCAGAGATTCACTAAATAATACAAACATGAGGGATAGTCAGAATCCTATTTCATATGACCACTCATGTGGAGCCTCACTGAGTAATACGCACATGAAGAAGAGTTAGGAGTCTACTTAAATAGCCACTCATTTACAGCCTCAGTGAATAATGCAAACCTGGGGAATAGACACTAGTCTATTTTATATGACCACCAAATCAAAGCCTGAGTGAGTAATGCACAAAGTTGGTATAGTCAGTAGTTTTTTCCATATGTTCACTTATTCAGAGTCTCAGTCAATCATATACACCTGGGGAACAATCAGGATTCTATTTCATATGGTCACTAACTGAAAGCCTCATTAAATAATACACACATGTGGAATAGTCAGGAGACTATTTCATATGGCCAAACTTTCAGAGCCTCAGTGAATAATGCATACGTGGGGAATACTCAGGACACTATTACATATGGCCCCTCATTCAGAGCTTCACTGAATAAGAAACACCTGTAGAGTAGTCAGAAGTCTATTTCATATAGCGACATATTCAGAGCCTCACTGAATAATACAAGCGTGTGGGAAAGTCAGGATTCTATTTCATAAAGCCACTCTTTCAGAGCCCAACCTAAAAATGCATGCCTGGGTAGTATTCAGGAGTCTTTTTCCTATGGCCACTCATTCAGAGCCTCACTGAGTACTACACACCTATGGAAAAGTCAGGAGTGTATTTCACATGACCACTCATTCAGAGCCTCAGTGAAGAATCATATATACCTGGAAAATACTCAGGAGTCTATTTCATATAGCCACTTATTCAGAGACTCACTGAATAAAGAACACCTGGGAAATAGTCTGGAGGCTATTTGATATGACCAGTCAAATAGCCTCTGTGGAAAATGCATACCTGAGAAATAGTCAAGAGGTTATAGTCGGGAGTCTATTTCATATGGTCACTCGTTCAGAAACTCATTGAATGATACACACCTGGGGAATACTCAGAGTCCATGCCATAGCAGTGCTCTGATTCACCCCCCAATCAGAGCATTACTGAATGATGCACACCTGGAAAATAGTCAGGATTCTATTTCATAAGACCACTGATTGAGAACCTTATTGAATAATGCACATCCAGACATTAATCAGGAGGCTACATCATATGAACAATCCTTCAGAGCCTCAGTGAATAATGCACAACTAGGTAATACACAGGAGTCTATTACATAGACCTTCTCATTCCGCACCTCACTGCATGATACACACGTGGGGAATAGTCAGGATTCTATTTAATATAAACACCCATTATGAGCCTTGCTGAATTATGTATGCCTTCAAATCCTGAAGAATCTATTTTCCATCGACCCCCTTTCCAAATCTAACAAAAAAATTAACACATGCGGAATTGTAAGGAGTAAATTTTGTATGGCCCCTCCTTCAGAGCCTCATTGAATAATGTATACCTGGAAACAAATTTGGAGTCTCTTTCATATGGACATTCATTCAGAGCATCAGTAAAAAATGCACACCTGTGGAGTGGCCAGGTGTCTACTTGCTGAATGTGTGGCCACACATTCAGAATATCAGTGAATAATAAACACCCAGAAAATAGTCAGAAGTCTATTTCATATGGACACTATTTCAGAGATTTTCTGAATAATACACACAATGAGGAGTCATGAGTCTGTTTCTTATGGCCATTCACTGAGAGTTTCAGGGAATAATGCACACTTGGGGAATTGTCAGGAGTCTATTTCATATGGCAACTCATATAGAACCTCAGTGAATTAGACACACCTGGGGAATAGTCAGGAGTGTATTTCAATTGGTTACACATTCAGAAGCTCAGTGAATAATGCACACCAGGGGAAATGTCAGGAGACAATTTCATCTGGGCTCTCATGCAGAACTTCACAGAATAATGCACTTCTGTGGAGTAGTGAGCAGCCTAATTGATACAGCCATTCATTCAGAGCCCCATTGAGTAATAAACTCCTTGTGAATATTCAAGAATCTGTTTAATATGGCCACTCAGAGCCTCACTGAATTGTAAACACATGTGAAATGATAATATGGCCACTAATTCAGAATCTCATGGAATAGTTCACACCGGTGGATAAGTGAGGATTCTCTTTTATTTTATTTATTTATTTATTTATTTATTTTCTAATTTTTTATTGCATTTTACATTTTGGGGTACATGTGCAGAACGTGCAATATAGTTTCATAGGTACACATATGGCAGTGTGTTTTGCTGACTTCCTCCCCTTCACCCACATTTGGCATTTCTCCCCAGGCTATCCCATCCCACCTCCCCCCCCCGCTGTCCCTCCCCTATTACGCCAATAGACCCCAGTGTGTAGTACTCCCCTCCCTGTGTCCATGTGTTCTCATTTTTCTCACCTGTCTATGAGTGAGAATATGTGGTATTTCCTTTTCTGTTCTTGTGTCAGTTTGCTGAGAATGATGTTCTCCAGATTAATCCATGTCCTTACAAAGGACATAAAATAGTCATTTTTGATTGCTACATAATATTCTACGGTGTATATGTGCCACGTTTTCCCAGTCCAGTCTATCATCGATGGGCATTTGGGTTGGTTCCAGTTCTTTGCTATTGTAAACAGTGTGGCAATGAACATTCGTGTGCATGTGTCTTTATAGTAGAACGATTTATATTCCTCTGGATATATACCCAGAAATGGGATTGCTGGGTCAAATGGAAATTCTATTTCTAGGTCCTTGAGGAATCGCCACACTGTCTTCCGCAATGGTTGAACTAATTTACACTCCCACCAACAGTGTAAGAGTGTTCCTCTTTCTCCACATCCTCTCCAGCATCTGCTGTCTCCAGATATTTTAATTATCGCCATTCTAACTGGCCTGAGATGGTATCTCAATGTGGTTTTGATTTGCATCTCTCTAATGACCAGTGATGATGAGCATTTTTTCATGTGTTTGTTGGCCTCATGTACGTCTTCTTTTGTAAATTGTCTATTCATGTACTTTGCCCATTTTAAAATGGGCTTGTTTGTTTTTATCCTGTAAATCTGTTTGAGTTCTTTGTAAATTCAGGATATCAGCACTTTGTCAATTCTGGATATCAGCCCTTTCTCAGGTGGATAAACTGCAAAGATTTTTTCCCAATCTGTTGGTTGCCGATTCACTCTAGTGACTGTTTCTTTTGCCATGCAGAAGCTGTGGAGTTTGATTAGGTCCCATTTGTCTATTTTGGCTTTTGTTGCCAATGCTTTTGGTGTTTTGGTCATGAAATCCTTGCCTACTCCTATGTCCTGAATGGTTTTGCCTAGATTTTCTTCTAGGATTTTTTATGGTGCCAGGTCTTATGTTTAAGTCTTTAATCCATCTGAAGTTAATTTTAGTGTAAGGTGTAAGGAAGGGGTCCAGTTTCTGATTTCTGCACATGGCTAACCAGTTTCCCAACACCATTTGTTAAACAGGGAATCCTTTCTCCATTGCTTGTTTTTGTCTGGTTTATCAAAGATTATATGGTTGTATATATGTTGATTTGCCTCCAATGCCTCTGTTCTGTTCCATTGGTCTATATCTCTGTTTTGGTACCAGTACAATAATGTTTTGATTACTGTAGCCTTGTAGTGTTGTTTAAAGTCTGGTAGTGTGATGCCTCCAGCTGTGTTCTTTTTTCTTAGAATTGACTTGGCTATGCGGGCTCACTTTTGGTTCCATATGAAGTTCATGGTGGTTTTTTTCCAGTTCTAGGAGGAAATTCAATGGTAGCTTGAAGGGGATAGCGTTGATTCTGTAAATTACTTTGGTCAGTATAGCCATTTTCACGATACTGATTCTTCCTAACCATGAACATGGAATGTTTCTCCATCTGTTTATGTCCTCTCTTATTTCGTTGAGCAGTTGTTTGTAGTTTTCCTTGAATAGGTCCCTTGCATTCCTTGTAAGTTGTGTTCCTATATATTTTATTCTCTTTGTAGCAATTGTGAATGACAGTTCATTCTTGATTTGGTTCTCTTTAAGTCTGTTACTGGTGTATAGGAATGCTGGTGATTTTTGTACATTGATTTTATATCCTGAGACTTTGCTGAAGTTCCTTATCAGTTTCAGTAGTTTTTGGGCTGAGGTGATGGGGTCTTCTAGGTAGAGTATCATGTCTTCTGCAAATAGAGACAATTTGGCTTCCTCCTTTCCTATTAGAATACCTTTTATTTCTATTTCTTGCCTGATTGCTCTGGTTAGAACTTACAGTACTATGTTGAATAGGAGAGGTGAGAGAGGGCATCCTTGTCTCATGCCGAATTTCAATAGAAATGCTTCCAGTTTTAGCCCATTAAGTATGATATTGGGTGTTGGTTTGTCGTGAATAGCTTTTATTTCTTTGAGATATGTTCCATCAATACCGACTTTATTGAGAGTTTTTATCATATAGGGCTGTTGAATTTTGTCAAATGCCTTTTCTACATCAATTGAGATAATCATGTGGTTTTTGTTTTTGGTTCTGTTAATGTGGTGAATTACATTTATAGACTTGAGTATGTTGAACCAGCCTTGCATCTCTGGGATGAATCCTACTTGATCATGATGAATAAGTTTTTTAATTTGCTGTTGCAATCGGTTTGCCAGTATTTTATTGAAGATTTTTGCATCTGTGTTCATCAAGGATATTGGCATTAAGTTTGCTTTTCTTGTTGAGTCTCTGCCTGGTTTTGGTATCAGGATGATGTTGGTCTCATAAAATGATTTGGGAAGGTTTCCCTCTTTTTAGATTATTTGGAATAATTTCAGAAGGAATGGTACCAGCTCCTCTTTGTGTGTCTGGTAGAATTCGGCTGTGAACCCATCTGGTCCAGGCCTTTTTTTGTGTGTGATAGGCTCTTAATTGCTCCCTCGACTTCAGACCTTGTTATTGGTCTCTTCATAGTTTCGGCTTCATCGTGGTTTAGGCTTGGTAGAACACAGGTGTCCAGGAATTTATCCATTTCTTCCTCGTTTACTAGTTTATTTGCATAGAATTGTTTGTAGTATTCTCTGATGATGGTTTGAATTTCTGTGGAATCTGTGGTGATTTCCCCTTTATCGTTTTTTATTGCATCTATTTGGTTGTTCTCTCTTTTCTTTTTTATCAGTCTGTCTATTGGTCTGTCTATTTTGTTGATCTTTTTGAAAAATCAGCTCTTAGATTTATTGATTTTTTGAAGGGTTTTTCGTGTGTCTATCTCTTTCAGTTCTTCTCTGATCTTAGTTATTTCTTGTCTTTGGCTAGGTTTTGAGTTTTTTTGATCTTGCTCCTCTAGCTCTTTCAATTTAGACGATAGGGTGTCAATTTTAGATCTCTCCACTCTTCTCATGTGGGCACTTATTGCTATATATTTTCCTCTACAGACTGCCTTAAATGTATCCCAGAGATTCTGGTACATTGTGTCTTCATTCTCGTTGGTTACAAAGAACTTCTTTATTTCTGCCTTCATTTCATTGTTTATCCAATCAACATTCAAGAGCCAGTTGTTCAGGTTCCATGACGTTGTGCGGTTCTGAGTTAGTTTCTGTATTCTGAGTTCTAACTTGATTGCCCTATTGTCTGAGAGAATGTTTGTTATGATTTCAGTTGTTTTACATTAGCTCAGGAGTGCTTTACTTCCAATTATGTGGTCAATTTTGGAGTAGGTGTGATGTGGTGCTGAGAAGAATGTATATTCTGTGGATTTGGGGTGGAGAGTTCTGTAAATGTCTATCAGGTTTGCTTGTTCCAGGTCTGAGTTCAAGCCCTGGATATCCTTGTTAATTTTCTGTCTGGTTGATCTGTCTGATATTGACAGTGGAGTGTTAAAGTCTCCAACTATTATTGTGTGGGAGTCTTAGTCTCTTTTTAAGTCGTTAAGAACTTGCCTTATATATTTGTGTGCTCCTGTATTAGTTCCATATATGTTTAGGATCGTTAGCTCTTCTTGTTGTATCGATCCTTTTACCATTATGTAATGACCTTCATTGTCTCTTTTGATCTTTGTTTCTTTAAAATCTATTTTGTCAGAGATGAGAAATGCAACTCCTGCTTTTTTTTGCTCTCCAATTGCTTGGTAAATCTTCCTCCATTTCTTTATTTTGAGCCTTTGTGAGTCTTTGCATGTGAGATGGGTTTTCTGGATATAGCACACCTATTGGTTTTGTTTTTTTATCCAATATGCCAGTCTGTGTCTTTGATTGGTGCATTTAGCCCATTTACATTTAGGGTTAATATTGTTATGTGTGAATTTAATACTGCGATTTTGATGCTATCTGGCTGTTCTTTTCCTTGTTTGATGCAGATTCTTCATTTTGTTGATGCTCTTTAGCATTTGGTATGTTTTTAGACTGGCTGGTACTTGTTGTTCCTTTCTATGTGTAGTGCCTCTTTCAGAAGCTCTTGTAAAGCAGGCCTGGTGATGACAAAATCTCTGAGTTCCTGCTTGTTGGCATAAGATTTTATTTTTTTTTTCACTTATGAAGCTCAGTTTGGCTGGATATAAAATTCTGGGTTGAAAGTTCTTTTCTTTAAGGATGTTGAATATTGGCCCCCACTCTCTTCTGGCTTGTAGGGTTTCTGCTGAGAGATATGCTGTGAGTCTGATGGGCTTCCCTTTGTGTGTGACCCGACCCTTCTCTCTGGCTGCCCTTAATATTTTCTCCTTGGATTTATTCTCTTCATCACATTCTGGTACTCCTATCAAACGTAGGTTAGGTCTCTTCACATAGTCCCACATTTCTTGGATATTTTGTTCATTCCTCTTTGTGCATTTTTCTCTAATCTTGGTTTCTCGTATTATTTCATTGAGTTGATCTTCGTCTTCTGATATTCTTTCTTCTGCCTGGTCAATTTGGCTGTTGAAACTTGTGCATGCTTCGCGAAGTTCTCTTGATTTTTTTTTCCACTCCTTCAATTCATTCATATTCCTCTCTAAGTTTTCCATTCTTTTTATCATTTCCTCGAATCTTTTTTCAAATCTTTTTTCAAGGTTCTTAGTTTCTTTGCATTGATTTAGAACGTGTTCTTTTAGCTCACTGAAGTTTCTCATTATCCACCTTCTGAAGTCTGATTCCGTCATTTTGTCACTCTCATTCTCCATCCAGCTTTGTTCCCTTGCTGGTGAGGAATTTTGGTCCTTTGTAGAAGGTGAGTTGTTTTGGTTGCTGGTGTTTTCCTCCTTTTTGCGCTGGTTTCTTCCCATCTTTGTGGATTTATCCACCTGTCCTCTTGGTAGTTGCTGATTTTCTATTGAGTCTCTGAGTGGACGCCCCAGTTGTTGATGATGAAGTATTTCTGTTACTTAGTTTTTCTTCTAACTGTTTAGCTCCTCTGCTGTACGAGTGCTGAGGTCCACTCCAGGCCCTGCTTGTCTGGGGTACAACTGTAGCAGCTGTGGAACAGTGAGGGATGCTACCAGTTTTTTCTTCTGCTATCTTTGTCCCAGAATGATGCCCGTCAAATGTCAGTTTGGTTAGTCCTTTTTTGAGGTGTTTTTTTGGATATACATGGGTCAGGGAGCTGCTTGAGGAGACGGTCTGTACTTTATAGGAGCTCCAGTGCTGAGCTGTAAGCTCCGTTGTTCATTCAGGGGTGTTGGGCAGATGTGTTTGCTGCAGCAGAACTTATTAAAGCCCCCCTTTTTTCCCCTCAGATGCTCTTTCTCAGGGAGTTGGGGCTTTTTTTATGAGTATCTGTTGCACTGTCCTACCCAGCTAGGAGGCAGTCTATTTAATATTTGCCTGCCGGGGCTCCACCCTACTAGCGCAGTTCTTCCCTGCTGCCACAGGGCTCCATTCTACTTTGTTGTGCTGGGCGGCATCTCTCTGTTATGGCTGGTTGCCTCAGCAATGGCAGGCTGCGTCAGCAGTGTGTGGTACCTCAGTAGGGGCGGATTGCGTCCATAGTGGCAGACGCCCCTTTCCCACCGAGCCACACTGTCCTGGGTTCTGCTGACCCTGCAGTGAAACTCTCCACCCCGAGTGCCTCGAATCACTGAGCTGCTTGTCCCCGTGAGGATGGGACCTGCCAAGCCCGATCACCTGGCTCCCTGCCTCAGAGTCCCTACTGTCTCTCTCTCTTTTTTTTCCAAATTTTAGGGTTGACTCTCTCACAGGCGCCCCAGTCACCTGCTGATTGGCCACTGAGATCCATGCAATCTCCCCTGTGGCAGCCCACTGCACTGGCACAAATCACTCTGCCCTGGAATCTCCTGGTTTGGCTCACCATCCAAGTCCCATTCAATCAAATGGACATGTCAATCTGCCCTCCCAAAACTCAGATTGCTGGTTTAACAGGGCACCCAGACCGGTGAGCTTTGTGCGGGCTGCCGCTGCACCGCGCCACTGCGCCGGCTGAAATGGCCATGCAAGCGGGCTGCCCTGCTCTCCTGTGTCTCTCCTACCCCTGGGAACTTGCCAGTTCTGTCGGCAACAAAGGTCCGTCTGAAAATGCAGTTAGGACTCACCCTCTGCGCCTTCACTGAGAGCTGCAGTCCTGGTTTGTTTCTATGGCGCCATCTTGGAACCTCTCAGAGGATTCTCTTTTATATGGTCACTCCTTCAGAGCCTCACTGAATGATACACACCTGTGGAATTGTCAAGAGTCTATTTCATATTGCCATTTATTCAGAGCCTCAGTGAATAATGCACACTTAGAAAGTATTTAGGGTTCTATTGTAAATAATACACACTTGGGTAATAGTCAATGGTCTATTTTCTATGGTCACTTAGTCGAGCCTCACTGAGTGATACACACCTGGGGAATAGTCAGGATTCTATTTCGTATGACCAGTCATTGAGAGCCAAGATGAATAATGCACACCTTGGGAATAGTCAGGTGTCTGTTTCATAGGGACACTGTTTCAGATTCTCAGTGAATAATGCACACCTTGGGAATAGTCAGGAATCTGTTTAACATGGCCACTTATTATGAGCCTCTGTGAATAATGCACATCTGTGGAGTACAGACGAGACTAATTCATATCACCCTGACTCTGAGACTCACTGAATAATGCACACATGGGGAAGAGTCAGAAGTCTATTTCATATGGTCACTCAGTAGGACCCCCACGGAAAAATACACAACTAGGGAATAGTCAGGAGTCTATTTTATATGGCCACTCAGAAAATCAGTGAATCACTCAGACTTGGGAAATGCTCAGGAGTCTATTTCACATGGTTAATAATTCAGAGAGACAGTAAATAATGCACAACAGGGTAATAGTCAGGAGCCTCTTTCATATGACCACTCATTCAGTGCCTCACTGAATGATATACACTTAGGAAATCGTCAGAATTCTATTTTATACTACCACACATTCAGAGCCATATTGAATAATTAACAACATGGTAATAGTCAGGAGTCTCTTTTATATGGCCTCTCATTCGGTGCTTCAGTGAATGATGAACCCGTATTGAGTAGTCAGGATGCTGATTAAGATAGACACGAATTAAGTGTCTCCCTGAATGATACACACCTGGATGATGGTCAGGAGTCTATTTTATATGACCTCTCCTTCTGGGCCTCACTGAATCATACACACCTCGTGAAGTGTTAGAAATCTATTTGGTATGGACACTCATACAGAGCCTCTTCGAATAATGCACACATGGAGAATAATCAGGAGTCTATGTTATATGACCACTCATTCAGACAATCATTGAATAATGCACACATGTGGAGTAATAAGGAGTCTGTTTCATATGGCCACTCTTTCACAGCCTCACTGAATATTACACACTTATGATATAGTCTGGAGTCTATTTCATATGGCCACTCATTCAGAGCCTCATTGAATAATGCACACCAGCTAAAAAGAGACTATTTCATTTGGAAACTCATTCAGAACCTCACTAAAAATTACATACCTGGGGAATTATCAGGAGTCTGTTTCATATGGCCACTCTTTCACAGCCTCATGGAATAATGCACACCTGTGGAATAGTCAGAAGTCTCTTTCATATGGCCACTCATTGCAACACTCACTAAATGTACACACCTGGGTAAGTAGTCAGGATTCTGTTTTATCCACTCATTCAGAGTCTCACTGAATAATGCACACCTGTGAAATTGTCAGGAGTCTTCTTCATGTGGCTCATCATTTGGAGTGTCACTGAATAATGTGAAGTTGTCAGGAGTCTCTTCCATGCAGCCACTTATTTAGGGCCTCAGTTAATAATACACACCTGTAAAATAGTAAAAAATATAGTTAATATGGCCACCTATTCTGAGTCACACTGAACAATACACACTTGGAGAATAATTTGAAGTCTATTTCCGTTGGACATTCATTCAGAACCTCTGTGAATAATGCCCACCTGTTGAGTAGCCAAGAGCCTATTTCATTTGGACACTCTTTCATAGCCTAAGTGCATAATATGCACCTGTGGAATAGTCAGGAGTCTGCTTCATATGGACCCTCATTCAGAGCCTCAGTAAATAATACACACTTGGGGAATAGTCAAGAGTCTATTTTATATGGCCACTCTTCCAGTGCCTCACTGAGTGATACACACCTGGGGAATAGTCAGGACAGTTTCATATGAACACTCATTGAGAGCCTCACTGAATAATGCACACCTGTGGAATAGTCAGGAATCTATTTTATTTGGTCACTCTTTCAGAGTCTCAGTGAATAATACATACGTGGGGAATAGTGAGGAGTCTATTTTATGTGGCCACTTATTCAGAGCCTCATGGAATAGTGTACACCTGGAGAACTCTGAAGCGTCTATTTGGAATGACAATGCATTCAGAGACTCTGTGAATAACACACACCTAGGAAATAGTGAGGAATTCATTCCAAATGGCCACATATTCAGAGCCTCAGTGAATAATGCACACCTGGGGAATAATCAGGAGTCTACAGCTTATGCCAACTCATTCAGCCCCTCAGTGAATAATGCACGTCTGTCGAGTACTGAGTGGTCTGTTTCATATGGCCACTCATTTCGAGCCTCACTGGGTAAAAGCCAGGAGTGTATTTCACATGGCCACTCATTCAGAGCCCCATTGAATAATACATACTTTGAGAATAGTAAGGATTCTGTTTAATATGAGCTCTCATTATGAGCCTCAGTGAATAACGCATGTCTGTGGAGTACTGAGGAGACTAATTTATATTGCCCCTCATTCTGAGATTCCCTGGATAATACACAGCTTTGGAATAATCAGAAGTCTATTTTGTATGGCCACTCCTTAGGAGCCCTAAGAAATAATATACAACTGGGGAATAGTCAGGAGTCTATTTCATATGGCCACTCAGAGAATCAATTACTAATGCACACATATGAAATATCAGTGAATATTAGGAGTCTATTTCATATGGCCTGTAATTCAGAGCTTCAGAGAATAACGAACACCTCTGGAGTAATCAGGACCCTATTTAAGATAGCCACAAATTAAGCACCTCCCTGAATTATACAAGCTTGGGTGATAGTCAGGAGTCTATTTCATATCGACTCTCATACAAAACCTCTTTGAATAATGCACATGTGGGGAAAAATCACTAGTCTATTTCATATGGTGATTCATTTAGAGAATCAATGAATAATGCACACCTGTGGAGTAAAACGGAGTCTATTTCATATGGCCACTCTTTCAAGGTTACAGTGAATAATATACTTATATCTGGAATAGTTAGAAATCTCTTTTATATGGCCACTCATTCAGGGCCTCAGTGAATAATACACCACTGAGAAATAGTCAAGAGTCTACTTCAAATGGCTACACATTCAGGGTCTCTGCAAATAATGCACACCTGGAGAAGGGTAAGGAATCTCTTTCTGATGCCCACTTATTCAATCTCATACAATAATACACACCTGGGGAAGAGTTAAGGGTCTACTTCATATAGTCACTCATTTAGAGCCTCTGTGCATAATGCACACCTGGGGAATAGACACTAGTCTATTTTATATAGCCACAAAATCAAAGCCTGAGTGAGTAATGCAAAACTTTTGATACTGAGAAGTCTATTCCATATGCCCACTTAATCAGTGTCTCAATCAATAATACACACCTGAGGAATCATCCGGAATCTATTTCATATGGTCGCTAACTCAAAGCCTCATTAAATAATACACACCTGTGGAATAGTCAGGAGGCTATTTCGTATGGCCAAACTTTCAGAGCCTCAGGGAATAAGGCATACCGGAGAATACTCAGGACACTATTACATATGGCCCATCATTCAGAGCTTCACTGAATAATGAACACCGGTAGAGTAGTCAGAAGTCTATTTCATATAGCTACTTTCTCCCAGGTATGTGTTATTCAGTGAGGCTATGAATGATGGGCCATATGTAATAGATTTCTGACTACTCTACAGGTGTTCATTATTCAGTGAAGCTCTGAATGATGGGCCATATGTAATAGATTTCTGACTACTCTACAGGTGTTCATTATTCAGTGAAGCTCTGAATGATGGGCCATATGTAATAGTGTCCTGAGTATTCTCCAGTATGCATTATTCTCTGAGGCTCTGAAATAGATTCCGGACTAGTCAGGATTCTATTTCATAAAGACACCCTTTCAGAGCCTAACCTAAAAATGCACTCCTTGCAGTATTCAGGAGACTCTTTCCTATAGCCACTCATTTAGAGCCTCACTGAATAATACACACCTATGGAAAAAGTCAGGAGTGTATTTCACATGGCCACTCATTCAGAACCTCAGTGAATTATACATACCTTGGGAATAATCAGGAATCTATTTCATATAGCCACTCATTCAGAGACCCATGAAATAATGCACACCTGCGAAATAGTCTGGAGTCTATTTGATATAATTTATATTCAGTGTCTCAGTGGAAAATACACAACTGATGAATAGTCAGGATGCTATTTCATGTAGCCACTCATTCATATCACCTGGGGAATAGACAGGAGTCTATTTCATGTGGCTACTTATTAGAAAACTCACTGAGTGATACACACCTAGGGAATAGTCAGTGTCTAGGTCATAAGGCAACACAATCAGAGCATTTCTGAATGATGCTCATTTGAAAAATAATCAGAATTCTATTTCATATGAGCAGTGATTAAGAGCCTCATTGAATAACGCACACCTGGGCAATAATGAGGAGGCTATGTCACATGAACACTAATTCAGAACCTCAGTGAATGATGCAAACCTGTGGAGTATCCAGGTGGGTATTTTATACAGCCACTCAATCAGAGCCTCAGTGAGTAATATACACCTGTGGAATAGTCAGGATTCCATTTTATATGGCTGCTCACTCAGTCTCAGTGAATAATGCAGAAATGTACAGTACTCAGCAGTCTATTTCCTATAGCCACTCATTCAGAGATTCACTGAATAATACAAACATGAGGAATGGTCAGCATCCTATTTCATATGACCAATAATGCAGAGCCTCAATGAGTAATACTCACCTGGGTAAGAGGAGTCTACTTTATGTAGTCACTCATATACAGCCTCAGGGAATAATGCACACCTGGGGAATAGACACTAGTCTTTTTTTATATGGCCAAAAAGTTAAAGCCTGAATGAGTAACGCACAACTTTGGAATAACCAGTAGTCTATTTTATATACCAACTTATTCAGAGTCTCAGTCAATAATACACACCTGGGGAATAGTAAGGTGTCTGTTGCATATGGTCACTAACTCAAAGCCTCATTAAATAATACACACACGTGGAATAGTCAGGAGACTATTTTATATGGCCAAACTTTCAGAGCCTCAGTGAATAATGCATACCTGGGGAATACTCAGAATGCTATTAGATATGACCTCTCATTCAGAGCTTCACTGAATAAGTAACACATGTAGAGTAGTCAGAAGTCTATTTCATATAGCCACACATTAAGAGCCTCACTGAATAATATACACCTGGGGGAACGTCAGGATTCTGTTTTGTATCTTCACCCATTCAGAGCCCAAACTAAAAATGCACACCTGGAAAGTATTCAGGAGTCTCTTTCCTATGGCCACTCATTCAGAGCCTCACTGAATAATACACACCTATGGAAAAGTCAAGAGTGTATTTCACATGGCCACTCATTCAGAACCTCAGTGAAGAATTATATATACCTAAAAAATATTCAGGAGTCTATTTCATATAGTCACTTATTCAGAGACTCACTGAATAATGAACACCTGGGGAATAGTTTGGAGTCTATTTGATATGATTGTTCACCCAGTGACTCAGTGGAAAATACACACCTGAGGAATAGTCAAGAGGCTATAGTCAGAAACCTATTTCACATGGTCACTCGTTCATAAACTCACTGAATGATACACACCTGGGGAATAGTCAGAGTCCATGTCATATAGCCACTCAATTAGAGCATTACTGAATGATGCACACCTGGGAAGTAGTCAAGATTATATTTCAGGATACCGCTGATTGAGAGCCTCATTGAATAATGCAAACCCAGACATTAATCAGGAGGCTATGTCATATGAACACTTCTTCAGAGCCTCAGTGAATAATACACACCTAGGGAATACTCAGGAGTCTATTACATAGTCCCTCTCATTCAAAGCCTCACTGAACAATGAACACCTGTTGGGTACCCAAGAGTCTATTTCGCATGGCCACTTATTCGGCACCTCACTGAATGATACACACGTGGGGAATAGTCAGGATTCTATTTAATATGAACACCCATTATAAGCCTCGCTGAATTATGTATGCCTTGGAATCCTGAGGAGTCTACTTCCTATCAAACCCCTTTCCAATTCTAACAGAAAGATTAACACATGCGGAATTGTGAGGAGTAAATTTTGTATGGCCCCTCCTTCAGAGCCTCATTGAGTAATGTATACCTGGAGAAAAATTTGGAGTCTCTTTCATGTGGCCATTCATTCAGAGCATCGGTAAAGAATTCACACCTATGGAGTTGCCAGATGTCTATTTGCTTTGGCCACATTTTGAGAGCATCAATGAATAATACACACCTGTGGTATAGTCAGGAGTCTATTTCATAAGTGGCCTTATTCAGAGGCTCAGTGAATAATACACACCTTGGGAATAGTCAGGAATGTATTATATATTGCCACTTATTCAGAGCCTCAGTGAATAATGCACACCTGGGAAATAGTCAGGAGTCTATTTTTTATCGACACTTATTCAGAGCCTTCCTGAATAATACACACATTGGGGAGGGTCAGGAATCTCTTTCTGATGGCCACTTACTGAGACTCCCAGGAAATAGTGCACACTCTAGGAATTGTCAGAAGTCTATTTCATATGTCATCTCATACAGAACCTCAGTGAATTAGACACACCTGGGGAATAGTCAGGAGTGTATTTCAATTAAGCACATACTAAGAGACTCAGTGAATTATACACAACTGGGGAAGAATCAGGAGTCAATTTCATCTGGCCTCTCACTTAGAGCTTCGTTGAATAATGTACTTCTGTGGAATATTCAGGAGCCTAATTGACAGAGCTACTCATTCAGAGTCTCTCTGAATAATATGCACCTTGGAGATATGTTGGGGTCTATTTCACATTACCACTGATTCAACGCCTTAGTAAATAATGCATACAATACCTGGGGAGTACTTAGCAATTTATTTTATATGACCACTCATTTCTCACCTCAGTGAATATTGCACACAAGGGGAATAGTTAGGATACTATTTCTTATGGACACTCATTTAGACCTTCACTGAAAAATGCACACATTTGGAATAGTGAGGATTCTGTTTCATATGGCCACTCATTCAGGGCCGCACTGAATGGTACACACCTGTGAAAAAGTCAGGAGACTGTTTTATATAGCCATTCATTCAGAGCCTCAGTGAATAATGCATGCCTGAGGAGTACTGAGGATTTTATTTCTATTGGCTTTTAATTCAAATCCTCAAGGAATAGTCAAGGGTCTATTTCATATGGCCACTCATTCAGAGCCTCAGTGAATGACACACACTTGGGGAATAATCAGAATTCTATTTCATACGACCAGTATTGAGAGTCAAATTGGGTAATGCACACCTTGGGAATAGTGAGGAGTCTGATAGAAACACTCTTTCAGTGCCTCAGTGTATTATACACACCAGAAGAATACTGAGGGATTCTTTTAATATTGCATCTTATTCACAGCCCCTCAAAGTAGTGCACGTTTGGGGAACTGTCAGGAGTTTATTTATAATGGCCAATCATTCAGAGACTCAGTAAAAAATACACACCTAGGGAATAGTGAGGATTCTATTTCCAATGGCCGCACATTCAGAGCCTCAGTGAATAATGCACACCTGAGGAATAGTCAGGAGGCTATTTCATATGTCCACTCTTTTAGAGTCTCACTGAATATCTCTCCCCTGTGGAGTACTGAGAGGTCTATTTCATATGGCCACTAATTTTGAGCCTCACTGTATAATACACACCTGGGTAAGAGCCAGGAGTTTATTTCTTCAGGCCAATCATTCAGAGGTTTAGTGAATTACACACACCTGGAACATAGTCAAGAGTCTACTTCATATTCCTCCTCATTCAAAGCCTAAGTGAACAATGAACACCTGTTGAGTCCTCAGGAATGTATGTCATATGGCCACTCATTCAGCACCTCACTGAATAATACACAGGTGGGGAAGAGTTGGGATTTTATTTAATATGGACACCCATTTTGAGACTCACTGAATAACCTATACCTGTAGAATAGTGAGGAGTCTATTTCATATCGCCCATTTTTCCGAGTCTCAGTGAGTAATACACACTTGTGGAATTGTCAGGAATCTATTTCGTATGGACTGCATTCAGAGCCTCATTGAATAAGGCATACCTGGAGAAAAATTTGGTGTCTTTCATATGGCCATTTATTCAGAGCGTCCATGAATAATGTATACATGTGGAATAGCCAGTTGTTTATTTTATTTGGCCACACATTGAGAACTTCAGAGAATCATACACACCTGTGGAATAAACAGGAGTCTATTTCACATGGTCACTCACTCAGTGCCTGTGTAAATAAAACCCACCTGAAAAAAAATCAGGAGTCTATTTCACATTGCCTTACATTTATAGCCTCAGGGAATAATCCACACCTGGGGAATAGTCAGCAATTTATTTCATACAGATACTTTTCCAGAACCTCCCTTAATAATGCACACATGGGGAATATTCAAAATTCTAAGGCAATTCCAGGTAAGGCAAGGCAAGACAAGGCTAAAAAGGCATTTCTAGGCAAGGCAATTGTATGTAAGGCAGGGCAATTTAATTCCATGGAATGCAACTCCAGGCAATGAAAGGCAGGGCAATTCCAGGCAAGGCAATTAATGAAAAGGCAATTCGAGGAAAATTATAAAAAGAGATGGAAGGGAAAAGCAATTCCTTGCACGGTAATTCCAGGTATAGCAAAGCAAGAAAATTTCAGGGAAGGCAACTGCAGAAAAGGCAAGGCAAGGCAATTCCAGGCAATGAAATGCATGGCAAGGCACGTCAAGAAAAAAAAATTTCAGGTAAGAAAATTTCAGGAAAGTCAAGGAAAGGCAAGGCAAGGGAAGAACATTCAAGGCAAGAAAATTTCAGAAAAGGCAAGACAATACAATGAAACGCAATTTCAAGCAAGGAAATTTCAGGCAAGGCAAGGCCAGGCAAAGCAATTCTAAGCAAGGCAATTCCAGGCAAGGCAGAGCAAAAATATGTATGGCAATTCCAGTCAAGCTTTTTTTAGGTAAGGCAAGGCAATGCAAGACATTTTCAGAAAAGTCAATTTTAGAAAAGGCAAAGAAAGGCAAGGCAAGGCAATTCCAGGAAAGGCAAAACAAGACAGAGCAAATTCAGGAAGGGCAATTTCAGTCAAAGCAAGGCAAGGCAGGGCAATTCCATTCAGGGCAATTTCAGACAAGGCAAGGCAAGGTAATTCCAGGCAAGGCAAGAAGAGGCAAAGCAAAGAATTCCAGACAGGGAAATTCTAGGCTAGGCAAGGCAAGCCAATGCAAAAAAATATCCAACAAGGCAAAAAATTTTAAGCAAGGCAACTCTAGGCTAGGCAAGGTAAGGCAAGGCAATGCAATTCTAGGCAAAGAAACCCCAGGCAAGGCAAGGAAATGTAAGGCAAGGCAATAACGAGAAAGGAAGATTTTGGCAATGCAAGACAAGGCAATTCCAGGCAAGGCAATTGCCATATAGTCAATTCCAGGCAAGGCAAGGCAGACAAGGTAGGGGAAATCAATTCCACACAAGGAAATTCCAGCTCAGGCAAGGCAATGCAACTCCAGGCAATGCAATTCCAGTCAAGGCAAAGTAAGGCAACACAAAACAAGGCAATTCTACACAAGGCAATTTCAGGCGATGAAAGGCAAGGCAAGGCAAGGCAATTTGAAACAGAGCAACTCCAATCAACGCAAAATAAGACAAGGCAATTTCACGCAAGGCGATTCCAGAAAAGGCAAGGCAGGGCAACTTCAGGCAACAAAAGCAAGGCAAGGCAAGGCATAACAATTCATGGCAATTCAAAGCAAAATAATTATGGGCAAGGGAAGGCAATGCCATTCGAGGCAAGGCAGGGCAGGGCAGGGCAATGTAGGGAAATTTAGGCAATGGTCTAAAAGAGCATTTGGCAAGAAAAAGCAATTACTGGAAAGTCAATTTCAGGCAAGACAAGGCAAGGCAAGGCAATTCCTGGCAAGGAAATTGTAGAAAGGCAATTCCAGAAAAGGCGATTTTAGGCAAGGCAACACAAGGCAATTTCAGGCAAGGCAAGGCAAGACAAGGCAAGCCAATTCCAGACCAGGTAATTCCAGGCAGGGCAAGGAAAGGCAATTCTAGGCAAGGGAATCCCAGCGAAGGCAAGGTAAGACAAGGCAATGCAATTCTAGTGAAGGCAATTTCAGGCAAGGCCAAGCAATGTAAGGCAAGAAAACTACAGTCAAAGCAAGGTAAGGCAACACAAGGCAAGGCAATTCTAGGCAAGGCAATTCCAGGTGAAGAAAATAAAGCAAGGCAATTCAAAACAAGGCAACTTCAGTCAAGGCAAGGCAAGACAAGGCAATTCCAGGCAATGCTATTCCAGGGAAAGCAAGGCAGGGCAATTCCAGGCAAAGTAAAGCAAAGCAATGCAATGAAAGGCAATTCCAAGCAAAAAAATCCAGGCAAGGAAAGGCAAGGCGATTTCAGACAAAAGAATTCTAGGCTAGGCAAGACAAGGGAAGGAAAGGCATCACAATGCTAGGCAAGAAAATTTCAGGCAAGGCAAGGTAAAGCCATTCCAGGCAAGAGTCTTTTAGGCAAGGCAAGGCAACGCAAGGCAATTTCAGAAAAGTCAATATTAGGCACAACAAGGCAAGGCAAGGCAAGGAGAGGCAATTCCAGGCAAGGACAGGCAAGTCCAGGCAATGCAATGCAGGACAAGGCAAGGAAAGATATTTTCAGGCAAGGCAATTTCAGCTACGACAAGGCAAGACAATTTTAGACAAGACAATTTAGTCAAGGCAAGGGAAGTCAAAGCAAGGCAAGGCAATTCTAGGCAAGGAAATTCCAGGCGAGAAAAGGCAAGGCAAGGCAAATTGAAGCAAGGCAATTTCAGTCAAGGCAAAGCAAGGCAAGGCAATTCCACGCAAGGCTATTCCAGCAAAGGCAAGGCAGGGCAATTTCAGGCAAAAAAAAGCAAGATAATGCAAAGCAATTCTAGGTAAGGCAAGGCAAGACAATTTCAGGCAAGGCAATTTCAGGCAAGGCAAGACAATTTCAGGCAAGGCAATTCCAGGCAAGGCAAGGCAAGGCAAGACAAGACAATGCCAGGCAAGGCAAATCCAGGCAAGAAACTGCAAGGGAAGGCAAGGCAAGGCAATGCAATTTCACACAAGGCAAATCCAGAAAAGGCAAATCCAGGCAAAGCAGAACAATTCAAAACAATCAATTCCAGACTATGTAAGACATGGCAATTCCAGGCAAGAAAATTCCAGTAAAGTCAAGGTAAGGCAAGGCAATTCCACGCAAGACAAGGCAATGGAAGGCAACGCCATTTCAGGCAAGGCAATTGCTGGCTATGCAAGGCAAGGCAATTGAAGGCAAGGCAGTTTCCAGAAAGGCAATTTCAGGGAAGACAAAGCAGAAAAAGATATTTTCAGGCAAGGCAATTCCAGCTAAGGCAAGGCAAGGCAATTTGACATAGGGTAAGACAAGACCACACAAGTCAAGGCCGCCCAAGGCAAGGCAATTCCAGGTGACGAAAGGCACGGCAAGGCAATTCGAAACTAGGCAATCCCAGTCAAGACAAGGTAATTCCAGGCAAGGCTATTCCAAAGAAGGTCAGTCAGGGCAATTACAGACAAGGAAAAATAAGGCAAGTCAAGGCAAGTGCTCTACCAAGCAAGGCAATTCCAAACAATGAATTTTCAGGTAAGGCAAGGCAAGGCGATTTCAGGCAAGGCAATTCTAGGCTGGCAAGGCAAGGGAAGTCAGGGCAATTCTAGCAAGGGAATTTCAGGCAAGGCAGGGCAAGGCAATGTAGGGCAATTTTAGGCAAGTCTCTTTTAGGCAAGGAAAGGCAATGCAAAGCAATTTTTAAAGTCAATTTTAGGCATGGTAAGGCAAGGCAAGACCAGGAGAGCCAATTCTATGCAAGGTAACTGCAGACAAGGCAAAAAAAATTCCAGGAAAGGCAATTCTAGTCAAGTCTAGAAAAGTCAAGGCAATTCCAGAAAAGGCAAGACAAGACAAGGCAAGGCAAGGGAATCCCAGGCAAGAAAACTCCTGGCAATGCAAGTCAATGCGAGGCAATTCCACGCAAGAAAATTTCAGGCAAGCCTAGGCAAGGAGATCGCAGGCAAGGCAAGGCAACAAAATTCCAGACAAGGCAAGGCAAGTCAGGGCAATTGCAGGTAGGGCAATTTCAGGCAAGGCAAGTCAAGGCAAGACATGGCAATTCCAAGCAGGGCAATTAAAGACAATGGAAGGCAAGGCAAGACAATTCTAGGCAAGGCAATGCAAGGCAATGCAAGGCAAGTGAAAGCAAGACAATTCCAGACAGGGTAATTTCAGGCTAGGTAAGAAAAGGTAATGCAAAAAAAATTTCCATAAAGGCAAAAAAAAAGTCTAGGCAAGGTAATTCAAGGCAAGGCAGAATAAGGCAAAACAGCACATTCCAGGTAAGGTAATTCGAGGTAAGAAAAGGCAAGGCAAAGCAGGGCAATTCCAGGCAAGAATATTCGAGGCAAGGCAAGGCAGGGAAATTCCAAGCAAGGCAATTAGAGGCAAAACAAAAAAGGGCAATTCCAGGCAAGATAATTTGAGGCAAGGCACGGCACGGCAATTCCAGGCAAGGCAAGACAAGACAAGGCAAGGCAATTCCAGACAAGGGAATTCCAGGCAAGGCAATGAAAGGCAATTCCAGAAAAGGCAATTCCAGGAAAGAAAAGGCAAGACAAGGCAAGGAAATTTTAGGCAAGACAACTCCAGGCAAGGCAATCTCATGCAAGAAAAGTCAAGGCAATGCAAGGCAATTCCGTTAAAGTCAATTCCAGGCAAGGAAAGGCAAGGCAATTCCAGGCAAGGCAAGGTAAGGCACTGCAATATTAGGCGGGGACATTTTAGACAAGGTAATGCAAGGCACGTCACTTCCTGGCAAGGCAAAGCAAGGCAATTATAATTAAGGCAATTCCAGGCAAGAAAATGCAAGCCAAGGCCAAACAATTCCAGGTAGGGCAATTCTGGGCTAGAAAAAGCAAGACAAAGCTAAGAAAATCCAGGCAAGGTAAAAAATTTCAGGGAAGGCAAAGAATGGCAAGGCAAAGAAAGATAAGGCAAGTAAAGGCAAGGCAATTCTTGGCAAGGAAAGGCATGGCAATACAAGACCAGGTCAGACACGGCAAATCCAAGAAAGGCATTTCCAGGCTAGGCACTTCCAAAAAAGGCAATTGCCGGCAAGGCAAGGCAAGACAACTCCAGGCAACGCAAGAAAAGACAAGGCAATTTTAGGCTAGGCAATTCCAGGCAGGGAAAAACAAGGCAAGGCAATTTTAGAAATGGCAATTTCAGGCAAGGTCAGGAAAGTCAAGGCAATTCCATTCAAGGCAAGACAAGGCAAGGCAAGGCAAAACAAGGCAAGGCAATCCCAGGCAAAATTTCTGGCAAGGCAAATCAATGCAAGGAAATTCCAGACAAGTAAATTCCATGCAAGGCTAGGCAAGAAAATTGCAGGCAAGGCAAATACAGTCAAGGCAAGGCAAGAAAAATTTAGGCAAGGCAAGGCAAGGCAGGGCAATTGCAGGCAGGGAAACTTTAGGCAATGCAAGGCAAGACAGAACAATTCCAGGCAGGGCAATTAAAGACAATGAAAGATAAGGCTAAACAACGCTAGGCAAGGCAATTCCAGGCAAGGCAAGGCAAGCCAAACAAAGCAATTTTAGACAGGGCAATTTCAGACTAGGCAAGAAAATACAATGCAAAAAAATTCCCAGCAATGCAAAAAAAAAAATCCAGGGAAGAAAATTTAAGGCACGGCAAAACAAGGCAAGGTAGGCCAATTCCAGGCAAGGCAATTTGAGACAAGAAAAGGCAAGGCAAAGCAGGGCAATTACAGGAAAGGCAATTCGAGACAAGGCAAGGCAGAAAAATTTCAAGCAAGGCAATTCCAGGCAAGGCACAGCAAAAAACGTAATTCCAGTCAAGGTAATTTCAGGCAAGGCAAGGCAAGGGAAATACAGGCAAGGCAAGACAAGACAAGGCAAGGCAATTCCAGACAAGGAAATTTTAGGCAAGGCAAAAAAAGGCAATTCCAGGCAAGGCAATTCCAGGCAAGACAAGGTAAGACAAAACAAGGCAATACAATTTTAGGCAAGGCAATTTCAAACAAGGCAAGGCAATGCAAGACAAGGCCATTTCAGGCAACACAATTCCTGGCAATGCAAGGCAAGGCAATTGCCAGAAAGGCAATTCCAGGCAAGGCAACACAAGGTGAAGCAATCCTAGAAAACTCAATTCCAGGTGAGATAAGGCAAAGCAAGGCAATTCAAAGCAAGGCAATTTCAACCAAGATAAGGCAAGACAAGGCAATTCCACGCAAGACTATTTTAGGTAAGGCAAGGAAAGGCAATTCGAGGAAAGATAATTCCAAGCAAGGCAAGGTAAGGCAAGGCAATGCAATTTTAGGAAGGCAATTCGAGGAAAAGCAAGGCAAGTTGAAACAAAGCAGTTTCTGGCAATGCAAGTCAGGGAAATTTCAGGCAAGGTAATTGCCAAAAAGGCAATTCCAGACAAGGCAAGTCAAGAAAAGGCAGGGAAAAAAATTCCTGGCAAGGCAATTTTAGCTAAGACAAGGCAAGGCAATTTCAGAAAAGAAAATTTCAGACAAGGCAATTCCAGGTAAGGCAAGGCAAGCTAGGGAAATTTTAGGAAGGGCAATTTTAGGCAAGACAAAGCAAGACAAGTCATTTCTTGGCAGGGAAACTTCAGACCAGGCAAGGCAAGGCAATTCCAGGCAAGGCAAGGCAAGCCACAACAAGGCAATTCCAGACAGGGCAATTAAAGGATAGGCAAACCAAGGCAATGCAAGAAAATTTCGAACAATACCTGGGAATTCCGAGCCATAAAATTTCAGGCAAGGCAAAAAAAGGCAACTCCAGACAAGGTATTTCCAGACAATGCAAAAAAAGGCAATTCGAGGCAAGGGAATTTCCGTCAAGGCAAGGTAAGGAAAGGCAGTGCAATTCTAGGCAAAGCAATTTCCAGCAAGGCAAGGCAAGGCAGGGCAATTCAAGTCAAGGCAATTTTGGCAATGCCAGGCAGAGCAATTTTAGGCAAGGCAATTCTAGGAAAGGGAAGGCAAGACAAGGCAGGGAAAGGCAATTTCAGGCAAGGCAATTTCAGATGTGGCAAAGCAAGGCAATTCTAGGCAAGGGAATTCCAGTCAAAGCAAGGAAAGACAACGAAAGGCAAGGCAATTTTTGGAAAGTAAATTCCAGGCGAGGAAAGGCAAGGTAAGGCAATTCGAAACAAGGTAACTCTGGTCAAGGCAAGGAAAAACAAGGCAATTTTTGGCAAGGCTATTCCAGCGAAATCAAAACAGTGCAATTTTAGGCAAAGAAAAGCAAGACAATGCAAGGAAATTGCAGGCAAAACAATTTCAGGAAAGGCAAGGCAAGACAACTCCAGGTAAGGAAATTCCAGACAAGGCAAGGAAAGACAATGCAATACAAGGAAAGGCAATTTTAGGCAATGCAAGGCAAGGGAAGGGAAGGCAATGCAATTCTAGGCAAGGCAATTGCAGAAAAGGCAATTCTAGGCAAGGCAAGGCAAGGCAAGATAAGAAAGAGAAAGGCAATTTCAGGTAAGGTAATTCCAGGTTAGGCAAAGGAAAACAAGAGAATGCAGCTCAATTCTAGGCAAGGAAATTCCAGTCTATTCAGGGCAAGGCAATGTAGAACAATTCCAGGCAAGGCTCTTTTACACAAGGCAAGGCAACACAAGGCAATTTCAGAAAAGTCAATTTTAGGCATGGCAAGGCAAGAAGAGTCAATTCCAGGCAAGATAATTTCAGGAAAAGCAAGGCAAGGCAATTTCAGACTAGGCAATTCCAGGCATCGCAAGGCAAGGCAAAGGTAATCCAGGCAAGAAATATCCAGGCAAGACAATTGAGGCAAGGCAATTTCATGCTAAAAACGGCAAGGCAATGCGAGGCAATTATGGAACAGTCAATTCCAGGCAAGGCAATTTTAGGCAAGGCAAGGCAAGGCAACACAAGACAAGGCAATGCCAGGCAAGACAATTCCAGGCAATGGAAGGAGAGGAAAGGCAAGGCAAGATGGTGCAATTTTGGGCAAGGCAATTGCAGAAAAGGCAATGCCAAGCAAGCAAGGTAAGAAAAGGCAGTGAAAGTTATTTCTAGGCAAGGCAATTCCAGTCAAGGCATGGCAAGGCAACACAAGGCAAAGCAACTTTAGGCAAGGCAATTTCATTCGAGGAGAGGCAAGGTAAGGCAATTCGAAGCAAGGCAATTCCAGTCAAGACAAGGCAAGGAAAGGCAAATCCAGGTAAGGCTATTCCAGGGAAGAAAAATTAGGACAATTTCAAGCAAGAAAAGCAAGGCAAAGCAAGGTGATTCCAGGCAAGGCAAGGCAATTCTAGGAAAGGCAAGGCAAAGAAAGACAGCGCAATACTAGGCAAGACAATTGCAGGCACGGCAGGGCAAGGCAATGTATATTCCAGGCAAGGCTCTTTTAGGCAAGACAAGGCAAGGAATGCAAGGCAATTCCATGCAAGTTAATTTTAGGCAAGGCAAAAGAAGAAAATTGCAGGCAAGGCAAGGCAAGAAAAGAAAAGGCAAATCAGTTCAATTGTAGGCAGAGCAACTTCAGATAAAACAAGGCAAGACAAGGCAGGGCAAGTTTAGGCAGGGCAATTAAAGACAATGCAGGCAAAACGACAATTCTAGGCAAGGCAATTTTAGGCAATGCAAGGCAAGTGAAGGCAAGGCAATTCCAGACAGGGCAAATACAGGCTAGGCAAGGAAAGGGAATGCAAGAAAATTTCCAGAAAGATAAAGAAATTTTAGGCAAAAGAATTCAAGACAAGGCAGAAGAAGGCAAGACAAAAAAATTCCAGGCAAGGCAATTAGAGGAAAAGGAAGGCAAGGCAAAGCAGGGCATTTTCAGGCAATGAAATTCGAGACAAAGGCAAGGCAAAGAAATTCCAAGCAAGGCAATTTGAGGAAAAACAAGGAAAAACAAAAAAAGCAATTCCAGGCAAGACGATTTCAGGCAAGGCAATTCCAGGCAAGTCAAGACAAGACAAGGCAGGGAAATTCCAGACAAGAATATTTTAGGTAAGGCAAGGTAAGGCAATTCCAGGCAAGACAACTCCAGGAAAGGAAAGGTAAGGCAAAAAATTTCCAGGCAAGACAACTCCAGGCAAGGCAATCCCATGCAAGAAAGGGCAATGCAATGCAAGACAATTCCAGGAAAGTCAATTTCAGGCAAGGAAAGTCAAGAAAATGCAAGGCAATTCTGGGAAAGTCAATTCCACGCAAGGAAAGACAAGGCAATTCCAGAAAAGGCAGGGCAAGACAAGGCAAGGCACTTCAATTTCAGGCAGAGAAATCTCAGTCAAGGTAAAACAAGGAAGGTCAGTGCGTGGAAAGCCAAGGCTAGGAAATTATAGATAAAGCAATTCCATGCAAGGCAAGGCAAGCAAAGGCAAAACAATTCCAGTCCAAGCAATTCCAGTCTAGAAAAGCAAGGCAAAGTAAAAAAAAAATCCAGGCACAGCAAGGCAATTTCAGGCAAGGCAAAAAAAAGGCAGGGCAAAGAAAGTCAAGACAAGGACAGGCAAGGCAATTTCAGGCAAGGAAAGGCAAGCATAGGCAAGAAAAGGCAAGACAAGTTAAGACAAGGCAAATCCAGGCAAGGAAGTTCCACGCAAAGCAAGGCAAGGCAAGGCAACTCCAGGCTAGCCAATTGCAGGAAAGTCAAGGCAAGGCAAGACAAGGCAATTCCAGGATACACAATTCCACATAAGGCAAGGCAGGGCAATTCCAGAAAAGGCAAATTCAGGCAAGGCAAGGAAATTTCAGGCAAGGCAACTCCAGGCAAGGCAAGAAAGAACAATTCCAGGCTAGACAATTCCAGGAAAAGTAAGGCAAAACAAGGCAATTCCAGGAAAGGCAATTTCAGTCAAGGCCAGAAAAGTCAAGACAAGGCAAGGCAAGACAAAGCAAGGAAAGACAAGGCAAGGAAAGGCAAGGAAATCCCAGCCAAGAAAATTACTGGCAATGAAAGTCAATACAAGGCAATTCCAGGCATGTCAACTCCAGGCAAGGCTAGGCAAGAAAATTGCAGGAAAGCCTGATCCAGGCAAGGCAAGAAAAGACATGGAAATTCCAGGCAAGGCAAGGAAATTCAAAGCAATTGCAGCCAAGGCAATTTCAGGCAAGGCAAGGCAGGGCAATTCCAGGTAGGGCAATTCCAGAAAATGCAAGGCAAGGCAAGACAAATCAAGGAAAGGCAATTCCAGGCAATGCAAGTTAAGGCAAGGCAAGACAAGGCAATGTCAGGCAAGACAAAGAAAGGCAAGGCATGGCAATGCAATTCTAGGCAAGAAAATTTCAGGAAAGGCAATTTCAGGCAAGGCAAGGCAAGACAAGGCAGGGAAAGGCAATTCCAGGCAAGAAAATTTTAGGAAAAGCAAGGAAAGGCAATTCCAGAGAAGGCAACTACAGGAAATGCAAGGCAGGGCAATTCCAGGCAGGGCAATTGCCCGAAAGGCAATTTCAGAAAAATTAAGGCAACAGAAGGCAGGGAAAGGCAATCCAATTAAAGGCAATTTTAGGTAAAGCAAGGCAAGTCAATTCCAGAAAAGGCAACTTCAGAAAAGGCAAGACGAGAAAATTAAAGGCAACGCAAATTCAGGCAAGGCAAGAAAACACAGGGCAAGGCAATTCCAATCAAAGAAATGCAAGGCAAGCTTATTACAGGCAAGGCAATTCAAATCAAGGCAAGGTAAAACAAGGCAATGCAACTCTAGAAAAGGCAACTCTAGGCAAGGCTAAACAATGAAAAACAAGGCAAGTTTAGGCAAGGCAATTTCTGGCAATTTAAGGCAAGGAAAGGCAAGGAAAGACAAAGCAAGACAAGGAAAGGCAGGGCAATTATAAGCAAGACAATTCCATACAAGGCAAGGCAAGAATTTATAGAGATATTCCAGGAAAGACTCTTTTAGGCAAGGCAAGCAAGACAAATCAAGACAATTCCAGACAGAGAAACTCCAGGCAAGGCAAGGCAATAAAAGAAAATTTAAAGAAAGGCATGGAAATTTCAAGCAAAACAATTTCAGGCAAGGCAAGGCAAGGAAATTCCAGGCAAGGCAATTCCAGGCAAGACAAAGCCAGGCAAGGCAGGGCAATTTTAGGCAAGACAATTCCAGGAAAGACAAGGCATGAGAATTTGAGGCAAGGCAAACAAGGCAAGGCAGGACAATTCCAGGCAATTTGAATAGAGAAAAGAAAAGTCAAGGCATAGCAGAGACATTCCAGGCAAAGCAAATCGAGGCAAGACAAGGCAGAGAAATTTTAAGCAAGGCAAGGACAGGAAAAAAGGGCAATTACAGGCAAGGCAATTTTAGTCAAGGAAAGCCAAGGCAAGTCAAGGCAATTAAAGGCAAGAAAACTGCAGACAAGGTAATTCCAGGCAAGGCAAGGAAAGGCAATTCCGGGTGAGGCAAGGTAAAAGAGGCAATGCAATTCTAAGCAAAGCAACTCCAGGCAAGCAAGGCAACACACAAAAAGGCAACTGCAGGTAAGATAAGGCAAGGCAGTGAAACTCCAGGCAGGGCAATTTTAGGCAAGGCAGGGCAAATCCAGGCAGGCAATTTCAGACAAAGAAAGGCAAGGCAATTTTAGGCAAGGCAATTCCAGGCAAGGCAAGGCAAGCCAAGAAAAGGCAATTCCAGACAAGGCAATTCCAGGCTAGGCAATGTAAGCCAATGCCAGAAAACTCCTGGAAAGGCAAGAAAATTTCAGGCACAGAAATTTCAGGCAAGTCAAGTCATGTCAATTTTAGTCAAGGAAATTTCAGGCAAAACAAAACAAGGCAAGAAAGGCCATTTCCAGACAAGGCAATTTGAAGCAAGGCAAGTAAGGGAAATTACAAACAAAACAATTCGAGGGAAGGAAAGGCAAGGAAAAAAGGGCAATTTCAGGCAAGGCTATTTCAGACAAGGCAAGGCAAGGCAATTCAGGGCAAGGCAAGGAAACACAAGGCAAAACAGGGAAATTCCAAGCAAGGCAACTCGAGGCAAGGCAAGGCAGAAAAATTCCAAACAAGGCAATTTGAGGAAAGGCAAGGCAAGACCTAAAAGGGCAATTTCAGGCAAGGCGATTTCAGGGAAAGCAAGGCAAGGCAATTTCAGGCAAGGCAAGGCAAGACAAGGCAATGCAATTTCAGGCAAGATAATTCCAGAAAAGCCAATAAAAGGAAATTCGAGACAAGAAAATTAAATTCAAGTCAAGGAAAGGCAAGGCAATGCAATTCTAGGCAAGGCAATTCCAGGAAGAACAAGGCAATGTAAGGCAAGGGAATTTCTGGCAATGCAAGGCAGGGCAATTCGAGGCAAGATAATCTCAAAAAAAGCAATTCCAGGCAAGGCAAGAGAAGAAAAGGCAGGGAAAGCAATTCCAGGCAAGGCAATTTCACCTAAGGCAAGGTAATGCAATTCCACGCCAGGCAATCCCAGGTAAAGCAATGAACAAAAGTGCAAGAAAAGAAAATTCTAGGCAAGGCAATTCCAGGCAAGGCAAGGCAAGGCACTGCAATTTGAAACAAGGCAATTGCCGTCAAGACAAGGCAAGACAAAACAATTCCAGGCAAAGCTACTTCATGGAAGGCAAGACAGGGCAATTCCAGGCAAGGAATAGCAAGGCAAGACAAGAAACTGCAATGCAAGGCAATTTCAAGCAAGTAAATTTCAGGCAAGAAAAGGCCAGGCAATATGCAAGGCAAGGCAGGGTAGGCAGTGAAATTCTAGGCAAGGCAATTTCAGGCAAGGCAGGGCCGGGCAATGTAGGGCAATTCCAGGCATGGCTCTTTTAAACAAGGCAAGGCAAAACAACACCAGTCAATTTCAGGAAAGTAAATTTTAGCCATGGCAAGGCAAGTCAAGGTTAAACAAAGAGAGGCAATTTCAGGCAAGACAATTCCAGGCAAGCGAAGACATGGCAAGGCAAGGCAAGAAAATTCCAGGCAAGACAACTCCATTCAAGGCAATTCTTTGCAAGAAAAGGCCAGTTAATGCAAGGCAATTCCAAAAAAATTAAATCCAGGCAATAAAAGGCAACGCAATCAAAGGCAATTCTGGGAAAGTCAATTTCAGGCAAAGAAAGGCAAGACAATTCCAGGCAATACTAGGCAAGGTAGGGCAATTCCAGGTGGAAAAATTTCGGCCAAGTAATGCAAAGCAGGTCAGTTCCTGGCAAGACAAGGCAAGACAATTATGGAAAAGGCAATTCCAGGCAAGGCAAGGCAAGACAAGGCAAAACAATTTCAGTCTAGAAAAGTAAGTCAACGCAAAAATGTCCAGGCAAGGCAAGGCAAATTTAGGAAAGGCAAGGCAAATAAAGTCAAGGTAAGAAAAAAAGAGAATTCCAGGCAAGGAAAGGCAAAAAAAGGCAAGGCAATGCAACACAAGGCAAGAGAAGTCTAATTCAGGCAAGGCAATTCCACGCAAGGCACTTCCAGGCAAGAGAAGGCAAGGCAAGGCAATTTCAGGCTAGACAATTGCAAAAATGGCAAATCCAGGCAAGGCAAAGCAAGACAAGGCAAATTCAGGCAAGGCAATTTCAAGTAAAACAAGGTAGGACAATTCCAGGAAAGGCAAATCCAGGCAAGGGAAGGCAAGGCAAGGCAATGCAATTCCAGAGAAGAAAACCCCAGGAAAGGAAAGGCATGGCAATTCCAGGAAAGGTAAGGCAAAGCAAGGCAATTCCAGTAAAGACAATTCCAGGCAAGGCCGGGAAAGTCAAGGCAATTCCAGGCAAGGCAAGACAAGGCAAGGCAAGGCAAGGCACTCTCAGGCAAGAAATTTTCTGACAAGGCAAGTCAATGCAAGACAATTTCAGGAAAGTAAATTCCAGGCCAGACTAGAAAAGGAAATTGCAGGCAAGAAAAATACAGGCAAGGCAAGAGAAGGCAGAGAAAGGTATTTCCACCCAATGGAACTCCAACTAAGGCAAGTCAAGACAATTCCAGGCAAAGCAATTTCAGTCAATGCAAGGCAATGCAAGGCAAGGCAATTCTCGCCAAGGCAGTTTCAGGCAAGGTTATGCAAGGCATGGTAATTTGAAACAAGGCAATTCCAGTCAAGGCAAGACAACTCAGGGCAAGAAAATTTTAATCAATGCAAGGCAATGCAAGGTTATTCCAGGCAAGGCTCTTTTAGGCAAGGCTAGGCAATGCAAGGCAAATTCATGTAAGTCAATTTTATGCACAGCAAGGCAAGGCAAGACAATTCCATGAAAGGCAAGGCAAGGCAGAGCAACTCCAGGCAAGGGAAGGAAAGGCAAGGCAAGGCAATTCTAGCCAAGGCAATTTCAGGAAAGGCAAGGCAAACCTAGGCAAGGCAATTTCAGACAAAGCCATTCCAAGCTAGGCAAGGCGGAGAAAAGCAATTCAAGGCAAAGCAATTTTAGCTATGGCAAAGCAAGGCAATTCCAGGCAAGGCAATTCCATTCATGGTAAGGAAAGGCAACGCAAGGCAATTCCAGGAGAGGAAAGGCAAGGCAAAGCAATTTGAAACAAGGCAAGTCAAGTCAAGGCTAGGCAAGATAAGGCAATTCCAGGCAAGGCCCTTCCACGGAAGAAAAGGCAGGGCAATTCCAGGCCAGGAAAAGCAAGGCAAGGCAAAACAAGGCAATGCATGGCAATTTCAAGCAAGGAAATTACAGGAAAGGGAAGTCAAGGCAATTTCAGGCAAGGCAATTCTAGGCTAGGAAAGCATGGCAAGGCATCGTAAGGCAAGAAAATGCAAGGCAAGGCAATTGTAGACAAGTTAAGGCAAAGCAATTCCAGGCTAGGCAATTTCTGGCAAGGCAAAGCAAGGCAACCCAAGGCAATTTGATACAAGGTAATTCCAGGCAAGGCAGGGAAAGGCAATTCAAGGCAAGGCAATTCGAGGCAAGGCAATTCAAAGCAATGCAATGACAGGCATGGCAATTCCAGGCAGGGCAATTTTAGTCAAGACAAGGCAATTCAGGGCCATTCGAGGCAGGGCAATTTCAGAAAAGGTAAGGCAAGGCAAAACAATTCTAGGCAAGGCAATGGCAGGAAAGTCAATTCAAGGCAAGGAAAGGGAAAACAAATCCAGGCTAGAAAAAAACAAGGCAAATCAAGGCAAGGCAATTGCAGGAAAGACAATTACAGGCAAGACGATTTCAGGCAAGACAAGGCAAAGCAATTCCAGGCAACTCAAAGCAAGACAAGGCAAGGCAATTCCAGACAAGGTAATTTCAAGCAAGAAAAGGAAAAGCAATTCGAGGCAAGGCAATTCCAGGGGAGGTAAGTAAGGCAAAACAATGAAATTCTAGGCAAGGCAATTTCAGGAAAGGCAAGGCAATGCAAGGCTAGGCAAGGCAATGCAAGGGAAGGCAGTGCAATTCTAAGCAAGGCAATTTTAGACAAGGCAGAACAAGGCAATGTAGGGGAATTCTAGGCAAAGCTCTGTTAGGCAAGGCAAGGCAATTCAAGACAAATTTAGGAAAGTAAATTTTAGGCATGGCAAGAAAACTCAGGGCAAGCCAAGGCAAAAAGGCAATTCCAGGCAAGGTAATATTAGGTAAGAAAAGGCAAGGCAATTTCATGGAAGACAACTTTAGGTAATGCAAGGCAGGGCAATTCCAAAACAGGAAATTGCTGGAAAGGCAATTTCAAAAAAAATTAAGGCAAAAGAAGGCAGGGAAAGGCAATCCAAGGCAAGGCAATTACAGGTAAGGGAAGGCAGGTAAATTCCAGTACAGGCAACTCCAGACATGGCAAGGCAGGGCAATTCTAGTCAAGACAATTCCAGGCAAGTGAAGACAGTACAAGGCAAGACAACCCCAGTCAAGGAAAGCAAAGGCAATGCAAGGCAATTCCAGGAAAGTCAATTCCAGGCAAGAAAAGGCAAGGCAATTACAGGCTACACAAAGCAAGGCAGTGCAATTTTAGGCAAGGTAATGCAAGGCATGTCAGCTCCAGACCAAAAAAGGCAAGGCAATTGTAGGCAAGGCAATTACAGACAAGGCAAGGAAAGCCAAGGCAAGGCAATTTCAGGCAGGGAAATTCCCAGCTAGGCAAAGCAAGGCAATGCAAAAAAAATTCCAGGAAAATCAAGGCAATAACAGGCAAGGCAATAAAAGGCATGGCAAATAAAGTCAAGGCAAGAAAAGGCAAGGCAATTCCAGGCTAAGCAATTCCAGACAAGGCAACTCTAGGCAAGGCAAGAAAAGGAAAGGCAAGGCAGGTCCAGGCATGGTAAGGCAAGACCAGGCTAGGCAATTGCAGGAAAGACAATTCCAAGCAAGGCAAGGAAAGACAAGGCTATTCCAGGCAAGTCAATTCCACGTAAGGCAAGGCATGGCAACTTCAGTAAAGGAAAATCCAGGCAAGGCAAGGCGAGGCAATTCCAGGCAAGGCAAGTCAAAACAAGAAAATTCCATAAAAGGCAATTCCAGGCAAAGCAGAAAAAGTCAAGCAATTCTAGGCAAGGCAAGTCAATGCAAGATAATTTCAACCAAGTAAATTTTAGGCAAGGCTAGAAAAGAAAATATTAGGCAAGGCAAGGCAATTCCAGTCGAGGCAAGTCAAGACAGGGCAATTGCAGGCAGGGCAATTTTAGGCAATGCAAAGCAAGGCAGAGCAATTCCAAGCAGGGCAACTGTAGACTATGCAAGGCAAGGCAAGACAATTATAGGCAAGGCAATTCCAGGCAAGGCAAGGCAATTCAATACATGGCAATTTCAGACAGGGCAATTCCAGAAGAGGCAAACAAAGACAAGAAAAAAAAATCACAGAAAGGTAAAAAAATTCCAGACAAAAAGAATTCAAGACAAGGCAAAAGAAGACAAGGCAGGGCAATTCCAGGCAAGAAAATTCGAGTTAAGGAAAGGCACAGAAAAGCAGGGAAATTCCATTCAAGGCAATTTGAGGCAAGGCAAGGCAGGGAAATTTCAAGCAAGGCAATTCGAGGCAAGACAAGGCAAAACAAAAAAGGACAATTTCAGAAAAGGCGATTTTAGGCAAGACAAGGCAAGGCAATTGCAGGAAAGGCATTTCCAGGCTAGGCAAGGTAAGGCAATGAAAGAAAATTTAGAACAAGGCATGGAAATTCCATGCAAGGCACTATCAGGCAAGACAAGGCAAGGAAATTTTAGACAAGGTGTTTTCAGGCAAAGCAAGGCAGGGTGATTCCGGGGGGGCGGAATTTCAGGCAAGGTAATTCAAGACATGTCAGTTCAAGGCAAGACAAGGCAAGCCAATTATAGGCAATTCAATTCCAGGCAAGCCAAGGCAAGGCAATTTCAGGCAGAAAAATGTCAGGCTAGGCAAAGCAAGGCAACATAAAAAATTTCCAGGCAAGGCAAGAAAATTCAAGGCAAAGAAAGTCAAGACAAGAAAAGAAAAGGCAATTTCCTGAACCCAGGAGGCGGAGGTTGTGGTGAGCCGAGATCGCGCCATTGCACTCCAGCCTGGGTAACAAGAGCGAAAACTCCGTCTCAAAAAAAAAAAAAAAAGAAAAGGCAATTTCAGGCAAGTTAATACCAGGCAAGGCAATTCTAGGCAAGACAAAGAAAGGAAAGAAAAGGCAAGGCAAGGCAAGATAAGGCAAATCCAGGCAAGGCATTCCAGGCAAGCCAAGGTAAGGCAAGGAAAGGCAATTTCAGGCCAGAAAATTCCAAGCAGAAAAACTCAAGGCAGGAAAATTCCAGGGAAGTCAATTCCAGGAAATACCAGAAAAGTCAAGGCACTTCCAGGCAAGGCAAGACAATTCCAAGCAAGAAATTTCCTGGCAAATCAAGTCAATTCAAAGCAATTCCAGGCAAGTAAATTTCAGGCAAGGCTAAGCAAGAAATTGCAGGCAGGGCTAATCCAGGCAAGGCAAGGCAATTTTAGGCAAGGCAAAGCAGAGAAAATGCAGGCAGGGCAATTTCAGGCAAGGCAAGGCAAGGCAGGGAAATTCCAAGCTGAAATATTCCAGACAATGCAAAGCAAGGCAAGACAATTTTAAGCAAGACAATTCCAGGAAAGGCAAGGCAAGGAAAGACAAAGTAAGGCAATTCCAGACAGGGCAATTTTAGCCTAAGCAAGCAAAGGCAAAACAAGAAAATTCCCAGCAAGGCAAATAAATTTCAGGCAAGGGAATTCAAAACAAGGCGAAACAAGGCAAGGACAATTCCAGACAAGGCAATTCGAGGTATAAAACGGCAAGAAAATGCAGGGCAATTCCATTCAAGGCAATTCAAGGCAAGGCAAGGCAGGGAAATTTTAAGCAAGGCAATTTGAGGCAAGGCAAAAAGGGACAATTCCAGGAAAGGTTATTTCAGGCAAGGCAAGGCAAGGCAAGACAATTGCAGGAAAGCAATTTTAAGCAAGGCAATTGCAGGACAGGCAATTTCAGGCTAGGCAAAACAAGGCAATAAAAGAAAATTTACAACGAGTCATGAAAATTTAATGCAAGGCAATATCAGGCAAGTCAAGGCAAGGAAATTCCAGACAAGGTATTTTCAGGCAAAGCAGGGCAGGATTATTTCAGGCAGGGAAATTTTAGGCAAGGTAATGCAAGGCAGGTCAGTTCCAGGCAAGAGAATGCAAGCCAATTATAGAACATTCAATTCCAGGCAAGCCAAGGCAAGGCAATTCCAGGCAGGGAAATTCCAGGCTAGGCAAAGCAAGGCAAGGTACAAATTTTCCAGGCAAGGTAAGGCAATACCAGGCAAGGCAAGAAAATTCAAGGCAAAGGAAGTCAAGACAAGGAAAGGAAAGGCAATTCCAGGCAAGGTAATACCAGGAAAGGCAATTCTAGGCAAGGCAAGGAAAGGAAAGAAAAGGAAAGGCAAGACAAGACAAGACAAATCAAGAGAAGGCAAATCTAGTCAAGGCAGTTCCAGGCAAGCCAAGGTAAGGCAAAGCAAGGCAATTTCAGGCTAGGCAGTTGCAGGAAATGCAATTCTTCATAAGGCAAGGAAAGACAAGGCAATTCCAGGTAAGGCATTTTCATGTAAGGCAAGGAAGGGCAACTCCAGGAAAGACAAATATAGGCAAAGAAAGGAGAGGCAATACCAGAGAAGGCAACTCCAGGCAAGGCAAGGCAAGGTCGTTTCAGGCTAGGCAATTTCAGGCAAGAGAAGTCAAGGCACGAAAATTCCAATAAAGGCAATTCTAGGCAAGGCCAGAAAAGTCAAGGCAATTCCAGAAAAGGTAAGAAAAAACAAGGCAAGGCAAGGCAATTCCAGGCCAAAAAAAATGCTGGCAAGGGAAGACAATTCAAGACAATTCCATGCAAGTAAATTTCAGGCAAGGCTAAGCAAGAAATTGCAGGCAATGCTAATCCAGGCAAGGCAAGGCAATTCCAGGAAAGGCAAAGAAAATCAGGGGAATTGCAGGCAGGGCAATTTCAGGCAAGGCAAGACATGGCAGGGCAATTCCAGGCAGGGATATTCCAGACAATGCAAAGCAAGGCAATACAATTTTAGCAGGCAATTCTCGGCAAGGCAAGGCAAGTCAAAGCATGGCAATTTCCAACAGGGCAATTTCAGGCTAAACAAGCAAAGGCTAGGCAAGAAAATTCTCAGCAAGGCCAAAAATTTCAGGCATGGGAATTCAAGGCAAAGCAAAACAAGGCATGGCAGGCCAATTCCTGGCAAGGCATTTTGTGGTAAGGAAAGGAAAGGCAAAGTAGGGCAATTCCAGGGAAAGCAATTCAAGGCAAGGGAAAGCAGGCAAATTTTAAGAAAGACAAGGCCAGGCAAGGCAAAAAAAAGCAATACCAGGAAAGGCAATTTTAGGCAAAACAAAGCAAGGCAATTTAAAGCAAGGCAATTGCTGCAAATGCAATACCAAGGCAAGGCAAGGTAAGACAAGGCAGAGAAAGATATTTCCAGGCAAGGCAATTCCAGCTATGGCAAGGCAAGGCAATTCCAGAAAAGGCAATTTCAGTCAAGGAAAATCAAGGCAATGCAAGGCAAGACAATTCTAGAGAAGGAAATTCCAGGTGAGAAAAGGCAAAAAGAAGAAATTTGAACAAAAACAATTCCAGTCAAAGTAAGGCAAGAAAATGCAACTCCACGCAAGACTATTCCAGGGAAGGCAAAGCAGGTCAATTCTAGGCAAAGAAAAGCAAGGCAATGAAAGGCAATTTCAGGTAAGGCAAGGCAAGACAATTCCAGGCAAGCAATTCCTGGCAAGGCAAGGCAAGCCAAAGCAAGGAAAGACAAGGCAATGCCAGGCAAGGCAATGTAAGGGAAAGCAGGGCAAGGCAATGCAATTCTAGGCAAGGTAATTGCAGGAATGGCAATTCCAGGCAGGGCTAGACAATACAAGGCAGAGAAAGGCATTTCCAGCAAGGCAAATTTACGTAAAGTAAGGAAGAGCAATCCCAGGGAATGCAAATTCAAAAAATGCAAGGCAGGGCCATTTAAGGAAATTGCCAGAAAGGCAATTTCAGGAAAATTAAAACAAGAGAAGGCAGGGAAAAGCAATATCTGGCATGGCAATTCCAGCTAAGTCAAGGCAAGGTAATTCCAGGGAAGGTATCACCAGACAAGGCAAGGCAAAGCAATTTTAGACAAGGCAATTCCAGGCAAGGCAAGGCAAAACAATTCGAGGCAAGGCAAGAAAAGTAAACAGAAATCAAGGAAATTTCAGGTGATAAAATTTCTAGCAAGGCAAATCAATGCAAAACAATTCCAGGCAAGTAAACTCCAGGCAAGGCAAGGCAAGGAAATTGCAGAAAACGCAAATTCAAGCAAGGCAAGGAAAAGAAAGGCAACTCCAGGCAAAGCAAGACAAGGCAGGGCAATTGCAGGCAGAGCAATTTTAGGCAAGGCAAGGCAAGACAAGTCAGAAAAATTCCACGCAGGGCAATTCCAGACAATGCAAGGCAAGGCAAGACAATTCTAGGCAAGGCAATTCAAGGCAAGGCATGGCAAAGCAAGCAACCGCAAAGCAATTTAAGACTGGGCAATTTCAGGTTACACAGGGAAAGGCAATGCAAGAAAATTCCAAGCAAGGCAAAATAATTCCAGGAAAGGGAATTCAAGGCAAGGCAGGCCAACTCCAGGCAAGGCAATTCGAGTTAAGAAAAGGTAAGGCAAAGCAGAAAACTTCCAGGCAAGGCAATTTTAGGCAAGGCAAGGCAGGGAAATTTCAAGAAATGCAATTCAAGGCAAGGCAAGGCAAGGCAAAAAAGGGCAATTCCATGTCAGTCGATTTTAGGCAAGGCAAGCAAGGCAAGGAAATTCCAGGCAAGACAAGACAAAACAAGGCAAGGCAAGTCCAGACAAAAAATTTCCAGGCAAGGCAAAGAAAGGCAATTCTAGGCAAGGCAGTTTCAGTCAAAGGAAGGCAATGCAAGGCAAGACAATTTCAGGCAAGGCAATCCCTGGCAATGCAAGCCAAAAGAATTCCAGGCAAGGCAATTGCTGGAAAGGCAATTCCAGGCAAGGCAAGGCAATTCCAGACATGGCAATTCCAGGCTAGCTAAGGCAAGGCAAGGCAAGGAAATTTCCAGAAAGGAATAAAAAATCTAAGCAAGGCAATTTCAGGCAAGGCAAGGAAAGACATTTCCAGGCAAGGCAAACCCAGGCAAAGCAGGGTAATTCTATGCAAGGCAATTTCAGGCAAGGAAAAGCAGGGTAATTCTATGCAAGGCAATTTCAGGCAAGGAAAAGCATGGTAATTTCAGGCAAGGCAATTCCAGGCTAGGCAAACCAAGGCAACACAAATAATCCAGGCAAGGCAACGCAATTACTGGCAAGGCAAATAAGGCAAAACAAAGAAAATCAAGGCAAGAAAAAATAAGGCAATCCCAGGCAATGCAATCTTAGGGAAGGCAATTCTATGCAATTCAATGCAAGGAAAGACAAGGAAAGGCAAGACACGGCAAGACAAGACAAAATCAGGCAAGGCATTTTCAGGGAAGGCAAGGCAGGCAATTCAAGGCTATGCAATTGCAGAAAAGGCAATTTCAGTCAAGGCAAGGCAAGACAAGACAATTCCAGGAAAGGCAATTCCACATAAGGCAAGGCAGGGCAATTCAAGAAAAGCCAAATTCAGGCAAGGCAAGGCAGGACAATTTTAGGCAAGGCAACTGCAGGCAAGGCAAGGCAAGGAAATTTGAGGCTAGGCAATGCAAGGCAAGAAAATTTCAGGAAAGGCAATTTTAGGCAGAGCCAGGAACGTCAAGGCAATTTCAGGCAAGGCAAGTCAAGGAAAGGCAAGACAATGCAATTGCAGGCAAGAAAATTTCTGGGAAGGCAAGTCAATGCAAGGCAATTTCAGGCAAGTAAATTACAGGCAAAGCTAGGCAAGAAAATTGCAGGCAAGACAAATGCAGCTAAGGTAAGGCAAAGCAAGAAAATTTTAGGCAAGGCAAGTCAGGGCAATTGCAGGCAGGGCAATTCCAGACAATGCAAGGCAAGGCAAGACAATTCTAGGCAAGGAAATTCCAGGCAATTAAAGGCAAGCCAAAGCAAGGAAATTCCAGACAGGGCAATTCCAGGCTAGGCAAGGCAAGGCAATGCAAGAACATTTCCAGCAAGATATCGAAATTCTAAACAAGGTAATTTCAGGCAAGAAAAAACTAGGCAATTCCAGGCAAGGCAATTTCAGTCAAGGAAAAGCCAGGCAAGGCAGGGCAATTCTAGGAAAGGGAATTTCAGTCAAGGCAAGGCATGGCAATTCCAGACAAGGCAATTTCAGGCAAAGCAAAACAAGGCAAGGCAGGACAATTCCAGGTAAGGTAATTCTAGGTAAAAAAAGCACGAAAAAGCAGGGCAATTTCAGGCAAAGCAATTCGAGGCAAGGCAAAACAGGGAAATTTCAAGCAAGGCAACTTGAGGCAAGTCAAAAAAAGGCAAAAAAGGGAAATTCTAAGCAAGACGATTATAGGCAAGGCAGGTCAAGGCAATTAAAGGCAAGAAAGTTACAGAAAAGGTAATTCCAGGAAATGCTAGGAAAGGCAATTCCAGGCAAGGCAAGGTAAGGTAAGGTAATGCAATTTTAGGCAAGTCAAGGCAAAGCAAAACAAAACAAGCCAAAGCAAGCCAGGGCTATTTCACACAGGGAAATTTCAGGCAAGTCAAGGCAAGGTAGGGCAATTCCAGGCAAGGCAATTCGATGTAAGAAAAGAAAAAAATAAAGGCAATTTCAGGAAAGGCGATTTCAGGTAAGGCAAGGCAAGGCAATTCCAGGCAAGGCAAGGCAGGAGAAGGCAAGGCAATTCAAGACAAGGTAATTCCAGGAAAATCAAGGATAGGCAATTCGAGGAAAGGGAATTCCAAGCAGGCAAGGCAATGCAATTCTAGGCAAACAATTCTAAGCAAAGCAAGGCAATTCTAGGCAAGGCAATTCCAGGCAAGGCAATTCCTGTCAATGAAAGGCAGGACAATCCCAGACAAGGCAAGGCAAAGCAGGGAAAGACCATTGTAGACAAGGCAGTTCCAGCTAAGACAAGGCAAGGCAATTCCAGTCAAGGCAATTCCAGGTAAGGCACGGCAAGGCAACGCAAGGCAAAGCAGTTATAGGCAAGGCAATTTCAGGCAAGGCATGACAAGGCAATGTACAGCAATTCCATGCAAGGCTCTTTTCAGCAACGCAAGACAACGCAAGGCAATTTAAGGAAAGTCAATTTTAGTCATGGCAAGGCAAGGCAAGCAGAGGCAATTTTATGCAAGGCAATTCCAGGCAAGGCATGGCAAGGCAATTCCAGGCTAGGCAATTCCAGAAAACACAAGGCAAGTCAAGGCAAGGCAATTCCATGCAAGACAACTCAAGGCAAGGCAATCCCATTCAGGGAAAGGCAAGACACAGAAGGGTGATTACAGGAAAGTCAATTCCAGACAATGAAAGGCAAGGCAAATCGAGGCAAGGCAAGGCAGTGCAATTCCAGCAGAAAAAATTTTAGACAAGCTAATAAAAGGCAGGTCAGTTCTGGGCAAGACAAGGCAAAACAATTCCAGGCTAGGCAAAGCAAGGCAACACAAAAAATATCCGGGCAAGGCAAGGCAATTCCAGGTAAGGCATGGAAAGGCAAGACAAAAAAAGGCAAAACAAGAAAAGACAAGGCAATTCCAGGGAAGAAAAGTCAAGGCAAGGCATGGAAACGCAAGAAGAGGCAAGACAAGGCAAATCCAGGCAAGGCAGTTCCAGGCAAGGCAAATCAAGGAAATTTCAAGCTAGGAAATTGCAGAAAAGGCAATTCCAGGCAAGGCAAGGCAAGACAAGGCAGTTCCAGGCAAGGCAACTTCAGGAAAGGCCAGACAAAACAATTCTAGCCTTGGCAATTCCAAGAAAGGCAAGGCAAAACAAGGAAATTTCAGAAAAGGCAATTCTAGGCAAGGAGAAAAAACTCAAGGCAATTCCAGCCTGGGAAACAAAAGGCAAGGGAAGGCAAAAATATTCCAGGCAAAAAAAATTCTGGCAAGTCAAGTCAATGCAAGGCAATTTCAGGCAAGGCTAGGCAAGAAAATTGCAGGCAAGACAAATGCAGGCAAGGCAAAGAAAAAAATTTTAGGCAAGGCAAGGCAACTCAGGGCAATTTCACACAGGGCAATTTCAGGCAACGCAATGCAAGGCAAGAAAATTTTTAGTAAGGCAATTCCATGGAAGGCTAAGCAAGCCAAAGAAAGGCAATTCCAGACAGGGCAATTTCAGGATAGGCAAGAAAAGGCAATGCAGAAAAATTTTCAAAAACGCAAAAAATTCCAGGCAAGGGAATTTAAGGCAAAGACAAACAAGTAAAGGCAGGCCAATTCCAGACAAGGCAATTTGAGGTAAGAAAAGTCAAGGTGAAGCAGGGCAATTCCAGGCAATACAATTCGAGGCAAGGCAAGGGAGAAAAATTTCAAGCAAGGCAATTCCAGGCAAGACAAGGCAAGGCTAAAAGAGAGAATCCAGGCAAGGAGATTTCAGCAAGGCATGGCAAGGCAATTTTCCTCAAAGCAAGGCAAGACAATGCAATTTTCATGCAAGGCTATTCCAGGGAAAACAATGTAGAGCAATTTCAGGAAAAAAAGCAAGGCAATGTAAGGCAATTTCAGGTAAGACAATTCCAGGTAAGACAAGGAAAGACAATTTTACACAAGCAAACCAAGCAAGTCAAGGCGAGGCAAGACAAGGCAATGCCAGGCAAGGAAATGTCAGGCAAGGCAATGCAAGAGAAGGCAAAACAAGGCAATGCAATTTTAGGCAAGGGAATTGCAGGTAAGGCAATACCAGGAAACCCTAGGCAAAACAAGGCAGATAAAGGCAATTCCAGGCAAGGCAATTTTAGGTAAGGCAAGGCAAGGCAATTCCCGGAAAGGAAACATCAGAAAATGCAAGGCAGGGCCATTTCAGACAAGGCAAGTGACAAAAAGGAAATTCCAAAGAAACTAAAACAAGAGAAGACAAAGAAAGACAATCCCAGGCAAGGCAATTTCAGATAAAGCGAGGCAAGGCAATTCCAGTGAAGGCAACCCCAGACAAGGCAAAGAAAGGGAATCCCAGGCAAGGCAATTCCAGGTAAGGCAAGGCAAAACAATTACAGGCAAGACAATTCTAAGAAAGAAAAGGCAAGTCAAAGCAAGGCAAGGAAATTCCAGGCAAGAACATTCCTGGCAACGCAAGTCAATTCAAGGCAATTCCAGACAAGTAAATTCCAGGCAAGGCTAGGCAGAAAAAGTGCAGGCAGAACAAATCCAGGCAGAAAAAGGCAGGACAAGGCAAGGCAATCCCAGACAAGGCAAGGCCATTCAGGGCAATTGCAGGCATGGCAATTTCAGGCAAGGGAAGGCAAGGCAGGGCAACTCCATGCAGGGCAATTCCAGACAACACAAGGCAAGGCAAGAAAATTATATGCAAAACAATTCCAGGCAAGGCAAAGAAAAGAAAGCCAAAGCAAAGCAATTCCAAACAGGGCAATTTCAGGCTAGGCAGAGAAAGGCAATGCAAGAAAATTCCTAGCAAGGCAAAAACATTTCAGGCAAGGGAATTTAAGACAAGGCAAACGAGGCAAGGCAGGACAATTCCAGGCAAGGCAACTTGATGTAAGAACAGGCAAGGCAAAGCAGGGTAACTACAGGCAAGGCAATTCGAGGCAAAACAAGTTAGAAAAATTCCAAGCAAGGCAATTCGAGGGAAGGCAAGACAAAGCAAAATCAGCAATTCCAGGCAAGGCGATTTTGGGCAAAAAAAAAATGCAATTTCAGGCAAGGCAAGAGAAGAAAAGGTAAGGCAATTCTAGACAAGTCAATTCCAAGCAAGGCAAAAAAAGGCAATTTTAGGTAACGAAAGTTAAGTCCAGGCAATGAAATTCTTGGCAAGGCAATTCCAGGCTAAACAATGTAATACAAGGCAAGACAATTTATGGCAAGGTAATTCCCGTCAAGGCAATTGCCAGAAAGTCAATTTCGGGCAAGGCAAGTCATAGCAAGCCAAGGCAAGGCAATATCAGAAAGGGCAATTCCAGGCTAGGAAAGGCAAGGCAATGCAAGAAAATTTTCAGCAAGGCATGAAAATTCTAGGCAAGAAAATTTCAGGGAAAAAAAGCCCAGGTAATTTCAGGCAAGGCAAAGCCAGGCAAGGCAGGGCAATTCTATGCAAGGCAATTCCAGGCAAGGCAAGGCATGGCAATTTGAGGCAAGGCAAGCAAATTCCACGAAAAGTAGTTAAAGTAAGGAAAGGTAAGGCAAATCAGAGAAATTCAAAGCAAAGCAACTTGACGGAAGGCAAGGCAGGGAAATTCAAAGCAAGGCAATTCAAGGTAAGAAAAGAAAAGAAGGAGGAGGGAGGCAAGATGGCGTCGTAGAGGTGACTCAGGATTGCAGCTCTCGGTGAAGGCGCAGAGGCTGCTGCAGGTATACCCCAGACAAGCAGGGCCTGGAGTGGACCTCAGCACTCATACAGCAGAGAGGATAGATCATTAGAGGGAAAACTAAGTAACAGAAATACTTCATCATCAACAATCTCAGTGTCCACACAGAGACCCAATTGAAAAATCAGCCACTACTAAGACAACAGGCGGATAAATCCATAAAGATGGGAAGAAACCAGCGCAAAAAGGAGGAAAGCACCCGAAACCAAAACACCTCACCTCCAAAAAAGGACCAAAACTCCTCACCAGCAAGGGAACAAAGCTGGACAGAGAATGAATGTGACGAAATGACGGAATCAGACTTCAGAAAGTGGATAATGAGAAACTTCAGTGAGCTAAAGGAACATGTTCTAAACCAGTGCAAAGAAACTAAGAACCTTGAAAAAAGATTTGAAAAAAGATTCGAGGAATTGATAACGAGAATGGACAACTTAGAGAGGAATATGAATGAATTGAAGGAGCTGAAAAACTCAACACGAGAACTTCGCGAAGCATGCACAAGTATCAACAGCCGAATTGACCAAGCAGAAGAAAGAATATCAGAAGTTGAAGATCAACTCAATGAAATAAAACGAGAAACCAAGATTAAAGAAAAAAGCACAAAAAGGAATGAACAAAATCTCCAAGAAATGTGGGACTATGTGAAGAGACCCAACCTACGTTTGATAGGTGTACCAGTATGTGACGAAGAGAATGAATCCAAGCTGGAAAACACTCTTCAGGATATTATCCAGGAAAATTTCCCCAACCTAGCAAGACAGGTCAATACTCAACTCCAGGAAATACAGAGAACACCACAAAGATACTCTGCAAGAAGAGCAACCCCAAGGCACATAATCGTCAGATTCACCAGGGTTGAAACGAAGGAGAAAATACTAAGGGCAGCCAGAGAGAAAGGTCGGGTCACCCACAAAGGGAAGCCCATCAGACTCACAGCAGATCTCTCAGCAGAGACTCTACAAGCCAGAAGAGAGTGGGGGCCAATATTCAACATCCTTAAAGAAAAGAGCTTTCAACCCAGAATTTCATATCCAGCGAAACTGAGCTTCATAAGTGAAGGAAAAATAAAATCCTTCACGAACAAGCAAGTACTCAGAGATTTTGTCACCACTAGGCCTGCTTTACAAGAGCTCCTGAAAGAGGCACTACACATAGAAAGAAACAACCAGTTCCAGCCATCCTAAAAGCATACCAAATGCTAAAGACCATCAACAAAATGAAGAATGTACATGAAACAATGGGCAAAACAGCCAGCTAGCATCAAAATGGCAGTATCAAATTCACACATAACAATATTAACCCTGAATGTAAATGGGCTAAATGCACCAATCAAAAGACACAGACTGGCAAATTGGATAAAAAACCAAAACCCATCGGTGTGCTGTATCCAGGAAACCCACCTCACATGCAAAGATACACAAAGGCTCAAAATAAAGGGATGGAGGAAGATTTACCAAGCAAATGGAGAGCAAAAAAAAGCAGGAGTTGCAATTCTCATCTCTGATAAAATAGACTTTAAAGTAACAAAGATCAAAAGGGACAAAGAAGGTCATTACATAATGGTAAAAGGATCGATACAACAAGAAGAGATAACGATTCTAAATATATATGGATCCAATGTAGGAGCACCCAGATATATAAGGCAAGTTCTTAATGACTTACAAAGGGACTTAGACTCCCACACAATAATAGTGGGAGACTTTAACACTCCACTGTCAATAGCAGACAGATGAACCAGACAGAAAATTAACAAGGATATCCAGGACTTGAACTCAGACCTGGAACAAGCAAACCTGATAGACATTTACAGAACTCTCCACCCCAAATCCACAGAATATACATTCTTCTCAGCACCACATCACACCTACTCCAAAATTGACCACATAATTGGAAGTAAAGCACTCCTCAGCAAATGCAAAACAACTGAAATCATAACAAACAGTCTCTCAGACCATAGTGCAATCAAGTTGGAACTCAGAATTCAGAAAATAACTCAGAACCGCACAGCTTCATGGAAACTGAACAATTGGCTCTTGAATGTTGATTGGATAAACAATGAAATGAAGGCAGAAATAAAGAAGTTCTTTGAAACCAATGAGAATGAAGACACAACGTACCAGAATCTCTGGGACACATTTAAAGCAGTCTGTAGAGGAAAATATATAGCAATAAGTGCCCACATGAGAAGAGTGGAGAGATCCAAAATTGACACCCTATCGTCAAAATTGAAAGAGCTAGAGGAGCAAGATCAAAAAAGATCAAAACCTAGCCGAAGACAAGAAATAACTAAGATCAGAGCAGAACTGAAGGAGATAGAGACAAGAAAAACCCTTCAAAAAATCAATAAATCTAAGAGCTGGTTTTTCGAAAAGATCAACAAAATAGACAGACCACTAGCCAGACTGATAAAAAAGAAGAGAAAGAACAACCAAATAGATGCAATAAAAAACGATAAAGGGGAAATCACCACAGATTCCACAGAAATTCAAACCATCATCAGAGAATACTACAAACAACTCTATGCACATAAACCAGTAAATCAGGAAGAAATGGATAAATTCCTGGATGCCTGTGTCCTCCCAAGCCTAAACCAGGAGGAAGCCGAAACTATGAATAGACCAATAACAAGGTCTGAAGTTGAGGCAGCAATTAAGAGCCTACCACACAAAAAAAGCCCAGGTCCAGATGGGTTCACAGCCGAATTCTACCAGACACACAAAGAGGATCTGGTACCATCCCTTCTGAAACTATTCCAAATAATCCAAAAAGAGGGAACCCTTCCCAAATCATTTTATGAGACCAACATCATCCTGATACCAAAACCTGGCAGAGACTCAACAAGAAAAGAAAACTTCAGGCCAATATCCATGATGAACATAGATGCAAAAATCTTCAATAAAATACTGGCAAACCGATTGCAACACCACATTAAAAAACTTATCCATCATGATCAAGTAGGATTTATCCCGGGGATGCAAGGCTGGTTCAACATACGCAAGTCTATAAATGTAATTCACCACATAAACAGAAGCAAAAACAAAAACCACATGATTATCTCAATTGATGCAGAGAAGGCATTTGACAAAATTCAACAGCCCTTTATGCTAAAAACCCTCAATAAACTTGGTATTGATGGAACATATCTCAAAGTAATAAAAGCTATTTATGACAAACCAACAGCCAATATCATACTTAATGGGCAAAAACTGGAAGCATTCCCTTTGAAATCTGGCACTAGACAAGGATGCCCTCTCTCACCACTTCTATTCAACATAGTACTGCAAGTTCTAGCCAGAGCAATCAGGCAAGAAAAAGAAATAAAAGGTATTCAAATAGGAAAGGTGGAAGCCAAATTGTCTCTATTTGCAGATGACATGATAGTATACCTAGAAGACCCCATCACCTCAGCCCAAAAGCTCCTGCAACTGATAAGCAACTTCAGCAAAGTCTCAGGATATAAAATCAATGTGCAAAAATCACAAGCATTCCTATACACCAATAACAGACTTAAGGAGAACCAAATCAAGAATGAACTGCCATTCACAAATGCTACAAAGAAAATAAAATACCTAGGAATACAACTCACTAGGAATGTAAGGGACCTCTTTAAGGAAAACTACAAACAACTGCTCAATGAAATAAGAGAGGACACAAACAGATGGAGAAACATTCCATGTTCGTGGTTAGGAAGAATCAATATCGTGAAAATGGCTATACTGCCCAAAGTAATTTACACAATCAATGCTATCCCCATCAAACTACCATTGAATTTCTTCACAGAACTGGAAAAAACCACCATGAATTTCATATGGAACCAAAAAAGAGCCCGCATAGCCAAGTCAATTCTAAGCAAAAAGAACACAGCGGGAGGCATCACGCTACCAGACTTCAAACTATACTACAAGGCTACAGTAATCAAAACAGCATGGTACTGGTACCAAAACAGAGATATAGACCAATGGAACAGAACAGAGGCATCGGAGGCAACACAACACATCTACAACCATATTATCTTTGATAAACCAGACAAAAACAGGCAATGGGGAAAGGATTCCCTATTTAATAAATGGTGTTGGGAAAACTGGCTAGCCATGTGCAGAAAGCAGAAATTGGACCCCTTCCTGACACCTTACACTAAAATTAACTCCAGATGGATTAAAGACTTAAACGTAAGACCCGACACCATAAAAACCCTAGAAGAAAATCTAGGCAAAACCATTCAGGACATAGGAGTAGGCAAGGACTTCATGAACAAAACTCCCAAAGCATTGGCAACAAAAGCCAAAATAGACAAATGGGACCTAATCAAACTCCACAGCTTCTGCACAGCAAAACAAACAGTCACTAGAGTGAATCGGCAACCATCAGAATGGGAAAAAATCTTTGCAGTTTACGCATCCGACAAAGGGCTGATATCCAGAATTTACAAAGAACTCAAACAGATTTACAGGAAAAAAACAAACAAGCCCATTCAAAAATGGGCAAAGGATATGAACAGAAACTTTACGAAAGCAGACATACATGAGGCCAGCAAACATATGAAAAAGTGCTCATCGTCATTGGTCATTAGAGAGATGCAAATCAAAACCACATTGAGATACCATCTCACACCAGTTAGAATGGCGATCATTAAAAAATCTGGAGACAGCAGATGCTGGAGAGGATGTGGAGAAATAGGAACACTCTTACACTGTTGGTGGGAGTGTAAATTAGTTCAACCATTGTGGAAGACAGTGTGGCGATTCCTCAGGGACCTAGAAATAGAAATTCCATTTGACCCAGCAATCCCATTACTGGGTATCTATCCAAAGGATTATAAATCGTTCTACTATAAGGACACATGCACACGAATGTTCATTGCAGCACTGTTTACAATAGCAAAGACCTGGAACCAACCCAAATTCCCAACGATGATAGACTGGACTGGGAAAATGTGGCACATATACACCATGGAATATTATGCAGCAATCAAAAATGATGAGTTTGTGTCCTTTGTAGGGACATGGATGAATCTGGAGAACATCATTCTCAGCAAACTGACACAAGAACAGAAAAAGAAATACCGCATATACTCGCTCATAGGTGGGTGAGAAAAATGAGAACATGTGGACACAGAGAGGCGGTCTACTATACACTGGGGACTGTTGGGGGGAATGGGGGAGGGACAGCAGGGGGGGGCTGAGGGGGATAGCCTGGGGATGAATACCAAGTGTGGGTGAAGGGGAGGAAAGCAGCAAAGCACACTGCCATGTGTGTACCTATGCAACTATCTTGCTCGTTCTGCACATGTACCCCCAAACCTATAATGCAATAAAAAAAAAAAAAAAAAGAAAAGACAAAAAAAAAAAAAAAAAAAAAAAAAGAAAAGAAAAGAAAAAAAAGGGCAATTCGAGGCAACGTGATTTCAGGCAAAGAAAGTCAAGGCAATTAAAGCAGACAAAAACAAGCAATGGGGAAAGGATTCCCTGTTTAATAAATGGTGTTGGGAAAACTGGTTTGCCATGTGCAGAAAGCAGAAACTGGACCCCTTCCTGACACCTTACACTAAAATTAACTCCAGATGGATTAAAGACTTAAACATAAGACCTGGCACCATAAAAACCCTAGAAGAAAACGTAGGCAAAACCATTCAGGACATAGGAGTAGGCAAGGACTTCATGACAAAAACACCAAAAGCATTGGCAACAAAAGCCAAAATAGACAAATGGGACCTAATCAAACTCCACAGCTTCTGCACAGCAAAAGAAACAGTCACTAGAGTGAATCGGCAACCAAAAGAATGGAAAAAAATCTTTGCAGTTTACCCAACTGACAAAGGGCTGATATCCAGAATTTACAAAGAGCTCAAACAGATTTACAGGAAAAAATCAAACAAGCCCATTCAAAAATGGGCAAAGCATATAAACAGACACTTTACAAAAGAAGACATACATGAGGCCAACAAACACATGAAAAAATGCTCATTATCACTGGTCATTGGAGAGATGCAAATCAAAACCACATTGAGATATCATCTCACGCCAGTTAGAATGGCGATCATTAAAAATCTGGAGACAGCAGATGCTGGAGAGGATGTGGAGAAATAGGAACACTCTTACACTGTTGGTGGGAGTGTAAATTAGTTCAACCATTGTGGAAGACAGTGTGGCGATTCCTCAAGGACCTAGAAATAGAAATTCCATTTGACCCAGCAATCCCATTACTGGGTATATATCCAAAGGACGATAAATCGTTCTACTATAAGGACACATGCACACGAATGTTCATTGCGGCACTGTTTACAATAGCAAAGACCTGGAACCAACACAAGTGTCCATTGATGGTAGACTGGACTGGAAAAATATGGCACATATACACCATGAAATACTATGCAGCAATCAGAAGTGATGAGTTTTGGTCTTTATAAGGACATGGATGAATCTGGAGAACATCACTCTCAGCAAACTGACACAAGACCAGATAATGAAATACCACATATTCTCACTTATAGGCGGGTGAGAAAAATGAGAATATATGGACACAAGGAGGGAGTACTACACACTGAGGTCTATTGGTGGTAATAGGGGAGGGACAGTTGGGGGAGCTGGGGAGAGATAACCTGGGGAGTCATGCCAAATGTGGGTTAAGGGGAGGAAGGCAGCAAAACACACTGCCATGTGTGTACCTATGCAACTATCTTGAACGTTCTGCACATGTACCTTAAAACCTAAAATGCAATAAAAATTTTTAAAAAATATAAAAGCAATACAGCTAAAAACAAGCTAATTTCAGGTAAGGCAAGGAAAGGCAATTTCAGGCAAGGAAATGTAAGGTAAGGCAATTCAATTTTAGGCAAGGCATTTCCAGGCAAAGCAGGGCAAGGCAAAACAAGGCAAGTCAAGGCAAGGCAAGGCAAGCCAGAGAAATGTCAGCCAGGGCAATTTCAGGAAAGGCAAATCAAGGCAATTCCAGGCAAGGCAGTTCAAGGTAAGGAAAGACAAGTTAAAGCAGAGAAACTTCAGACAAGGTAATTCCAGGCAAGGCAAGGCAAAATAAGGCAATTTCAGAAAAGACGATTTCAGGCAAAGCAAGGCAAGGCAATTCCAGGCAAGGTAATTCCTAGTCAAACAAGGAAAGACAATTCAAGGCAAGGAAATTCCAAGCAAATCAAGGTAAGGCAAGGCAATGCAATTCTAGGCAATGCAATTTCAGACAAGGCAAGGCAATATAAGGCAAAAATATTCCAGGCAAGGCAATTGCTGGCAATGCAAGGCAGGCTAACTCCAGGCAAGGCAAGGCAAGAAAAAGCAGGGAAAGGCAATTCTAGACAAGGCAAATTCAGCTAAGGCAAGGCAAGTCTATTTTAGGCAAAATAATTCCAAATAAGGCAAGGCAACGCAATGCAAGGCAAGGCAATTCTAAAAAAGGTAATTACTCGCAAGTCAGGGAAAGGCAAAGTACAGCAATTCCAGGCAAAGCTCCGTTAGGCAAGGCAAGGCAAGGCAATGCAAGGCAATTTCAGGAAAGTCAATTTTTGGCACTGAAAGGCAAGGCAAGGTAAGGAGAGGCAAATTCAGGTAAGGCAATTCTAGGCAAGGCAATTCCAGGCTAGGCAATTCCAGGCAACACAAGGCAAGGCAAGGCAAGGCAATTCCAGGCAAGACAACATCAGGCAGGGAAATCCCACGCAGGGAATGGCAAAACAAAGCAAGACAATTCCAGGAAAGTCAATTCCAGGTAAGAAAACACAAGGCAATTCCACACAAGGCAGTGCAATTCCAGCCAGAAAAATTACAGGCAAGATAATGCAAGACAGGTCAGTTCTGGGCAAGACAAGGCAAGGCAATTTTAAGCTAGGAAATGCAAGTCAAGGCAAAAAATCCCAGGCAGGGCAATTCCAGCCTAGGCAAATAAGGGCTACGAAAAAAAAATCTAGGCAAGGTAAGGAAACGCAAAACAAAAAAATTCAAAGAAAGGAAAACAAGGCAATATCAGGCAAGACAATTCTAGGCAAGGCAAGGCACAAAAAGGCAAGACAAGGCAAGACAAAAAAAATCCAGGCAAAGCAATTCCAGGCAATACAAGACAAGAAAATTCCAGGCGAGGAAATTGCAGGAAAGGGAACTCCAGGCAAGGCAAGGCAATACAAGGCAATTCCAGGAAATGCAATTTCACTTAAGGCAAGGCAGGGTAATTCCAGAAAAGGCAAATCCAGTTAAGGTAAGGCAAGGCAATTCCAGGAGAGGCAACACAAGGCAAGGCAAGGCAAGGCAATTCCAGTCTAGAAAATTCCCAGCAAGGTAAGGAAAGGCAAGGAAAGGTAAGGAAAATCCAGCAAATGCAATTCCAAGCAAGACCAGAAAAGTCAAGGCAATTCCAGACAAGGCAAGGAAAGGCAAGACAAATCTAGGCAAGAAAACTTCTGGCAACACTAGGCAAGGAAATTGCAGGAAAGACAAATGGAGGGAAAGGAAAGCAAGGCAAGAAAATACCAGGAAAGGCAAGGAAAGTCAGGGCAATTGTAGGCAAGGCAATTTCAGGCAAGACAAGGCAAAAAAGGATTATTCCAGGCAGGGCAATTCCAGACAATACAAGGCAAGGCAAGACAGATTTAGGCAAGGCAATTTCAGGCAAGACAAGGGAAGCCAAAGCAAGGCAATTCCAGACAGGGCAATTCCAGGCTAGACAAGAAAATGCAATGCAAGAAAATTTCCTGCAAGGCAAAAAAATTTCAGGCAGGAGATTTTAAGAGAAGGTAAAGCAAGACAAGGCAGGTTAATTGCAAAAAAAGGCAATTCAAGGTAAGGAAAGTCAAGGCAAAGCAGGGCAACACCTGGCAAGGCAATTCGAGGCAAGCCAAGGCAGGGAAATTTCAAGCAAGGTAATTAGAGGCAAGGAAAGGCAAGGCAAAATTTCGGACAAGGCGATTTCAGACAAGGCAATTAAAGGCAAATAAACTCCAGACAAGGTAATTCCAGGCAAGGCAAAAAAAAAAAAAAGCAATTCCAGGCAAGGCAAGGTAAGGTAAGGTAAGACAATGAAATTTTAGGCAAAGCAGGGGGAGACTCACAAGATGGCATCGTAGAAGCAACTCAGGATTGCAGCTCTCAGTGAAGGCGCAGAGGGTGAGTCCTAGCCACATTCTCGGATGGACCTTTTTTGCCCACAGAGCGTTGAAAGTCCCAGGTGTGGGAGAGACACGAGACGCTTTGCCAGCTAATGCAGCCGGCTTGCACAGCCGCTTCAGCCAGCGCTGCAGCAGGACCCCGCATGGAACTCACTGGTCTGGGTGCCCTGTTAAACCGGCAATCTGAGATTTGGAAGGGCAGATTGGCATGTCCATCTGTTTGAATGGGACTTGGACAGTGAGCCAGACCACGAGTTTCCTGGAAAGCATGATCTGAGCCAGTGCAGTGGGCAGTGGCATGGGAGATCACACAGATTCCAGTGCCCTATCAGCAGGATACTGGGGCGCCAGTGAGAGTCGACCTTTCAGCTTGCGGAGAGGGAGTGAGAGAGAGAGAGGACGGACTCTGAGGCAGGGAGCTGGGTGATTGGGCTCGGCGGTCCCACCCTCATGGGGACAAGCAGGGCGGCGACTGGAGACTCTTGGGGCTGAGAGTTTTGCTGCCAGCATCTAGGACGGTGCAGCCTGGTGAGGGAGGGGTGTCCACCATTGCTGACGCAATCCGCCCCTACTGAAGTACCGCCCAGGGCTGACGCAGCCTGCCATTGCCGAGGCAACCTGTCATAACAGAGAGACTCTGCCAGGAGCACTCCACAGCAGAAGGGAGCCCAGCAGCAACAGGGTGGACCCGCGCTAGCAGGTCAGAGCCCCGGCAGGCAAATAGTGAATAGACTGCCACCTAGTGGGGCAGGACAGTGCAACAGATACTCATAAAGAAAGCCCCAACTCCCTGAGACAGAGCATCTAAGGGAAAAAAAGGGTGGTGTTTTATGAGTTCTAATGCAGCAGACATAAACAACCTCACAACAATCCTGAAAGAACAACGGAGCTCTCAGCTCAGCACTGGAGCTCCTATAAAGCACAGACCGTCTCCTTAAGCGGCTCCCTGACCCTTGTACATCCAAAGAGTCACCCCAAAAAAGGACTAATCAGACCGACATTTGGTGGGCATCATTCTGGAACAAAGACAGCAGAAAAAGAAACTGGTATCATCCCTCACTGTTTCACAGCTCCTACAGGTATACTCCAGACAAGCAGGGCCTGGAGTGGACCTCAGCACTCATACAGCAGAGGGACTAGACCATTAAAAGGAAAACTAAGTAACAGAAATACTTCATCATCAACAATCGCATCATGCACAAAGAGACCCAATTGAACAATCAGCAACTACTAAGACGACAGGGGGATAAATCCATAAAGATGGGAAGAAACCAGCGTAAAAAGGAGGAAAACAGCCGAAACTAAAACAACTCACCTCCTACAAAAGACCAAAACTCCTCACCAGCAAGGGAAACAAGCTGGAGGGAGAATGAGTGTGACGAAATGATGGAATCAGCCTTCAGAAAGTGGATAATGAGAAACTTCATTGAGCTAAAAGAACATGTTCTAAATCAGTGCAAAGGAACTAAGAATCTTGAAAAAAGATTTGAAAAAAGATTCGAGGAATTGATAACAAGAATGGACAACTTAGAGAGGAATATGAATGAATTGAAGGAGCTGAGAAACACAACACGAGAACTTCGTGAAGCATGCACAAGTTTCGACGGCCGAATTGACCAAGCAGAAGAAAGAATATCAGAAGTTGAAGATCAACTCAATGAAATCAAACGTGAAACTAAGTTTAAAGAAAAAAGCACAAAAAGGAATGAACAAAATCTCCAAGAAATGTGAGACTATGTGAAGAGATCCAACTTACGTTTGATAGGTGTACCAGAATGTGATGAAGAGAATCAATCCAGGCTGGAAAACACTCTTCAGCATATTATCCAGGAAAATTTCCCCAACCTAGCAAGACAGGTCAATACTCAACTCCAGGAAATACAGAGAACACTACAAAGATAATCTGCAAGAAGAGCAACCTGAAGACCCATAATCGTCAGATTCACCAGGGTTGAAATGAAGGAGAAAATACTAAGGGAAGCCAGAGAGAAAGGTCGGGTCACCCAAAAAGGAAAGCCCATCAGACTCACAGCAAATCTCTCAGCAGAGACTCTACAAGCCAGAAGAGAGTGGGGGCCAATATTCAAAATTCTTAAAGAAAAAAACTTTCAAACCAGACTTTCATATCCAGCCAAACGGAGCTTCATAAGTGAAGGAAAAATAAAATCCTTCATGAACAAGCAAGTACTCAGAGATTTTCTCACCACTAGGCCTGCTTTACAAGATCTCCTGAAAGAGGCACTACACATAGAAAGAAACAACCAGTACCAGCCATCGTAAAAGCATACCAAATGCTAAAGACCATCAACAAAATGTAGAATGTACATGAACCAACGGGCAACACAGCCAGCTAGCATCAAAATGGCAGTATCAAACTCACACATAACAATATTAACCCTAAATGTAAATGGGCTAAATGACACAGACTGGCAAATTGGATAAAAAACAAAAACCCATCGGTGTGCTGTATCCAGGAAACCCACCTCACACGTAAAAATACACAAAGACTCAAAATAAAGGGATGGAGGAAGATTTACCAAGCAAATGGAGAGCAAAAAAAGCAGGACTTGCAATTCTCGTCTCTTATAAGGTAGACTTTAAAGCAACAAAGATCAAAAGGGACAAGGAGGGTCATTACACAATGGTAAAAGGATCGATACAACAAGAAAAGCTAACAATTCTAAATATATACGGACCCAATGCAGGAGCACCCAGATATATAAGGCAAGTTCTTAATGACTTACAAAGAGACTTGGACTCCCACACAATAATAGTGGGAGACTTTAACACTCCACTGTCAATAGCAGACAGATCAACCAGACAGAAAATTAACAAGGATATCCAGGACTTGAACTCAGACCTGGAACAAGCAAACCTGATAGACATTTACAGAACTCTCCAACCCAAATCTACAGAATGTACATTCTTCTCAGCACCACATCACAGCTACTCCAAAATTGACCACATAATTGGAAGTAAAGCACTCCTCAGCAAATGCAAAACAACTGAAATCGTAACAAACAGTCTCTCAGACCATAGTGCAATCAAGTTGGAACTCAGAACTCAGAAAATAACTCAGAACCGCACAGCTTCATGGAAACTGAACAACTGGCTCTTGAGTGTTGATTGGATAAACAATGAAATGAAGGCAGAAATAAAGAAGTTCTTCAAAACCAACGAGAATGAAGACACAATGTACCAGAATCTCTGGAACACATTTAAAGCAGTCTGTAGAGAAAAGTATATAGCAATAAGTGCCCACATGAGAAGAGTGGAGAGATCCAAAATTGACACCCTATCGTCAAAATTGAAAGAGCTGGAAGTGCAAGATCAAAAAAGCTCAAAACCTAGCCGAAGACAAGAAATAACTAAGATCACAGCAGAACTGAAGGAAATAGAGACAAGAAAAACTCTTCAAAAAAATCTATAAATATAAGAGCTGGTTTTTCGAGAAGATCAACAAAATAGGCAGACCACTAGCCAGACTGATAAAAAAGAAGAGAGAACAACCAAATAGATGCAATAAAAAACGATAATGGGGAAATCACCACAGATACCACAGAAATTCAAACCATCATCAGAGAATACTACAAACAACTCTATGCACATAAACTACTAAATCAGGAAGAAATGGATGAATTCCTGGATGCCTGTGTCCTCCCAAGCCTAAACAAGGAGGAAACCAAAACTATGAATAGACCAATAACAAGGTCTGAAGTTGAGGCAGCAACTAAGAGCCTACCACACAAAAAAAGCCCAGGTCCAGATGGGTTCACAGCTGAATTCTACCAGACACACAAAAAAGATCTGGAACCATTCCTTCTGAAACTATTCCAAATAATCCAAAAAGAGGGAACCCTTCCCAAATCATTTTATGAGACCAACATCATTCTGATACCAAAACCTGACAGAGACTCAACAAGAAAAGAAAACTTCAGGACAATATCCATGATGAACATAGATGCAAAAATCTTCAATAAAATACTGCCAAACCGATTGCAAAAGCACATTAAAAAACTTATCCATCATGATCAAGTAGGATTCATCCCGGGGATGCAAGGCTGGTTCAACATACACAAGTCTATAAATGTAATTCATCACATAAACAGAAGCAAAAACAAAAACCACATGATAATCTCAATTGACGCAGAGAAGGCATTTGACAAAATTCAACAGCCATTTATGCGAAAAACCCTCAATAAACTTGGTATTGATGGAACATATCTCAAAGTAACAGCCAATATTATACTGAATGGGCAAAAACTGGAAGCATTCCCTTTGACATCCGGCACTAGACAAGGATGCCCTCTCTCACCGCTCCTATTCAACATAGTACTGGAAGTTCTAGCCAGCGCAATCAGGCAAGAAAAAGAAATAAAGGGTATTCAAATAGAAAATATGGAAGCCAAATTGTCTCTATTTGCAGACGACATGACAGTATACCTAGACGACCCCATCACCTCAGCCAAAAAGCTCCTGCAACGGATAAGCAACTTCAGCAAAGTCTCAGAATATAAAATCAATGTGCAAAAATCACAAGCATTCCTATACACCAATAACAGATTTAAAGAGAACCAAATCAAGAACGAACTGCCATTCACAATTGCTACAAAGAAAATGAAATACCTAGGAATACGACTCACAAGGAATGTAAGGGACCTCTTTAAGGAAAACTACAAACCACTGCTCAACGAAATAAGAGAGGACACAAACAGATGGAGAAACATTCCATGTTCGTGGTTAGGAAGAATCAATATCGTGAAAATGGCTATACTGCCAAAGTAATTTACACAATGAATGCTATCCCCATCAAACTACCATTGAATTTCTTCACAGAACTGGAAAAAACCACCATGAATTTCATATGGAAACAAAAAAGAGCCCGCATAGCCAAGTCAATACAAAGCAAAAAGAACACAGCCGGAGGCATCACACTACCAGACTTCAAACTATACTACAAGGATACAGCAATCAAAACAGCATGGTACTGGTACCAAAACAGACATATAGACCAATGGAAAAGAACAGAAGCATCGGAGGCAACACAACCTATCTATGGCCATATTATCTTTGATAAACCAGACAGAAACAAGCAATGGGGAAAGATTCCCTATTTAATAAATGGTGTTGGGAAAACTGGCTAGCCATGTGCAGAAAGCAGAAACTGGACCACTTCCTGACACCTTACACTAAAATTAACTCCAGATGGATTAAAGACTTAAACGTAAGACCTGACACCATAAGAACCCTAGAAGAAAATCTAGGCAAAACCATTCAGGACATAGGAGTAGGCAAGGACTTCATGAATAAAACACCAAAAGCATTGGCAACAAAAGCCAAAATAGACAAATGGGACCTAATCAAACTCCACAGCTTCTGCACGGCAAAAGAAACAGTCACTAGAGTGAATCGGCAACCATCAGAATGGGAAAAAATCTTTGCAGTTTACACATCAGACAAAGGGCTGATATCCAGAATTTTCAAAGAACTCAAAGAAATTTACAGGAAAAAAACAAACAAGCCCATTCAAAAATGGGCAAAGGATATGAACAGATACCTTACGAAAGAAGACATACATGAGGCCAACAAACATATGAAAAAATGCTCATCATCACTGGTCATTAGAGAGATGCAAATCAAAACCACATTGAGATACCATCTCACGCCGGTTAGAATGGCAATCTTTGAAAAATCTGGAGACAGCAGATGCTGGAGAGGATATGGAGAAATAGGAACCCTCTTACACTGTTGGTGGGAGTGTAAATTAGTTCAACCATTGTGGAAGACAGTGTAGCAATTCCTCAGCGACCTAGAAATAGAAATTCCATTTGACCCAGCAATCCCATTACTGGGTATATATCCAAAGGACTATAAATTGTTCTACTATAAGGACACATGCACACGAATGTTCATTGCAGCACTGTTTACAATAGCAAAGAACTGGAATCAATCCAAATGTCCAACAATGATAGCTTGGACTGGGAAAATGTGGCACATATACACCATGGAATATTATGCAGCAATCAAAAATGATGAGTTTGTGTCCTTTGTAAGGACATGGATGAATCTGGAGAACATCATTCTCAGCAACTGACACAAGAACAGAAAAAGAAATACCGCATGTACTCACTCATAGGTGGGTGAGAAAAGTGAGAACACATGGACACAGAGAGGCGGTATACTATACACTGTGTTCTATTGGGGAAATGGGGGAGGGACAGCGGGGGTGCTGGGGAGGGATAGCCTGGGGATGAATGCCAAGTGTGGGTGAAGAAGAGGAAGGCAGCAAAACACACTGCCACGTGTGTACCTATGCAACTATCTTGCACGTTCTGCACATGTACCCCAAAACCTATAATGCAATAAAAATTAAAAAAAAAAGAAAGAAATTTTAGGCAAAGCAATTTCAGAGAAGCCAAGGCAAAGTAAGGCAAGGCAATTCCAGGGAAGGCAAAATAAGAGAAGGCAAGACAATTCCAGACAATAAAATTCCAGGCAAGTCAAGGAAAGGCAGTTTCAGGCAAGGCATGTTAAGTATAGGCAATGCAATTTTAGGCAAGGCAATTCCAGGCAATGCAAGACAATGCAAGACAAGGCAATTTCAGGTAAAGCAATTCCTGAAAATGCACGGGAAGGCAATTCCAGGCAAGACAATTGTCGGAAAGACAATTCCAGGCAAGGCAAGGCAATCCAAGGCAATTCAAGGCAATTTCAGTCAAGGAAACTCCAGACAAGGCAAGGAGAAGCAATTCCAGGCAAGGTAAAGTAAGGCAATTCCAGGCAAGGCAAGGTAAAACAAGGCAATGCAATTCTAGGCAACACAATTCCAGGCAAGGCAAGGCAAGGAAAGGCAATTCCAGGCAAGGCAAGTAAGGCAAGTCAAGGCAAGAAAATAAAAGGAAAAGAAAGGAAAGGAAAGAATAGGAAAGGAAAGGAAAGGAAAGGAAAGGAAAGGAAAGGAAAGGAACGGAAAGGAAAGGAAAGGAAAGGCAGAGCAATTATAAGCAAGTCAATTCCAGGCAAGGCAGGGCAAGGTTATGTTTGGCAATTCCATGCAAGGCACATTTAGGCAACGGAAGGCAATGCATGGCAATTTTAGGATAATCAATTTTATGCACAGCAAGGCAAGGCAAGGCAATTCCAAGAAAGGCAAAACAAGGCAGGGCAATTACAGGCTGGGCAATCACAGGTATGGCAAGAAAAGGCAGGGCAAATTCAAACAAGGAAAATCAAGCCAAGGCAATTTTAGGCATGGCAATTCCAGGCAAGGCAAGGCATGGCAAGCCAAGGCAAGAAAAGGCAATTCAAGATATGGAAATTCCAGTATAGGCAAGGTAAAGCAATGCAAGAAAATTTTCAGCAAGACATGGAAACTCCAAGCAAGGCAATTTCAGGCAAGGCAAAATAAGGCAATTCCAGACAAGGTATTTCCAGGCAAGGCAAGAAAAGGAAATTTGAGGTAAGGCAATTCAAGTAAAGGCAAAATATGGCAAGGCAATGCAATTATAGGCAATCCAATTCCAGGCAATGCAAGGCAAGACAATGCAAGGCCCAAGGCAATTCCAGGTAAGGCAAGGCAAAACAACGCAATACCACTCAAGGCTATTCCAGGAAAAGCAAAGAATGGCAATTCCAGGCAAGTAATAGCAAGGCAATAAAAGGCAACTCCAGGCAATGCAATTTTAGGTAAAACAAAGCAAGATAATTACAGGCAAGGCAAAACTAGGCAAGACAATTTTAGGCAAGGCAAGTCAAGGCAACAAAAGGCAATGCCAGGCAAGCAATTCCAGGCAAGGCAACGCAATTCTATGTAAAACAAGGCAATAAAATTCGAAGCAACGCAATACCAGGCAAAGCAATCCTAGGCAAGGCAGTTCTAGGCAATACAATGCCAGGCAAGGCAATTTTAGGTAAGGAAAGGCAAAACAATTCCTGGGAAGGCAACTCCAGGCAATGCAAGGCAGGGCAATTTCAGGCAAGGCAATTGCTGGAAAGAAAATTCCAGGAAAATTAAGGCAAGAGAACGCAGAAAAAGAAAATCCCAGGCAAGGCAATTCCAGGTAAGTCAAGGCAAGGTAATTTCATGGAAGGCAATTCCAGACAAGGCAACGCAACTCAATTCCAGGAAAGGCAATTCGAGGCAAGGCAATCCCATGCAAGAAAAGGTAAGTCGATGCAAGGCAATTGCGGAAAAGTCAATTCCAGCCACGGATAAACAAGGCAAACCCACGCAATGCAAGGCAAGGCAATTGCAGGAAAGGCAATTCCAGGCAATTATCTCTTAGACAAGGCAAAGCAACGCAAGGCAGTTTTAGGAAAGTCAATTTTAGGCATGGCATGGCAAGGCAAGCCAAGGCAAAGCAAGGCAAAGCGAGTCAATTTCAGGCAAGGCAATTTCAGACAAGGCAAAGCAAGAAAATTTCAGGATAGGCAATTCCAGGCAAAGCAATCCTATGCAAAAAAAGGCAGGGCACTGCAAGGAAATTCCAGAAAATTTAACTCCAGACAAGGTAATGCAAGGTAATGCAATTCTAGGCAGGGCAATTCTAGGCAAGGCAAGGCAGTGTAAGGTATGGCAATTCCAGTCAAGGCAAGGTAAGGCAATGCAAAGCAATAAAATTAACGGCAAGGGAATTCCAGGCAAGAAAAAGCAAGGCAATGCAAGGGAATTTCAGGCAAGGCAATACTAGGTAAAACAAAACAAGGCAACTCCAGGCAATAGAATTGCAGACAAAACAAAGTAAGGCAAGGCAATGCAATTCTAGGCAAGGCAAAACAAGGCAATGCAAGGCCAGGCAAGTTAAGACAAGGCAACTTCCTGGCCATACAAGGCAAGGAAATTTTAGGCAAGGCAATTGGTGTAAAGGCAATTCCATGCAAGGCAAGTTAAGACAAGGCAGGAAAAAAATTTTCCAGGCAACGCAATTATAGCTAAGGCAAGTCAAGACAATTTTAGGCAAGGCAAGGCAAGGCAATGCAAGGCAAGGCAATTTTAGGCAAGACAATTCCAGGCTAGGAAAGGCAAAACAAGGCTATTCAAAGCAAGACAATTCCAGTCAAGGCAAGGCAAGACAAGGAAATTCCAGCCAAGTTTATACTAGGGAAGTCAAGGCAGGGCAATTCCAGGCAAGAAAAACAAAGGCAATGCAAAAGAATTTTAGGCAAGGCAATTCCAGGTACAGAAAGGCAAGACAATTTCGGGCAAGGCAATTCCAGGCAAGGCAATTCTATGCAAGGGAAGTCAAGACAAGGCAAGGCAAGGAAAGACAAGGCAATGCCAGGCAAGAAAAAGGAAGGCAAGGCAAGGCAAAGGAAGGCAAGGAAAGGCAATGCAATTCGAGGGAAGGGAATTGCAGAAAGGACAATTCCAGGCAAGGAAGGCAAGGCAAGAGAAGGCAGAGTAAAATTATTCCAGGCAATGCAATTTTAGGTAAGACAAGGCAAGGCAATTCCAGGGAATGCAACTTCAGGAAATCAAGGCAAGGCAATTCCAGGCTAGGCAATTGCCAAGAAAGAAATTCCAGAAAAATGAAGGCAAGGCTGTTCCAGAAAAGGCAATTTCAGGCAATGCAAGGCAAGGGACAGCAGAAAAATTCCAGGTAAGGAAATTCCAGGCAGGGCAAGAAAAGGCAAGGCAAAACAAGTACAATCAAGGCAAGGCAATTTCAGGCAAGGCAGGGCAAGAATAAGTAGGGCAATTCCAGGCAAGGCTCTTTTAGGCAAGGAAAGGCAATGCAAGGAAATTTCAGGAAAGTCAACTTTAAAAACAGCAAGGCAAGGCAGGACAATTCTAAGCAAGAAAATTTTAGGCAAGGCAGGGCAAGAATATGTAGGGCAATTCCAGGCAAGGCTTTTTTAGGCAAGGCAAGGCAATGAAAGAAAATTTAAGAAAAGTTAATTTTAGGCACGGCAAGGGAAGGCAAGTCAAGACAATTCCAGGAAAGGCAAGCAAGGCAGGGAAATTCCAGGCAGGGAAATTTTATGCAAGGCAAGAAAAGGCAGGGAAGTTCTAAGCAGGGTAATTTCAGACAAGACAAGTTAATCCAAGGCAGGACAATTCCAGACAGGGCCATTCCAGGTTAGGCAACGCAAGGCAATGCAAGAAAATTTCTGAAAAGGCATGGAAATTTTAAGCAAGGTAATATTATGCAAGCTAGAGCAAGGCAATTTCAGACAAAGTATTTACAGACAAGGAAAGAAGAGGCAATATGAGGCATGGCAATTCCAGTCAATGCAAAGTAAAGCAATTCAATGCAATTCTAGGCAAACCAATTCGAGGCAAGTCAAGGCAATGTGAGGCAAGGAAATTTTTGGCAATGCAAGGCAGGGCAATTCCAAGAAAGTCAATTGCCAGAAAGTCAATTCCAGGCAAGGCAAGTTAAGACGGCAGAAAAAGACAATTCCAAAAAGGGCAATTACAGCTAAGGCAAGGCAAGGCAATTTCAGTAGAGTCAAAGCAAGGCAATTCAAGGCAAGGCGATTCTAGACAAGGCAATTCCAGGCAAGGAAAGGCAATTCGAAACAAGGCAACTCCAGTGAAGGCAAGGTAAGACAAGGCAATTCCAGGTAAGGCTATTCCAGGAAAGGCAAGGCAGTGCAATTCCAGGCAAGAAAAATCAAGGCAAGTCAAGTCAATGCAATGCAAGTCAATTCCAAGCAATGAAATTACAGGCAAGGCAAGGCAAGGCAATTTCAGGATATACAATTTTAGGCAACACAAGGAAATGAAAGGCAGGGCAAGGCAAGGCAAGATAATTTTAGGCAAGCCAATTTCCAGCAAGACAATTCCAGGCAAGGCAATTCAATGCAAAAAAAAAAAAAGAATGGCATTGCAAGGCAATTCTGGAAAATTTAATTTCAGACAAGAAAATTCCTGGCAAGTCAAGTCAATGCAAGACAAATACAGGCATGGAAGGTTCAGGCAAGGCTAAGCAAGGAAATTTCAGGCAAGGCAAGGCAATTTCAGGTGAGGCAAGGCAAGGCAGGGCAATTGCTGGCAGGGAAATTGCAGACAATACAATGCAAGGCAGGGCAATTCTAGGCAAGGCAAAAGAAGGCAAGGCAGGCCAATTCCAGGCAAGGTAATTTGAGGTTAAAAAAAAAAAGCAAGGCAAAGCAGGGAAATTCCAGGGAAAGGAATTAGAGGCAAGACAAATCAAAGAAATTCCAAGTGATGCAATTAAAGGCAAAAAAAAGTGGAGGCATAAAAAGCAATTCCAGGCAAGGCGATTTTAGGCAATTCTAAGCAAGAAAATTCCAGGCAAAGCAAGGGAAGGCAATTTCAGGCATGCCAAATCTAGGCCAGGCAAGGAAAGGGAAGGCAACGCAACTCTAAGTAAGACAATTCTAGGAAGAAATTTCTCAGCAAGGCAAAAAAAAGTTCCAGGCAAAGGAACATAAGGCAAGGCAGTACAATTCCAGGCAAGGCAATTCGAAGTAAGGAAAGCAAGGCAAAGCAGGGAAATTCCAGACAAGGCAAAGCAGGAAAATTCCAAGCATGGCAATTTGAGGCGAGGCAAGGCAAGGCAAGGCAGAAAAGGGCAATTCAAGGAAGGTGACTTCTGGCAAGGCAAGGCAAGGCAAGGCAATTCCAGGCAAGGCAAGACAAGACAAGGCAAGGTAATTCCAGTCAAGAAAATTTCAGGAAAGGAAAAAGAAATTAGGCAAGAAAATTCTAGTCGAGTCAAGGTAAGGCAAAGCAATGCAATTCTATGCAAGGCAATGAAAAGCAAGGCAAGGCAATCTCCGGCAAGGCAATACCTGGCAATGCAAAACAAGGCAATTCCAGGCAAGGTAATTGCCAGAAAGGCAATTTCAGGCAAGACAATTGCTGGAAAGGCAATTTTAGGCAAGGCAAGACAAAACAAGGCAGGAAAAAATATTTCCAGGCAATGCAATTTCAGCTAAGGCAAGGCAAGAAAATTTCAGGCAAGGCAATTTTAGTCAAGGCAAGGCAAGGCATTGCATGCCAATGCAATTCTAGGCAAGGCAACTCCAGGCAAGAAAAGGCAATTTGAAGCAATGCCATTGCAGTCAAAGCAAGGCAAGGCAAGACAATTCTATGTAAGGCTATTTCAGGGAAGGCAAGGCAGTGCAATTTCAGGCAAGAAAATGTACGGTAATGCAAGACAATTTTAGGCAAGGGAAAACAAGACAAGGCAAGGCAATACCATACAAGAAAATTTCAGGAAAGGCAAAAAATGGTAATTCTAGGCAAGGCAATACCAAGCAAGGCAAGGCAAAGCAAGGCAAGGAAATGAAATTCTAGGCAAGGCAATTCCAGGCAAGGCAATGAAATGCAAGGCAAAGCAATTTAAAACAAGGCAATTCCTGGAAATGCAACAAAAGGCAACTCCAGGCAAGCCACTTGCCTGAAAGGCAATTCCAGCCCAGGCAGTCAAAAATATTTCCAGTCAAGGTAGTTCCACATAAGTCTGGTAAGGACAATTCCTGGCAAGGCAATTTCTGTGATGGCAATGCAAGAAAACGTAAGGAAAGGCAATTCTAGGCAAGAAAATCTCAGGCGAGGCAATTCCAGGTGAGAAAAGACAAGGAAAGATAATCTGAAGCAAGGCAACTGCAGTCAAGGAAAGGCAAACAAGGCAGATCCACACAAGGCTATTTCAGAAAAGGTAAGAATGGCAATTTCATGCAAGTAAAAGCAAAACAAGGCAAGACAATGCAATGCAAGGCAATTCCAAGCAAGGAAATTCCAGGCAAAGCAAAGAATGGCAATTTCAGGCAAAGTAATTCTAGGAAAGGCAAGACAAGGAAATGCAGCTCAATTCTAGGTAAGGTAATTCCAAAACAAACAAGGCAAGGCAATGTAGGAAAATTTCAGGAAATTCTTTTTAAGTCAAGGCAAGGAAATGAAAGGCAATTTCAGGAAAGACAATTTTTTGGCATGGCAACACAAGGCAAGGCAAGGAGAGGCAATTTCAGGCTAGGAAATTCCAGGAAAGGCAAGGCAAGGCAATTTCAGGCTAGGTGATTCCAGGCAAGGCAAGGCAAGGCAAGGCAATTTCAGGCTAGGCAATTCCAGGAAATGCAAGGCAACGCAAAGCAAATCAAGGCAATTCTAGGCAAGAAAATTCCTGGCAAGGTAATCCCATGCAAGGGAAGTCAAGGCAATGCAAGGCAATTCCAGGAAAGTTCATTCCAGGAAATAAATGGAAAGGCAATTCCAAGCAAGGCAAGGCAAGGCGTTACAATTCCAGTCAGGAAATTTTCAGGCAAGGTAATGCAAGACAGGTTACTTCCAGGCAAAACAAGGCAAGGCAATTATAGGTAAAACAATTCCTGGCAAGTCTAGGCAAGCCAAGGCAAAACAGTTACATCAGGGCAATTTCAGACTATGCAAAGCAAGGCAATGCAAAATAATTTAGGCAACGCAAGGCAATTCCAGGCTAGGAAAGGAAAGGCAAAGAAAGTCAAGGCAAAGAAAGGCAGGGAAATTCCAGGCAACGCAATTCCAGACAAGGCAATTATAGACAAGGCAAGGCAAGGAAAGGCAAGGAAATTCAAGGCAAGTCAAGAAAAGACAAGGCAGTTCCAAGCAAGGGAAGGCAAGGGAAGGCAAAGTGAGCAAGGCAATTCCATGCAAGGCAATTGCAAGAAAGGCAAATCCAGGCAAAGCAAGGCAAGACAAGGAAATTCAGGCAAGCCAATTTTATGTTAGGCAAGCCAGTGCAATTCCAGAAAAGGCAAATACAGGCAATGCAAGGCTAGGCAATTCCAGACAAGGCAAGGCAAGTCAAAAAAATTCCAAAAAAGGCAATTCCAGGCAACGCCAGAAAATTCAAGGCAATTCTAAGCAAGGGAAGACAAGACAAGAAAAAACAAGGCAATTCCAGGCAGAAAAATTCCTGGCAAGGCAACTAAATGCAAGACAATTTTAGACAAGTAATTTCCAGGCAAGTCTAGGCAAAGAAATTGCAGTTAAGACAAATCCGGGCAAGGCAAAGCAAAATAAGACAATTCCAGTAAAAGCAAGGCAGGACAATTGCAGGGAGGAAAATTTCTGCCAAGGCAATGCAAAGCAGGGACACTCCAGGCAGTTCAGTTCTAGACAACACAAGGCAAGGCAAGACAATTCTAGGCAAGGCAATTCCAGGCAAGACAAGGTAAGCCAAAGCAAGGCAATTCCAGACAGGGCAATTTCAGGCTAGGCAAAGAAAGGCAATGCAAGAAAATTCCCAATAAGGCAAAGAAAATTTCAGGCTAGGTCAAACAAGGAAAGACAGGCCAATTCCAGGCACAGCAATTCGAGGTAAAGAAAGTCAAGAAAAAGCAGAGCAATTCCAGGCAAAAATTTTGAGGAAAAGCAAGGCAAGGCAGGAAAATTCCAAGCAAGGCAATTAGAGGCAAGGCAAGGCAAGGCAAGGCAAAGAAGAACAATTCAGGCAAGGCGATTTTAAGCAAGACAATGCTAGTGAATTTTAGGCAAGGCAAGGCAAGGAAAGACAAGGCAAGGAAATTTCAGGCAAGGCAATATCAGGCACAATAAAGAAAGGCAAGGTAATGCAATTCTAGGCAAGGCAATTCCTGGCAAGGCAAGGTAAGTCAAAGCAATGCAATTCTAGGCAAGGCAATTTCAGGCAAGGCAAGGCACTGCAAGGCAAGGCAATTTCAGGCAATTTTTGGCAATTTCAGGAAAAACAACTTCAGGCAAGGCAATTGCCAGAAAGGCAATTCCAGGCAAGACAATTACCAGAAAAGCAATTCTAGGCAAAACAAGGCAAGACAAGGCAGGAAAATTATTTTCAGGCAACGCAATTCCAGCTAAGGCAAGGCAAGACAATTCCACACAAGGCAATTCCAGTAAAGACAAGGATAGGCAATGCAAGCCAAGGCAATTCTAGGCAAGGCAATTCCAGGCAAGGAAAGGAAAGGCAAAACAATTGGAAGCAGGGCTATTGCAGTTAATGCAAGGTAAGAGAATGCAATTTCACACAAGGCTATTCCAAGGAAGGCAGGGAAGGGCAATATCTGGCAACAAAAAGCAAGAAAATGCAAGGCAATTCCAGAAAACGCAATTCCAGGTAAGGAAAGGCAAGGCCATTCCAGGCAAAACAATTCAAGACAAGGCAATTTTAGCAAGGCAAGGCAATGTAATTCTAGGAAAGGCAATTGTAGGAAAGGCAATATCAAGCAAGGCAAGGCAAGACAAGGCAAAGACAGGCAATTCCATGTGAGACAATTTTAGGTAAGAGAAGGTGAAACAATTTCAGAGAAGTCAACCCTAGGCAATGCAAAGCAGGAAAATTCCAGAAAAGGCAATTACCAGAAAGGCAATTCGAGGAAAATTAAGGCAAGAGAAGGCAGGAAAAGGCAATCCCAGGCATGGAAACACCAGGCAAGGCAAGGCAAGGCAATTCCAGGAAAGACAACTCCAGACAATGCAAGGCAAGACAATTCCAGGCAAGACAAGACTATGCAGGGAAAGGCAATTCCAGTCACGGCAAGGCAAGGCAAGGCTATTCCATAAAAGGCTATTCCACGCAATGCAAGGCAAAACAAGGCAAAAAAATTCAAGTACAGAAATTCCAGGCAGGGCAAGTACATTCCAGGCAAAGCAATTTCAGGCAAAACAAGGCAATGCAATGCAAGGCAAGACAAGGCAGGAAATCCAAGGCAATCCCAGGAAAAAAATTTCAGGAAAGACAAGGCAAAGCAGGGCAATTCTAAGCAAGAAAATTCCACGCAAAGCAGGATGAGTGTATGTAGGGTAATTCCAGGCAAAGATCTTACAGGCAAGGCAAGGCAAGGCAATTTCAGCAAATTCAATTTTAGGCATGGCAAGGCAAAGCAAGTCAAGAAAAGGTAATTTCAGGAAAGGCAAAGAAAGGCAGGGCAATTTCTGGCAAGGCAAGGCAATTCAGGACAATTCCAGGGAAGACAAGGCAAGGCAACTTTAGGCAAGGCAATTCCAGGCAAGGCAAAGCAAGACAAGGCAAGGCAATTCCAAACAGGGTAATTTCAGGCTAGGCAAGGCAAGGCAAGGCAATGCAAGAAAATTTCTAACAAGGTACGGAAATGTCAAGCAATGCAATTTGAGGCAAGACAAGGCATTTTCTGAAAAGGTATTTTTAGGCAAGCCAAGGAAAGGCAATTCGAGGCAAGGCAATTCCAGTCAAGACAAGGTAAGGCAATGTAATGCAATTCTAGACAAAGCAATTCCAGGCACAGCAAGGCAATGTAAGACAAGAAAATTTTAGGGAAGGCAACTTTTGGCAATGCAAGGCAGGGTAATTCCAGGCAAGGCAATTGTCAGAAAGGTAAATGCAGGCAAAGCAAGGCAAGATAAGGCAGGGAAAGGCAATTTCAGGCAAGGAAACTGCAGTTAAGGCAAGGCAAGGCAATTCCACAAAAGGCAATTCCAGTCAAGGCAAGGCAAAACAATGCAAGGCAAGGCAATTATGGGCAAGGCTATTTCAGGCGAGGAAAGACAAGGTAAGGCAATTAGAAACAGGGAACTCCAGTAAAAACAAGGCAAGACAAGGCAATTCCAGGCAAGAAAATTCCAGGGAAGGCAAGGCAGGGCAATTCCAGGCAAGAAAAAGCAAGGCAAGGCAAGGCAACACAATGCAAGGCAATTTCAAACAAGAAAATTCCAGGCAAGAAAAGGCAAGGCAAATTCAGGCAAGGAAAATTTAGGCTAGGCAGGGCAAGGCAAGAGAATACAGCACAACTCTAGGCAAGGCAATTTCAGGCAAGACAGGGCAAGACAATGTAGGGCAATTCTAGACAAGGCTCTTTTACCCAAGGCAAGGAAATGCATAGCAATTTCAGGAAAGTCAATTTTAGACGTGGCAAGGCCAGGCCAGGCAAGGCAAGGCAAAAAAAGGCAATTCAATTCAAGGCAATTTCAGGCAAGCAAGAAAATAGCAATTCCAGGCTAGGCAATTTCAGGCAAGGCAAAGCAAGGCAAGCCAAGGCAATTTCAGGAAAGACAAGTCTAGTCAAGGCAAGCCTAGGCCAAAAAAAAAAAATAGAAGGCAATGCAAGAAAATTGCGGAAATGTTAATTTCAGGAAAAGAAAGGCAAGAATAATTCAAGCAAGGCAAGGCAAGGCAATTCCAAGGAAGACAATTTTAGGAAAAGCAATTACAGAAAAGGCGATTTTAGGCAATGCAAGACAAGGCAATTCCAGGCAAGTCAATTACAGACAAAATAATTCCAGTCGAGACAAGGCAAAGAAATTCTAGGCAAGACATTTTCAGGGGAGGAAAGGCAAGGCAAGAAATTTCAAAGCAAGACAATCCCAGTCATGTCAGAACAAGACAAGGCAATTCCACCCAAAGCTATTCCAGGGAAAGAAAGGGCGGGCAATTCCAGGCAAGGACAACCAAGGCAATGCAAGGAAATTCCAGGCAAGGCAGTTACAGGTAAGGCAAGGCAAGACAACACTAGGAAAGGCAATATCAAGCAAGGCAATTCTAGGCAAGGGAATGCAAAACAAGTCAAGGCATGGCAGAACAAAGCAATGCCAGGAAAAAGAGGAAAAAAGAAGGCAAGCCAAGGCAATGCAATTTTACTCAAGTCAATTGCAGAAAAGACAATTCCAGGCAATTCAAGCCAAGACAAGACAGAAAGTGTATTCCAGGCAAGGAAATTTTAGGTAAGGCAAGGCAACGCAATTCCAGGGAACCCAAACACAGGAAATTCAAGGCAAGGCAATTCAAGTCTAGGCAATTGCCGAGAAGGCAATACCAGAAAAATTAAGGCAAGAAAGAGCAGAGAAAAACAATCCAAGGCATGGCAATATCAGGTAAGGCAAGGCAAGGCAATTTCAGGGAAGGCAACTCCAGACAAGGCAAGGCAAGGCAATTTCAGGCAAGAAAATTTCCAGCAAAGGAAAACAATAAAGGGCAAGGCAATTTCAATCAATGCAAAACAAAGCAAGGCTATTTCAGGCAAGGCAATTTCAGGCAATGAAAGGCAAGAGAAAAAAAATATTCCAGGCAATGAAATTCCAGACAAAACATGGAAAGGCAAGAGAAGGCAAGAAAATTCAAGGCAAGACAATTTCAGGAAAGGCAAGGAAATGCAATGCAAGGAAATTGGAAGAAAGAAAATTCCAGGCAAAGCAAGGCAAGGCAAGGCAGGGCAATTCTAAGCAGCAATTCCAGGAAAGGCAGAGCAAGAATGTGTAGGGTAATTCCAAACAAGGCTGTTTTTGGCAAGGCAAGGTAATGCAAGAAAATTACAGGGATGTCAATTTTAGGCACAGCAAGGCAAGGCAATGCAAGACAATCCTAGAAAATGCAAAAAAGGCAGGGCAATTCCAGAAAAGGCAAGGCAAGGCAATCACAGAAAAAGACACTTCAGGCTATGCAAGGCATGGCAATGCAAGAAAATTTCCAACAAGTCATGGAAGTCTCAAGCAAGGCAATTTCATGCAAGGCAAGGCAAGGCAAGGCAATTCTAGACATGGAAAGACAAGGGAAATCCAGGTAAGGCAAGGCCAGGCCATTCCAGGCAAGGCATGGCAAGACAAGGCAAGGCAATTCCAGACAAGGTAATTACAGGCAAGAAAAGGAAAGGCAATTCGAGGCAAGGCAATTACAGGGAAGGCAAGGTAAAGAAACACAATGCAATTCTAGGTAAGGCAATTCCAGGCAAGGCAAAACCAGGCAATTTCAGGCAAAGCATGGCAAGTAAAAACAAGGCAATTCCAGACAGGCTAATTCCAGACAAGGCAAGGAAAGGCAATTCGAGGCAAGGCAATTACAGGGAAGGCAAGGTAAGTAAAAACAATGCAATTTTAGGCAAGGCAATTTTAGGCAAGGCAAGGCAATGTAAGGCAAGACAATTTCAGTTAAGGCAATTTTTCACAATTCAAGGCAGGGCAATTTCAGGCAAGGCAATTTTAGGCTAGCCAAAAGGCAATGCAAGGCAAGGCAAAACAGCTTCAGTCAACACAAGGCAAGTCAAGGCAATTCCATGCAAGGCTATTCAGGGGAAGGCAAGGCAGTGCAATTCCAGGCAAGGAAAAGCAAGGCAAGGCAAGGCAAGGAAATGCAAGGCAAGCCAATTCCAAGCAAGGAAATTCCAGAAAAACCAAGGCAAGGCAATTCCAGGCAAGGCAATTTTAAGCCAGGCAAAACAAGGCAATGTAAGATAAATCCAGGCAAGGCTTTTTTAGGCAAGGCAAGACAAGGCAAGGCAAGGCAAAAATGGTCAATTTCAGGCAAGGCAATTCCAGACAAAGCAAAACTAGGCAATTTTAGGCAACACCAGGCAACGCAAGGCAAGGCAAGGCAAGGCAATTCCAGGAAAGACAACCCCATGCAAGGAAAGGCAAGGCAATGCAAGGCAATTCAGAAAAAGTCAATTCCAGGCAAAAAAATTGGCAAGACAATTCCAGGCAAGGCAAGGCAAGGCAATGCAATTCCAGGCAAGAAAATTTCAGCCAAAGTAATGCAAGGCAGGTGAGTTATGGGCAATACAAAGCAAGGCAATTATAGGCAGAGCAATTTCAGGCAAGGCAAGCCAAGCCAAGGCAAAACAATTCTAGGCAAGGCAATCCCAGGATAGGCAGATAAAGGCAACACAAAAAAAATTCCAGGCATGGCAACTCAATACCAGGCAAGGCAAAAAATGGCAAGGCAAAGAAAATCAAGGAAAGGAATGCAAGGCAATTCTAGGAAGGGCAAGAGAAGACAAGGCAAGGCAAGGCAATTCCAGACTAGGCAATTGGAGGAAAGTCAATTCCAGGCAAGTCAAGGCAAGCCAAGTAACCCCAGGCAAGGCAATTCCACATAAGTCAAGGCAGGGCCATTCAGGGCAAGGAAAAGCAAGGCAAGGCAAGGCAACGCAATTTCAGGAAAAGCAACTCCAGGCAAAGTAAGGCAAGGCAATTCCAGGCTAGACAATTCAAGGCAAGGTAAGGCAAGGCAGAGCAAGGCAATTTCAGTAAAGAAAATTCCATGCAAGGCCGGAAAAGTCAAAACAATTCCCAGCAATCCAAGACATGGCAAAAAATTGCTTGCAAGATAAGTCAATGCAAGGCAATTACAGGCAAGTAAATTTCAGGCAATGCTAGGCAAGGAAATTGCAAGCAAGGCAAATCCAGGCAATGCAAGAAAATTAGGCAAGGCAAGGCAAGGCAAAGCAATTGCAATCAAGTCAAATTCAGGCAAGGCAAGACTAGGCAGGGCAATTCCAGGCAAAGCAATTCCAGACAATGCAAGGCAAGGCATGGTATGGCAAATTTAGGCAAGACAAGGCAGGCAAAAGAAAGGCAATTCCAGACAGGGCAATTCCAGGCTACACAAGGAAAAACAATGCAAGAAAATTCCAGGCATGGGAATTCAAGGCAAGGCAAAACAAGGCAAGGCAGGCCAATTCTGGGCAAGGCAATTTGAGGCAAGGAAAGGCAGAAAAATTTGAAGAAAAGAAATTTGAGGCAAGGGAAGGCAAGCGAAAAAAGGACAAATCCAGGCAAGGCGATTTCAAAAAAGGCAAGGCAAGACAAGACAGGCCAACGCTAGGCAATTTCAGAAAATTAAATTCCAGGCTAGGCAAGAAAAGGCAATTCCAGGCAAGGCAAGGTAAGGCAAGGCAATGCAATTCTACACAAGGCAATTCCAGGCAAGGCAAGACAAGTCCAGACAAGGCAAGGCAATTCCAGTCAAGAAAATTCCTGGCAAGGCAAGTCAATGCAAGGCAATTCCAGGCAACTAAATTCCAAGCAAGGCTAGGCAAGAAAATTGCAGGCAAGGCAAATCCAGGTAAGGTAAGGCAAGGTAAGGCAAGGCAAGGCAAGGCAAGGCAGAGTAATTCCAGGCAAGGAAATGCAAAGCAAAACAAGGCAAAGCAATAAAATCTAAGGCAAATTCAAGCAAGTAAATTCCAAGTAAGGCAAGGCAAGGCAAACCAGGCAAGGCAATTCTAGGCTAGGCAAGGAAAGCCAAGAGAATGCAGCACAAATGTAGGGAAGGCAATTCCACTCAAGGCAGAGCAAGGCAATGTAAAATAATTCCAGGCAAGAATCTTTAAGGCAAGGCAATGCAATGCAAACAATTTCAGAAAAGTCAATTTTAGGCATGGCTAGGCAATGCAAGGCAAGGCCAGGAAAGGGAAAAGATGCAATTCCAGGCAAGACATTTTTAGACAAAGCAAGGCAAGGTAATTCCATCCTAGGCAATACCACGCAAGGCAAGGCAAAGCAACCCAAAAAAAGGAAAGGCAATTCCAGGCAGGGCAATTCCAGGGTATGAAAAGCAAGAAAATGCAAAAATTCCAGGCAAGGCAAGGCAATACCAGGCAAACAAGGAAAGGAAAGGCAAAAAAAGCGAAGACAAAAAAGGCAAGTCAATTTCAGGCAAGGCAAGAAAAAACGAAAAAATTTCAGCGAAAGAAATTCCAGGAAAGGAAATTACAGGCAAGGCAAGGCAAGGAAAGGCAAAACAAGGTAAGACAAGGCAAGACGAGGCAAATTTAGGCAAGGCAGTTCCAGGCAAGGCAACACAGGACAAAACAATTCCAGTCTTGGAAATTGCAAGAAAGGCAATTCCAGGCAAGACAAGGCAATTCCAGTCAAGACAATTCCACATATTGTATGGCAGGGCAATTCCAGGAAAGTGAAATTCAAGCAAGATAAGGCAAGGCAATTCCAGACAAGGCAACACCAGGCAAGGCAAGGCAAGGCAAGGCAAGGCAATTCCAGCCTAGAAAATTCGAGGGAAGAGAAAGATTTCCAAGATGGCGCCGTAGAAACAACTCAGGATTGCTGCTTTCAGTGAAGGCACAGAGGGTGAGTCCTAGCAGCATTCTCAGACGGACCTTTGTTGCCCACAGAACGAGGAAATTCCCAGATGTAGGAGAGACACAGGAGGCCAGTGCAGCCAGTGTTTTGGCTTGCACAGCCAGTTTGGCCGGCACCACAGTGCAGAGGCAACTGGCACAAAACTCACTGGTCTGGGTGCCCTGTTAAACAGGCAATATGAGATTTGGAAGGGCAGATTGACATGTCCATCTTATTAAACTGGACTTGGACAATGAGCCAGACCAGGAGATTTCTGAGAAGCATGATTTGAGCCAGTGCAGTGGGCAGTGGCATGGGAGATCACACAGATCCCAGTGTCCTATCAGCAGGCTATTGGGGCGCCAGTGAGAGAGTCAACCGTTCAAATTGGGGAGAAAAATAGAGAGAGAGAGAGGATAGACTCTAAGGCAGGGAGCCAGGTGATCTAGCTTGGCGGGTCCCACCCTCATGGAAACAAGCAGGGCGGCAATAGGACGCGCTTGGGGTTGAGAGTTTTGCTGCAAGATCAGCTGAATCCAGGGCGGTGCAGCCTGGTGGGGGAGAGGCGTCCACCAATATGGGCAAAATCCACCCCTACTGAGGTACACGCCTAGTGCTGATACAGCCTCCTATTGCTGAGGCAACCCGCCATAACAAAGAGACTCCACCAGGAGTAGGTTGGGTCTCTTCATATAGTCTCACATTTCTTGGAGATTTTGTGGGACTCCAGGAGGGTGGAGAGCACCACAGTAGAATGGAGCCCTGTGGCAGCAGGGTGGACCCACACTATGAGGGTGGAGCCTCGGTAGAGAAATAGTGAATAGACTACATCCTACCCAGGCAGGACAGTGCAACAGATACCCATAAAGAAAGCCCCAACTCCCTGAGACAGAGCAGCTGAGGGAACAAAAAGGGGGTGGGTATAAGTTCTGCTGCAGAAGACCAAAACACAGGTGCCCAACAACCCTGAATGAAAAACGGAGCTCACAGCTCAGTACTTGAGCACCTATAAAGTACAGACTGTCTCCTCAAGCAGATCCCTGACCCCTGTATATCCAAAGAGTCACCTCAAAAAAGGACTAATCAGGCTGATATTTGGCGGGCATCATTCTGGGACAAAGATAGCAGAAGAAGAAACTGGTAGCATCCCTCACTGTTCCACAGCTGCTACAGGTGTACCCCAGACAAGCAGGGCCTGAAGTGGACCTCAGCACTCGTACAGCAGAGGGGCTAGACCATTAGAGAAAAAACTAAGTAAGATCTTCCAAGATGGCATTGTAGAGGTGACTCAGGATTGGAGCTCTCAGTGAAGGCACAGAGGGTGACTCCTAGCCGCATTCTCAGACGGATTTTTTTTGCCCACAGAACGTTGAAAGTCCCAGGTGTGGGAGAGACATGGGACGCCAGTGCAGTCGTGTGGCGGGTTTGGCCGGCACCACAGCGCAGTGGCACCGCACACAAAACTCACTGGTCTGGGTGCCCTGTTAAACTGGCAATCTGAGATTTCAAAGGGCATATTAGCATGTCCATCTGATTGAACGGGACTTGGACAATGAGCCAGACCAGGAGATTTCTGGGAAGCGTGATCTGAGCCAGTGCAGTGGGCAGCGGCATGGAAGATCACATGGATTCCAGTGCCCTATGAGAAGGCTACTGGGGCGCCAGTGAGAGTCGACCATTCAGCTTGGGGAGAGGGAGAGAGAGAGAGGATGAACTCTGAGGCAGGGAGCTGGGAGATCAGGCTTGGTGGGTCCCACTCTCATGGGGACAAGCAGGGCGGCGATTGGAGGTGCTCAGGGCTGAGAGATTTTTCTGCTGGCACAATTCAATCTAGGACAGTGCAGTCCGGTGGGGGAGGGGCGGCCACCAATACAGATACAATCCGCCCCTACTGAATTACTGCCCAGTGCTGACGCAGCCTACTATTGCTGAGGAAACCCGCCATAACAGAGAGACTCCATCAGCATGGCGGAGCACACCACAGCAGAACGGAGCCCAGCAGCACCAGGACAGACCTGCACTAGCAGGGCAAATCCTCGGCAGACAAATAGTGAATAGACTACCTCCTAGCTGGGCAGGACAGTGCAACAGATATTCATAAAGAAACCCCCAACTCCCTGAGACAGAGCATCTAAGGGGGAAAAAAGGGGGGTTTATGAGTTCTGTTGCAGCAGATATAAACACATCCTCCCAACAACCCTGAATGAACAACGGAGCTCACAGCTCAGCACCAGAGCTCCTATAAAGCACAGACCATCTCCTCAAGCAGCTACCTGACCCCTGTATATCCAAAGAGTCACCCCCCAAAAAAGGACTAATCAGACTGACGTTTGGCGGGCATCACTCTGAAACAAAGATAGAAGAAGAAGAAACTGGTAGCATTCCTCACTGTTCTGCAGCTGCTACAGGTGTACCCCAGACAAGCAGGGCCTGGAGTGGACCTCAGCACTCGTACAGCAGAGGGGATAGACAATTAGAAGAAAAACTAAGTAACAGAAATACTTCATTATCAACAATCTGGGCATCCACTCAGAGACCCAATTAAAAAATCAGCAACTAAGAAGACGACAGGAAGATAAATACATAAAGATGGGAAGAAACCAGCGCACAAAGGAGGAAAACAGCCGAAACCAAAACACCTCACCTCCTAAAAATGACCAAAACTCCTCACCAGCAAGGGAAGAAAGCTGGATGGAGAATGAGTGTGATAAAATGACGGAATCAGACTTCAGAAAGCGGATAATAAGAAAATTCAGTGAGCTAAAAGAACATGTTCTAAATCAGTGCAAAGAAACTAAGAACCTTGCGAAAAGATTTGAAAAAAGATTTGAGGAAATGATAACAAGAATGGACAACTTAGAGAGGAATAGGAATGAATTGAAGGAGCTGAAAAACACAACACGAGAACTTCGCAAACCATGCACAAGTTTAAACAGCCGAATTGACCAAGCAGAAGAAAGAATATCAGAAGTCGAAGATCAACTCAAGGAAATAAAACAGGAAACCAAGATTAGAGAAAAAAGTGCAAAAAGAAATGAACAAAATCTCCAAGAAATGTGGGACTATGTGAAGAGACCCAACCTACGTTTGATAGGTGTACCAGAATGTGATGAAGAGAATTTATCCAAGCTGGAAAATACTCTTCAGAATATTATCTAGGAAAATTTCCCCAACCTAGCAACACAGGTCAATACTCAACTCCAGGAAATACAGAGAACACCACAAAGATACTCTGCAAGAAGAGCAACCGAAGGCACATAATCATCAGATTCACCAGGGTTGAAATGAAGGAGAAAATACTAAGGGCAGCCAGAGACAAAGGTCGGGTAACCCACAAAGGGAAGCCCATCAGACTCACCGCAGATATCTCAGAAGAGCCTCTACAAGCCAGAGGAGAGTGGGGGCCAATATTCAACATCCTTAAAGAAAAGAACTTTCAACCCAGAATTTCATATCCAGCCAAACTGAGCTTCATAAGTGAAAGAAAAATAAAATCCTTCATGAACAAACAAGTACTCAGAGATTTTGTCACCACTAGGCCTGCTTTACAAGAGCTCCTAAAAGAGGCACTACACATAGAAAGAAACAACCAGTACCAGCCATCCTAAAAGCATACCAAATGCTAAAGACCATCAACAAAATGAAAAATCTACATGAACCAATGGGCAAAACAGCCAGCTAGCATCACAATGGCAGTATGAAATTCACACATAACAATATTAACCCTAAATGTAAATGGGCTAAATGCACCAATCGAAAGACACAGACTGGCAAATTGGATAAAAAACCAAAACCCATCAGTGTGCCGTATCCAGGAAACCCACTTCACACGCAAGGATACACAAAGGCTCAAAATAAAGTGATGGAGGAAGACTTACCAAGCAAATGGAGAGCAAAAAAAAGCAGGAGTTGCAATTCTCGTCTCTGATAAAATAGACTTTAAAGCAGCAAAGATCAAAAGGGACAAAGAAGGTCATTACATAATGGTAAAAGGATCGATACAACAAAAAAAGGTAATGATTCTAAATATATATGGACCCAATGCAGGAGCACCCAGATATATAAGGCATGTTCTTAATGACTTACAAGGAGAATTAGACTCCCACACAATAATAGTGGGAGACTTTAAGACTCCACTGTCCATATCAGACAGATCAACCAGACAGAAAATTAACAAGGATTTCCAGGACTTGAACTCAGACCTGGAACAAGCAAACGTGATAGACATTTACAGAACACTCCACCACAAATCCACAGAATATACATTCTTCTCAGCACCACATCACACCTACTCCAAAATTGACCACATAATTGGAAGTAAAGCACTCCTCAGCAAACGTGAAACAACTGAAATCATAAGAAACAGTCTCTCAGACCATAGTGCAATCAAGTTGGAACTCAGAATTCAGAAAATAACTCAGAACCGCACAGCTTCATGGAACCTGAACAACTGGCTATTGAATGTTGTTGGCTAAACAATGAAATGAAGAGAGAAATAAAGAAGTTCTTCAAAACCAATGAGAACGAAGACACAACGTACCAGAATATCTGGTAGGATTTATCCCGGGGATGCAAGGCTGGTTCAACATACACAAGTCTATAAATGTAATTCACCACATAAACAGAACCAAAAACAAAAACCACATGATTATCTCAATTGACGCAGAGAAGGCATTTGACAAAATTCAACAGCCGTTTATGTTAAAAACTCTCAATAAACTTAGTATTGATGGAACATATCTCAAAGTAATAAAAGCTATTTACGACAAACCAACAGCCAATATCATATTTAATGGGCAAAAACTGGAAGCAATCCCTTTGAAATCCAGCAGTAGAGAAGGATGCCCTCTTTCATCACTCCTATTCAACAAGTACTGGAAGTTCTAGCCAGAGCAATCAGGCAAGAAAATGAAATAAAGGGTATTCAAATAGGAAAGGTGGAAGCCAAATTGTGTCTCTTTGCAGACGACATGACAGTATACCTAGAAGACCCCATCACCTCAGCCCAAAAATTGCTGAAACTGATAAGCAACTTCAGCAAAGTCTCAGGATATAAAATCCATGTGCAAAAATCACAAGCATTCTTATACACCAATAACAGATGTAAAGACAACCAAATCAAGAACGAACTGCCATTCACAATTGCTTCAAAGAAAATAAAATACCTAGGAATAAAATTCACAAGGAATGTAAGGAACCTCTTCAAGGAAAACTACAAACCACTGTTCAACGAAATAAGAGAGGACACAAACAGATGGAGAGACCTTCCATGTTCATGGTTAGAAAGAATCAATATCGTGAAAATGGCTATACTGCCCAAAGTAATTTACATAATCATGCTATCCTCATCAAACTACCATTGAATTTCTTCACAGAAGTGGAAAAAACCACCATGAACTTCATATGGAACCAAAAGTGAGCCCACACAGCCAAGTCAATTCTAAGCAAAAAGAACACAGAGGGAGGCATCACACTACCAGACTTCAAACTATACTACAAGGCTACAGTAATCAAAACAGCATGGTACTGGTACCAAAACAGCGACATGGACCAATGGAACAGAACAGAGGCATTCGAGGCAACACAACATATCTACAACCATGTAATCTTTGATAAACCAGACAAAAACAAGCAATGGGGAAAACATTCCCTATTTAGTAAATGGTGTTGGGAAAACTGGCTAGCCATGTGCAGAAAGCAGAATCTGGACCCTTTCCTGACACCTTACACTAAAATTAACTCCAGATGGATTAAAGACTTCAACATAAGACCTTGCACCATAAAACCCTAGAAGAAAATCTAGGCAAAACCATTCAGGAAATAGGAGTAGGCCAGGACTTCATGACCAAAACACCAAAAGCATTGGCAACAAAAGCCAAAATAGACAAATGGGACCTAATCAAACTCTATAGCTTTTGCAGGGCAAAAGAAACAGTCACGAGAGTGAATCTACAACCATCAGAATGGGCAGAAATCTTTGCGGTTTACCCGTCTGACAAAGGGCTGATATCCAGAATTTACAAATAACTCAAACAGATTTACAGGAACAAAACAAACAAGCCAATTCCACAATGGGCAAAGGATATGAACAGACAATTTACAAAAGAAGACATACATGAGGCCATACATTTTTTTCATGTATGCCCATCATCACTGGTCATTAGAGAGATGCAAATCAAAACCACATTGACATACCATCTCACGCCAGTTAGAATGGCGATCATTAAAAAATCTGGAGAGAACAGATGCTGGAGAGGATGTGGAGAAATAGGAACACTGTTACAGTGTTGGTGGGAGTGTAAATTAGTTCAACCATTGTGGAAGACAGTGTGGTGATTCCTCAAGGACCTAGAAATAGAAATTACATTTGACCCAGCAATCCCATTACTGGGTATATATCCAAAGGACTGTAAATCTTTCTATTATAACGACACATGCACACAAATGTTCATTGCAGCACTGTTTACAATAGCAAAGACCTGGAACCAACCCAAATGCCCATAGATGATAGACTGGACTGGGAAAATGTGGCACATTATACACCATGGACTATTACTCAACAATCAAAAATGATGAGTTTCTGTTTTTTTGTAAACACATGGATGAATCTGGAGAACATCATTCTCAGCAAACTGTCATAAGAACAGAAAAAAATACCACATATTTCCACTCATAGGCTGGTGAGAATAATGAGAACACTTGGACACAGGGAGGGGTTCTACTGCACACAGGGGTCTATTGGGTGGAAAGGGGGAGGGTCGGGGGGGAGCTGGGGAGCTTTAGCCTGGCAATAAATGCCAAGTGTGGGTGAATGGGAGGAAGGTGTACCTATGCAACTATCTTGCATGTTCTGCACATGTACCACAAAACTTAAAATGCAATAAAAATTTAAAATTAAAAAAATAAAAATAAATTCGTGGCAAGAGAAGGCAAGGAATTTTCAGAAAAGTCAACTTCAGGCAAGGCCAAAAAATTAAAGGCAATTACAGTCAAAAGAGGACAAGACCAGGCAAGCCAGGCCAAGTCAATTCAAAGCAATTTCAGGCAAGAAAATTCCTAGCAAGTCTAGGCAAGGAAATTGCAGGCCAGGTAAATCCACACAACATAAAGCAAGGCAAGTCAAGGCAATTCCAGGGTGGGCAGGGCAATTGCAGGCTTGGCAATTTCAGGCAAGGAAAGGCAAGACAGGGTAATATAAGACAACCCAAAACAAAGCAAAATAATTCTAGGCAAGACAATTTCAGGCCAGGCAAGGCAAGCCAAAGCAAGGCAATTTGAGACAGGGTATTTCAGGCTAGGCAAAAAAAATTGGCAATACAAGAAAATTTTCTGCAAGGAAAAAATATGCCAGGCAATGAAACTCAAGCAAGGCAATACAAGGCAAGGCCAGCCAATTCCAGGCAGGACAATTCGAGGCAAGGACAGCAGGGAAATCCCAAGCAAGGCAATTTGAGGCAAGGCAAAAAAGAGCAATTAAATGAAATGTAATATCAGGCAAGGAAAATCAAGGCAATTCCAGGGAAGTCAAAACAAGACATGTCAAGGAAATTTCAGAAAAAAAAATTTTAAGCAAGGCAAAGAAAGGCAATTCCAAGCAAGGCAATACCAGGCAATGCAATTCTACACAAGGCAATTCCAGGCAAAACACAGCAATTTTAGGCAAGGCAATTCCTGGAATTGCAAGGCAAGACAATTCCAAGCAAGGCAATTTCCAGAAAAGGAATTTGAAGCAAGGCAAGGTAAGACAAGACAAGATAGGAAAAGGTATTTTCAGACAAGGCAATTCTAGCTCAGGCAAGGCAAGGCAATTCCAGGCAAGGCAATTCCAGGTAGGGCAAGACAAGGCCATGCAAGGCAAGGCCACCCAAGGCAAGGCAATTCTAGGCGAGGAAAGGCAAGGCAAAACAATTAGAATCAAGGCAATTCCAGTCAAGGCAAGAAAAGACCAGGAAATTCCAGGCAAGGCTATTCAATGAAAGGCAAGGAAGGGAAATTTCAGGCTAGAAAAAGCAAGGCAATGCAAGAAAATTCCAGGGAAGGCAATTCCAGGCAAGGCAAGGCAAGACAATTCCAGGCAATGCAGTTGTAAACAAGGCAATTGTAGGCAAGGCAAATCAAGGTAAGTCGAGGCAAGGCAAAACAATTGAAGGCAAGGCAAGACTTGGCAATGACAGGCAAGACAATCCCAGGCAAGGCAAGTCAAGTTAAGGAAAGGTAAGGCAAGGCAAGGCAAAACAAGATAGGGCAATTTTTAGGAAGAAAATTCCAGGCAAGGCAGGGCAAGGGTATGTAGGGCAATTCCAGGCAATGCTCTTTTAGTCAAGGCAAAACAATGCAAGGCAATTTCAAGAATTTCAATTTTAGGCACAGCAAGGAAAGGCAAAGCAAGGAGAGTCAATTCCAGGCAAGGTAATTCCAGGCAATGCAAGGTATGGCAATTTCAGGATAAACAATTCCAGGCAAAACAAGGTAACACAAGGCAATGCAAGGCAATTCCAGGCAAGACAATTCCAGACAAGGCAATTTTAGTCAAGGGAAGGCAAGACAATGCAAGGTAAGGTAATTCTATTCAAGGAAATTCCAGGTGAAGAAAGGCAAGGCAAGGCAATTCGAAGCAAGGCAATTGCAGTCAAGGCAAGGCAAGACAAGGCAATTTCACACAAGGCTATTTTAGGGAAGGCATGGCAGAGCAACTCCATGAAAGAAAAAGGAAGACAATGCACGGTAATTCCAGGTAAGGCAAGGCAAGGAAATACCAGGCAAGGCAATTTCAGGCAATACAATGCAATTCAAGAGAAGACAAGGCAATGCAATTCTAGGCACGGCAATTGCAGGAAATGCAACTCCAGGCAAGGTAAAGCAAGACAAGACATAGAAAGGCAATTACAGAAAAGGCAATTTTAGGTAAGGAAAGGTAAGTCAATCCAAGGGAAGGAAACTTCAGGCAATGCATGGTAGGGCAATTTCACGCAAAGCAATTGCCAGATAGGCAATTCTAGGAAAATTAAGGCAAGAGAAGGCAAAAAGGTGCAATCTCAGGCAAGGAAATTTTAGGTAACACAATCAATGCAATTCCAGAGAATGCAACTCCAGACAAGGCAAGGTAGTCCCAGGTAAGGCAATTTTAGCAAGGAAGACAACGCAGGGCAAGATAATTTCAATCAAGACAAGGCAAGGAAAGTCTATTCCAGGCAAGGAAATTCCAGGCAATGCAAGGCAAGTCAAGGCAAAAATTCCAGGTAAGGAAATTCCAGGCAAAGCAAGGCAAGGCAAGGCAAGGCAAGGCAAGGCAAAAAAATTCCAAGTAAGGGAATTTTAGGCAAGGCAAAGCAAGGAAAGGCAGGGCAAGGACATTACAGGCAAGGCAATGCAATGCAATGCAGGGCAATTTAAAGCAAAAATTCCAGGAAAGGCAAGAAAAGACAAGGCAAGGCAGGGCAATTCAAAGCAAACAAATTCCAGGCAAGGCAGGGCAATGGTATGTAAGGCAATTCCAGGCAAAGCTCTTTCAGGCAAGGGAAGGCAAAGCAAGGCAATTTCAGGAAAGTCAATTTTTGACACGGCAAGGCAAGGCAAGGAAACTCCAAGAAAGGCAAGGCAGAGAAGGGCAATTCCAGGCAGGGCAATTTCAGGCAAGGCAAGGCAAGGCTGGGTAATTTCAGGCAGGGCAATTTTAGACAAGGCAATACAAGGCAAGGCAATTATAGGCAAGGCAATTTCAGGCAATTCAAGGCAAGTCAACCCAAAGCAATGCAATTTCAGACAGGGCAATTCCAGGCTAGGCCAGGCAAAGCAAGGCAGGGCAACGCCATGAAGGGAATCTTCAGGCAAGGCAAGGCAAGGCATGGGAATTATAGACAGGGCAATTCCAGACAAGGCAAGGCAAGGCAAGGTAAGGCAAGCCAAGACAAGGCAATTCCAGGCAGGACAATTCCAGGCTAGGCAGAAAAAGCTAATGCAAGAAAATTTCCAGCAAGGCCTGGAAATTCCAATCAAGGCAATTTCAGGCAAGCAAGTCAAGGAAATTCCAGGCAAGGCAATTCTAGGCTAGTAATATCCAGGCAAGACAGGGCAATTCTAGGCAAGGCATGGCATGGTAATTCCAGTCAAAACAAAACAAGGCAATGCAGGCCAATTACAGACAAGGTAATTTGAGGTAAGAAAAGGCAAGGCAAAGCAGGGCAATTCCAAGCAAAGCAATTAGAGGCAAGGAAAGGCAGAAAAATTCCAAGCAAGTAAATTGAAGGCAAGGCAATGAAAGGCAAAAAATGGGGAATTCCAAGCAAGGCGATTTTAGGAAAGACAAGTCAAGGCAATTAAAGGCATGACAACTCCAGACAAGGTAATTTCAGGCAAGGCAAAGAAAGGCAATTTCAGGTAAGGCAATTCCAGGCATGGCAATGTAAAGCAGGGCAATACCTGGCAGGTAAATTTCAGGCAAGACAAGGCAAGGCAAGGCAAGGCAAGGCAGGGAAATATCAGACAAGGAAATGCAAGGCAATTTTAGGAAAGGCAATTTCAGGCTAAGAAAGGCAATCCAAGGCAAGATGATTCCAGACAAGGCAATTCCAGGCTAGGCAAGGCAAGGCAATGCAAGAAAACTCCTGGCAGAGCAAAAAAAATTTCAGGTACGGCAATTTCAGGCAAGGCAAGGCAATGCAATACGATGCAAGGCAATTCCAGGCCAGGCAAGGCAATATAATGCAAGGTAATTCCAGGCAGGGAAACTATTAGCAAAGCAAGAAAAAGAAATTCCAGGCAAGGTAATTGCCGGAAAGGCAATTCCAGGGAAGGCAAGGCAAGACAAGGCAGGGAAAGGTATTTCCAGGAAAAGCAATTCCAGCTAAAGCAAGGCAAGGCAAATCCAGGCAAGACAATTTCAGGTAAAGCAAGTAAAGACCACGCAAGACACGCAATTCTAGGCAAGTCAATTCCAGGAGAGGAAAGGTAAGGGAAGTCAATTCGAAACAAGGCAATTCCAGGCTACGCAAGGCAAGGTAATTTCAGGCAAGAAAAAGCAAGGCAAGGCAAGGCAATGCAAAGCAATGCAAGGCAATTCCAAGCAAGGAAATTCCTAGCAAGACAAAGCAAGGCTATTTCAGGCAAGGCAATTCTAAGCTAGGTAAGGCAAAATAAGGCAGCTGAATTCCAGGCAAGGAAGGGCAAGGCAATGTAGGGCAACTCTAGGCAAGGCTCTCTTAGACAAAGCAACCCAATGCAAGGCAATTTAATAAAAGGCAATTTCAGGAAAGACAGGGCAAGGTAAGTCAAGGAGAGTCAATTGCAAGCAAGGAAATTTCAGGCAAAGCTAGTCAAGGCAATTTCAGGCAAGACAACTCCAGACAATGCAAGGCAAGGCAATACAATTCTAGGCAATGCAATTCCTGGCAATGCAAGGCAAGGCAATTACCGGCAAGGCAGTTGACGGAAAGGCTATTCAATGCAAGGCAAGGCAAAGCAAGGCAAGGTAAAACAAGGCAGGGGAAGAGATTTCCAGACAAAGCAATTCCAGTGAAGGCAAGGCAAGACAATTCCAGGCAAAACAATTCCAGTCAAGGCAAGGAAAGGCAACGCAAGGCAAGGCAATTATGGGCAAGGCACTACAAGGTGGGGCAAGGCACTACAAGGTGAGGAAAGGCAAAACAAGGCAATTCGAAGCAAAACAAGGCATTAAAGGGGAATTCTACGCAAAACTATTCCAGGGAAGAAAAGGCAGGGCAATTCCAGGCAAGGAAAAGCAAGGCAATTCCAGGCAATGCAATTCCAAGAAAGGCAAGGCAAGACAATTCCAGGCAAGGCAATTCTAGGCAAAACAAGGCAAGGTAAAGCAAGCTAAGGTAAGGAAAGGCAAGGCAATGACAGGGAAGGCAATTCCAGGGAAGGCAAGATAAGAGAAGGCAAGACAAAACAATGCAATTCTAGGCTACGGCAATTTCCAGAAAGGCAATTCCAGGCAAGAAAATAAAGAGAAAGGCAATTCCAGAAGAGACTATTTTACCTTGGCAAAACAAGGCAATTTCAGGGAAGGCAACACCAGGAAATGCAAAACAAGGCAATTCCAGAGTAGGCAATTGCCATGAAGGCAATTTCATAAAAACTAAGGCAGGAGAAAGCAGAAAAAGGCAATCCCAGTCAAGGCAATTCCAGGCAGGCAAGGCAAAACAATTCCACGTAAGGCAACTCCAGACAAGGCAAGGCAAGACAATTCCAGGCAAGGAAAGACAATGCAGGACAAGGCAATTCCAATCAAGGCAAGGCGAGGCAAGTCTATTTCAGGCAAGGTAATTCCAGAAAATACAATGCAATGCAAGGCAAGAAAGAAAAAATTCCAGGTAAAATTCCAGCAAGGAAAAGAAAGACAAGACAAAGAAAGAACATTCCAAGGAAGGCAAAGCAATGCAATGCAACGCAACTCCAAGCAAGGCAATTTCAGGTAAGGCCAGGCAAGGTAAGACAAGGCAAGGCAAGGCAAGGCAAGGCAAGGCAAGGCAAGGCAAGGCAAGGCAAGACAAGGCAGGGCAATTCCAGGATAGGCAAGACAAGGCAATTCCAGACAAGGTATTTCCAGGCAAGGCAAAAAAAAGGCAATTTGAGGCAAGGAAATTCCAGTCAAGGCAAGGTAAGACAAGGAAAAAAAAACAATTCCAGGCAAGGCAATTTCAGCTTAGGCAAGGTAACGGATTTCCAGTGAAGGCAATTCCAGTCAAGTCAAGGCAAGGCAAGGCAAGGCACGGCGATTTTAAAAAAGGCAATTTCAGACAAGGTATTTCCAAGCAAGGCAAGGAAAGGCAATTCGAGGCAAAGTAATTCCAGGCAAGGCAAGGTAAGGCAATACCAGGCAAGGAAAGGCAAGACAAAGCAGGGTAAAACAATTTCAGCACGGCAATTCCAGCTTAGGCAAGGTAAGGCAATCACAGGCAAGGCAATTCCAGTCAACGCAAGGCAAGGCAATGCAAGGCAAGGAAATTTCAGGAAAGTCAATTTTAGGCAGGGCAAGGCAAGTTCAGGCTTGTCAATTCCAGGCAATGGAAGGCAAGGCGAGGCAATTCCAGGCAAGACAATTTCAGGCAAGACAATTCCAGGCAAGGCAATATCATGCAAGGAAAGACAAGACAATGCAAGGCAATTAAGGGAAAGTCAATTAAAAAATGGCAAGGCAATTCCAGGCAAGGCAAAGCAAAGCAATGCCATTCCAAGCAGAAAAATTTCAGGCAACGTAATGCAAGGCAGGTGAGTTTTGGTCAAGGCAAGGCAAGGCAATTACAGGAAAGGCAAGACAAGCCAAGACAAAACAATTCTAGGCAGGGCAATTCCAGGCTAGGCAAAGAAAGGCTACGCTAAAAACTCCAGGCAAGGCAAGGAAGGGTAAGACAATGAAAGTCAAGGCAAGTAAAGGCAAGGAAATTCTGCGCAAGGCAATTCTAGAAAAGGCAAGGGAAGGCAAGGCAAGGCAAGGCAAGACAAGGCAAAACAAGGTAAATCCAGGCAAGGCAGTTCCAGGCAAGGCAAGGCAATACCACGCTAGGCGATTTTAGGAAAGGTAATTCCAGGCAAGGCAAAGCAGGGCAATTTCATGAAAGAAAAATCCAGGCAAGGCAAGGCAAGGCAATTTAGGCAAAAAAAGAACTCCACGCAAGATAAGGCAAGGCAATTCCAGCCTAGACAATTCCAGGAAAGGCAATTATATGCAAGCCCAGATAACTTAGGGCATTTCCCAGCAAGCCAAGCCAAGGCAAGGCAAGTCTATTCCACGCGAGAAAATTTCTGGCAATGCAAGTCTATGCAAAGCAATTATAGGCAAGTAAATTATAGGTAAGGCTAGGCAAGAAAACTTCAGGCAAAGCAAATCCAACCAAGGCAATTCCAGGAAAGGCAAGGCAAGGAAAAGCAATAGCAATTAGGCCAATTTCAGGCAAGACAAAGCAAGGCAGGGCAATTCCAGTTAAAGCAATTCCAGACAACGCAAAGAAAGGCAAAACAAAGCAACGAAAGACAAGAAAATACTACACAAGGCAATTCCAGGTGAAGAAAGGCAAGGCAATGAAATTCGAAGCAATACAATTCCAGTCAAGGAAAGGCAAGACAAGGCCATTGCACACAAGGCCATTCCAGGAAAAACAAGGCAGGACAATTCCTGGCAAGAAAAAGAAAGGCAATGCAAGGCAATTCCAGGCAAGGCAATTCCAAAGAAGGCAAGTCAAGACAATTCCAGGCAAGGCAATTCCAGGCAAGGCAAGGCAAGGCAAGGCCAGGCAATGCAGGGCATTTCTAAGCAAGGCAATACCAGGCAAGGCAGGACAAGGGTATGTAGGACAATTCCAGGCAAGGCTTATTTAGGCAAGGCAAGGCAATGCAGGGCAATTTCAGAAAAGTCAATTTTAGGGGCAGCAAGGCAAGGCAAGGCAAGGCAAGGCAATTCCCTGAAAGGCAAGACAATGAAGGGCAATCCCAGGCAGGGCAATCTTAGGCAAGGCAAGACAAGGCAGGGCAATTTGAAACAGGGAAATGCCACACAAGGCAAGACAAGCTAAGGCAATTCTAGGCAAGGCAGTTTGTAGCATGGCAAGGCAAACCAAGGCAAGGCAATTCCAGACAAGGCAATTTCAGGATAGGCAAGGAAAGGAAAAGCCAAAAAAATATTCAACAAGGCATGGAAATTCCAAGCAAGGCAATTTCAGGCAAGGGAAACCCAGGCAAGGCAGAGCAATTCTAGGAAAGGCAATTCCAGGCAAGGCAAGACATCAATATTTTAGGCAAGGAAATTCCAGGCAAGGCAAAACAAGACAAGGCAGGTAATTTTCAGGCAAGGCAATTCGAGGTAAGGAAAGGCAAGCCAAAGCCGGGCAATTCCAGGAAAAGCAATTCAAGGTGAGGCAAGGCAAGGCAAGGAAATTCCAAGCAAGGCAATTTGAAGCAAGGCAAGAAAAGGCAAAAAAGGGCAATTCCACGCCAGACGATTTCAGGCAAGGCAATTAAAGGAAAGATAATTCCAAACAAGATATTTGCAGGCAAGGCAAAAACAAGGCAATTCCAGGCCCCGCAATGTAAGATAAAGAAATGCAATTCTAAGCAATGCAATTCCAGGAAAGGCAAGTCAAATCAAGGCAATCCCAGGCAAGGCAAATAAGCTAGGGCAATTTCAGGCAGGGCAATTTCAGACAAGGAAAGGCCAGGAAATTCTAGGCTAGGCAATTACACACAAGGCAATTGCTGGAAAGGCAATTTCAGAAAAGGAAAGGCAAGACAAGGCCGGGAAAGATTTTTCCAGACAAGGCAATTCCAGTCACGGCAAGGCAAGTAAACGCAAGGCAAGGCAATTTTAGGCAATTCAACTCCAGGCAAGAAAAGGCAACGCAAGGTAATTTCAAGCAATGGAATTCCAGTCAAGTCAAGGCAAGGCAAGTTTTTTTATGCAAGGCTATTCCAGGAAAGGCAAGGCAGGGCAATTCCAGACTAATTAATGAAAGGCAATGCAAAGCAATTTAAGAAAAGGCTATTCTAGAAAGGCAAGGCAAGCCAACTGCAGGCAAGACAATTCCAGGCAACAAAATTCTAGGCAAGGTAAGGCAAGTTAAAGCAAGACAAGACAAGGCAATGCCAGGCAAGGCAAGAAAAGGCAAGGCAAGGCAATGCAATTCTAAAAAGGCAATTGCAGGAAAAACAATTCCAGGCAAGGCAAGGCAAGACAAGGCAGAGAAAGGTAATTCCAGGCAAGGCAATTCCAGGGAAGACAAATCCAGGAAATGCAAGGAAGCGAAAATTTAGAGAAGGCATTTGCCAGGAAGGTAATTCCAGAAAAATTAAGGCAGGAGAAAACAGAGAAAGGCAATCCCAGGCAAGGCAATTCCAGATAAGGCAAGGAAAGTTAATTCCAAGGATGGCAACTCCAGACAAGGCAAGGCAAAGGAATTCCAGGCAAGGCAAGACAATGCAAGGCAAGGCAAATCCAACCAATGCAAGGCTATATCAGGCAATGCAATGCTAGGCAAGGCCAAAACATTCCATGTAAGAAAATGCCAGGCAAAGTAAGGGAAGGCAAGGACATTCCAGGAAAGGCAATTTTAGGCAAGTCAAGGCAATGCAATGCAATTCCAAGCAAAAAATATTCCAGACAAGGCAATTTTAGGCAAGGTAAGGCAAGGCAAGGCAGGGTAATTCAAAGCAAAGCAATTTCAGTCAAGGCAGGGCAAGGTCTGTAGGGCAATTCCAGGCAAGGCTCATTTAGGCAAGGCAAGGCAATGCAAGGCAATTTCAGGAAAGGCAATTTTAGGCACGGCAAGGCAAAAGAAGGAAAGAAAATTTCAGGACAGGCAAAACAAGGCAGGACAATTTCACACAGGGCAATTTCAGGTAAGGCAAGGCAAGACAATTCAAGGAAATTTCAGATAGAGCAATTCCAGGCAAGGCAAGGCAATGCAATAAAATTTCCAACAAGGAATAAAAATTCCAAGCAAGGCAATTTTAGGCAAGGCCAGAAAAGGAAATTCCATACAAGGTATTTCCAGGCAAGGCAAGAAAAGGCAATTCGAGGTATGATAAGTCCAGTCATGGCAAGATAAGGCAAGACAATGCAATTCTAGGCAATGCAATTTCAGGCAAGGCAAGGCAATTTTAGGCAAGGCAATTCCAGGCAAGGCAATATTCAGTAAGGCAAGGCAGGGCAACTTCAGGCTCAGCAATTGCCAAAAAGGCAATTTCAGGGAAGGCAAGGCAAGACAAGACAGGGAAAGGCAGTTCCAGGCAAGGCAATTCTAGGTAAGGCAAGGCAAGCCAAGGCAACTCCAGGCAAGTCAAGGTAAGGCAATGCAAGGCAAGGCAATTAAAGGCAAGGCAATTTCAGGCAAGGCAAGGCAAGGCAAGGAATTTCCAAATAAGGCAACTACAGTCAAGGCAAAGAATGACAAGGCAATTCCAGAAAAGGCTATTCCAGGAAAGGCAAGGCAGGGCAATTTCAAGAAAGAAAAAGCAAAGCAAGGCAAGGCAGCACAATGCAAGGCAATTCCAAGCAAGAACATTTCAGGCAAGGCAAGGCAAAGAAAACCAGGCAAAATAATTCTAGGCTAGGCAAGGCAATTTCAGGCAAGACAGGATAAGGCAATGTAGGGCAATTCTAGGCAAGGCTTTGTTAGGCAAGGCCAGGCAATTTCAGGAAAGACAATTTTAGGCAGAGCAAGGCAACAGAAGGCAAGGCAAGAGAAGGGAAGACCAAAAGAGGCAATTCCAGGAAAAACAATTTTAGGCAAGGCAAGGCTAGGCAATTCCAGGGTAGGCAATAACAGGCAAGGCAAAGCAAGGCATCCTGAAGCAAGGCAAGTCAATTCCCAGGAAGAAAATTTCAGAAAAAACAATTCCATACAAGAAGAGACAAAGAAATGCAAAGCAATTGCGGGAAAGCCAATTACAGACAAGGCAAGGCAAGGCAATATCAGGCAAGGCAATTGCAGGAAAGGCAATTCCAGGCAATGCGATTTCAGAAAAGGCAGCCCAAGGCAATTCCAGGCAAGGAAATGCAAGAAGAGGCAAGGGAATTCCAGACAAGGTAATTTCAGGCCAGGCAAAGAAAGTCACTTGGAGGCAAGGCAATTCCAGAAAAGGCAAGGTAAGGCAATGCAATGCAATTCTAGGCAAGCCAATTTCAGGCAAGGCAAGGCAAAACAATTCCAGGAAGAAAAATTTCAGGCTATGAAAAGAAAGGCAATGCAAAAAATTCCAGGCAAGGCAAAGCAATACCTGGCAATGCAGAAAATGTAAAGGCAAAGAAAGTTAAGGAAAGAAAAGGAAGGCCAATTCCAGGCAAGGCAATTTCAGGCAAGTCAATTCTAGGCAAGGCAAGGCAAGGCAAGAAAAAACAAGGCAAAACAAGACAAGGCAAGACAAAACAAATCCAGGCAAGGCAGTTCTAGACAAGGCAAGACAAGGCAAGGCAAGGCAAAACAACTTCAGGCTTGGGAATTGCAAAAACGGGAATTCCAGGCAAGGCAAGGCAAGACAAGACAAGGCAGTTCCAGGCAATGCAATTCCACGTAACACAAAATAGGGCGATTTTAGGAAAGGCAAATTCAGGCAAGGCAAGGCAACTCCAGGCAAGGCAAAACAATTTCAGGCTAGGCAATTCCAGGCAAGGCAAGGCAAAACAAGGCAATTCCAAAAAAGGCAATTCCAGGCAAGGCCAAATAAGTCAAGGCAATTCCAGGCAAGGCAAAGCATGGCAGGACAATTTCAGGAAGGGCAATTTTAGACAAGGCAAGGCAGGGCAAGACAATTCTAGACAAGGCAATTCCAGGCAAAACAAGGCATGGAAATTCCTGACAAGGTAATTTCGGGTAAGGCAAGAAAAGGCAATTCTAGGCAAAGCAATTTCAGGCGAGGAAAGGCAAGGCAAGGTAATTCAAAACAAAGCAACTCCAGAAAAGGCAAGTCAAGACAAGTCAATAGCAGGCAAATCTACTCAAAGGAAGGCAAGGCAGGGTAAGTCCAGGCAAGAAAAAGCAAGGTAAGGCAAGGCAATGGAATGCAAGGCAATTCCAAGCAAGAAAATTCCAGGTAAGTAAAGGCAAGGCAATTCCAGGCAAGGAAATTCTAGACTAAAGCAAACAAGGCAAGGAAATTCAGCGCAATTCTTGGCAAGGCAATTCCAGGCAAGGCAGGGCAAAGCAATATAGGGCAATTCTAGGCAAAGCTGTTTTAGGCAAGGCAAGAAAACACGAGGCCATTTAAGACAAGTCAACTTTATGCATGGCAAGGCAACTCAAGGCAAGGCAAGGTAAGGAAAAAAGAGGCAATTTCAGGCAGGAAATTTCAGGCAAGGCAATGCAAGGCAATTTTGGGGTAGGCAATATCTGGCAAGGCAAGACAAGATAGCCCATGGTAAGGAAAGGCAATTCCAGGCAAGACAATTTTAGGCAAGGCAATCCCATGCAAGAAAAGGCAAGGCAATGCAAGACAATTGTGGGAAAGTCAATTTCAGCCAAGGAAAGGAAAGGCAATTTCAGGCAAGACAAGGCAAGACAGTGCAATTCCAGGCAGAAAAATTTCAGGCAGGGTAATGCAAGGCAGGTCAGTTCTGGGAAAGACACAGCAAGACAATTATTAGCAAGGCAATTGGAGGCAATGCAAGGCAAGCCAAGGCAAAACAATCTCAGGCATAGCAATCTCAGGCTAGGAAAATCAATGCAATGCAAAAAAATTTCAGGCAAGGCAAGTCAATCCAAGACAAGGTAAGAAAAGCAAAGGAAAGAAAGTCAAGGCAAAGAAAAGCAAGAAAATTCCAGGCAAGGCAATTCTAGGCAAAGCAAGGAAAGGGAAAAAAAAGACAAGACAAGGCAAGACAAGGCTAATTTAGGCAAGGCAGGGCAATTCTAAGCTGGGCAATTTTAAGCAAGGCAAGGCAAGACAAGGCAATTCCAGGAAAGGCAATTCCAAGTAAGAAACGGCAGGGCAATTTCAGGCAAGGCAACGTTAGGCAAGGCAAGGCAAGGCAATTCCAGGAAAGGAAGTGCCAGGCAAGGCCAAATAAGTCAACTCAATTCCAGGCAAGGCAAGGCAATTCCAGGAAAGGAAGTGCCAGGCAAGGCCAAATAAGTCAACTCAATTCCAGGCAAGGCAAGGCAAGGCAAGGCAAGGCAAGGCAAGGCAAGGCAAGGCAAGGCAAGGCAAGGCAAGGCAAGGCAAGGCAAGGCAAGGCAAGGCAAGGCAAGGCAAGGCAAGGCAAGGCAAGGCAAGGCAAGGCAAGGCAAGGCAAGGCAAGGCAAGGCAAGAAAATTCCTGGAATGGCAAGTCAATGCAAGGCGATTTAAGGCAGGTAAATTTCAGACAAAACTAGGCAAGGAAATTGCAGGCAAGGCAAATCCAGGCAAGGCAAGGCAAGCCAAAGCAAGGCAATTTCAGAGAGAGAAATTTCAGGCTGGGCAAGAAAACGCAATGCAAGATATTTTCCAGCAAGGAAAAAAAAATTTAGGCAAGGGAATCCAAGGCAAGGCAAAACAAGGCAAGGCAGGAAAATTCCAGGAAAGGCAATTCAAATTAAGGAAAGGAAAGGCAAAGCAGGGCAAATCCAGGCAAGGCAATTTGAATCAAGGCAAGAGAGAGAAATTTTAAGCAAGGCAATTCTAGGCAAGGCAAGGCAAGGCAAGTAAGGGCAATTTCAGGCAAGGCAATTTTAGGCAAGGCAACGCAATTCCAGACAAGGCAAGGCAATTCCAGACAAGAAAATTTCAGGCAAGGCAAGAAAAGGCATTTCTAGGCAAGGCAATTTTAGGCAACTCAAGGTAAGGCAAGGCAATGCAATTCTAGGGAAGGCAATTTTAGGTAAGGCAAGGCAATGAAAGGCTAGGCAATTTCAGGAAAAGCAATTCCTGGCAATGGAAGGCAAGGCAATTCCAGGCATGGAAATTTTCGGAAAGGCAATTTCAGGCAAGGCAAGGCAAGATAATGCAGGGAAAGTTATTTCCAGGCAAGGCAATTCCAGCGAAGGCAAGGCAACTTCAGGAAACTCAATTTTAAGTAGACTCTTGACTATTTCCCAGAAGTGTATTATTCACTGAGGCCCTGAACGAGTGACCATATCAAATAAACTCACTGAATAATACACACCTAGAGAATAGTCAGAGTCCATGCCATATGGTCACACAATCAGAGAGCTACTGAATGATGCACACCTGGGAAATAGTCAGGATTCTATTTCATATGAATACCGATTGAAAGCCTCATTGAATAATGCACACCAGGACATTAATCAGGAGGCTATGTCATACGAACACTCCAGAGCCTCGGTGAATGATACACACTTAGGAAATACTCAGGAGTCTATTATGTAGGACCTCTCATTCAAAGCCTCACTGAAGAATGCACACCTGTTGGGTACTCAGGAGTTTATTTCATATGGCCACTCATTCAGCACCTCACTGAATGATACACACGTGGGGAATAGTCAGGATTCTATTTAATATTAACACCCATTATGAGTCTCACTGAATTATGTATGCCTAGGAATCCTGAGGAGTCTATTTTCTATCGAACTCCTTTCTGAGTCTAATGAAAAAATTAACACATGTGAAATTGTAAGGAGTAAATTTCATATGGCCCCTACTCCAGAGTCTCATTGAATAATGTATACCTGGAGACAAATTTGAAGTCTCAGTTATATGGCCATTCATTCAGAGCATCAGTAAAGAATGCACACCTGTGGAGTGGCCAGGTGTCTATTTGCTTTGGCCACACATTCAGAACATCAGTGAATAATACACACCGGTGGTATAGTCAGAAGTCTATTCCATAAGGCCCCTCATTCAGAGGCTGAGTGAATAATACACACATGGGAAATAGGATTCTATTTCATATAAACACTCATACAGAACCTCTTTGAATAATGCACATGTGGGGAATAATCACTAGTCTATTTCATATGGTGATTCATTTAGAGAAAAAATGAATAGCACACACCTGTAGAGTAAAATGGGGTCTATTTCATATGGCCACTTTTCAGTGTTTCATTGAATAATATATATACCTAGAATAGGCAGGAATCTCTTTTACATAGCCTCTCTTTCAGGTCCTCAGTGAATAATTAAACCCTAATAAATAGTCAAGAGTCTACTTCAAATGGTGACACATTCAGAGTCTCTGCAAATAATGCACACCTGGGGAATAGTCAGGAGTCTGTTTCTTATGCCCACTTATTCAGAGTCTCATTCAGTAATACACACCTGAGAAAGTTAAGGATTTACTTTCTATAGCCACTCATTTAGAGCCTCCGTGAATGATGCACACCTGGAGAATAGACACTAGTCTATTTTATATGGCCACAAAATCAAAGCCTGAATGAGTAATGCACAACTTTGGAATAGTGAGGAGTCTATTCCATATGCCCACTTAATCAGAGTCTAGGTCAATAATACACACTTGAGGAATAGTCAGGATTCTATTTCATATGGTCACTAACTCAAAGCCTCATTAAATAATACACACCTGTGGAATATTCAGGAGGCTATTTCATATGGCAAAACTTTCAGAGCCTCCGTGAATAATGCATACCAAGGAGTACTCAAGACACTATTACATATGGCCTCCATTCAGAGCTTCACGAATAATGAACACCCTTAGAGTAGTCAGAAGTCTATTTCATATAGTGACACATTCAGAGCCTCACTGAATTATATACACTTTTGGGAAAGTCAGCATTCTATTTTGTATGGCCCCTCATTCAGAGCCTAACCTAAAAATGCATGCCTGGGGAGTATTCAGGAGTCTCTCTCCTATGGCCACTCATTCAGAGCCTCACTAAATAATACACACCTATGGAAGTGTCAGGAGTGTATTTCACATGGCCACTCATTCAGAGCCTCAGTGAATCATACATACCTCAGGAATACTCAGGAGTCTATTTCATATAGCCACTCATTCAGAGCCTCATGAAATAATGCACACCTGCGAAATAGTCTGGAGTCTATTTGAGATGATGGTTCATTCAGTGCCTCAGTGGAAAATGCAAACCTGAGAAATAGTCAGGAGGCTATTTTCTGTAGCCACTCATCCATATGCTTAGTAAGTAATACACACTTGGGGAATAGTCAGCAGTCTATTTCATGTGGCCACGTATTCAGAAACTCACTGAATGACACACACCTGGGAATAGTCAGAGTCTATGTCATATGGCCACTCAATTAGAGCATTACTGAAAGATGCACACCTGGGAAATAGCCAGGATTCTATTTCATATGACTATTGATTAAGATCTTCATTGAATAATGCACACCTGGGCAATAATCAGGAGGCTGTGTTATATGAACACTCATTCAGAGCCTCAGTGAATAATGCATACCTGTGGAGTAGCCAGGTGGGTATTTTATACAGCCACTCATTTAGAGCATCAGTGAATAATACACACCTGTGGAATAGTCAGAATTCCCTTTCATATGGCCACTCTCTCATAGCCTCAGTGAATAATGCACAAATGTGCAGTACCCAGCAGTCTATTTCATATAGCCACTCATTCAGAGATTCACTGAATAATAAAAACATGGGGGATAGTGAGCATCCTATTTCACATGACCACTCATGCAGAGCCTCACTAAGTAATACACACCTGGGGAAGAGTTAGGAGTCTATTTTATATAGCCACTCATTTACAGCCTCAATGAATAATGCATCCCTGGGCACACTACTCTATTTTATATGGCCACAAAATCAAAGCCAGAGTAAGTAATGCAAACTTTGGAATAGTCAGTAGTCTATTATATATGCCGATTTGTTAAGAGTCTCAGTCAATAGTACACACCCGGAGAATAATCAATAGTCTATTTTATATGGTCACTAACTCTAAGCCTCATTAAATAATATACACCTGTGGAATGGTCAAGAGACTCTTTCATATGACCAAACTTTTAGAACCTCAGTGAATAATGCAAACCTGGGGAATACTCAGGATGCTATTACATATGGCCTCTACTTCAGAGCCTCACTAAAAAAGGAACACCTGTAGAGTAGTCACAGTCTATTTCATATAGCCACACATTCACAGCCTCACTGAATAATATACACCTGGGGAAGGTCAGGAGTCTATTTCGTATGGCCACTCATTCAGAGCTAAACCTCAAAATGCACGCCTGGGGAGTATTCAGAAGTCTCTTTCCTATGGCCACTCATTCAAAGCTTCACTGAATAATAAACACCTATGGAAAATTCGGGAGTGTATTTCACATGGCCACTCATTCAGGGCCTCAGTAAAGAATTATATATATCTGAAAAATACTCAGGAGTCTATTTCATATAGCCTCTTTTTCAGAGATTCACTGAATAATGCACACCTGGAGAATAGTCTGGAGTCTATTTGATATGAACATTCACCCAGTGCCTCAGTGAAAAATGCACACCTGATTTTTTGTTGACTATAGTCAACAGGCTATAGTCAGGAGTCTATTTTATATGGTCACTCATTCAGAAACTCACTGAATGATACACACCTGGGGAATAGTCAGAGTCCATGCCATATGGCCACTCAATCAGAGCACTACTGAACTATGCACACCTGGGAAATAGAATTCTATTTCATATGACCACAGATTGAGGGCCTCATTGAATAATGCACACCCAGATATTAATCAAAAGTCTATGTCATATGAACACTCCTTTAGAGCCTCAGTGAATAATACACACCTAGGGAATACTCAGGAGTCTATTATGTAGGCCCTGTCATTCAAAGCCTCACTGAACAATGCACACCTATTGGGTACTCAGGAGTCTATTTCATATGGCCATTCATTCAGCACCTCACTGAATAATATGCACTTCAGGAATAGTCAGGATTCTATTTAATATTGTGCTATAGCGGCCCTGGATTTAGAACCAGAGCAGTGCCATTTTATAAGGCAACGCTGTTTTTTTTTTTTCAAAAGTAAGTTATACTGTCCCATTCTCCTTGCAATCACTGATTACCTTGGCTTCTGTAAACAAAACTGCTAGCCTGCTCTAAAGAATAAACTGTCTGGCCATTGCTTATCAGTAGTTACCAAAAGAAGCATCTGTAAAGTTACTTGCCCTGCATCCACTATGTGGTTTTTCATCTTAAATACCCTGCTCCCCCTGGTTTTGGGGCCACAGGTTGGAGAGACATGAGTCCTCTGTGGTCACCAGCAATAAAGACTCTGGAATTTGGCATACTCTTGTCTTGGTTGATTATTTCTATCTCGCATCCAATGCTTTATTTGGAGGCCCCAGTGAGATATTATTTATATTCCTCCATCACGTAGACAAACCCATCTCAGAATGTCACCCAGCAGCCACTCCCACCTCAGCGGCCTTTATGGAAGTCACCCCCTGAGCTGTCCCAGGGACCCAGAGCACCACTGGAGAGGATAAGTGACCACCCAGCTGACATTCACCCAAAATTCTTCAGAGTTCTAAAAAAAAGCCTCCGGAGGTAAGTTTTGTCTGGAATTTGGGAGCTAGTTCAAAGAGGCCTGGGTCAGGGGACTGGAAGCAGTCATTGCAACTCTGACCTGGAAAGCCTCACTGAGACATCACTTGAGGCTTCTGGTGGCTGGCATAGTGAATGCCAGCTTTCTGGTGGCTTTCATAGTTGGTTGCAGCCTACTAGTGGCTGTTGCAGTGGGTAGCAGCCTTTTGATAGTTGGTATAGTAGGTAACAGCATTGGGTAGCTGGCATAGTGGGTGTCAGCATTCAGTTGTTTTTCATAACCTCTGTGTGAGTGAGAGAGTGAATGTATATATATATATATATATATATATATATATATATATATATATATATATATATGTAGTCCCACGTCTGAAAAGCTATGGGGCTTGAGTGGGCCTTCACCCGCGGTTCCACAGGGGTGTCATAAGGCATAACGGTTATTCACCTCAGAGCTGTCCTACTCGGACATTCATCCTGAGGTAACCAGGCCCGGGGATAATATGGGTACACCTTAGCCAAGATGCCCCTGAAACATTCCTCTGGGAACGTGGCTGGGCAGGCAACTGATTGCCCCCCCCTTCTGGGGAACTCCCACCCATTGTTTGTCACTCTTTTATGTGGTTCTGTCTTGTCTGTAAATTTGTCAGTTTTATTAGACTTCTGCTAGCAGACATACACTGGCTCAGACCATCCTCCCTTGAAATAGGGGATATCTTGCAGTGGTTGACAGACCACTGGATGCAGGAAACTTTTATTGATTACACCCCAGAAGAAATTACCCTCTTCTCTTTCTTCCTCATCTTCTTCTTCTATCACTGAGGTTTCACTCTTTCTTCCTTTGCCATGTGTAAAACAGTCTTCACTCTAGTTGTCTTTATTCTCTTCCTTGTTATGATCATTGTGGCCTGTAAATTATCCCAGTCACCTCCACCGGGAAAAGAGTACTTTTGCCCATGCTGGGTCTGATTCCATGTCAGGGAGGCAGTTGTGCCCTCGACACCTCAAAAGTACTTTCTTTGGGGTCATAGAAAACAGAGTCCTAAATCAGGGTATATGAATGCTCTTATTCAGTCTGGGATGGAAAATTGGTAACTGCCTATTCTGCTAGGAAAGTGTCCAATGTTATGGGCAGTGCCCAGCAGTGCATCACAGGGAGGCATATTGGCACTATCCCAATTGTTGAAAATTCGGGTGCCATAAACCACTAAAGACAAATTGGACAAATTGTAATGTATGAAGGGAGAGGCCGCCACATTACCCTGGCCCTTTCCCCCTGTTCCTTTGACTAGGACTAGAAACAGACCCACGAATTTAATTGTCTTGTCCTTGCAGTACCCAGCTGTAGAAGCCCTGCTAAAACCTGCTTTAGAGAGGGCAAAATTCGAATTTGAGGTTTTCCAAAATTGGCTATAAAACAGAAAAAGAAAGACACGAGTAGCAAGCAAGGGGGCCGAAAGGAGACATCAGAAACAGGGGAGGAAAGAGAGGAGAGAGGACAAGAAAGTAGAATAGGGAAAGAGAAAGTAGACGAAAGGAAAAAGGAGAGAGGACAAGAAAGTAGGGAAAGGAAAGAGAGAGAGAAAGTAGGGAAAGAAGAGAGAAAGAGAGAAAGTAAGGAAAAAAGAGAGAAAGAAAGTAAATAGGGAAGTAAAGAGGAGAGAGGGGAAGATGAGAAGAGACAGAAAAGAGAAAAGAGGAGAGAGATAGAGAGACAGGAATTTAATGCTTTTCAGGGTCCCTGTGTCAAGGTGACCAAAAGCTGCAGGGGCAGGAAACTGGCAGCCAGCCCAGCGGCTTAAAGCTCAGTTACTAAACTGACACAAAGAAAGCATTGTTTTTTCTTTCTCTGGTGGCCGCCAGCCCCACCCAGATTTAAGGCAGGCCACACTGCCTCAGGGTGCAGTATTTGCATCTAAAATCTGGCTTTAAGGACAGCTTTCTAACTCTTTGTAGTGCAAGTTACTTGCACTACAGAACAGTAATTAAGGGGTGGGGCCTGCAACTACAAGGTTGTTGGTTCAAATCCTCAGTGAAGCTATTTTTAAATTAGTGAAATCTCTTAGGGGAAAATTTAAAAACTGAAAAAAAAAACAAATGGGTTCATCATCGTCCCGACCATGCACTCCCCCCATGCATAACGACAAAATTTAAAACAGGGTTCTCTGGCCAATATTGTGTTAAACTAACCCCAGAGACTTCGGACCCTCTGTGATTTAGAGTGGCTGGCATTTGGGGTAGGCTGGCCAGAAACGGGGACATACAACCCCAAGATCACTCAGGCTGTCTGGAACAAGGTGACAGCATCCTCTGGCCACACCAATAAATTTCCATAGATTGATCAATGGCTGAAATTGATTCAGCACCCTCCTCCTTGGCTGGAGAAATGCGTAAAGCAGGCAGGACTTCAGGTTATGCTGGCAGGCCCAAAGAAAAGTCCTTCGGTACCAGGTTTTCTTCCAGCCCCTGCCAAGGACCAAGAGTGGCCCCCACCGTATTCTTGGTGCTTTTGAATGGGGTCCCGACACCCCTCTCTGGACAGTACTAATAATCAGCCCTTGTCCCTTCTCCACACTCAAAGCAGGGCCCCACACCCGCCAAATCTACTTCCCCTCTGGGAGGCACCTCCTGCAGATGGCAGCAGCCAGGGCCACCCCTTCCTTGTTCATATCCCTTTTTCCTCTAGTGATTTGTATAACTGGAAGGCTCAACATTCTTTGTTTCTGAAAAGCCCCAGGCACTCACAGGACTCTTGGAGTCAGTTTTACAAACCTACCCTCTTACCTGGGATGATTGCCAGCAGCTACTCCTGGTGTTTTTCACCACAGAGGAGAGAAGCAGAATTAGAAAAGAAGCCCATAAAGCAATAATTGGGACAAGGGGAGGATCAGCAGAAGATCACAAGAAACACATTAATGTAATTTTCCCTTCCACCAGGCCCCAATGGGACCCAAACACCTCAGCGGGCATGCAGGCTTTGAACAATTTTCACCAGTACTTGTTAGAAAGGGTTGGAGGGCAGCCTGAAAACCCACCAACCTCTCCAAGGTAGGGACCATGACCCAGAGTCCACAGGAGTTTTCAGCTGCTTTCCTTGAGTGCCTACAGGGCGCCTACTGCACCTACACCCCTATTGACCCTGAGGCCCCAGAGAATCAGTGGGCCATCAATCTGGCTTTTGTTTCCCAGTCTGCTCCAGACATTGAAAGAAAATTGCAAAAATTAGAGGGGTTCCAGGGAATGAATCTAACTCAGTTGTTGGAGATTTCCCAAAATGTCTTTAACAATAGGGACACCTTAGGGGACAAGCAAGATAAGGTAGTTACTAAGTCAGTGATAGCAGCACTCCAGAAAACCCGAGTTAACTCACGAGGACCAGCTGTGGACTTGGACAGTAACAGGACAGCAGGCTTTTGACAGGCTAAAAGAAGCCTTGACCACGACCCTGGCCTTAGTCTTGCCCGACATCTCTAATCTCTTCCGCTATTTATACATGAAAAACAGGGAGTTGCTAATGGGGTGCTCACCCAGACATTGGGAACATGGTCCCAGTCAGTTGCCTACCTTTCAAAAAGCCTTGATTCCATAGCTGCTGGGTGGCCGGCTTGTTTGAGGTCAGTGGCAGCTACAGCCCTATTAGTCAAAGAGGCAGACAAGCTGACTTTGGGGCAGGAGTTAAACTTAGTGGCACCCCACGCGGTGCAGTTACTACTCCGTGGAGCTCCGAGAAAATGGATGTCTAATGCCCACACAGTCCAACACAAGGACTTACTTTTGAGCCAGCCCCGCATAAAGTTTATAAAAACCACAGTTCTAAACCCTGCCATGTTGCTACCTGACAGTGAGTTAGAGGAGCCCATACATGACTCCCAACAGACAATAGATGTCCTCCACGCTGCACAACCAGACCTCACCGACGTCCCCCTGCAGAACCCAGAGGAGGTACTGTATACAGATGACAGCAGTTTCATGGTCAATGGAGTCAGGTATGCTGGGGCAGCTGTGGTCACCCTATAATGGGTTATCTGGGCCCAGGCTCTTCCACACAGAACCTCAGCCCAAAAGTCAGAACTCATAGCTCTAATAAAGGCCTTGGACTGGGCAGAGGAAAAAACTGTCAACATCTACACTGATAGCCTATATGCCTTTTCTCCGTGTACATGGAGCCATTTATAAAGAAATAAGGCTGCTTACCTCAGAGGGAAAAGTCATCAAAAACAAAAAGGAAATCCTAGCCCTACTAAAGGCTAAATGGAAGCCCAAGGCAGTGGCATTAATACACTGCAAAGGACACCAAAAGGGAAATACACCAGAGGGAAGGGGAAATAGGGCAGATGGCCTGCAAGCCAGACAGGCAGTCCTGGGGCCAGTAAAACCACTGACTCTTTTTGTGAATCTGACGGCCCCAACCCTGCCCCCTACCCCTAACCCAATGAAGAAAACTTTGCTAACGAACAGGGGGGATGACAAGATTCCACAGGATGGTGGACTCTACTGGATAAGAGGATTGTGCTCCCCGGGGCTCTAGTGTGGACTCTAGTTAAGGACAAACACCAGGCCATGCACTTAGGACAAATAAAACTCACTGAGCTACTGAGGGCCAGATACTACATTCCACATTTACATGAAATTGTTAGGAAAACTACTACTCGATGTGATGTGTGTGCTAGGGTAAATCCAGGAGACAGTAGGCCTAGTCAGGCAGGGATACGACTTAGGGGTACTAGTCCAGGGGAACACTGGAAGGTAGATTTTACTGAAATTAAGTCCCCAGCATGGGGCTATAACTACCTCCTTGTGTTTGTAGACACTTTCTCTGGGTGGTTCGAGGCTTTTTCTACTAGGTCAGAAACTACACTGGTAGTAACAAAAAGACTGTTACAGGACCTGGTTTCTTGGTTTGGCTTGCCCCTGACACTGGGATCAGATAATGGCCCTGAATTTACAGCACAGGTTCCTCAAGGCCTAGCCGAGGCCCTGGGCACATCCTGAAAATTACACTGTTCCTATCTGTCCAAGAGTTCTGGGCAAGTTGAAAGGATGAACCGGACCATAAAGGAGACTTTAACAAAATTTATTCTAGAGATTGGTGAAAACAGGGTCAACCAGCTTCCTTTTGTTCTCCTCCATACCCGATGTACTCCCTATAAAAAAGGCTACACTCCTTTTGAAATTATGTTTAGAAGGCCCCCTCACTTACTCCTGAAACTTGCAGACACTATACATGCCGAAGTCCATAACCACACACTCCTTAAGACTTCACAAGCACTCCAGTCTGGTCAGTCCCAGGTGTACCTGCTCATTAGGGGAACTCAACTCACCCCAGTGGACTTTACTGACCTGCCAGTACACCTCTTCCAGCCCAGGGACAAAGTCCTGGTAAAGAGATTCACCGTCTCTGGCCTAACTCCTCTCTGGAAAGGACCCTACACCATGACCCTGGTCACCCTCACAGCAATCAAGGTGAATGAACTGACTGCCTGGATCCACCACTCACATGTCAAGAATGCCCCCAGGAAGCACAATGGAGGGTGACCTCAGCTTCAGCAGTCCACATAAAGCTGAGACTTTCACGCTCCTCACAGTAACTTTTGTTGTCTCCCTGATTCCTAGTGTAGCCCCTCAGAGAGGACCCCCCTTGACTCCAACCTAATACCGATGGGACCTTACTAAAAAATCCACTGGAGGGTATGTTAGTTCCTTAATTCAAAAAGGATCCAAAAAGAGAAAATCTATTAAAGATTTAATACATGTTAAAAGAACAGGGGAATGTGCTATAGTGAGCCTACAGTTAGAACCAGAGGAACACCATTTGATAAGACAAAACTGTTTTTTTTTTTTTTCAAAAATAAGTTGGACTGTCCCATTCTTCTTGCAATCACTGCTGACCTTGGCTTCTGTAAACAAAACTGCTAGACTGCTCTAAAGAATGAACTGTCTTGCCTTTGCTTATCAGTAGTTACCAAAATAAGTGTCTGTAAAGTTGCTTGCCCTGAATCCACTATGTGGTTTTCAGCTTAAATAGCATGTTCCACCTAATTTCTGGGCCACGGGTTGAAGAGATGTGAGTCCTTCGTGGTTGCTGGCAATAAAGACCCTGCAATTTGGCATACTTTTGTCTTGATTGACTATTTCAATCTCGCATCCAATACTTCAATATGAACACCCATTATGAGACTCGCTGAATTATGTATGCCTTGGAATCCTGAGGAGGCTATTTCCTATTCATCCTCTTTCTGAGTCTACCAGAAAAATTAACACAGGCAGAATTGTAAGTTGTAAGTTCTGTATGTCTCCTCCTTCAGAGCCTCATTGAATAATGTATACCTGGAGACAAATTTGGAGTCTCTTTCATATGGCCATTCATTCAGAGCATCAGTAAAGCATGCACACCTGTGGAGTGGTCAGGTGTCTATTTGCTTTGGCCACACATTCAGAACATCAGTGAATAATACACACCTCTGGTATAGTCAGGAGTCTATTTCATAAGGCCCCTCATTCAGAGGCTGAGTGAAGAATACACACCTGGGGAGCAGTCAGGAATCTATGATATATTGCCACTTATTCAGAGCCTCAGTGAATAATGCACACCTGGGAACTAGTCAGGAGTCTATTTCATGTGGACACTTTTTCAGAGCCCCCCTGATTAATACACACATTGGGGAGAGTCAGGATTCTGTTTCTTATGGCCACTCACTGAGACTTCCAGGGAATAGTGCACACTTGCAGAATTGTCAGGAGTCTATTTTATGTGGCAACTCACACAGAACCTCAGTAAATAAGACATACCTGGGGAATAGTCAGGAGTGTATTTCAACTAAGCACACACTAAGAGGCTCAGTGAATTACACACAACTGGGGAAGGATCAGGAGTCAATTTCATCTGGCCTCTCACTCAGAGCTTCATTGAATAATGCACGCCTGTGCAATAGTCAGGAGATTAATTAATATAGCTGCTCATTCAGAGCCTCTCTGAATAATATGCATCTTGGGGATATTTAGGTGTCTATTTTATATTACCACTGATTTAACACCTTAGTAAATAATGCATACCATACCTAGGGAGTACTCAGCAATATATTTTATATTGCCACTCATTCCTCACCTCAGGGAATAATGCACACCAGAAGAATAGTCAGGATTCTATTTCTTATGGACACTCATTTGGACCTTCACTGAATAATGCACACATTTGGAATAGTGAGAATTTTGTTTTATATGACCACTCATTCAGAGCCTCACTGAATGTTTCACACCTCTGGAATAGTCAGGAGACTATTTTATATAGCCACTCATTCTGAGCCTCACTGAATCATGCATACCTGAGCAGTGCTGAGGATTTTATTTCAAATAGCCCTTCATTCAAAGCCTCAGTGAATAATACACACCTGGGGAATAGTCAAGGGTCTATTTCATATGGCCACTTATTCGGAGCCTCAGTGAACACACCTTTGGGAAATAACCAGGATTTTATTTTATACGACCTGTATTGAGAGCCATAACGAATAATACACACCTTGAGAATAGTGAGGAGTCTGATACAAACACTCTTTCAGTATCTCAGTGAATAATACACACCAGGAGAATACTGAGGAGTCTTTTTAATATTGCCCCACATTCACAGCCTCTCGAAGTAGTGCAGGTTTTGGGAACTGTCAGGAGTTTATTTAGAATGGCCACTCATTCAGAGACTCAGTGAAAAATACACACCTAGGAAATAGTGAGGATTCTATTTTCAATGGCCACACATTCAGAGCCTCAGTAAACAATGCACACCTGGGGAATAGTCAGAAGTCTATTTCATATGCCCACTCTTTCAGAGTCTCACCGAATAACTCACCCCTGTGGAGTACTGAGAGTTCTATTTCATATGGACACTCATTTTGAGCCTCACTGAATAATACACACCTGAGTAATAGCAAGGAGTTTATTTCTTCAGGCCAATCATTCAGAGGCTCAGTGACTTATACACACCTGGGACACAGTCAGGAGTCTGCTTCACATTGCCCCTAATTCAAAGCCTAAGTGAACAATGAACACCTGTTGAGTCCTCAGAAATGTATGTCATATGGCCACTCATTCAGCACCTCACGGAATGATACACATGAGGGGAATAATCGGGATTCTATTTATTAGGGACACCCATTTTGAGACTCACTGAATAACCTATACCTGTAGAATAGTGAGGAGTCTATTTCGTGTTGCCCCTCCTTCCGAGCCTCACTGAGTAATACACACCTGTGGAATAGGCAGGAGTCTATTTCATATGGCCTGCATTCAGAATCTCATTGAATAATGCATACCTGGAGAAAAATTTGGAGTGTCTTTCATATGGCCATTCATTCAGAGCGTCGGTGAATAATGTACACACATGGAGTAGCCAGGTATCTATTTCCTTTGGCCACACATTGAGAACCTCAACAAATCATACACACCTGTGGAATAGAGAGGAGTCTATTTCACACGGCCCCACATTCAGGGCCCGTGTGAATAAAACCCACCTGGAAAATAATCAGGAGTCTATTTCACATTGCCTCCCATTCATAGTCTCAGTGAATAATCCACACCTGGGGAATTGTCAGCAATCTATTTCATAGGAATAGTTTTTCAGAAACTCCCTTAATAATACACACATGAGGGATATTCAGAAGTCTATTTCACACGGCCACTGATTCACAGCCTTCGTGAATAGTACATACCTGGGGAGTACTCAGCAATCTATTTCATAGGGCCACTCATTCAGCACCTCAGTGAATAATGCACACCTGGGAAATAGGATTCTATTTCTTATGGTCACTCATTTAGACCTTCACTGAATAATGCACACGTTTGTAATACTCAGGATTCTCTTTCATATGGCCACTCATTCAGAGCCTCATTGAATGGTACACACCTGTGGAATACTCAGGAGTCATAAAATAGACTATAAATATAAAATAATTTCCACTCATTCAAAGCCACAGGGAATAATGCATGCCTGGGGAGTACTGAGGATTCTATTTCAAATGACCCCTCCTTCAGAGCCTCAGTGAATAATACACACGTGGGAAATATTCAAGGTTCTATATCCTATGGGCACTCATTCAGAACCTCACTGAATGATACACGCCTGGGGAAGAATCAGTATCTTATTCCATATGAACTGTGATTCATAGCCAAACTGAATAATGCACACCATGGAAATAGATAGGTTTCTCTTTCATATGGACATTCTTTTAGAGGCTCAGTGAATAATACACACCAGGGGAGTATTGATTGTGTTATTTCATATTGTCAGTCATTCAGAGCCCTCCGAATAGTGAAAGTTTGGGGAATTGGCAGGTGTTTACTGACAGTGTCCTCTCACTCAGAGTCTCATTGAATAATGCATACCTGGAAAAATCCTGGAGTCTCTTTCACGTGGCCATTTATTCAGAACAGCAGTGAAGAATGCATACCTGTGGAGTAGCCATGTGTCTATTTTCTTTGGTGATACATTCAGAACATCAGTGAATAATACACACCTGTGAAATAGACAGGAGTCTATTTCATATGGCCCCTCATTCAGAGCCAGTGTGAATAAAACACACCTGGAGAATAGTAAGCAGTGTATTTCATATTGAAACTCATTCAGAGTGATTAGGAGTCTATGTCATATGGCTGCTCATTTAGGAAATCAGTGAATAACACACACAGGTAAAGTAATAAGGAGCCTGTTTCATATGGCCACTCTTTCACAACCTCACTAAATATTACACACTTGTAATATAGTCTGGAGTCTATTTATTATGGCCACACATTCAGAGCCTCACTGAATAATGCACACCAGCTAAAAGAAGACTATTTCTTATGGACACTTATTAACAACCTCACTGAATATTACATACCTGGAAAATTGTCAGGAGTCTATTTCATATGGCCACTCTTTCACAGCCTCACAGAATAATGCACACCTGTGGAATAGTCAGAACTTTCTTTCATATGGCCACTCATTAAGAGCCTCACTAAATGTACTCACCTGGGGAAATAGTCAGAATTCTGTTTATTCCCCCATTCAGAGTCTTACTAAATAACGCACACCTGGGGAGTAGTCAGGAGTCTTTTTCATGTGGTCTCTCATTCCAAGTATCACTGAATAATGTGTAGTAGTCAGGAGTCTGTTTCATGTAGCCACATATTCAGAGTATCAGTGAATAATACACACCTGTGGGATAGTAAGGAATCTAATTAATATGGCCACTTATTCTGAGTCTCACTGAAAAATACACACCTGGAAATTAATTTGGAGTCTATTTCTGGTAAACATTCATTGAGAGCCTAAGTGAATACTGCACAGCTGTAGAGTAGCCAGGAGTCTGCTTTATTTGGACACTCATTCATAGCCTCAGTGGATAATATCCACCTGTGGAATAGTCAGGTGTCTATTTCACATTGCCTCCCATTTGTAGCCTCAGTGAATAATCCACACCTGGGGAATAGTCAACATTCCATTTTATATGGCCACTCACTTACAGCCTCAGTGAATAATGCACAAACGTACATTTGTCTTAGCAGTCTATTTCATATAGCCACAAATTCAGAGATTCACTGAATAATACAAATATGGGGGATAGTGAGCATCTTATTTCATAAGAACACTAACGCAGAGTTTCAGTAGTAATATACTCCGGAGGAAGACTTACGATTCTATTTCATATAGCTACTCATTTACAGCCTCAGTGAATAATGAACACCTGGGGAATATACACTAGTCTATTCTTTTTTAAATTTTTAAAATTTTTATTGCTTTATAGGTTTTGGGGTACATGGGAAGAACGTGCAAGATAGTTGCATAGGTACACACATGTCAGTGTGCTTTGCTGCCTTCCTCCCCTTCACCAACACTTGGTATTTATCCCCAGGCTATCCCACCCCAGCCCCCACACTGTCCCCCCTCTTCCCCCAATAGACCCCAGTGTGTAGTAGACCCCCTCCCTGTGTCCATGTGTTCTCATTTTTCTCACCAACCTATGAATGAGAATATGTGGTATTTCTTTTTCTGTTCTTGTGTCAGTTTGCTGAGAATGATGTTCTCCAGATTCATCCATGTCCTTACAAAGGACAAAAACTCATCATTTTTGATTGCTGCATAATATTCCATGGTGTATATGTGCCACATTTACCCAGTCCAGTCTATTATCGATGGGCATTTGGGTTGGTTCCAGGTCTTTGCTATTGTAAAAAGTGCTACAATGAACATTCGTGTGCATTTGTCCTTATAGTAGAACGATTTATAGTCCTTTGGATATATACCCAGTAATGAGATTGCTGGGTCAAATGGAATTTCTATTTCTAGGTCCTTGAGGAATCGCCACACTGTCTTCCACAATGGTTGAACTAATTTAAACTCCCACCAACAGTGTAAGCGTGTTCCTGTTTCTCCACATTCTCTCCAGAATCTCCTCTCTCCAGATTTTTTAATGATCGCCATTCTAACTGGCGAGAGATGGTATCTCAATGTGGTTTTGATTTGCATCTCTCTAATGACCAGTAATGATGAGCATTCTTTCATGTGTTTGTTGGCCTCATGTATGTCTTCTTTTGTAAAGTGTCTGTTCATATCCTTTGCTCATTTTTGAATGGGCTTTTTTGTTTTTTTTCTGTAAATCTGTTTGAGTTCTTTGTAAATTCTGGATATTAGCCCTTTGTCAGATGCGTAAACTGCAAAGATTATTTGCCATTCTGATGGTTGCCGATTCACTCTAGTGACTGTTTCTTTTGCCGTGCAGAAGCTGCGAAGTTTGATTAGGTCCCATTTGTCTATTTTGGCTTTTGTTGCCAATGCTTTTGGTGTTTTGGTCATGAAGTCCTTGACTACTCCTATGTCCTGAATGGTTTTTCCTAGAATTTTTTCTACGGTTTTTATGGGGTCAGGTCTTACGTTTAAGTCTTTAATCCATCTGGAGTTAATTTTAGTGTAAGGTGTCAGAAAGGGGTCCAGTTTCTGCTTTCTGCACATGGCTAGCCAGTTTTCCCAACACCATTTATTAAACAGGGAATTCTTTCCTCATTGCTTGTTTTTGTCTGGTTTATCAAAGATAATATGGTTGTAGATATGTTGTGTTGCCTCCGATGCCTCTGTTCTGTTCCATTGGTCTATATCTCTGTTTTGGTACCAGTACTATGCTGTTTTGATTACTGGAGCCTAGTAGTATAGTTTGAAGTCTGGTAGCGTGATGCCTCCTGCTGTGTTCTTTTTGCTTAGAATTGACTTGGCTATGCCGGCTCTTTTTTGGTTCCATATAAAGTTCATGGTGGTTTTTTCCACTTCTGTGAAGAAATTTAATGGTAGTTTGATGGGGATAGCATTAATTGTGTAAATTACTTTGGGCAGTATAGCCATTTTCACGATATGGATTCTTCCTAACCACGAACATAGGTCTCTCCATCTGTTTGTGTCCTCTCTTATTTTGTTGAGCAGTGGTTTGCAGTTTTCCTTGAAGAGGTTCCTTACGTTCCTTGTGAGTTGTATTCCTAGGTATTTTATTTTCTTTGTAGCAATTGTGAACAGCAGATTGTTTTTGATTTGGTTCTCTTTTAGTCTGCTATGGGTGTATAGAAATGCTTGTGATTTTTGCACATTGATTTTATATCCTGGGACATTCCTGAAGGTGGTTATCAGTTTCAGGAGCTTTTGGGCTGAGGTGATGGGGTCTTCTAGGTATACTATCATGTCGTCTGCAAGTAGAGACAATTTGGCTTCCAACTTTCCTATTTGAATACCCTTTATTTCTTTTTCTTGCCTAATTGCTCTGGCTAGAACTTCCAGGACTATGTTGAATAGGGGTGGTGAGACATGGCATTCTTGTTTAGTGCCGGATTTCAAAGGGAATGCTTCCAGCTTTGGCCCATTAATTATGATACTGGCTGTTGGTTTGTTGTAAATAGCTTTTATTACTTTGAGATATGTTCCATGAATACCAAGTTTATTGAGGGATTTTAGCATAAAGCGCTGTTGAATTTTGTCAAATGCCTTCTCTGCATCAATTGAGATAATCATGTGGTTTTTGTATTTGCTTCTGCTTATGTGGTGAATTACATTTATAGGTTTGCATATGTTGAACCAGCCTTGCATCCCTGGATGAATCCTACTTGATCATGATGGATAAGTTTTTTAGTGTGCTGTTGCAATCGGTTTGCCAGTATTTTATTGAAGATATTTGCATCTATGTTCATCATGGATATTGGCCTGAAGTATTCTTTTCTTGTTGAGTCTCTGCCGGGTTTTGGTGTCAGGATGATGTTGGTCTCATAAAATGATTTGGGAAGGGTTCCCTCTTTTTGAATTATTTGGAATAGTTTCAGAAGAAGTGGTACCAGATCCTTTTTGTGTGTCTGGTAGAATTCAGCTGTGAACCCATCTGGACCTGGGCTTTTTTTCTGTGGTAAGCTTTTGATTGCTGCCTCAACTTCAGACCTTGTTATTGGTCTGTTCATAATTTTGGCTTCCTCCTGGTTTAGAATTGGGAGGACACAGGCGTCCAGGAATTTATCCATTTCTTCCTGGTTTACTAGTTTGTGTGCATAGAGTTGTTTGTAGTATTCTCTGATGATGGTTTGAATTTCTGTGAAATGTCTGGTGATTTCCCCATTATCATTTTTTACTGCAACTATTTGGTTGTTCTCTCTTCTCTTTTTTATCAGTCTGGCTAGTGGTCTGTCTATTTTGTTGATCTTTTCGAAAAACCACCTGTTGGATTTATTGATTTTTTGAAGGGTTTTTCTTGTCTCTATCTCCTTCAGTTCTGCTCTGATCTTAGTTATTTCTTGTCTTCAGCTAGGTTTTGAGCTTTTTTGATCTTGCTCCTCTAGCTCTTTCAATTTTGGCGATAGGGTGTCAATTTTGGATCTCTCCACTCTTCTCATGTGTGCATTTATTGCTGTATATTTTCCTCTACAGACTGCTTTATATGTGTCCCAGAAATTCTGGTACATTATGTCTTCATTCTCGTTGATTTCAAAGAACTTCTTTATTTCTGCCTTCATTTAATTGTTTATCCAATCAACATTCAAGAGCCAGTTGTTCAGTTTTCATGAAGCTGGGCAGTTCTGAGTTATTTTCTGAATTCTGAGTTCCAACTTGATTGCACTATGGTCTGAGAGACTGTTTGTTATGATTTCAGTTGTTTTGCATTTGCTGAGGAGTGCTTTACTTCCAATTATGTGGTCAATTTTGGAGTAGGTGAGATGTGCTGAGAATAATGAATATTCTATGGATTTTGGGTGGAGAGTTCTGTAAATGTCTATCAGATTTGCATGTTCCAGGTCTGAGTTCAAGTCCTGGATATCCTTGTTAATTTTCTCTCTGGTTGATCTGTCTGCTATTGACAGTGGAGTGGTAAAGTCTCCCACTCTTATTGTGTGGGAGTCTAAGTCTCTTTGTAAGTCATTAAGAACTTGCCTTATATATCTGGGTGCTCCTGCATTGGTTCCATATATATTTAGAATCGTTAGCTCTTCTTGTTGTATCGATCCTTTTCCCATTATGTAATGACCTTCTTTGTCCCTTTTGATCTTTGTTTCTTTAATGTCTATTTTATCAGAGACCAGAATTGTAACTCCTGCTTTCTTTTGCTCTCCATTTGCTTGGTAAATCTTCTTCCATCCCTTTATTTTGAGCCTTTGTGTATCCTTGCCTTTGAGGTGGGTTTTCTGGATACAGCACACCAATGTGTTCTGGCTTTTTATCCAATTTGCCAGTCTGTATCTTTTTATTGGTGCATTTAGCCCATTTCCATTTAGGGTTAATATTGTTATGTGTGAATTTGATATTGCCGTTTTGATGCTAGCTGGCTGTTTTGCCCATTGGTTCATGTAGATTCTTCATTTTGTTGATGCTCTTTAACAATTGGTATGCTTTTAGGATGGCTGGTACTGGTTGTTTCCTTCTAGGTGTAGTTCCTCTTTCAGGAGCTCTTATAAAGCAGGCCTAGTGGTGACAAAATCTCTGAGTAATTTTTGTTTACGAAAGATTTTATTTTTTCTTCACTTATGAAGCTCAGTTTGGCTTGATATGAAATTCTGGGTTGAAAGATCTTTCCTTTGAGGATGTTGACTATTAGCCCCCACTCTCTTCTGGCTTGTAGAGTCTCTGCTGAGAGATGTGCTGTGAATCTGATGGGCTTCCCTTTTTTGGTGACCCGATCTTTCTCTCTGGCTGCCCTTAATATTTTCTCCTTCATTTCAACCCTGGTGAATCTGACGATTATGTGCCTTGGGGTTGCTCTTTTTGAGGAGTATCTTTGTGGTGTTCTCTGTATTTCCTGGAGTTGAGTATTGACCTGCCTTGCTAGGTTGGGGAAATTTTCCTGGATAATATACTGAATAGTATTTTCCTTCTTGGATTCTTTCTCTTCATCACATTCTGGTACACCTATCAAACGTAGGTTGGGTCTCTTCACATAGTCCCACATTTCATAAAGATTTTGTTCATTCCATTTTGGCCTTTTTCCTCTAATCTTCTTTTCTCGTTTTATTTGATTTGAGTTGATCTTCGACTTCTGATATTCTTTCTTCTGCTTGTTCAATTTGACTGTTGAAACTTATGCATGCTTCGCGAAGTTCTCGTCTTGTGTTTTTCAGCTCCTTCAATTCATGCAGATTCCTCTCTAAGTTGTCCATTCTTGTTATCATTTCCTCGAATCTTTTTTTCAAATCTTTCTTCAAGGTTCTTATTTTGTTTGCATTGATTTAGGACATGTTCTTTTAGCTCACTGAAGTTTCTCATTATCCACTTTCTGAAATCTGATTCCATCATTTTGTCACACTCACTCTCCGTCCAGCTTTGTTCCCTTGCTGGTGATGAGTTTTGGTCCTTTGTAGGAGGTGCGGTGTTTTAGTTTCGAGTGTTTTTCTTCTTTTTGTGCTGGTTTCTTCCCATTTTTGTGGATTTATCCACCTGTCATCTTAGTAGTTGCTGATTTTTCAATTGGGTCTCTGAGTGGACACCCAGATTGTTGATGATGAAGTATTTCTGTTACTTAGTTTTCTTTCTAATGATCTAGCCCCTCTGCTGTATGAGTGCTGAGGTTCACTCCAGGCCCTGCTTGTCTTGGGTACACCTGTAGCAGCTGTAGAACAGTGAGGGATCCTACCAGGTTCTTCTTCTGCAATCTTTGTCCCAGAATGATGTCCTCCAAATGTCAGTCTGATTATTCCTTTTTTGAGGTGACTCTTTGGATATACAGCGATCAAGGAGCTGCTTGAAGAGACAGTCTATACTTTATAGGAGTTCCAGTGCTGAGCTGTAAGCTCGGTTGTTTATTCTGGGTTGTTGGGCACCTGTGTTTCGGTCTTCTGCAGCAGAACTTATAAACACCCCCTTTTTTTTCCTCAGATGCTCTGTCTTAGGGTGTTGTGGCTTTTTCTATGAGTATCTGTTGCACTGTCCTGCCCAGGTATGAGATAGTCTATTCACTATTTGCCTGCTGAGGCTCCATCCTGCTAGCGCGGATCCTCCTTGCTGCTGCGGTGCTTTCTTTTGCTGTCGTGCCCTCCGCCCTGCTGAAAGAGTCTCTCTGTTATGGCGGGTTGCCTTTTCAATGGCAGGTTGCATCAGCACTGGCGGTACTTCAGTAGGGGCAGATTGTGTCCATAGTGGTGGTCGCTTCTCCCCCACGAGGCTGCACTGTTTTAGATTCAGCTGTGCCTGCAGCAAAATTCTCAACACTGATCGCCTCCAATCACCACCCTGCTTGTTCCAGTGAGGGTGGGACCTGCCGAGCCCAATCACCTGGCTCCCTGCCTCAGAGTTTGTCCTCTCTCTCTCTTTTTCTCCCAAATTTGAATGGTTAACTCTCTCACTGGCGCCCCAATAGCCTGCTAATAGGACACTGGGATTTGTGCAATCTCCCATGCTGCTGCCCACTGCACCAGATCAAATCACACATCCCGGGAATCTCCTGGTCTGTCTCATTCTCCAAGTTCTGTTTAATCAGATGGACATGTCAATCTGCCCTTACAAATCTCATATTGATGGTTTAACAGGGCACCCAGACCAGTGAGTTTTGTGTCAGGTGCCACTCTGCTGCAGCGCCAGCTGAACCAGCCATGTGAGACAAATCACCAGCTGCGCTGGCATCCTGTGTCTCTCCTACACCTGGGACTTTCCCTGTTCTGTGGGCAACAAAAGTCTTTCTGAGAATGTGCCTAGGACTCGCCCTCTGCACCTTCACTGAGTGCTGCAATACTGAGTTGTTTCTGCGGCGCCATCTTGAAAAAATCCCAGCAAGGCTCTTTTATGCAAGGCAATGAAATGCAAGGCAATTCCCGGAAAGTCAATTTTAGGCATGGCAAGTCAAGGCAAGACACAGCAATTCCAAGAAAGGCAAACAAGGCAGGGAAATTCCAGGCAGGGAATTTCATCAAGGCAAGGCAAGGTGGGGCAATACCAGGGAGGGTAATTACAAGCAAGTCAAGTCAAGGAAAGGCATGGCAATTCTATGCAAGGCAATTCCAGGCAAGGCAACGCAAGTCACAGCAAGACAATTCCAGACAGGGTGATTCCAGGCTAGGCAAGGCAGTGCAAAAGAATTTTCAACAAGGCATGGAAATTTCAAGCAAGGCAATTTTAAGCAAGGCAAGACAAGGCAATTCCAGACAAGAAATTTCCAGGCAAGTCAGGAAAAGGCAATTTGATTTAAGGCAATTCCAGTCAAAATAAGTTAAGGCAAGGCAATGCAATTCTAGGAAAAGGAACTCCAGGCAAAACAAGACAATGTAAGGTAAGGCAAAGCCAGGCAAGTCATTTTTTGGCAATGCAAAGTAGGGCAATTTCAGGCAAGGCAATTGCCAGAAAGGCCATTCCAGGCAAGGCTAGGAAAAACAAGGCAAATAAAAAACAATTCCAGGCAACGCAATTTCATCTAAGGCAAGGCATAGCAATGCAGTGCAAGGCAAGACAATTCCAGTCAATGCAAGGTAAGGCAATGCAAGGCATGGCAATTTTATGCAAGGCAATTTCAGGTTAAAAAAGACAAGACAAGGAAATTCAAAACAAAACAACTCCAGTCAAGGCAAGGTAAGACAAGGCAATTACATGCAAGGTTATTCCAGAGAAAACAAGGCAGGGCAATTTCAGGCAAAAAAAAGCAAAGCAAGGAAAGTCAATGAAATGCAAGGCAGGCGGAGCAGGGAGGCCCTGCAGTATGGATCCACCCAGTGGCTGAACAACGAGGAGCAACGAGCATTTGGGGAAGTCCGGACAACTGAATTTGGTGTTTCTTCACCGGGATGCCAAGGGTGACCTCGAACTCATGACCTCAGGTTACCCGCCCACCTGGGCCCCCCAAAGTGTAGAGGCAAGGGTTTCACTATGTTGACCAGGCTGTTCTCGAGTTCCTGACCCCTGATCCACCCACCAAAACCTCCCAGGTGTTTCTTCATCGGGATGCCAAGGGTGACCTCGAACACGTGACCTCAGGTGACCTGCCCACCTGGGCCCCCCAAAGTGTAGAAGCAAGAGTTTCACAATGTTGACCAGGCTGTTCTCGAACTCCTGACCCCTGATCCACCCGCCACAACCTCCCAGAGCATTGAAAGTCCCAGGTGTGGGAGAGACACGGGACGCTAGCAGCTGGCTAATGCAGCCGGCTCCCGCCGCCTCTTTGGCCAGCGCCGCAGTGGGACCCAGCACGGAACTCACTGGTCTGGGTGCCCTGTTAAACTGGCAATCTGATATTTGGAAGGGAAGATTGGCATGTTCATCTGATTGAACGGGACTTGGACAATGAGCCAGACCAGGAGTTTACTTGGAAGCGTGATCTGAGCCAGGGTAGTGGGCAGTGGCACGGGAGATCGCACAGATACCAGTGCCCTATCAGCAGGCTACTGCGGCGCCAGTGAGAGAGTCGAAATTTCAGCTTGGGGAGAGGAAGAGAGAGAGAGAGAGGACGAACTATGAGGCAGGGAGCTGGGTGATCATGCTGGGTGGGTCCCATGCTCACGGGGACAAGCAGGGCAGCGACTGGAGATGCTTGGGGTTGAGAGTTTTGCTGCCAGCATCTAGGATGGTGCAGCCCAGTGAGGGAGGGGCGTCCACCATTGCTGACACAGTCCACCTCCACTGAAGTACCGCCCAGGTATGATTTGACCTGCCGTTGCCGAGGCAACCTGCCATAACAGAGAGACTCTGCACTCCGCAGCAGAAGAGAGCCCAGAAGCAACAGGTGGACCCGCGCTAGCAGGTCAGAGCCCCGGCAGGCAAATACTGAATAGACTGCCGCCTAGTGGGGCAGGACAGTGCAACAGATACTCATAAAGAAAGCCCCAACTCCCTGAGTCAGAGCATCTAAGAGGGGAGAAAAAAAGAGTGGTGTTTTATGAGTTCTATAGCAGCAGACATAAACAACCTCCCAACAACGCTGAATGAACAACGGAGCCCAAAGCTCAGCACTGAAGCTCTTATAAAGCACAGACTGTCTCCTCAAGCAGCTCCCTGACCCCTGTATATCCAAGGAGTCACCCCAGAAAAGGACGAATCAAACTGACATTTGGCTGGCATCATTCTGGAACAAGGAAAGCAGAAGAAGAAACTGGTATCATCCCTCACTGTTCCGCAGCTGCTGCAGGTATACCCCAGACAAGCAGGGCCTGGAGTGGACCTCAGCACTCATACAGCAGAGGGGATAGACCATTAGAGGGAAAACTAAGTAACAGAAATACTTCATCATCAACAATCTCAGCGTCCACACAGAGACCCAATTGAAAAATCAGCAAATACTAAGACGACAGGCGGATAAATCCATTAAGATGAGAATAAACCAGCGCAAAAAGGAGAAAAGCACCCGAAAGCAAAACACCTCACCTCCAGAAAAGGACCAAAACTCCTCGACATCAAGGGAACAAAGCTGGACGGTGATGGAATGTGACAAAATGACGGAATCAGACTTCAGAAAGTGGATAATGAGAAACTTCAGTCAGCTAAAGGAACATGTACTAAACCAGTGCAAAGAAACTAAGAACCTTAAAAAAAGGTTTGAAAAAAGATTCGAGGAATTGATAACAAGAAAGGACAACTTAGAGAGGAATATGAATGAATAGAAGGAGCTGAAAAACACAATACGAGAACTTCGCGAAGCATGCACAAGTTTCAACAGCCGAATTGACCAAGCAGAAGAAAGAATATCAGAAGTTGAAGATCAACTCAATGAAATAAAACGAAAAACCAAGATTAAAGAAAAAAGTACAAAAAGGAATGAACAAAATCTCCAAGAAATGTGGGATTATATGAAGAGACCCAACCTACGTTTGATAGGTGTACCAGAATGTGACGAAGAGAATGAATCCAAGCTGGAAAACACTCTTCAGGATATTATCCAGGAAAATTTCCCCAACCTAGCAAGACAGGTCAATACTCAACTCCAGGAAATACAGAGAACACCACAAAGATACTCCGCAAGAAGAGCAACCCCAAGGCACATAATCGTCAGAATCACCAGGGTTGAAACGAAGGAGAAAATACTAAGGGCAGCCAGAGAGAAAGGTCGGATCACCCACAACGGGAAGCCCATCAGACTCACAGCAGATCTCTCAGCAGAGACTCTACAAGCCAGAAGAGAGTGGGGGCCAATATTCAACATCCTTAAAGAAAAGAACTTTCAACCCAGAATTTCATATCCAGCCAAACTGAGCTTCATAAGTTAAGGAAAAATAAAATCTTTTACGAACAAGCAAGTACTCAGAGATTTTGTCACCACTAGGCCTACTTTACAAGAGCTCCTGAACGAGGCACTACACATAGAAAGAAACAACCAGTTCCAGCCATCCTAAAAGCATACCAAATGCTAAAGACCATCAACAAAATGAAGAATGTACATGAACCAACGGGAAAAACAGCCAGCTAGCCTCAAAATGGCAGTAACAAATTCACACATAACAATATTAACTCTGAATGTAAATGGGCTAAATGCACCAATCAAAAGACACAGACTGGCAAATTGGATAAAAAACCAAAACCCATCACTATTCTGTATCCAGGAAACCCACCTCACACACAAAGATAAACAAAGGCTCAAAATAAAAGGATGGAGGAAGATTTATAAAGCAAATGGAGAGCAAAAAAAAGCAGGAGTTGCAATTCTCATCTCTGATAAAATAGACTTTAAAGCAACAAAGATCAAAAGGGACAAACAAGGTCATTACATAATGGTAAAGGGATCGATACAACAAGAATAGCTAAAGATTCTAAATATATATGGACCCATTGTAGGAGCACCCAGATATATAAGGCATGTTCTTAATGACTTACAAAGAGACTTAGATTCCCACACAATAATAGTGGGAGACTTTAACACTCCACTGTCAATAGCAGACAGATCAACCAGACAGAAAATTAACAAGGATATCCAGGACTTGAACACAGACCTGGAAAAAGCAAACGTGATAGACATTTACAGAACTCTCCACCACAAATCCACAGAATATACATTCTCCTCAGCACCACATCACACCTCCTCCAAAATTGACCACATAACTGGAAGTAAAGCACTCCTCAGCAAATGCAAAACAACTGAAATCATAACAAACAGTCTCTCAGACCATAGTGCAATCAAGTTGGAACTCAGAATTCAGAAAATAACTCAGAACCGCACAGCTTAATGGAAACTGAACAACTGGCTCTTGAATGTTGATTGGATAAACAATGAAATGAAGGCAGAAATAAAGAAGTTCTTTGAAACCAACGAGAATGAAGACACAACGTACCAGAATCTCTGGGACACATTTAAAGCAGTCTGTAGAGGAAAACATATAGCAATAAGTGCCCACATGAGAAGAGTGGAGAGATCCCAAATGGACACCCTATCGTCAAAATTGAAAGAGCTAGAGGAGTAAGATCAAAAAAGCTCAAAACATAGCAGAAGACAAGAAATAACTAAGATCAGAGCAGAACTGAAGGAGATAGAGACAAGAAAACCCCTTCAAAAAATCAATAAATCTAAGAGCTGGTTTTTCGTAAAGATCAACAAAATACACAGACCACTAGACAGACTGATAAAAAAGAAAAGAGAGAACAACAAAATAGATGCAATATAAAACGATAAAGGGGAAATCACCACAGATTCCACAGAAATTCAAACAATCATCAGAGAATACTACAAACAGCTCTATGCACACAAACTAGTAAATCAGGAAGAAATGGATAAATTCCTGGACGCCTGTGTCCTCCCAAGCCTTAACCAGGAGGAAGCCAAAACTATGAATAGACCAATAACAAGGTCAGAAGTTGAGGCAGCAATTAAGAGCCTACCACACAAAAAAAGCCCAGGTCCAGATGGGTTCACAGTTGAATTCTACCAGACACACAAAGAGGATCTGGTACCATTCCTTCTGAAACTATTCCAAATAATCCAAAAAGGGGGAACCCTTCCCAAATCTTTTTTTTTAATATTTATTGCATTATAGGTTTGGGGGTACATGTGCAGAACGAGCAAGATAGTTGCATAGGTACACACATGGCAGTGTGCTTTGCTGCTTTCCTCCCCTTCACCCACACTTGGTATTCATCCCCAGGCTATCCACCCCAGCCCCACCGTGCTGTCCCGCCCCCATTCCCCCCAACAGTCCCCAGTGTATAGTAGACCGCCTCTCTGTGTCCACGTGTTCTCATTTTACTCACCCACCTATGAGTGAGTATATGCGGTATTTCTTTTTCTGTTCTTGTGTCAGTTTGCTGAGAATGATGTTCTCCAGATTCATCCATGTCCCTACAAAGGACACAAACTCATCATTTTTGATTGCTGCATAATATTCCATGGTGTATATGTGCCACATTTTCCCAGTCCAGTCTATCATCGTTGGGCATTTGGGTTGGTTCCAGGTCTTTCCTATTGTAAACAGTGCTGCAATGAACATTCGTGTGCATGTGTCCTTCTAGTAGAACGATTTATAGTCCTTTGGATAGATACCCAGTAATGGGATTGCTGGGTCAAATGGAATTTCTATTTCTAGGTCCCTGAGGAATCGCCACACTGTCTTCCACAATGGTTGAACTAATTTACACTCCCACCAACAGTGTAAGAGTGTTCCTATTTCTCCACATCCTCTCCAGCATCTGCTGTCTCCAGATGTTTTAATGATCGCCATTCTAACTGGTGTGAGATGGTATCTCAATGTGGTTTTGATTTGCATCTCTCTAATGACCAATGACGATGAGCACTTTTTCATATGTTTGCTGGCCTCATGTATGTCTGCTTTCGTAAAGTTTCTGTTCATATCCTTTGCCCATTTTTGAATGGGCTTGTTTGTTTTTTCCTGTAAATCGGTTTGAGTTCTTTGTAAATTCTGGATATCAGGCCTTTGTCAGATGCGTAAACTGCAAAGATTTTTTCCATTCTGATGGTTGCCGATTCACTCTAGTGACTGTTTCTTTTGCCGTGCAGAAGCTGTGGAGTTTGATTAGGTCCCATTTGTCTATTTTAGCTTTTGTTGCCAATGCTTTTGGTGTTTTGTTCATGAAGTCCTTGCCTACTCCTATGTCCTGAATGGTTTTGCCTAGATATTCTTCTAGGGTTTTTATGGTGTCAGGTCTTACATTTAAGTCTTTAATCCATCTGGAGATAATTTTAGAGTAAGGTGTCAGGAAGGGGTCCAGTTTCTGCTTTCTGCACATGGCTAGCCAGTTTTCCCAACACCATTTATTAAATAGGGAATCCTTTCCCCATTGCCTGTTTTTGTCTCGTTTATCAAAGATAATATGGTTGTAGATGTGTTGTGTTGCCTCCGATACCTCTGTTCAGTTCCATTGGTCTATATCTCTGTTTTGGTACCAGTACCATGCTGTTTTGATTACTGTAACCTTGTACTATAGTTTGAAGTCTGGTAGCGTGATGCCTCCCGCTGTGTTCTTTTTGCTTAGAATTGACTTGGCTATGCGGGCTCTTTTTTGGTTCCATATGAAATTCATGGTGGTTTTTTCCAATTCTGTGAAGAAATTCAATGGTAGTTTGATGGGGATAGCATTGATTGTGTAAATTACTTTGGGCAGTATAGCCATTTTCACGATATTGATTCTTCCTAACCACGAACATGGAATGTTTCTCCAGCTGTTTGTGTCCTCTCTTATTTCGTTGAGCAATTGTTTGTAGTTTTCCTTAAAGAGGTCCCTTACATTCCTAGTGAGTTGTATTCCTAGGTATTTTATTTTCTTTGTAGCAATTGTGAATGGCAGTTCGTTCTTGATCTGGTTCTCTTTAAGTCTGTTATTGGTGTATAGGAATGCTTGTGATTTTTGCACATTGATTTTATATCCTGAGACTTTGCTGAAGTTGCTTATCAGTTTCAGGAGCTTTTGGGCTGAGGTGATGGGGTCTTCTAGGTATACTATCATGTCGTCTGCAAATAGTGACAATTTGGTTTCCACCTTTCCTATTTGAATACCCTTTATTTCTTTTTCTTGCCTGATTGCTCTGGCTAGAACTTCCAGTACTGTGTTGAATAGAAGTGGTGAGAGAGGGCATCCTTGTCTAGTGCCAGATTTCAAAGGGAATGCTTCTGGTTTTTGCCCATTAAGTATGATATTGGCTGTTGGTTTGTCACAAATAACTTTTATTACTTTGAGATATGTTCCATGAATACCAATTTTATTCAGGGTTTTTAGCATAAAGCGTTGTTGAATTTTGTCAAATGCCTTCTCTGCATCAATTGAGATAATCATGTGGTGTTTGTTTTTGCTTCTGTTTATGTGGTGAATTACATTTATAGACTTGCGTATGTTGAACCAGCCTTGCATCCCTGGGATGAATCCTACTTGATCATGATGGATAAGTTTTTTAATGTGCTGTTGCAATCAGTTTGCCAGTATTTTATTGAAGATTTTTGCATCTGTGTTCATCATGGATATTGGCCTGAAGTTTTCTTTTCTTGTTGAGTCTCTGCCGGGTTTTGGTATCAGGATGATGTTGGTCTCATAAAATGATTTGGGAAGGGTTCCCTCTTTTTGGATTATTTGGAATAGTTTCAGAAGGAATGGTACCAGATCCCCTTTGTGTGTCTGGTAGAATTAGGCTGTGAACCCATCTGGACCTGGGCTTTTTTTGTGTGGTAGGCTCTTAATTGCTGCCTCAACTTCAGACCTTGTTATTGGTCTATTCATGGTTTCAGCTTCCTCCTGGTTTAGGCTTAGGAGGACACAGGCGTCCAGGAATTTATCCATTTCTTCCTGATTTACTGGTTTATGTGCATAGAGTTGTTCATAGTATTCTCTGATGATTGTTTGAATTTCTTTGGAATCTGTGGTGATTTCCCCTTTATCGTTTTTTGTTGCATCTATTTGGTTGTTCTCTCTCTTCTTTTTTATCAGTCTGGCTAGTGGTCTGTCTATTTTGTTGATCTTTTCAAAAAAACAGCTCTTAGATTTATTGATTTTTTGAAGGGTTTTTCTTGTCTCTATCTCCTTCAGTTCTCCTCTGATCTTAGATATTTCTTGTCTTCGGCTAGGTTTTGAGCTTTTTTGATCTTGCTCCTCTAGCTCTTTCAATTTTGACGATAGGGTGTCAATTTTGGATCTCTCCACTCTTCTCATGTGGGCACTTATTGCTATATATTTTCCTCTACAGACTGCTTTAAATTTGTCCCAGAGATTCTGGTATGTTGTGTCTTCATTCTCGTTGGTTTCAAAGAACTTCTTTATTTCTGGCTTCATTTCATTGTTTATCCAATCAACATTCAAGATCCAATTTTTCAATTTCCATGAAGCTTTGCGGTTCTGAGTCATTTTCTGAATTCTGAGTTCCATCTTGATTGCACTATGTTCTGAGAGACTGTTTGTTATGATTTCAGTTGTTTTGCATTTGCTGAGGAGTGCTTTACTTCCAATTATGTGGTCAATTTTGGAGGAGGTGTGATGTGGTGCTGAGAAGAATGTATATTCTGTGGATTTGGGGTGGAGAGTTCTGTAAACATCTATCAAGTTTGCTTGTTCCAGGTCTGAGTTGAAGTCCTGGATATCCTTGTTAATTTTCTGTCTGGTTGATCTGTCTGCTATTGACAGTGGAGTGTTAAAGTCTCCCACTATTATTGTGTGGGAGTCTAAGTCCCTTTGTAAGTCATTAAGAACTTGCCTTATATATCTGGGTGCTACTACTTTGGGTCCATATATATTTAGAATCGTTATCTCTTCTTGTTGTATCGACCCTTTTAACATTATGTAATGACCTTCTTTGTTCCTTTTGATCTGTGTTACTTTAAAGTCTATTTTATCAGAGATGAGAATTGCAACTCCTGCTTTTTTTTCTCTCCAATTGCTTGGTAAATCTTCCTCCATCCCTTTATCTTGAGCCTTTGTGTATCTTTGCATGTGAGGTGGGTTTCCTGGATCCAGCACACCGATGGGTTTTGGTTTTTTATCGAATTTGCCAGTCTGTGTCTTTTGATTGGTGCATTTAGCCCATTTACATTCAGGGTTAATATTGTTATGTGTGAATTTGATACTGCCATTTTGATGCTAGCTGGCTGTTTTTCCCGTTGGTTCATGTACATTCTTCATTTTGTTGATGGTCTTTAGCATTTGCTATGCTTTTAGGATGGCTGGAACTGGTTGTTTCTTTCTATGTGTAGTGCCTCTTTCAGGAACTCTTGTAAAGCAGGCCTAGTGGTGACAAAATCTCTGAGTACTTGCTTGTTCATGAAGGATTTTATTTTTCCTTCACTTATGAAGCTCAGTTTCGCTGGATATGAAATTCTGGGTTGAAAGCTCTTTTCTTTAAGGATGTTGAATATTGGCCCCCACTCTCTTCTGGCTTGTAGAGTCTCTGCCGAGACATCTGCTGTGAGTCTGATGGGCTTCCCTTTGTGGGTGACCTGACCTTTCTCTCTGGCTGCCCTTAGTATTTTCTCCTTCGTTTCAACCCTGGTGATTCTGACGATTATGTTCCTTGGGGTTGCTCTTCTTGCGGAGTATCTTTGTGGTGTTCTCTGTATTTCCTGGAGTTGAGTATTGACCTGTCTTGCTAGGTTGGGGAAATTTTCCTGGATAATATCCTGAAGAGTGTTTTCCAGCTTGGATTCATTCTCTTCGTCACATTCTGGTACACCTATCAAACGTAGGTTGGGTCTCTTCACATAGTCCCACATTTCTTGGAGAGTTTGTTCATTCCTTTTTGTGCTTTTTTCTTTAATCTTGGTTTCTCGTTTTTTTCATTGAGTTGATCTTCAACTTCTGATATTCTTTCTTCTGCTTGGTCAATTCGGCTGTTGAAACTTGTGCATGCTTTGCGAAGTTCTCGTGCTGTGTTTTTCAGCTCCTTCAATTCATTCATATTCCTCTCTAAGTTGTCCATTCTCGTTATCAATTCCTCAAATCTTTTTTCAAATCTTTTTTCAAGGTTCTTAGTTTCTTTGCACTGGTTTAGAACATGTTCTCTTAGCTCACTGAAGTTTCTCATTATCCACTTTCTGAAGTCTGATTCCGTTATTGCGTCACATTCATTCTCCGTCCAGCTTTGTTCCCTTGCTTGTGAGGAGTTTTGGTCCTTTTTTGGAGGTGAGGTGTTTTGGTGTCGGGTGCTTTCCTCCTTTTTGCGCTGGTTTCTTCCCATCTTTATGGATTTATCCGCCTGTCGTCTTAGTAGTTGCTGATTTTTGAATTGGGTTTCTGTGTGGACACTGAGATTGTTGATGATGAAGTATTTCTGTTACTTAGTTTTCCCTCTAATGATCTATCCTCTCTGCTGTATGAGTGCTGAGGTCCACTCCAGGCCCTGCTTCTCTGGGTTATACCTGCAGCAGCTGCAGAACAGTGAGGGATGATATCAGTTTCTTTTTCTGCTGCCCTTGTTCCAGAATGATTCCAGCCAAATGTCAGTCTGAATAGTCCTTTTCTGGGGTGACTCCTTGGATATACAGTGGTCAGGGAGCTGCTCGAGGAGACAGTCTGTGCTTTATGGGAGCTCCAGTGCTGAGCTGTGAGCTCCGTTGTTCATTCAGGGTTGTTGGGAGGTTATGTCTGCTCCAATAGAACTCATAAAACACCACTCTTTTTTTTTTTCACCCTTAGATGCTCTGTCTCAGGGAGTTGGGGCTTTCTTTATGAGTATCTGTTGCACTGTCCTGCCCCACTAGGTGGCAGTCTATTCAGTATTTGCCTGCCGGGGCTCTGACCTGCTAACGTGGGTCCGCCCTGTTGCTGCCTGGTGGACTCTCTTTGTTATGGCAGGTTGCCTCGGGAATGGCAGGCTGCATCAGTCCTGGGCGGTAAGTGGGGGTGCACTTCATCAGGAATGGTGGACGCCCCTCCCTGATTGGGCTGCACCCTCCTTAATGCCGGCAACAAGACTCTCAGCCCCAAGCACCTCCAGTCGCCACCCTGCTTGTCCCCTTGAGCGTGGGACCCACTGATCCCGATCACCCAGCTCCCTGCCTCAGAGTCCGTCCTCTCTCTCTCTTCCTCTCCCCAAGCTGAAAGGTTGACTCTCTCACTGGTGCCCCAGGAGCCTGCCGATAGGGCACTGGGATCCGTACGATCTCCCATGCCACTGCCCACTACCCCGGCTCAGATCACGCTTCCCAGGAAACTCCTGGTCTGGCTCATTGTGCAAGTCCCGTTCAATCAGATGGACATGCCAATCTGCCCTTCCAAATCTCAGATTGCCGGTTTAACAGGGAACCCAGACCAGTGAGTTCTGTGCAGGGTCTCGCTGCGGCACCGGCCGAAGAGGCGGTGGGAGCTGGTTGCGTTAGCCGGCTTCTAGCGTCCCGTGTCTCTCCCACACCTGGGACTTTCAACGCTCTGTGGGAATAAAAGGAAGACCCGAGAATGCGGCTAGGACTCACCCTCTGCGCCTTCACCGAGAGCTGCAATCCTGAGTCACCTCTATGACGCCATCTTGCCTCCTCCCCTCTCCTTCCCAAATCATTTTATGAGACCAACATCATCCTGATACCAAAACCTGGCAGAGACTCAACAAGAAAAGAAAACTTCAGGCCCATATTCATGATGAACATAGATGCAAAAATCTTCAATAAAATACTGGCAAACCGATTGCAATAGCACATTAAAAAACTTATCCATCATGATCAAGTAGGATTCATCCCGGAGATGCAAGACTGGTTCAACATACGCAAGTCTATAAATGTAATTCACCACATAAACAGAAGCAAAAACAAAAACCACATGATTATCTCAATTGACGCAGAGAAGGCGTTTGACAAAATTCAACATCCCTTTATGCTAAAAACCCTCAATAAACTTGGTATTGATGGAACATATCTCAAAGTAATAAAAGTTATTTGTGACAAACCAACAGCCAATATCATACTTAATGGGCAAAAACCAGAAGCATTCCCTTTGAAATCTGGCACTAGACAAGGATGCCCTCTCTCACCACTCCTATTCAACATAGTACTGGAATTTCTAGCCAGAGCAATCAGGCAAGAAAAAGAAATAAAGGGTATTCAAATAGGAAAGGTGGAAGCCAAATAGTCTCTATTTGCAGACGACATGATAGTATACCTAGAAGACCCCATCACCTCAGCCCAAAAGCTCCTGCAACTGATAAGCAACTTCAGCAAAGTCTCAGGATATAAAATTAATGTGCAAAAATCACAAGCATTCCTATACACCAATAACAGACTTAAGGAGAACCAAATTAAGAACGAACTGCCATTCACAATTCCTACAAAGAAAATAAAATATCTAGGAATACAACTCACTAGGAATGTAAGGGACCTCTTTAAGGAAAACTGCACACAACTGCTCAACGAAATAAGAGAGGACAAAAACAAATGGAGAAACATTCCCTGTTCATGGTTAGGAAGAATCAATATTGTGAAAATGGCTATACTGCCCAACGGAAATTACAGATTCAATGCTATCCCCATCAAACTACCATTGAATTTCTTCACAGAACTGGAAAAACCCACCATGAATTTCATATGGAACCAAAAAAGAGCCCGCATAGCCAAGTCAATTCTAAGCAAAAAGAACACACCGGGAGGCATCACGCTACCAGCCTTCAAATTATACTACAAGGCTAGAGTAATCAAAACAGCATGGTACTTGTACCAAAACAGAGATATGGACCAATGGAACAGAACAGAAGCATCGGAGGCAACACAACATATCTACAACCATATTATCTTTGATAAACCAGACAAAAACAGGCAATGAGGAAAGGATTCCCTATTTAATAAATGGTGTTGGGAAAACTGGCTAGCCATGTGCAGAAAGCAGAAACTGGACCCCTTTCTGACACCTTACACTAAAATTAACTCCAGATGGATTAAAGACTTAAACGTAAGACCTGACACCATAAAAACCCTAGAAGAAAATATAGGCAAAACCGTTCAGGACATAGGAGTAGGCAAGGACTTCATGAACAAAACACCAAAAGCATTGGCAACAAAAGCCAAAATAGACATATTGGACCTAATCAAACTCCACAGGTTTTGCACGGCAAAAGAAACAGTCACTAGAGTGAATCAGCAACCATCAGAATGCGAAAAAATCTTTGCAGTTTACACATCTGACAAAGGGCCGATATCCAGAATTTACAAAGAACTCAAACAGATTTTTCAGAAAAATATCAAGCAAGCCCATTCAAAAATGGGCAAAGGATATGAACAGAAACTTTACAAAAGAAGACATACATGAGGCCAACAAACATATGAAAAAGTGCTCATCATCACTGGTCATTAGAGAGATGCAAATCAAAACCACATTGAGATATCATCTCACACCAGTTAGAATGGCGATCATTAAAAACTCTGGAGACAGCAGATTCTGGAGAGGATGTGGAGAAATAGGAACACTCTTACACTGTTGGTGGGAGTGTAAATTAGTTCAACCATTGTGGAAGACAGTGTGGCGATTCCTCAGGGACCTAGAAATAGAAATTCCATTTAACCCAGCAATCCGATTACTGGGTATCTATCCAAAGGACTATAAATCGTTCTACTATAAGGACACATGCACACGAATGTTCATTGCAGCACTGTTTACAATAGCAAAGTCCTGAAACCAACCCAAATGCCCATCGATGATAGACTGGACTGGGAAAATGTGGCACATATACACCATGCAATATTATGCAGCAATCAAAAATGATGAGTTTGTGTCCTTTGTTAGGACATGGATGAATCTGGAGAACATCATTCTCAGCAAACTGACACAAGAAACAGAAACAGAAATACTGCATATACTCACTCATAAGTGGGTGAGAAAAATGCGAACACATGGACACAGAGAGGCGGTCTACTATACACTGGGGACTGTTGAGGGAAATGGGGGAGGGACAGCGGGGGTGGGCTGGGGGAGATAGCCTGGGGATGAATACCAAGTGTGGCTGAAGGGGAGGAAGGCAGCAAAACACACTGCCATGTGTGTACCTATGCAACTATCTTGCACGTTCTGCACATGTACCCCAAAACCCATAATGCAATAAAAATTTTTTTAAAAAAGAAAAGAAATGCAAAGCAATTACAAGCAAGAAAATTCCAGACAAGGCAGAGCAAGGAAATTCCAGGCAAGGCAATTTTAGGCTACGCAAGGCAACGCAAGGGAATCCAACGCAGGGAAAGCTAGTTCCAATCAGGGCAAGGCAATTCATGGCTATTGCAGGCAAGGCAATTTCAGGCAATGCATGGCAAAGCAAGGTAAAAAATTGCAGGTAAGGAAATACCAGGCAAGGCTTGGAAATGTAAGGCTAAATAATTTCAGGTAAGTGAATTCCAGGCTAGGCAATAAAAGGCAAGGCAAGGCTAGGTCATTACAGTCAAGGCAATTTTAGGCAAGGGAAAAAATGCAATCCAAGGAAATTCCAAGCAAGAAAATTTTAGGCAAGGCATAGAAAGGCAAGAAAAGGCTGGGCAATTTTAAGCAATTTAATTTCAGGCAAGGCAGGGCAAGTGTATGTAGGGCAATTCCAGGCAAGTCTCTTTTAGTCAAGGCCAGTCAAAGCAAGGAATTTTGAGAAAAGTCAGTTTAAGGCACTGCAAGATAAAACAAGGCAAGCCAAATCCAGGAAAGATAAATTAGGGCAGTGCAATTCGAGGAAGGGCAATTTCAGACAAGGAAATGCAAGGCACAGCAATTCTAGGCAAGGCAATCCCAGGCAAGGTAAGGCAAGCCAAGGCAAGAAAATTCCAGACAAAATAATTCCAGGCTAGTCAAAGCAAGGCAGGGCAATTTCAGACAGGGAAATTTCAGTCAAGGCAAGGCAGGGCAGGGCAATTTCAGGCAAGGAAAGGCAAGGGAAGCCAAATCAAGGCACAGCAATTCCAGGCAGGGCAATTCCAGGCTAGGCACAGAAAGGCAATGCAAGAAAATTTCCAGGAAAATATGGAAATTTCCATCAAGGCAATTTGAGGCATAAGTAGGCAAGGCAATTCCAGGCTAGGCAAAGCCAGGCAAGGCAGGCCAATTATAGGCAAGGCAATTCCAGGCAAGTCGAGGCATGGCAATTCCAGGCAATGCAATTCCAGGCAAGGAAATTCAAGGCAAGGCAAAACAAGGCAAGGCATGCCAATTTAAGGCAAGGTAATTTGAGGTGAGAAAAGGCAAGACGAAGCACAGCAATTCCTGGCAAAGAAAATTGAATCAAGGTAAGGCAGGAAAATTACAAACAAGGCAATCTAATTCAAGGGAAGGCAAGGCAAAGCAAAAAAGGGCAATTTAAGGCAAGGCGATGTTACACAAGGCAATCCAAAGCAATTAAAGGCAAGACAACTCCACACAAGATAATTCCAGGCAAGGCAAGACAAGGTAAGGCAATGTAATACTAGGCAGGGCATTGTCAGGCAAAAAAATGCAAGGCAAAACAAGGCAATTCCAGGCATGGCATGGAAAAGCAGGACAATTCCAGGCAGATGAATTTCAGCCAAGGCAAGGCAAGGCACGGCAATTTCAGGCAAAAAAAAAAACAAGGCACTTTTAGGCAAGGCAATTTCAGGCAAGGCAAGGCAGGACAAGGCAAGGCAAGGTAATTCTAGAAAGGGCAATTCCAGGCTAGCCAATGCAAGGCAATGCAAAAAACTCCCGTCAAGGTGAGAATATTTTAGGCATGAAAATTTCAGGCAAGGCAAGGCATGACAATTCCAGACAAGGGCATTTCATGAAAGGCAAAAGAAGGCAAGGCAGGTTAATTCCAGACAAGGCAATGCTTGGTTAAAGAAAAAAGGCAAGGCAAAGCAGGGTAATTCCTGACAAGGCAGTTCGAGTAATGCAAGGCAGAGAAATTCCAAACAAGGCAATTTGAGGCAACACAAGGCCAGGCAAAAAAAGGCAATTTAAGGCAAGAATATTTGAGGCAAGGAACGGCAAGACAATTCCAGGGAATGCAGAGCAAGGCAAGGCAAGGCAACTCCAGACAAGGTAATTTTAGGCAAGACAAGGAAAGGCAATATTAGGATAGAGAATTTCAGGCAAGGCAAGGTAAGGCATGCAAGGTAAGTCAATGCAATGCAATTCTAGGCAATCCAATCTTAGGGAAGGCAAGGCAATATAAGGCAAGGCAATTCCTGGCAGTGCAAGACAGGGAAATTCCAGCAAGGTAATTGCCAAAAAGGCAAATCCAGACAAGGGAAGGCAAGACAAGACAAGGCAGGAAAAGATATGTTCAGGCAAGGCAATTCTAGCTAAGGCAAAGTAAGGCAATTCCAAGCAAGGTAGGGCAAGGCAATGCCACACAAGCAAGGTAATTCTAGGCAAGGCAATTCCACCCAAGAAAAGGCAAGGCAAGGTAGTTCAAAACAAGGCAATTCCAGTCAAGGCAAGGCAAGACAAGGCAATTTCAGGCAAGACTATTCTCGGGAAGGTAAGGCAGGACAATTCTAGGAAAAAAAAAAAAAGCAAGGCCAGGCAAAGCAAGGCAATGCAATGCAGGGCAATTCCAAGAAAGAAAATTTTAGGCAAGGCAAGACAAGGATATTTTAGGCAAGGCAATTCTAGGCTAGGCACGGCAAAGAAAGGCAGTTTAATTCTAGGCAATGAAATTCCAGGCAAGGCAGAACAATGCAATGTATGGCAATTCCAGGCAAGGCTGTCTTAGGCAAAACAAGGCAAGGCAAAACAATTCCAGTAAAGTCAATTGTTGGTACAGCAAGGCAAGGCAAGTCAAGGAGAGTCAATTCCAGGCAAAGTAATTCCAGGCAAGGCAAGGCGACGCAATTTCAGCTTAGGCTATTCCAGACAACGCAAGACAAAACAATACAATTCTAGGCAAGGCAATTTCATGCAAGACAATTGATGGAAAGGCAATTCCAGTCAAGGCAAGACAAGACAATGCAGGGAAAGGTATTTCAGGCAAGGCAATTCCTGCTAAGGCAAGGCAAGACAATTCCAAGCAAGGAAATTCCAGTCAAGACAAGGTAAAGCAAGGCAAATTTAGGCAAGACAAATTTAGGCAAGGCAATTCCAGGCGAAAAAATGCAAGGCAAGACAATTCGAAGCAAGGCAAATCCAGTCAAGGCAAGGCAAGACAAGGCAATTTTATGCAAGGATATTCCACAGAAGGCAAGTCATGAAAATTCCAGGAAAGAAAAAGCAAGGTAATGCAAGGCAATTCCAAGTAAGACAATTTCAGAACAGGCAAAGCCAGACAATTTCAGGCAAGACAATTTCAGGCAAAGTAATTCCAGGCAAGGCAACCAAGATAAGGCAAGGCAAGGCAGTTACAGGCAAGACAATTCCAGGGAAGGCAAGGTACTGGAAGGCAAGACAAGGCAGTGCAATTTTAGGCAAGACAACTACAGGAAAGTCAATTCCAGGAAAGGCAAGGAAAGACAAAGCAGAGAAAGGCAATTCCAGGGAAGACAATTTCAGGTAAGGCAACTCAAAGCAATTCCAGGGAAGGTAACTCCAGACAAGGCAAGGCAAGGCATTTCCAGGCAAGGCAAGATAACTCAGGACAAGGCAAGGCAAGGCAGGTCTATCCCAGGCAATTCAATTCCAGGCAAGGCAAGGCAAGGCAAAAAAATACCATGTAAGAAAATTCCAGGCAAGGCAAGGAAAGGGAAAACAAAAGAAGGACATTCCAGGCATGGCAATTTTAGCCAAGGCAAGGCAAAGCAATGCAAGGAAATTCCAAGCAAGGCAATTCCAGGCAAGTCAAGGCAAGGCAAAAAAAAGGCAAGGTAAGGTAAGTCAATGCAAGGCAGGCAATTCTATATAAGGCAATTCCAGGCAAGGCAGGACAAGTATATGTAGGGAAATTCCAGGCAAGCCTTTATTATACAAGGCAAGGCAATGCAAGAAAATTTCAGAAAAGTCAATTTTAGGCACAGCAAGGCAAGACAATTCCAGGAAAGGCAAGGCAAGGCAGAGCAATTCCTGGCAGGGCAATTTCAGGCAAGGCATGGCAAGGCAGGGAAATTCCAGAAAATGCAAGGCAAGGCAAGACAAATCAAGGCAAGTCAATTTCAGGCAAGGCAAGGCAATACAATGCAAGAAAATTTTCAGCAAGGCATGGAAATTCCAAGAAAGGCAATTTCAGGCAAGGCAAGGCAGTTCCAGACAAGGTATTTCCAGGCAAGGCAGTAAAAAGCAATTCAAGCCAAGGCAATTCCAGTTAAGAAATGGTAAGGCAAGGCAATGCAATTCTAGGCAAATCAATTAAAGGTAAAACAAGGATATGTAAGGCAAGGCGATTCCAGGCAATGCAATTTTTGGGAATGCAAGGCAGGAAAATTACAGGCAAGGCAATTGATGGAAAGGGAATTCAAAGCAAGGCAAGACATGTCAAGGCAGAGAAAGGTAATGCCAGGTAACACAATCCCACCTAAGGCAAGACAAGGCAATTCTAGTCAAGGCAAGGAAAGGCAATGCAAGGAAAGGCAATTCTAAACAAGACAATTCCAGATGAAAAAAGCAAGAAAAGACAACTCGAAACAATGCAACTCCAGCAAGGCAAGGCAAGACAAGGCATTTCCTGGTAAGGCCATTCGAAAAAAGGCAAGGCAGGGAAATTCCTGGCAAAAAAAAGCAAGGCAAGGCAAGGCAAGGCAAGGCAAGTCAAGGCAATGAAATGCAAAGAAATTACAAACAAGGAAATTCCAGGCAAGGTAAGGCAATGCAATTCTAAGCTAGGCAAGGCAAGGGAATGCAGTGTAATTCTAGGCGAGGCAATTCCAGGCAAGAAAGTGCAAGGCAATGTAGGGCAATTATAGGCAAGGATGTTTTAGGCAAGACAAGGAAACTCAAGACAATTTCAGAATAGTTAATTTTAGGCATGGCAAGGCAAGGCAAGGCAAGGCAAAAAGAGGCAATTCCTGGCAAGGTAATTCCAGGCAAGGCAAGGCAAAGCAATTCCAGGCTTGGCATTATCAAGCAAGGCAAGGCGAAGCAATGTAAGGCAAGGCAAGACAAAACAATTTCAGGAAAGAAAATTTTAGGCAAGTCAATCAAATGCAAGAAAAGGCAAGGCAATGCAAGGCAATTGCAGGTAAGTCAAGGCAAGACAAGACAAGGCAAGGCAATTCCAGACAAAGTAATTTCAAGCAAGTCAAAAAAAAGGCAATTCGAGGCAAGGCAATTCTAGAAAAGGCAAAGTAAGGCAAGGCAATGCAATTCTAGGCAAAGCAATTCCAGTCAAGGCAAGGCAATTCCAGTCAAGGCAAGGCAATTAAGGCAACACAAGACAAGGCAATTCGAGGCAAGGCAGGGAAACTCCAGGCTAGAAAAAGAAAGGCAATGTAAGGCAATGCAATGCAAGGCAATTCCAAGCATTGAAATTTCAGGCAGGGCAAAGCAAGGCAATTCCAAGAAAGACAATTCTAGGCTATGAAAGGCAAGGCAAGGGAATGCATAGCAATTTTAGTCAAGGCAATTCCAGCAAGGCAGGGCATGGCAATATAGGGCAATTCCAGGCATGGCTCTTTCAGGTAAGTCAAGGCTATTTCAGGAAAGTCCATGTTAGGCACAGCAAGGCAAATCAGGCAAGGAGAGTCAATTCAAGGCAAGGCAATTCCAGGCAAGGCAAGTTCAGTTTAGGCAATTCCAGGCAGCGCATGAAAGGCAAGACAATTCCAGGACAGGCAATCCCATGAAAGGAAAGAAAAGGCAATGCAAGACAATTCTGGGACAGTCAATTCCAGGCAAAAAAGTCAAGGCAATTCCAGGCAAATCAAGGCAAGGCAGTGCAATTTCAGGCAGGGAAATATCATGCAATGTAATGCAAGGCAAGTCAGTTCCAGGTAAGACAAAGCAAGGCAATTATAGGCAAGGCAATTTCAGGCAAGGCCAGCCAAGCCAAGGCAAACAATTCCAGGCAAGTAATGAAAAACAATTCGAAGAAAGGCAAGGCAATACAAGGCAAGAAAAGAAAAAGCAAGGCAAATAAAGTCAAGGTAAATAAAGACTAGGTAATTCCAGAAAAGGCAATTCCAGGCAAGGCAATTCTATGCAAGGCAAGGCAAGGAAAGCCAAGGCAAGGCAAGACAAAGAAAGACAAGGAAAATCCAGGCAAGGCAGTTCCAGGCAAGGCAAGGCAAGGCAATTCCAGGCAAGGCAATTGCAGGGAAGGAAATTCCAGGCAAGGCATGACAAGGCAATTCCAGCAAGGCAATTGCACGTAAAACAAGGCAAGGAAATTTCAGAAAATGCAAATCCAGGTAAAGCAAGGCAAAGTAATTCAAGGTAAGGCAAGGCAAGGCAAGGAAATTCCAGGAAAGGCAATTTCAGGCAAGGCCAGAAAAGGCAAGGAATTTCCAGGCAAGACAAGAGAAAACAAAGAAAGGCAAGGCAATTTCAGTCTAGAAAATTCCTTGCAAGACAAGTCAATGCAAAAAAATTCCAGGAAAGCAAATTCCATGTAATGCTAGGCAAGAAAATTGCAGGCAAGACAAATCCAGACAAAACAAGGCAAAACAATTGCAGGCAAGGCAAGGAAAGGCAGGGCAATTCCAGGTGAGGGAAAGCAAAGAAAAGCAAGGCAATGCAATGCAAGGCAATTTCAAACAACTAAATTCCAGGCACGAAAATATTAGGCTAGGCAAGGCGAGGCAAGGGAATGCAGTGGAATTCTAGACAAGGAAATTTTAGGAAAGGCAGGGAAAGGCAATGTAGGGCAATTCTAGGCAAGGATCATTTAGGCAAGGCAAGGAAACGCAGGATAATTTCAGAAGAGTCAATTTTAGGCACGGCAAGAAAACGCAAGGCAAGAGAATGCAAGGCAAAAACATGCAATTCCAGGCAATGCAAATCTAGGCAAGGCAAGGCAATTCCAGACAAGACAATTCTAGTCAACTCAATTTTATGCAAAAAAAAATGGCAAGGCAATGCAAGGCAATTGCGGGAAAGTCAATTCCATGCAAGAAAAGGCAAAGGAAATCTAGGCTCAGCAAGTCAAGGCAAGGCAAAAAAATTGCAGGCAAGGCAATTGCTGAAAAGTCAATTCCAGGCAAGGCGATTTCAGGCAAGGGAAGGCAAGGAAAGGCAATTCCAGGCAAGGCAAGGCAATACAAGGAAAAGCAATTACAAACAAGGTAATTTCAGGCAAGGCAAAGAAAGGCAATTCGGGGCAAGGCAATACCAGGTAAGGCAAGGTAAGGCAAGACAATGCAATTCTAGGCAAGGCAAGTCGAGGCAAGACAAAGCAATGTAAGGCAAGGCAATTCGAGTCATAGCAATTTTTGGCAATGCAAGGCAGGGCAATTCCAGGCAAGAAAATTCTAGGCCTGGCAAGGCAAGGCAACTGCAGTATAGGCAAGACAAGTCAAGGCAATTCCAGGCAAGACTATTTCAGGTAAAACAAGGCAGAATAATTTCAGGCTAGGAAAGGTAAGGCAGGGTAATTCCAGACACAAAAATGCAAGGCAAGGCAAGGCAAGGCAATGCAAGGCAATTTCAAGCAAAAAAATTTCAGGCAAAGCAAGAAAAGGCAATTCCATGCAAGGTAATTCTAGTCAAGGCAAGGCAAGACAAAGTAGGGCAAATCCAGTCAGGATTCTCTTAGGCAAAACAAGGCAATGCAAGGCAATTATAGGAAAGTCAATTTTAGTCACGGGGAGACAGGGCAATGCAAGAATAGTCAATTCAAGGCAAGGCAATTCCAGGCAAGGAAAGACAAGGCAATTTCAGGCTATGCAATTTCAGGCAATGCAAGGCAATTTTAGGCAATACAATTCCGGGAAAGGCAATGCAAGAAAATTTCAGGAAAGTCAATTCAAGGCAAGAAAAGGCAAGGCAATTCCATGCAAGGCAAGTCAAGGGGGTAAAACTACAGGCAGAGAAATTTCAGGCAAGGTAATGCAAGGCAGGTCGTTTTGGGCAAGACAAGCAAAAGCAATTATAGGAAAGGATATTCCAGGCAAGGCAATGCCAGCCAAGGCGAAACAATTTTAGGCAGGGCAATTCCAGTCTAGGCATATAAAAACAACGCAAAAAAGTTCCAGGCAAGACAAGGCAATAGCAGACAAGACAAAGAAAGGCAAGGCAAAGAAACTCAAGGCAAGGATATGCAAAGCAATTTTAGGCAAGGAAATTTCAGACAAGGCAATGGTAGGCAAGGTAAGGGAAGAAAAGGCAAAGCAAGGCAAGACAAGGCAAAACAAGGCAAATCCAGGCAAGGCAGTTTCAGGCAAGGCAAGGCATGTCAATGCAAGGCAATTTCAGGAAAGTCAATTTTAGGCATGGCAAGACAAGGCAAGGCAAGCCAATTCCAGAAAAGGCAAGGCAAGGCAGTGCAATTTCAGGCAAAGCATTTTCAGACAAGGCAAAGCAAAGCAAGCTAAGGCAAGGAAATTCCAGTCAGAGTAATTACAGGCTAGACAAGGCAAGGCAGGCAATTCCAGGCAAGGCAAGTTAATGCAAGGCAATGCAATTCTATGCAAGGCAATTTCAGGCAAGGAAAGGCAATGCAAGGTAAGGAGATTTCAGGCAAGCAATTTCTAGCAATGTAAGGCAAGGCAAATCCAGGCAAGGCAATTTCTGGAAAGGCAATTTTAGGCAAGGCAATTTTCAGAAAGGCAATTCCAGGCAAGGCAAGGCAAGACAAGTCAGGGAAAAGTATTTTCAGGCAAGGCAATTCCAGCTAAGGCAAGGCAAGGCAAGGCAAGACAATTTCAGCCAAGGCAATTCCAGTCAATGCAAGTCAAGGCAACGAAAGGCATGACAATCCCAGGTGAGGAAAAACAAGGCAAGGCATTTTGAAGCAATGCAACTGCAGTCAAAGCAAGGCAAGTATAGGCAATTTCGGGCAAGGCTATTCCAGTGAAAGCAATGCAGGGAAATTACAGGCAAGAAAAAGCAAGGCAATACAAGGAATTACAGGCAAGAAAATATCAGTTAAGGCAAGGCAAGACAGTTCCAGGCAAGGCAATTTCAGGCAAGGCAATTTTAGGCAAGGCATGGAAGGGCAAGAAAATTCCAGGCAATAAAATTCCTGGCAAGAAAAGTAAATGTCAGGCAATTCCAGGCAAGGCTAGGCAAGAAAATTTCAGGCAAGGTAAATCCAGGCAAGGCAAGGTAAGGCAAGACATTTCCAGGCAAGGCAAGGCAAGACGGGGCTCTTGCAGGCAGGGCAATTTCAGGCACAGCAAGGCAAGGCAGGGAAATTTTAAACAACGCAAGCAAGGCAAGATCATTCTAGGCAACACAATTCCAGGAAAGGCACGGAAAGCCACAGCAAGACAATTTCAGAAAGAGCAATTCCAGGCTAGGCAAGAAAAGGCAAGGCAAGAACATTCCCAGAAAGGCAAAAATATTTCAGGCAAAAAAATTCAAGGCAAGAAAAAAACAAGGAAAGGCATGCCAATTCCAGGCAGGACAAGTCGAGGTAATAAAAGGCAAGGCAAAGCAGAACAATTCCAGGCAAGGCAATTCGAGGCAAGGCAAAACAGGGAAATTTCAAGTAAGGCAATTCAAGGCAAGGGAAGGCAAGGCGAAAAGGGCAATTCCAGGTAAGAAAATTTTAGGTAAGGCCAGGCAAGGGAATTCCACTCAAGGCAAGACAAGGGAAGGCAAGGCAATTCCAGAAAAGAAAATTCCAGGCAATGACAGGAAAGCCAGTTCCAGGCAAGGCAATTCCAAGAAAGGAAAGGTAAGGCAAGGTAATTTAATTCTAGGCAAAGCAATTTCAGGCAAGGCAATGCAATGCAAAGCAAGGCAGTTTCAGGCAAGGCAGTTCCTGGCAATCCAAGTCAAAGCAATTCCAGGCAAGACAATTGCCAGAAAGGCAGTTCCAGCCAAGCCAAGTCACGACAAGGCAGGCAAAGGTATTTCTAGGTAAGACAATTCCAGATAAGGCAAGGCAAGTCAATTCCAGCCAAGGCAGTTGCAGTCAAGGTAAGGCAAAGAAACGCAAGGCAAAAAAAATTCTAGGCAAGGCAAATTCAGGTGAGGAAAGGCAAGGGAAGAGAATTTGATGCAAGAATATTGCAGTAAAGGAGGCAAAACAAAACAATTCCACGCAAAACTATTCCAGAGAAGGCAAGGAAGAGCAATTTTAGGCAAGAAAAAGCAAGGCAATGAAAGGCAAATCCAGCAAGGCAATTCCAGGTAAGTCAAGGCAAGACAATTTTAGGCAAGACAATTTCAGGCAAGGCAATTCTAGGCAAGGCAAGGGAAGGCAATTTCAGGCAAGAAAATTTCTGTCAAGGAATGTCAATGCAAGGCAATTCTAAGCTAGGCAATGGGAGAAAAGGCAATTCCAGGCAAGGCAAGACAAGAAAAGGCAATTCCAGGCAAGGAAACTTCACATATGACTAGACAGGGCAATTCCAAAAAAGGCAAATTCTGGAAAAACAAGGAAATTTTAGGCAAGGCAACTCCAGGCATGGCAACTCCAGGCATGGCAAGGCAAGGAAATTGCAGTCTAGGCAATTCCAGGCAAGGCAAGGCAAGGAAATTTCAGGAAAGTCAATTCCAGGCAAGGCCAGGAAAGTCAAGGCAAGGCAAGGCAAGGCAAGGCATGGCAAGGCAAGGCAATTGTAGGCAAGAAAATTTTTGGCAAGGCAAGTCAATACAAGACAATTCCAGGCAAGGCAGGGCAATTTCAGGCAAGGCAAAACAAGGCAAGGCAAGTCAGGGCAATTCCAGGCAAGGTAATTCGAGGTAAGAAAAAGTAAGGCAAAGCAGGGCAATTCCAGGCAAAGGAAATCGAGCTGAGGCAAGGCAAAGGAATTCCAAGCAAGGCAATTCTAGGCAAAGAATGGAAAGGCAAAAAAAAGAAATTTCAGGCAAAACAAGTCAAGGCAATTAAAGGCAAGACAACTCCAGACAAGGCAATTCCAGGCAAGGCAAGGAAAGGCAATTCCAGCAAGGCAAGATAAGAAATGGCAACGCAATTTCTGGCAAGGCAAGGTAATGCAAAACAAAACAACTGCTGGCAAGGCATGGCAATTTTAGGCAGGGCAATTTCAGGCAAGGCAAGGCAGGACAATTCTAGGAAGGACAATTTCAGACAAGAAAACACAAAGCAATGCAAGAAAATTTTCATCACGGCATGAAAATTCCAAGCAAAGCAATTTCAGGCAAGGCAAGGCAAGACAATTTTAGACAAAGTATTTCCAGGAAAGGCAAAAAAAAGGCAATTTGAAGCAAGGCAATTCCAGGCGAGAAAAGACAAGGCAAGGCAATTGGAAACAAGGCATTTCCAGTCAAGACAAAGCAATTTCAGGCCAGACAGGACAATTCCTGGCAAGGAGAAGTAAGGTGAGGCAATGAAATGCAAGGCAAGGTAATTCTAGGCAAGGCAATTCCAGGCGAGGAAATGCAAGACAAGGTAAATTGAAAAAAGGCAACTCCATTAAAGGCAAGGTAAGATAAGGCAAGTACAGGCAAGGCTATTCCAGGGAAAACAAGGCAGAAAAATTCCAGGCAATAAAAAGCAAGTCATGGCAAGGCAATGTAAAGCAAGGCAATTCCAAGCAAGAAAATTTCAGGCAAGGCAAGGCAAGGCAATTTTAGGCAAGGCCATTCTAGGCTAGGCAAGGCAAGACAGGGCAATTTCAGACAAGTCAATGCAAGCCAAGGCAATTCTAGGCATGGCAATTCCAGGCAAAGCAAGGCAAGCCAATTCAAGACCATTTTAGATAGGGCAATTCCAGGCTAGGAAAGGCAAGGCAATGCAAAAAAATTTCAACAAGGCATGGAAATTTCAAGCAAGGCAATTTTAAGCAAGGAAAGACAAGGCAATTTCAAGGCAAGGTATTTCCGGGCAAGAAAAGGAAAGGCAATTCTAATTAAGGCAATTTTAGTCACGACGAGGTAAGGCATGGCAATGCAATTCTAGGCAAAACAATTTTTTTTTATTTTTATTGCATTATAGGTTTTGGGGTACATGTGCAAAACGTGCATGATAGTTGCATAGGTACACAAATGGCAGTGTGTTTTGCTGCCTTCCTCCCCTTCACCCACACTTGGTATTCATCACCAGGCTATCCCCCCAGCCCCTCCCACTGTCCCTCCCCCATTCCCCCCAATAGACCACAGTGTATAGTAGACCACCTCTCTGAGTCCATGAGTTCTCATTTTTCTCACCCACCTATGAGTGAGTATATGCGGTATTTCTTTTTCTGTTCTTGTGTCAGTTTGCTAAGAATGATGTTCTCCAGATTCATTCATGTCCATACAAAGGACACAAACTCATCATTTTTGATTGCTGCATAATATTCCATTGTGTATATGTGCCACATTTTCCCAGTCCAGTCTATCATCGATGGGCATTTGGGTTGGTTCCAGTTCTTTGCTAATGTAAACAGTGCTGCAATGAACATTCGTATGCATGTGTCCTTATAGTAGAACGATTTATAGTCTTTTGGATAGATACCCAGTAATGGGATTGCTGGGTCAAATGGAATTTCTATTTCTAGGTCCCTGAGGAATCGCCACACTGTCTTCCACAATGGTTGAAATAATTTACACTCCCACCAACAGTGTAAGAGTGTTCCTATTTCTCCACATCCTCTCCAGCATCTGCTGTCTCCAGATTTTTTAATGATCGCCATTCTAACTGGTGTGAGATGATATCTCAATGTGGTTTTGATTTGCATCTCTCTAATGACCAATAATGATGAGCACTTTTTCATATGTTTGTTGGCCTCATGTATGTCTTCTTTTGTAAAGTTTCTGTTCATATCCTTTCCCATTTTTGAATGAGCTTGTTTGCTTTTTTTCTGTAAATCTGTTTGAGTTCTTTGTAAATTCTGGATATCAGCCCTTTTTCAGATGTGTAAACTGCAAAGATTTTTTCCCATTCTGATGGTTGCCGATTCACTCTAGTGACTGTTTCTTTTGCTGTGCAGAAGCTGTGGGGTTTGATTAGGTCCCATTTGTCTATTTTGGCTTTTGTTGCCAATGCTATTGCTGTTTTGTTCATGAACTCCTTGCCTACTCCTATGTCCTGAACGGTTTTGCCTAGATTTTCGTCTAGGGTTTTTATGGTGTCAGGTCTTACATTTAAGTCTTTAATCCATCTGGAGTTAATTTTAGTGTAAGGTGTCAGAGAGGGGTCCAGTTTCTGCTTTCTGCACATGGCTAGCCAGTTTTCCCAACACCATTTATTAAATAGGGAATCCTTTCCCCATTGCCTGTTTTTGTCTGGTTTATCAAAGATAATATGGTTGTAGATATGTTGTATTGCCTCCGATGCTTCTGTTCTGTTCCATTGGTCTATATTTCTGTTTTGGTACCAGTACCATGCCGTTTTGATTACTGTAGCCTTGTAGTATAGTTTGAAGTCTGGTAGCGTGATGCCTCCCGCTGTGTTCTTTTTGCTTAGAATTGACTTGGCTATGCGGGCTCTTTTTTGGTTCCATATGAAATTCATGGTGGCTTTTTCCAGTTCTGTGAAGAAATTCAATGGTAGTTTGATGGGGATAGCATTGAATGTGTAAATTGCTTTGGGCAGTATAGCCATTTTCACAATATTGATTCTTCCTAACTACGAACATGGAATGTTTCTCCATCTGTTTGTGTCCTCTCTTATTTCGTAGAGCAGTGGTTTGTAGTTTTCCTTAAAGAAGTCCCTTACATTCCTAGTGAGTTGTATTCCTAGGTATTTTATTTTCTTTGTAGCAACTGTGAATGGCAGTTCGTTCTTAATTTAGTTCTCTTTAAGTCTGTTATTGGTGTATAGGAATGCTTGTGATTTTTGAACATTGATTTTATATCCTGAGACTTTGCTGAAGTTGCTTATCAGTTGCAGGAGCTTTTGGGCTGAGATGATGGGGTCTTCTAGGTATACTATCATGTCGTCTGCAAATAGAGACAATTTGGATTCCACCTTTCCTATTTGAATACCCTTTATTTCTTTTTCTTGCCTGATTGCTCTGGCTAGAACTTCCAGTACTATGTTGAATAGAAGTGGTGAGAGAGGGCATCCTTGTCTAGTGCCGGATTTCAAAGGGAATGATTCCAGTTTTTGCCCAATAAGTATGATATTGGCTGTTGGTTTGTCGTAAATAGCTTTTATTACTTTGAGATATGTTCCATCAATACCAAGTTTATTGAGGGTTTTTAGCATAAAGGGATGTTGAATTTTGTCAAACGCCTTCTCTGCATCAATTGAGATAATCATGTGGTTTTTGTTTTTGCTTCTGTTTATGCGGTGAATTACATTTATAGACTTGCATATGTTGAACCAGCCTTGCATCCCCGGGATGAACCCTTCTTGATCATGATGGATACGTTTTTTAATGTGCTGTTGCAATTGATTTGCCAGTATTTTATTGAAGATTTTTGCCTCTATGTTCATCATGGTTATTGGCCTGAAGTTTTCTTTTCTTGTTGAGTCTCTGCCAGGTTTTGGTATCAGGATGATGTTGGTCTCATAAAGTGATTTGGGAAGGGTTCCCTCTTTTTGGATTATTTGGAATATTTTCTGAGGAATGGTACCAGATCCTCTTTGTGTGTCTGGTAGAATTCAGCTGTGAACCCATCTTGACCTGGGATTTCTTTGTGTGGTAGGCTCTTAATTGCTGCCTCAATTTCTGACCTTGTTATTCTTCTATTCCTAGTTTCGGCTTCCTCCTGGTTTAGGCTTGGGAGGACGCAGGCTTCCAGGAATTTATCCATGTCTTCCTGATTTACTAGTTTGTGTGCATAGAGTTGTTTGTAGTATTCTCTGATGATGGTTTGAATTTCTGTGGAATCTGTGGTGATTTCCCCTTTATCGTTTTTTATTGCATCTATTTGGTTGTTCTCTCTCTTCTTTTTTATCAGTCTGGCTAGTGGTCTGTCTATTTTGTTGATCTTTTCAAAAAACCAGCTCTTAGATTTATTGATTTTTTGAAGGGTTTTTCTTGTCTCTATCTCTTTCAGTTTTGCTCTGATCTTAGTTATTTCTTGTCTTCGGCTAGGTTTTGAGCTTTTTTGATCTTGCTCCTCCAACTCTTTCAATTTTGACGATAGGGTGTCCATTTTGGATCTCTCCACTCTTCTTCTGTGGGCACTTCTTGCTATATATTTTCCTCTAGATACTGCTTTAAATGTGTCCCAGAGATTATGGTACGTTGTGTCTTCATTCTCGTTGGTTTCCAAGAACTTCTTTATTTCTGCCTTCATTTAATTGTTTATCCAATCAACGTTCAAGAGCCAGTTGTTCAGTTTCCATGAAGCTGTGCGGTTCTGAGTCGTTTTCTGCATTCTGAGTTCCAACTAGATTGCACTATGATCTGAGAGACTGTTTGTTATGATTTCCATTGTTTTGCATTTGCTGAGGAATGCTTTACTTCCAATTATGTGGTCAATTTTGGAGTAGGTGTGATGTGGTGCTGAGAGGAATGTATAATTTGTGGATTTGGGGTGGAGCGTTCTGTAAATGTCTATCAGGTTTGCTTGTTCCAGGTCTGAGTTCAAGTCCTGGATATCCTTGTTTATTTTCTGTCTGGTTGATCTGTCTGCTATTGACAGTGGAGTGTTAAAGTCTCCGACTATTATTGTGTGGGAGTCTAAGTCTCTTTGTAAGTCATTAAGAACATGCTCCTACTTTGGGTCCATATATATTTAGAATCATTAGCCCTTCTTGTTGTATCGATCCTTTTACCATTATGTAATGACCATCTTTGTCCCTTTTGACGTTTGTTGCTTTAAAGTCTATTTTATCAGAGATGAGAATTGCAACTCCTGCTTTTTTTTTCTCTCCATTTGCTTGGTAAATCTTCCTCCATCCTTTTATTTTGAGCCTTTGTGTATCTTTAGGTGTGAGGTGGGTTTTCTGGATACAGCATAGTGATGGGTTTTGTTTTTCTATCCAATTTGCCAGTCTGTGTCTTTTGATTGGTGCATTTAGCCCATTTACATTCAGGGTTAATATTGTTATGTGTGAATTTGATACTGCCATTTTGATGCTAGCTGGCTGTTTTTCCCGTTGGTTCATGTACATTCTTCATTTTGTTGATGGTCTTTAGCATTTGCTATGCTTTTAGGATGGCTGGAACTGGTTTTTTCTTTCTATGTGTAGTACCTCTTTCAGGAGGTCTTGTAAAGCAGGCCTAGTGGTGACAAAATCTCTGAGTACTTGCTTGTTTGTGAAGGATTTTATCTTTCCTTCACTTATGAAGCTCAGTTTGGCTGGATATGAAATTCTGGGTTGAAAGCTCCTTTCCTTAAGGATGTTGAATATTGGCCCCCACTCTCTTCTGGCTTGTAGAGTCTCTGACGAGAGATCTGCTGTGAGTCTGATGGGCTTCCCTTTGTGTGTGACCTGACCTTTCTCTCTGGCTGATCTTAGTATTTTCTCCTTCGTTTCAACCCTGGTGAATCTGACGATTATGTGCCTTGGGATTGCTCTTCTTGCAGAGTATCTTTGTGGTGTTCTCTGTATTTCCTGGAGTTGAGTATTGACCTTTCTTGCTAGGTTGGGGAAATTTTCCTGGATAATATCCTGAAGAGTGTTTTCCAGCTTGGATTCATTCTCTTCGTCACATTCTGGTACACCTATCAAACGTAGGTTTGGTCTCTTCACATAGTCCCACATTTCTTGGAGATTTTGTTCATTCCTTTTTGTGCTTTTTTCTTTAATCTTGGTTTCACGTTTTATTTCATTGAGTTGATCTTCAACTTCTGATATTCTTTCTTCTGCTTGGTCAATTCGGCTGTTGAAACTTGTGCATGCTTCACGAAGTTCTCGTGTTGTGTTTTTCAGCTCCTTCAATTCATTCATATTCCTCTCTAAGTTGTCCATTCTTGTTATCAATTCCTCGAATCTTTTTTCTAATCCTTTTTCAAGGGTCTTAGTTTCTTTGCACTGGTTTAGTACATGTTCCTTTAGCTCACTGAAGTTTCTCATTATCCACTTTCTGAAGTCTGATTTCATCATTTCGTCACATTTATTCTCCGTCCAGCTTTGTTCCCTTTCTGGTGAGGAGTTTTGGTCCTTTTTTGGAGGTCAGGTGTTTTGGTTTCGGGTGCTTTTCTCCTTTTTGCGGTGGTTTCTTCCCATCTTTATGGATTTATCCGCCTGTCGTCTTAGTAGTTGCTGATTTTTCAATTGGGTCTCTGTGTGGACCCTGAGATTGTTGATGATGAAGTGTTTCTGTTACTTAGTTTTCCCTCTAATGGTCTATCCCCTCTGCTGTATGAATGCTGAGGTCCACTCCAGGCCCTGCTTGTCTGGGGTATACCTGCAGCAGCTGCAGAACAGTGAGGGATGATACCAGTTTCTTCTTCTGCTGTCCTTGTTCCAGAATAATGCCAGCCAAATGTCAGTCTGATTAGTCCTTTTCTGGGGTGACTCCTTGGATATACACGGGTCAGGGTGCTGCTTGAGGAGACAGTCTGTGCTTTATAGGAGCTCCAGTGCTGAGCTGTGAGCTCCGTTGTTCATTCATCATTGTTGGGAGGTTGTTTATGTCTGCTGCTATAGAACTCATAAAACACCACCCTTTCCCCCCCCCTTAGATGCTCTGTCTCAGAGAGTTGGGGCTTTCTTTATGAGTATCTGTTGCACTGTCCTGCCCCACTAGGCGGCAGTCTATTTACTATTTGCCCGCTGGGGCTCTGACCTGGTAGTGTGGGTCCGCCCTGTTGGTGCTGGGCTCCCTTCTGCTATGGAGCGTGGAGTCTCTCTGTTATGGCAGGTTGCCTCGGCAACGGCAGGCTGCATCAGTCCTGGGCGGTACTTCAGTGGGGGTGGACTGCGTCAGCATTGGTGGACGCCCCTCCCTCACCGGGCTGCACCGTTCTAGATGCCGGCAGCAAAACTCTCAGCCTCAAACATCTCCAGTTGCTGCCCTGCTTGTCCCCGTGAGCATGGGACCCGCCGAGTCTGATCACCCAGCTCCCTGCCTCAGAGTCCGTCCTCTCTCTCTCTCTTTTCCTCTCCCCAAGCTGAAATGTCAACTCTCTCACTGGCGCCCCAGTAGCCTGCCAATGGGGCACTGGGATCTGTGTGATCTCCCATGCCACTGCCCACTACCCTGGCTCAGATCACGCTTCCAAGGCGACTCCTGGTCTGGCTCATTGTCCACGTCCCGTTCAATCAGATGAACATGCCAATCTGCCCTTCCAAACTTCAGATTGCCGGTTTAACAGGGCACCCAGGCCAGTGAGTTCCGCGCTGGGTCCCGCTGCAGTGCCAGCCAAAGAGGCGGCGGGAGCCGGCTGCATTAGCCGGCTGCTAGCGTCCCGTGTCTCTTCCACACGTGGGACTTTCAACGCTCTGTGGGCATAAAAGGAACATCCGAGAATGCGGCTAGGACTCACCCTCTGCACCTTCACTGAGAGGTGCAATCCTGAGTCACCTCTATGACGCCATCTTGCCTCTCTCATGGAAAACAATTTTAGGCAAGGCAAAGCAATGCAAGGCAAGGCAATTCCAGGCAAGGCAATTTTCAGCAAGGAAAGGCAGGGCAATTCCAGGCAAGGAAACTGCTGGAAAGGCAATTTCAGGCAAGGCAAGGCAACACAAGGCAGGAAAAGGCAATTACAGGAAAGGCAATTCTAGTGAAGGAACGGCAATTCCAGTCACAGCAAGATAAGACAATGTAATGCAAGGAAATTCAAGGCAAGGAAATTTCAGGCGAAGAAAGGCAAGGCAAGGGAATTTAAAACAAGGCAACTACAATCAAGGCAAAGAAAGACAAGGCAATTCCAAAAATGGCTATTCCAGGGAAGGCAAGACAGGGCAAGGATAAGCAAGGCAAGGCAAGTCAATGCAATGCAAGGCAATTTCAAGCAAGAAAATTTCAGGCCAGGCAAGGCAAGGCAAACCAAGCAAGGCAATTCTATTTAGGCAAGTCAATTCCAGGCAAGGCAGGGCAAGGCAATGTAGGGAAATTCTAGGCGAGGCTCTTTTAGCCAAGGCAAGGCAATGCAAGGCAATTTCAGGAAAGACAATTTTAGGCATGGCAAGGCAATGCAAAGCAAGGCAAGGCACGGCCAGAAGAGGCAATTACAGGCAAAGCAATTTCAGTCAAGGCAAGGCAGTTTTATCGTAGGCAATACCAGACAAGGCAAGGCAAGGCAGCCCAAGGCAACGTAAGGCAATTTCAGGGAAGAAAATTCCAGGCAAGAAACTCCCATGCAAGAATCAGCAAGGAAATGCAAGGCAATTGTGGAAAATCCAATTCCAGGCAAGGACAAGCAAGGCAAATCCAGGCAAGGAAAGGCAATTCAAGGCAAGGCAATTGCAGAAAAGGCAATTCCAGGCAAAACCATTTAAGGCAAGGCAACGCAAGGCAACTGCAGGCAAGGAAACGCAAGGCAAGGCAAGGGAATGCCAGAAAAGGTAATTCCTGATTAGGCAAAGAAAGGTAATTGAAAGCAAGGCAATTCCAGGGAAGGCAACATAAGTCAAGGCAATGCAATTCTAGGCAAGCAATTTCAGGCAAGATAATTCAAGCCAAGGCAAAAAAATTCCAAGCAGAGCAATTCCAGGTAAGAAAAGAAAGAAAAAACAAAAATATTCCAGGCAAGGCAAGGCAATACCAGATGCAAGGAAAGGCAAGGCAAAGAAAGTCAAGGCAAGTAAAGGCAAGCAATTCCAGGCAAGTCAATTCTAGGCAAGGAAAAGAAAACAAGGCAAGACAAGGCAATCAAGGCAAATCCAGGCAAGGCAATTCCAGACAAAGTAAGTTACTTGCAGGCAAGGAAATTCAAGCTAAGGCAAGGCAATTTCAGGAAAGTCAATTCGAAGTAGACTCATGACTATTTCCCAAAGTTGTATTATTCACTGAGGCCCTGAACGAGTGACCATAGGAAATAAACTCACTGAATGATACACACCTAGGGAAAAGTCAGAGTCCATGCCATATGGCCACCCAATCAGAGCATTGCAGAATGATGTAAACCTGATAAATTGTCAGGATTCTATTTTATATGACCACTGATTGAGAGCCTCATTGAATAATACACACGTGGACATTAATCAGGAGGCTATCTCTTATGACCACTCCTTCAGAGTCTCAGTGAATAATACGCACCTAGGGAATACTAAGGAGTTTATTACATAGGCCCTCTCATTCAAAGCCTCACTGGACAATGCATACCTGTTGGGTACTCAGGAGTCTATTTCACATGGCCACTCATTTAGCACCTCACTGAATGATACACACGTAAGGAATCGTCAGGATTCTATTTAATATGAACACCCATTATGAGCCTCACTGAATTATGTATGCCTAGGAATCCTGTGGAGTCTATTTTCTAAAAACCACTTTCTGAGTCTAATGGAAAAAAATCACACATGCGGAATTGTAAGAAGTAAATTTCGTATGGCCCCTCCTTAAGAGCCTCATAGAATAATGTATACATGGAGAAAAACTTGGAGTCTATTTCATATGGCCATTCATTCAGAGCATCCAAAAAGAATGCAAACATGTGGAGTGGCCAGCTGTCTATCTGCTTTGGCCACACATTCAGAATATAAGTGAATAATACACAACTGTGGTACAGTCAGAAGTCTATTCCATAAAACCCCTCATTCAGAGGCAGAGTCAATAATACACACCTGGGGAATAATCAGAAATATATTATATATTGCCACTTATTCAGAGCCTCAGTGAATATTGCACACCTGGGAAATAGGAGTCTATTTCATAAGTACACTCTTTCAGAGCCTCCCTGAATAACACACGCATTGGGGAAAGTCAGGAATCTCTTTCTTATGGCCACTCACTGAGACTTTCAAGGAATAGTGCACACTTGGAGAGTTATCAGGAGTCTATTTAATATGGCAACTCATCCAGAACCTCAGTGAATAAGACACACCTGGAGAATAGTCAGGAGTGTATTTCAATTAAGCACACACTAAGAGGCTCAGTTAATTATACACAACTGTGCAAAAACCAGGAGTCAATTTCATTTGCCCTCTCACTCAGAGATTCATTGGATAATGCACTCCTGTGGAATAGTCAGGAACCTAATTGACATAGCTACTCATTCAGGACCTCTCTGAATAATATGCACTTCGGGGATATTTAGGTGTCTATTTCATATTACCACTGATTCAACGCCTTAGTAAATAATGCATGCCATACCTGGGAAGTACTCAGCAATCTATTTCATATGGTCACTCATTCCTCACCTCAGTGAATAATGCACACCAGGGGAATAGTCAGGATTCTATTTTTTATGTACACTAATTCAGACCGTCACTAAATATTGCACACATTTGGAATACTGAGGATTCTTTTTCTTATGTGCTTTCATTCACAGCCTCGCTGAATGGTACACACCTGTGGAATAGTCAGGAGACTATTTTATACATCCACTCATTCAGAGTCTCAGTGAATAATACAGCCCTGGGGAATAATCAGTATCTTATTCCATATGACCTGTGATTCAGAGCCAAACTGAATAATGCACACCTTGGGAATAGACAGGTTTCTCTTTCATATGGACACTCTTTTAGAGCCTCAGTGAATAATACACACCAGCGAAATATTGATTCAGTTATTTCATATTGCCACCCATTCAGAGCCCTCTGAATAGTGCAAGTTTGGGGAATTGTCAGGAGTTTATTAACAGTGTTCTCTCATTTAGAGCCTCATTGAATAATGCATACCTGGAAAAATTTTGGAGTCTCTTTCACATGGCCATTTATTCGAAGCATCAGTGAAGAATGCGTATTTGTGGAGAAGCCATGTGTATATTTCCTATGGCGACACATTCAGAACATCAGTGAGTAATACACACCTGTGAAATAGTCAGGAGTCTATTTGACACGCCCCTCATTCAGAGCCCATGTGATTAAAGCACTCCTGGAGAATAGTCAGGAGTGCATTTCATATTGAAACTCATTCAAAGCCTCAGTGAATAATGCACACCTGGGGAATAGACAGAGTGTATTTCATATGGATATTCTTTTAGAACCTCTATACTCACATGGTGTAGAGTCAGGGGTCTATTTTATATGGCCACTGAGTAATAGCCTCAGGTAGTGCACACCTGGGTAATTTTCAGGGGTCTATTTCGCATGACAACTCAAACAGAACCTCAGTGAATAACTCACACCTGGGGAATACTCAGGAGTGTATTACAATTGGCCACACATTCAGAAGATCAGTGAATAATGCAAACCAGGGCAATGGTCAGGAGACAATTTTATCTGGCCTTCCATGAGAAGCTTCACTGAATAACGCATTCCTGTGGAGTAGTCAGCAGCCTAGTTGATATAGCCATTCATTCAAAGCCTCTCTGAGTAATAAGCTCTAGCAGATATTCAAGAATCTCTTTAATATGGCCGCTCAGGGCCTCACTTAATAGTACACACCTGTGGAATAATCTTATGGATACTAATTCAGAATCTCGTGGAGGAGTGCACACAGGTGTATAAGGGTGGATGCTCTTTCATATGGCCACTAATTGAGAGCCTCACTGAATGATACACACCTGTGGAATTGTCAAGAGTCTGTTTCATATTGCCACTCATTCAGGGCCTCAGTGAATAATGCATACCTGGGGAGTACTGTGGATTCCACTGTAAATAATAAACACTTGGAAAATAGTCAATGGTCTATTTTATGTGGTCACTCATTCAGAGTCTCACTGAATGATACACACCTGGGGAATACTCAGGATTGCTTTTATATAATTGGTCATTGAGAGACAAGCTGAATAATGCAAACCTTGGGAATAGTTACGTGTCTCTCTCATAGGGACACTGTTTCAGAGAATCAGTGAATAATGCACACCTGGGAAACAGTCAGGAGGCTGTTTAACATGACCACTCATTATGAGCCTCAGTGAATAAAGAACGTCCGTGGAGTCCTGAGGAGACTAATTCACAATACCCCCGATTCCAAGACTCGCTGAATAATGCACACATGTGAGACAGTCAGAAATCTATTTTACGTGGTCACTCAGTAGGAACTTCACAGAATAATACACAACTGTGGAAGAGTCAGGAGTCTATTTTTTATGGCCTCTCAGAGAATCAGTGAATAATGCAGATTTGGGGAATACTCAGAAGTCTATTTCACATAGCTAATAATTCAGAGCCACAGTAAATAATGCAAACCAGGGTAATAGTCAGGAACCTCTTTCATATGGCCACTCATTCAGTGCCTCAATGAATGATACACACCCGGTGAATCATCAGAATTCTTATCCAAATTACCACTCATTCAGAGGCTTATTGAATAACCCACAACGGGGCAATAGTCACGAGTCTTTTTTATATGACCTCTCATTCACAGCTTCAGTGAACAATGAACTTCTATGGAGTAGTCGGGATGCTGTTTAAGATAGCCACGAATTAAGTGCCTCCCTGAATGATACACACCTGGGTGATAGTCAGGAGTATATTTCATATTACCTCTCTTTCTGGGCCTCACTGAATAATATACACCTGGTGGAGTGTCAGGATTCTATGTGGTATGGATTCTCATACATAATCTCTTTAAATAATGCACACATGGAGAATGATTAGGAGTCTATGTCACAGGGCTACTCATTCAGACAATCAGTGAATAACGCCCACATGTGGAGTAATAAGGAGTCTGCTTCATATGGCCACTCTTTCACAGCCTCTGCGTATTACACGCTTGTAATATAGTCTATAGTCTATTTCTTATGGCCACTCATTCAGACCCTCACCGAATAATGCACACAAGGTAAAAGGAGACTATTTTATATGGAATCTCATTCAGCACCTCACTGAATAATACACACGTGGGGAATAGTCTATTTAATATGAATAGTCTATTTTATATTCTATTTAATGTGAAAACCCATTATGAACCTCGCTGAATTATGTAGGCCTTGGAATCCTGAGGAGTCTATTTCCTATCGACCCTCTTTCCGAGTATAACAGAAAAATGAACACATGCAGAATTGTAAGGAGTAAATTTTGTATGGCCCCTCCATCAGAGCCTCATTGAATAATGTATACCTGGAGACAAATTTGGAGTCTCTTTCATATGGCCATTCATTCAGAGCATCAGTAAAGAATGCACACATGTGGAGTTACCAGGTGTCTATTTGCTTTGCACACAGATTCAGAAAATCAGTGAATAAAACACAGCTGTGGTATAGCCAGTAGTCTTTGTTATTTTTATATTATTTTTTTTCATTGTTATTGCATTTTAGGTTTTGGGGTACATGTGCAGAATGTGAAAGATAGTTGCATAGGTACACACATGGCAGTGTGGTTTGCTGCCTTCCTCCCCTTCACCCACACTTGGCATTTCTCCCCAGGCTATCCCTCCCCAGCACCCCCCCTGCTGTCCCTCCCTTATTCCCCTCAATAGACCCCAGTGTGTAGTACCCCCCTCCCTGTGTCCATGTGTTCTCATTTTTCTCACCCGCCTATGAGTGAGAATACGTGCTATTTCCTTTTCTGTTCTTGTGTTAGTTTGCTGAGAATGATGTTCTCCGGATTCATCCATGTCCTTACAAAGGACATAAACTCGTCTTTTTTTAAATTTTATTTTACGTTTTAATTTTTTAAATTTTTATTGCATTATATGTTTTGGGGTACACGTGCAGAACGTGCAAGATAGTTGCATAGGTACGCACATGGCAGTGTGTTTTGCTGCCTTCCTCTTCTTCACCCACACTTGGCATTTATCCCCAGGCTATCCCTCCCCAGCACCCCCGCTCTCCCTACCCCATACCCCCCAAAAGACCACAGTGTGTGGTAGACCCCCTCCCTTTATCGATCTGTTCTCATTTTTCTCACCCGCCTATGAGTGAGAATATGCGGTATTTCTTTTTCTGTTCTTGTGTCAGTTTGCTGAGAATGATGTTCTCCAGATTCATCCATGTCCTTACAAAGGACACAAACTCAACATTTTTGATTGCTGCATAATATTGCATGGTGTATATGTGCCACATTTTCCCAGTCCAGTCTATCATCGATGGGCATTTGGGTTGGTTCCAGTTCTTTGCTATTGTAAACAGTGCTGCAATGAACATTCGTGTGCATGTGTCATTGAAGTAGAACAATTTATAGTCCTTTGGATATATACCCAGTAATGGGATTGCTGGGTCAAATGGAATTTCTATTTCTAGGTCCTTGAGGAATCGCCACACTGTCTTCCACAATGGTTGCACTAATTTACACCCTCACCAACAGTGTAAGAGTGTTCCTATTTCTCCGCATCCTCTGCAGCATCAGTTGTCTCCAGATTTTTTAACGATCTCCATTCTAACTGGAGTGAGATGGTATCTCAATGTGGTTTTGATTTGCATCTCTCTAATGACTAGTGATGATGAGCATTTTTTCATGTGTTTGTTGGCCTCATGTATGTCTTCTTTCGTAAAGTGTCTGTTCAAGTTCTTTGCCCATTTTTGAATGGGTTTGTTTGTTTTTTTTTCTGTAAATCTGTATGAGTTCTTTGTAAATTCTGGATATCAGCCCTTTGTCAGATGGATAAACTGCGAAGATTTATTCCCAATCTGTTGGTTGCCAATTGACTCAAGTGACTGTTTCTTTTACTGTGCAAAAGCTGTGGAGTTTGATTAGGTCCCAATTGTCTATTTTGGCTTTTGTTGCCAATGCTTTTGGTGTTTTGGTCATGAAGTTCTTGCCTACTCCTATGTCCTGAATGGTTTTGCCTAGATTTTCTTCTAGGGTTTTTATGGTGCCAGGTCTTATGTTTAAGTCTTTAATCAATCTGGAGTTAATTTTAGTGTAAGGTGTCAGGAAGGGGTCCAGTTTCTGCTTTATGCACATGGCTAACCAGTTTTCCCAACACCATTTGTTAAACAGGGAATCCTTTCCCCATAGCTTGTTTTTGTCTGATTTATAAAGATTATATGGTTGTAGATATGTTGATTTGCCTCCAATGCATCTGTTCTGTTCCATTGGTCTATATCTCTGTTTTGGTAGCAGTGCCACGCTGTTTTGATTACTCTAGCCTTGTAGTATAATTTGAAGTCTGGTAGTGTGATGCCTCCCGCTGTGTTCTTTTCGCTTAGAATTGACTTGGCTATGCGGGCTCTTTTTTGGTTCCATATGATGTTCATGGTGGTTTTTTTCCAGTTTTGTGAGGAAATTCAATGGTAGCTTGAGAGGGATAGTGTTGATTCTGTAAATTACTTTGGGGAGTATAGCCATTTTCACGATATTGATTATTCCTAACCATGAACATGGAATGTTTCTCTATTTGTTTGTGTCCTCTCTTATTTTGTTGAGCAGGGTTTGTAGTTTTACTTGAAGAGGTCCCTTACGTTTTTTGTGAGTTGTATTCCTAGGTATTTTGTTCTCTTTGCAGCAATTGTGAATGGCAGTTCATTCTTGATTTGGTTCTCTTGAAGTCTGTTATTGGAGTATAGGAATGTTTGTAATTTTTGCACATTGATTTTATATTCTGAGACTTTGCTGAAGTTGTGTATCAGTTTCAGGAGTTTTTGGGCTGAGGTGATGGGGTCTTCTAGGTATACTATCATATCGCCTGCAAATAGAGGCAGTTTGGCTTCTTTTTTCCTATTTGAATACCCTTTATTTCTTTTTCTTGCCTGATTGCTCTGGCTAGAAATTCCAGTACTATGTTTAATAGGAGTGGTGAGAGAGGGCATCCTTGTCTAGTGCCGGATTTCAAAGGGAATGCTTCCAGTTTTTGCCCATTAAGTATGATACTGGCTGTTGGTTTGTCATATATAGCTTTTATTACTTTTTGATATGTTCCATCAATACCACATTTATTGAGAGTTTTTAGCATAAAGGGCTGTTGAATTTTGTCAAATGCCTTCTCTGCGTCAATTGAGATAATCATGTACTTTTGTTTTTTGTTCTGTTAATGTGGGGAATGACGTTTATAGACTTGTGTATGTTGAACCAGCCTTGCATCCCCGGGATGAATCGTACTTGATCATGATGGGTAAGTTTTTTAATGTGCTGTTGCAATCGGTTTGGCAGTATTTTATTGAAGATTTTTGCAACTATATTCATCATGGATATTGGCCTGAAGTTTTCTTTCCTTGTTGAGTCTCTGCCGGGTTTTGGTATCAGGATGATGTTGGTCTCATAAAATGATTTGGGAAGGGTTCTCTGTTTTTGAATTATTTGGAATAGTTTCAGAAAGAATGGTACCAGCTCCTCTTTGTGTGTCTGGCAGAATTCAGCTGTGAACTCGTCCTTACCAGGGCTATTTTTTGTGTGGTAGGCCCTTAATTGCTCCCTCAACTTCAGAACTTGTTGTTGGTCTCTTCATAGTTTTGGCTTCCTCCTGGTTTAGGCTTGGGAGGACACAGCTGTCCAGGAATTTATCCATTTCTTCGTGGTTTACCATTTTATGTGCATAGCGTTGTTTGTAGTATTCTCTGATGATGGTTTGAATTTCTGTGGAATCTGTGGTGATTTCCCCTTTATCATTTTTTGTTGCGTCTATTTGGTTGTTCTCTCTTTTCTTTTTTATCAGTCTGGCTAGTGGTCTGTCTATTTTGTTGATCTTTTCGAAAAACCAGCTCTTGGATTTATTGATTTTTTGAAGGGCTTTCTTGTCTCTATCTCCTTCAGTTCTGCTCTGATCTTAGTTATTTCTTGTCTTTGGCTAGGTTTGGAGCTTTTTTGATCTTGCTCCTCTAGCTCTTTCAATTTTGACGATAGGGTGTCAATTTTGAATCTCTCCACTCTTCTCATGTGTGCACTTATTGCTATACATTTTCCTCTACAGACTGCTTTAAATATGTCCCAGAGATTCTGGTACGTTTTGTCTTCATTCTCGTTGGTTTTGTAGAACTTCTTTGTTTCTGCCTTCATTTCATGGTTTATCCAATCAACATTCAAGATCCAGTTATTCAGTTTCCATGAAGCTGTGCGGTTCTGAGTTAGTTTCTGAATTCTGAGTTCCAACTTGATTGCACTATGGTCTGAGAGACTGTTTGTTATGATTTCAGTTGTTTTGCGTTTGCTGAGGAGTGCTTTACTTCCAATTATGTGGTCAATTTTGGAGTAGGTGTGATGTGGTACTGAGAAGAATGTATATTCTGTGGATTTGTGGTGGAGAGTTCTGTAAATGTCTATCATATTTGCTTGTTCCAGGTCTGAGTTCAAGTCCTGGATATCCTTGTTAATTTTCTGTCTGGTTGATCTGTCTGATATTGACAGTGGAGTGTTAAACTCTCCCACTATTATTATGTGGAAGTCTAAGTCTCTTTGTAAGTCATTACGAACTTGCCTTATATATCTGGGTGCTCCTTCATTGGGTCTATATATATTTGGAATTGTTAGCTCTTCTTGTTATATCGATCCTTTTACCATTATGTAATGACCTTCTTTGTCCCTTTTGATCTTTGTTGCATTAAAGTCTATTTTATCAGAGACAAGAATTGCAACTCCTGCTTTTTTTTGCTCTTCATTTGCTTGGTAAATCTCCCTCCATCACTTTATTTTGAGCCTTTGTGTATCCTTGCGTGTGAGGTGGGTTTCCTGGATACAGCACACTGATGGGTTTTGGTTTTATATCCAAGTTGCCAGTCTGTGTCTTTTGATTGGTGCATTTAGCCCATTTACATTTAGGGTTAATATTGTTATGTGTGAATTTGATACTGCCATTTTGATGTTAGCTGACTGTTTTGCCCATTGGTTCATGTAGATTCTTCATTTTGTTGATGCTCTTTAGCATTTGGTATGCTTTTAGGATGGCTGGTACTGGTTGTTCCTTTCTATGTGTAGTGCCTCTTTCAGGAGCTCTTGTAAAGCAGGCCTAGTGGTGAGAAAATCTTTGAGTACTTGCTTGTTCATGAATGATTTTATTTTTCCTTCACTTATGAAGCTCAGTTTGGCTGGATATAAAATTCTGGGTTGAAAGTTCTTTTCCTTAAGGATGTTGAATATTGGCCCCCACTCTCTTCTGGCTTGCAAGGTCTCTGCCGATAGATCTGCTGTGAGTCTGATGGGCTTCTTTTTGTGGGTGACCCGACCTTTCTCTCTGGCTGCCCTTAGCATTTTCTCCTTCATTTCAACCCTGGTGAATCTGATGATTATGTGCCGTGTGGTTGCTCTTTTTATGGAGTATGTTTGTGTCGTTCTCTGTATTTCCTGGAGTTGAGTATTGACCCGTCTTGCTAGCTTGGGCAAATTTTTCTGTATAATATCCTGAAGAGTGTTTTCCACCTTGGATTCATTCTTTTTATCACATTCTGGTACACCTATCAAATGTAGGTTGGGTCTCTTCAATTAGTCCCACATTTCTTGGAGGTTTTGTTTATTCCTTTTTGCGCTTTTTTCTTTAATCTTGGTTTCTCATTTTATTTCATTTAGTTGGTCTTCGACTTCTGATATCCTTTCTTCTGCTTGGTCAATTCGGCTGTTGAAACTTGTGCATGGTTTGCGAAGTTTTCGTGTTGTGTTTTTCAGCTCCTTCAATTCATTCATATTCCTCTCTAAGTTGTCCATTCTTGTTATCATTTCCTCGAATTTTTTTCTAATCTTTTTTCAAGGTTCTTAATTTCTTTCACTGATTTAGAACATGTTCTTTTAGCTCCCTGACGTTTTTCATTATCCACTTTCTGAAGTCTGATTCCGTCGTTTTGTCACACTCATTCTCCGTCCAGCTTTGTTTCCTTGCTGGTGAGGATTTTTGGTCCTTTGTAGGAGGTGAGGTGTTTTGGTTTCGGGTGTTTTCCTTCTTTTTGCGCTGGTTTCTTTCCATCTTTATTGATTTATTCACCTGTCGTCTTAGTAGTTGCTGATTTTTCAATTGGGTCTTTGAGTGGACGCCCAGATTGTTGATGATAATGTATTTCTGTTACTTAGTTTTCCTTTTAATGGTCTAGCCCCTCTCCTGTACGAGTACTGAGGTTCACTCCAGGCCCTGCTTGTCTGTGGTACACCTGTAGCAGCTGTAGAACAGTGAGGGATACTACTAGTTTCTTCTTCTGCTATCTTTTTTCCAGAATGATGACCACCATATGTCAGCCTGATTAGTCTTTTTGGGGGGTGACTCTTTGGATATACAGGGGTCAGGAAGTTGCTTGAGGAGACCACCTTTGCTTTATAGGATCTCCAGTGTTGAGCTGTGAGCTCCATTGTTCATTTAGGGATGTTGGGAGGATATATTTATGTCTGCTGCAACAGAACTCATACAACCCCCCCTTTTTTCCCCTTAGATGCTCTGTCTCAGGGAGTTGGGGCTTTCTTTATGAGTATCTGTTGCACTGTCCTGCTCTGCTAGGTGGCAGTCTATTCACTATTTGCCTGCTTGGGCTCCACCCTGCTAGCATGGGTCTGCCCTGCTGCAGCGGGCTGCATTCTGCTGTGGTGTGCTCCGCCCTCTTGTTGGAGTCTCTCTGTTATGGCAGGTTCCCTCAGCAATGGCAGTCTGCATTAGCCCTGGGCTGTACTTCAGTAGGGGCGGATTGCATCTGTAGTGGTGGACGCCCCTTCCCCACCAGGATGCACTGTCCTAGATGCCAGCAGCAAGATTCTCAGCCCCAAGTTCCTCCAGTCGCCACCCTGCTTGTCCCCATGAGGGTGTGACCCGCTGTGCTCGATCACTCAGCTCCCTGCCTCAGAGTCTGTCCTCTCTCTCTCGCTTCCTCTCCCCAAGCTAAACGGTCAACTCTCTCACTGGTGCCCCAGTAGCATGCCAATAGGGCACTGGGATCCATGCGATCTCCCATGCCACTGCCCACTGCACTAGCTCAGATCACGTTTCCCAGGAATATCCTGGTCTGGCTCATTGTCCAAGTCCCGTTCAGTCAGGTGGACATGCCAATCTGCCCTTCCAAATCTCAGATTGCCAGTTTAACAGGGCACCCAGACCAGTGAGTTTTGTGCCATGTGCTGCTGTGCTGTGGCGCTGGCCCAGCCCAAACGGCTGCACAAGCCAGCTGCTCAAGCATCCCATGTCTCTCCCACGCCTGGGACTTTCAGCATTCTGTGTGCAAAAAAGGACCGTGTGAGAATGAGGCTAAAACTCACCCTCTGCACCTTCACTGAGAGCTGCAATCCTGAGTCTCCTCTACGACGCCCTACAGCATAATTTTAAACAAGGCAATTGGCAGAAAGGCAAATCCAGACAAGGCAAGGGAAGCAAAGGCAAGAAAAACAATTTTAGGCAAGGCAATTCCAGCTAAGGCAAGACAAGGCAACTCCAGGCAAGGCAATTCCAGTCAAGTCAAGGTAACACAACGCAATCCAAGGCAATTCTAGGCAAGTCAACTTCAGGCAAGAAAAGGCAAGACAAGACAATTCAAAAAAAGGCAACTCCAGTCAAGGCAAGGTAAGACAAGGCAATTCCACGCAAGGCTATTCCAGGGAAGGCAAGGCAGAACAATTCCAGCCAAGGAAAAGCAAGTCAAGGCAAGGCAGGGCAATGCAAGGCAATACCAAGCAAGTAAATTCTAGGTAAGGCAAGGCAAGCTAATTCCAGGCAAGGCAATTATAGGCTAGGCAAAACAAGGGAAGGCAAGAAAATGCAGTGCAATTCTAGGCAAGGCAGAGCGAGGCAATTACAGGGCTTTTTTAGGCAAGGCAAGGCATTACAAGGTAATTTTAGAAAAGTCAATTTTTGGCATGGCACAGCAAGGCAAGGCAAGGCAAAAAGAGGCAATTCCAGGCAAGGCAATCCCAGGGAAAGCAATGCAAGACAAGGCAATTCCAGACTAGGAAATACCAGGCAAAGCAAAACAAGGCAACCCAAGGCAAAGCAAGACAATTCCAGGCAAGGCAATCCAATGCAAGGAAAGGCAAGATAATGCAAGGCAATTGCGGGAAAGTCAATTACATGCAATTCAAGGCAATGCAAATCCAGGCAAGGCAAATTTAGGCAAGGCAAGGCAAGGCAAGGCAAGGCAATTGCAGAAAAGGCAATTCCAGGCCAGGCTATTTCAGGCAAAACAAGGCAAGGCAAGGCAATTCCAGGCAAGGCAATTCTAGATAATGTAATTTTAGGGAAGTCAAGGAAAGGCAATTTGAGACAATGTAATCCCAGGGAATGCAAGGCAAGGCAAGGCAATGTAATTCTAGGCAAGGCAATTTCAGGCAAGGCAAAGCAATGTAAGGCAAGAAAATTTCAGTCAAGGCAAGGTAAGGTAACGCAAGTTAAAAAAAATTCCAGTTGAGGAAAATCAAGGCAAGGCAATTTGAAACAATGCAATTCCAATAAAGGCAAGGCAAGGCAATTCCAGGCAAGGCTACTCGAGAGAAGGCAAGGCAGGATAATTTTAGTCAGGGAAACAGAAAGCAAAGCAAGTCAATGCAATGCAAGGCAAATCCAAGCAAGAAAATTTCAGGCAAGAAAAGGCAAGGCAATTCCAGGAAAGGCAATTCTAGGCTAGGCAAGGCAAGGCAAAGGAAGGCAGTGCAATTCTAGGCAAGGCAATTGCAGGCAAGGCAGGAAAAGGAAATGTAGGGCAATTCCAGGCAAGGCTCTTTTTGGCAAGGCAAGTCAACGCAAGGCAATTCTAGAAAAGTCAATTTTAGGCATGGCAAGCCAAGGGAAGGCCAGGAGAGGGAATTCCAGGCAAGGCAGTTCCAGGCAAGGCAAGGCAATACAAGGCAATTCTAGGCAAGACAATTCGAGATGAGGAAAGGCAAGGCAAGGCAAATCGAAGCAATGCCATTCCAGTCAATTCAAGGCAAGAAAGGCAATTCCACACGAGGCTATTCCAGGGAAGGCAAGGCGAGGCAATTCCAGGCAATGAAAAGCAAGGCAATGAGAGGCAATTCCAGGTAAGGCAAAACAAGACAATGTCAGGCAAGGAAATTTTTTATCAAGGCAAGGCAATGCAAGACAAGACAATGACAGGCATGGCAATTACAGGCAAGGAAAGGCAAGTGAAAATAAAGCTATTCAATGCAATTTCAGGCAAGGCCATTTCAGGCAACACAAAGCCAGACAAGGCAGATCAATTCTAAACAAGGCAATTTTACGCAAGCCAAGGCATGGCAATCCCAGAAAAGGCAATTTCAGGCAAGGCAAAACAAGGCAAGTCAGGCCAATTTCAGGTAAGGTAATTCAAGGTAAGGAAAAGCAAGAAAAAGCATGGCAATCTCAAGCAAAGTAATTCGAGGCAAGGCAAGGCAGGAAAATTCCAAGCAAGGCAATTCGAGGCGAGGCAAGGAAATGTAAAAAAGGGAAATTCCAGGCAAAGTGATTTCAGGCAAGGCAAGTCAAAACAAATAAAGGTAAGACAACTCCAGACAAGGCAATTCCAGGCAAGGCAATAAAAGGCAATTCCTGGTAAGGCAAGGTAAGGTAAGGCAATGAAATTTTTGGCAAGGCAAAACAAAACAAGGCAATTCCAGATGAGGCAAGTCAATAAGGGCAATTCCAAGTAGGGCAATTTTAGCCAGAGAAATTTCAGACAAGGAAACGCAAGGCAATTGTACACATGGAAATTTCAGGCTAGGCAAGGCAAGCCAAAACAAGACAACTTAAGACAGGGCAGTTCTAGGCTAGGCAAGGCAAGGCAATGCAAAAAAATTTCAGCATGGCAAGAATATTTCAGGCATGGCTATTTCAGGAAAAGAAAGGCATGGCAATACCAGGCAAAAGCATTCCATACAAGACAGGCCAATTCCAGGCAAGGCAATTTGAGGTTAAAAAAAAGCAAGAAAATAGAGGGAAACTCCAGAAAAATCAATTTGAGCCACAGCAAGTCAGGAAAATTTCAAACATGGCAATTTGAGGCAAGGCAAGGCAAGGCAAAAATGGGAAATTCAAGGTGAGGCTATTTGAGGCAAGGGAAGGAAAGGAAATTCCAGGCAAGGCAAGGCAAGACAAGGCAAGGCAATTCAAGGCAACGTAATTCTGGACAAGGCAAGGCAGGGAAATTTCAGGCTAGGCAATTCCAGGCAAGGCAAGGCAATTCCAGGAAAGGCAATTTCAGGCAAGTACAGGAAAGTCAAGGCAATTCCAGGCAATGCAAGGTAAGCCAAGGCAAGACATGGCAATTCCAGGAAAGGCAAGACAAGGCAAGGCAAGGAATGGGAATTCCAGGAAAGGAAATGGCAAGGCAAGGCAAGGCAAGGAAATAAATGGCAAGGCAAGGCAAGGAAAGACAACCTAAGGCAAGAGAAGGCAAGACAAGGCAAATCCAAGCAAAACACTTTCAGACAAGGCAAGGCAAGGCAAGGCAAACCCAGACTAGGCAATTGCAGGAAAGAAAATTCCAGGTAAGGCAATTTCAAGCAAGGCAAAGCAAGGAAAAGCAATTCCAGGCAAAACAAGATATGGCAAGGCAAGCCATAAAAATTTCAGGCATGGCAATTCCAGGCAAGGCAAGGCAATTTCAGGAAAGGCAATTTCAGGCAAGGACAGGAAAGTCAAAGCAATTCCATACAAGGTATGGCAAAAAAAGGCAATTCCAGGCAAGGCAAGGGAAGTCAATACAAGGCAATTCCAGCCGAGGAAAGACAAGGCAGGGCAATTTCAAGCAGTGTAATTTCAGGCAAGGCAAGGCAAGACAAGGCACAGCAGTTTCAGGCAGGGAAATTTCAGACAAGAAAAACAAAGCAATTCTAGGCATGGCAATTCCAGCCAAGGAAACGCAAGCCAAGGCAAGATAATTTTGGATGGGGCAATTCCAGGCTAGGCAAGGCAAGGCAATGCAAGAAAACTCCTGGAAAGGCAAGAAAATTTCAGGCACGGCAATTTCCAGCAAGGCAAGGCATGGCAATATCAGGCAAGGGAATTCCAGGCAAGGCAAAACAATGCAATGCAAGCCAACTCCAGGCAAGGCCATTCGATGTAAGAAAAGGCAAGGCAAAGCAGGAAGCTTCAGAAAAGGCAAATCGAGCCAAGACAAGGCAGGGAAATTACCGACAAGGCAATTTGAGGCAAGGAAAGGCAAAGCAAAAAAGGCAATTCCAGGCAAGATTATTTGAAGCAAGGCAAGGCAAGGCAAGGCAAGGCAATTCCAGGCAAGGTAATTCAAGGCAAGGCACAAAAAGGCAATTTAGGGCAAGAGAATCCCAGGCAAGGCAAGGTAAGGCAAGGCAATGCAATTTTAGGCAAGGCAATTTCAGGCAAGGCATGCAATGTTAGGCAAGAAAATTCCAGTCAAGGCAAGCTAAGGCAATGCAAAACAAGGCAGTTCTAGGCAATGCAAAACAAGGCAGTTCTAGGCAAGGCAATTCCAGGTGAGTAAAGACAAGGCAGGGAAATTCAAAACAAGGCAACTCCAGTCAAGACAGGTCATAAAAAGGCAATTCCAGGCAAGTCTATTTCAGGGAAGGCAAGGCATGGCAATTCCTGGCAAGGAAACGCAAGGCAAGGCAAGGCAATGCAATGCAATGCAAGAAGATTTCAAGGAAGAAAATTTCAGGCAAGGCAAGGCAAGGAAATTTCAGGCAAGGCAATTTCTGAAAATGCAAGGCAGAGCAATTTCAAGCAAGGCAATTGCTAAAAATCCAATTCTATGCTAGGCAAGACAAGGCAGAGAAAGGCGATTTCAGGAAAGTTAATTTTAGATAAGGCAAGGCAAGGCAAGGCAAGGCAATTTTAGGGAAGGCAACTGCAGGCAATGCCAGCTCAGGCAATTCCAGGCAAGGCAATTTCAAGCAAGGAAATTTCAGAAAAATTAAGGCAAGAGAAGGCAGGGAAAGGTTATCCCAGGTAAGGCAATTCCAGGTAAGGCAAGGCAATGCAATTTCAGGAAATGCAACCTCAGACAAGGCGAGGCAAGGCAAGCCCAGGCAAGGCAATTCCACTCAAGGCAAGAAAACGCAGGGCAAGGTATTTCCAAACAACGCAAGGCATGGCAAGGCTATTCCAGGCAAGGCAATTTCAGGCTTTGCAACACAAGTAAAGGCAAAAAAACTCTAGGTAAGGAAATTCCAGGCAAGGCAAAAATAGGGAAGTCAAAAAATACCAGGTAAGGAAATTTCAGGAAAGGCAAGTTAAGACAAAGTAATTTAAGGCAAGGCAATTTCAGGCAAGAAAGGAAAAGAAAAAAAGGCAAGTCAAGGAAAGGCAGAACACTTCTAAGCTAGGCAATTTCAGGCAAAACAGGGCAAAAGTTTGAAGGGCTATTCCAGGCAAATCTTTTTTTCAGCAAGGCAAGGCAATGCAAAGCAATTTCAACAAAGTCGATTTTAGGCACGGTAAGACAAGGCAAGGCAAGGCAATTCCAGGAAAGTTAAGGCAAAGTAGGGCAATTTCAGGCAGGGCAACTTTAGGCAATGCAAGGCTAGGCAGGGCAATTCCAGGCAAGGAAATTCCAGACAAGGCAAAACAAAACAAGGCAAGCCAAGGCAAGGCAATTCTAGACTGGAAAATTCCAGGCTAGGCAAGGAAAGGCAATGAAAAACAATTTCCATCAAGGCATAAAAATTTCAATCAAGGCAATTTCAAACAAGGCAAGGCAAGGAAATTCCAGGATAGGAAAAGCAAGACAAGGCAGGGCAATTCTAGGCAAGGCAATTCCAGGCAAGGCAAGGCCTGGAAACTTCAGAAAAGGAAATTCCAGGCAAGACAAAACATGGCAACACAGGCCAATTTCAGGCAAGGTAATTCTAGGTAAGAAAAGCAAGGCAAAACAGCGCAATTACAGGCAAAACAATTCGAAGAAAGACAAGGAAGAGAAATTCAAAATGAGGCAATTTGAGGAAAGGCAAAGAAATGCAAAAAAGGACAATTCCAGGCAAGACAATTTCAGGCAAGGCAAGGCAAGGCAATTAAAGGCAAGACAACTCCGGACAAGGTAATTCCAGGCAAGGCAAGGAAAGGCAATTCCAGGCAAGGCAAGGTAAAGCAAGGATATGTAATTATAGGCAAGGCAATTCCAGGCAAGGAAAGGCAAGTCAAAACAAGACAAATCCATGCATGGAAAGGCAAGGCAGGGCAATTTCAGGCAGGTCAATTTCCTGCAAGGCAAGACAAGGCAGGGCAGTTTCAGATAAAAAAATGCAAGGAAATTCCAGGAAGGCAACTCCAGGCAAGACAAGGCAAGACAAGGAAAGGCAATTCCAGACTGGGCAATTCCAGGTTAGGCATGGAAAGGAAATGAAAAAGAATTTCCACCAAGGCGTGGAAATTTCAATCAAGGCAATGTCAGACAAGGCAAGGCAAGGCAATTTCAGGCAAGGCAATTCCAGTCTAGGATAAGCAAGGCAAGTCAATATTAGGCAAGGCAATTCCAGGCAAAGCAAAACAGGGCAAGGCAGGCCAATTTCAGGCGAGGTAATCCTAGGTAAGAAAAGGCAAGGCAAAGCAGTGCTAGTCGAGGCAAAACAATTTGAAGAAAGGCAAGAAAGGAAAATTCCAAATGAGGCAATTTGAGGAAAGGCAAAGAAAAGCAAAAAAGGACAATTCCAGGCAAGGCGATTTCAGGCAAGGCAAGAGGCAATTAAAGGCAAGACAACTCCAGATAAGGTAATTCCAGGCAAGGCAAGGTAAGGTAAGAAAATGTAATTCTAGGCAAGGCAATTCCAGGCAAGGAAAAGAAAGTAAAAACAAGGCAAATTGACACATGGCAAGGCAAGGCAAGGCAGGGCAATTTCAGACAAAAAAAGGCAAAGAGATTCTAGGCAAGGCAACTCCAGGCAAGACAAGGCAAGCCAAAGCAAGGCAATTTCAGACTGGGCAATTCCAGGCTAGGCAGGAAATGCAATGCAAGAAAACTCCCAGAACAAAAAGAAAATTTCAGGCATGGCAATTTTAGGCAAGGCAAGGCAGGCCAATTCCATACAAGGCAATTCTTGGTTAGGAAAGGCAAGTCAAAGCAGGGAATCTCTGTCAAGACAATTTGAGGCAATGCAAGGTAGAGAAATTCCAAATAAGGCAATTCGAGGCAAGGCAAGGCAAGACAAGAGAGGGCAATTCCAGGCAAAGCTATATCAGTCAAGGCAAGGCAAGGCAACATAAGGCAAGGAAATTCTAGGCAAGTAAATTGCAGGTGAGGAAAGGCAAGGCAAGGCAATTCAAAGCAAGGCAATTCCAGTCAAGGCAAGGCAAGACAAGGCAATTCCACGAAAGACTATTTCAGGAAAAAAAGGCAGGACAATTCCAGGCAAGGCAATTCAAGGCAATTCCAGGCAAGGCAAATCCAGAAGAGGCAAGGTAAGACAATTTCAGGAAAGGCAATTCTAGTCAAGGCAAGGCAAGCTAGGTAAGGCAAGTCAAGGCAAGCCAATGACATGCAAGGCAATTACAGGGAAGGCAAGGTAAGGGAAGGCAAGGCAAGGAAATGCAAGTTTAGGCAAGGCAATTGTGGGAAAGGCAATACCAGGCAAGGCAAAACAAGAAAAGACAAAGAATGAAAACTTTAGGGAATGCAGTTTTATGTTAGGCAAGACAAGGCAATTCCAGGGAAGACAACTTCAGGAAATGCAAGGCATGGCAATTTTGGGCAAGAAAATTGCTGGAAAGGCAATTCCAGAAAAATTAAGGCATGAGAAGGCAGGGAAACTTAATCGCAGGCAAGGCAATTTCAGGTATGGCAAGACAATTTCAGGGAAGAAAACTACAGACAATGCAGGGTGAGGTAATTGCAATCAAGGCATGGCAAGGCCAGTCTGTTCCAGGCAATGCAATTTCAGGCAATGCAAGGCAAGTCAAGATAAAAAAAATTCCAGGTACAGAAATTCAAGAAAAGGCAAGGCAAGGGAAGGACATTCCAGGCAAGGCAATTTCAGGCAAAGCAAGGCAATGCAATGCAAGGCAATTCCATGCAAGGCAATTTCAGGCAAGGCAATGCATGGCAAGGCAAGTAAGGAAAGGCAGGGCAATTCTAAGCTGCGCAATTCCAGGAAAGGCAATGCAAGTGTATGTAGGGAGATTTCAGGCAAGGCTTTTTTAGGCATGGAAAAGCAAAGCAAGGCAATTTCAGAAAAGTATATTTTAGGCACGACAAGGCAATGCAAGGCAAGAAAATTCCAGAAAAGGCAAGGCAGGGCAATTCCAGGAAGGGAAATTTTAGGCAAGGCAAAGCAAGGCAGGGCAATTCCAGGCAGGGAATTTCTGGAGAAGGCAAGGCAAGGCAAGGAAATTCTGGGCAAAGCAATTCCAGCAAGGCAAGGCAAGCCAAGGCAAGAAAATTTCTGACAGGGCAATTCCAGGCTAGACAAGGCAAGGCAATTCCATACAGGGTATTTTCAGGCAAGGCAATGAAAGGCAACTCGAGGCAAGACAATTCCACTGAAGGCAAGGTAATGCAATTCCAGTCAAGGCAAGGCAAGACAAGGCAGAGAAAAACAATTCCAGGCAAAGCAGTTCCATCTAAGAAAAGTTAAGGCAGTTCCAGCTAAGAAAATGTAAGGCAATTCCAGGCAAGGCAATTCCAGTCAAGGCAAGGCAATGCAAGGCAAGGAAATTCTAGGCAAGGCAATTCCATGTGAGGAAATGCAAGGCAAGGCAATTTGAAACATGGCAGCTCCATGCAAGGCAAGGTATGACAAGGAAAGTACAAGCAAGGCTATTCCATGGAAGGCAAAGCAGGGTAATTACAGGCAAGAAAAAGCAAGGGAAAAGGCAAGGCAATTCAAGGCAATTTCAAGCAAGAAAATTTTAGGCATGGCAAGGCAAGGCCATACCAGTCTAGGCAAAGCAAGGCAATGGAAGGCAGCGCAATTCTAAGCAAGGCAATTCCAGGCAAGGCAGGGCAAGGCAATATAGGGCAATTCCAGGCAAGGCTCTTTTAGGTAAGAAAAAGTAACGCAAGGCAATATAGGAAAAGTCAATTTTAGGCACAGCAAGGCAAGACAAGGCAAGAAGAGTCAATTCCAGGAAGGCAACTCCAGGTACAGCAAGACAAGGCAAGTTCAGGCTAGGCAATTTCAGGCAAGGCAAGGCAAGGCAAGACAATTTCAGGCAAGAGAAGTTCAGGCTAGGCAATTCCAGGCAAGACATTTTCAGGCAAGAAAATTTTAGGCAAGGCAATCCCATGCAAGGAAATGCAAGGCAAGGCAAGGCAATACGGGGAAAGTCAATTCCAGGCAAGGAAAACAAGGCAGTGCAATTCCAGGTAGAAAAATGTTAGGCAAGCAAATGCAAGGAGGTCAGTTTCTGGCAAGAGAAGGCAAGGCAAGGCAATTATAGGCAAGGTAATTCCAGAAAAGGCAAGGCAAACCAAGGCAAAACAATCCCAGGCAAGGCAATTCCAGGCTGGGTTAAAAAAAGCAAACAAATTTTAGGCAAGGCTACTCAATACCAGGCAAGGCAAGAAAAGGCAAGGCAAAAATGTCAAGGCAAAGAAAGGTAAGGTAATTCCAGGTAAGGAAATTTTAGGCAAGGCAATTCTAGGAAAGGCAAGGCAGGGAAAGGCAAGGCAAGGCAAGACAATAAAAGACAAGGCAAATTCAGGCAAGGCTTTTCCAAGCAAGGCAAGGCAAGGGAAGAAAATACCAGGCTAGGCAATTGCAGGAAAGGCAATTCCAGGAAAGGCAAGTCAAGATAAGGTAATTTCAGGCAAGGCAATTCCATGTAAGGCAAGACAGTGAAATTCCAGAGAATGCAAATCCAGACAAGGCAAGGCAAGTCAATTCCAGGTAAGGCATTTCCAGGCAAATTAATCCCATGCAAAAAAGGCAAGGCAATTCAAGGCAATTGCAAGAAAGTAAATTTCAGGCAAGGAAAAGCAAGGCAAATCCAGGCAAAAGAAGGCAAAGAAATTAAAGGCAAGTCAATTGCAAGAAAGGCAATTTCAGGCAAGGCAAGGCAATTTCAGGCAAGGCAAGGCAAGCCAAGGAGAGGCAATTCCAGGCAAGGTAATTCCAGGCAAGGCAAAGCAATTCGAGACAAAGCAATTTTAGGGAAGGCAAAGTAAAACAAGGCAATGTAATTCTAGGCAAGGCAATTCCAGGCAAGGCAACGCAGTATCAGGCAAGGCAATTTCAGTTAAGGCAATTTTTGGCAATTTCAGGCAGGGTAATACTAGGCTTAACAAGACAAGGCAAGGCAAGACAAATTCAGTCAACATAAGGCAAGACAAGGCAATTCCAGGCAAGGCTATTACAAGAAAGACAAGGCAGGACAATTCAAGGCAAAAAAAAGCAAGACAGGGCAATGCAATGCAAGACAATTCCAAGCAAGAACATTTCAGGCAAAGCAAGGCAAGGTAATTCCAGGCAAGGCAATTCTAGGCTAGGCAATACAAGGCAATGTAGGGCAAATGCAGGCAAGGCTCTTTTAGGCAAGGCAAGGCAATGCAAGGCAATTTTAGAAAAGTCAATTTTAGTCACGGCAAGACAAAGAAAAGCAAGAAGAGACAATTTCAGGCAAGGAAATTCCAGGTAATGCAAGGCAACGCAAGGCAAGGCAATTTCAGGCAAGAAAATTTCAGGAAAAGCAATCCCATGCAAGGAACGGCAAGGCAAATCCAGGCAAGGCAATTGCATAAACAAAAATTCCAGGCAAGGCAATGCAAGGCAATTCCAGGCAAGGCAAGGTAAGGCAAGTCAAGGCAAGGCAACTCCAGACAAGGTAATTCCAGGCAAGGCAAAAAAGAAAATTCGAATCAAGGCAATTCCTGGGAAGCTAAGGTAAAACAAGGCAATGCAATTCTAGGCACGGCAATTCCCAGCAATGCAAGGCAATGTAAGGCAAGGCAATTCCAGTCAAGGCAATTTTTGGCAATACAAGGCAGGGAAATTCCAGGGAAGGCAATTCTAGGCTTGGCAAGGTAAGGCAAGGCAAGGCAACTCCAGTCAATGCAAGGCAAGACAAGAAAATTTTAGGCAAGGCTATTGCAGGGAAGGCAAGGCGGAGCAATTTCAGGCAAGAAAAACAAGGCAAGGCAAGGCAATGCAATGCAAGGCAATTTCAAGCAAGAAAATTCCAGGCAAAGCAAGGCAAGGCAATTCCAGGCAAGAAAATTCTAGGCTAGGCAAGGCAAGGCAACATAGGAAAAATTCAGGCAAGGCTCTTTTAGGCAAGGCAAGACAACACAAGGCAATTTCAGAAAAGTCAAGTTTAGGCATGGCAAGGCAAGGCAAGAAAAGTCAATTCCAGGCAAGAAAATTTCAGGCAAGGCAAGGCAAAGACTTTTCACGCTAGGCAATTCCAGGTAATGCAAGGCAACGCAAGGCAAGTCAAGGAAATTCGAATCCAAGCAATTATAGTCAAGGCAAGGCAAGACAAGGAAACTCAACGCAAGGCTATTCCAGGGTAGGCAAGGCAGGGCAATTCCAGGCAAGAAAAAGCAAGAAAATTCCAGATAAGGCAATTCAAGGTAAGGCAAGTTAAGAGAATTCCAGACAAGGAAATTCTAGGCAAGGAAAGACAAATCAATGCCAGGTAAGTCAATTCAAGGCAAGGCAAGGGAAAGAAAGGCAAGGCAAGGAAAGGCAATGCAATTCTAGGCAAGGCAATTGCAGAAAAAGCAATTCCAGGCAAAGCCAGGCAAGTCAAGGCAGAGAAAGGCAATTCCCAGCAATTTTAGGTAAGGCAAAGCAAAGAAATTCCAGAAAAGGCTATCCAGATAATGAAAGGCAGGGCAATTCCAGGCAAGCGAATTGCTGGAAAAAATATTTCAGAAAAACTAAGGCAAGAGAAGGCACGGAAAGGAAATCCCAGGCAAGGCAATTTCAGGTACAGCAAGGCAAAGCAATTCCAGGGAAGGCAAAATTAGACAAGGCAAGGCAAGGTAATTTCAGGCAAGTCTATTTCAGGCAAGGCAAGAAAACGCAGGGCAAAGCAATTCCAATTGAGGCAAGGTTATTACAGGCAAGGCAATTTAAGGCAAGGTAATGCAATTCTAGAAAAGGCAATTCGAGGCAAGGCAAGGCAATTCAAGGCAATTCAAGGCAAGCCAATTTCAGGAAAGACAATTTCTGGCAATGCAAGGCAAGGCAATTCCAGACAAGGCAATTTCCAGAAAGGAAACTCCAGAAAAGGCAAGGCAATACAAGACACGGAAAGGTATTTCCAGGAAACAAAATTTTAGCTAAGTCAAGGCAAGACAATTCCAGGCAAGGCAATTCCAGAGAAGGCAAGACAAGGCAATGCAAGGCAAGGCAATTCTAGGCAAGGCAATTTCAGGTGAGGAAAGGCAAGACAAGGCCATTCGAAGCAAGGCAATTCCAGTCAAGACAAGGCAAGACAAGTCAATTTTATGCAAAGGTATTCCAGGGAAGGCAATGCAGAACAATTTCAGGTAAGTCAAGGCAAGACAATTCCAGGCAAAAAAATTCTAGGCAAGGCAAGACAAGACAAAAAATTTCAGGCACGGCAAGACAAGACAAGACATCTCTAGACAAGGTAATTCCAGGCAAGGAAAGAAAAGGCAATTTCTGGCAAGGCAAGGTAAGGTAAAAAAATGCAATTATTGGTAAGGAAATTTGATGCAAGAAAAGACAAGGCAAAACAAGACAATTCCAGGCAAGGCAACCAAGACGAGGCCATTCCAGGGAGGGCAATTTCAAGTAAGGCAAGACAAGGCAGGGAAATTCCAGGCAGCAGAATTTCAGACAATAAAAAGCAAGGAAATTCTAGGCAAGGCAACTCCAGGCAAGAAAAAGGAAGCCAAAAAAAGGCAATTCCAGACAGGAAAATTCCAGACTAGGCAAGGCAAGGAAAAGAAATTTCAGGCAAGGCAACTCCAGGCAAGGCAATCCCATGAAAGGAAAAGCAAGGCAATGCAAGGCAATTTCAGAAAAGTTAATTCCAGACAAGGAAAGGCAAGGTAATTTAAGGCAATTCTGGGAAAGTCTATTCCATGCAAGGCAACCCAAGGCAATTCCAGGCAAGGCAATGCAAGGCACTGCAATTCCAAGCTAATAAATTTTAAGCAAGGTAATGCAAGACACGTCAGTTCCTGGCAAGGCCTTGGAAGACAATTATAAACAAGACAATTTTAGGCAAGAAAAGGCAAGCCATGATAAAACAATTCCAGGCAGGACAATTCCAGGCTAGAAATAGCAAGGCAACATAAAAAAAATCAGGCAAGGCAAGAAAAGGCAAGAAAAAGAAAGTCAAGTCAATCAAAGGCAAGGCAATTCCAGGCAAGGCAATTCTAGGCAAGGCAAGGCAAGGCAATGCAATATTAGACAAGACAAGGAAAATCCAGGCAAGGCAGTTTCAGGCTAGGCAATTGTAGGAGAGTCAATTCCAGGCAAGGTAAGGCAAGACAAGGCAATTCCAGGCAAGACAATTCCACCTATGGCAACGCAGGGCAATTCCAGGAAAAACAAATTCAGATAAGGCAAGGCAAGGCAAGGCAATTTCAGGGAAGGCAACTCCAGGCAAGGCAAGGCAAGACAATTACAGGCTAGGCAATTCCAGGAAATGCCAGAAAAGTCAAGGCAATTCCAGGCAAGGCAAGGCAAGGCAAGCTCAAAAAAAAATTCCTGGCAAGGCAAGTCAATGCAAGGCACTTCCAGGCAAGAAAATTTCAGGCAAGGCTAGGCAAGGAAATTGCAGGCAAGGAAAATCCAGGCAAGGCAAGGCAAGAAAATTTCAGGCACAGCAAGGTAAGTCAGGGCAATTTCAGGCAAGGCAAATTCAGGCAAGACAAGGCAAGGCAGGGCAATTCCAGGTAGGGCAATTAAAGACAATGCAAGGCAAGGCAAGACAATTCTAGAAAAGGCAATTCCAGGCAAGGCAAGGAAAGCCAAAGAATGGCAATTCCAGACGTAGCAATTCCAGGCTAAACAAGTAAATGCAATGCAAGAAATTTTTCAGCAAGGCAAAACAATTCTAGGCAAGGAAATTTAAGGCGATGCAAAACAAGGCAAGGCAGGCCAATTCCAGTCAAGGCAATTCGAGGTAAGAAAAGGCAAGGCAAAGCAGGGCAATTTAAGGCAAGGCAATTCGAGACAAGTCAAGGCAGGAAAATTTTAAGCAAGGCAATTTGAGGCAAGGGAAGGCAAGGCAAAAAAGGCAATTCCAGGCAAGGTGATTTCAGGCAAGGCACAGCAAGGCAATTCCATGCAAGGCAAGACAAGACAAGGTGAGGCAATTCCAGACAAGGAAATTCCAGGCAAGGCAAGAAAAGGCAATTCTAGCAAGGCAATTCCAGGGAATGCAAGGTAAGGCAAAGAAATACAATTATAGGCAAGGCAATTCCAGTCAAGGAAAGGCAATTCAAGGCAAGGCAATTGCCAGTAAGGCAATTCCAGGAAAGGCAAGGCAAGACAAGGCAGGAAAATGTATTTCCAGGCAAGGCAATTTTAGCTAAGGCAAGGCAAGACAATTCCAGGCAAGCAATTGTATTCAAGGCAAGGCAAGGCAAGGCAAGTCAATTCAAGACAAGGCAATCCTAGGCGAGTTAATTCCAGGTTAGGAAAGGCAAGGCAAGGCAATTCAAAGCAAGGCAATTACAGTAAAAGCAAGACAAGACAAAGCAATTTTAGGCAAGGCTATTTCAGGGAAGGTAAGCCAGGGCAATTCCAGGGATGGAAAAGAAAGGCAAGACAAGGCAATGCAATTCAATGCAAGGCAATTCCAAGCAAGAAAATTTCAAAAAGGCAAAGCAATTAAATTACAGGCAAGGTAATTCTAGGCAAGGCAAGGCAAGGGAAGGCAGTGCAATGCTAGGCAAGGCAATTGCAGTCAAGGCAGGGTAAGGTAATGGAGGACAATTCCAGGCAAGGCTCTTTTAGGCAAGGCAAGGCAACGCAACGCAAGACAATTTCAGAAAAGTAAATTTTAGGCATGGAAAGGCATGGCACGTAAAGGCATGGCAAGGCAAGGCAAAAAGATGCAATTCCAGGCAAAGCAATGCTAGGCAAGGAGAGGCAAAGCAAGGCAAGGAAAAGCAAGAAAAGGCAAGACAGGAAAAATTCAGGCAAGGCAGTTCTACTCAAGGCAAGGCAAGGGAAGGCAATTCCAGGCTAGGCAATTGCAGGTAAAACTATTCCAGGCAAGGCAAGACAAGGCAATTTTAGGCAAGGCAATTTCATGTAAGGCAATGCAGTGTAATTTCAAGAAAGTCAAATCCAGGCAAGGCAAGGCAAATCCAGGCAAGGAAAGGCAAGGCAATTCCATGCTAGGCATTTCCAGGCAGTGCAAGGCAAAACAATTAAATTCAAGGAAAGCAATTCCCAGCAAGGCCAGAAATGTCAAGGCAACTCCAGACAAGGCAAGGCAAGGAAATCCCAGGGAAGAAAATTTATGGGAAGGCAAGTCAATGCAAGGCAATTCCAGGCAAGTAAATTCCAGGCAAGACTAGGTAAAAAAATTGCAGGCAAGGCAAATTCAGGCAAGGAAAGGCAAGGGAAATATATTCCAGGCAAAGCAAGGCAAGTCAGGGCAATTTCAGGCAGGGCAATTTCAGGCGAGGCAAGCCAAAGAAAGGCAATTTCATACATGGCAGTTAAAGGCTAGGCAAGGAAAAGCAATACAAGAAAATTCCCATCAAGGCAAAAAATTCCAGGCAAGGGCATTCAAGGCAAGGCAAAACTAGGCAAGGAAGGCCTATTCCAGGCAAGGCAATTTGAGGAAGGAAAGGCAAGGCAAAGCAGGGCAATTCAAGCAAGGGAATTTAAGACAAAACAAGGCAGGAAAATTTCAAGCAAGGCAATTCGAGGCAAGGCAAGGCAAGGCAAGGCAAGGCAATGCAATAAGGGGCAATTCCAGGCAAGGTGATTTCAGGGAAGGCAATGAAAGGCAATTCCAGGCAAGGCAGTGTAAGGTAAGACAATGCAATTCTAGACAAGGCAATTTTTGGCCATTCAAGGCAAGGCAATTTCAGGCAAAACAAGGCAAGGCAAGACAAGGCAATCCCAGGCAAGGCGAGGCAAGGCAAGGCAAGGCAAGGGAATTCTAGTTAAGGCAATTGAAGAAAAGAAAATTCTAGGCAAGGCAATTTTAGGTAAAACAAGGCAAGGCAATTGCAGAGAAGGCAACTCCAGGCAATGCAAGACAGGGCAATTTCAGAAGGGCAATTGCCAGAAAGGCAATTCCTGGAAAATGAAGGAAAGAGAATGCAGTGAAAGGCAATCTCAGGCAAGGAAATTTCAAGTAAGGCAAGGCAAGGCAATTCCAGGGAAGGCAACCTCAGACAAGGCAAGGCGAGGCAATTCCATGCAATGCAATTTTAAACAAGGCAAGACAATGCAGGGGAAGGCAACTCCAATTAAGGCAAAACAAGGCATGGCAAGGACCTTCCAGGCAAGAACATTTCTGGCAAGGCAAGGCAATGCAATGCAAGGCAATTCAAAGCAAGGAAATTTTAGGCAAAACAAGGCAAGGCAATTCTAAGCTAGGCAAGGCAAAGCAGCTTAATTCTAAGCAAGGCAATACCAGGCAATGCAGGGCAATGGTATAAAGGGTAAATCCAGGCAACGCTCTTTTAGGAAAGGCTAGGCAGTGCAAGGTAATTTTAGAAAAGTCAATTTTATAAATAGCAAGGCAAGGCAAGGCAAGGAAATTTCAGGAAAGGCAACACAAAACAGGGCAAATCCATGCAGGGCAATTTTAGGCAAGGCAAGGCAAGAAAGGGCAATTACAGGCAGGGCAAATTCAGGCAAGGCAAGGCAATTCAATGCAAGGAAATTTCAGGCAAGGCAAGGCAAGACAAGGCAGGGCAAGACAAGGCAATGCCAGGGAAGGCAATTCCAGGCAATACGAGGCAAGGGAAGGCAAGGCAAGACAAGGCAAGGTTATTCTAGTCAAGGTAATTGAAGAAAAGGCTATTCCAGAGAAGGCAAGAAAAGGCAAGACAGAGAAAAGCAATTCCAGGTAAGGCAATTTTAGGCAAGAAAAGGCAATTCTAGGGAAGCAACACCAGGCAATGCAAAGCAGGGAAATTCCAGGAAGGGCAATTGCCAGAAAGGCAATTTCTGGAAAATAAAGAAAAGAGAACTCAGAGAAAGACAATCCCAGGCAAGGCAATTCCAGGTAAGGCAAGGCAAAACAATTCCAGGGAAGGCAACCTCAGACAAGGCAATGCAAGGTAATGCCAGGCAAGGAAATTCCAAACAAGGCAAGACAATGCAGGGGAAGGAAATTCCAATCAAGCCAAGGCAAGGTAAGACTATTCCAGTCAAGGCAATTACATGCAATGCAAGGCAAGGCAAGGCAAAAAATTTTGGGTAAAAATATTCCAGGCAAGGCAAGCAAAGGCAAGGCAAGGCAAGGACATTCCAGGCAATAACATTTCTGTCAAGGCAAGGCAATGCAATGAAAGGCAATTCAAAGCAAAAAAAAATTAGGCAAGGCAAGGCACAGTAAAGAAAGAAAAGGCAAGTTAAGGCAAGGGAATTCCAGACAGGGCAATCAAAGTCTAGACAAAACAAGGCAATGCAAGAAAATTTCCAACAAGGCATGGGAATTCCAAGTAAGAAAATTTCCGTCAAGGCAAGGGAAGGAAATTTCAGACAAAGTATTTTCAAGCAAGGCAAATAAAGGCAATTTGAGGCAAGGCAATTTCAGTCAAGGCAAGGTAAGAAAAGGCAATGCAATTCTAGGCAAGGCAATTTTAGGCAAGGCAATGCAATGTATGGCAAGGCAATAGAAGGCAAGGCAATTTTTGGCAATGCAAGGCAGGGAAATTTCAGGCAAGGCAATTGCCAGAAAGGCAATTCCAGGCAAGTCAAGGCAAGACAAGGCAGGAAAAGGCAATTCCAGGCAAGGCAATTTCTGCTATGACAAGGCAAGGCAATTTCAGGCAAGGCAAAGCAAGACATCACAAGACAAGGCAACTTTTGGCAAGGCAATTCAAGGTGAGAAAAGGCAAGGCAAGGCAATTCGAAACAAGGTAACTCCACTCCAGTGAAAGCAAGACAAGGAAATTCCAGGCAAGGCTATTCCAGCGATGGCAAGCCCGGGCAATTCCAGGCAAGAAAAAGCAATACAATGCAAGGAAATTGCAGACAAGGCAATTCCAGAAAAGGCAAGGCAAGACAATTCCAGGTATTAAAATTCCAGGCAAGGCAATTCTAGGCAAGGCAAAGTAAGTCAAGACAAGGCAATGCCAAGCAAGGCAATACCAGGCAAGGCAAGTCAAGGGAACTCAAGGCAAGGCAATGCAATTCTAGGCAGGAAAATTTCAGGAAAGACAATTCCAAGCATGGCAAGCAAGACAAGGGAAAGCAGTGCAATTACAGACAAGGAAATCCCAGGCAAGGCAGAGCAAGGCAATGTAGGGCAATTCCAGGCTAGGCTCTTTTAGGCAAGGCAAAGCAATGCAAGGCAATTTTAGGAAACTCAATTTTAGGCATGGTACATCAAGGCAAGACAAGAAGAGTCAACATCAGGCAAGGTCATTTCAGAAAATGGAAGACAAGTCAATTTTAAGCTAGGCAATTCCAGGCAATGCAAGGCAAGGCAATGAAAATCCAGTGAATAAATTTCCAGGCAAGACAATTGAGGCAAGACAATCTCATGCTAGGAAAGACAAAGCGATGCAAGGCAATCCTGGGACAGCCAATTTCAAGCAAGGCAATTCTACACAAGGCAAGAGAAGGCACGGCAATGCCAGGCAAGGCAATTCCAGGCTAGGAAAGGCGAAGGAAGGCAAGGCAATTCCAGGCTAGGAAAGGCGAAGGAAGGCAAGGCAAGGCAATGGAATTCTAGGCAAGGCAATTGCAAGAAAGTCAATTCCAGGCAATGCAAGGTAGGACAAGGCAGGGAAAGTTATTTCCAGGTAAGGCAATTCCAGATAAGCAGGGCAAGAGAATTCCAGGTAAGACAATTTTAGTCAAGGCAATGCAAGGCAACACAACGCAAGGCAATTTTAGGCAAGGCAATTCCAGGCGAGGAAAGGCAAGGCAAGGCTATTCAAACCAAGGCAATTCCAGTCAAGGCAAGGCAAGACAAGGTAATTCCAGGCAAGGCTGTTTTAGGGAAGGCAAATCAGGGCAATTCCAAGCAAGGAAAAGCAAAGCAACTCAAGGTAATTTCAGGCAAGGCAATTCCAGGTAAGGCAAGGAAAAACAATTTCAGGCAAGGCAATTCCAAGCAAGCAAATCCTAGGCAAGGCTAGCCAAGGCAATTCTAGGCAAGGCAAGGCAAGGCAAGGGAAGGCAATGCAATTATAAGCAAGGCAATTCCAAGCAAGGCAGAGCAAGACAATATATGGCAATTTTAGGAAAGGCTGTTTTAGGCAAGGCAAGGGAAGGTAATGCAAGGCAATTTCAGGAAAGTCAATGTTAGGCACAGCAAGACAAGGCAAGGCAAAAAGAAGCAATTCCAAGCATGGCAATTTCAGCCAAGGCAAGGCAAAATAAGAAAATTTCAGGCAAGACAACTCCAAGCAAGGCAATCTTATGCAAAGAAAGCAAAGCAATGCAAGGCAAATCCAGGAAGTCAATTCCAGGCAAGGAAAGTCAAGGAAATACAAGAAAATTCTGGGAAAGTCAATTTCAGGCAAGAAAAGGCAAGGAAATTCCAGGCAAGGCAATGCAAGGCAGTACAATTCCCGGTGGGGAAATTTCAGGCAAGATAATGCAAGGCACGTCAGTTCCTGGCAAGACAAGGAGAGGCAATTATAGGAAAGGCAATTCCAGGCAAGGCAAGGCAAGGCAAGGCAGAACATTTCCAAGCCAGGAGAAACAAGGCAATTCAAAAAAAATTTAAGCATGGCAAGGCAATTCCAGGCAAGGTAAGAAAAGGCAAGGCAAAGAAAGTCAAGAAAAGGCAATTAAAGGCAATGCAAGAAGAGGCAAGGCAAGGCAAGAAAACCAAGGCAAGACGAGACAAGGCAAGATGAGGCAAATCCAGGCAAGGCAGTTCCAGGCAAACCAAGGCAAGTCAAGGCAATTTCAGGCTAGGCAATTGCAGGAAAGGCAATTCCAGGCAAGAAAAAAAAGGCAATTTCAGGCAAGGAAACTCGAGGCAAAACAAGGCAAGGCAATTCCAGGCTAGGCAATTCCAGGCAAGGAAAGTTAAGGCAAGGCAAATCCAGTAAAGGCAATTCCAGGCAAGGCCAGGAAAGTCAAGGCAACTTCAGGCAAGTCATGACAAGGCAAGGCAAGGCAATCCCAGGCAAGAAAATTTCTTGCAGTGCAAGTCAATGCAAGGCAATTTCATGCAAGTAAATTCCAGGCACAGCTAGGCAAAAATATTTCAGGCAAAGCAAATCCAGGCAAGGCAAGGCAAGCCAAAGAAATTACAGGCAAGTCAAGACAAGTCAGGGCAATTACAGGCAGAGGAATTTCAGGCAAGGCAAGGAATGGCATGGCAATTTTAGGCAGCATAATTAAAGGCAATGCAAGACAATGCAATTCCAGAATAGTCAAGGCAAGCCAAAGCAAGGCAATTCCAGACAGAGCAATTCCAGGCCAGACAAGAAAAGGCAATGCAAGAAAATTCCCAGCAAGGAAAAAAAATTCCTGGCATTAAAAAAACGTTCAAGCAGGACAAAACAAATCAAGGCATCCCAATTTCAGGCAAGGCAATTCGAGGTAAAGAAAGATAAGACAAAGCAGGGCAATTCCAGGCAAGGCAATCAGAGGCAATCCAAGGCAGAAAACTTCCAAGCAAGGCAATTCGATGCAAGGCAAGCAAGGCAAAATAGGGTAATTCCAGGCAAGGTGATTTCAGTCAAGGCAATTTCAGGCAAGGCAAGTCAAGGCAAGACAAGTCAAGGCAATGCCAGAGAAGAAAATTCCAGGCAAGGTAACAAAAGGCTACTCCAGGCAAGGCAATTTTAGGCAAGGCAAGGCAAGAAAATTTCAGGCAAGACAACTCCAGGCAAGGTAATCCCATGCAAGAAAAGGCAAGGCAATGCAAGGCAATGCAAGGCAATTCCAGGAAAGTCAATTCCAGGCAAGAAAAGGCAAGACACTACAGATCCAGGCAAGACAATTTCAGGCAAGCTAGTGCAAGAAAGGTCAGTTCCTGGAAAGGCAAAACAAAGCAATTATAGAAAAGCCAATTTCATGCAAGGCAAGGCAAGCCAAGGCAAAACAATACCAGGCCAGGCAATTTCAAACTAGAAAATGAACACAATGCAAAAAGAATTCAGGCATGGCAAGACATTTCCAGGCAAGGCAAAAAAAGTCAAGACAAAAGAAGGCAACGCAATTCCAGGCAAGTCAGGTCAAGGAAAGCAACGATAAGCAAGACAAGGCAAGACAAGGCAAATCCAGGAAAGGCAGTTCCAGGCAAGGCAAGGCAAGACAAAAAAATTCCAGGCAAGGCAATTCCACGTGAGGTAAAGCAGGGCAATTCCAGGAAAGGTAACTCCAGACAAGGCAAGGTAGGTCAATTCCAGGCCAGGCAATTGCCAAAAAGGCAATTACAGAAAAACTAAGTCAAGAGAATGCAGAGAAAGGCAATCCCAAGAAAGGCAACTCCAGTTAAGGCAAGGCAAGGCAATTCCAGGTAAGGCAACTCAAGTCAAGGCAAGGCAATGCAACTCTAGGAAAGGCAACTCCAGGCAAGGCAAGGAAATTCAAGGTCGGGCAATTTCAGGTAAGGCAATTTCTGGAGATTTAAGACAAGGCAAGGCAAGGCAAGGCAGGGCAATTTTAAGCAATGCAATTTCAGACAAGGCAGGGCAAGAGTCTGTAGGGCTATTCCAGGCAAGACTGTATTAGGCAAGGTAAGGCAATGCAAGGCAATTCAAGAAAAGACAATTTTAGAAAATACAAGGCAAGGCAGGGCAATTCCAAACAGGGAAATTTCAAGCCAGAGCAGGCAAGACAGGGCAATTCCAGAAAAGGCAAGGAGAGGCAAGGCAAGGCAATTCTAAGCAAGACATTTCCAGGCAAGGCAAGCAAGCCAAGGCAAGGCAATTCCAGATAGGGAAACTCCAGGCTAGGCAAGGCAAGGCAATGAAAGAAAATTTAAAGCAAAACATAAACATTCCAAGCAAGGCAATTTAATGCAAGGCAAGGCAAAGGAATTCCAGGCAAGGCAATTCCAGGCAAGAAAAATCCAGGCAAAGTAGGGCAATTTTAGGCAAGACAATTCCAGGCAAAACAAGGCATGGCAATTCCAGGCAAGGCAAACAAGGCAAGGCATGCCAATTCCAGGCAAGGTAACTCGAGGTAAGAAAAGGCAAGGCAAAGCAGGGCAATTCGAGGCAAAGCAATTTGAGGCAAGGCAAGTCAGGGAAATTCCAAGCAAGGCAATTCGAGGTAAGGCACGTCAAGGCAATTAAAGGCAAGACGACCCCAAAGTAATTCCAGGCAAGGCAAGAAAAGGCATTTCCTAGTGAGGTAAGGTAAGAGAGGCAATGCAATTCTAGGCAAGAAAATTTCAGGCAAGGCAGAACAAGGCAAAACAAGGCAATTCCAGGCAAGGCAAGGCAAGGCAGTGCAATTCCATGCAGGGCAATTCCAGGCAAGGCAAGGCAAGTCAGGAAAATTTCAGGCAGGGCAATTTCAGAAAAGAAAAGGCAATTTTAGGCAAAGGAATTCCAGGCAAGGCAAGGCAGGCCAAGGAAGGGCAATTCCAGACAAGGCAATTTCAGGCTAGGCAAGGCAAGGCACACCAGAAAACTTCTAGCAAGGCAAGAAAATTTCTGGCATAGCAACTACAGACAAGTCAAGGCATGGCAATTTCAGTCAAGTGCATTCCAGTCAAGGGCATTCCAGTCAAAACAAAACAAGGCAAGGTAGGCCATTTCCAGGCAGGGCAATCCAAAGTAAGAGAAATGAAGGCAAAGCAGGGCAACCCCAGACAATGCAATTTGAGGTAATGCAATAAAGACAATTCTAGGAAAGGTAAAGAAAGGCAATAAAAGGGCAATTCCAGGCAAGGCATGGCAAGGCAAGAGAAGACAAGGCAAGGCAGGAAAATTCCAAGCAAGGCAATTCGAGGCAAGGCAAGAAAAGTGAATTCCAAGCAAGCAATTCAAGGCAAGGCAAGGCAAGGCAAGACGAAAAAGAGCAATTCCAGGCAAGACGATTTTAGCAAAAGCATGGCAAGGCAATTCTGGACAAGGTAATTTCAGGAAAGGTAAGAAAAGGCAATTTGAGACAAAAGAATTAAAGTCAAGGCAAGGTAAGGCAAAGTAATGCAATTTTAGGCAATTCAATTCCAGTAAGGGCAAGGCAATGTAAGGCAAGATAATTTTTGGCAATACAAGTCAGGGCAATTCAGGGCAAGGCAATTTCCAAAACGGCAATTCCATGCAAGACAAGGCAAGAAAAGGCAGGGAAAATTAATTTAAGGCAAGGCAATTCCACTTAAGGCAAGGCAATGCAATTCCAGGCAAGGCAATTCCAGGTATGGCAGTGCAAAAATTACGCAAGGAAAGAAAATTCTAGGAAAGGTAATTCCAGACGAGGAAAGGTAAGGCAAGCCAATACGAAACAAGAAAATTCCAGTCAAGTCAAGGAAAGAAAAGGCAATTCCAGGCAAGGCTATTTCAGGGAAGTCAAGGCAGGGCAATACCAGGCAAGAAAAAACAAGGCAAGGCAAGGCAATGCAATGAAGGGAATTTCAAGCAACAAAATTCCAGGCAAGGCAAGGCAAGGCAGGGAATTTCCAGGCAAGACAATTTTATGCAAGGCAAGGCAAGGGAAGGCAGTGCAATTCTAGGCAAGGTAATTCCAGTTAAGGCAGGGCAAGGCAATGTAGTAAAATTTCAGGCAAAGCTTTTTTAGGCAAGGCAAGGCAATTTCAGGAAAGTTAATTTTAGACACGGCAAGGCAAGACAAGAAGAGGCAACTCCAGGCAAGGTAATTACAGGCAAGGTAAGGCAAGGCAAGAAATTCCAGGCCAGACAACTCCAGGCAAGGCAATCCCATGCAAAAAAAAAAAAAAGGCAAGGCAATGCAAGGCAATTCCAGAAAAGTCAATTCCTGCAAAGAAAAGGCAAGGCAATACAAGGCAATTTTGGAAAAGTCAATTTCAGGCAAGGAAATGCAAGGTAATTTCTGGCAAGGCAAGGAAAGGCAGTGAAATTCTAGGTGAAAAAATTTCAGGCAAGGTAATGCAAGGCAGGTCAATTCCTGGCAAGACTAAGCAAGACAATTAAAGAAAAGGCAATTTCCAGCAAGGCAAGGCAAAACAAGACGAAACAATTTCAGGCTAGGAAAAGCAAGAAAACGCAGAAAAGTCCAGGCAAGGCAAGGCAATTCCAAGAAAGGCAACCCCAGACAAGGCAAGATAAGGCAATTGCAGGATAGGCAATTCCGGGCAAGGTAGAGCAAGCCAAGGAAATTCCAGGAAAGGCAATTTTAGAAAAGGCCAGGAAAGTCAATGCAATTTCAAGCAAATCAAGGCAAGGCAAGGCAATCCCAGGCAAAACAAATTCCTGGCAACACAAGTTAATACAAGGCAATTCCAGGCAAGTAAACTCCAGGCAAGTCTAGGCAAAAAAATTGCCGGCAAGAAAAATCCAGGCAAAGAAGACAAGGCAAGGAAATTCCAAGCAGGGCAAGGCAAGTCAGGGAAATTGCAGGCAGGGCAAGGCAATTTAGGGAAATTACAGGCAGGCCAATTCCAGGCAAGACAAGGCAAGGCAAGGCAATTCCAGACAGGGCAATTTCAGGCTAGGCAAGTAAAGGCAATGCAAGAAAATTCCAGCAAGGCAAAAAAATTCCATGAAAGAAAATTTAATGCAGGACAAAACAAGGCAAGGCAGACCAATTTCAGGCAAGGCAATTCAAGACAAGGCAAGGCAGAAAATTTCCAAAAAAAGGCAATTCAAGGCAAGGCAAGGCAAGACAATAAAGGGCAATTCCAGACAAGGCAATTTCAGGCAAGACAAGGCACGGAAATTCCAGGGAAGGCAAGACAAGACAAGGCAAGGCAATTTCAGACAAAAAAATTTCAGGCAAGGCAAAGAAAGGCAAAGGAATTTCAGGCAAGACAACTATAGGCAAGGCAACCCCATGCAAGGAAAGGCAAGGCAATGCACGACAATTCCAGGAAAGTCAATTTCAGGCAAGGAGAGACAAGGCAATGCAAGGTAATTCCGGGAAAGTCAATTCCAGACAAGAAAAGACAAGGCAGTTCCAGACAAGGCAAGGTAAGGCAAGGCAAGGCACTGCAATTCCATACAGGAAATTTTCAGGTAATGCAAGGGAGATAAGTTTCTGGCAAGACAAATCAAGTCAATTATATAAAAGGCAATTCAATGCAAGCCAAGTCAAGCCAAGGCAAAACAATTTCAGGCAGAGCAATTCCAGTCTAGAAAAGCATGGCAACGCAAAAAAATAAAAAATCAAGGCATGGCAAGGCAATTTCAGGAAAGGCATGGAAAGGCAAGTCAAAAAATGTCAAGGCAAGAAAAGGCAAGGCAATTCCAAGCCAGACAATTCTAGGCAAGGAAAGGCAAGGCAAGAATAGGCAAGACAGGGGAATACAAGTCAAGACAATATAAATCCAGGCAAGGCAGTTCCAGGGAGGGAAAGTCAGGGCAAGGCAATTGCAGGAAAGGCAATTTCAGGCAAGGCAAGGCAAGACAAGGCAATTCCAGGCAAGGAAATTTTACATAAGGCAATTCAGGGCAATTACTGGAGAGAAAAATCCAGGCAAGGCAAGGCAAGGCAATTCCAGGTAAGGCAACTCCAGGCAAGGCAGGGCAAGGCAAGAAAATTTCAGGAAAGGCAATTCCAGGCAAGGTAAGGAAAGGAAAGGCAATTCCAGGAAAGGCAATTTCAGGCAAAGCCAGAAATGTCAAAGCAATTCCAGGCAAGTCAAGACAAGGCAAGGCAAGGCAATCCCAGGCAAGAAAATTTTTGACAACGCAAGTCAATACAAGGCAATTTGAGGGAAGTAAGTTCCAGGCAAGGCTAGGCAAAAAAATTGCAGGCAAGGCAAATCCAGGCAAGGCAAGACAAGACAAGGCAGAAAAATTCCAGGCAAGGGAAGGCAAGTCAGGGCAAATTCAGGCAAGGCAATTTTAGGCAAGGGAAAACAAGGCATGGCAATTCCTGGAAAGGCAATTAAAGACAATGCAAGGAAAGGCAAGAAAATTCTAGGCAAGGCAATTTCAGGCAAGGCAAGGCAAGGCAAGGGAAGACAAAGCAAGGCAATTCCAGACAGGGAAATTTCAGGATAGGCAAGGAAACTCAATGCAAGAAAATTCCCAGCAAGAAAAGTAAATTCCAGGCAAGGGAATTCAAGGCAAGGAACAACAGGGTAAGGCAGGCAAATCCAGGCCAGGCAATTCAAGAGAAGGCAAGGCAAGGAAATTCCAAAAAAGGAAATTCGAGGCAAGGCAAGTCAAAGTAAAAAAGGGCAATTTCAGGAAAGGTGATTTTAGGCAAGGCAAGAAAAGGCAATTCTAGTCAAGGCAAGACAAGGCAAGGCAAGGCAATTTGAGCCAAGAAAATTCCAGGCAAGGAAAGATAAAAAAAAGCAATACAATTCTAGGCAAAACAATTCCAGGCAAGGCAAGGCAAGGCAGTTTCACACAAGACAATTCCTGGCAATGCAAAAAAAGGCAATTCCAGGCAAGGCAAGGCAAGACAAGGCAGGGAAAGGTATTTCCAGTTAGGCAATTTTAGCTAAGGCAAGGCAAGACAATTCCAGGAAAAACAATTCCTGTCAAGACAAGGCAAGACAAGGCAATTTCACTCAGGGCTATTTTAGGGATGGCAAGTCATGGCAATTTCAGTCAAAAAAGTCAAGGCAATGCAATGAAATTCCAGGCAAGGCAATTCAGGTAAGGCAAGGTAAGACAATTCCAGGCAAGCTAGTTCCAGACAGGGCAATTCTAGCAAGGCAAGTTAAGGCTAAACAAGACAAGGCAATGCCAGGCAAGGGAAGGCAAGGCAAAACAATGCAATTCTCGGCAAGAAAATTTTAGGAAACGCAATTCCAGGCAAGGCAAAGCAAGACAAGGCAGAAAAAAGATATTCCAGGCAAGACAATTTTAGGTAAGACCAGGCAAATCAACTTCAGAGAAGGCAACTCCAGGCAATGCAAGGCAAGGCAATTCCAGACAGGGCATTTCCAGGCAGGTCAATTGATGAAAATAAAATTACAGAACAATTAAAGCAAGAAAAGCAGGTAAAGCCAATCTAAGGCAAGGCAATTTCAGGCAAGGCAAAACAATGCAGGGAAAGGCAATTTCAATCAAGGCAAAACAATGCAAGGCTATTCCAGGCAAGGCTCTTTTAGGCAAGGCTAGACAATGCAAGGCAAATTCAGGAAAGTCAACTTTAAGCATGGCAAGGCAAGGCAAGCAATTTCAGGAAGGGCAAGGTAAAGCAGATCAACTTCAGGCAGGGTAATTGTAGGAAAAGCAAGTCAAGGCAAGGCAAGGCAATTTGAAACAAGGCAAATCAATTCATGGCAAGGCAAGACAAGGTAATTACAGGCAAGGCTATTCCAGGGAAGGCAAGGCAGGGCAATTCCAGGCAAGGAAAATCAAGGCAAGGTAAGGCAAAAAAATGCAAGGCATTTCCAAGCAAAGCAATTCCAAGCAAGGCAATGCAAGGCAATTCTAGGCTAGGAAAGGCATCACAAGGCAAGGAAATGCAGAACAATTCTAGGCAAGGCAATTCCAGGCAAGGCAGGTCAAGGCAATGTAGGGCAATTCTAGGCAAGGCTCTTTTAGCCAAGGTAAGAAAACGCAAGAAAATATCAGGAAAGTTAATTTTAGGGACAGCAATGCAAGACAAGGCAAGGGAATGCAAGACAAGTCAAAAACAGAAAATTCCATGCAAGGCAATTCCAGACAAAGCAAGGCAAGGCAATTTCAGGGTAGGCAATTCCAGGCAAGAAACAAAAAGGCAACACAGGCAAGGCAAGGCAATTCCAGGCAAGAAAATTTCAGACAAGACAATACAATAAAAGAAAAGGCAAGGCAATGCAAGGCAATTGTGGAAAAGTCAATTCCAGGCAAGAAAAGGCAAGGCAAATCCTGCAAAGTCAGGGCAAGACAATTTCAGGCAAGCCAATTGTTGAAAAGGCAATTCCAGGCAAGGCTATTTCAGGCAAGGCAAGAAAAGGCAATTACAGGTAAGGAAAGGCAAAACAAGCAAGGCAATTTCATACAAGGTAATCCCAGGCAAGGCAAGGAAAGCCAATTTGAGGCAAGGCAATTTTAAGCAATGCAAGTCCAGGCAGGGCAATTCCAGGCAAGGCAAGGCAAGTCAAAGCGATTCCACTCAGGGTAATTGCAGGCAAATCAAGGTAATTCAGGGTCATTCCAGACAGGAAAATTCCAAACAATGTAAGGCAAGGAAAGGCAATTCTAGGCAAGGCAATTGTCTGAAAGTTAATTCCAGGCAAGGAAAGGCAAGGCAAATCCAGGCAAGGAAAAACAAGGGAAATCCAGCCAAGTCAACTGCAGAAGACAATTGCAGGCAAGGCGATTTCAGGCAAGGCACAACAAAGCAATTCCGAACAACTCAGGCAAAGCAATTCCAAAAAAGGTAATTCTAGCCAAGGCAAGAAAACGTAACTTGAGGCAAGGCAATTTCACGGAAGGCAAGGTAAGGCAAGGCAATGCAACTTTAGGCAAGGCAATTCCAGGCAATGCAAGGCAATGTAAGGCAAGGCAATTCCAGTCAAGGCAAGGCAAGGCAATTCCAGCCAAGGCAATTATAGGCTAGGCAAGGCAAGGCAAGTTAAGGCAGTGCAATTCTAGGCAAGGAAATCCCAGACAAGGCAGGGCAAGGCAATTTCAAAGTAGGCAATTTCAAAAAACGCAAGGCAATGCAAGGCAAGGCAAGGCAATTCCAGCCAAGACAATTTCAGGCAAGGCAATTCCACGCAAGATAATTTCAGGCAAAGCAATCCCATGCAGTGAAAGGAAAGGCAATGCAAAACAATTGTGGGAAAGTCAATTCCAGTCAAGGAAAGGCAAGGCAATTGCAGGCAAAGCAAAGCAAGGGAGTGCAATGCCAGGCAGGAAAATTTCAGGCAAGGTAATGCAAGGCAGATCAGTTCCTGGCAAGACAAGGCAAGGCAATTATAAGGACAGCAATTCCAGGCAAGGCAAGGCAAGCCAAGGCAAGGCAATTCCAGGCAGTGCAATTCTAGTCTAGGCAAAGCAAGGCTACGTAAAAATATTGCAGGCAAGGCAAGGAAAGGCAAGGCAAATAAATTCAAGACAAGAAAAGGCAAGGCAATTTCAGGCAAAGCAATACCAGGCAAGGCAATCCTAGGCACGGCAAGGCAAGAAAAGCTAAGGCAAGGCAAGACAAAGAAAGACAAGGCAAATCCAGGCAAGGCAGTTTCAGGCAAGCCAAGGTAAGGCAAGACAAGTCAGTTCAAGACTAGAAAATTGCAGGGAAGGCAATTCCAGGCAAGGCAAGGAAAGACAATGCAATTCCAGAGAAGGCAATTAAATATAAGGCAAGGCAGGGCAATTCTGGGAAAGGCAAATCCAGACGAGTGAAGGCAAAGGAATTCCAGGCAAAGCAACTCCAGGCAAGGCAAGACAAGGCAATTCCAGGCTAAGCAATTCCAAGCAAGGCAAGTGAAGGAAAGAAAATTCCAGGAAAGGCAACTCCAGGTAAGCCCAGAAAATTCCAGGCAATTCCGGGCAGGGCAAGACAAGGCAAGGCAATTCTAGGCAGGAATATTCCTGACAAAGAAAATCAATGTAAAGCAATTCCAGACAAGTAAATTTCAGGCAAGGCTATGCAAGAAAATTGCAGGCAGGGCAAATTTAGGCAAGGCAAATAAAGGCAAGGCAATTCCACTCAAGACAAAACAAGACAAGGCAATTGCAGGCCGGGAAATCGCAGAGAAGGCAATGCAAAAAAGGGCAATTCCAGACAATGCAAAGCAAGGCATGACAATTATAGGCAAGACAATTCCAGGCAAGGCAAGGCAAATAAAAGCAAGGCAATTTCAGACAGGGCAATTCCAGCCTAGGAAAGCAAAGGCTAGGAAAGCAAAGGCAAGGAAAGAAAATGCCCAGAAAGGCAAGAAAATTGCAGACAAGGGAATTCACGGCAAGGCAAAACAAGGCAAGGCAGGCCAATTCCATGCAAGGCAATTCCTGATAAGGAAAGGCAGGGAAAATTAGGACAATTCCAGGCAAGGCAATTGGAGGCAAGGTCAGGTAGGGAAATTCCAACCAAGGCAATTCGAGTCAAGGTAAGGAAAGGCGAGGGAGGAGGCAAGATGGCGTCGTAGAGTTGACTCAGGATTGCAGCTCTCAGTGAAGGCGCAGAGGGTGAGTCCTAGCCGCATTCTCGGATGTTCCTTTTATGCACACAGAGCGTTGAAAGTCCCAGGTGTGGGAGAGACACGGGACACGCAGCTGGCTAATGCAGCCGGCTCCTGCCACCTCTTCAGCCGGCGCTGCAGCAGGACCTGGCGCTGAACTCACTGGTCTGGGTGCCCTGTTAAACCGGCAATCTGAGATTGGGAAGGGCAGATTGGCATGTTCATCTGATTGAACGGGACATGGACAACGAGCCAGACCAGGAGTCACCTTGGAAGCGTGATCTGAGCCGGGGTAGTGGGCAGTGGCATGGGAGATCGCACAGATCCCAGTGCCCCATTGGCAGGCTACTGGGGCGCCAGGGAGAGAGTCGACCTTTCAGCTTGGGGAGAGGAAGAGAGAGAGAGAGAGAGGACGGACTCTGAGGCAGGGAGCTGGGTGATCAGGGTCGGTGGGTCCCACGCTCATGGGGACAGGCAGGGCAACGACTGGAGATGCTTGGGGCTGAGAGTTTTGCTGCCGGCATCTAGGATGGTGCAGCCAGGTGAGGGAGGGGCGTCCAGCATTGCTGACGCAGTCCACCCCCACTGAAGTACCGCCCAGGAGTGATGCGGCCTGCCATTGCCAAGGCAACCTGCCATAACAGAGAGACTCTGTGCTCCAAAGCAGAAGGGAGCCCAGCAGTAACAGGGCGGACCCGCGCTAGCAGGTCAGAGCCCTGACAGGCAAATAGTGAATAGCCTGCCGCCTAGTGGAACAGGACAGTGCAACAGATACTCATAAAGAAAGCCCCAACCCCCTGAGACAGAGCATCTAAGGGGGTGGGAAAGGGTGGTGTTTTATGAGTTCTATAGCAGCAGACATAAACAACCTCCCAAAAACGCTGAATGAAAAACGGAGCTCACAGCTCAGCACTGGAGCTCCTATAAAGCACAGACTGTCTCCTCAAGCAGCTCCTGGACCCCTGTATATCCAAGGAGTCACCCCAGAAAAGGACTAATCAGACTGACATTTGGCTGGCATTATTCTGCAACAAGGACAGAAGAAGAAGAAACTGGTATCATCCCTCACTGTTCCGCAGCTGCTGCAGGTATACCCCAGACAAGCAGGGCCTGGAGTGGACCTCAGCACTCATACAGCAGAGGGGATAGACCATTACAGAAAAAACTAAGTAACTGAAATACATCATCATCAACAATCTCAGCGCCCACACAGAGACCCAATTGAAAAATCAGCAACTACTAAGACGACAGGCGGATAAATTCATAAAGATGGGAAGAAACCAGTGCAAAAAGAAGGAAAGCACCCGAAACCAAAACACCTCACCTCCAAAAAAGGAGCAAAACTCCTCACCAGCAAGGGAACAAAACTGGACGGAGAATGAAAGTGACGAAATGACGGAATCAAACTTCAGAGAGTGGATAATGAGAAACTTCAGAGAGCTAAAGGAACATGTACTAAACGAGTGCAAAGAAACTAAGAACCTTGAAAAAAGATTTGAAAAAAGATTCGAGGAATTGATAACAAGAATGGACAACTTAGAGAGGAATATGAATGAATTGAAGGAGCTGAAAAACACAACACAAGAACTTCGAAAAGCATGCACAAGTTTCAACAGCCGAATTGACCAAGCAGAAGAAAGAATATCAGAAGTTGAAGATCAACTCAATGAAATAAAACGAGAAACCAAGATTAAAGACAAACGTACAAAAAGGAATGAACAAAATCTCTAGGAAATGTGGGACTATGTGAAGAGACCTAACCTACGTTTGATAGGTGTACCAGAATGTGACGAAGAGAAAGAATCCAAGCTGAAAAACACTCTTCAGGATATTATCCAGGAAAATTTCCCCAACCTAGCAAGGCAGGCCAATACTCAACTCCAGGAAATACAGAGAACACCACAGAGATATTCTGCAAGAAGAGCAACCCCAAGGCACCTAATCGTCAGATCCACCAGGGTTGAAATGAAGGAGAAAATACTAAGGGCAGCCAGAGAGAAAGGTCGGGTCACCCACAAAGGGAAGCCCATCAGACTCACAGCAGATCTCTCGGCGGAGACTCTACAAGCCAGAAGAGAGTGGGGGCCAATGTTCAACATCCTTAAAGAAAAGAGCTTTCAACCCAGAATTTCATATCCAGCCAAACTGAGTTTCATAATTGAAGGAAAAAGAAAATCCTTCACGAACAAGCAAGTACTCAGAGATTTTGACACCACTAGGCCTGCTTTACAAGAGCTCCTGAAAGAGGCATTACACATAGAAAGAAACAACCAGTTCTAGCCATCCTAAAAGCATACCAAATGCTAAAGACCATCAACAAAATGAAGAATGTACATGAACCAACAGGCAAAACAGACAGCTAGCATCAAAATGGCAGTATCAAATTCACACATAACAATATTAACCCTGAATGTAAATGGGCTAAATTCACCAATTAAAAGACACAGACTGGCAAATTGGATAAAAAACCAAAACCCATGGGTGTGCTGTATCCAGGAAACCCACCTCACATGCAAAGATACACAAAGGCTCAAAATAAAAGGATGGAGGAAGATTTTCCAAGCAAATGGAGAGCAAAAAAAAAAGCAGAAGTTGCAATTCTCATCTCTGATACAATAGGTTTTAAGCAACAAAGATCAAAAGGGACAAAGAAGGTCATTACATAATGGTAAAAGGATCGATAAAACAAGAAGAGCTAACGATTACAAATATATATGGAACCAATGTAGGCGCACCCAGATATATAAGGCAAGTTCTTAATGACTTACTAAGAGACTTAGAATCCCACACAATAATATTGGGAGACTTTAACACTCCACTGTCAATAGCAGACAGATCAACCAGACAGAAAATTAACAAGAATATCCAGGACTTGAACCCAGACCTGGAACAAGCAAACCTGATAGACATTTACAGAACTCTCCACCCCAAATCCACAGAATATACATTCTTCTCAGCACCACATCACACCTACTCCAAAATTGACCACATAATTGGAAGTAAAGCACTCCTCAGCAAATGCAAAACAACTGAAATCATAACAAACAATCTCTCAGACCATAGTGCAATCAAGTTGGAACTCAGAATTCAGAAAATAACACAGAACCGCACAGCTTCATGGAAACTGAACAACTGGCTCTTGAATGTTGATTGGATTAACAATGAAATGAAGGCAGAAATAAAGAAGTTCTTTGTAACCAAAGAGAATGAAGACAAAACGTACCAGAATCTCTGGGACACAATTAAAGCAGCCTTTAGAGGAAAATATATAGCAATAAGTGCCCACATGAGAAGAGTGGAGAGATCCAAAATTGACACCCTATCGTGAAAATTGAAAGAGCTAGAGGAGCAAGATCAAAAAAACTCAAAACCTATCAGAAGACAAGAAATAACTAAGATCAGAGCAGAACGGAAGGAGATAGAGACAAGAAAAACCCTTCAAAAAATCAATAAATCCAAGAGCTGGTTTTTTGAAAACATCAACAAAATAGACAGACCACTAGCCAGACTGATAAAAAAGCAAAGAGAGAACAACCAAATAAATCCAATAAAAAACGATAAAGGGGAAATCACCACAGATTCCACAGAAATTCAAACCATCATCAGAGAATACTACAAACAACTCTATGCACACAAACTAGTAAATCAGGAAGAAATGGATTAATTCCTGGACGCCTGTGTCCTCCCAAGCCTAAACCAGGAGGAATCTGAAACTATGAATAGACCAATAACAATGTCAGAAGTTGAGGCAGCAATTAAGAGCCTACCACACAAAAAAAGCCCAGGTCCAGATGGGTCCACAGCTGAATTCTACCAGACACACAAAGAAGATCTGGTACCATTCCTTCTGAAATTATTCCAAATAATCCAAAAAAGGGAACCCTTCCCAAATCATTTTATGAGACCAACATTATCCTGATACCAAAACCTGGCAGAGACTCAACAAGAAAAGAAAAGTTCAGGCCAATATCCATGATGAACACAGATGCAAAAATCTTCAATAAAATACTGGCAAATCAATTGCAACAGCACATTAAAAAACTTATCCATCGTGATCAAGTAGGATTCATCCCGGTGATGCAAGGCTGGTTCAACATATGCAAGTCTATAAATGTAATTCACCACATAAACAGAAGCAAAAACAAAATCCACATGATTATCTCAATTGACGCAGAGAAGGCGTTTGACAAAATTCAACAGCCCTTTATGCTAAAAACCCTCAATAAACTTGGTATTGATGGAACATATCTCAAAGTAATAAAAGCTATTTACGACAAACAAACAGCCAATATCATACTTAATGGGCAAAAACTGGAAGCATTCCCTTTGAAATCCGGCGCTAGACAAGGATGCCCTCTCTCACCACTCCTATTCAACATAGTACTGGAATTTCTAGCCAGAGCAATCAGGCAAGAAAAAGAAATAAAGGGTATTCAAATAGGAAAGGTGGAAACCAAATTGTCTCTATTTGCAGACGACATGATAGTATACCTAGAAGACCCCATCACCTCAGCGCAAAAGCTCCTGCAACTGATAAGCAACTTCAGCAAGGTCTCAGGATATAAAATCAATGTGCAAAAATCACAAGCATTCCTATACACCAATAACAGGCTTAAAGAGAACCAAATTAAGAACGAACTGCCATTCACAATTGCTACAAAGAAAATAAAATACCTAGGAATACAACTCACTAAGGATGTAAGAGACCTCTTTAAGGAAAACTACAAACAACTGCTCAACAAAATAAGAGAGGACACAAACCGATGGAGAAACATTCCATGTTCGTGGATAGGGAAAATCAATATTGTGAAAATGGCTAAACTTCCCAAAGTAATTTACACATTCAATGCTATCCCCATCAAACTACCATTGAATTTCTTCACAGAACTGGAAAAAACCACCATGAATTTCATATGGAACCAAAAAAGAGCCCGCATAGCCAAGTCAATTCCAAGCAAAAAGAACACAGAAGGAGGCATCACGCTACCAGACTTCAAACTATACTACAAGGCTACAGTGATCAAAACAGCATGGTACTGGTACCAAAACCGAGATATAGACCAATGGAACAGAACAGAAACATCGGAGGCAACACAACATATCTACAACCATATTATGTTTGATAAACCAGACAAAAACAGGCAATGGGGAAAGGATTCCCTATTTAATAAATGGTGTTGGGAAAACTGGCTAGCCATGTGCAGAAATCAGATACTGGACCCCTTCCTGACACCTTACACTAAAATTAACTCCAGATGGATTAAAGACTTAAACGTAAGTCCTGACACCATAAAAACCCTAGAAGAAAATCTAGGCAAATCCGTTCATGACATAGGAGTAGGCAAGGACTTCATGAACAAAACACCAAAAGCATTGGCAACAAAAGCCAAAATAGACAAATGGGACCTAATCAAACTCCACAAGTTTTGCACGGCAAAAGAAACAGTCACTAGAGTGAATCGGCAACCATCAGAATGGGAAAAAATCTTTGCAGTTTACACATCTGAAAAAGGGCTGATATCCAGAATTTACAAAGAACTCAAACAGATTTACAGAAAAAAAAAAACAAACAAGCCCATTCCAAAATGGGCAAAGCATATGAACAGAAACTTTACAAAAGAAGACATATATGAGGCCAACAAATATATGAAAAAGTGCTCATCATCATTGGTCATTAGAGAGATGCAAATCAAACCACATTGAGATATCATCTCACACCAGTTAGAATGGCGATCATTAAAAAATCTGGAGACAGCAGATGCTGGAGAGAATGTGGAGAAATAGGAACACTCTTACACTGTTGGTGGGAGTGTAAATTAGTTCAACCATTGTGGAAGACAGTGTGGCGATTCCTCACGGACCTAGAAATAGAAATTCCATTTGACTCAGCAATCCCATTACTGGGTATCTATCCAAAAGACTATAAATGCTTCTACTATAAGGACACATGCACACGAATGTTCATTTCAGCACTGTTTACAATAGCAAAGACCTGTAACCAACCCAAATGCCCATCAATGATAGACTGGACTGGGAAATTATGGCACATATACACCAAGGAATATTATTCAGCAGTCAGAAATGACGATTTTGTGCCCTTTGTAAGGACATGGATGAATCTTGAGAACATCATTCTCAGCAAACTGACACAAGAACAGAAAAAGAAATACTGCATATACTCACTCATAGGTGGGTGAGAAAAATGAGAACACATGGACACAGAGAGGCGGTCTACTATACACTGGGGACTGTTGGGGGAAATGGGGGGGGGAGAGCAGGGGGGCTGGGGGGGATAGCCTGGGGATGAATACCAAGTGTGGGTGAAGGGGAGGAAAGCAGCAAACACACTGCCATGTTTGTACTTATACAACTATCTTGCACGTTCTGCACATGTACCCCAAAACCTATAAATGCAATAAAATTTAAAAAACAAAAAAGTAAGGAAAGGCAAAAAAATAGAAATTTCATGCAAGGAGATTTCAGGCAACGCAAGGCAAGGCAATTTCAGGCAAAGCAAGGTAAGACAAGGCAAGACAATTCCAGACAAGAATATTCCAGGCATGGCAAAGAAATACAATTTCAGGTAAGGCAAGGCAATACATTTCTAGGCAAGGCAATTCCAGGCACGGCAATGCAATTTCAGGCAAGGTAATTCCTGACAATGCAAGGTAAGACAATTCCAGGTAAGACAATTCCAGGCAAGGCAATTGCCGGAAAGTCAATTCCATATAAGGCAAGGCAAGACAATGCAGAAAAGGATATTCAAGGCAAGGTAATTCCAGGCAAGACAACGGCCAGAAAGGCAATTTGAGGCAAGACAAGCAATTCAAGGCAAGGTAAGTCAAGGGAATGCAATTCTAGTCAAATTAATTCCAGGCAAAACAGGGATATTTAATGTAAGGCAACTCCAGGCAAAGCAAATTTTGGCAATGTAAGGCACGGCAATTACAGGCAAGGCAATTGCTGGAAAGGGAATTCAAGGAAATTCAGGGCACGTCAAGGCAGGGTAAAGTAATTCCAGGCAAGGCAATTTCAGCTAAGGCAAGGCAAGACAATTCCAGTCAAGGCAAGAAAAGGCAATGCAAGGCAAGGCAATTCTAAGCAAGGCTATTCGAGGTGTAAAAACGCAAGCCAAGGCAATTCAAAACAAGAAAATTCCATTCAAGACAAGACAATTCTATGCAAGGCTATTTTAGGGAAGAGAAGGCAGGGCAATTCCAGGCAAAGAAAACCAAGGAAAAAACAAGGCAATGCAATGGAAGGCAATTCCAAGCAAGGAAATTCCAGGGCAAGGCAAGGCAAGGCAAGGCAAGGCATTTCTAAGCTAGGCAAGTCAAGGCAAGAGAATGCAGTGCAATTATAGGCAAGGCAATTCCAGGTAAGGCAGGGCAAGGCAATGTAGGGCAATTCTAGGCAAGGCTCCTTTAGGCAAGGAAATTAAACTCAAGGCAATTTCAGGAAAGTCAATTTTAGGCACAGCAAGGCAATGCAACGCAAGACAAAGTAAAAAGAGGCAATGCCAGGCAAGGTAATTTCAGGCAAGGTGAGGCAAAGAAATTCCAGGCTTGGCATTACCAGGCAAGGCAGAGCAAAGCAACTCAAGGCAAGGCAAGGCAATCCAGGCAACAAAATTTTAGGCAAGGCAATCCCATGCAAAAAAAAAAAAAAAAAAAAGCAAGCAAGGCAATTGCGTATAAGTAAATTTCAGGCAAGCAAAGGCAAGGCAAATCCAGGCAAGGCAAGGCAATGCAATTTTAGTCAAGGCAATTACAGGAAAGACAATTCCAGGCAAGGCTATTTCACGCAAGGCAACGCAAGGCAATTCTATGAAAGGCAAGGCAAGACAAGGGATAGCAATTCCAGACAATGTAACTTCAAGCAAGGCAAGGAAAGGCAACTCGAGGCAAGGCAAGGCAAGACAAGGGATAGCAATTCCAGACAATGTAACTCCAAGCAAGGGAAGAAAAGGCAACTCGAGGCAAGGCAATTCTAGGGAAGGCAAAGTAAGGCAAGGCAATGCAATTTTAGGCAAAGCAATTTTGTCAAAACATAACAATGTAAGGCAAGGCAATCCCAGTCAAGGCAATGTAAGGCAAGGCAATTCAAAACAAGGAAACTTCAGTCACGATAAGACAAGACAAGAAAGTTCCATACAAGGCTATTCCAGGGAAGGCAAAGCAGGGCAATACCAGGAAAGAAAAAGAAAGGCAAGGCAAGGCAAGAAAATGCAGCACAATTCTAGGCAAGGCAATTTTAGCAAGGCAGAACAAGGCAATATAGGGCAATTCCAGGCAAAGCTCTTTTAGGAAAGGCAAGGCAACACAACACAATATTAGGAAAGTCAGTTTTAGGCACAGCAAGGCAAAGAAAGGTAAGGAGAGTCAATTCAAAGCATGGCAATTCCAGACAAGGCAAGGCAAGGCATGTTCAGGCTAGGCAACGCAAGGCAAGGCAAAGCAAGGCAATTAAAGGCAAGATAATTTTAGGCAAGGCAATATCATGTAAGAAAAGGCAAGGCAGTGCAAGGCAATTCTGGGAAAGTCAATTCCAGGCAAGAAAAGACAAGGCAATTCCATGCAAGGCAAATAAAGGCAGTGCAATTTCAGGTAGGAAAATTTTAGGCAAGATAATGCAAGGCAGGTCAGTTCCAGGTAAGACAAGGTAAGGCAATTATAGGAAAGGCCAACGAGGCAAGGCAAAACAATCCAAGAAAAAATTTCAGGCAGGGCAGTTCCGGGCTAGGCAAAGCAAGGCAACGCAAAAATATTAGAGGCCAGGCAAGAAAAGATAAGGCAGTGGAAGTCAAGGAAAGGAAAGGCAAGACAATTCCAGGCAAGGCAATTCTAAAGAAGACAATGCAGGGAAAAACAAAGCAAGACAAGACAAGACTAATCTAGGCAAGGCAGTTTCAGGAAAGGTAAGGCAAGGCAAGGCAATTCCAGGCTAGGCAATTGCAAGAAAGGCAATGCCAGGCAAGGCAATGAAAGACAATGCAATTCCAGGCAAGGCAAGGCAGTGCAATCCCAGGCAAGGCAAATCCAGGCAAACAAGGGAAGACAATTCCAGACAAGGCAAGGCAAAGCAATTCCAGGCTAGGAAATTCCAGGCAAGGCAAGGCAAAGCAAGGCAAGGAAATTTCAGGAAAGACAATTTCAGGCAAGGCAAAGCCCAACAAGGCAGGTCAATTCTAGGTAAGGCAATTCCAGGCAAGGCAAGTCATGGCAATTTCAGGCAAAAAAGGCCAATTCCAGGAAAGGTAATGTGAAGTAAGAAAAGGCAAAGCAAAGCAGGGAAATTTCAAAGAAAGCAATTCGAAGAGAGGCAAGGCAGGAAAATTCCAAGCAAGACAAGTTGAAGGAACGCAAGGAAAGATAAAAAAGGGCAATTCCAAGCAAGACAATTTTAGGCAAGGCAAGACAAGGCAAGGCAATTCCAGACAAGACAAGACAAGATGAGGCAAGGCAATTCCACACAAGAAAATTCCAGTCAAGGTAAGAAAAGGCAATTCCAGGCAAGACAAGGTAAGTTAAGGCAATGCAATTTAGGCAAGGCAAGGCAATTCCAGGCAGAGCAATTTCAGACAAAGAACGGGAAGACAATTTTAGGCAAGAATATTCCATGCAAGGCAATTGCTGGAAAGGCAATTTCAGGCAAGGCAAGACAAGGCAATTCCATGCCAGGTGATTCCAGGGAAGGCAAAAAAGGGCAATTTTAGGCACGAAAAAGCAAGGCAATGCAAGGCAATTCCAGGCAACGCAATTTTAGGTAAAACAAGGTTAGACAATTCCAGACAAGGAAATACCAAGCAAGACAATTCTAGGCAAGGCAAGGCAAGGTAAGGCAAGACAAGGCAATGCCAGGCAAGGCAATGCCAGGCAAGGCAATTCCAGGCAAGGCAATGCAATTCCAGGTAAAACAAGGCAAGACAATTGCAGGCAAAGCAATAGCAGGCAAGACAATACTAGGCAAGGCAATGCTAGGCAAGGCAATTTTAGGTAAGGCAAGGCAAGGGAATTCCAGGGAAGGGAACACCAGGCAATGCAAGGCAGGGCAATTTCAGGCAAGGAAACTGCCATAAAGGCAATTTCAGGAAAATTAAGGCAAGAGAATGCAGAAAAAGAAAATTTCAGGCTAGGCAATTCCAGGTAAGTAAAGGCAAGGCAATTCCATGGAAGGCAACTCCAGACAAGGCAAGGCAAGTCAATTCCAGGCAAGGCAATCCCATGCAAAAAAAGGAAAGGCAATGCAAGGCAATTGCGGGAAAGTCAATTCCAGGCATGGAAAAGCAAGGCAAACCCAAGTGAGGCAAGGTAAGGCAACTCCAGGCAAGGCAATTGCAGGAAAGGCAATTCCAGGCAGTTCGCTTTTAGGCAAGGCAAGGCAACTCAACGCAATTTCAGGAAAGTCAATTTTAGGCATGGCAAGGCATGGCAAGGCAAGGCAAGGCAAAGAGAGACAATTCCAGGCAATGCAATTTCAGGCAAGGCAAGGCAAGTCAATTTCAGTCTAGGCAATTCCAGGCAATGCAAGACAAAGAAAGGCAAGGGAAGGTAATTCCAGGCAAGACAATTTCAGGCAAGGCAATTTCATGCAAAAACATGGCAAGGCACTGCAAGGCAATTCCAGAAAATTCAATTCCAGGCAAGGTAAGGCAAGGCAATGCAATTCTTGGCAAGGAAATTTCAGGCATGGCAACGCAGTGTAAGGCAAGGCAATTACAGATGAGGAAAAGCAGGGCAAGGCAATTCGAAGCAAAGCAATTCCAGTCAAGGCAAAATTTAAACAAGGCAATTCACCACAAGGCTTTTTCAGGGAAAGCAAGTGAGGGCAATTCCAGGCAAGAAAAAGCAAGGCAATGCAAGGGAATTTTAAACAAGGTAATTCCAGATACGGCAAGGCAAGTCAACTCGGGGCAAAGCAATTTCAGGCAAGGCAAGGTAAGGCAAGGCAATGCAATTCTAGGCAAGGCAATTCCAGACAAAAAACACAATTTCAGGCAAGGCAATTCCTGGCAATGCAATTTCTGGCAATTTTAGGCAAGACAATTGCCAGAAAGGCAATTTCAGGCAAGGCAAGGCAAGACAAGGCAAGAAAAAAGATTTCCAGGCAACACAATTCCAGCTAAGGCAAGGCAAGACAATTCTAGGCAAGGCAATTCCAGTCAAGGCAAATCAAGGCAACGCAAGGCAAGGCAATTCTAGGCAAGACTATTCCAGGCGAGGAAAGGCAAGGCAAGGCAAGGTAATTCCAAGCAATCCAATTTCAGGCAAGACAATTCCAGGCAAGTCAATCCCATGCAAGAAAAAGGCAAGGCACTGCAAAGCAATTCCAGAAAATTTAATTCCAGAAAAGAAAATTTCTGGCAAGGCAAGTCAATGCAAAAAAAAATTTATGCAAAGAAATTTCTGGCATGACTAGGCAAGAAAATTGCAGGCAAGAGGAATTCAGGCAAGGCAAGGCAAGGTAATTTTAGGCAAGGCAAGGAAAGGCAGGGAAATTGCAAGCAGGTCAATTTTAGACAAGGCAAGGCAAGGCAGGCAAAACCAGGCAAAGCAAACCAGGCAAGGCAAAACAAGGCAATGCAGTACAAGTCCAGGCAAGGTAATTCGAGGTAAAGAAAAGCAAGGCAAAGCAGAAAAATTCCAGGAAAAGGAATTCGAGGTGAGGCAAGACAAGGCAAAAATAATTCCAAGTGAGGCAATTCGAGGCAAGGTAAAAAGAAAAAAGGCATAAAAAATGTAATTCCAGGAAAGGGGATTGCAGGCAAGGCAAGTCAAGGCAATTAAAGGCAAGACAACTCCAGACAAGGTAATTCCAGGCAAGGCAAAAAAAAGGCAATTCCAACAAGTCAAGATAAGGAAATGCAATGCAATTCCAGGCAAGGCAATTCAAGGCAAGGCAAGTCAAAACAAGGCAATTCCAGGGAAGGCAGGGCAATTCCAGGCAGAGAAATTTTAGGCAAGGCAGGGCAAGGCAGAGCAATTCTAGGAAACACAATTTCAAACAAGGAAAGACAAGGCAATGGTAGGCAAGCCAATTACAGTCAAGGCATGGCAAGCCAAAGCAAGGCAATTCCAGACAAGCAATTTCAGGCTAGGCAAGGCAAGGCAATGCAAGAAAATTTCCAACAAGTCATGGAAATTCCAAGAAAGGCAATTTCCGGCAAGGCAAGGCAAGGCAAGACAATTTCAGACAAAGTTTTTCAGCCAAGGCAATAAAAGGCAATTCTAGACAAGGCAATTCCAGGCGAGGAAAGGCACCACAATGCAATTCCAGTCAAGAAAAAGCAAGACAAGGCAATTTCAGGCAAGGCTATTTTAGGGAAGGCAAGACAGGGAAATTTCAGGCAAGAAGAAGAAAGGCAAAGCAAGGCAAGGCAATTCTAAGCAAGGAAATTCCAGGAAATGCAAGGAAAGGCAATTCCAGGCAAGGGAATTCTAGGTAAGGCAAGGAAAGATAAGGCAGCGCAATTCTAGGTATGGCAATTTTAGGCAAGGCAGGGCAAGGCAATGTAGGGAAAATCCAGGCAAGACTCTTTCAGGCAAGGCAAGGCATCTCAAGGCAAATTCAGGAAAGTCAATTTTAGGCACAGCAAGGCAAGGCAAGACAAGGAAAAGCAATTCTAGGCAAGTAAATGCCAGGCAAGGCAAGGCAAGTCAATTTCAGTCTAGGCAATTTCAGGCAATGCAAGGCATCGAAAAGCAAGGAAAGGCAATTCCAGGCAAGACAACTCCCAGCAAGACCATCCCATGCAAGGAAAAGCAAGGTAATGCAAAACAATTCTGGGACCGTCAATTCTGGGCAAGCAAAAGCAAGGAAATTCCAGGTGAGGCAAAACAGGACGGTGCAATTCCAGGCAGAAAAGTTTCAGGCAAGGCAGGTCATTTCCGGGAAAGACAAGGCAAGGCAATTATAGGTAAAAAAAATCCAGGCAAGGCAAGGCAAGCCAAGGCAAAACAATTCTAGCAGGGCAAGTCCAGGCTAGGTAAAGCAAGGCAATGCGAAAACTTCCAGGCAAGGAAAGAAAAGACAAGGCAAAGAAAGTCAAGGCAAGAAAAGGCAAGAAAATTTCAGGCAATGCAATTCCAGGCAAGGCAATTCTAGGCAAGGCAAAGCAAGACAAGGCAAGGCAAGGCAAGACAAGAAAAGACAAGGCAGTTCAAGGCAATGCAATGCAAGGCAAGGCAAGGCAAGGCAATTCCAGAATAGACAATTGCAGGAAAGAAAATTTCCGGCAAGGCAAGGCAAGACAAGACAATTTCAGGAAAGGAAATTTTATGTAAGGCAAGACAGAACAATTCCAGGAGAGGCAAATCCTAGCAAGACAAGGCTAGTCAATTCCAGGAAAGGCAATTCAATTCAAGGCAAGGCAAGGCAAAACAAAACAAGGCAAGGCAATTCCAGGCTAGGCAATTCCAAGCAAGGCAAAGCAACTCAAGGAAATTTTTAAAAAGGCAATTCCAGGCAAGAACAAATAAGTCAACACAAATGCAGGCAAGGCAAGTTAAGGCAAGGCGAGGCAAGGCAATTCCAGGCAGTAAAATTTCTGGCAAGGCAAGTCAATGCAAAGGAATTCCAGGTAAGTAATTTCCAGGTAAAGCTAGGCAAGAAATTTGCAGGTAAGACAAATTTATGCAAAGCAAGGCAAGGCAAGGCAATTCCAGGGAAGGCAAGGCAAGGCAAGCATCTTGCAGGCAGGACAATTTTCACCGAGGCAAAGCAAAGCAGAGCAATTCCAAACAACACAAGGCAAGGCAAGACAATTCTAGGCCAGGCAATTTCAGGCAAGGAAAGGCAAGTCAAAGCAAGGCAATTCCAGACAGGGAAATTCCAGGCTAGGCAAAGAAAGGCAATGCCAGAAAATTCCCAGCAAGGAAAAAATATTTCAGGGAAGAAAATTCAAAAAAGGCAATACAAGGCAAGGCAGGCCAATTCCCAGCAAGGCAAAGCAGTGCAATTTCAGACAAAACAAAGCAGGAAAATTCCAAGCAAGGCAATTCGAGGCAAGGCAAGACAAGGCAAAAAAGGGCAATTCAGGCAATGCGACTTCAGGCAAGGCAAGGCAAGGCCAGGCAAGGCAATTCAAGGCGAGGCAAGACAAGGCAAGGCAAGGCAATTCAAGGCGAGGCAAGACAAGACAAGGCAAGGCAATTCCTGACAAGGAAATTTCAGGAAAGGCAAAAAGGGAAATTCCAGGCAAGGCAATGTAAGGCAAGGCAATGCAAGGCAAGGCAAGGCAATTTCTGCCAATGAAAGGCAAGATAATTCAGGCAAGACAATTGATGGAAAGGTAAGTCCAGTCAAGGCAAGGCAAGGCAATGCAAGGCAGGGCAATTTTAGGCAATGCAATTTCAGGTGAGGAAGTGCAAGAGAAGGCAATCTGAAGCAAGGCAATTGCAGTCAAGGCAAGGCAAGACAAGGCAATTCCAAGCAAGGCTATTCAAGGAAAGGCAAGGGAGGGCAATTCCAGGCAAGGAAAAGCAAGGCAATGCAAGGCAATTCCAGGCAAGGCAAGTCCAGGTAAGGAAAGGCAAGACAATTTTAGGCAAAGTTATTCCAAACAAGGCAATTCTCAGCAAGGCAAGGCAAGGAAAGACAAGGCAATAGCAGGCAAGGCAATTCCAGGCAAAGCAAGGCAAAGGAAGACAAGGCAGTGCAATGCAATTCTATGAAAGACAATTGCAGGAAAGGCAATTCCAGGCAAGACAGGGCAAGACAAGGCAGAGTCAGGTAATTTCAGGCAAGGCAATTCCAGGCAAGACAAGACAACGCAGGGCAAGGCAATTTCAGTCAAGGCAAGGCAAGGTAAGTTTACTACAGGCAAGGTAATGCAAGGCAATGCAAGTCAAGGAAGGCAAAAACATTTCAGGTACAGAAATTCCAGGCAAGGCAATTTCAGGCAAGGCAAGACAATGCAATGCAAAGCAATCCCAAGAAAGCAAATTTCAGGCAAGGCAAGGAAAGAAAAGACAAAGCAGGGCAATTCAAAGCAAGGTAATTCCAGGCAAGGCAGGGCAAGGGTATGTAGGGCAATTCCAGGAAGAATCTTTTAGGCAAGGCAAGGCAATTTCATCAAAATCAATTTTAGGCATGGCAAGGCAAGGTAATTCCAGGAAAGGCAAAGCAAGGCAGGAAAATTTTAGGCAGGGCAATTTCTGGCAAAGCTAGGCAATGCAGGGCAATTCCAGGCAGAGCAGTTCCAGACAAGCAAGGCAAGGCAAGGCAATTCCAGGCAAGGTAAAGCAAGCCAAAGGAAGGCAATTCCAGGCTAGGCAAGGCAAAACAATGCAAGAAAATTTCCAACAAAGGATGGAAATTTAAAGCAAGGCAATTTCAGGCAAGGCAATGCAAGGCAATTTCAGACAAGATATTTTCTGGCAAGGTAAAAATACACAATTCTAAGCAAGGCAATTTCAGTCAAGGAAAGGTAAGGTAATCCAATGCAACTCTAGGCAAAGAAATTTCAGGCAAGGCAAGGCAATGTAACACAAGAAAATTCCAGGTAAGGCAATTTTTGGCAATGCAAGGCAGGGCAATTTCAGGCAAGACAATTGCTGGAAAGGCAATTCCAAGCAAGGCAAGGCAAAGCAAGGCAGGGAAAGGCAATTCCATGCTAGGCAACTGCAGCTAAGACAAGGCAAGGCAATTCCAGGAAAGCCAATTCCATTCAAGGCAAGGCAAGGCAACACAAGGGAAGGCTATTCCAGGAGAGAAAAGGCAAGTTAAGGCAATTCAAAACAAGGCAACTCCAGTCTAAACAAGGCAAGACAACGCAATTCCAGGCAAGGCTATTCCAGGGAAAGCAAGGCAGGGCAATTCCAGGCAAGAAGAAGCAAGGCAAGGCAAGGAAGTGCAATGCAAGGCAATTTCAAGCAAGGAAATTTCAGGCAAGGGAAGGCAAGGCAAGAAAATTCCAGGCAAAACAAATCTATGCTAGGCAATGCAAGGCAAAGGAATGCAGCACAAATCTAGGCAAGGCAATTTCAGTCAAGGCAGGGCAAGACAATGTAGAACAATTTTAGGCCAGGCTCTCTTAGACAAGTCAAGGCAATGAAAGGCAATTTCAGGAAAGTCAATTTTAGGGACAGCAAGGCAAGGCAAATCAAGGCAAGGCAATGCAAGGCAAAAGAGGCAATTCCATTTAAGGCAATTCCAGGAAAGGCAAAGCAAGGCAATTCCAGGCTAGGCAATTTCAGGCAAAGCAAAGCAACCCAAGGCAAGCCAAGGCAATTTCAAAAATGACAAATTCAGGCAATGGAATTCCATGCAAGAAAAGCCAAGGCAATGCAAGAAAATGGTGGGAATGTCAATTTCAGGAAAGCAAAGGCAAGACAAACCCAGGCAATGGAAGGCAAGGCAATTCCACGCACAGCAAGACAAGGGAGGGCAGTTCCAGACAAGGTAATTTCAGTCGAGGCAAGGAAATGCAATTCGAGGCAAGGTAATTCCAGGGAAGGAAAGAGAAGTCAAGGCAACGCAATTCTAGGCGAGGAAGTTACAGGCTAGGCAAGGCAGTGTAAGGCAAGGTAATTCCAGTCAAGGCAAGGTAAGGCAATGCAAGGGCAAGCATTTCCAGGCAAGGCAATTACAGGCTAGGAAAGGTAAAGTAATAAAATTTGTAACAAGACAACTCCAGTTAAGGCAAGGCAAGAAAAGGCAAATCCAGGCAAGGCTCTTCCAGGGAAGTCAAGGCAGGGCAATTCCAGGCAAGGAAAACAAGGCAAGGCAAGGCAATACAACTGAAGGCAATTACAAGCAAATAAATTCCAGGCAAGGCAAGGAAAGGTAATTCCAGGTAAGGCAATTCTAGGCTAGGCAAGGCAAGGCAAGGGAAAACAGCGTAATTCTAGGCAAGGCAATTACAGGCAAGGCTGTGCAAGGCTATGTAGGGCAATTTTAGGCAATACTCTTTTAGGCAAGGCAAGGCAATGCAAGGCAATTTTAGGAAACTCAATTTTAGGCTCAACAAGGCAACGCCAGTCAAGGCATGGCAAGGAAGAACAAAAAGAGGCAATTCCAGGCAAGCCAAGGCAAGGCAATTCCAGGCTAGGGCATTCCAGGCAAAAAAAGCAAGGCAACCCAAGGCAAGCCAAGGCAATTCCAGGAAAGACAATTCCAGCCAAGGCAATCCCAGGCAAGAAAAGGCAAGGCAATGCCAGGAAATTGCAGAAATGTTAATTCCAGGAAAAAAAGGCAAGACAAATCCAGGCAAGGCAAAGCAAGGCAATTCCAGGTAAGACAATTGTAGAAAAGGCAATTTCAGGGAAAACTATTTCAGGCAATGCAAGGCGAGGCAAGATAAGGAAAGGCAGTTTCAGACAAGATAATTTCAGGCTAGGCAAGGAAAGACAATTCGAGGCAAGGAAATTTCAGGGACAGCAAGGTAAGGCAAGGCAATGCAATTCCAGGCAAGGAAATTCTAGCCAAAGCAAGGCAAGGCAAAGCAAGGCAAGGCAAGGCAAGGCAAGGCAAGGCAAGACAAGGCAAGACAAGGCAAGGCAAGGCAAGGAAAGACAAAAAAATTCCAGACAAGGCAGTTCCAGTCAAGACTAGAGAAAGCAAGGCAATTCCAGGCTAGACAATTGCACATAAGGCAATGCAGGGAAACTCCAGGAAAGGCAAATTTAGGCAAGGCAAGGTAAGACAAGTAAATTGCAGGAAAGGCAATTCCAGGCATGGCCAGGAAAGGCGAGGCAATTCCAGGCAAGGCAATGCAAGGCAATTCGAGTCAAGAAAGTTACTGACAATGCAAGTCAATGCAAGGCAATTCTAGGCAAGTAAATTCCAGGCAAGGCTAGGATACAAAATTGCAGGCAAGGAAAATCCAGGTAAGGCAAGGCAAGCCAAGTCAAGGCAGGGTAATTCAAGGAAAGAAAATGCAAGGCAAAGCAAGGCAATGCAAGGCAAGGCAATTTTAAGCAACAAAATTCCAGGCGAGGCAAGGCAAGGCAAACCAGGCAAGGAAATTCTAGGCTAAGCAAGGCAAGGCAAGGGAATGCAGCGCAATTCTAGGCATGGAAATTCCCCTCAAGACAGGGCAAGGCAATGTAGGGCAATTCTAGGTAAGGCTCTTTAAGGCAAGGCAAGGCAAGGCAATACATGGGAATTTCAAGAAAGTCAATTTTAGGCACGGCAAGGCAATGCAAGACAACGCAAAGCAAGGCTAAAAGATACAATTTCAGGCAAGTGAATTCTAGGCAAAATAAGGCAAGACAATTTCAAACTAGGCAATATCAGGCAAGGCCGGGCAAGGCAACACAAGGCAAGGCAATTCCAGGAAAGACAATTTCAGGCAATGCAATTCCATGCAAAAGAATGGCAAGGCAATGTAAGGCAATTTCAGGAAAGTCAATTTCAGGCAAGAAATGGCAAGGAAAATTCAGAAAAGGCAAGGCAATTTCAGTCAAGACAATTGCAGGAATGGCAATCCCAGGCAAGGCAATTTCAGGCAAGGCAAAGCCAGGCAATTCCAGGCAAGGCATGGTAAGACAAGGCAAGGCAATTTCAGACGAGTTAAATTCAAGAAAGTCAAGGAAGGGCAACACGAGGCAAGGCAATTCCAGGTAAGGCAAGGCAAAGCAATGTAAGGCAAGGCAATTCCACTCAAGGCAATTTTTTGCAATGCAAGGCAAGGCACTTCCAGAGAAGTCAATTCCAGGCTAGGCAAGACAAGGCAATTCCAGTGATAGAAACTCCAGACAAGGAAAGGCAAGGCAATTCCAGGCAAGGCAAGACAACACAAGGCAAGGTAATTGTAACCAATGCAAGGCTATTCCAGGCAAGGAAATTCCAGGTAATGCAAAGCAAAAAAATTTCAGGTAAGCAAATTCCAGGCAGAATAAAAGAAGGCAAGTCAAGGCAAAAACATTTCAGACAAGAAAATTTTAGACAAGGCAAGGCAATGTAATGTAAGGCAATTTCAAGCAAGGAAATTCCAGGCAATGCAAGGCAAGGCAAAGAAAGGCAAGGCAAGGCAAGGCAGGGCAATCCTAAGCAAGGCAATTCCAGGCAAGGCAGGGCAAAAGTATGTAGAGAAATTCCAGGCGAGGCTCATTTTGGCAAGATAAGGTAATGCAAGGCAATTTCAGAAAAGTAAATATTAGGTATGGCAAGGAAAGAAAAGGCAAGGCAATTCCACGACAGGCAACACAAGGTAGGGAAATTCCAGGCAGGGCAATTTCAGGTGAGGCAAGGCAGGCAGGGCAATTCCAGACAAGACAACACAAGCCAAGGAAATTATAAACACCACAATTCCAGAGAAGGCAAAACAAGCCAATTCAAGGAAATCTCAGATAGGGCAATTCCAGGTTAGGCAAGGCAAGGCAATGCAAGAAAATTTCCAAGAAGGCATGGAAATTTCAAGCAAGGCAATTTCAAAAAAGGCAAGGCAAGGCAACTTTAGAAAAGGTATTTCCAGGCAAGGCAAGACAAGGCAATTTGAGGTAGGAAAATTTCAGTCACGGCAAGGTAAGACAAGGCAATGCAATTTCAGACAAAGCGATTCCAGACAACGCAGGGCAATGCAAGACAAGACAATTTCAGGCAAGGCAATTTTCAACGAGGCAAGGCAGGGCAATTCCAGGCAAGGCAATTTTCCGAAAGGCAATTCCAGGCAAGACAAGGCAAGGCAAGAAAAGTCAGGAAAAAGCAATTCCAGGAAAGGCAACTATAGCTAAGATAAGGCAACTCCAGGCAAGGCAATTCCAGTGAAAACAAGGTAAGGCAATGCAAGGATAGGTAATCCAAGGCAATGCAATTTCAGGCAAGTAAAGGCATGGCAAGGGAATTTGAAACAAGGCAACTACATTCAAGGCGAAGCAAGACAAGGCAATTCCATGAAAGGCTATTCCAGGGAACACAAGGCAGGACAATTCCAGGCAAGAAAAAGCAAGGCAAGGCAAAGCAGCGAAATGGAAGGCAACTCCAAGCAAGAAAATTACAGGCAAGGCAAGGCAAACCAGGCAAGGCAATTTTTGCCTAGGCAAGGAAAGGCAAGTGAAGGCAGCGAAATTCTAGGTAAGACAATTCTAGACAAGGCAGGGCAAGAAAATGTAGGGAAATTCTAGAAAAAGATCTATTAGGCAAAGCAGGGCAATGCAAGGCAATTTCAGGAAAGACAATTTTAGGCATGACAATGCAACGCAAGGCAAGGCAAGGCCAAAAGAGGCAATTCCCAGCAAGGGAAGGCAAGGCAAGGCAATTTCAGAAAAGAATATTCTACGCAAGTCAATCCTATGCACAAAAAGGCAAAGAAATGCAAGGAAATTGCAGGAAAGCCAATTTCAGGAGAGAAAAGGAAAGGGAAATCCAGGTAAGGAAAATCAAGGCAATTCCAGGCAAGGCAATTGCAGGAAAGGCAATTTCAGGCAAGGCGATTTCAGGCAAGGCAATGCAAGGCAATCCCAGGAAAGAAAAGGCAATTCCAGACGGTAATTCCAGGCCAGGCAAAAAAAGGCAATTGGAGGCAAGACAATTCCAATGAAAGAAAGGTAAGGCAAGGCAATGTAATTCTAGGCAAGACAATTCCAGGCAAGGCAAGGCAAGCCAAGCCAAAACAATTTCAGTCAGGGCAATTCCAGGGTAGGAAAAGCAAGACAATGCAAAACAATTCCAGACAAGGTAAGGCAATACCAGGAAACGATAGGAAAGGCAAGGCAAAGAAAGGCAAGGCAATTTCAGGCAGTACATTCCAAGAAAGTCAGTTCTAGGCAAGGCAAGGCAAGGAAAGGAAAGGCAAGACAAGAAAAATCCAGGCAAGGCAGTTCCAGACAAGCCAAGTCAAGGCAAGGCAATTCCAGGCTAGGCAATTGCAAGAATGGCAATTCCAGGCAAGGTAAGGCAGGACAAGGCAATTCCAGGCAAGGAAATTGCACGTAATGCAAGGTAGGGAAATTCAAGGAAAGGCAAATCCAGGCAAGGCAAGGCAAGGAAAGTTAACTCCAAGCTATCAATTCCAGGCAAAGAAAGGCAAGGCAAGGCAATTTCAGGAAAGGCAATTCCATGCAAAACCAAATAACTTAAGGCAATTTCAGGCAAGGCAAGTCAAGGCAGGGAAATTTTAGGCAGGGCAATTTCAGGCAAGGAAACGCAAGGCAAGGCAATTTTAGGCAAGGCAATTTCAGGCAAGACAAGGCATAACAATTCCAGACAAGGTAATTCCAGGCGACAAGAAAAGGCAATTCTAGGCAAAGAAATTTTAGGAGAAGGAAGGCAAGGCAAAGAAATTCAAAACAAGGCAACTTTAGTCAAGTCAAGGCAAGATAAGGCAATTCCACGAAAGGCTACTCCAGGGAAAGCAAGGCAGGACAATTCCAGGCAAGGAAAAGCAAAGCAAAGCAAAGCAAAGCAAGGTAATGCAATGCAAGGCAATTCCAAGCAAGGAAATTTCAGGCAAGGCAAGAAAATTCCAGGAAAGAAAATTCTAGGATAGGCAAAAGAAGGCAAGGAAATGCAACTCATTTCTTGGCAACACAATTCCAGACAAGACAGGGCAAAGCAATGTAGGGCAATTCTAAGCAAGACTCTTTTAGGCAAGGCAAGGCAATGGAAGGCAACTTCAGGAAAGTCAATTTTAGGCACAGCTAGGCAACAGAAGGCAAAGCAAATTCAGGCAAAAAGAGGTAATTTCAGGCCAGAAAATTCCAGAAAAGGCAACGCAAAGCAATTCCAGGCTAAGCAATACCAGGCAATGCAAGGCAAGGCAGCCCAAGACAAGGCAAGGCAATTCTAAGAAAAACAATGTTAGGCAAGGCAATCTCTTGCAAGAAAAGGCAAGAAAATGCAAGACAATTGCGGGAAAGGCAATTCCAGGCAAGGAAAGTCAAGGCAAATCCATTCAAGGCAAGGCAAGGCATTTCCAGGCAAGGAAATTGCAGAAAAGGCAATTCCAGGCAGGTCGATTTTAGGCAAGGGAAGGCAAGGCAAGACAAGGCAAAGCAATCCCAGACAAGGTAATTTGAGGCAAGGCTAAAAAGGTAATATGAGGCAAGGCAATCAAAGAGAAGGGAATGGAAGGGAAGAAAAGGGAAGGGAAGGGAAGGGAAGGGAAGGGAAGGCAAGGGAAGGCAATGCAATGCAATTCTAGGCAAGGCAATTCCAGGCAAGGCAAGGCAGTGTAAAGCAAGGCAATTCTGGTCAAGGCAAGCGAAGGCAATGCAAGGCAAGGCAATTCTAGATAAGGGAATTTTAGGCAAGGAAAGGCAAAACAAGGCAATTCAAATCAAGGCAACTCCACTCAAAGCAAGGTAAGACAAGGCAATTTCACGCAAGGCTATTCCAGGGAAAGCAAGGCAGGGCAATTCCAGGCAAGGCTCTTTTCAGCAAAGAAAGACAAAGCAATTTCAGAAAATTTAATTTTAGGCAGGGCAAGGCAAGGCAAGGAAAAGAGTCAATTTCAAGCAAGGCAATTTTAGGCAAGGCAAGGCTAGGGAATTTCAGGCTAGGCAATTCCATGCAATGCAAGACAATGCAAAGAAACGCAAGGCAATTCTTGGCAATGCAATCCCATGCAAGGAAAGGCAAGACAATGCAAGGCAATTATGGGAAAGTCAATTCTAGGCAAGGAAAGGCATGACAATTCCAGGCAATGCAAGGCAAGGCAGTGCAATTTCAGGCAAGGTAATGCAAGGCAGGTAAGTTTCGGGAAAGACACCATAAAGCAACTATAGACAAAGCAATTGCAGGTAAGGCAAGGCAAGCCAAAGAAAAAGAATTTCAGGCAGGGCAATTCAAGGCTAGAAAAAGAAAATCAATGCAAAAGTAATTGCAGGCAAGGCAAGACAATGCCAGGCAAGCCAAAGAAAGGAAAGGCAAAGAAAGTCAACGCAATGAAAGGCAAGAAAACTCAAGGCAAGGCAATTCTAGGCAAAGCAAGAAAAGGAAAGGAAAGGAAAGAAAAGGCAAGACAAGGCAAAACAAGGCTAATCCAGGCAATGAACGTTTAGGCATAGCAAGTCAATCCCAGGCTAGACAATGGCAGAAAAGGCAATTCCAGGCAAGGCAAGGCAAGACAAGGCAATTTCAGTCAAGGCAATTCCACGTAAGGAAAGGCAGGGCAATTCCAGAAAAGGCAAGTTGAGGCAAGGCAAAGCAATTCCAGGCAAGAAAATTCCTGGAAAGGCAAGTCAATGCAAGGCAATTTTAGGCAAGTAAACTTCAGGCAAAACTAGGCAAAGGAATAGCAGGCAAGAAAAATCCAGGCACGGCAAGATAAGGCAAGGTAATTCCAGGCAAAACAAAACAAGGCAGGGCAATGGCAGGCAGTGCAAGGGAAAGCAGGGCAAATCCAGGGAGGGCAATTCCAGACAATGCAAGGCAGTGCAAGACAATTCTAGGCAAGGCAAGGCACGACAAGTCACAGCAAGGCAATTCTAGGCAGAGCAACTCCAGGCTAGGCAAAAAAAGTCAATGTAAAAAAATTTCCAGCAAGACAATAAAAATTTTAGACAAGGAAATTCAAAGCAAGGCAATTTGAGTAAAGAAAAGGCAAGGCAAAGCAAAGCAATTCGAGGCAACAAAAGACAGGGCAATTCCAAGCAAGGCAATTCAAGGAAAGGCAATGCAAGGCAAGGCAAGTCACAGCAAAGCAATTCCAGACAGGGCAACTCAAGGCTAGGCAAGTAAAGGCAATGGAAGAAAATTTTCAGCAAGGCAATAAAAATTCCAGGCAAGGGAATTCAAAGCAAGGCAAAACAAGACAAGGCAGAACAATTCCAGAAATGGCAATTCGGGTTAAGAAAAGTCAAGGCAAAGCAGAGCAATTTCAGGCAAGGCAATTCGAGGCAATGAAAGGCAGGGAAATTCCAAGCAAGGTATTCGAGAAAATGCAAGGCAAGGCAAGGCAATTCCAGACAAGGCAAGACAACACAAAACAAGGCAATTCCATACAAGAAAATTCCAGGAAAGGCAAAGAAAGGCAACACTAGGCAAAGCAATTTCAGTCAAGGCAAGGTAAGGCAAGACAATGCAATTCTAGGCAAGACAATTTTAGTCAAGGCAAGGCAATTGCAGGCAAGGCAATTTCAGGCAATGGAAGGCAAGGCAATTCCAGGCAAGGCAATTTCCAGAAAGGCAATTCAAGGAAAGGCAAGACAAGTCAGGAAAAGATATTTTGAGGCAAAGCAATTTTAGTTAAGAAAAGGCAATTTCACGAAAATCAATTCGAAGTAGACTCTTCACTGTTTTGCAGAGGTGTATTATTCACTGAGGCACTGAACAAGTGACCATGTGAAATAAACTCACTAAATGATACACACCTAAGAAATAGTCAAAGTCCATGCCATATGGCCACTCAATCAGAGCATTACTGAATGATGCACACCTGGAAATAGTCAGGATTCTCTTTCGTATGACCACTGATTGAAAGCCTCATTGAATAATGCACACATGGATGTTAATCAGGAGGCTATGTCATATGAACACTCATTCAGAGCCTCAGTGAATAATACTCACCTAGGGAATACTCAGGAGTCTATTACATAGGCCCTCTCATTCAAACCCTCACTGAACAATGCACACCTGTTGGGTACTCAGGAGTCTATTTCATATGGCCACTCATTCAGCACCTCACTGAATAATACACACGTGGGGAATAGTCACGATTCTATTTAATATGAACACCCATTATGAACCTCACTGAATTATGTATGACTTGGATTCCTGAGGAGTTTATTTTCTACCAACTCCCTTTCCAAATCTAACATAAAAATTAACACATGCAGAATTGTAAGGAGTAAATTTCTTATGGCCCCTCCTTCAGAGCCTCATTGAATAATATATACATGGAGAGAAATTTGGAGTCTCTTTCATATGGCCATTCATGCAGAGCATCAGTAAAGAATGCACACCTGTGGAGTGTCCAGGTGTCTATTTGCTTTGGCCACGCATTCAGAACATCAGTCAACAATACACACCTGTGGTACAGTCAGAAGTTTATTCCATAAGGCCCCTCATTCAAAGGCTGAGTGAATAATACACATTTGGGGAATAGTCAGGAATCTATTATATATTGCCACTTATTCAGAGGCTCAGTGAATAATGCACACCTGGGAAATAGGAGTCTATTTCATATGGACACTCTTTCAGAGCCTCCCTGAATAATACACACATTGGCAAGAGTCAGGAATCCGTTTTGTATGGACACTCACTGAGACTCCCAGGGAATAGTGCACACTTGTGGAATTGCCAGGAGTCTATTTTGTATGGCAACTCATACAGAACCTTAGTGAATAAGACACCTGGGAAATACTCAGGAGTGTATTTCAATTAAGCACACACTAGGAGGCTCAGTGTAATGTATGTGTAATGTACTCCACAGACGTGCATTATTCACAGAGGCTTGTAATCAGTGGTTATGTTAAACAGACTCCTGACTATTCCCCAGGTGTGCACTATTCACTGAAGCTCTGAAACAGTGTCCCTATGAAAGAGACACCTGACTCTTTCAAAGATGTGCATTATTCAGATTAACTCTCAATGACTGGTTATAGGACTATTCCCCAGGTGTGTATCATTCAGTGAGGCTCTGAATGAGTGACCATATAAAATAAATCATTGACTATTCCCCAAGTGCCTATTATTTACAATAGAATCCTCCATACTCCTCAGGTATGCATTATTCACTGAGGCTCTAAATAAGTAGCAATATGAAATAGACTCTTGACAATTCCACAGGTGTGTATAACTCAGTGAGGCTCTGAATGAGTGGCCATATAAAAGAGAATCCTCACTTATCCACCAGTGTGCATTACTCCATGACATTTTGAATAAATAGCCATATGACTATTCCACAGGTGTGTACCATTCAGTGAGGCTCTTAGTGGCCATATTAAAGAGATTCCTGAATATCCACAAAAAGCTTATTACTCGGAGAGACTCTGAATGAATGGCTATATCAATTAGGCTGCTGACTAATCCACAAGAGTGCATTATTCATTGAAGCTCTGCATGAGAGGCCAGATGAAATTGTCTCCTGAAAATTCCCTAGGTGTGTATTATTCACTGAGCTTCTGAATGTGTGGCCAATTGAAATACACTCCTGACTATTCCTCAAATGTGTAATATTCACTGAGTTTCTGTATGAGTTGCCAAACAAAATAAACTCCTGACAATTCCCCAGGTGTGCACTATTCCCTGAGGTGCTCACTCAGTAGCCATATCAAATAGGCTCCTGAATCTACCCCATGTATGTATTATTCATAGAGGCTCTGAGAGTGTCCATATGAAATACACTCTATTTCATAAGGCCCCTCATTCAAAGGCTGTGTGAATAATAACACACAGGGGAACAGTCAGGAATCTATTATATATTGCCACTTATTCAGAGCCTCAGTGTATAATACACATTTGGCAAATAGAAGTCTATTTCATATAGACACGCTTTCAGAGCCTCCCTGAATAATACACAAATTCGGGAGAGTCAGAAATCTGTTTATGGCCACTCACCGAGAATCCCAGGAAATAGTGCACACGTGGGAAATTCTCAGGAGTCTACTTCATATGCCCACTCTTTCAGAGTCTCACTGAATAACTCACCTCTGTGGAGTACTGAGAGGTCTATTTCATATGGCCACTCATTTTGAGCCTCACTGAATAACACACACCTGGATAATCGGAGTTTATTTTTTCAGGCCAATCATTCAGAAACTCAGTGAATTATACACACCTGCGACATAGTCAGAAGTCTACTTCATATTGCTTCTCATTCAAAAACTAAGTAAACAATGAACACCTATTGGCTCCTCAGAAATGTATGTCATATGGCCACTCATTCAGCACCTCACTGAATAATAGACACGTTGGGAATAGTCGGGATTCTATTTAAAATGGACACCCATTTTGAGACTCACTGAATAACTATACCTGTAGAATAGTGAGGAGTCTATTTCATATCGCCCCTCCTTCCGCATCTCACTGAGTAACATACACCTGGGGAATTGTCAGGAGTCTATTTCATATGGCCTGCATTCAAAGCCTCATTAAATAATGCACACCTGGATAAGAATTTGGAGTCTCTCTGATATGGTCATTCATTTAGAGCATCGGTGAATAATGTACACATGTGGAGTAACCAGGTGTCTATTTTTTGGCCACACATTGAGAACCTCAGCGAATCATACACACCTCCGGAATAGACAGGAGTCTATTTCGCATGGCCCCTCATTTAGTGCCCATTTGAATAAAACCCACCTGAAAATTAATCAGGAGTCTATTTCACATTGCCTTCCATTCACAGCCTCAGTGAATAATCCATACCTGGGGAATAGTTAGCAATCTATTTAATAGGGATACTTTTTCAGAACCTCCCTTAATAATGCACACACGGGGGATATTCAGAAGTCTATTTCACATCACCACTGATTCACAGCCTCCGTGAATAATGCATACCTGGGAGTACTCAGCAATGTATTTCATATGGCCACTCATTCAGCACCTCAGTGAATAATGCACACCTGGGGAATAGTCATGATTCTATTCTTATGGTCACTCATTTAGACCTCCACTGAATAATGCATAAGTTTAGAATCATCAGGATTCTCTTTCATATGGCCACTCATTCAGAGCCTCACTGAATGGTAAACACCTGTGAAATAGTCAGGAGTCTATTTCATATTTCCACTCATTTAGAGCCACAGTGAATAATGCACGCCTGTGGAATACTGAGGATTCTATTTCAAATGAACCTTCTTTCAGAGCCTCAGTGAATAATACACACATGGGGAATATTCAAGGCTCTATATCATATGGCCACTCATTCAGGGCCTCAGTGAATGATACACGCCTGGGAAATAAACAGTATCTTATTCCATGTAACCTGTAATTCAGAGCCAAACTGAATAATACACACCTTGGGAATAGACAGGATTCTCTTTTATATGGACACTGTTTTAGAGCCTCAGTGAATAATACACACCAGGGGAATATTGATTAGGTTATTTTGTATTGCCACTCATTCAGAGCCCTTCGAATAGTGCAAGTTTGGGGAATTATCAAGACTTTATTTACAGTGTTTTCTCATTCAGAGCCTTATTGAATGATGCATACCTGGAAAAATCTTGGAGTCTCTCGCATGGCCATTCATTCAGAGCATCAGTGAAAAATGCACACTTGTGCAGTAGCCATGTGTCTATTTTCTTTGATGACACATTTTGAACATCAGTGAATAATACACACCTGTGGAGTAGTTAGGAGTCTATTTTATATGGCCCCTCATTCTTAACCCGTGTGAATAAGACACACCTGAAGAATAGTCAGGAGGGTATTTTATATTGAAACTCATTCAGAACCTCAGTGAATAATGCACACCTGGGGAATAGACAGAAGTGTATTTCATATGGACACTCTTTAAGAGCCTCTCTGAATAATACATACGTGGGGTAGTCAGGAGTCTATTTCATATGGCCTCTCAGTGAGAGCCTCTGGGAATAGTGCACACCTGGGGAATTGTCAGGATTCTATTTCGTATGGCTACTCATATACAGAAACTCAGTGAATAGCACACCCCCGGGGAATAGTCAGGAGTGCATTTCAATTGGCCACACATCAGAAGCTCAGTGAATAATACACACGAGGAGAATTGTCAGGAGACAATTATATCTGGCCTCTCATTCAGAGCTTCACTGAATAATGCACTCCTGTGGAGTAGTCAGCAGCCTAATTGATATAGCCATTCATTCAGAGCCTCTATGAGTAATAAGCTTCTTGTGGATATTCAGGAATCTCTTTAATATGGCCACTAAGATTTTCATTGAATGGTAAACACCTGTGAAATAGTCATATGGCTGCTTATTCATAATCTCATGGATTAATGCACACCAGTGGATAAGTGAGGATTCTCTTTCATATGACCACTCATTTAGAGTCTCACTGAATAATACCCACCTGTGGCATTGTTAATAGTTTATTTCATATTGTCACTCATTCAGAGCCTCAGTGAATAATGTGCACCTCAGGAGTACTGAGGATTACACTGTGAATAATAAACACTTGGGGAATAGTCAATAGTCTATTTTATTTGGTCACTCATTCAGAGCCTCATTGAATGATACACAGCTGCGGAATAGTCAGGATTTTATTTCATATGACTTGTCACCAAGAGCCAAGCTGAATAATGCACACCTTAGCAACAGTTGGGTATCTCTTTTATAGGGACACAGTTTCAGAGCCTCAGTGAATAATGCACACCTGGGGAATAGTCAGGAGGGTGTTTAACGTGAACACTTGTTACGAATCTTGGTGAATAATGCACGTCTGTGGAGTACTGAGAAGACTAATTTATATCACCCCTGATTCTGAGACTCCCTGAATAATGCACACATAAGGAATAGTCAGGAGTCTATTTTTTATTGCCTCTCACAGAATCATTGAATAATTGAGACTTGGGGAATACTCAGGACTTAATTTCACATAGCCAATAATTCAGAGCCACAGTGAATAATGCACACCAGGGTAATAGACATGAGCCTCTTTCATATGGCCACTCATTCAGTGCCTTACTGAATGATACACATCTGGGGAATCGTCAGGATTATTTTCCATACTACCACTCATTCAGAACCTTATTGAATAATTCACAATGAGGCAACAGTCAGGAGTCTATTTTATATGGCCACTCATTCAGAGCTTCAGTGAATAATGAACCTTTATGGAGTAGTCAGAATGCCGTTTAAGATAGCCACAAATTAAGTGGCCCCTGAATGATACACACCTGGGTAATAGTCAAGAGTCTATTTTATATTACCTCTCATTCTGGGCCTCACTGAATAATACACACCTGGGGGAGTGTCAGGAGTCTATTTGGTATGGACACTCATACAGAACCTCTTTCAATAATGCACACATGGAGAATAATTAGGAGTCTATGCCATATGGCTACTCATTCTGACAATCAGTTAATAATGCACACATATGGAGTAATAAGGAGTCTGCTTCATATGACCACTCTTTCACAGCCTCATTGAATATTACCCACTTGTGATATAGTCTATAGTCTGTTTCTTATGGCCGCTCATTCAGAGCCTCACTGAATAATGAACACCAGGTAAAAGGAGACAATTTCATATGGAAACTCATTCAGAACCTCACTGAATATTACATACATGGGGAATTGTTAGGAGTCTATTTCATATGGCCACTCTTTCACAGCCTCACAGAATAATGCACACCTGCGGAATAGTCAGAAGTCCCTACAAATGGCCAGTCATTAAGAGCCTCAGTAAATGTACACAGCTGGGGAAATAGTCAGGATTCTGTTTTATCCCTTTATTCAAATTCTCACTGAATAATGCACACCTGTTGAATCATCTGCAGTCTTTTTCTTGTGGCCTCTCATTCGGAGTGTCACTGAATAATGTGGATTGGTCAGGAGTCTATTTAGTATAGCCACATTTTCAGAGCCTCAGTGAATAATACATATCTGTGGGATAGTAAAAAATCTAATTTATATGGCCACTTATTCTGAGCCTCACTGAATAATACACACGTGGAGAATAATTTGAAGTCTATTTCCAATAGACATTCATTCAGAGCCCCAGTTAATAATGCACACCTGTGGAGTATCCAGGAGTCTATTTCATTTGGATACACATTCATATCTTCAGTTGATAATATGCACCTGTGGAATTGTCAGGAGTCTATTTTATATGGCCACTCATCCAGAGCCTCAGTGAATAATATGCACTTGGGGAATAGTCAAGAGTCTATTTCATATGGCCACTCTTTCAGTGCCACACTGAATGACACACATCTGGGGAATAATCAGAACAGTTTCATATGAACACTCATTGAGAGCCTCACTGAATAATGCACACGTGTGGAACAGTCACGAATCTTTTATTCAGTCACTCTTTCAGAGCTTCAGTGAATAATACACACATGGGGAATAGTCAGAAATCTATTTTATGTGGCCACTTATTCAGAAACACACTGAATGATACACACCTGGGGAGTAGTCAGAGTCTGTGTAATATGGCCACTAAATCAGACCATTACTGAATGATGCACACCTGGGAAATAGTCAGGATTCAATTTCATATGACCATTGATTAAGAGCCTCATTGAATAATGCACACCTGGGCAAAAATCAGGAGGCTATGGCATATGAACACTCATTCAGACTCTCAGTAAAAAATGCACACCTGTTGAGTAGCCAGGATTATATTTCATACAGCCACTCCCTCAGAGCCTCAGTGAATAATACACATCTAAGGAATACTCAGGAGTCTATTACATAGGCCCTCTCATTCAAAGCCTCACTGAACAATGCACATCTGTTGGGTACTCAGGAATCTATTTCCTATGGCCACTCATTCAACACCTCACTGAATGATACACACGTGGGGAATAGTCAGGATTCTATTTAATATTGTGCTATTGCAGGCCTAGAGTTAGAACCAGAGTGATGCCATTTTATAAGACAGTGCTGTATTTTTTCAAAATTTCGTTGTCCTTCCCAGTGTCCTTGCAATAACTGCTGACTTTTTCTTCTGTAAGCAAAACTGCTAGCCTGCTCTAAAGAATAAACTGTCTTGCCTTTGCTTATCAGTAGTTACCAAAATAAGCATCTGTAACGTTGCTTGCCCTGAATCTACTATGTGGTTTTTCAGGTTAAATACCCTGCTCCCCCGATTTTGGGGCCACACGTTGTAGAGACGTGAGTCCTCCGTGGTCACTGGCAATAAAGACCCTGCAATTTGGCATACCTTGTCTTGGCTTATTATTTCAATCTCGCATCCAATACTTCATTTAAAGGCCTCGGAAAGATATTATTTATATTCCTCCATCACCTAGACAAACCCATCTCAGAGTCTCGCCCATGAGGCCACTCCCACCTCAGAGATCTTTAGGGGAGGTGCCCCCTGAGCTGTCTCAGGTCCCTAGAGTGCCATCGGGGAGGATAAGCGACCACCCAGCTGACATTTACCCAAAATTTCTCAGGTTTCTAAAAAAAAAAGCCTCTGGAGTTAAGTTTGGTCTGGAATCTGGGAACTAGTTCAAGGGGGCTTGTGTCAGGGGACTGGAGGCAGTCATTGCAACTCTGACCTGGAAAGCCTCATTGAGACATTTCTTGAAGCTTCTTGTGGCTGGCATAGTGGGTGCCAGCCTTCTGTGGCTGTCATAGTGGGTGGGAGCCTTCTGGTGGCTGTTGCAGTGGGTAGCAGCCTTCTGGTTGCTGGCATAGTGGGTATCAGCTTTCAGTTGTTTTCCATAACCTCTGTGTGAGTGGGAGAGTGAATGTGTATATATGTAGTTCCACAGCTGAAAAGCTATGGGGCTTCAGTGGGCCTTCACACGCGGTTCCACAGAAATGTCATAAGACATAACAGTGATTCACCTCAGAGCTGTCCTACTCGGACTTCCATCCTGAGGTGACCAAACCCGGGGATTATATGGGTACACCTTAGCCAAGATGCCCCTGAAACATTCCTCCAGGAACGTGGCTGGGCAGGCAACTGATTGGACCCCTTCGGGGGACTCCCACCCTTTGTCACTCTTTTATGTTGTTCTGTCTCATCTGTAAATTTGTCAGTTTTATTAGACTTCTGCTAGCAGACATACACTGGCTCAGGCCATCCTCCCTTGAAGTAGGGGATATCTTGCAGTGGTTGACTGACCACCGGATGCAGGGAAATTTTATTGATTACACCCCAGCAGAAATTATTCTCTTCCTCATATTCTTCTATCACTGAGGCCTCTCTCTTTCTTTCTTTGCCATGTGGCAGATAGTCTTAACTCTAGTTGTCTTTATTATCTTCCTTGTTATGATCATATGGCCTGTAAGTTCTCCCAGCCACCTCCACTGAAAAAAGAGTACTTTTGGCCATGCTGGGTCTATTCCATGTTGGGGAGGCAGTTGTGCCCTCGACAACTCAAAAGTAGTTTCTTTGGGGTCATAGGAAACAAAGTCCTAGATCAGGGTCTATGAGTTCTCTTTTTCAGTCTGGAATAAAAAATTGGTAACTGCCTATTCTGCCAGTAAAGTGTCCAATGTTGTTATGGGCAGTACCCAGCAATGCATTACAGGGAGACATATTGGCACCATCCTAATTGTTGGAAATTAAGGTGCCATAAACCACTAAAGACAGATTGGACAAATTGTGATGTACAGGGGGAGAGGCCACCACTTTACTCTGGTCCTTACCCCCTTTTCCTTTGACTAGGACTAGAGACAAACACACCAATTCAATTATCTTGTCCTTGCAGAATCTGGATGCAGAAGCCCTGATAAAATCTGCTTTACAGAGGAAAAAAATTGAATTTGAGGCTTTCCAAAATTGGCTATAGCACAGAAAGAGGAAGACACGAGTAGCAAGCAAGGAACCCAAAAGGAGACAACAGAAACATGGGAGAAAAGAGAGGAGAGAGGACAAGTAAGTAGAAGAGGGAAAGAGAAAGTAGATGAACAAAACACCAAACGCATTGGCAACAAAAGCCAAAATAGACAAATGGGACCTAATCAAACTCCACAGCTTCTGCACAGCAAAAGAAACGTTCACTAGAGTGAATTGGCAACCATCAGAATGGGAGATAATCTTTGCAGTTTAGGCATCTGACAAAGGGCTGATATCCAGAATTTACAAAGAACGCAAACAGATTTACATAAAAAAACAAAAAAGCCCATTCAAAAATGAGCAAAGGATGTGAACAGACACTTTACAAAAGAAGACATACATGAGGCCAACAAACACATGACAAAATGCTCATCATCACTGGTCATTATAGAGTTGCAAATCAAAACCACATTGAGATACCATCTCATGCCAGTTAGAATGGCGATCATTAAAAAATCTGGAGAGAGGAGATTCTGGAGAGAATGTGGAGAAACAGGAACACTCTTACACTGTTGGTGGGAGTGTAAATTAGTTCAACCATTGTGGAAGACAGTGTGGCGATTCCTCAAGGACCTAGAAATAGAAATTCCATTTGACCCAGGCATCCCATTACTGGGAATTTATCCAAAGGACTATAAATCTTTCTACTATAGGGACACATGCACACGAATATTCATTGTAGCACTGTTTACAATAGCAAAGACCTGGAACCAACCCAAATGCCCATCGATGATAGACTGGACTGGGAAAATGTGGCACATATACACCATGGAATATTATGTAGCAATCAAAAATGATAAGTTTTTGTCCTTTGTAAGGACATGAATGAATCTGGAGAACATCATTCTCAGCAAACTGACACAAGAACAGAAAAATAAATACCGCATATTCTCACTTATAGGCGGGTGAGTAAAATGAGAACACATGGACACAGGGAGGGGGTATACTACACACTGAGGTCTATTGGGGGGAAGGGGGAAGGGACAGCGGGGAGGTGCTTGGAAGGGATAGCCTGGGGAGAAATGCCAAGTGTGGGTGAAGGGGAGGAAGGCAGCAAAACACACTGCCATGTGCATACCTATGCAACTATCTTGCATGTTCTGCACATGTACCCCCAAACCTATAATGCATTAAAAATTTAAAAAATTAAAAAAAGAAAAAAAATAAATGCCCCTCATTACCGGCTGTTCTTTGAGCCCCTGCTGAGAACCAAGTGTGGCTCCCATTGTAATCTTGGCCCTTGGGAACGGGGTCCTGACACCCCTCTCCAGACAGTACTAATAATCAGCCCTTGTTCCCCCTCCACACTCAAAGCGGTGCCCCACACCTGCCAAAGCTACTCCCCTCTGGGAGACACCTCTCACAGATGGCAGCAGCCAAGGCTTCCCCTTCCTTGTTCATATTTCTTTTTCCTCTAGTGATTTGTATAATTGGAAGGCTCAACATCCTCCGTTTTCTGAAAAGCCCCAGGCACTCACTGGACTCCTGGAGTCAGTTTTACAAACCCACTGTCCTACCTGGGACGATTGCCAGCAGCTACTCCTGGTGTTGTTCACCACAAAGGAGAGAAGCAGAATTAGACAAGAAGCCCATTAAGCAGTAATTGCGATGGGGGGAGGATTAGTAGAAGAGCGCCAAGAAAAAATTAATGCAATTTTCCCTTCCATTAGGCCCCAATGGGACCTAAACACCCCATTGGGCATGCCAGCTTTAACAATTATTACTGGTACTTGTTAGAGGGGGTTAGAGAAACAGCCCAAAAACCCACCAATTTCTCCAAGGTAGGGACCATGACCCAGGGTCCACAGGAGTCCCCAGCCACTTTTATTGAGTGCCTACAGGACGCCTACCACACCTATATCCCTATTGACCCTGAGGCCCCAGAGAATCAGTGGGCCATTAATCTGGCTTGTCTTTCCCAGTCTGCTCCAGACATCAAAAGAAAATCGCAAAAATTAGAGAGGTTCCAGGGAATGAATTTAACTCAGTTGTTGGAGATCACCCAAAAAGTCTTTAACAATAGGGACACCCTAGGGGACAAGCAAGATAAGGGAGTTACTAAGGCAGTGATAGCAGCACTCCAGAAAATCCGAGTTAACTCATGGGGACCAGCCATTGACTTGGACAGTAACGGATCAGCAGGCTTTTGACAGGCTAAAAGAAGACTTGACCATGGCTCTTGTCTTGGCCTTGCCCGCCATCTCTAAGCCCTTCCAGCTATTCATACATAAAAAACAGGGAGGCGCTAAGGGGGTGCTCACCCAGACATTGGGACCATTGTCCAGGCCAGTTGCCTACCTTTCAAAAAGACTTGATTCTGTGGACTCTGGGTGGCCAGCTTGTTTGAGGTCAGTGGCAGCTACAGCCCTATTAGTCAAAGAGGCAGACAAGCAGACTTTGGGGAAGGAGTTAAACTTAGTGGCACCTCCCACAGTGAAGTCACTTCTCCGTGGAGCTCTGGAAAAATGGATGCCTAATGCCCGCATAGTCTGATACCAGGCCTTACTTTTGGACCAGCCTCACATAAAGTTTTCAAAAACCACAGTTCTAAACCCCTCCATGTTGTTACCTGACAGCGAGCTAAAGGAGCCCCATACATGACTGCCAACAGACAATAGATGTCCTCCTCGCTGTGAAACCAGACCTCACCAATGTCCCGCTGCAGAACCCAGAGGAGGTACTCTATACAGATGGTTGTAGTTTCATGGTCAACGAAGTCAGGTATACCAAGGCAGCTGTGGTCACCCTAGAGTGGGTTATCTGGGCCCAGGCTCTTCCACACAAAACCTCAGCCCAAAAGGCAGAACTCATAGCTTGAATAAAGGCCTTGGACTGGGCGGAGGGAAAAACTGTCAGCATCTACACTGATAGCTGATATGCCTTTGCTACAACTCATGTACACAAAGACATTTATAAAGAAATAGGGCTGCTTACCTCAGAGGGAAAAGTCATCAAAAACAAAGAGGAAATCCGACCCCTATTAGAGGCTAAATGGAAGCCCAAGGCAGTGGCATTAATACACTGCAAAGGACACCAAAAGGGAGATACACCAGAGGCTAGGGAAAATAGGGCAGCTGACTTGCAAGCCAGACAGGGAGCCTTGGGGCCAGTAAAATCTCTGACTCTTCTTGTGACTCTGCGGGCCCCAACCTTGCCCCCTACCCCTATGTACTAAACTGATGAAGAAAACTTTGCTAAAGGACAGGGGGGACGACAAGATTTCACAAGATGGTGGACTCTACTATACAGGAGGATTGTGCTCCCTGAGGCTGTAGGCCGGACTCTAGTTAAGGACACACCCCAGACCATGCACTTATGACAAACAAAACTCACTGAGCTACTGAGGGCCAGATACTACATTCCACATTTACATAAAATTGTTAGGGAAACTACTACTCAAATTGATGTGTGTGCCAGGGTAAATCCAGGAGGCAATAGGTCTAGTCAGGCAGGGATAAGACTTAGGGGTACTAGCCCAGGGGAACACTGGGAGGTAGATTTTAATGAAATAAAGCCCCCAGCACGCGGCTGTCCCTACCTCCTTGTGTTTGTAGACACTTTCTCTGGGTGGGTCGAGGCTTTTTCTACTAGGTCAGAAACTACACTGGTAGTAACAAAAAGACTGTTACAGGACCTGGTTCCTCGGTTCGGCTTGCCCCTGGCACTGGGATTAGATAATGGCCCTGCAATTACCACACAGGTTTCTCAGGGCCTAGCCAAGGCCCTGGGCATATCCTGGAAATTACACTGTGCCTATCGTCTCCAGAGTTCAGGGCAGGTTGAAAAGATTAACCGGACCATAAAGGAGATTTTAACAAAATTTATTCTAGAGACCGATGAAAACTGGGTTAAACTGCTCCCTTTTGTTCTCCTTTATACCCGATGTACTCTCTATGAAAAAGGCTTCACTCCTTTTGAAATTATGTTTGGAAGGCCCTTTCCCTTACTCCCCAAACTTGCAGACACCATACATGCTGACGTTTACAACCACACACTCCTTAAGTCCTTGCAGGCACTCCAGTCTGGTCAGTCCCAGGTGCACCCGATCATCAGGGTAACTCAACCAACCTCAGTGGATCTTACAGACCAGCCAGTACACCCCTTCCAGCCCGGAGACAAAGTCCTGGTAAAGAAATTCACCGCCTCTGGCCTAACTCCTCGCTGGAAAGAACCCTACACCATAATTTTGGTCACCCCCACAGCAATCAAGATGGACGAACTGACTGCCTGGATCCACCACTCACATGTCAAGACTGCCCCCCGGATGCACAATGGAGAGTGACCTCAGCTTCATCAGACCACCTAACGCTGAGGCTTATGCGCTCCTCGCAGTAACCTTCCTTGTCCTCCTGATTCCTAGTGTAGCCCCTTGGAGAGGACCCCCATTGACTCCCATCTATTACCGGTGGGTCCTTACTAAAAGATCCACTAAAGGGTATGTTAGTTGCTTAATTGAAAAGGGATAAAAAAACTATTAAATATTTACTACATGTTAAAAGAACAGGCGAAATGTGCTATAGTGGGCCTACAGTTATAACCAGAGCAAAGCCATTCTATAAGACAACGCATTTTTTTCCAAAAATAAGTTGTACTGTCCCATTCTCCTTGCAATAACAGTGATCCTGGCTTCTGTAAACAAAACTGATAGCCTGCTCTAAAGAATGAACTGTCTGTCCTTTGCTTATCAGTAGTTACCAAAATAAGTGTCTGTAAAGTTGCTTGCCCTACATCCACTGTGTGGTTTTTGAACTTAAATACCCTTCTCCACTGATTTCAGGGCAACAAGTTGGAGAGACCCGAGCACTCCATGGTCGCCAGCAATAAAATTTGGCATACTTTTTTCTTGGTTGATTAATTCAATCTTGCATCCAATACTTCAATATGAACACCCATTATGAGACTAACTGAATTATGTATGCCTTGGAATCCTGAGGAGTCTATTTCCTATCAACTCCCTTTGCGAGTCTAACAGAAAATTTCACACGTGTGGAATCGTAAGGAGTAAATTTTGTATTTATCCTCCTTCAGAGCCTCATTGAATAATGTATATCTGGAGACAAATTTGGAGTCTCTTTCATATGACCATTAATTCAGAACATCAGTAAAGAATGCACACCTCTGGAGTGGCCAGGTGTCTATTTGCTTTGGCCACAAATTCAGAACATCAGTAAATAATAAACAACTGTGGTATAGTCAGTATTCTATTTCATAAGGCCCCTCATTCAGAGGCTGATTGAAGAATACACACTTGGGGAATAGTCCAAAATCTATTCTATATTGCAACTTATTCAGAGCTTCACTGAATAATGCACACCTGGGAAATAGTCAGGAGTATATTTCATATGGACACTCTTTCAGAGCCTCCCTGAATAATACACACATTGGGGAGAGTTAGAAATCTGTTTCATTTGGCCACTCACTGAGACTCCCAGGGAAGAGTGCACACTTGGGGAATTGTCAGGAGTCTATTTCATATGGCAACTCCTACAGAACCTCAGTGAATAAGACACACCTGAGGAAGTCAGGAGTGTATTTCAATTAAGCACACACTAAGAGGCTCAGTGAATTACACACAATTGGGAATGATCATGAGTCAATTTCATCTGGCCTCTCACTCAGAGCTTCATTGAGTAATGCACTCCTGCGGAATAGTAAGCAGCCTAATTAATATAGCTACTCATTCAGAGCCTCTCTTAATAATATGCACCTTGGGGATATTTAGGTGTCTATTTCATATTACCTCTGTTTCAATGTCTTAGTAAATAATGCATACCATACCTGGGGAGTACTAAGCAATCTAATTCATATGGCCACTCATTTCTTACCTCAGTGAATAATGCACACCAGGAAAATAGTCAAGACTCTATATCTTATGGACACTCATTCAGACCTTCACTGAATATTGAACACATTTGGAATAGTGAGGATTCTGTTTTCTATGGCCACTCATTCAGAGCCTCACTGAACTGTACACAACTGTGGAATAGTCAGGAGACTATTTTATATAGTCACTCATTCAGAGCCTCAGTGAATAATGCATGCCTGAGCAGTACTGAGGATTTTCCTTCAAATGACACTTTATTGAAAGCCTCAGTGAATGATACACACCAGGGGAATAGTCAAGGGTTTATTTTGTATATACATTCATTCAGAGTTCAGTGAATGACAGACACTTGGGTAATAATCAGGATTCTATTTCATACGAACAGTATAGAGAGCCAAACTGAATAATGCACACCTTGGGAATAGTGAGGAGTCTGATAGGAACCTTCTTTCAGTGCCTCAGTGAATAATACACACCAGAGGAATACTGAGGAGTCTTGTTAATATTGCTCCTCACTCACAGCCTCTTGAAGTAGTACAAGTTTGGGGAATTGTCAGGAGTTTATTTAGAATGGCCACTCATTCAGAGACTCGGTGAAAAATACACACCTGGGAATAGTGAGGATTCTATTTTCAATGGCCACACATTCAGAGCCTCAGTGAATAATGCACATCTGACAAATAGTCAGGGATCTATTTCATATGTTCACTCTTTCAGAGTCTCACTGAATAACTCACCCCTGTGGAGTTATGAGAGGTCTATTTTATATGGCCACTAACTTTGAGCCTCACTGAATAATACACAGCCTGGTAATAGCCAGGAGTTTATTTCTTCAGGCCAATCATTCAGGGGCTCAGTGAATTATAAACACCAGGGACATAGTCAGGAGTCTACTTCATATTGCCCCTCATTCAAACCCTAAGTGAGCAATGAACACCTGTTGAGTCCTCACGAATGTATGTCATATGGCCACTCATTCAGCACCTCGCTGAATGTTACACACATGGGAAATAGTCAGGATACTATTTAATATAAACACCCATTTTGAGACTGACTGAGTAACTATACCTGTACAAAAGTGAGGAGTCTATTTTCTATCACCTTGCTTTAAAAGTCTCACTGAGTAATATATACCTGGGGAGTTGTCAGGAGTCTATTTCGTATGGCCTGCATTCAGAGCCTCATTGAATAATGTATACCTGGAGAAAAATTTGGAGTGTCTTTCATATGGCCATTTATTCAGAGCATCAATGAATAATGTACACATGTGGAGAAGCCAAGTGTCTATTTTCTTTATCCAGACATTGAGAAACTCAACGCATAATACACACCTGTGAAATAGACAGCAGTCTATTCAGTGCCCATGTGAATAAAACCCACCTGGAAAATTATCAAAAATCTATTTCAAATTGCCTCCCATTCATAGCCTCAGTGAATAATCTACACCTGGGGAATAGTCAGCAATCTATTTCATAGGAATACTTTTCCGGAACCTCCCTTAATAATGCACACATGGGGGATATTCAGATGTCTATTTTACATGACCACCAATTCACTGCCTCTGTGAATAATGCATACCTGGGGAGTACTCATCAATCTATTTTATATGGCTGCTCATTCAGCATTTCAGTGAATAATGCACACCTGGTCAATAGTCAGGATTTTATTTCTCATGGTCACTCATTTAAAACTTCACTGAATAATGCACACGTTTGGAATAGTCAGGATTCTCTTTCACATGGCCACTCATTCAGAGCCTCACTAAATGGTACACACCTGTGGAATAGTAGAGTCTATTTCATATTTTCTCTCATTCAGAGCCACAGTGAATAATGCATGCCTGGGGAGTACTGAGGATTCTATTTCAAATGACCCCTCATTCAGTGCCTCAATGAATAATACACACATGGGGAATATTCAAGGCTCTATATAATATGGCCACTCATCCAGAGACTCGGCAAATAATACACACACTGGGAATAATTAGTATCTTATTTCATATGACCTGTGATTCAGAGCCAAACTGAATAATGCACACATTGGAAATAGACAGGTTTCTCTTTCATATGGACACTCTTTTAGAGCCTCAGTGAATAATACACACCAGGGGAATATTGATTAGGTTATTTCCTATTGTCACTCATTCAGAGCCCACCAAATAGTGCAAGTTTGTGGAATTCCCAGGAGTTTATTTACAGTGTCCTCTCATTCGAAGCCTCCTTGAATAATGTATACCTGAAAAAATCTTGGAGTCTTTTTCACATGGCCATTCATTCAGAGCATCAGTGTAGAATGCACACCTGTGGTGTAGCCAGGTATCTATTTTCTTTGATGACACATTTAAAACATCAGTGAATAATACATATCTGTGGAATAGTTAGTCCAGAGTCTATTTCTTAAGGCCCCTCATTCAGAACCCATGAGAACATAACACACCTGGAGAATATTCAGGAGTGTATTTCATATTGAAACCCATTCAGAGCCTCAGTGAATAATGCACACCTGGGGAATAGGCAGGAGTGTATTTCATATGGACACTTTTTCAGAGACTCTCTGTATAACACACAGATGGGGTAGAGTCAGGAGTCTATTTCATATGGCCACTCAGTGAGAGCCTCAGGGAGTAGTGCAAAACTGGGGAATTGTCAGGAATCTATTTTGTATGGCAACTCATACAGAACCTCAGTGAATGAGACACACTTGGGGAATAGTCAGGAGTGTATTTCAATTGGCCACACATTCAGAAGTTCAGTTAATAATATACACGAGGAGAATTGTCAGAAGACAATTTTATCTGGCCTCTCTTGCAGAGCTTCACTGAATAATGAACTCCTGTGGAGTAGTCAGCAGCCTAATTGATATAGCCATTCATTCAGAGCCTCTCTGAGCAGTAAGCTCCTTGGGAATATTCAGGAATCTCTTTAATATGGCCACTCAGAACCTTACTGAATGGTATACACCTATGGAATAATCATATGGCCACTAATTCAGAAGCTCATGGAGTAATGCACACCGGTGGATAAGTGAGAATTCTCTTTTATATAGCCACTCATTCAGAGCCTCGCTGAATGATACGCACCTGTGGAATTGTCAAGAGTCTCTTTCATATTGCCCCTCATTCAGAGCCTCAGTGAATAATGCACACCTGGGGAGTACTGGGGATTCTATTGTAAATAATAAACACTTTGGGAATAATCAATGGTCTATTTTATATGGTCACTCATTCCGAGCCTCACTGAATGATACACACCTGGGAAATAGTCAGGACTCTATTTCATGTTGCCAGTCACTGAGAGCCAAGCTGAGTAATACACACCTGGGGAATAGTCAGGAGTCTGTTTAACATGACCACTCACTATGAGCCTCAGTGAATAATGCATGTCTGTGGAGTACTGAGGAGACTAATTCATATCACCTCCGATTCTGTGACTCTCTGAATAATGAACTCATAAGGAATAATCAGAAGTCTATTTCATATGGTCACTCAGTAGGACTCCCACCGAATGATACACAACTGGGGAATAGTCAGGAGTTTATTGTATATGGCCACTCAGAGAATCAGTGAATCATGCAGACTTGGGGAATACTCGGGAGTCTATTTCACCTGGCCAATAATTCAGAGCCACAGTGAATAATGCACACCAGGGTAATAGTCAAGGGCCTCATTCATATGGCCTCTCATTCAGTGCCTCACTGAATGATACAAACCTGGGGAATGGTCAGGAATCTATTCCATACTACCACTCATTCAGAGCCTTATTGAATAATTTACAACGGAATAATAATCAGGAGTCTATTTTATATGGCCTCTCATTCAGAGCTTCAGTGAATAATAAACCCCTATGGAGTAGTCAGGACACTGTTTAAGATAGCCACAAATTAAATGCCTCCCTGAATGATACACACCTGGGTGATAGTCAGGAGTCTATTTTATATGACCTCTCATTCTTGACCTCACTGAATAATACACACCTGGGGAAGTGTCAGAATCTACTTGGTATGGACACTCATACAGAACCTCTTTGAATAATGCACACATGGAGAATAATTAGGTGTCTATGTCATATGGCTACTCATTCAGACAATCAGTAAATAACACACATGTGGAGTAATATGAAGGTGTCTATGTAATAATTAGGTGTCTATGTAATATGGCCACTCTTATACAGCCTCAATGAATATTACATACTTGTGATATAGTCTGAAGTCTATCTCTTATGACCACTTATTCAGAGCCTCACTGAATAATGCACAACTGATATAAAAAAGACTATTTCATATGGAAATTCATTCAGAACCTCACTATATATTACATACGTGGGGAATTGTCAGGAGTCTAATTCATATGGCCACTCTTTCAGAGCCTCCCTGAATAATACACACATTGATGAGAGTCAGAAATCTGTTTCGTATGGCCACTTACTGAGACTCCCAGGGAATAGTGCACACTCAGGGAATTGTCAGGAGTCTATTTTATGTGGCATCTCATACAGAACCTTAATGAATAAGACACACCTGGGGAATAGTCAGGAGTGTATTTCAATTAAGCACACACTAAGAGACTCAGTGAATTATACATAACTAAGGAAGAATCAAGAGACAATTTCTTCTGGTCTCTCACTTAGAGTATTTTGAATAATGTACTCCTTGGAAAGTCAGGAGCCTAATTGATATATCTACCCATTCAGAGCCTCTCTGAGTAATGTGCAACTTGGGGATATTTATGTGTCTATTTCACATTACTACTGATTCAACGCCTTAGTAAATAATGTATACCATACCTGGGAAGTCCTCAAAAATCTATTTCATATGGCCACTCAGTCCTCACCTCAGTGAATATTGCACACCAGGGAAATTGTCAGGATTCTATATTTTATGGACACTCATTCAGACCTTCACTGAATAATGCACACATTTGGAAAAGTGAGATTTCTGTTTCATATGGCCACTCATTCAGAGCCTCACTGAATGTTACACAACTGTGGAATTGTCAGGAGATCATTTTATATAGACACACTTTCAGAGCATTCGTAAAACATGCACGCCTGAGGAGTACTGAAGATTTTGTTTCAAATGACTCTTCATTGAAAGCATCAGTGAATAGTCAAAGGTCTATTTCATATGGTCCCTCATTCAGAGCCTCAGTGAACGACACACACTTGGGAATAATCATTATTCTATTTCATACGACTAGTATTGAGAGCCAAACTGAATAATGCACACCTTGGGAATAATGAGGTGTCTGATAGAAACACTCTTTCAGTGCCTCAGTGAATAATACACACAGGGGGATACTGAGAAGTCCTGTTAATATTGTTCCTAATTCACAGACTCTCGACGTAGTGCAACTTTGGGGAATTGTCAGGAGTTTATTTAGAATGGCCACTCATTCAGAGACTCAGTGAAAAATACACACCTAGGGAATAGTGAGGATTCTATTTGCAATGTCCACACATTAAGAACCTCAGTGAATAATGCACATACGAGGAATAGTCAGGAGATTATTTCATATGCCCATTCTTTCAGAGTCTCACTAAATAACTCACACCTGTGAAGTACTGAAAAGTCTATTTCATATGGCCACTTATTTTGAGCCTCAATTAATAATACACAACTGGGAAATAGCTGGGAGTTTATTTCTTCAGTCCAATTATTCAGAGGCTCAGTTAATTATACACACCTGGGACATAGGAGTCTATTTCATATTGCTCATCATTTAAAGCTTAAGTGAACAATTAGCACCTGTTGAGTGCTCAGTAATATATGTCATTTGGCCACTCATTCAGTACCTCACTGAATGTTACACACGTGGGGAATAGTCGGGATTTTATTTAGTATGGATGCACATTTTGAGACTCACTGAATAACCTATACCTGTACAATAGTGAGGAGTCTCTTTCATATTGCCCCTCCTTCTGAGTTTCACTGAGTAATATGCACCTGCGGAATTGTCAGGAGTCTATTTCGTATGGTTTGCATTCAGAGCCTCATTGAATAATGCACACCTGGAGAAATATTTGAAGTCTATTTCACATGGCCATTCATAAATTTTTAGTGAATTGAGTACACATGTGGAGTAGCCAGATGTCTATTTATTTGGCCACACATTGAGAACCTCAGTGAATCATACACTAATGTGTAATAGACAGGAGTCTATTTCACACGGCCCCTCAATTAGTACCCATGTGAATAAAACCCACCTGGAATATAATCAGGAGTCTATTTCACATTGCCTTTCATTCATAGCCTCAGTGAATAATTCACACCTGGGGAATAGGCAGCAATCTCTTTCATAGAGATACTTTCTCAAAACCTCCCTTAATAATGCACACATGTAGGATATTCAGAAGTCTATTTCACCTAACCACTAATTCACAGCCTTCGTGAATAATGCATACCTGGGGAGTATTCAGCAATCAATTTCATATGGCCACTCATTCCAAACCTCAGTGAATAATAAACATTTGGGGAATAGTCAGAATTCTATTTCCTATGGTCACTCATTTAAACTTTCACTGAATGATGCATACGTTTGGAATAGTCCAGATTCTCTTTCATATGGCAACTCATTCAGAGCTTGCTGAATGGGAAACAACTGTGGAATGGTCAGAAGTCTATTTTACATTTCCACCCATTCAGAGCCACAGTGAATAATGCATGCCTCGGGAGCACTGAGGATTCTATTTCAAATGACCCCTCATTCAGAGCATCAGTGAATAATAAACACATGGGGAATATTCAAGGCTAAATATCATATGTCCACTCATTCAGAACCTCAGTGAATGATACACGCATGGGTAATAATCAGTATCTTATTCCATAAAACATGTGATTCAGAGCCAAACTGAATAATGCACATTTTTGGAAGACAGGTTTCTCTTTCATTTGGACACTCTTTTAGAGCCTCAGTGAATAATACACACCAGGGGAAAATTGATTGGGTTATTTTATATTGCCACTCATTCAGAGCCCTCAGAATAGTGCAAGTTTGGAGAATTGTCAGGAGTTTGTTTACAGTATCCTCTCATTCAGAGAGTCATTGAATAATGCATACGTAGAAAAATCTTGAAGTATCTTTCACACGGCCATTCATTCAGAGCATCAGTGAAGAATGCACACTTGTGAAGTAGCCATTTGTCTATTTTCTTTGACGACACATTCAGAACATCAGTGGAAAACACACAACTGTGGAATAGTCAGGAGTTTATTTCATATGGCCCCTCATTTAGAGCCTGTGTGAATAAAACACACCTGGAAAATAGTCAGGAATGAATTTCAGATAGAAACTCACTCAGAGCCTCAGTGACTCGTGCATATTTGGGGAATAGAAAAGAGTGTATTTCATATGGCCACTCAGTGAGAGCCTTAGAGAAAAGTGCACACCTGGGGAATTGTCAGAAGTTTATTTCGTACGGCAACTCATACAGATCCTAAGATAATAACACACACCTGGTGAATAGTAAGGAGTGTATTTCAATTGGCCACACATTCAGAAGCTCAGTGAATAATACACACCTTGATAATTGTCAGGAGACAATTTTATCTGGCCTCTCATGCAGAGCTTCACAGAATAAAGCACTCATGTGGAGTAATCAGCAGCCTAATTGATATAGCCATACATTCAGAGTCTCTGTATGTAGTAAACTTCTCACGGATATTCAAGAATTTGTTTAATATGGCCACTAAGAGACTTAGTGAGTGGTACACACCTGTGGAATAGTCATATGGCTACTAATTCAGAATCACATGGAGTAATGCACACCGGTGGATAAGTGAGGATTCTCTTTCACATGGCCACTCATTCAGAGCCTCCCTGAATGATACACACCTGTGGGATTGTCAAGAGTCTCTTTCATGTTGCCACTCATTCAGAGCCCTAGTGAATGATGCACACCTGGGAAGTACTGAGGATTCTATTGTAAATAACAGACACGGGGTATAGCCAATGTTCTATTTTATATGGTCACTCATTCAGAGCCTCCCTGAATGATACACACCTGAAAAATAGTCAGAATTCTATTTTATGTTGCCAGTCATTGAGAGCCAAGCTGAATAATGCACACCTTGGAAATAGTCAGGTGTGTCTTTCATAAGAACACTGTTTCAGAGCCTTGGTGAATAATGCACACCTGGGGAATCATATGGAGTCTGTTTAACATGACCACTTTTTACAAGCCTTCATAAATAATGCACGTCTGTGGAGTACTGAGGAGACTAATTTTTATCACTCCCGATTCTGAGACTTTCTGAATAATGCACACATGGGGAACAGTCAGAAATCTATTTCACATGGTTATGCAGTAGGACCTACACAGAATAATACACAACTGGGGAATAGTCAGGATTCTATTTCACATGGCCAATAATTCAGAGCCACAGTGAATAATGCACACCAGGGTAACTATAAGAAACCTCTTTTATATGACCACTCACTCAGTGCCTCACTGAATAATACACAACTGTGGAATTGTCAGGAGACCATTTTATACAGCCACACTTTCAGAGCGTCTGTGAATCATGCACGCCTGAGGAGTACTGATGATTTTATTTCAAATGACTCTTCATTGAAAGCCTCAGTGAATAGTCAACTGTCTATATCATATGGTCACTCATTCAGAGCCTCAGTGCATGACACACACTTGGGGAATAATCAAGATTCTATTTCATACGACCAGTATTGAGAGCCAAACTGAATAATGCACACCTTGCAAATATTGAGGAGTCTGATAGGAACACTCTTTCAGTGCCTCAGTGAATAATACACAAGCAGGGGAATACTGAGGAGTCCTGTTAATATTGCCCCTCATTCATAAACTATCGAAGTAGTGCAAGTTTGGGGAATTGTCAGGAGTTTATTTAGAATGCCCATTCATTAAGAAACTCAGTAAAGGGGGACTTCCAAGATGGCGTCGTAGAGGCGACTCTGGATTGCAGCTCTCAGTGAAGGCACAGAGGGTGAGTCCTAGCCGCATTCTCGGACAGATCTGTTTGCCCACAGAACGTTGAAAGTCCCAGGTGTGAGAGAGACATGGGACGCTAGCACAGCCGTCTCACGCGGCCACTTCAGCCGATTCCGCAGCGCGGTGGCACCGGGCACAAAACTCACTGGTCTGGGTGCCCTGTTAAAACGGCAATCTGAGATTTGGAAGGGCAGATTGGCATATCCATCTGATTGAATGGGACTAGGACAATGAGCCAGACCAGGAAATTCCTGGGAAACGTGATCTGAGCCGGTGCTGTGGGCAGCCACACAGGAGATCCCATGGATTGCAGTGCCCTATCAGCAGGCTACTGGGGAGCCAGTGAGAGAGTCAACCGTTCAGCTTGGGGAGAGGGAGAGAGAGAGAAAGAGAGAGGATGAACTCTGAGGCAAAGAGCTGGGTGATCGGGCTCGGCGGGTCCCACCCTGATAAGGACAAGAAGGGCAGAGATTGGAGGTGCTCGGGGCTGAGAGTTTTGCTGCCGGCATCTAGGACAATGCAGCCTGGTGTGGGAGGGGCGTCTGCCACTACTGATGCAATCCCCCGCTACTGAAGTACCGCCCAGGGCTGACACAGCCTGTTGTTGCCAGGCAACATGCCATAACAGAGAGACTCCACCAGCAGGGCGGAGCAAGCCACAGCAGGGCAGAGCAAGCCACAGCAAGGCGGAGCAAGCCACAGCAGGGCAGAGCAAGCCACAGCAGAACGAAGCCCCACAGCAACAGGGCGGAGCCCCGCAGGAAAATAGTGAATAGACTGCCTCCTAGCTGGGCAGGACAGTGCAACAGATACTCATAAAAAAAGCCCCAACTCCCTGAGACAGAGCATCTAAGGGTGAAAAAAAGAGGGGGGTTTATGGGTTCTGTTGCAGCAGACATAAACACATCCTCCCAACAACGCTGAATGAACAACAGAGCTCACAGCTCAGCACTGGAGCTCCTATAAAGCACAGACCGTCTCCTCAAGCAGCCACCTGACCCCTGTATATCCAAAGAGTCTTCACCCCAAAAAAGGACTAATCAGACTGACATTTGGCGGGCATCATTCTGAAACAAAGATAGCAGAAGAAGACACTGATAGCATCCCTCACTGTTCCACAGCTGCTACAGGTGTACCACAGACAAGCAGGGCCTGGAGTAAACCTCAGCACTCGTACAGCAGAGGGGCTAGACCATTAGAAGGCAAACTAAGTAACAGAAATACCTCATCATCAACAATCTGGGTGTCCACACAGAGACCCAATTGAAAAATCAGCAACTACTAAGACGACAGGTGGATAAATTCATAAAGATGAGAAAAAAAAACAGCGCAAAAAGGAGGAAAACACCCGAAACCAAAACACTTCACCTCCTAAAAAGGACCAAAACTCCGCATCAGCAAGAGAACAAAGCTGGACGGAGAATGAATGTGACGAAATGACAAATCAGACTTCAAAAAATGGATAATGAGAAATTTCAGTGAGCTAAAAGAACATGCTCTAAATCAGTGCAAAGAAACTAAGAACCTTGAAAAAAGATTTGAAGAAATATTCGAGGAAATGATAACAAGAATGGACAACGTAGAGAGAAATATGAATGAATTGAAGGAGCTGAAAAACAACACGAGAACTTCGTGAAGCATGCAGAAGTTTCAACAGCCGAATTGACCAAGCAGAAAAAAGTATATCAGAAGTCAAAGATCAACTCAATGAAATAAAACGAAAAACCAAGATCAAAGAAAAAAGCGCAAAAAGGAATGAACAAAATCTCCACGAAACGTGGGACTATGTGAAGAGACCCAACTTACGTTTGATAGGTGTACCAGTATGTGATGAAGATAATGAATCCAAGCTGGAAAACACTCTTCAGGATATTATCCAGGAAAATTTCCCAACCTAGCAAGAAAGGTCAATTCTCAAGTCCAGGAAATACAGAGAACACCACAAAGGTATTCTGCAAGAAGAGCAACCCCAAGGCACATAATCGTCAGATTCACCAGGGTTGAAATGAAGGAGAAAATACTAAGGGCAGCCAGAGAGAAAGGTCGGGTCACCCACAAAGGGAAGCCCATCATAATCACAGCAGATCTCTCAGCAGAGATGCTAAAAGCCAGAAGAGAGTGGGGACCAATATTCAACATCCTTAAAGAAAGAGCTTTCAACCCAGAATTTCATATCCAGCCAAACTGAGCTTCATAAGTGAAGGAAAAATAAAACTCTTTATGAACAAGCAAGTACTCAGATATTTGGTCACCACTAGGCCTGCTTTACAAGAGCTTCTGAAAGAGGCACTACACATAGAAAGAAACAACCAGTACCAGCCACCCTAAAAGCATACCAAATGCTAAAAAGCATCAACAAAATGAAGAATCTACATGACCCAATGGGCAAAACAGATGGCTAGCATCAAAATGGCAGTATCAAATTCACACATAACAATATTAACCCTGAATGTAAATGGGCTAAATGCACCAATCAAAAGACACAGACTGGCAAATTGGATAAAAAGCCAAAACCCGTCGGTGTGCTATATCCAGGAAACCCACATCAGATGCAAGGATACACAAAGGCTCAAAATAAAAAGATGGAGAAAGATTTACCAAGCAAATGGAGAGCAAAAAAAGCAGGAGTTGCAATTCTCATTTCTGATAAAATAGACTTTAAAGCAACAAAGATCAAAAGGACAAAGAAAGTCATTACATAATGGTAAAAGGATTGGTACAACAAGAAGAGCTAACGATTCTAAATATATATGGACCCAATGCAGGAGCACCCAGATATATAAGGCAAGTTCATAATGACTTAGAAAGAGACTTAGACTCCCACACAATAATAGTGGGAGAGTTTAACACTCCACTGTCAATAGCAGACAGATCAACCAGACAGAAAATTAACAACGATATCCAGGGCTTGAACTCAGACCTGGAACAAGCAAAGCTGAAAGATATTTACAGAACTCTCCACCCCAAATTCACAGAATATACATTCTTCTCAGCACCACATCACACCTACTCCAAAATTGACCACATAATTGGAAGTAAAGCACTCAGCAAATGGAAAACAACTGAAATCATAACAGTCTCTCAGACCATAGTGCAATCAAGTTAGAACTCAGAATCCAGAAAATAACTCAGAACCACACAGCTTCATGGAAACTGAACAAGTGGATCTTGAATGTTAATTGGATAAACAATGAAATGAAGGCAGAAATAAAGAAGTTTTTGGAAACAAACGAGAATGAAGACACAACGTACCAGAATCTCTGGGACACATTTAAAGCAGTCTGTAGAGGGAAATATATAGCAATCAGTGCCCATATGCGAAGAGTGGAGAGATTCAAAATGGACACCCTATCATCAAAATTGAACGAGCTAGAGGAGCAAGATCAAAAAAGCTCAAAACCTAGCGAAAGACAAGAAATAACTAAGATCAGAGCAGAACTGAAGGAGATAGAGACAAGAAAACCCCTTCAAAAAATCAATTAATCCAAGAGCTAGTTTTTCAAAAAGATCAACAAAATAGACAGACCAGTAGTCAGACTGATAAAAAAGAAAAGAGAGAACAACCAAATAGATGCAATAAAATACAATAAAGAAGAAATCACCACAGATTCCACAGAAATTCAAACAATCATCAGAGAATACTGCAAACAACTCTATGCACATAAACTAGTAAACCAGGAAGAAATTGATAAATTCCTGGACGCCTATGTCCTCCCAAGCCTAAACCAGGAGGAAGATGAAACTATGAATAGACCAAAAACAAGGTCTGAAGTTGAGGCAGCAATTAAGAGCCTACCACACAAAAAAAGCCTAGGTCCAGAGAGGTTCACAGCCGAATTGTACCAGACACAGAACGAGGATCTAGTACCATTCTTTCTGAAACTATTCCAAATAATTCGAAAAGAGCGAACACTTCCCAAATCATTTTATGAGACCAACATCATCCTAATACTGAAACCCGGCAGAGACTCAACAAGAAAAGAAAACTTCAGGCCAATATCCATGATGAACACAGATGCAAAAATCTTCAATAAAATACTGGCAAACTGATTGCAACAGCACATTAAAAGCGCATCCATCATGATCAAGTAGGATTCATCCCGGGGATGCAAGGCGGGTTCAACATACGCAAGTCTATAAATGTAATTCACCACATAAACAGAAGCAAAAACAAAAATAACATGATTATATCAATCAACACAGAGAAGTCGTTCAAAAAAATTCAACAGCCCTTTATGCTAAAAACCCTCAATAAACTTGGTATTGAAGGAACGTATCTCCAAGTAATAAAAGCTGTTTATGACAAACCAACAGCCAATATCATACTGAATGGGCAAAATCTGGAAGCATTCCCCTTGAAATCGGGCACTAGACAAGGATGCCCTCTCTCACCACTCCTATTCAACATAGTACTGGAAGTTCTAGCCAGAGCAATGAGGTAAGAAAAAAAAATAAAGGGTATTCAAATAGGAAAAGCGGAAGCCAAATGGTCTCTATTTGCAGAGGACATGATAGTATACCTAGAAGGCCCCATCACCTCAGCCCAAAAGCTCCTGAAACTGATAAGCAACTTCAGTAAAGTCTCAGGATATAAAATCAATGTGCAAAAATTACAAGCATTCCTATCACCAATAACAGACTAAAAGAGAACCAAATCAAGAACAAACTGCCATTGACAATTGCTACAAAGAAAATAAAATATCTAGGAATACAACTCACAAGGAACGTAAGGGACCTCCTCAAGGAAAACTACAAACGGCTGCTCAACGAAATAAGAGAGGACACAAACAGATGGAGAAACATTCCATGTTCGTGGTTGGGAAGAATCAATATCGTCAAAATGGCTATACTGCCCAAAGTAGTTTACACAATCAATGCTATCCCCATCAAACTACAATTAAATTTCTTCACAGAACTGGAAAAAACCACCATGAACTTCATATGGAACTAAAGAGAGCCCGCATAGACAAGTCAATTCTAAGCAAAAAAGAACACAGTGGGAGGCATCACACTACCAGACTTCAAACTATACTACAAGGCTATAGTAAT